>CM028130.1:1439620000-1440895000 GCA_016271365.2 Neoceratodus forsteri | reverse complement strand
GAGCAGAATTGTGGACAGCTGCTACATCAGTTCCTGTCCACCACAGAAATAACAACCCATCTTCAACTCTGCCTTTTCAAATTTTCAGCTCTCTCACTGTGTTTCCCAGCAAAGAATACACATTTCAGTCTTGCACCATGCACAGCCAGTGAAGCGAAGACAATAACCACGATTACTGACTCAGAGACTCTGAATAGGTAAGCCCACAAAGATTTTAATTAAATTGGTGAGATCGGGACAGGAGGGAGGAGGAAAGTACACGCCACACTGAACCGCTGGCACTTGTTTTTCTGTTTCTGTGTTTCTCCCAACAAGAACTTCTCACAGAAAAGACAACTATCATCGTATCCTTTCAACTGTTTAAAAAAAAAAAATTTTACTGATAGCGTTTCTGTTTCTGTGCCAAAAAAACTCAGTTGTAAACTGTTCCCTCAGTACAATTTTTAAACATTGAAATCTGTGTCAGCATGCTCTTCTGTTTCATTAATATGTAATCGGTGGAGAATGAGGCTTCCCATATACTATATAAAACAGTACATGGGTAAGTATACACGGCAAGGCTGTGTTTCCATCTCGGGGGTGTGATAACATATTGGGACCTCTCGAGCTTCACTGTCGGGGTCCATATGAAGTCTTCACAAACACTCGGTGGAAACACAGCCTTGTTGTGTATGCTTACCCATACACTATTCTATATGTTATACATCTACAGAGGGATGGGAGCGCAGGGTCCAAATGAGGATAGTAGTATACTATCTCAAAAAGTAAGGAAATAAGTTGCAAAGAACTTTGTTAATGCTCCAGTTAGGGTCAAAGCGACAAATGTTGGGAACGGAGGTGTTAGAGTAACACCCCACCCTCCCAAACCAGGCAGGCTTCTCAAGCCTAATGCTCACCCCATTTTCATAAAATCTACATATCTGACCTTATTTACAGATGGAATAGGGAGAGTGTTGAGAAGCCCAAGGCATACCTTACACCTGCTCTCCTGCCTGCTTTGAGAGGGTGGGGTGTTATTTTTTATTTGTTTTTTACTTTCTTTTTATCCCCTCTCTCTTTGTTTTTGCGCCAGTTCCCTCTCTCGGAACCCCCAAGCACCCACGCCACATTGAGTATGAGGTGGTCTGTTCAAAGGGTGCGTCGCTCCATTCTTACCTCTAGAGCCCCTGGTAACCCTCAGGCAGGGTGGGGGAGGACCCCAATCTCCCCTGAATCTCGATCCTGGAGCGCGCACATTGGAATCTGCCCCCAAGTTCCTCTCTGTGGCCGTGGTGCCATGGGTTCGTCACCTGGAAAGGACCCAGAGGAACTTCTTTGTCCTGGTCGTCCCCTCAACGTCAGCGTGCAATGAGGACTAATGAGCCAGATGCACGCAGAGACGTGCATCCACTCCTGTCCTCTGCCGACATCGACCCTCTCTGCTGCTTCCCTGTCTGCACCAGCACCATCCGAGATCACCCAGGTGGTGGCGGTATAGTGGAGGGAGAAGCTTCCCACCCCACCCCGGAGAAGGAGAGAAAGCCATCGGGTGCTCAGTCCCCACCCCCACTGCTGACCCCTGGCAGCCTGAGTCCATTCCCAAACCCGGGTCACTGGCATGGCACGAGGTGTGGTGTCCAGTGCCTCAACCCTCAGCACCAGCTGGCTGGCCAGGTGGGGTGTTATAACGCCTCATTTCCCAACTTTTGTCGCTTTGACCCTAACTGGAGCATTACCGAAATTCTTTGCAACTTATATTAGACAGTAGATGGAGGCCCAATGGGCTAAGGAATTATAGGTGGAAGATGCTGTACATGAATGCTAGGAGCCTAGGAAACAAACTAGACAAGGTGCAGCCAGCAGGCAGTTGTAGTAGTTGAGGAACTGGATGCAGTGGTAGTTACTCAAACATGGGTGAACCAAAATAACAAGTGGGATTTACTGGTCCCTGGATGTGGTCTATTTAAGAAAGTCAGAGGATGAAGAATTGGGAGAGATTCTCGCAGCACAAGACCATGTGGAGGAAGGACAGAGCTCCAGCTTGAGGAGTCAGGACACTGAGTATAGTGGCTAAGGTCCAAATAACAGACCCTGTAGAGACTTTAAAGCCTGGCCTGGTTCAGTAGTTAAACCCATCATTGCCACTGCTGCCCCAATTAACCTCTACTGTTGCAGCTGTTCTAATACTGTACTCAGGATGTTATGGAATACTTTATTTTGATTATGTATTATATGATTGTTTTAATCAAAATGTTTGTAATAGTTTTTGCTTTAGGAAGTCCTTGAAAATGGATCCTGTCTCAATTGACAATTTTCTTATGAACTTATTTTACTACTACTGAAAACAAGGCTTATTCTAGGAACCCTTGGGCTTTTCATAAAGTGCTCATGGAGCTGGCGGCTTGTTCTGAAGCTGGTGACCTTAACTGAAGTCAGTATCTTGTCAAGCCTGTAGCCGTCTGATGTTTGGGGGGCCTGTAGAGATGTTTGTGGTCCTCTTTGAAGTACAGTAGATTGCCCATTCTGTAGTACAGCTCTCCAGAAGCATCAGCTCTTCTAAGGAATAGATGCAGTTTCAGCAGCTACTGATGTGATCAAGTGGGGTATTAAAGACCAAAGGCAATCCAAAAAAAAAAAAAAGTTCAAGTGTGAAATTTGTGGAGCATTACCGTGTGCCAATGACCTGCCTTTGAACTGCAAATTTTATTTACTTATTTATTTATTCATTAACTGGGTTGGTGCACTGATCCGAAGACTTTTGGGGGGTGCACGGCCTGGGCCAGAGACTGACACATACAGTGGTAAAATACAGTGAGAACAAACAGCGGGAATCCTACAAGGATCATAAGTCAACCCAGTGCAAGTCAGGCAGACATACAGTGGTGGTGTAAATAAATACAGGTAAGTAGATATTCAGGTCTAGATCCCTACATTGAATATATATGATTATTTGGAGCCCATGGAGGTGACTTGAGTGTTTGAATTGGGGTATGAAATGTTGAGGGGCAGCTACTTTATGTGATACTGTGTATACAGTATGTCTGGAAATGTTAACCATGAGAATAAAATGTTATGATATTAATGTTGTCATCCAAACTGTAATTCCTGTTATATCTGTGATAACTTGAAAACTCAATAAAAACAGTATTTAAAAGAAAAACTGGTAGAGCTCCCTTTGCTTGAATTTTACACATCATGCTGTTTGAGACAGTGAGACTGATATTTTTATTTTCAAAACAGAGAATTTGTTGGCAGAAAACAACCACTTGCTGCACCCAGTCTGCCCAGAAGGTCCCTGTCATCTGTCTCTTTTCCAGACCCTAACCCGATATTGGTGGCTGTCCTTCTCCTGCCTATTTACTAATAGTCCCCTGTGTCTGTCTCATGCATGTTTGAAGCCGCACTCAGTGAGTGCAGCCTGCCAGTAGCCTGACACGCGTAGGATGCCCTGGCAGTAGAGCAGGCTCCCGGGCCCTTTCCCTCAGTGAGAACGCAGCCACTGAGACATCCGATAACAACCAGACATCGGGGAGTAACAAGCATTGGCCAGCGCCAGCCAACTTCGCTTGCTGGTATTTGCTACGTCGTAGTTGTACATACATAGCCCAGTAGTTGCATATGTATCCTGAATGCTATGACAGTGGAACTTGGTGCATATAGATACTTTTTAACATTGTCCGTTTTTTTTTTTTTATTTCTCTGATGAAATGTTAAAATTTGCATATAATGTTATTGATGTTTATTATTGTGTTTTTAAATAAAATTGCTAAATGTTCTGGTCACATTGGGGCACTGTCAGCTTTTAGTGTTTTTAGTCCTCTAGGACCAGTGTGCCTGTCAAAGACTGCGTGCTTGCTGACTGTATCTAGGCTGCCCAGTTTGCCATATTCATTAGTTTAGTTTAATGTATTACTTTTCAATCAAAATGTGATTTTGCTTGGCCTGATCTTTGTAGCTTGTCTGAAGTTCCACCTGCGCAATGCCTCTGCGTGCGCCTGTGGATAAGAGCATTTGCTTCTGAGCAAGGTGACCCAGAACTGACATGAAGTGTGCATGCACGTCTGAGTTATACATATTTTGAGCACTCTGAGATAAATATATGACCTGAAATTTGGGCATTCTCCTGAGCATGGAAAAATGTTCTATATTGAAAAATGTGCATGAGAATACTTAAAAGTATTGCTTTGAAAATTGGAACAGTGACTCTGAGCATTTAATTTTAAGTGTGCAATTAAAATCACCACCCAGTATGAGATTTGGAAATTGCACCCTCTGGAGCAGCATGATAAGCTGGTCAAAGAACACAGGGTCATAGAGCTGGGGCAAATACATACCCAAGTGTGATCGCTTTCTCATGTAAAGAGGCCTGTACAAAAACATGGCACCCCCTAGCTGGTTCTGTCACAGACCTTTCACTTACCAATGGGAGATTTTTGTGGAGTAAAATGCCACTCCTTATGTGCTCATTGTAGGAGGAATAACACTGTCCAACCCAATCCCTGATAGGTAATAAATGTTCAGCTTCAGTTTAGTGTGTTTCTTGCACAAGCACAATCTGAATTCTATGCTGTTTGAGGACATTTATAATGCTTTTCCTTTTTGCAGGAGGAAGCCCTAGACATTCCTGAAACATACTGTTCAGTGCGGAGGGTGTGGGATAACAGACCAGATGTAGAACTTCAGGTTCAACACACAATCTCTGTGTGATGTTTATTTAAAATGCAGCAGATAACCTTGGTAATACATCACTTTGCAGCAACAGACTATGCACGTCCTTCCTCTGCATTTAGTCAGCATCTACGGATCTACTGATCTAACTTTTCAGTTGAGATTCAGCTTCCCTATGTGGGGCTTATTTGCTTAGGTGGTGAGGGCTCAAATAAAACAAACAAACCAAAAAAAAGCTAAAGACAAAAATCTTGGTACAGAAGCACTGAAGCAAGGGTTATCCCTAAAGAGCATTGGCAATAAAGCCAAGTTTCAAAGAAATACAGCATCACGCATTACCCCAGTAATGCAAAGCATCATGGGATATATATGCAAATCACTATGAAATTTCAGACTGGCTCAGTTTACAGCAGGAATGCATGGTACTAAGAGGGCTCTCAAACAGTCTGCAATTTACATGCATTAACAACACAACAGGTTTTTCTGATATCTCTACCCGGTAGCTTAATTTCTATAATTCAGTCACCTAGTACTTTTTACCTTTATCAAAAATGCCATGGTATTTTCAACATTTATAGGTTTCACACATGTAAGTTATTTACATGAAGGTATTTTATGACATAGTGCCATTGCATACTAAATCCAACAAGGAACAGAGCCTGTTGTTTTACATCAGCTCAGAGGTCACAACAATAACCTCCCTGTACAAGAACCTGAGAAGGAAAAATTAAAGAAGGCACTGTAGTATAGTCAGGAAAGGGGGGGCGGTGCCCATTGGTGGCCAACATTATGGACTAGAAATTGTAAAGGATAGATTAGGTTAAGAAATAGGACTGTTGCAACAGGTTTAAGAAAAGGTCAGTCCTCAAGAGTGGCAGGATCTTCCTGTCGATATCCCCCACCTTAAGAGGAAAGCAGTTATTTCGGACTGCTTACCACTTTCCTGTCCCAGGAAGGGATGTAGCTTCCACCCATCCATCTTCAGAAGCTCTGTCTCAGGGTCCCTATTAACAAAAAACATTCCATCATAAACATAGTGGATATCATCATTCTTTACCCTGAGGCGTTTAATACATTTCACAATAGTGAATAATGATATTTTTCCTATACTATCTCCTTTTAGAGAAAGTCCATCATATTTCATTGATATCAGTTCCTGCACCATATCTAGACATGAAATCAGCATTTACATGTCTTGTTACTGCCCTGTGGGACACAGTAAATCAATAAGGCTGAAGAGCTAAGTACCACCGTGTAAGAGGCTATGGGATACAGATGGACTCAGACACAGGTGATGTTCTCAAGTTGAATCTCAGCAGCTGCTTTGTGAAGGATTCCAAAATGAAGTAATATTTAACAAAATAAAAAGCGGACTGTTTAGTCAAAATTAAACATAAAGGACATTTAACAGGAGTAGCTTACAACATCATAGGTTCCTTTTATACATCAAGCAGAATAGGTCAAGCAAGTCTTCTGTTGAAGAATAACTAGAGAGCACTAGTTAAGGGTGTATAGGCTCCAACACCCTCAGCCACATCTGACTTCTCTCTGAAGAAGCTAGCTATATATAAGCTAGAACAATCTCTGATTGGCTAGAATTCCTATCAGTTAAAACAAATAAACTTTTTTACAAAATAATCATTTGTGTCATACAAAGCTTATAAACCAATCATTTCAGTAACCTTATGATCATATAGCATCTATAAAATCATTAATATTATTTTTAAGCTTCTAAACTTAGAGTTTGTAGAACAAGCCCTCCTTTTGTATCTCTTTTGCATAAAATGAACAACAATATGGCGGCGGCTCCTAGAGAGGATTCACCAGGAGGACTCTTATAATATCCCATATATTTTTTATTATGCCAGGTAAATAAGTATCCCTTTAGTTCCTTGTCTTTCTCTCACTCTCTTGAATGATATGCTGTGTTTGCAACCACAGGCTGACTGAGTATTAAAACAAAGGGAACAAAACACTGTGTTGTTTGCTGGGCTGTGGCTGGCAGGAACACAGCTCAGTCACAGTCAGGAGAAAGGTAATTTGCACAAAGTGCAGGCAGGAAGCGCTTTAGCGCTGAAAAGAATAACATTTTACATCAAGGGTGTTTTCAGCATGAAGGAATACCATTTCGAGGATTCACGGCGTTTACGAGCTGCATGATAGTGCGCACGTTCATGCAGCTCGTTTAGAATGTCGCGAAAGAGCGTTTTTAAATAAACGCTTGGTCTACAGCTACATTTAGCATGTCCAACGCAGTTTTGGACAAGGGGGTTTACTTTTAAAGCCCTTTACGGGTGAGAGGAGCATTTTAAACAGTTCCTAATATGTGAGGCATTTTAAAGGGGTCACGACTACATTTGGGCTTGGCTCATAAATACAGTATTTTCCCATTCACATTCTAGCAGGTTCCACTTGTTGTATATTAATTCTTGGCTTACCAATATGGGGAAAACAAAGACACAAATAACTAACAGACAATATAATAAAATAAAAAGTCTCATAGGTGGCCAGTCTATGTACATACACATTACAATGACAAAGACCTACAAATAGGGATGGACACATGGGGGGGTGGCAAGTCATGGCACAACAGTAGTAATCTGATAGATACATAACAGGGCTGGCCTGGCATTGTACCACCAGACCCTTTGACACACCACATTACATGGGGATTTATTTCTCTCATTTGGTGCAACCAGCAGAAGGGGTTGTGATCAGTCACAACCTTAAATTCATCCCCCCACACAAGTAATATTTCAGAGACTCGATAGCCCAAGATCTCCCAGTCACATTCAGCTTCAGTCTTGCACAAGCACAGTCTGAATTCTATGTTGTTTGAGGACATTTAGAATGCTTTTCCTTTTTGCAGGAGAGGAGAAGCCCTAGATATTCCTGGAACATACTGATAATTTATGGAGGAACATCTATCAAAACCTACATATAGTGCCCGGGGGAAGGGCAACAAATCCCTACCAAAGCCAGGCATGGTACCTGTAGATTATCGGCACTTCGCACCAGTATTTTGCGGACTGCCCACCAGCAACAGTGAGCCTGGTATTTTAAACAGTGAGCCCTCTATTTAGCTAAAGATGGGTGTGAGAAATGGAACATGTAAAAGTAATTGTCCCAGTTCATATATTTATGCATACCCCCCCCAATTTAATAATGAATCAGTGGCTCAAGAGCTGCATGCCAAATAAGAAATAGTCTCCTATTTTTCAGTCAAAAGTATGTTGTTTGCTGGCCCGGTGGCGCTGAGGGCTGAGGTACTGGACGACTTACCTCACACTGCACCGGTAGCCCATGTTCGGGAAGGAGCACGGGCTGCCGGGGGTTGAGAGGAGGAGGAGAAGGATTGAGCACCCAATGGCTGCTCTCCTTCTCTGGGGAAGGGGGATCTGCAGGCCTTGCTGCAATACCGCCACCTTGGGGAACCTGGGTGGAAGGTGCAGGTAGGAGGTAGCAATACTGGGAAGGGTTGGACATCAGCCGAGGGCTGGAGCGAAGGCACGTCTCAGCATGCCTTTGACTCATTGATCCTCCCAGCACGCTGACACGCGGGGGGGTGGGAGGAAGAAACACGGAAAACTCCCACATTGGCACTGGTAGGTGGTCTCTGGGTGCCGCGATCGGGGGAATCCGGAGGTCTAAGTGCAAGCTGCACGCTCCATCAGTGTTCTGGGGGAGACTCCTCCACCCCAGCTGGGGGGTTATCCAGAGGATCTAGGTTCACTGAGTAGGGCACCCATATGCGCAGGTGACCCTTGGAAGAGTTCCGATGCAGGTCACCATTGGAGCCCCGAAGAGTGGGGCTAAATGCGGGCAAGGTAGGAGGATAAACACAGTGGTTTAAAAATAATAATAATTTCTTTGTACAGTACTGAACAAGCTATTCATTTACACTCCCTATAAAAAAATTCCTTAGTTTTGTATTCATTTGTTTTTCAGCCATCTAAATTATTGGTTTGATATTCAGCTATGATTTTTTTTAACCTCATATTTATTTTTGATAACTGGGAAAAGTGGGCTTGGCAACATTTCCTATTTGCAGCCATGTCCTGAGTTCAGGACACAAGTGCAGGAGAAACTCAACATATCCTACATTGACAATTGTACATTGTACTGTCAACATATAGTTAAAACTTGGTCAAACCTGAGTTTAACCATCACTTAGAGACAAACACAACATGCATGTATTATTGGTAATGATAATGAGAAACAGACAGCATACAGTTACTAGAACTGTACTGGTTCTGTGCAACACCACAGTCAACAGGCATGGGTGCTTTTTTTTCGTTTTTAAAAAGCTGAGCTTTATTGGTTAGATAAAGACCATTATGCATTATCAGTAGTACGAATTACATCTCTTGTTACAGCACAGTGTCTCCTTCTGAGCATAGGTGCTTTAAATGAACCAATAATTTAAAATTATTGGAATCTTTCTCCCCCCCCCAGTAGAGCTGTTTCATCTGGCTGGGGTGCATGCTGGCTGTTCAGCCCCTACCACCTTCCCTCAACTGGTCCCCCCCAACTCTTGCCTGCCTAGTTTCCCCACAGCATCCCTCCCCCATGGTGGGGCTGGGGGAGGGCCGTCCTCCCCACCCTCCAGAGTCCGGATCCAGTCTGCAGGGCCTGGATCAATGTTGCAGGTTGGGGAAGGCAGATAGGGCTTCCTTAGTGCATAGCCCCTGCCTCTTTTTTTTGTTTTTGTCCCTTTCTCCAAGTCTGGCACATGTGCAGTGGGATGGGTGCACTTTTAACACCTGCGCCCGGGTACTAGAGAGGCAGCCTCCTGTGTCACTTAGCCTCTGCTGGGGGGCAGTAAAGCAGTGGCTCGTACTGTCCCCTCCCTCCCCAGATGAGGAGAGCCATCTGTGCATGCCCGATCCTCCTTCCCCTGGCTGGCCCCTGAGTGACCCTGGTCCATTCCCGAACTCGGGTCATCAGTGTGGCTGGAAGTAAGGTGCCAGTGTGTCAGCCTTCACTCCACCGGGCCTATCTTTTTAATTTTTAATGTGTGTTACATTAGTATTCTGAAGCCTAGTCCATTGTTTCTTTCCAACCTAATAGGTATCAGCAGATTTTGCACCGAAACCTCAGATATTTGGCTACCATTGCAGATTCAAGTCCAGCTGATGATCAGAAATCTCTTTCCGCAGTAAATGGCAAGTAACTGAAAATTTCAATGAACGTCTGTATTTTAGTTATCATATTTCTTGATTTTCACCCAGTTAATATTACCCTGGATTCCACCCCACCCCATACTGGGCTGGCAGTATAGCCTAGAGGTTAGAGGAACGAGGTGTGAACGAGCTTGGTACATCCAGCAGACCAGACCGGAGTTTGATTCTCACAACCTCCACTTGCATACTGTGTGACTCTGAGCAAGTCACTTAATCACCCAGTGCTCCCAGGTCACCCCTGAAAACAGGCACTTGTGCCTAGTGGGCCTTCCCCGGTTACCAAAGACTAAAATAAAAAAAATCTCCTTTTCCTGATCTCTTTTACCTCTGCTACTAGGGTTATGCCTTTTGTGACTGCACTCCTCTTCCCAACATTATAACTCAGTGTCCTACATACAGTGGCGGGTTCTTTTGGATGGAGGACACTCTTATCCAGCTTGGCAGTTGGGAAAGCTTGCATATGCTGGCTTGAGGAACAGGGTATGCGCCACAAGTTCAGCCTGCTTCAGTGCCCCACTGAATGTCAGGGAGGGACAGGAAAGGAGGTTTTAATGTGCATGACTTCTGTGTGCTCCATGGGGTCAGTCACTAACAAGTACAGCAGACCCTGCACAGAGGTTATTGCTCATCCTGAAGGAATGGCTGTCTGCCTTTGCGAGTCCCAACTGGGATCCCATGCTCTAGTCACAAACCCTAGTCCTCTGGTTTCTACATTAGAGTTAAAACCACGTCCATGTGTGGTCACTAGGCCGACCTGGATGAGTGTGGTATTAAATCTAACAGAAACATATGTGCTGCTTCTTGTTGGAAAAGACGTTGGTTGGTATAATATGACCTGTCCCCCACCCACCCAAAATGTAAGCAGTGCGTGTTCCTTGTTTTTATGTGCCATGCCCTAACCCATCTTTTTACTTCCACAAAATAGACGTTAATATATAAAGGCTTTTCTTCTTCTAAATCTGTTCCATCTGTAAAGGCACACAATTTGTTTTGACATGTATTTTTTTTATATTTTTGATTATGCAATTTAATGTATAGCAATTTTGTTTTTACTCTTGTTGTACTGTATATGGATGATACTGTAATAAATAATGCAAAAAAAGTCAGAGAAAAAACCCAGAAACAATTCATGGTGGCCCTGGTCCCCGGATCAAAGGGCACTATCTGGGTGCTGAGGAGCCAAAAGCTTTTGGAGGTCAGTGTGAATCAGACTAGTCGAGAAGGACAGGGGATTCAAAGATGTGCCATTCTTTTTACCCCAATGTTTAGCATTTATTGTACTAGCCATCATTTTCATAAAAGTAAGGTGATTTATTACAATGAGACTTCTAAAAGGTTGCATGAAATCATTACAGTCTGCAAAGGTGTGTGTAGTGGCAGAGGCTACAACTAAACTGTCCACCAGAAGCTCCACTTACCCTGGCCCCGTCTTCTCTTGAAAACTGGTTTTACAGTCTCTTGCTGCTGCTACAGTTTAGTCTGCAGCATTTTTATTGTGGGATTGTAAATTTATTTATTTATATGATTATTTATTGTTTCATTTGTTTGTCTTTGATAACCGGGTGGGTACACTGATCCGTTGAACCATTTTCTGGCATAACCCGAGCCACTCACATGGCACATTGAGTACAGCAGATACAGGTTATATAACAATATTGCAGGCATACAATTAGATGAATGTAGCAATAGTGCAAAGGGACATTACATAAAGTGAAATACAGTGAAGTACGTGGAGCAGTAAAACAGGTCAGTAATCCGATCAATACATAGTCACAAAATGCAGTTTACAAAGCAAAACATGTCGGTACACAGTTAACGATGACTAAAGTGAGTACAGTAAGTTTACATGGTGCAGTAAACAAGTCGGTAATCTGGTCAATACAGAGTTTCTGTACAGTAGTCCTCGTAAGAAGAGTGCTGCTGCTTAGAGTGGGGTGGGGAGAGTGCATAAGCCAAGTAGGGGGAAAGTTGAGAGCTAGGTAGGGTGAGGAGCCTCTAAGAAGGGTGGGACAAGGAGGAGGAAGAGGATGCCCACATTATCCAGCTGGGCAAGAGCATTTGGCTTCCGACAGCAGCCAGTCTTTGAGGTGGGTTTTGAAGGAGGCGGTCGAGCGGAGTGATATAGGGAGTTTGTTCCATAGGGAGGGGCAGAGACAGAAAGGGCTTTACTTCCCATGGCAGAGGAGATTTTATGGACCTCCAGAGGGGGACAGATGATTCTGGAGGTTTCTTGATGCCACTCTGCCCTTGAGGAGGGATGAGTAAGGGGACAGGTGGCTGCCTCTGAGTGTATTGTCTGTTATACAGCCAAGGGCATAGTCGAACCGTCCTTGGAGTGGGAGCCAACCTAGTGACTGGTACAAATCACAGTGATGGGTAGAGTAAGGAGCACAAAGCGACAGACACTGTTGTACACTGAGTTCAGCCTGGAGTGCAGAGCCGAGGACACTTGGAAAAGATAGGGGAATAGTAATCAGTAAGGGGAAGAAGGTTACCTTGTGCAATCACAAGGCGCACCTCGGAGCTCAAGAACTGTTTAGGTGGTAGGCAGACCCTAGTTTCTGGTTTACCCTACATATGGTTTTGTTAACATGTTCCGTGAACACGAGGGAAGGGTCCAGGGTAACACCTAAGTATTTGAAACTGAGAACATTTTCAAGAGGGGGGGCCTTCAGGTGTGAGCACTAGGAGGGAGGTGATGAATGGTTTGGACCTGAATAGCACTGATTTTGTTTTCTTTTTGTTAACCAAGAGCCTGTTGGAAAGAAACCAATTGAAAGCTGTACCATAGTTAAGGGTTAGAATGAAAGAAATGTTCACCAGTGACTTGTTGCTATGGAATAGGACGAGGTCGTCCACATAGAGAAGCGCCTCACAGCAGAGGCTGTCGGCAGGAAGGGAGTTCATAAAGATGGAGAAAAGCAGGTGGCCAAGGATGGAGCCTTGGGGGAACCCCGTGGAGACAGGCAGGGCAGGGGAGGAGGCTGTACCAACGTTAACTGATTGGGACCTGCCCTCGAGATAGCTCCAGAACCAAGAGGATATCTCAGTGGAGCAGCCAAGGTGGAAGAGAGTAGAGTGGAATATGGGGTGGTGGACAAGGTCAAAGGCCTTAGTCAGATCCACAAATACAGCACCTGTGGCCTTACCCAAGTTCATATTTCTGAGGACATTGTTTGAGAAGTAGGCTAAGGCTGATGTGGTACTCTGGTGCTACAGAACCTGTGTTTTGGGGGCATAGCAGATTAAATTTTCTGAGATGCTCAGAGAGCTGTAAGTGCACAATTTTCTGCAGCAGCTTGCTCAGGTGGGGAGGATGGAGATTGGCCTATAGTTTGTCAGGAGAAAGTGGGTCTCCGCTTTGAAAATAAACTAGCGTTGGCATGCCTCCATGAGTCAAGCATGGTGGACATAGACAGGGCAAGGTTGAAAATAAGGTGAGGGGTTCTAGGATAGCAGGACAGATTAGCCTAAGAAAAGGGAAAAGATCATCACTGCCAGGGCTGCCCTGGTGGGAAGTACTTCAGGAGCTTGAGAGTAACACTTGGACCGATTACTGTAAAGTAGAAGGGGTGGGGGTGCCAACTGGAGAGGAGCACTTCACCTACCAGGGTTATTAGATGGATGGGAGGAAGTTTACTGGGAGGTGGCAGAGAGGTTGGTAATTTTTTTTAAAGGTCTGCGCTACCTCTGAGGGATCAGTAAAGGGCCAGAGGGGGAGGCGAGTTGTGTGACTGGACTGTGGGTCCATGGATTGAGCAAGGACCTGACAGAGGCCCAGAAATGGGGGTTACTAAGGTTGTCTCTTTGTAAGTTAAGGTAGAACTTGCGTTTCGGAGATTTGGCAGATTACTTGCAGGTGTTGCATAGATGCCTGTAATCATTCCAGAGTTGGGAGGAGGGGGACGTTTTGTAAGTTTTCCACTTGCTGTCCCTCTCTTTCATCAGAGCCAGTAGCTCTTTTGAGATCCAGTGGGTGCAACCCCCTCTCATCCTGCGGGTGGTGAGCGGGAAGTAGAGCTCCTGGAGTCGAAGGTGGGCATCTGTGAAACAGCTGACTGCAGATGAGAACTTCAGTGACAGAGTATAGGGTTAACCAGTTAACTGCTTTTACATCTTCAGGGAGACTAGCTGGGTCCTGGCAGTTAGTTTTGAAGGACAGGTATTTGTTTGGGGGTGGTTTGGTGGACCAGATGATGTAAGTAGGGCGTGGTCACTTATAGAATCCGACAGATGTCATCTGTGATGTCTGTGATGACTTTGTTGTATCGCACTAAGACCACATTATAAATAAAAATTCTTGCCCTGACGAGTCTAAAGCTAACATTGGGAGGCTTGATACCCTTTCTATGGGATGCTCTGTATTGGTTTCAGAACATGAGTAGGACTCTACCTTTGTCAGAAATGTCAGGAAAGTCATAGATTCCATGATTTTCAAATTTGTATGAAACCTTCATGATTTTCAAAATTTTCCATGACAAAACAGTTATTCTAGGGTGTGGATATGTTGTTCTTATCCACACATATTAGCATATCCTTTCCCTTTAAATATCTTGATGGAAGTCTTTAAGCTGGCTCCTCCCACCCATCCAGGTGGTATATCCCTTGGCTTCGCCCCTTGATGCCAGATCTTCCTTTCGTTGGAAGATTCAGGTTCCCACCTTATTGCTCCCGCGTTGAGTAGGCCCTGGTGCTTAAATCTTTGTATTACTTACAAAACTTAAACTTGTTAAGAGTTTAACCGCATTGATTTTTGATCACGACCGCAGTGGAGGACAAGTCCTTGCCCGGGTTCCGCCAGTGTCCCTGTGGGCAGAAGATGTCTTGCACTGACTTGCTTGCCATGTGCGTCTATTGCCTGGGTCCATGATCACGATACCCAGGCTTGCGATTTTTTTTCGCTCATTCCAACCGAACGTGTTGGATGATCGCCTCGCATGATTACAGCTCAGCTGACCAGAGAAACAGAACCCGCCGGTCAAATCTAAAGAGGCCCGTTGAGTGGTTTCTGTGGCTGCGGGTCCGCTGAACAACTCGAACAAATGAAGGCTTTGAGGAGGAGGAGGAGGCAGCTCAGGCCACTGATCAGTCCTCTTCAGCATTGGTCTTCTTACCACTCAAACTGGACTCTGCCTTTACATGCTCCTTCAGAGTTGTGCCAGTCTCTCCTGACTAAGGAGAGCCTGTAACCGCCCAGCTCAGGTCCCATAAAAGGATTCCAAGGTCAAGAGAGAGATACGTCTCACGTCATTCTTGGGTTTGAGGTGGCCTCGTTCCCAGGAATCTCCAGTTTTGACTGGCTTCACGGTGCCCCCATCGGGCTAGCTGGCTAAGGCGTGCGTGACCCAGTCTAAGTGTGCTCGACTGACCTGGATGAGCGCGAGTTCCCCGGCTCCTTCTGAGCTCCGCTCTGTCCCCTGACAGTTGATGTCTAGGTCTCGGTCAGCTTCGACTGACTGGTTGAAGAACTCACAGCGCCACTCTGGGCATTCCAAGTGGCTCTGCTGCAATTCATCCTCGTTTTGAAGAGGAGAGGCTTTGATGCAAGTTGTGTCCATGCTATGAGGATCTTATGTGGCAACAGTTGGTGTTGACCTGTCCAAAATTAACCCTAGGCTTCCATGCGGCCATCATAGTTTGTCACCCTCTAGGCCAATGCCAACTCCTCTGGAGCTGGGCGACACCGTCCCTCCACCTGCGGAGCTGGTGAAGACCCTCCGGGTTGGCCAAAACTGGCTTCTCTGCTGATTTTATAGTGAAGCCACCACCTAAACAGCCTCCCTTCGGGGCTCCTGTTAAGAGTCTTGGCCTGCTAAGGGCCTCCACAGAGGCTGTTGGTCACCCTCACTCCCGACTGTCCAGCGGGTGAGGTGACTCAGGTGGTCGGCTGATCTATCGAGTCTGAGGACTCCTCTTGCACTCTCATCCATTTGAGGTTTTGCTTGGGGTCTCTTGATGGAGGAAGGTCCCACATTCTTCATGGGCATTGGTGCCCCATTCTAGATCTGCATGACCTGAACCATTTTCTCAGGTCTCGCACCTTCAGGATGGTAACTCTGTCTCCGATCATACCATTCCTTGAGCAGAACATGTGGTTTTCTCCTTGGATCTGCAGGACGTGTTCTTCCACATCCCAATCCGTCCGTCACACTGAATGTTCCTCCGCTTCAGGGCAGAGGGAACCCTATACGAGTTCCAAGCCATACCGTTCAGCCTGTCATCAGCCCTCGGGGTCTTCACCAAATGCATTGTAGTGGTGGCAGACCATTTTGGTCGTTGAGGGGTCAGAGTGTACCCCGTCTGGACAATTGGCTTATAGCGGGTTCCTCCAGACTGGAGGCGGAGAGGTCTAGACCTGCATTGACCTTGGCCTCCTGATCAATGAGGCCAAGTCAGAACTCATGCCTTTGCAGGTGGTCTGCTTCATTGGGGCAAAGCTCGACTCTTGCCAAGCCAGAGCCAGGCTCCCGGTGGACAGGGTGGAGGTTCTCTCCTCCTTTGCCCGATCATTTCTGGTTGGGCACTTGCGCCCTGCCTAGGACTTCTGCGACGTCTGGGTTACATGGCGACCTACACCTCCATAGTCTGATAGGCCCATTGACGTATGCGCCCCTTCCAATGGGAGCTGGCCAGCCAGTGGACTCAGCATGTAGGTCACTTAGACCAGCTGGTCACTGTGACCCTTGGATGTGGGACGCGCTCCAATGGTGGACCGTCCTAGAGCATCTGCAGGAAGGGATTCTGTTTGTCCGCCTCCAAGCCGACAGTCATCTTGATGACCAACGCCTTCTCTCATGGGCTGGGGTGCCCACATGGGGACCACAGAGTTTATGGGCTCTGGACCCCCGAGGAATCCCAATGCGCATCAACTTGCTGGAGCTACAGGCAGTTCGGCTGGCACTGACTGCATTCACTCCATTACTCGAGTCAAGTGGTTTCAGGTCCAGACGGACAGCACACGACCATGACTATCTCAACAAACATGGCGGCACACACTTCAGGTCTCTGTGCGGGAAGCTCTCTGCATCTGGACCCTCATGAGCCAGCTGGAGGTGGATCTCTAGCCATCCATGTGGCAGGAGCCTCGAGTCAGCTGGTGGATGCCCTCAGCCATATGGCGGTGTCCACAGTGGTGTCTCTATCCAGAGGTAGTACACAGCTTGTTCTCCCAGTGGGGCACCCCTCAGGTGTACCTGTTCACCTCAGGGAGAATGCAAAGCTGAGGCTGTTTTGCCCATCCCCTCAATAGGGCTCGCTGTAGGGGGAATGCCTGCTGGAGGCCGTGGACCCCAGGCCTCTTTTATGCCTTCCCTCCACTTCCCTTGATCCTCAAGGTGCTCCTCAAGGTCAGGAGGGACAAGGCACAGGTAATCCTGGTGGCTCCAGACTGGCCCTGCCAGTTTTGGTATCCCGATCTCCTCGGCCTCTGTGTCAGGCTTCCGAGGCATCTTCCAGCACACCTGGACCTGCTGTCAGTCAATCAGGGAAGGTCCTGCACTCGGACCTTCAATCCCTGCACCTGACAGCCTGGTTCCTGAGCGGCTAGAGTTCCAGACTTTGAGTCTTTCTGAAGGTGTGACGGGACTATGAAAGTAGAAACAGTCAGGCAAGTTTTTGGTATTTAGCTGCAGCCGCTGAGCCAAGTCCAGGTTTAGGCGCCAAATTCAAAACTGAGCACCTGTGCAGTACTGTTCTCCATGGTCTGGCGTACCTGAGGTCCGTGGGGGCGGGCGACAGCGATCCTGTCCTGCTGCTGGTGTTGGGGAGGGTGGTCTGCTCCTAGAGCCCTCGCGACCCACAAGAAATCTGAGGTCCGTGGGGGGCGGGCGACAGCGATCCTGTCCTGCTGCTGGTGCTGGGGAGGGCGGTCTGCTCCTAGAGCCCTCGCGACCCACAAGAAATCTGGGGAGAGAGAGGGGGAATAAATACAGATCTGAGGAGGCGGGCCAGGTAGGACAAAAGAGCACTCTTAAATTATGCAGTTATTCAGCTTTACATTAATCAGCTTTACCAACACAGGACAACACAGACTTATGTTAGTCTGTATAAGTTGCTAGCCGTACTTGTTTAAATTAGAGGTAATCGCGATTTTACACTGTTAAGATGTCTGGTATCACAGATATAAAAATAGATCTATACACGGACTATGAAAGTAGAAACAGTCAGGCAGGTTTTTGGTATTTAGCTGCAGCCACTGAGCCAAGTCCAGGTTTAGGCGCCAAATTCAAAACTGAGCACCTCAGCAGTACTGTTCTCCGCGTCTGGCATACCTGAGGTCCGTGGGGCGGGGTGAGCGACAGTGATCCTGTCCTGCTGCTAGTGCTGGGAGGGTGGTCTGCTCCTAGAGCCCTTGAGACCCACAAGAAATCTGAGGTCCGTGGGGTGGGGGGGTGACAGCGATCCTGTCCTGCTGTGGCTGGGGAGGGTGGTCTGCTCCTAGAGCCCTCGTGACCCACAAGAAATCTGAGGTCCGTGGGGGCGGGGGGCAGGCGACAGTGATCCTGTCCTGGTGCTGGGGAGGGCGGTCTGCTCCTAGAGCCCTCGCGACCCACAAGAAATCTGAGGTCCATGGGGGCGGGGTGCGGGTGACAGCAATCCTGTCCTGCTGCTGGTGCTGGGGAGGGCGGTCTGCTCCTAGAGCCCTCACAATTGTTTCATGGGAGCATTAATTCATGAATGTTCAGCATATTTAGCCTATGTGTGGCACTAGCTTTTCTGTTTGAAAATGATTGTTTCTCTACTGCTTCGCTTGTGTTTTTTAGTTTTTTGATATGTCCCCTATCAAACCTTTTTTTTATATATTTAGTGTTTATTGACACACAGAGTTACATCCAAAACACAGTCAAAAAGCATCATATACAACAGACACATGATCACAATATAGGCATTATTTCTCTGTTGTCTGCTACAGGTGTGTCAGTTACATTAAACATTTTTTTGATGATCCATAGATTTTAATATTGTTTGTTTCTTTCATAAATACTAGCAGTAGTCAGTGTATGTTTATTTTTATTAATATATCACTCTTTTTGGTGAATGTATATCACACAGTGTTGTCTTTGATATTTGACTTACTACTGCCATTCCCACCAGCTGTCAATTTTGTAAAATGTCACACTCAGCTAATGATAATGTTGACAGCTATGAGTGGAATAGAAGGTCTGTCAGTTTAACCTGGAGCCCGCCCCCTGATGAAGCTCCTTTGAGTGAAGCACCAGGGTAGTTTACTAGAGTTCCAGTTTGGTGTTTCCTGTAAGCCATTACCTGTAATAGTATGCAATAAATTCATTTCCAGTTTCTGCACAGCAAGGATTTTGATTATTTATACCTCATGTGAGTGTGCTATTTCTGTTTGAGTAGCTGAAGGAAATGGCTGAATGTGTGACAGCACTACAAATGGCACAGGCCCCGCAGCCACAAGCTACATCCATGCCACTGGGACAAGAATGTGCCCCATATCCTTCTTCTGCCCTGCAGGTCAGGCCCCAATTCTCAACTCTGCCCAGAGACAGTATTTTTTGTTATCACTGTGGAAAGGATGAACATCTTGCTTGATGATTTGGTAATCCAGAGGACCCACCATTGGTAGCCCAAAAGTGGGAAAAGCAATCCCAGATGCAGGAATGACAATGGAGCCCAGTACGTGGGCACACTGGAACTTGGAGCATGAATGGCTCTATCAAATGGAACATCCTGACATTGACAACAGATAACAAGTTACCCCCTGGATTACTGGGTCCACCGATGCACATACAGTTTGCCATCACAAGATATCTTTGTCAAGCATTGTTGGACAGAGGATCACAGGTGACAGTCATCTACCATTCCTTCTACTGAACGTATCTTGGATACCTGCTTCTGTGACCCTTGGAAGGACTAGCCACGTGGGCTTTGAGTAATGCCAGCTACCCCTATTATGGATATATAGAAATGCAGATTGAATTTCCTGACATCTCTCTGGGAGTCTCACAGAAGACTGGCATTTTGACTCTCGTGTGCCCTGATGCTCAGATTCTAGACAAGATCCCAATATTGATAAGAACCAATGCCAATATGTTTGGACGCTTGGCTCATGTCTGCTTACAAATGACTGGAGAGAAGAATTATCAGACATTGGCCATCCATGCAATTGTGTGCACTGCCCAAGTGAGGAAGGGTGCCCACACTACAGTGTCTCTGAGGAGATATTAGCAGTGGTGAAACCAGAGGGGAAGGAGCTTGTAATTGTGTTCCTCAATTAAAATGCTTACTGGAAGGATCTGTGGAATGTCATTCCCCTCTGACCAATCAGACAGTTATTGTGGAGTCCTCAGAAAGCAGCCTGCTGGGAGGATTGATGGTAGAACGTGGAGTACCACCTGGTACCAAAGCCATGGTAAAGACAATCACCCTGAAAATAAAGAATGAGGCACATAAGGAATTAACTATGCACCCTGACAATGTGTTTGCCAACTTGTACATTGCTGATACTATGGCAGACCCATCACATCAAGGGAAGACCCCTCAAATGGAGGAGGAAGCATTCGACTTTGGCTAGTCTTACATCCCTCTTCACTGGAAGAAGCACATAGAATACCAGCTAGTGGTTCAATCAGCTGTCTTGCTATGCCATGAGTGGGATGTGGAGTGTGCCCATGGAGAGGATCATTGGACTTGTTTACATGATGAGAGACCTTTTAGCTAGATGTCTAGAAGACTAGGACTGGCTGACATTGAGAATGTCAGGTGACTTCTACAGGACTATAGAAACATAGAAACTGACAGCAGATAAGGGCTGCTGAGCACACCCAGTCTGCCCATTTTTATTACCTTCATTTTTGCTGCAGACCCTTACATGATCTACAGTGCTGTCTGAACTTCTGGCAGCAGGGCCCTTATTCTTCACCGATAGTGGTGGTTCATAAGAAGAATGGTGCTGTGACAATATTTTAGATTATTGGACTTTAAATCAGAAGACTGTGCTCAACCAGTACACCATGCCTTGGGTACCGGATGCCTTGAACAGCATTACTGGAAGAAAATGGTTCTCTGTACTGGGTTTATTCTGCAGATACTACCAGACACCAGTGGCAGAAGAAGATAAAGAGACAGCCTTTAGCTGTTGCTGGGGTTTTATTAGTTGGAGAGGATGCTACACAGAATTGTTGATGCCCCTGCAATGTTCCAACACCTGATAGAAAAGTGGTGAGAGACATGAACCTTCTGGAAGTGCTAGTGTAGCTGGATGATGTCATAGTGTTTGGGCAGACACTTGAACAGCCTGAATCCCATTTATGAAGGTCCTGGACTGCCGGGTAGAGTATGGCTTGAAGTTTCTGTAGACAAGTGCCAATTCTGCCATATGGCAGTGAAGTATGTGGGACATATTGTTTTGGACAAAGAAAGCAGCACAGATCTGAGTAAAGTGAAAGCCCTCCCCACCTGGCCAAGGAAGACCAACCTGAAAGCCTTACATTCATTTTTGGTATTCTGTGGCTACTAACAACAATATGTAAAAGACTGTTTTTCTGTGGTGAGGTTCTTAACCAATCTGACCAGAGGCTATCTGCTTCACTGGAAAACTATGGACAAGCCTGCATGGGAATATCACAAGGTCAAGGAACCATTCTGGTGACCAATGGACAGAGGAGTGTAAAGGGTCATTCAAAGAGATCATTCTACACCTGATGGAGGCCCCTGTATTTGCTTTTGCTGAACTAGTCAAGCCATTTTATCCTTAATTTTGATGCCTGCGTGGTGGCTGGGAGCTGTGCTATACCATGAGCATGAGTGTGACATGAGACCTGCAACATATATCAGATAAAGCCTCAGCATGATGGAGAAAAACTACCCAGTCCACGAACTGGAATTTCTTGCTTTAAAGGGGCCGTCGTGAACCAGTTCCATGACTATCTGTATGGAACCAGGTTTGTTGTGCTAACAGACAACAACCCACTGATGTATGTCTTGACTACAACCAAGCTGGATGCCATTGGGGATAGGTGGATCACTGCCTCATCATCTTACAATTTCCAACTACAGTGCCATCCTGGAAGGAACAATGTTCGATGCAGATGCTTTGACTAGAGACCACCATCATACTCATCAACAGAGGGACTCTGGACCCACATTTCAAAGGATGGGGTATGAGCTATTTCCCAACTGCTAGTGCCTGAGGACTGGCCTGCCCTAGCCAATCCAAACAGAGCAGCAGATCTTCTTGGAGTGCATCCCGATACTGTATGGGAGGTGTATACCCATCTGACCACTCTGTATGACACCCTCTTGTTGCATCTCAGACCAACAGACATGAAACAAGCTCAGAGAACAGACCCTAGCTTGAAGGATGTCATTGTGACTTTGGACAAGGGTCTTGAGCTGGATAAAGTGAGAGTAAACCATCCCAATGTACCACTTATGCTCTGGGAGTGGAACAAGTTGGTAATAAGAAATGGATTGTTGTATTGAATCACATTGGGGCAGTCCCCTTTCCCCAATAAAACAACTGGCTCTACCTATCAAGTGCAGAAAATGGTCTTGAGAGCACTACAGGAGAATATGGGTCATGTAGGATATGATAAAGTTCTGGATTTAATGAGAACATGATTCTACTGGCCTCGCTTAGCAGCAGAAGTAGAACAACACTGCAAAAACTGTCACCGCTACATCACTCACAAGACTGCCAAAATGGGTGGCACCTTTAATCAGTATTAGGAGTGATGGACCATTAGATCTGGTCTACATGGACTTTCTATCACTGGAAGCAGACAAGAAGGAAATCAACAACATCTTTGTGGTAACCAACCACTGCACCTGGTATGCATAGGCTTACCCTAGCAAAGTTCAGAAAGCAACAACAGCAGCAAAAGTGTTGTGAGAGAAATAGTTTGTGCATTATGGATTCCCAAAGCACCGCTACTCTGACCAAGGCAGAGACTTTAAGAGCTGTCTCATCAAAGACATCACTGAGCTGATGGGCATTGCCAAGTCCCATACCATGCCCTAGTATCTACAAGGTGACCTTGGCCTGAGAGGTTCAGTCAGACACTTTTAAACAGGCTTGGAACTTTGGACCCAGCAAACAAGTCCAAGTGGAGCCAGCAAGTGCAGTTTCTGGTCCACGCATACAATGACACCAAGAATGAGTCTACAGGGTTCCCCCCTCATTACCTCATGTTTGAATAGGAAGCCAGACTGCCAGTGGACCTGTGTTTTGGAGTATCTGCAGATGGCACCCTACCTGAGACTTATTTTGAATATAGCAAGAGATTAAAACAACAAATTACCAATACCTATATGGTGGCCCAGGAAGCAGCAGAAAAAAACTAATCAGAACAACAAGACCAAATATGACAAGCATGCAAGAGAGCAAGCTCTGCTGCCTGGAGTCAAGAGTCCTGATCAGAAATCTTGGCATCCTTGGTAAACATAAACTAGCTGATCAGTGGATATCTGAGCCATATGTCATTATGGAACAGCTTCTCAATCTGCCAGTGTACCACCTACAGCTGGAGAGTGTTAGTAAGAAACTTCACCAAAATCATCTATTGCCCATTGGCCAATTGTTACCTGATCCTGGGAGACAAACTCCTTCTTCATTACCCAGAAGACCCAGTCACTAGAAATGAGACATGGAAAAGGTGGACCCGTGCTGCTTAGCCTGACCCACCAGTTGCAAACCCTGTGGCACAGCCTGATGTGGTCTACACCTGCTCTGATAACAAGGATCAGTTTGTATGTCCTTACATTCCCATATTCAGGACAGCCACACACACTTTGGATTTACACTGACCATGATAAGGAGAAAGTAGTATCACCAACACTGGGACTTTAAATCCAGCAGCAGCAGCCATTGTAACACCTGACTTTGAGCCTGAAGTCATTCATGCAGCTGCTGTTGTGGAGGAGGATGATGGAGGACACTTGGATGTAGCATCACTGGACAATATAGAGATACCTAGACCTTCAGCACCCGATCCTGAGAAGAGCCATTTGTATCTCGTCAATCTGGAAGAGAAGTCTAGCAACCAGTGAAGCTCACTTATGACGCCCCCAGTGTCTACACCAACCTTCCCATAAATGTAGTGCATAAAGGAATAAACCTGCTGTCCAATCCTTTGTTGTTTTCTCTTTGTGCTGCCCCATGTCATCTTGGGGATTTGTACACATACTAGTTGGGGAAGATAATAAAATTCAAGTGCATGACCTGTGTTCATGTTGAATATTGCCATCTTTTAATCAGGATGCAAGTATATTAGATAAACTGTTCTGTTGTGTTTAGCATGTTTGTATTGTTCAGGCCTTGATGAGAGCACCAATGATTTCGGGGGGGGGAAGGGAGGATGTAACCCCTTCCTAAAAAAGGGTCTTCCCTTTGGCTCTCTCCAGAGCACTGCTGCTGCCTTCTCTTGCACCTGTCCTTCACCCCGGTCTCATTCCAGGCTGCAGCTGCAGCACCTGGGACTGGCCTGGACACTGTTATTTGTTCTGCAACTTGCTCATTGCCCTTCTCTCCACCACCTCTAGTTGCTCACCCAGCCCCTGGATTGCCTTTAGAGTTGGGGAATCAACCACAAGGAGGTTGCTCAGTGCCAAGCAGCCCTCAAAGCTGCACAAAGTGCAAAACCACTCCCCCCTGGGAGTAGCAACTTTGGGGACCCTCAACAGCACTCCCCTGCCATCAGTTCACCTCCATCACCCCAGATGTCAGCCAGGACTGGGAATGTGGAGTCAGGATTCATTGGAGTGGCACTTAAATTAATCATAGAAGGGCTGCAAGGTTCTGCTTTTTTTTCTCTTAGCACCTCATTTTGTTACAGGTAGCAGAAATGGCTGAGGATAGCAGAATCAGGAGGAGAGGCTGACCAGGGCTGATTTTCAGCTATGACAGTTAGCTAATTGTTTTTTACAGGACCCAGGAACCAGAGGCTAAGGCCTACTCACCCTCCCATCCCACCCACCCCAGGATTCATCAGTCTTTATAGGCGTCCAGCAATATACAACTTCAAGAGGGAACAGGGGAACAGAGTTAAGCATAGTTGGTGTCGTTGTATGCATGGGGGGTGGATTTTAAGGAAATGGAAAGGATCCTTAAGGAGCATTTGGATGGGATTGGGTCAGACATGGACGCTGATAGTAGGTAGGAAATCATCAGGAGAGGGGTGCAGGATGCTATCAGCACCTGTGCAAGAATAAGACGAAAATGCGGTAGGGCCCAAAAATCCTGCTGGTGGACCAGGGAGGTCCAGGAGGTGGTGCGGGGAAAGAAGGCAGCCTATAGGCAATTCAAGTGCTTAAGGAGTGAAAGGGATCGAGGGGAGTATGAGCTGATGGCTAGAAGAGCCACTAGGGTGGTGAGGGTGTCTAAGGCAAGGAAGGAGCAGAACCTGGCCAGGGAAATTAGGAGAGGGAACAAGGGGTTCTTTAGATACACTAGGGAAAAATGAAGGGTGAAGGGTCAGATTAGCAGGATTAAAACAGGGGAGATATGGGCACAAGACCTGGGGAGCAGGCTGAGGTACTAAATGAGTACATCACCTCAGTTTTCACCAAGAAAAATGGGGGTGCTGCATCATACATGGGAGGAGACAGTGATACTGAGGAGGGAGGACCCTTACCGATCGATGGTTCTGGGGAGAGGGGGAGGCATCACTGGCAGGAGGGGGGAAGGCTAAGCAGGGAGAAGAGGTAGCGGAAGTGGAAATCACAGCAGAGAGAGTGAGGGAAGCCCTCAGGTCCCTTAAGATGGAGGAAGCACCGGGGCCAGATAAATTACATCCCAGAGTGCTGAAGGAACTTGTGGATGTCCTGGCGAAACCCCTGTCAGAGCTTTTCACCATCTCTTTGATGACAGGGTGGGTGCCCCAGGACTGGAAGGTGATGCATATAGTGCCTATCTACAAGGGGAGGATCAAGGGAGGTGGCAGGGAACTACAGGCCTGTCAGCCTGACATCGGTGGTGGGCAAGGTGATGGAGGGCATTGTCAAGGAGAGGCTGGGGGACCTGGAAAAGTCAGGGTGCCTGGACGATAGACAGCATGGATTCATCCCAGGGAAATCGTGTCAGACAAACCTTGTGGAGTTCTATGACTGGGTGATGAGTGCCTTGGACCTGGGTAGACCAGTGGACATCCTCTTTCTAGACTTCAGCAAGACATTTGACTCTGTTCCTCACATGGGCCTGTTGGATAAGCTGGGAGAAATGGGGGTGGGGAAAAAGAAAATCAGATGGATAGGCAACTGGTTCCAGGACCGGACCCAGAGGGTCATAGTTGGTGGGATAGTCTCATCCCCAAGGAGGGTCATTAGTGGGGTCCCACAGGGATCAGTCCTTGGGCCCCTCCTGTCCAACACCTATGTCTCTGACATAAGGACAGGTATCAGGAGTGAGATGAGTCTCTTTGCGGATGACTCAAAACTGGGGGCGGTGGTGGATGGGGAGGAGGGGAGGGTGGCCCTACAGGGGGACCTGGAGGCTCTGGAAAGATGGTCTAGAAAGTGGAAGCTGAGGTTCAATGCAGCAAAATGCAAGGTACTGCACCTGGGGGCCAGAAACCTGGGCCAAGTGTACACCCTAGGGGGAAATGCTACGTCTCGATGGCTGAGAGGGACCTGGGGGTGGTGGTGGATGTCAAGATGAACAACTCGGAGACTTGTAGGAGGCCAGCAGCCAAGACCAACAGGATGCTGGGATGCATCGCTAGGGAGATCACCTCCAGAAGGAGGGAAGTGATACTCCCCCTGTATAACTGCTTGGTGATGCCGCACCTTGAGTACTGCGTGCAGCTTTGGAGGCCACACTAAAATAGGGATATTAAACTGCTGGAGAGGTTCCAGATGAGGGCAACCAAAATGATTTCAGGCTTGGGGGACAGGACCTATGAGGAGAGGCTCAAAGAGCTAAATATGTATACATTGGAAGAGAGAAGGGACCGGGGGACATGATAGAGGTCTTCAGGTATATGAAGGGGGTAAATAGGGGAGAAACAGTCAGGGTGCTTCAAAGGAAGGAGGAGAAGGGGCCACTAGAGGGCATGGGTGGAAGCTGGAGGGGGGAAGATTCAGGGCAGAAAGGAGGAGGTGCTACTTCACTGAGAGGGTGGTTGAGCCATGGAATGCGCTGCCTGGGGGCTGGTGGAGGCAGAGATGGTGGAGGGGTTCAAGAGGGGGTGGGACAGGTACAGGGGAAGGATTCTGGAAGCAAAATCCAATGCAGCAAGAATATCGGAACTGGGAAGGGAGAAGCCAGAGAAGACTAGGGGGGCAGCAAGATCAGCTCCCAGGGTGGGGGCTGACCAAATGAGCAGACGCGAAAGACTGTTAGGCCTATTCTGATGGCATTTTAGTATGTTAAAGGGGTCAATCTACTACAGCAACAAGTCAGAAAGGGACTAGCTCATCAACAGTGCTGTACCAAAGTAGTGTTTAATCTTTCAAAAAAAAAAAAAAAGAGGGTTTACTTAGGATCAGAAAGGGGGTCATTAGCAGAGCAGAAGAGAAAATGCAGGGAGTGGTGCAGTGCAGTGGATGAGGGGCTACAGTTTTCAGGAGGTCATTCTAGGTACTGTGGTGCTGCCCCACATGCAGGAACCACTCCGGGATGAGGACAGAGGTTTCCAGTCTCCAAGCTGAGCTGGCAGATGTACCAGTAGCCTTTGCCCCCACCCAGAGGCCACAATGGCTGTGGACAATGCCACAGTGGATACCCAGACAGAGGGCTGGTTAGACTATGGTGGACTCAGGGAGGTTGAGGGGGGGTCAGAGCCACATCCCCCATCCAGTCCAACTTAACAACTCCTTTGCTGCCCTGGAGGAGTGGGCAAGCTCCACAAGGGAACCCAAGGTTAGGACCAGGGAGGATGAGCGGTCCTCCAGGAGGGAGACCCAGGCACGGGAGGTAGAGGACCCCAGAGGAAGAGGAAGCTACTCCTGGTGGGGGACTCAGTTGTCCATAGAATGGATCTGGGTACAGGTAGCAGGGAGGAGAGGGAGGTCAAGTGCCTTCCAGGAGGCACTGCTCATAGGGAGGTGGGGTGAATCCAGAGGATCACTACAGCAGTAGCGGGGGGGAAACTGGAGGTCATGATCCATCTGGGGACAAATGACCTAGCCAGGGAGAAGGTGAGCATAGAGCAGGTAAAGGAGGACTTCAGGGAGCTGGGTAGGTGCCTTGGAGAGGTAGAAGACTCTGTAACATTCTTGGAGGTGCTGCCGGTCTATGGCAGGGGGTAAGACTCGAAATCACCACCTCAGCAAGTTCAGCACTTTGCTGAGGGCTGGTGTGGAGATAATGGGTTTGGATTCATTGGAGACTGGGGACCCACCTGTAGGATGGGGGCCTGTACAGGGGCAACAGCCTTCATCCATCTAGGGAGGGGACTGTAGCCCTCAATGAAACATTTGGATGCTTTCTTGCCAAGCGTTTGAACTTGCCAAGGAGGGGGGGTAGATGGGAGCAGGGAGACTTAGGCAGCCCACCCCCACAAGACAGAGTAGCTAGCAGGGGGGGATCAGTAGGAAATATTGTTGGCAGATATTCTCAAGCCCATTACAAGGGGTAAGGCAGAGAATGGTCAGTAGCAATAGAAAAATATCAGGGTTGGAAAGGGGGAGCAGGAAGGAGAATGTAGACACAGAAGTGGGGGAGACTGCAAAACATGGACAGATACTCCTGTGAAGGAGACAGCAACAGAAAAAATCCAGGGTTGGGAGGAGGGAGCAGAAAGGCAAAGGTGGGAATACAAGGGGCACAGGCTGTGAAACATGGACAGACACGTATACAAATGCTCGCAGTCTGGGAAACAAAATCCCAGACCTGACAGCCTTGGTGGCAGAGGTGGACCTGGACACAGTGGCAATCACCGAGACATGATAAACTGGAAACCATAACTGGGAGGTAAATGTACATGGCTATTCTTTACACAGCAGGGATAGAGAGGGTAAAAAAGGAGGGGGGGAGTGGACCTCTACATCAGAGAGGATATTAAAGTGACGGCAGTACAGGGTAGGCATGGGGAGGTCTAGGCACTGTGGGTCACCCTTGAGACAGGCAGTGGCACAGCAGTTCACACAGGAGTGATCTACAGGCCTCCAGCACAGAGGGAGGAGGTAAATGGTGCAATAGAGGAGGAAATACATGGGATGGCAGCAAAGGGGGAGGTACTGCTGCCAGGCAATTTCAACATGCCAGACGTGGACTGGACCATCGTAGCAGCTGCCTTAGCCAGGAGCTGAGGCGTCATGGAATCCTTGCAGGAGGCAGGTCTCGGGTAGTTGGTGCAGGAGCCCATCAGGGACAAGGTGATTCTGGACCATGTACTGACCAATGGAGACAGGATCAAGGAAGTCAGGGTAGATGGGCACCTAGGGTCCAGTAATCACCACACAGTGTGGTTTAACATCAGTACAGTGTCACAGGAGAGCCACTAAAAGATGAGGGTCCTGGATTTCAGGAGGGCAGACTTTGAAAGGATGGGGAGAGGGATCAAAGAAGCCCTGGCAAGAAGGGAACCAGGAGAAGGGGTTGAGGAACAGTGGGCACACCTTAATGAAGCCATAGTGGAGGTGACAAATCAGTGCATTATACTGAGCAAAAAGGGAAAAAGAAGGAACAAACCACTATGGTTCACATAGTAGGTGGCAAAGAAAGTGAGGGACAAAAAGGGGGCTTTCAGAAAATACATGGAGGCTTACAAGTATGAGGATAGGGAGGTGTACCTAAAGAGACAGAGGGAGGCAGGGAAAGCCATTAGGAGCACAAAGGTGAGGAGGGATTAACACAGAGGGTAAAGAAGGGGGACAAGACATTTTATAGATAAATTAGCAATAGAAGGAAGGCCAGGGGAGGAATTGTAAGGCTCAAGGGAGAGGAAGGGGTGTGTGTAGAGGGTGACCTAGAAAAAGCATTAGTACTGAATTAATACTTCTGTTCAGTATTCACAGTAGAGGGTGAGGGACAAGGACCACAACTAGGCATCAGAAACAATTGTGGGAGAGAGGTAAACACCAGTCCTTTCAAGAAGAGAGAGTCCAGGAGGAACTCACAAAACTAAGGGAGGGGGTACAAAAAAATGGGCCCAGATGATATACACCCCAGGATATTAAAAGAATTATGGACTGTGCAAGCAGCACCGCTGGTGGCCCTGTTTAGTGAGTGGTTCAATACAGGGATGGTACCAGAAGACTGGAAGGGGGCAAATGTGGCCCCTATTCAGAAGAGAGGGAGCAGGGATGAGGCAGAAAACTATAGGCCTGCCAGCCTCACCTTAGTTGTTGGCAAGATCATGGAGGCACTGCTTAAGGAAAGGATTATGGAACACCTGGTAGCCACAGGAGCACAGAATCTGAGGCAGCATGGATTCACGGCATGAAGGCCATGTCAGACAAACCTGATAGACTTTTTTGACTGGGTGATGAAGGGGGTGTATCAGGGAGGAGCAGTGGATATCGCCTACCTTGATTTCAGCAAGGCCTTCGATTCGTACCACACAGATTGGTTAACAAGCTAGGTAGCCTGGGGGTGGGCCATGAAGTGGTAAACTGGGTTAGTAACTGGTTGAGTAACAGGAAGCAGAGGGTGGTAGTGAATGGGATCCAACCTGAGGAAAGGAGGGTGACCAGTAGGGCGCCTCAGGGACCAGTCCTAGGGCCAGTCCTTTTTAATGTTTTCATCAGTGACATTTCTGAAAGGCTGAAAGGGAAGGTTTGCCTATTTGCAGATGACTCAAAGATCTTCAATAGGGTAGATACTCCAGAGGGGGTGAATAGAATGAGGAGGGCTCTCAGAAGGCTGGAAAGATGGTCCAAAGGGTGGCAATTAAAATTCAATGCAAAGAAGTGCAAAATCATGCACTTGAGGGGAAAAAAACCTGCAGTGGGTTTCAGGATGGGGAGGGAATTGTTTGTAATTACCAGGGAAGAAAGGGATCTAGGGATAATCATCTCAGATGACCTAAAGGTGGCCAAACAGTGTAACAAGGCTGTGAGGAGGGCCAGTGGGATGTTGTGATGTATAGGATGGGGTACACGAGCAGAAGAAGGGAGTTGGTGATATTATTGCACAAAATGCTGGTGAGGCCTCACCTGGAATACATAGATGCTGGGATCCACCAGTCCATTTGCTTCCAGGTGTTCCACTATTCTTTCGGTGTTTAGTTCTGGAGGCCGCATCTTTGCAAGGACATAGAAACGATGGAGGTGGTCCAAAGAAGGGTGACCAAGATGGTTCAGGGCTTGCATCAGAAGACGTATGGGGAGAGATTAAAATACATCAATATGTATACACTGGAGGAAAGGAGGGAGTGGGGGGACAGGACTGAAACTTTCAAATATCTTAAGGACTTGGACAAGGTGCAAGTGGGTGACAATTTTCAGTACAAGAGTTGTACAAAGGGCAGTCACAAAGACTGTACTTAGGCTGAGAAATAAAAACTATCAGGACAGACTGTTACTAACTGGTTTTCATTCTCTGGAAGCCAGAAGGCAAAGAGGAGACCTTTTGTTGCATTTTAAATGAATACAGTCTAAAGAACTAATGGCTGAATGTGAGTTAAAAATACAGTACCACCAAAGGCAATTTGAGATCAAACTGGAATTGCCTAGAGCTATAACAGCTAAACAGGATAGTTTTTATACCATTAGATCCATAAAAGCTTGGAATAGACTACCACAACAAGTAGTGGACATCAATTGTTTTAATATCTTTAAAAATACATTAGCTAGGCTATATTATTCTAAACAACTGATGGTTTAATTACCCACTGGTATGGGAGGACGTTCTCAATGGGCCAAGGGCCCCCTTATGTCCTTTTTATCCTAGTAGTACAAGGATGAGGGGGCACGATAAGAGATTGAAGGGGGCAGGATAATGGGAATGTGAGGAAATTCTTCACGGAAAGGGTGGCGGATGCCTGGAATAGCCTACCCCAGGAAGTGGTGGGGGCTAGCACAGTGAGGGGATTCTAACATGCATGGGATAGACATAGGGGAACCCTAGATGTGGGGAAAGACAGGCAAAAGCCAATGACCACGTAGGATCAGCGGACGCTGATGCAGGCAGGGACTACTGACTTATCTTCCGTCAACTAGTATGTTACTATGTTAGGTATTGATACTGAAGGCCAGAAAGCCCTCCAAGGAATGGAAACATGTTAAAACAGAAGATTACATGAAAGACTACAAAAGCAGCCATATCTGTAGTTTCCCTTGCCCTACGACTACTGAAAAGGGCGGGGGGGTCAGAGCACACACAACCTGGCTGGGAATGTTGGGTGCTCCTGCATTTAGCCTTGCAGAGCCAATCAGCAGCACACTAGCTTAGGTTTCAGTACATCTATCCCTGTGAACTATAGCTGAGGTTTCAGTACATTCTGTCCCAGTGAAACTGACATCAGTTTGGAGGCTAATTTAGCTCTGCAAAACAGCTAAATTGCGAGCTGGCTCAGGACTTGTATCCATGCTTTTCCCGGGAAGTGATAGCCACTGAGAATCAGGAGTTTAGCATAATGAATGATGCATGAGATGCTAGCTAGTGATATTTGATCTCTGCACAAGGGAGATACATGTGCAATAGAGCAGATTTGTCTGGGAGACACAAGGAGAAAGACCTGTGAGTAAAGTCAGCAGTCAGCCACAAGGCTGGAAGAAAGCTGTTTAAAGATTTGTTTCTTTCTTTTGTGTTTTTCAGTTTTGTGTGCTTTATTCCTCTTCATTGCCAGGTGTCCCCCATCAGTCCAACCCACACACCCAGCCCCCTCACCCGCCTTCCCCGCAACTTACCTCACCTCCTTTACACCCTGGCTTATCCCCCCAGGGCAGAGCCAACAGAAGGGGGCTCTACTCCTGACAGAGACTGGATAGATGCTTCAGAAGAGAGTGCCATGGTTGGTGATGGAGGGCCTGCAGTGAGAGGTGGACGTCCTTTTGCAGCATCTGGCCTTTTCCTGTTTTCTAGCCTAGCCCACTGTAGGAAGCCAATAGAGCCCTCAATGTGCATTGCACATCAGAGCATGCTGGTATCCTCCCTGAGTCTGTAGCTCTGCTTGCACTGACAACTGTGTTCACCCTGGTGGCTACAGCACAGCAGAGTCCATCTTTCCTCCCTCCCCATGGTGGAGAGCATCCTCTGGGATGCCCAGCTCACCTCCCCTGGCTGGCCGTCCGATCGTCTTGGGCTCATTCCAGAGCCCAGCATGTCTGCATTGCAAGCAGTAGTGCTACCACTGTGCCGACTGACTGACCTTGCATAAAGATTTCTGTTTCCTCTAGGAACAACACCAAAGCTCCAGCACTGGGCCTTGTGAGCTATCAGAACTTGTCCTGACAGAGGGTCTAAGTCACTCGTGGCCCTGCCTGCCTACCCCTTGGGAGTGGGTGAAGGCAAATCCTTTGTGGTGTGAAGAGGACATCCAAGATCAGCACGGAGCACACGCCTTGCCAACCAGAAGCATGTTGGCTCCACCACACCTGTATCATTGCCTACATTTGCAACTGTGAGGGAGGCCTCCTGACAGAGCCAGCCTGCAGTGTCTGCTAAGGCTGTGAGTACTGGGTCAATACCCCTCCAATTTTTTTTCTACTAGTCATGAGCAGATAACAGTAACTGCTGGGCATTTCTGTGTGATTATTATTTTAAGCCCCTTTATAGAACTGCAACAGCCAGGAGCAACTGTAGCATTTATGCTGAATAATTTGTTTGGGGTCCCCAACCACCTGCCTTCAATCGGTAGTGCACCATGATCCAACATCAGACCTGAAACTGCCCACTGTGTGCACACAATTACTGGAAGCTCCCAATGGACTTTACACCAGTAAGTGGAAACAGTAAATACTGTGTGGGTACTCCCTAGGGGGCGGTGGTAGTTGAGGAGTGATGTCAGAACTGTTTCACTGCATTTAATCCATTCTGTTCCCCCATCCAGAGTCTGTTCATGTCTCCCTACTAAATATCCTGAATGTTTAAATTGCAATTTATTGTGTTTTGCATATTGTTGTGTTTGCATGCATAGAGTATAAGTTAGAGGTTATGTGTAAACATAAAAGTTCCCTGTCACAAGGGTGGGGGTTGCAATTGTAAGCACCCCCCTTGGGAGACCTTACTATAATAATCCTCTTCTCCCCTTGTCCTTGTATGACCCTGCCCTTTGAAATATCTGCCCCTAGGCAGAGTTGTGGGACAGGCCTGGGATTTATAAGCTGGGTTTTTGGGAGTAGGAGGAGGCCTTCTGGGAGTAGAGTCACCTAAGTGGAGCTGGGGTTTGAACCCCAGCCCCAGGATTTGAGCATGAGTGTTCCGGTGCCGTGAGTGAACCACTCAGGATTTCAGGGTGGTGCTAGGTCCTACAGTGGTGGGACTGGGCCCGTTCATTTTAGGAGCTGCGGCCTATATAAAGGAGTGAAGTGTGGGCAGCGGGGTGGGTCCGTGCCTGGTCCAGGTGATGTAGTTTGTGAGGTGGTGGGGATGTCTTGGTGGTAGCAGCCCAGAGCGTGGGGCCTAGAGATGGTGGCAGCTCCTTTACTCGGTGTGGCACTCCGCCTCAAAGTGACAGCCTGCAGGGAGCGAGACGATGTCTAGAGTGCACTGGTATGGCCCATGTTGAGCCTGCTCTAGGATGCCAGGGGCCCGACTTAGGCCCTGTGTTGCAGGAAGAGAGAGAGAATAGTGTGAACAGCTGTTTGGTGCCTTCCGCTCCGTGGAACCAGTATGAGCGGTGAAGGGTTGAGTTTGGGCTGCCATGGTGTGAGGGTTTAGGTTACAGTGTGTTTTTCGGGGGCACTGCGGCCTGCTAGTGTTTCTGCTGCTCCAGTTTAGAGAGCCTTTCTGGCTCTCCTGAAGCTCAATCTCTTGGCCTTCTCAGCCTCAAGCTATGTGCCATGGCTCTGCCAGCTTTCCCCCAGCTTCTCCTGGTATATACTGCCAACCCACGGGAGCTGTGTTTGTTTTAAAAAAAAAAAAAATCAATTTGTTTTTTAATCCAGAGAGTGTTCTGCCTTTACTTCACTAAGGATTTGGGCTCCGCTAACCTTTTGCCTTGCAGGTACGCTGTTCTAGTCCCAGGTCCCCCAGTGTCTGCAGTGAATGTCTCCAGCACTACTGCCAGCATTTGAAGGTAGCTCTGCAGTTAAGGTATGTGCCACAATTTTTTTATAGTGTCTGGACATCCTGCTTCCTAGGGCCCCCCTCTGCTTATTTTACCATCAGGACACTTAGACACATGGCAGAGAGAGGGTCACAGATTCATTTCCTGTGGGACTTTATCCTGGCAGCCATCTGTCAAAAGGATCCCCATAGGTGGAGGCATCACACCACTTATGTATTACCTTCAGTATCACCCGAGCCCAGGTGCCATTCACTTGAAGGCCTTATAGACTGTGCCCAGCTGTTATCAGACAGACATAGTCTCACACCTTGTGGGTGGAGGTGGTTACATATTTATTTAGTTTTTATTTACCAAATAGGTGTGTCGTTGAGGCACAGGTCAGGAAGCATAGGATAACCAGGAGCAGTTGCAGAATTCACCAAAAATATTTATTTATACTAGCAGTAACATAAAAAATAAAATTGTTCAGTATAACTATTTACAAAGTCAAAATAAAATAGAGGAGATCTGTCACAGGCTGTGGGTAATGAAGAACCATGGAGGCATCTTTGCAGGAGAAAAAACTCAGGATATTTATTCAGGAATATCAAACATAAACAGAAAAGCGAACTGGATTCAACAAAATTAGGAAAAGTAAAACAAAACAAATAAATGTCCATAGGCTAGAAGGCACTAGCTCTCTAGGATGCTGACAGCAGCATGTCTAGGTCAGCTCTCTGGAACCAACTAATCGACCTCAAGCTTACAACATCAGCTTTTTAAAGTGATCAGGGGTCATGTGATCATTCAACTCCTCCCTTGAACCCTTTTTTAGAATATTATTCCTTTAATTACAATATATTTATCCATCTTTCCACATTATAATGCTCTTACATTGCTATGACATTATTTTCTAAAATAGCAAAAATGAAATACAGCCCTTTTAAGAGAAGTTTGAGAAGATGGGCTAATTGAAGGAAGGACTGCCCCTTTAAGGCAGTATAAAGCTACCAGACTCAGGACCGGCCAGCGCCTAAGGGAGTTACTGCAGATGGAAGGAGACCTACAGAGCTGCTAGGATTACCAGCAGTACCACAGCATCCTCAATCCTCAGAACATCAAGAAAAACGTATCCAACAGTTGTTTTTACCTCTCCTGGGTATGTATATGCAGGAATGACTGGAAATATAGCAAAACACCACAGAAGGGGTTTGTTTGCAGGCAAAACACCTTCACGAACGTGCGCCGCATCGTGGCGCAGACTTTTACCGGCGATCACAACGCCGAGAGGGAGTGCAGCAACAACCGGGAGGCTAAACAGCTGCATTTGAAAGCGCTCTACTAGAAAAGGGGTTTGGGATTGATTTAACACCACAGGGCTGCATTTTGTACTTCAAAGCCAGCACATTTATAAAACGGCATACAAATTACATACGGGGTCTTCTTAAAGAGACAGTGACCTGCTATAATACACAAGAGGTCTTTTCTATATTTAAGATACTTTCTTTTCTTATAACCATTTTTCTATTACTAATAAGACCTTGTTCCATACAGTCATGTCTATATCTGAAGCTTAGAACCGAACCCATTATTTCAGGAGACAAAAAAAGCCCTATCATGCTTATAAATATCAAAACTAATATTTTTAACAGGACACATACTCCTGATGTCAGCAGGATACCACTATTCCTTTGCAAGAAGGATGGACAATGGGATTTTTATGCACTGGGAAAAAGACATAGAAACAATAGACAGACAAACATACATATAAACAAAATGGGTGGCCAGCCCAACAAACAAACATATAAACAAGAAAGACAAAGACAAGAAGCAGCAGTGCATTTCCAACCCCTTTGGCATTCTTAAAATAGAGGAAAAGCCAAAAAAAATTTGTAGGGAGTATTTCCCCTCTCACAAGATCCATCAGAGTTTTTCTTCAGTCTCGGTGTCCATCTCTGCAAGCAACTGCAGCTCTGTCTTACAAGTCCTTCCAACCCCCATTCTTAACATGCTTCTTCCAAAGTGTTCTTGTATATTTCAGGCAGGTGCTGGCAGGAACACAGTGTGCCTGATCTGAGGCCCCTTTTCCACAGCTCTTCTGCAAAATACTTTAAACTTGCCCTCAGGTAACCCCTTGAGTTTCTAATAACTTTTTGCAATCATCTCAAACTATAGTTATATGCATTTCAACAGTAACACTATATCATTTCTAAACAAAAGGATCCCAATATCAGTTACATTTCCACATAAGGATTTGCATATATTTTTTATATCAGCAGATATGCAAAGAAGGAAAAGACAAACAGCAAGGGAGGGTACAGAGACAGTGAGAGGCAGAGAATTGCAAGACTGTTGGGGTGATCAAATCCTAGGTCTCATGAGAAAATTTGGTTGCGCAACCAGACAGACAAGAGACAGGAAAGGAAAAAACAGAACAGAGCCCTGCATTCAAACTATTTCCATAACAACGGACAGGGTCCTATTCCTTCCTGTCACATAGACCCCCCTCCTTAAGAGGGAACCTGTTCTATTAAACAGGTTTCCAAAATGTCCTATTAATTCTGTACTAACATTAGCTTATAACTTTTGGAAATTAAGCACATGTGCAGTATCCCTTTTTCTATAACAGTACAGCAAACAGTAAAGTTTAAACTCATACATTTGTTTTTCAACCTTCAGAACCCTCAATTCCTGATCCATATCTTGACAGAAAATCAGCATTGCTATTCTCTTTACCAGATTTGTGTATCACCTTGAATTTAAATGGCTGTAGTGCCAAAGTACCACCTTGTGATTCTGGAACTTTTATCTTTCATCTGATTAAGTCAACAGAGAGGATTGTGATCTGTTATAAGTACACAGTCAGTTCCTAGCAAATAAAACTTTAGGGACTCCATGGCCCACTTTGCTGCTAAACATTCCTTTTCGATGGTGGAGTACCTTTTCTCTCTGTCATGCAATTTCCTAGTTATGTACAGAATAGGATGTTCCATCCCATCTATATTTTGACTCAAGACTGCACCTAGGCCTACCTCTGATGCATCTGTTTGAAACAAGAATGGTTTCTCTAAGTCTGGGCTTCTTAAAACAGGAGCTGAACATAATGCAGCCTTAATGGTTTGAAAAGCTTCATCACACTCTGGGGTCCATTTCACATTATTTGGGTACTGTTTTTTCGTGAATTCAGTGAGGGGAGTAGCTAACTCAGCAAAGTTGGGAACAAATCTCCAATAATAACCAGTCAGCCCTAAAAATGACCTGACATGTTTCTTGGTTTTAGGGACAGGGCTGTTAGCTACAGCTTCTGTTTTAGAAATGTCAGACTTAACATCTCCATTTCCCAACACTTAGCCCAAATATTTGGTTTCCTGCATGCCCAATGCACATTTGGTAGGATTAGTAGTCAGACCTGCATTTTTGATAGCTTGGACAACTGCTCATAGGTGTTCCAGGTGACTTTTCCAGTCTGGACTGTGCACCACAACATCATCCAGGTATGCAGCACAATAACCAGTGTAGGGTGATACAATTAAATCCATGTACCGCTGGAATGTGGCTGGCACACCATGTAAACCAAATGGCATGGTGGTGAACTGATAGAATCCTATAGGGGTGTCAAATTTGGTTTTGTCTCTGATTCTTTAGCTAAAGAGACTTTCCAGTAACCCTTGGTGAGATCGAGGGTACCGATATAGAAACATAGAAGTTGATGGTAGATAAGGACCGCAAGGCCCATCCAGTCTGCCCATTTCTTTTTCTACCTTATAAATGTGACATCATCCTTTGCTGTCAGTGGCCTATCTATTCATACTCATCTGTATTGCTCCCTTATGTCTATCCCATGCCTGTTTGAAGTCCTGCATTGTATTCATAGTCACCACTTCCTGAGGTAGGCCATTCCATGCATCCATCACCCTTTCTGTGAAAAAGAACTTCCTCACATTACCCCTTAATCGGCCTCCCTCTAATCTCATGCTGTGTCCTCTTGTCCTGCTATTCTTCTTATATTGAAACATGGTAGACTCTTTCACCTTCTTAATGCCCTTAAGGTGTTTGAATGTTTCGATCATATCACCCTTCTCCCTCCTTTGCTCTAGGGTATACATATTGAGCTCCATTAATCTGTTCTCATATGTCTTCTGATGCAGTCCCTGCACCATTTTGGTTGCCCTTCTCTGGACTGCCTCAATTTGGTTAATGTCCTTGTGAAGATGTAGCCTCCAGTACTGCATGCAGTACTCCAGATGGGGCCTAACCAGTGTCTTGTAAAGAGGGATTATTACCTCCCTCTTATGACTTGTGATGCCCCCACTAATACACCCTAACATCCCCTTAGCCTTATCTACTGCTTTAGAGGGCTGCTTGGATGATTTCAGGTCATTGGTAATGATGATGCCCAAGTCTCTTTCTTCCTTTGTGATTGCCAGCAACTCCCTTCCCAGCCTACAGGTGGCTTCAGGGTTTCTCTTCCCTATGTGCATGATCTTGCACTTCTTTGCATTAAATCCCAGTTGCCACTCTTCTGACCATTTTGCTAGTTTATCCAGATCTCTTCTAATTCTGCCCACCCCATCTGGATCATCTACTCTGTTGCAGATCTTGGTGTCATCTGCAAACAGACAATCCTTACTCTCTAGTCCATCTGCAATGTCACCGACGAAGATATTGAAGAGGACTGGCCCCAGAACTGATCCCTGAGGTACTCCACTTGTGACTTGCATCTCTTCTGACTGCATACCATTTACCCCCACTCTCTGTTTTCTGCCCGTCAACCAGTTTGCCACCCAGTTGACCAACTTCTGACCCACTCCGAGCCTACCCAGGTTGTTTAACAATCTTCTATGTGGAACAGTGTCGAAAGCTTTGCTGAAGTCAAGGTAGGTGACATCAACTGCTCCTCCTTGGTCCACCACTCTGGTTACCCAAAGAAATCTATGAGATTAGTTTGACAGGACCTTCCTTTTGTAAACCCATGCTGTCTTGGATCCTGTGCCCCTATGGATTCCAGGTGTTGCACTATCCTTTCCTTAAGGAGTGCCTCCATCATCTTGCCCACTACTGAGGTAAGACTGACTGGTCTGTAGTTCCCTGCCTCCTCCCTACTACCACTCTTGTGGAGCGGGATCACATGAGCTTTGCACTCCCCAGTCTGTCCACCAAATCATCTATTCTGGGCACAGGATAACTGTCAAATTCTGACACTTGATTGTTTCCTAAAATCAAGGCAGATTCTAACACCCCCACCTTTTTGTTTACAATTACCATTGGAGATGACCAAGCACTCCTCGACTCCTCTATGATATCCAGTTCTTTCATTTTTTGTATTTCTTTAACCAAGTCAGCTCTTAACCGCTCTGGTAACCTGTATGTCTTTTGCTTAATAGGACAAGCATTCCTTGTCCCTTTAACATGCTCAACCCCTTTTGCTCAGCCTGGTACTGTGGTAAAAGTACTGTTAAATGTCTTTAGCACATTACAAATGTCTGCAGTTTGTTCTGAGGTTAAGGAAACATTCACCTTTACAGCATCAGTATTTACAGTTTGTTCCAGTCTATCATAAGCTACATCAATATCTTCTTTATCAGTTGCTGGTAAAACTAGCAAAGCAGCTTTTGGCATTTTTTTCAACCCATTTCTTGAGGAGGTTAGCATGATATATCTCAGGGTTTTAAATAATTGACTAGCAGTTTTTTTCTTAGGACAACACTAACTGTACAGAAAGCATTTATATAGGTTTTCTAGAAGTGTTATATTTGTTAAATACAGTGAGGCAAGCGCTATACATTTTCACAGTGTTTTAGAACATTTATGAGCAAAACGCTAATCAATTTTTAGAGTTAAATAAAACCCTGGATCTTAGTAGGATTTTTCCTGTTGGGGTCTCAATCTCATAGTTAACGGTGCCAGTACGTCTAAGCACTCTATAAGGCCCTTGTCACTTCATTAAGAGTTTATTTTCTGTTGTGAGTAGCAGTAGCAAAATCTTTTCACCTGGCTCAAAAAAATTTTCTTTTACACCATGATCATAACATACTGTCTGCTGGTTTGGGGGCTCTTCCAGATTACTATGGGCAATTTCAACATATTTTACCAGCTTTTTTCTTAGGGCACACATATAAGACATTATAGATTGTTTCTGAGTGGGGTTATCTTCCCACATTTCTTTTATCACATCCAGTAGCCCTGTTGGCTGCCTACCATACAGCATTTCAAATGGTGAAAACCCTGTTGATGCCTTCGGCACTTCTGTAAGCAAAAAGTAGGTAAGTATTGGTCCCAGTCTCTCCCTTCTCCTTTTACAAACCTTTTTAACATGCGTTTTAGAGTTTGGTTAAAACACTCAACAAGACCATCTGTCTGATGGTGATAGAGAGAGGTTCTTATGGCAGTGATACCTAGTAGTCTGTACAGCTCCTTAAGTAATGCAGCACCAACATTACTACCCTGATCAATACTACTCTCTTTTAGTATGCCCATCCTGCTGAAAATTTCTGCAAGCTCTGCTGCCACTTTTGAAGCTGTGACAGTACGCATTGGAACTGCCTCAGGTTATGGAGAGCATAGTCGTGTACTACCAGGATAAATCTCTTACCCTTCTTACTTTTGTCTAAAGGACCAACCACATCCATTGCCATTCTCTCAAAAAGCACATCTATCAAGGGCAGGGGCACCAGGGGCACCTTGTCTTTTTTAGTGACTGGGGCTACTTTCTGACATTCAGCACAGGAATTACAATAGGTAGCAACATCTTTATGAATTCTAGGCCAGTAAAATCTGTACAGCAATCTGGCAAGGGTGTGGTCCCTCCCTGAGCGACCAGCCATAGGACTATCATGTGCTATCTGTAACAACTCTGTTCTGTACTTCTATGGTATAACCAATTGGTTTGTCTGTTCCTGTGTTTGAGGTTTAACCCAAACTCTGCACAGTAATCCATTACATTTTTTAAACTTCGATCCACCCTGATTTGATTTCACCCCCAGCTACTTAAAATAACCCTGGAGAGAAACATCATTAGTTTGCTCTGAAAGAAAATCACAATCAGTTATCAATTTAGTTTCAGCATTTTCATATTTTAACCCTTCATGCAGATCAGTCGTTTGTTGCCACAGTTTCTTCGGGCATCGTCTTTCTTTCCTGGATTTCTGGATCTTGGAGCTGTGCTCAAACAAGTCCGAATTAAAATTACTGGAAGGAAAAGTGTCCCCACCATCTGAAATTTTCTTTGCCTGAGCTCTTGTCACCACAGCTGCTGAAACATTAGGATTACTCCTTCCTTTAGTAACTCATAAAATCCTGGAAAGTCATTTCCAATAATCACAGGTATAGGTAAATTAGGTACTACCCCCACTTTCACTTCTTGCGACACACCCTTAATGGTCAGAGTCACTTGGGTGGTGGGATAATATCGAGTGTCCCCGTGGATGCAGATGACACCAGTACCTGGGCCTTTTGCAGTGTTTTCCCAGCACTTCAGCATGCACTAGAGTCTGTCTGATTCCCAAAAAAGTGAGTCCCTTTACAATCTTATCCCCCACCTTCACATCTGTTAAGTACTTGCCCCAATTTGCCAAGGACAAATCTGCTCCAGTGCCACTCTCCTTGCTATGGCAGTTTCTTGCCATATGGCCCGGCTTATTACAGTTATAGCAAATAATGTCTTTGGGCACAGATTTGTTACCCCCACCAGAATTCTTATCAGGCTTGGAGTTTAAATGGGAAAAAAAGCGTCTTATCGGTGCTTAGCTATTACCTTGCTGCTGTGGTGTCTGTCTGGCCATTTGGTAGTCCTTGGCCAAAGAAACAGCCTTTTCCCCACCTTCTGGTCAGTGTTCCTTTACTCAGAGCTGCACATCTGTAGGCAGGATGTTGATGAATTGCTCCATTGAAAAATGTGTCAATGATCTGTGGGACTGTTTTGTCCTCTGGTTGCAGCAATTTTATCAGGAGTTCTCCGAGTCCAGTGAAGGCTTCTCAAGGCTTGTTGACCGAGTTGTACTTCAGAGATCTAAATCTTTGCCTGTACGTCTCTCCTAAGATGTCGATTTCACTTTTCACCAGGTCATAGTTTTCTAATTGTGCAGTGTCCATATTGCTGTAGGCAAATTGGTCTTTCCCTGTCAGGCAGGGTACCAATCTAATTGTCCTTTGCTGCTTTTGCCATTGGCAGGCTGTAGCAACTCTTTCAAAAGTTGTCAGGTAAGCCTCAGTATCATCCGAGGGACACAACTTTGTAAGTTTAATGGCTTTTAAGTTGCTTGTGTTTTGTTGCTCATCTGGATGTGTGCCAGATCCTCTGCCTTTGATAGCTTGCAAGACATCCAGCCATCGCTGCTCCTATTGCTGCATCTCTTCTCTCATCTGCTGCTTCTCTTCTCTCCTGTTTCTCCGTCTCTTTTTGTTGTATAGCCCACCATTTGAAAAAGTCCATCAGGCTTTCTGGTTCTGTCACTGCCTGTTCTTTTTCCATAACTTGTGCTGGCTGTACAATCTCAGCTTAGACTTCTGTCTCTGTTAGTTTGGCTGCCTTTCTCCTGGTAACCACTCCTGGACTTGCTGCTGCAGAATCCATACCATTCTCTATGCTTCCCTGGTACTAGGTCCAGTACCCATGCACACAGCTCCTAGCTTAGAGTATGCATGGCGTAAATCCCACTTAAGTTGACACCATCTGTCATCGAGGCACAGGTCAGGAAGTATAGGAAACCCAGGAGCAGTTGTAGAATTCACTAAAAACATGTATTTGTAATAGCAGTAATGTAAAAAATAAAATTGTTCAGTCTAACTATTTACAAAGGCAAAATAAAACAGTGAAGATCCATCAGAGTTTTCCTTCAGTCTGTGTGTCCATCTCTGCAAGCAACTGCAGCTCTTTCTTATGTCCTTCCAACCCCACATTCTTAACATGCATCTTCCAAAGTGTTCTTGTATATTTCAGGCAGGTGCTGGCAGGAACACAGTGTACCTGAGCTGAGGCCCCTTTTCCACAGCTCTTCTGCAAAAGGCATAAAACGTACCCTCAGGTAACCCCTTGAGTTTCTAATAGCTTTTTGCAATAATCTCAAACTATGGTTATATACATTTCAACAGTAGCACTATATAAGTTCTAAACAAAGGATCCCAATATTAGTTACAGTTTCACATAATGATTTGCATATATTTTTTTATATCAGCAGATATGCAAGGAAGGAAAAGAGAAACAGCAAGGGAGGGTACAGAGACAGTGATAGGCAGGGAATTGTGAGACTGTTAGGGTGATCAAATCCTAGGTCTCATGAGAAAATGTGGTTGCACAACCAGACAGACAAGAGACAGGAAAGGAAAGAAAAGAACATAGCCCTGCATTCAAACTCTTTCCATAACAACTGGGACAGGGTCCTATTCCACTGTCACAAGGTGCAGTAGACAAAACAGTTGTCTAATTTTAGGCATGACCTGAATGATTTTTTATCGGACTATCTTCTCATTCAGAAACATCTCTGACACATTAATTTTGTTTACTGAAATTTAAAATATTTGACCAGAAGGGCCACTGAGCAGAAGCTCATTTCCAGGTTTGTTTTGAGGAATGGATGAAAGAGAGGCAAATAAAAAATGACAGTGGAATATGCAAGAAATAAATATGGTAAATAAAACCGCACAATGTAGCCACAACACAGTGGTAATAGTAAAAAAAAAAAAAAGACTAAGTGGGGATGCATGTAATGATCAATGAGGGTTACAAAACAGGAACTGAAGGCAGATGAAAATGTAGGGTTTATACACAGTTTAACAAAAACAGTACAAAAGGAACAGTTCTCAGAGGTGTGTAAATAAATTGGTAATGAGGGATGCTGGAACACAATCTGACAATACACAACAGACTGCACCATGACTGGATTCTGACTGGATCCACGTTACACTGATAGCATGGAAATGTACAAAAGGCTCAGCATCTGTGCTCCCACGCTGGTAACCCAAGATCTGGATTGAGCTAGGGGAGCCAGCTGGGTGGCCCATGGGCTAGGAAGGTGCTACTACATGACAATGCTCACAGCCTGGGGAAGAATGCCATCAGGTTTCACCACTTTGGCAACCCCCCTGTGGTGGGTCAGGGAGCTTGTCTATTCTGCAGGGGATGTCAAAAGTCTGTCGAGGTCTGACGGGGCCATGCCTGACATCAGGGGAGGTGGGCTGAGAGAAAATGAGGAAAAATCCTGCTGTTAGGATGATGCTTCTCAGTCTGTCACAGCCCCCGCACCACCAACTGGGCTCTCACGCCAATGTCTGGATTGTGTACTTGGGAAGACAGCACTCCTCCCTTGCTCCACCATGGGAAAAACATGTGGGGGATTAACTGGAGTCTGGGTAAGTCCCAGAGATGGTGGGTGTCAACGCTGGGCAGACCGATGGCCAAAGGGGACCAGGCAGTAGGGGGCATAAAATGTATTTGCAAAAAAATGTTCAGACCTTTGTAGCCCTTTACTATCTGGGAGGAAGACTGAGCCAGATGTGTAGTTTGCATCCCTGCTGAACAAGTACACACAGCTGTCTGGCCTGGGAAACAACCCTTTAGCTGAGAGACACAACTTCCCCCTTCCCCAGTCTCCTTTCAGGGTTGTATAATTAGGAGGCTATACCACCATTCAGGCCATGTCTTTCCCAGGGCTGTCCAGATTCAATATGAAATTCCCCTTTCCTTATAACAGAAATCCAGCATTTGATAGACAAGCAAAAAGTTGTACATAACACTTACATGATCCTACACATATCACTAATAACATCACACTATTCTTGTCCCCAAACTGGCCATTTTTTTAAAACATGAAAGAAAACAGGGGTTTCCTGAACAATTTAATCTTACCTATTTGTTCATGAGATAACAGTGAAATGTCAGGTTTGTTAGTTTTATAAGAACCTACCGTTCTATGCTAATTGTCTTTCTCAAGGGATTTCATTCTTTCCTCAGGAGTCTCCTGACCAGGTGCTCCTGCCTGAAGCGAATTCCATTGCCCTAGGATGTGGCTTTGCCTGTGCCACCATCTGCTAACCTCCAGACCGACTTCCAACAGCAAGGCAGTCCCTAACCTGGTGCTCCCGCCTGAAGCGGATTCCACTGCCCTGGGATGTGGCTTAGTTTCTGCCTCTGTTCGCTCACCTCCAGACCACCTTCCGACAGCAAGGTATGTTCACTGGATACACCTCTGCAAGGTCTGAACCCCATTGCTTCTCTCGGATCCTGATTGGCCCATCTCTCCTGATTTGCACTCCTCCTTGGCCACCTTGAGGCCCCTGACCGAGCACTCCCACCTGAAGCAGATTCCACTGCCCTGGGACACGGTTTTGCCTTTGCCACCATCCGGTCACCTCCAGATCACCTTCTGACAGCAAGGAGGCCCCTGAACAGGCACTCCTGCCCAAAGCAGATTCCACTGCCCTGGGACTCACCTTTCCTCTGCAGTCATTCACTCGCCTCCAGACCGCCTTCTGACAACACGGAGGCTCCTGACCAGGTGCTCCTGCCTGGAGTGGATTCCACTGCCCTGAGATGCGGCTTTACCTCTGCCACCATCCGCTCACCTCCAGACCACCTTTCAACAGCAAGGAGGTTCCTGACTGAGCGCTCCCACCTGAAGTGGATTCCACCACCCTAGAATGTGGCTTTGCCTCTGCCGCCACCCGCTTACCTCCAGATTGCCTTCCAACAGCAAGGTGCGCTCACTGGATACACCTCTGCACCATCTGAACCCCGGTGCTTCTCTCACCTCCTGATTGGCCCATCTCTCCTGACTTGAGCTTCTCATTGGCCACCCTGTAAACCACCACCAGGTCTCTAGCTGAGGTTTTCTCTGCCTGCTCTTCCAAGTCTGTTTTGCTACCTGCCTTGAATTTTTTAAGTTAAATTGTTATTGTCTACTGACTTTAACTGTAAACTATGACAATACTTCAATACATTTGTTCTGTTACCATTTGAAACTGTTTTGCTGAACTGATCAATTTTTTGTTCACAGCCCTAAGCTTAACTTGTAGATACAACCCCTAGACAGCACTACCTCTGGGGTTATAACTCCTGCCTGTACTTCTGACCACAGGTCACTTGTCATCTGTTAAATAACTTGTCATCTGTGAAAACGGGCAATTTGTTCATCAGATTTACAAGTATAAAAAATAAAAATGAAATGAAAGGTTGAGGGGCCTGGATTTGATATTAGGGTGCCTCCACCCAGAATAATAATAGTACTTAACTGAGTATAGCCCTCTGGGTAGCTGTAACCACCCCAAACCCTACCTAGTGACCCAATACCTTGTAATTAAGCAATAAGGCATGGCAAGGTGTGTGTTATCATGTAATAACATCACTCCTGGGGTGGGTTGAAACACGAGGCTAAGTGGAGTGCTTCCACCACCCCAGGAGTGACGTTATTACATGATAACACACACCTTGGAGTGCCTTATTGAAATTATACAATGGCTCGATGTTATAGAAAACAAAAAATTAAAATGTTTTTAGTAGATTTTTAGTGAGGCAGTGTATCTTTGTTTCTGAAAAAAAAATCCAGTAGCTCCAAATGCTCATCCATAAAATCAATACAGTGATGTTATTGAGTAATAACATCACTGTCTCAGGCACACATTGACCAATCAGAGTCCAGGAAATGTTCTTGCCATTGTATAATAGGAGATAACCTTTTGCAGTAGTTGACACACAATTAGCAATGAACATTAATAGTATGCACATACACCTTGCACTTACCACCAGGGACTTGTCTTCAGCAGCTCCCCTGGAACCCCCTGTAAAGACAGCGTTAGCAAGGCAAGCATGCACTTCCAATACTGTACACCAACTAAAAATATGCTCATAACCAATTTAAACGTGAAACAGCAAATCAGGTTTATTAAGGGGACATGAACAAGGATGGGGGTGTGAATCTAGAAGAATGATTACTTTACTAATTTGAATCACGTTATTCCATATGCAAGCACTTGAGCCCCACAGTAAAACAGTCTGACAACACTGGATTCATAGAATGTTATGCTGGCTGGCCAGAATTGGTGCCCGGGGTTGGCCGGTGTTGCAGCTGTTGTTGGGGCCCTTGATGGAAAGAAAGAGCAGTTAAGCATCCATAAACAAGGCTTTGATTACTTATATCCAGGGCCGTTTGGCCCAGGCCTTTGAAATAATTTAAATTCAGTAGAAAACAATTAGGTGATGTGATATAAAACGATTAAAATGCCTGTTGCATGTAGCTACCCTCAATTTACTCACTATACCAGTCGACTGAAGACAATGACCTGGTGAAATGAAGACCTGATGTTGGAACCTGATGCACATGGGGAAGCTGGGCCACCACGATACACCTCCACTTCATGACCTTTCCCTGAAGGTGGCCACAACCTGAGATGGCATTCTGCACAGGGGCGGAATCCCCTAAGCTGGTCTCTTGGCAGTAAGACAGTAACTGATGAAAGGATAGACTGTTTGGGCTGGGTTTGGCATAGGCCCAATGCTGGATAAACACTTCTGGCAAGGTTAAGTTGTTTGCTGGTGAAAACCTCCAGCTAACAGATAGTTTGGTCTTTGGTAAAGATAGGCTCCCTCCTGGCAATCAAGACTCCCTGCACCATGAGCCTTGATCCACAAAAAACATTCAGCACATTTAATGAAAAACAGCGTTTACTTCTCTACCTCTCATGTTAGGCCGGTTCGCAATTGCAGTTGATTCACTGAGCAAAACCTCTCAATCTGCAGGCAATTAATCCCCATTTCAGGACACAGGAAGCACCCCAGGGGAAACTAAGCCTCTTGCAGGCCCGATCTCTGCAGAGCCTGCTTGGTAGTTCGAGCTGAACTGACCACAACTCAGATCTGCCTTGGACTGACTTGGACTCTCTGCAGTCTGCCTGAAAATTTGAACTGTCCCTCTTAAATATAGAGCAAAATCCTTGGAATATGATTGGCTGTTTAAGCTTCCCCAAACAGTTCAAGTTTCTCTATTGGTTAGACTTTAGGCACCCAAACTGTCCCATGAGTCTCTGGCTGAAATCACAGTCTGTGATTGACTGCTTAGAGGCAAAGATGGTGGCTGCTCTAAAAGATACTGTTCAGTTTATGCAGTTTTAGAGTTTTAAAGTTCTGGTGCAGCCAGGAATAAAAGTTTTTATTTACATTTTCCCCACACACTTGTAGCCCCAACAGTTTCCTTTCAAATGAGCCCAGTTATATCTAATTATTTCATGCACTCATGCTGTCACTGCTGCCACAATACTGTCCTCCTAGGTGGTAGGCAGCACCTCATGAACATTAACCAGGGGATCATGAATATTAACAAACTCAAAATAAGCCCTGAGATAGACTTTATTTAAAAATAGAACTGAACCAGCTGAGGAAGGATGGGAGGTGCTGGCATGGCTCGGTGGGGGGCCACTAGGCTGCCAGGGCAGGGTATTTGCCGCTTTGCGGCTGGCAACTTAGGGGTCGGGGCACGGGTGGTTGGTTGATTGTGCTGTCCTGGGGGGCTTATCAGAAGGATGGGGTCAGGGACAGGGGGTGAGGGCAGCCCTGCAGGGCTCTTTCAGCCAATTCAAGGGGCTGGGGGTGTGGACAGCCCTACAGGGCATTTTTCCAGTGATGTTTGGGGGCAGTTGGTGTGACCAGCCCAGCGGGGCTGGCACAGTGGCACTGCACCAGCACAAGTGGCCAGAGTGGAGCATGGAGATGCGCTAGCGTACGTGCCATTGCGCCATGCACAGCACCTGCGATATTCAAAAGGAGACATGCAAATGGGGCCATAATTTATGAAAGGCACATTTGCATCTCATTACAGCTCCATTTGCATGCCATTAGCATGCAGGTGCGCCAATCCCCGATGACTTGCGCCTGGCCGACGCCCCCTGCAGCCCGATCACAGGCATTCATGTAAAAAAAAACCTGTCCTATATCCCTTGTGGTCCAGTGGACCGCACTCAACCTGATCACAGGCATCACTAATGGAACCCCCCCAAGTCCAATATCCCTGGTAGTCCAGTGGACTGATTGCTGCCTGATCGCGGGCATCTGTAAGTCATTAAATACCCCTACTACCCTGGTGGTCTAGTGTACCCCCCACCCCATCTGCCCACTGAGCCCCACCGCCCCGCTCCCCCCGTCAGCTGGCGGGCAGCAGCACCCCACCCACTTGCCACCCTGCCACCCGCCGACTGACAGCTCGGTAGGGCTGTCACAGCGTGAGCCAATGGGCATGCAGCCCATGCCATACTACTCAGTCCAGATATATGAGCAGCAAAGGAGAAGAGGGAGCAAGAATGGTGAGAACTGGACCGTGAACAGCGAGAGGCGGACCATGAAGAGTGTGAGCACCAGAGGTGACATGAACTGCAGAAATTATGACTCCAACCACCAGCACCAGAGCAGGTAAGTGGCTTGGGTTTAACTGGAACTACAGGACAGGATTACAAATTAAATTCCAAATTGATAGCTGAATTTAAAGAGGGGGAGGATATGGATGTCTTTTTAAATTCCTTCAAAAAAGTTTGTATTCAGGCAAAAATTCCTAGAGGGTCTTAGAGCTTCCAGCTATCCCCGCTACTTACTGGGAAAGCTCGGGATGCATTGGGTCAAATGGACAATGAGGACAGTAATGATTACAGCAAACTTAAAGCTGCACTTTTAAAAAAAGTTTGATTTAACTACAGAAGCATACAGAGCTAAATTCCATAAGCTCAGGAGAAGCCCTGACATGAGCTATGAGGAGCTAGCCATGAAACGTCAGTTTTTAAAACGTTGATGGGAAGGAATTGAAGCAAACTCTGTAGATAAAATTGAAAATGCTATAATGTTAGAACAGTTTTTTTGAGCATGCCCAGCAGAGCTGAAAACCTGGCTGGAGGACCAAGATCCCAAAACAGTGCAAGTGGCTGCTGAACTCTTGGACCGCTATGCCAAGAGCAGACCTGTTCTGAGAGTGAATGGGGCAGGCATGGCAGTGCAGAAAGGGAAAAGCGAACCTTCAGGGCAGCTAAAACCCTCACTGCCTCCACCAAAACCAGTTAGCCCCAGGTTTCAAAGAAAAGATTTTCTGAGAAAAGAAACAAATGTTGGGTTTTTAAAGAAACTGGAAACTGGGCATATTGCCAGTCAGTGTCCCAAAAGGATGAGCAGTACGCAAAATGGGGCTAGGAAAGAAGTGGGTTGTTTGTGTGTCCCTGGAAGCATGCCTGTGAACATGAGGGAACACATGCACCCAGTCACTGTGAATAGTGCAGACACAAGGGTTAAGAGACACAGGGCCATCCCTGACACTGGTAAAAGGGGATTTGGTAGAGCCTGGTCAGCTTATGCCCAATAAATCTATAACTGTACAAGGGTTCACTGGTGAGGAGAAAACATTGCCACTCACTAGTGTTCTCCTAGACTGGGGTGAAACAGGTGGAACTGTGCAACAGGTGGCTGTAGCCAAAACTTTAGCAGTTGATGTCATCCTTGGCAACAATCTCAAACAGGGGATAATGTGTGCAGTTACCCGTAGCCAAGCTGGAAGAGAAAATTGTAGTTCTGTGGACCCCACAGAAGCCATTGTGGAAACCACTGGGAGGCTGGTTCCCCAGCCTGTGTCTCCTGATATGGAGACTAATGAAAAGAGGGTAGAAATTTCCCCAGTAGCAGTTAACCACACAGCTATGGAGGGTTACTCTGAAAAAGGAGGGGTGACCCATTGTCAGAGGGTTAGGGATGACAATGACCCTAGTCTACAGAAGCTGAGGACTTGGGCAGACTGTGATGGAGCACAGGGAGGTGACAGTTAACATAAAGTTTATTGAGAAAATGGACTGATGTATACTCAGGCTGTAAAGACAGAAGGAGGGGTGATAGGCAGGCAGCTTGTCATTTTCTAAGGGATACCTTGAGCAGTTGCTCAAGACTGCACATGATATTCCCTGGTAATCTGGTAATCGTGCACACTATGCAGTGGTTGGCCCAGAATTTCTATTGGCCCAACTTCACCCAGCAGGTGAAGGAATATTGCAGGTCTTGTCACCAGTGCCAAGAAATAAGGAAGGCAGCTAAGAAAACCCAAGCTGCCCTAATTCCATTGCCCATAGTGGAGGAGCCATTTTGCAGGGTGGGAATGGATATTGTGGGGCCTTTAAATACCCCCAGCTCCTCCAAGAAGAGATTCATCCTGACTATGGTGGATTATGCCACCCGGTATCCAGAGGCAGTCGCCCTATCCTCACTGAGGACAGCCAAAGTGGCCAATGCCTTACTTGGGATTTTCTCCCATGTTGGGTTTCTGCAGGAGGTTATCACCAATTAATGGGGTTCCTTCATGTAGACCTGATGAAATGTTTGTGGGATAACTGCAATTATTGCAGATCTTGTTAAATCGGTGTACCTAGCTTGCATCACTGAGACCTGGCTGGATGAAAATTCTGGCCCAGTTTTGGAGACCACAGTTCCGGCCTGGCACTCGGTGATACATCGCCCGAGATTGGGTGGCACGGGTGGGGGGGTAGCAGTCTATTTTAAGTCCGAACTTAATCTCACAAATATACCAGTATGAGAGACTGAGTCATTTGAGTGTACTGTAGTGGCAGGTGTAGGCTGTAGGGTCGCTCTCATCCGCCGTCCACCAGGTGAGGAGAAACGATTTCTCCAGGAAGTCACAGACTTCGTCATCGACATGATATTTGAGTCACCTAGGCTGATGGTCCTTTGTGACTTTAACGCCTGGGTTGACAACAAACTCTCACATTTTGGTCAGCACTTCCTCCAGTTGATGACATCTATGGGCCTCACACAGGTTGTTTCCACTGCCACTCATAATCAGGGTCACTTCCTTGACTTAATCGTCCCGCTGGGGATTGAGGCCTCCAACTTGGGGTGGAACCAGTTGGATGGTCTGATAATTACACTGTGAGGTTTAGTTTTAGCACCCCCCTTCATATGCCAACCCTTGTCAAGATTATCCGGTACCGCCCTTTGCGAAATATAAATTCTCAAGGTATAATGGTGGTCCTTGATCTCTCATCCATCTCAGAGGTAAACAGTGATCCAGAAGCCCTCGTGGTGGCCTATAATTCGGCCATCACATCGGCTCTGGATATCATTGCTCCTGTCTGTGTTCGTCCACTCTCCCTTTGCTCTCGATCCCCTTGGTTTGTTGGTACTTTGAGGGAGATGCAGCGACTTGGACGAAGGTTGAAGCGTTGTTGGCGAAAGTCCATTCTTGATGCCGACCACCTTAGATTGATGGACCATTATCAAATCTATCAGTCCAAAATCTCCCATAAGAAGGCAGAATTCCTGTCCAGGGAGATTGAAGTTGCTCAAAATCGACCAGCTCAGCTATTCTGAACTGTGGACAGACTGTGCAACCCAGCCTGTCTATAAGTCCAGAAAGCTTTTTTGAAAGAAGAGTACGATGAACTTGCTCAATTTTTAGCAAATAATGTGTCCGACATCAGGGCGGTTTTCCAACCAACACACTCTATGGGTGCTGTGGTGGACCAGCATGGGTCTCATATCTCGGTCCTTCTTGGAGTACCTTTGGTCAACTGGCTTTCATGGTTGTCATGCGGACTGTCCAGAGTGTGCGCCCTACATGCTGTAGTTTGGATCCTGGACTACTTCCCTAATTTTAGGCTGTAGTGATGTCATTGGCCCAATCCTAGCACAAATAGTCTGGTGCTCATTGGAGACAAGTGAGTTTCCAAGCTCCCTGAAAGAGGTGGTGGTAACACCACTCTTGAAGAAAGCTTCTTTGGACCCAGACTCTGGCTAACTACAGACCAATCTCTAACCTTCCTTTTGTGGGGAAGGTGATTGAGAAAGTAGTGGCCACACAGCTGGAGGATCATTTGACCATCCATGCCATCTATGAACCTCTCCAGTCCAGTTTTCGGAAGAAGCATAGTTCTGAGACAGCAATGGTTCGGGTGCTCAGTGATCTCCTGATGGCTAGAGATGGGAGGAACCATTCTATCTTGGTTCTCCTTGATCTCTCATCAGCTTTTGACACTGTGGAATATGAGGTACTGCTTGATCACCTGAGGTTTATTTGTGGACTGTTGGGTATGGTCCTTAAGTGGTTTACATCGTTCCTCACAGGAAAATCTCAGAGGGTGGTATCCAGGGTTTTTTCCTTGGCGTTGGTCCCTTTATCATGTGGAGTTCCTCAGGAATCGGTGCTGTCCCCCATGCTGTTCACAGTGTATATGCTGCCCCTCGAAGACATTGTAAGAAGGTATGGGCTGAGGTTTCACTGCTATGCAGATGATACCCAGCTCTACCTTTCTTTTGGCCCTGAACAGGATAGAGTTGTCTCAGTCTTCAATAACTGCCTTGCTGAAATCCAGGAGTGGATGGATACCAGCTGGTTAAAGTTGAACTCTGATAAGACCGAGGTATTGGTTGTGGATCCAGGTCACCAGATAGAGAGGTTGAGTGGGGGCTTATCCTCTGGTATATATCTGGGGGGTGAGTCTCTACCTACCTCTGGACAGGTACGGAACCTGGGGATAATTTTTGACGATGGGCTGACCCTGTATTCTCAGATGTCAACAGTCGTCAAATCCTCATTTTACCATCTGAGGAATATTGCCAGGATAAAACACCTTGTTCCATCCGCCGACCTTCCAACTTTGATCCATGCCTTTGTGACCTCTTGTCTGGACTACTGCAACTCTCTTTACCTAGGGCTATCTGGGGTTGAAATCCACCACTTGCAGCTGGTGCAGAATGCAACGGCACAGCTATTGATGGGTACCTCGCGGTCCTGTCATATTTCATCAGTGCTGGGCAGACTGCACTGGCTGCCTGCCTGCTCAATGGCTGATCACCTTTAAGGTCGGTCTTCTGACTTTTAAAGCCCTACATGGACTTGGCCCCAACTACCTGAAAGAGCTCCTGGTCCCTCACCGCCCTGGGTGATTGCTCCGCTCAGCCAATGAGGGGTTGCTAGAGATTCCGAGGGTACGTTTGAAATCTTCTGGGGCTAGGGCATATGAGTATGCTGCCCCTGCCCTCTGGAATTCTCTATCCTGTTGATTACCTGAGCACATGACCGTGGAGGGTTTTAAACAAGTGCTTAAACCTTGGTTATGGAGTCAAGCATATGGTACTTGATGGAAACAGTTTGTAATTGTGGGAATGTTGTAAGATGTTATGATTATTCATTTCAAAAATGTATTGCTGATTTTGAATTGGTGAAATTTTATGGTTATATGATTTTACATTCGTTGGGCACCTTGGTTTGGAAAGGCACCATAAAAATAAAGATTATTATTATTATTATTATTATTGAAGTGTGGGGTGGTGCAGAGGTGCACAACACCTTATCACCTCCAAGCCAATGGGCTTGTGGAAAGATTTAATGGTACCCTGAAATCAATGCTCCAAGCATTTGCTGAACAGCATGGGAAGGACTGGGAGAAATACCTTCCCCACCTGTTGTTTGCATACAAGAAGGTGCCCCAAGAGTCAACAGGGTTTTCCCCCTTTGAGCTCTTATATGTACACCAGATACATGGGCCCCTAGACTTGATTCGGGAGGACTGGGAAGGCAAGCACGCCACCCAGGGAACTCCCATTGTGGATTATGTCCTTAGGTTAAGGGAAAGGCTGATGGAGCTTATGGGGACAGCCCAGAGCAACTTGACAGCAGCCCAACAGAAACAGAGTATGGTACAACTGCAGAGCCAGAGCTTACTCATACACGGTGGGTCAGGAAGTCATGTTCCTTATTCTGGTCCAGAAAACAAGCTGTGGGCTGAGTGGGCAGGACCATACAAAGTAGAAAGGTAAATAACGTGAACTATGTCATAAAATTACCTGACAGAAGACATACAGAAAGAATGCACCATGTCAACATGATGAAGCCATATGCTAACAGGGATGACATGGCGTTTGCAGTGTGTAGTCTTGGGGAGGGAACGGATGAAGGAGACCCCTTTCTGGACTTGCTGGAAGAAAGCAAGCAGGAGTCCTCTGTGGAGGCAGCTAAATTGTCACCTCAGCTGGCCCTGGACAAGATCCAGGAAGTAAGGGAGGTTTTAGCAGACTTTGCCCTGCTGTTTATTTCACCAAGCCTGGACTAATCCCCTTAGCAACGCATGAAGTGGAGACAGGGACACAGATGCCCAAATGGTGGACAGCACATTGGGTGTCAGAGGCTGTCCAAAAGGACATTTAGGAGGGAGATGGAGGAAATGCTGGATTTAGAGGTAATCCAGAGATCCCACAGCCCTTGGGCCTCACCCATAGTCCTTGTGCCCAAGCCAGATGGCGCTACTCATTTCTGTGTGGACTAGCATGGACTGAATGCAGTCACAAAGTCAGATGCCCACCTGATGCCCCGGATGGATAAACTCCTGGACAAGTTGGGAGGGGCGACATACCTTACAACTATTAACCTGAAAGGGGTATTGGCAGGTAGAGTTAACTGACAGTGCTAGGGAGAGGTCGGCTTTCATCACTCCAATAGGATTATTTGAATTTAAAATAATGCCTTTTGGAATGAAGAACGCCCTGGCCACTTTCCAAAGGTTGGAGAACCAGGTGTTAAATTGTTCTGAGGAGTACACAGTGGCATACCTGGATGACATTGCCATCTTTAGTGCCAGCTGGGAGGAACACTTACCCCACCTTAGGAAAGTGCTGGGCAGGATAGAGAGGGCCGGGCTCACTGTCAAAGCTGAGAATTGCCAGGTGGCCATGGCTGAAGTGGCATATCTTGGGCATGTTGTAGGCCAGGGAGAGCTCCGTGCTGACCAAGTAAAAATAGAGGTGATCAAGGCATGGCCCAGACCAGAAACACAGAAGCAGGTCAGGAGTTTTCAATGGACAGCAGAGTACTATAGGAAATTTTTACCCAATTACAGTGCATTGGCTGCTCTCCTATCTGACCTGGTAAAGAAAAAAATGCCTAAGATAATTACCTGGGAACCAGCCTGTGAAAAAGCCTTTACCAGACTACCGGAGGCACTGTGCAGTGCTCCTGTATTGACAAGTCCTGACTATAGCAGACCCTTTATTGTCCAGACTGATGCCTCAGACAGTATTGGGGCAGTACGGAGTCAGACATCCAACCAAGGGAAAGATCACCCTGTAGTGTACCTGAGTAAAAAGTTACTCCCAGGGAGCAGGCTTACTCCACTGTAGAAAAAGAGTGTCTTGCCATAGTGTGGGCCCTAAAGAAGTTAGAGCCATACTTATATGGGCAGCATTTTGAGGTACAAATGGACCACAACCCCCTGGTTTGGCTGACACAAATGAGAAAACTAATTGTAGAATATTAAGATGAAGTCTTGTCTTGCAAGAGTATGACATGACGATCTTACATGGGGTGGAGCGACCAATCAGAACGCAGATGGCTTATTGCATCTTTATGAGGAGTGAACTGACTTGGGAAGCTCATCCCATGAAGGGGACAGAGACCCCAAATTCAGTCTAGGTGGGGAGGAGTGTGACACTTGGCCAGCTGGTGTGATTATGATATTTGTAAAATAAAAAAATGTAGTACGTGAGCCTGTGCTTTCATGGGTGCCCCCCGCCCCAGGTGTCAGTGAAGCTACAGGATATGTAACTGATCAGAGGATGTGAGAACTGGCCTACATCAAGGTATCAGCAGTGACAAGTGACCTGAAACCAGGAGGTAACTAAAAAGACCAGAGACCTGATTAAAGGTCTCCTGTTTTTTTGTCTTAATTAGAACTGACCCAGCTGCCAGGATATAGGGCTAGCAAAGTTTTATGATTCCTATAAGAAGAACATTTGATACCAACATGTTGTTAAAAGTTGTAAAACCCCTTTGATGTGCCTTGGGAAAACAGGAACCAGCCACCAGTTCAAAGGAAAGGCTTGATTAAAGACTGTCATAATTTGGGAAATATCTTTTTCCGTCTGCAGTCACATTATTTAAAATACCTCCTGACAGGAAATCAGTTTGTATTTTTTTTATATTCTAAAGGAGGAGCTAGATGACTCATAGATGAGGCATGGAGAGACACAGTTTAAAATAATACTAGTGTCTGAATTGTTTGTTATATTTTATCTTGGGACTCTAGAAAGACAGAGCTCTTTGATCTAACTTAGGCACTTACAGAGGTAATACATTAGACAGAAAAGGTCTAAATGTATTGTGGTAGGAGTTTATGTTTTGTACTTTTCCCTTATTCTTTTATGTGATTGTGAGATGTTTGATACACTGTTTTGTGTTTACATTATTTCATATTTTAATCATCTTTTAATAAAATCTTTTTTTCAAGATACTGCCTGGGTGTATCTTCCCAGAATTCTAAAAGAACTTAGGGTAGAACTAGTGACACCACTGACTACCCTCTTTAACAAATCATGGGAGGATGGGGCGGTACCCAAGGACTGGAGAAGGGCAGATGTGATTCCCCTTCACAAAAGTGGGAGCAAGGCAGAAGCAGAAAACTACAGACCTGTTAGTTTAACCTCAGTGGTAGGGAAAATGATGGAATCACTTCTGAAGGAAAGAATTGTTGAGTATCTAGAGGCCAGAAGAGCTCAGGACCCAAGGCAGCATCGATTCACAGTGGGAAGGTCATGCCAGACAAATCTGATAGATTTCTTTGACTGGGTGACCAAAGTAGTAGATCAGGGAGGGGCTGTGGACATGGCCTACCTAGACTTTAGCAAGGCATTTGACACAGTCCCACACAAAAGATTAATATACAAATTAGCTAGCCGGGAGTGGGTCCCAAGATGACAGCCTGGGTAAAGAATTGGCTGGAGAATAGGACACAGAAGGTAATAGTAAATGGAGTCACTCTGAGAGAAAGAGGGTTACTAGTGGGGTACACTTGAGGTTCAGTAATAGGACGGTCCTCTTCAATGTCTTTATAAGCGACATTGCAGAGGGATTGGAAGGAAAAGTATGTCTCTTTGCAGATGACACAAAGATCTGCTACAGAGCTGATGCACAAGGTGGGGTGGAAATGATGAGAAGGGACTTGGCAAGGTTAGAAGAATGGTCAAATGCATGGCAGCTTAGATTCAATGCTAAGAAGTGTAAGGTAATGCACCTGGGAAACAAAAACCCAGGGGAAGAGTACACAATGGGGGGTGAGATACTAACAACAACAAAAATGGAAAGGGACCTGGGGGTAGTCATATCAGATGACCTAAAGGTGGGCAAGCAATGTGAGAGGGCAGCAAGGAGGGCTGGGGAGATACTAGGATGCACAGGGAGAGGCATCACCAGTAGAAAACAGGAAGTTATCCCTCTGTACAGACAGTTGGTGAGACCCCATCTGGAGTACTGTGTGCAGTTCTGGAGACCCAATCTCCATAAGGACATAGACAGGATGGAAGCTGTCCAGAGGAGGGCAACTAAAATGGTGCAGGGTCTGCACCAGAAGACATATAGAGAGAGACTTAAGGAGCTGAATATGTATAGCCTCGAGGAAAGGAGGTAGAGGGGGACATGATAGAAACTTTCAAGTACCTCAAGGGAATCAACAAAGTCCAAGAGGGTAGCATCTTTCAAAAAGGTGTGCAAGAACAAGAGGGCACAATTTGAAGATGGGGGCGGCTCAGAGGTAATTTAAGGAAGTATTTTTCACAGAGAGGGTTGTGGATGCATGGAACGGCCTTCCGGAGGAGGTTGTGAAGTCACAAACGGTGGAATTCAAGCATGCATGGGACAGTCATAAGGCAATTCTAGGGGGTTGGGGTAGGAAGAAGTAGGTTGCTGGTTAACTAGGATCTGCAGCTTATCCATTAGGTAGGGAAATGGGCAGACTGGGTGGGCCAAGCAGTCCTTATCTGTCGTCAAAATCCATGTTTCTATGTTTCTATCTTCCAAGTTCTTTTTGCATGTGATATATTTGTGGTTAAGTCTGACACCTGTTCTGAAGGGCTTGATGGTGTTACTAAACTGGGAAAAGGTAAGAGTACACCTAAGGTCTCGTATAGTTTTAAGGGTTCATTTTGGAAGCCTGGCTTGGTGCCCCTGATGAAAGATTGTGCCGCAATCCTTGAAGAGGGTACATATCTGAGCCTGTACATTGGGTACACTAGCATAAGGATCACAGTTTAAATCCCCCCAGAACTTGATACTAAAGGTGATTTTGACCCAAAAGCAGACAGGAGGGTTACCCTCTCTGTTATCTGTTCACGTTATTGCGATCTGAGGTTGGCACTGTGGGAGCAGGGGACCTGACCTGCTGACTGCGTTTGTGACAGATACTGTAGTTATTTTCAATTTTCCCTTTTCTTCAGCTCTGATTTCCCCTCATACTTCACTCGACTCTGTCTCTCTCTCGCTCCCACTGTTCAACCCCCCCGCCCACATATCTGGGCCCTCCTATCAATTCTCACCTACCCCTGCCCAGTAGCTCCCTGCTGTTCTTCTATTTCCCACCACTGTCTGCTCTCTGCCCACCAATTACCCCATTTAATTTTTGCTCTCTCCTCCTTCTCTCTCTTTTCTCAGGAGGTCCCAGACTGGGTGCTTCCACCTGAAGTGGAATCCTCTGCCCTGGGATGCTGCTTTGCCTCTGCCACCATCTGCTCACCTCCAGACTGCCTTCTAACAGCAAGGTACACTCACTGGAAACACCTCTGCTCCACCTGAACCCCGGTGCTTCACTCAGCTCCTGATTGGCCTATCTCTCCTGACTCGAGCTCCTTATTGGCCACCCCGTAAGCCACCACCAGGACACTAGCTGAGGCTTTCTCTGCCCACTCTTCCAAGTCTGCTTTACTTTCTGCCTTGAATTTTCTCCCACCTCTGGCACTCTTTAAATCCACTAGCAGCCTTCTGGGCTCCACCCAACACTACAGCTAATTAACTACTGGTGGGATAGATACCCTCCCACATAAAAAAGGGCAGTTACCTTTGATCCATCACCTCCCACTGCTAAGTGACAGCTGCCAGCCTATTCACACAAATCAAGTGAAGAAAAATAGTGAGGGTGCGATCATCACGACGGGCTATAACATTCTCATCTTACCAACCTAGCTACTTGCTGGTGGCCAGTACTGCCCAACATGCAGGATCATCTAAAAATTGCAATACTCATACTCCTTGTATTCTGACCTGGGGTTGAGAATGGAAAACACTGTGCAGCACCCCGACACACCAACCAACAATCACTCTTTCCTTTACACCTGAGGGTAGCACAACAAGGGGGACTGTAACAGACCCCCCAAGGCTCTCAACCACAAACTCCCACCAAGACAGTACACACCTTACACACTACCAATACCTATTGCCTCTCTGCTACAATACTGCAACCCTACCGTCACCTCAGATGGTCACAGGTGAACAAAGGACAAGTTTGTTTGCTTAACCTGGGCATACTTGATTTGCTACCTCAGGAAACTAATTATTATCCTGCTTTTAATAGCCGAGAACATGCACCCTAATCCTGGACCAGTAGAAACTGACAAAACCATGGGGCTTGGCCACCTCAAAATTGTCTTATTAAATATAGGTAGCCTACTACCTAAGTTGCCACAATTTCAGGCTTGGGCTGCGCAGCTTAAACCTGATATCTTTGCACTATTGGAGACCTAGCTCTCCCCTAAGATTCCTGATGCCACTGTGTAATTAGATTGCTATACCACCTTCAAATCAGGACAGACTGTCCAAACCAGGGGCAGTTGCCTGGTCTACCTGTGCAACAATATCAAAGGTCAGGTACTACCAAACAGCCTTCACACAAGTGAGGCACAAGTACTAACCATTAAACTCGCCATTGGCCAGCAAAACGAGATACTAGTGATCTCCACGGTATACATCACACCAGGAAAGCAAACTACAGGGATCGAGCAGTTCACTGATAGTCAAAGGAAACTCAAACAAACTTGGGAACAGGTTTTGGTTGGCGATTTCAACATAAACTAGCTATCCAATGATACATCTGCCTTTAGGTACCAAACCTCTTTGCCTTCTTCACTCAGACCCCCGTATTCTCCACCTCCCCTGCCCTAACTCCTCTTCTTTCCTCAACCTTGGAACCTGGGCAAAGCCTGCCTCCAGGCTGCTCCACCCTTGCCCTATAAGTTTCCTGTACTTCTAGTGTTCTCCTGGTTGTGTATCATTTGTATTTGTACTGTATTTTTGGTTCCATTGTAACTGTAACTCTGACTGCCATGAATCTTTAGTGTAGTTGGTTCTCCCTTGTATTTGAATATTATTGTAATGGTATCACTGATGTCCTTCCAATGTAACTTCATGATTGTATATTGACACCATTGTTATTGTAACTTCCTGTTGTATTGTCATGTATTTTATTTGATGTGGAACCTTTGAAAAAAGAGCATTTTGCTCAAAGATCACTTCCGAATTATGAAATAACTAAAGAAAAATCTCAGGCTTCTACTTCACCCAGATGGTAATCCAAGCCACCATGTAAAACTACAGAATGGGTACAAGCACCCTAATTGACTGGCTACTCGCCATCTGCCCAGAACATATTACTGAGGTATCAGTCCTACCAGACTCCCTCAGTGACCACTCCCCAGTGTCGTTCACATAGTCCAATAAGTTCACTAAGTGCACTCCACAGCTCACTAGAAACTGCTCACTAAGAAAGTATCAACTAGAGCCATTTTTTTAAATAATATCTTTATTAGTTTTATTTGTTGATAAACATCATACAACATACAGACAGACAAACATGAAAACAAAGACATTAAAAACATTAAAGCATTAAAACAGATGCAATCATGTGTACATAGTCCCAAGTTCATCTCTCTCCAAATTAGTATATTCAGGCATGGAGACATAGCTTGACGATGTTCATTGATAAGATTCATAGAAGCATAGAATTTGACGGCAGATAAGGACCGCTTGGCCCACCCAGTCTGCCCATTTACCTACCTAATGGATAAGTTGCAGATCCTAGTTAACCAGCAGCCTACTTCTTCCTACTCCCAACCCCTAGAATTGCTTTATGATTGTCCCATGCATGCTTGAATTCCACCATTTCTGACTCCACAACCTCCTCCAGAAGGCCGTTCCATGCATCTATAACCCTCTCTGTGAAAAAATACTTCCTTAAATTACCTCTGAGCTGCCCCCCCATCTTCACATTGTGCCACCTTGTTCTTGCACACCTCTTTTTTTGAAAGATGCTACCCTCTTGGACTTTGTTGATTCCCTTGAGGTACTTGAAAGTTTCTATCATGTCCCCCCTTTCCTCAAGGCTATACATATTAAGCTCCTTAAGTCTCTCTTCATATGTCTTCCGGTGCAGACCCTGCACCATTTTAGTTGCCCTCCTCTGGACAGCTTCCATCCTGTCTATGTCTTTGTGGAGATTGGCTCTCCAGAACTGCATGCAGTACTCCAGATGGGGTCTCACCAGCTGTCTGTACAGAGGGATAATAACTTCCTGTTTTCTACTGGTGATGCCTCTCCCTATGCATCCCAGTATCCCCCAGCCCTCCTTGCTGCCCTCTCACATTGCTTGCCCACCTTTAGGTCATCTGATATGACTACCCCCAGGTCCCTTTCCATTTTTGTTGTTGTTAGTATCTCACCCCCATTGTGTACTCTTCCCCTGGGTTTTTGTTTCCCAGGTGCATTACCTTACACTTCTTAGCATTGAATCTAGCTGCCATGCATTTGACCATTCCTCTAACCTTGCCAAGTCCCTTCTCATCCTTTTCCACCCCACCTTGTGCATCAGCTCTGTTGCAGATCTTTGTGTCATCTGCAAAGAGACATACTTTTCCTTCCAGTCTCTGCAATGTAAACATAAAGACATTGAAGAGGACCAGTCTAATACTGAACCCTGCGGTGCCCACTAGTAACCCCTTTCTTCAGAGTGGACTCCATTTACTATTACTCTCTGTGTCCTATTCTCCAGCCAATTCTTTACCCAGGCTGTCATCTTGGGACCCACTCCCAGGCTGGCTAACTTGTATATTTATCTTTTATGTGGGACTGTGTCAAATGCCTTGCTAAAGTCTAGGTAGGCCATTTCCACAGCCCCTCCCTGATCTACTACTTTGGTCACCCAGTCAAAGAAATCTATCAGATTCATCTGGCATGACCTTCCCACTGTGAATCCATGCTGCCTTGGGTCCTGTGCCCCTCTGGCCTCTAGATACTCGACAATTCTTTCCTTCAGAAGTGATTCCATTATTTTCCCTATCACTGAGGTTAAACTAATAGGTCTGTAGTTTTCTGCTTCTTCCTTGCTCCCACTTTTGTGAAGGAGAATCACATCTGCCATCCTCCAGTCCTCGGGTACCACCCATCCTCCCATGATTTGTTAAAGAGGGTAGTCAGTGGTGTCACTAGTTCTACCCTTAGTTCTTTAAAATTCTGGGATGAATCCCATCAGCCCCATTGCTTTGTCCACCTTCAGTTTTAAGAGTTCTTTCAGAACCCTTTCTTCTGTAAATGGGCTGGTATCAACTTCTGTATCCAGAGTGTTTCTATTGTTTGTTTTAGGTACCTCCCCTCTTCATTTGTAAATACTGAGCAAAAATATTTGTTTAGTATCTCTGCCTTTTCACAGTCACCCTCTGCCCTCCCTCCCTTTATTAAGTCTCACTATCCCTCCCTTGGTCTTCTTTCCTCCTGATGTACCTATAAAAGGTTTTATCTCCCTTCTTAACTGAGTTGGCTATCTTTTCCTCGGTTTGGGCCTTTGCTGTTCTGACTGCCTTCCCAGCTTCCTTTTGCTTTAACTGATGCAGTTGTCTGTCCTGCTCCTTCTGTGATTCCTTGTACTTCCTGAATGCTTTATTTTTCTCTTGAACCTTCACTGCCACTTCCTTTGAGAACCATAGTGGTTTCTTACATCGTTTTGTTTTGTTTACTTGCTTCACACAAAGGCTTGTTACCTCTGTGATGGCAGTTTTTATTATTCCCCATTGTTCTTCCATCCCTCCTTCCTGCCCATTTGCTAGTGCATTCCTTAGGCACTCACCCATTTTGGCAAAGTCAACCCTCATAAAATCCAGTACTTTTGCCTTTGTATGGCTTGACTCTATTGCTGTGTTTATTGTGAACCATACTGTTCAATGGTCGCTAGTTCCCAGATGGCTACCCACTACTACATCTGTGATCCTCACTCCATCTCCATTTGAGAGAACCAGGTCTAAGATTGCTCCCTCTCGAGTGGGTTCCAATACTAGTTGTCTAAGGCATGCCCCCTGTAGGGCATCTAGAATAACCCCACTCTTCAAAGTGGCTGCTGCAACTGCACTCCAGTTAACATCTGGCATATTCAGATCACCCATCAGTAATATCTCCCCTTTTTCTGCCATTCTAAGTATACTTTCTATCATTTCCTTGTCCATTTCCTCCCCCTGAGAGGGGGGTTTGTATACAACCCCTGTGCAGACTGTGGTGCCATTGCCTGTCTCCAAATTGACCCACAGTGCTTCTTCTCCTCCTGTTTACCCTTTTGTTCTGTTGCTTTGATTCCTTCCCTTATGTAAGAGCTACTCCTCCTCCTCCTCTTTTCCCTTCCTGTCCCTCCTGTAGATAGTATATCCTGGTATGTTTACGTCCCAGTCATGGTTTTTGTGTACCATGTTTCTGTGACTGCCACAATATCCAGATGTTCCTCCTCCATCAAGGTCACTAATTCAGGAAGCTTGTTACCCAGACTACGGGCATTGGTACTCATTGCTCTCCATTTTTGATGGCTTTACTTTCTGTTGCAGCATCCCCACTGAACTTTCTACCTTGGTCTTTTCTCATTTAGTACCCTGTTTTGTAGGGAGGCTGGGATTTTCCTGCTGCTTATCAGTGCCCTCCCCTTGACTAGTTTAAAAGCGCCAATGAAGCATTTAAGCGATTGCTCAAAGACTTGTTCCTTCCTGGACAGATAAGGCCATCCTGCCAATATAGGATGGTGTCCTCCAGGTGGAACCCCAGTCCCCAATGAAGCCAAACCCTGTGCTCCATGCCATTTTTTCAACCATTCATTAAACTGCATGGTGCAAAAGTACCACTGCCTCACCCATGCCATTGACGAGCAGCACCTCTGGGAAAGGATACTGTGTGTGCTCTTGTCTTGGGCCCTCCCAACCCACAAAGTCCTCCTGCACTGCTCTAATCTCATGATGAGCCAAGTCATTTGTCCCCAGGTGGACAATGACATCCAGTTCAGACTCCGTGTGGCTGTTCTTGTGATCCTGAGGATCGCCTCTGTCCTTCAAGCCATGGCACCAGGCAGGCACCTTACTTCAGTTTCCCTGCTCCCCCCAGTTCTATCCCCCTAATAATTGAGTCCCCCACCAGGAGCTGCTTCCTTTCCCTGTGGTGTCCTCTGCCTCCTTTCTGTGGGCCTTCCTTGTGACAGTTGTCCTCAGCCTCCCTAGTCTCCTCTGCGGGTGCATCCATAGAGGAACTATGCTCCCCCAGAATGGTGTATGGATTGTGGAGTGGAACAACTGACTGGGTGTGCTTCTGTTCCAACATCCTCACCCTCCCTAAGCCCACTATGGTCCAACTGCTGTGCTTTCTTCGCAACCTCTGAGGTAGTAGTGGTGGCTCTGGTGCTCCCTGGATGGGGGAGGTTCCATTCCTACTGTCCCGTGTGGCCTGAGGGAAGGTTCCCTTACTACTGTCCAGTATGGCCTGAAGACGGGCTACTTCCTCTCTCAGGGCAGAGAGCTGTCTGCAAATAGGTCAGCATCTCAGCTTCCAGAGAGACTCCTGGAAGACTGCTGCCCCACAGCCATTACATTGCACTACTCCCCACATGTTTATCTTCTTTTTGTGTGTGTGTGATTGGTTTGTTATATAGAAATATATATATTATACAATGTGTATGCTTATATTGTCAGTGCAGTGTGCTAGAGAGGATGTGACAGTGATATGTACCTTGCACTCTGAGGAAATGATGTCAGAACCCCAAGGTATAAAGGAACTATTTTTCAGGGGTTAGGTGGGGTGAGGGGTGGGGCAGGGGTTGGGCCTAAACTGAACCCTCACAAAACAATCAGCTAAAAGCTCTGACTCACCGCTGCGATGAGTGCCTTCCTGTCAGCAAGATGCCCTACACAACAATTTGACAGAGAAAATCCTCTGCTAATCAAACAGAGAAAAATCCAGACATCCAAGTCAGACACAGGTAAACCTCCCCAGCCCCAAAACAGCCTGGCGATTTGTGCTCTGAAAGCAGTCAGCCCCAAAATAAGTCAGCTGTACACCAGGACAGACACAGTAAACAGTAGTCTGGCCCTCAGGGTTTCAACTCTTCCTGCACTGAAAATCTTAACAATTGTAACAAAAGTAAAGCAAGATCCACCTCCCTCTGTTGCTTGAAAGACTGTCTTACCTGATAATTCTAAGTTCCTTATTTCACCTTTCAGTTAGAAGTAGCCTCCATCTGCAGAATATCTGCTACAAACCAAAAACAATTGTATTTGTCCCTTAAAGTTACCAGTACCAGACACTCCATTCACCTCCTGCAGGCAGGCTTAGTTATCTATTCCCTCCCTTAGTATCATCCCTTCCTCTAAACTAAGTGAGGCCAAGAAGGGGGCCCAGCTTCTACTAAAGACTTCCTCTCATCCCCATAGTGCATGCGTCAGCCTTTCCAGTCCCAAGGTCTGTATTATCATCTGGCTCCAAACCTGAACTGTGGGTCTCACATGGGAGACCCATGTATTTTTTATGCACTGGTGAGCCAGAACAAGCAAGACTCTCATCCATCTAGGGAGCGGAAACCACTCCTCCCCTTCTCCCACTTCCAACCCAGAGACACAACAGATGATCTTTTTCCAGCTCTCTTCCTGCTATCATGGCTACTTCTATCACTACCACCTCCCAGAAAATTTGCAGCACAGGACAGGTCCAGGAGCAATGCATGTATGTACCTCTTCCCACTCTGCATCTCCCACATATTGGTGACACCGAAGGGTGTGCCTTGTGCACTATCACTGGTGGATAATATAATCTATGGATAAGTTTATAGTATGCCTCTTTATATCAGTTACAGGCCATGATCCCTGAGTGCATTGGAAGCATTGTCCTCCAGTTCTCCTCAATAATGACCCTCCCCAAATCCCAATCCCATAGTTGTCTTGTTTTAACTGTACAATCTGGGAGTCTCTGTTTCCCCCTCCTCACTGCTTTCCCAATAAAACCTTTGGGATCAGTCTGAGCCTGATAGACCAGACTCTGTATGCAGTCCAACTTGTACCCTCCCCTCTCTTCCCTTGCAAGGCTACCCATAAATGCCCTCACCTGTAGGTATCGAAACACGTCCTTCCACGCCTAATGTATCTTGCATATTCTTAAATGTGCAAAACTGACCTTGCACCAAGAGATTCCCTAAACTTCGGATTCCTTTCTGTTCCCATTCCTGGAAACCGGTATCCTCTATCCCGGGTAAGAAAAAGGGATTACCCACCACCGGCAACAAGGTTTCTCCCCTCTGTATCCATCCCTGTCTCCTGAACTGTCCCTAGACTATTAGTACTTGCTCCACTAGTGGGTTACCACTTCCCCAGTTTTATATGCTCTGGCCCCCCTGTTGTGTAGATTTGCTGTGAGTCTTCCCTTTACCCACTTCTGCTCTAAGTCTACCCAGCTAGCCACCTTGGGTTGGTGCACCCAATCTGCTATATATCTTTGTTATATTGCCAAAAAATAGTTACCCATATCAGGGAAGTTCAGGTCCCCTTATCTCTTTCCACCTTCAGCCTCTGCAAACTGATCCTTGAAAGTTTTCCCCTCCATATAAAGGTGGAGAATGCCTTCTCTGTCTTTTTAATATCCCCCTTTGTCAATCCCACATGTAACATCTGTAGCGGTTACAGGATCCATGGCAGGATATTCATCTTGATAAGGTTCACCCTACCCAGCCACGAAATCGGCAGCTGTGTCCATCTCCTAAGGTCTGCTTCTAACACTTTCAGCAAGGTGGTATAATTTAGCCTATACAGGGAACCCAGTGCCCATCCCACCTGGATGCCCAAATAGGTAAAGCTTGCCCCAACCAACTTCAACCCCAATTGGTCCGCTTTGTTCCCTGTTCCTGGATAGCACATTATTTCTGATTTCCCCAGGTTAATCTTATAACCAGAGAAGGCACCAAACTCCTCCACTAGGGACAGCAGAGGAGGCACAGACTGTCATGGGTTTTTGAGGAGCAGGAGCATCTCATCCGCATAAAGAGCAAGTTTATGTTGTGACCCTCGCATCCCCTCTACCCCCATAATCTCCCCACAGCCAAATATCGCCACTGCTAGCTGCTCAATTGCCATTGCGAACAGAAGAGGAGAGAGCGGGCAATCCTGCCTTGTACCCCACTCTAGATTGAATTTCTCTGAGAGGGTCCCATTTACCATCACTTGGGCCCAAGGCACCACATACATAGCCCTCACCCACCCAATATATGACTCACCCAGATCAAACTGGCACATCACCTCAAATAGGTACCCCCACTCTACTCTATCAAACGTTTATTCGGCATTCATTAAAATAATACCTATGTCCTCTTTTCCCTGATTCGCTCTCCATAAGATGTTTAGTAGCTGCCACATATTATGATATGATTGTTGGCCCTTAATGAACCCGGTTTGGTCTGGGTGAACCAACCCTGGTAGTACATCTTCAAACCTATAAGCCAGGACTTTTGCTAATATTTTTTGTCGCAGTTAAGCAGGAAAATAGGCTTGTAAGAGGCACACTCCTGTACATCCTTTCCCACCTTGGGTATTAGACATATAGTGGCAACATAGCAGGTATTGGGCAGATTGACTTCCCCCATCTCCCCCTCCTGTTGAAAAACCCCACAGAGCAACTCCCCTATCTGTCCTCACATTAATTTATAATATTCTGCTGGGAATCCATCCGGGCCATTAGCCTTACCCCCTTGCAGCTTCTGTATGGCACTCAGTACTTCTACCTTAGTGATTGGCTGACTCAATTGTTCCCTCTGAGCCTGCGTAGCCACTGGCAGTTGCACTCTGTCTAAAAACTCCATCATCTGCTTTTCCTTACCCACATGCTCTGCCTGGTATAGCTGCTGATAGAATACCCGGAAGCTTTCATTTATTCCCTTCATGTTCCTATGCAGAACCCCGTTTCCATCCTTTACCCCTGTAATTCGAGTTAGGACACATCCTCCTTTCATGAGTCTTACTAACAACGGTTGTGGTTTGTTTCCCCACTCAAATATTTGGCATTTATTAAAAAACTAAACCCTCTCTGCTTCTGTCCTAAGGAGAGCATTCAAGGCCTCCCTTACTGTCCCCAGAAGCAGAACAGCCTCTCCCTGTTCTTCCCCTGCAATTCTCTTTTCCAAATCCTTCAACTTCCTCTCAAGCTCTAGCCACTTCTCTTGCTTTTTAATCCTAGCCATATATTCTATGATTATCCCTCTCATGAAGGCCATACAAAGTGGCCTTAGACACCTCTGCTTCGTCATTTGTCTCAATATGATATTTCCACTGTTCTGCTAAATTCTCTTTAAATTCTGTACTTTTAATCATATATGTTGGAAATTTCCATGGGGGAGGGCTTTCCTGCTTCTCCCTACTTTGCAGCTTCATAATAACCATCGCATGGTCCGATACATGTATAGGGCTATGCAGTATATCCCGAATTTGCCCATACCACCCCCTAGTCAGGTAGATATAGTCAAGGCGAGACCACATCTTATATGGATTTGAGTAAAAGGTATATTCTTTCGCTCCTGGGTTAGCAGTACACCAGGCATCCACCACGTCCAGGTCTGCCATGCCCACCTGCCATTGTTGCATTACTGCTGATTCTCTCACCTTCCCCTCTGAATGATCCATGTTCGGATCCATTGTCCAGTTTAAGTCCCCTCCCCAAATTAACCCTGGAAATTGTTATTTTATTAGCAAATCCAGCAAGGACATATAAAATTGCAGATCATATACTGCAGGGGCATAAATACACCCAAAAGTCACCCACTCCCCTTTTATTTCTCACGAAATAAATACATATCGTCCCTCCTTAGGGTCTCTAACCACCCTAGTGACTTCTAAGGGGAGGGCCTTATGCACCAATATAGCCACTCCTCTCTTGTGTGCCGAGAAGGATGCCGTGTAACACCTCCCCAACCAATTCCGTACCAATTTGGCATGTTCCATATCGGTCAGGTGTGTTTCCTGTATGAGAGCTACCTGTGCCCCTACCTTTTTAAATGCTGTCAGTAGTGATGTCCTTTTAACTGGATTTACTATGCCTCTTACATTCTAGGACACATTAAGGCTTTGTGTCTTATCCATTACTATACGCATAGCCCTTCATATATATCCCACCATTATTGTACAAGGGCCGTCTCGGCCAGTTGACATGCCTCCTGTAGTCCCCGTAATATTCCATGTCCCATACTCCTTGTGGATTTAACCCATTACACACTCTAATGATTGTACCAAAACACATGTAAGTAGTAACAACAACAACTATAACAATCATTTGTAAAACCCACAACTGTTCCCCTTCCCTCCCTTGTTGGCATTTCTGATATCCCCTCATGTGTCCCCCTCCCTATCCCATGACTAATCATAAATCTCTTCCCCAATAGAATTTCTCTCATCCTCTTCCCCACCCCTCCCTCCCCATCTGTAATCTCCCCCTGCTGATGTGCTTTGAAAACAATCTTTACCTCTTTCATTGCTTTGGTATCTCCCCCTTCTTTCCTCTTTTCCATCTCCCCCCTGCAACGACTAAGCTTCCTTCCCTTAATCTTTGCCTGATAGGCCTTTCTTGGTCTGTCCCACCCAGTTTCTTTCTGCCCCCCCCCTTTGTGACACTAACTGCCTCCTAGGCACGAGTGTCAGGCATACTCCCATTTCTGACGTTTGCGCCCATCCACAGGCGATGTACACTTCATCATACCTCCTTCACTTATTTCCCCTCATAGATCTTCCCCCAGTGCTCCGTTACTTGTCGGTTTTGCTCTTCTGTTTCCCCTTATGAACATTCTAATAGCCTTTAAAGCCTGATCAACTTCTCTAGATACGTCCCCCCATCAACTGTGCATGCAGCCTCCCATCCAAATCCCCCCTTATCTTTGCATGAGCCCCGTAGCTTGTGTCCACCTCCTTACCTCCAATCTCTTTCCAGACCCTTCCCCTGTTATCTGCTTGCTTCCAAGAAGTCCCCCATAAATACAGAGTGGTCCCCTCTCAGTCCCGAACTAGCACCCCAGCAGATCCCTCTCACTAATCTCCCGCAGGGTCACCTCTTCCAAGCACAGATCCCAAAAAGAAGAAAAAAAAAGAGAGAAAAAGGGAGACAGAGTACAAAACAACAGCCAGGGGGAAAGGCAGACAGGCTTATAGGCACAGAAAGCCTGCCACATCCCCCATTTCCTTCTGTGCATCCTCCTTTAAACTGCAAGGAGGGCCTTCCACCAGAGTCGGGCTGCAGGGAGTGTAGGCCGCACCATCAAACTCACGCGTCAAGCCCCACTCCCCACTCACCCTCATACCTTTACTTAAACAGTGGCCAGTCCTCGCTTTTCAAGGCTACACCTCACACTCAGTCCAAATTGAAATCTTTCATGCCACTCCTCAGACAGACTTCCTGCAATTAACTCAGGCCAAATCACAGCAGCAAGGGTTTGGAACTGTCCTACTTGCAGGCTTTAAGCATTAGACCTCATTTTATAGTACCTCACTGCGCAGCAACGTAGGGCAACAGAACAATAGGTTCCCCTCAGCCAGTTCCCAAAGAGGCAAGCTGCTTAACACTCAAAGCAAATACTTCTCTTCACGGCCCCGGCATTGAGGATAAGGGGAAAACGCACAAGAACTTTTCCAGTTCTGGTATTGCCAGGTTCCTCAGTCTCTCCATTCTGCTCATCTTCTGCTTCAGAGAACGAACAAACTGCTCTGCCTTGTCAACTTCCAAAATGAAAAAATTACCCCTTCATGTTTAATCTTCAATATACCAGGAAATTCTCAACTTTAATATCCCAAAGCTGTTGCATTAGCCTGTTAAACATTTTCCACCTTTTAAGTAGTCGGGCAGAGTAATTCTGCGAGAGGAAGAGCCAATGACCCTCATAAACCAAAGTGCCTTTTTCTCTACAGGCTTTCAGGATTTCCTCACGATCTTGGAAATTATGAAACCTCATGATCACCTGCCTCAGAGGTTGGTCTGCGGGTGGTCGGGGCATCACAGCCCAATGAGTTCGCTCCATTTTAATGTGCCCCATCGCAGGTTGAAGGCCCAATAATTCTGGTAGCACCTGAGTACAGAAATCCAAAGCACTGATCCCCTCTCCTCCGTTCGGCAACCCCCTTAATTGAAGATTAAGGCATCGATGATAGTTCTCCTGGTAGATGAACACCTCCTTGAACTCTGCCAATTCTTTTTGGATGGCCAAAACTTGCCCAGGGATTGCCGCCGTCTCATCCTCCAGGTGAGAGATCCTCTCCTCTGCCTCAGTGATTCTGTTGGCCTGTGCTGTCTGCTGCTCCTGTACTTCTTGCAGTTTCAGATCCAGCTTTCCTTCCAGCTTGATCAACCACGGTTCTAAAGCCGCAATCACCTGCCCAGTCAGTTCTCTACCCAGAGGGGGAACCTCCGCTGCAGACAGCGAGACAAGGCCCGAGTTCTCTCCCATCTTTTTGGCACTTTTGTTGGCAAGTTGCTGGCTTTTTGCTGGACCCGGCATCCGGTATTCATCCATACTGCTATCCAGTGTCATGGGGTGCCCAACTTGACCTTTCAGAGGTATTTTAAAAACTTGTATTTTACTTTTATATCGGCTGTCGAGAGGGAGCAGTGAGAGAAAGTGTCCATCCGGTTAGCTGCTCATTAGCACCCCCAAAAATTGCTGGAGCCATTTAAACCATTCCTGAGGCTGGCCGACTGTACCCCACTAGATAGTGCCAAGGATGCTAACCAAGCCCTAGAATACTTCTGTACTATCTTTACAAATGCCTGTAACATCTTTGCCCCATACAAACCCAAGAAAGTAAAGGGAAATTCAACCCCGTGGCTCACTGGATCTCTCATTGAGCTCATGCACTACAAAGACAATCTTTGGCATAAAGCAAAAGCCACTGGTAAACATGCCAACCTCACTGCCTTTAAGGTAGCCAGAAATAAATACACAAAACTAATTAGGAATGCCAAAGCCACTCACTATAAAGATCTACTGGGCAGGACTTGGGCAACAGAAGGGACTTCTGGAACTCCATAAAATCCCTAACAGGCAAGGCTTCCAATGCTTCCCGACACCTGATTGTTACAGCATCAGGAACATTACATGAGCTCAGAGATATTGCTAACGCCTTCAATACTGCCTTCACAGACCTCAGTGCTGTGCTACCTAGCAACTACCTAACCTCCCAACCGCCCGGGCAGCCTCCATATGCTGGCTCCCCCCCACCCATAATGGTATACCATCCTTCTATTTCAGAGAAATAGCCAGAGCTGAAACCCTAAGCTATGTCAAGCGGGTCCTGGGTAAGACAAGGGTGGGCAGTGACCTAATTGATATGCAGCTGTTTGTTGGAATCAACTCCCTTTGTACCTTAAAGACCCATATATGAAATCAGATGTCTTTAAGATTGCTGTTTATAGGGAATTTGAGCATTGTTGTACATGTAATAGATAGATTAAATTGTATTATGAGCTGAGATTTGTCATTCATGTAATAGATTAAATTGTATTAGGAGCTGAGATCTGTCATGCATGTATAGATTAAATCGTATTAGGAGCTGAGATTTGTCATGCATGTAATAGATTAAATTGTATTAGGAGCTGAGATCTGTCATGCATGTATAGATTAAATCGTATTAGGAGCTGAGATCTGTCATGCATGTAATAGATTAAATTGTATTAGGAGCTGAGATTTGTCATTCATGTAATAGATTAAATTGTATTAGGAGCTGAGATGTGTCATGCATGTAACAGATTAAATTGTATTTGGAGTATATGAGGTGGTTTGTTGGATCGAATGTACGGTATTTTAATAATGTGTAATTGGCTTTTGTATTTGTCAAATTTTCCTTGAATGTAATTTGTTTTGAGCATGTTGTCTCTGTATGTTGTATTTTATGTCTATGTATTTTGTTATTGTAATTCTGTACTAAACAGGTGCACCTTGAGAAAAGGGCATATATAGCCCTAAAGGAGGCATTACTGTATAAATAAATTTTATCTACTACTACTACATATGAAGATGGTAGCCCTCACCCTGGTTGAGCTAGCTTTGCCATTATTAAAATCTTTAATACATCTCTAAGAATGGGAGTATTCCCGGACAAATGGAAGTCTGCACTCGTTAACCCTGTTTTCAAAAGTGGCGTCAGAACCAGCTGTCAAATTATAGGCTCCTTCCCCATCGAAAGCACTAGAAAGGATTGTATCTGATCAATTAATAATCTACCTGGATAAATACAACCTCCTATACCCACAACAGCATGGCTTTTGAAACAAATCATAGTACCCTGTCTGCACTGGTTGACTACAGTACACAACTATAAGATGGATTGGATGTGGCAATGGCAGTGGGATCTAGCTTTATAGATCTCATTAAGGTATTCAACACAGTCAACCATCAACTCCTACTTAACAACCTACTATCCATCGGCCTGTCCCCTGACACTGTACCTTTGTTTTCCAGCTATCTCTCCTGCAGATCACAATGCGTGTGAATATGCAGACAACTCTCAGAACCAAGGAAAGTGACCCTTGGTGTACCCCAAGGATCCATACTCTGCCCCTTGCCATTTAGTCTGTTAATCAACTCCCTACCTTTTGCCTGTCCGGCTTACACGGTGCTCTATGCCGACAATGCCTTCATCTTGGTATCCGGTAAGGAACTGTTTAAAATAACTTCAGATCTCCAATCCAACTTCCAAATGCTAGAAACATGGTCCATACAAAAAAGACTTGCTCAATTACAAAAACACAAAAAACATGCTAATAACATTGCCTCATAACAAGAAAAAGTACGGGTCACTGTTAATCCAAAGCCACAAAGGGGAAACACTTGAGCAGGTATCTACTTTCAGATACCTGGGTATATACATTGATGACACCCTCACCTTCACCTTGTATATTGAACAAGTAGTTAAATCTGCAGATTCAAAGTTAGGAGTACTCTACCACCACAGACACGCAATGACAACAGATGCTTTGAAGCTGGTCACGTGTAGCTCTATATTATCCACTATAGACTATAGGTTTGTGATCTATGGGGTAGGCTCAGAAACTGCACTGAAAAGGGTCAAAACTTTCCTAAATAAGGCTGTAGGTTGGTTCTTGGGGCAGATTACTTGACCCACACATGCGCACTTTATAATGAGACTGGATGGCTCCCACTTCATCGAAGACTAAAATACCAGGCCTGCCTGCTCGGGGGGAAAAAACACTACTAGGACTAGCACCTGACTCCACCATTAATATTTTCAAATATGTCCAGACCACCAAAAACATTGGAAGTGCAGCCAAGGGTGTGCTATAGGTGCCCCATAAGTGCGCTACATTTGCTCAAAGATCACTATCTTACCATGGACCTAAGTGGATAAATGATCTCCCTGCCTCCTCTCTAGAAATTAGTAAGCTTGGCCAATTAAAAATGGCCTCTGCTCCTACCTAGCCATTGAAAACAACTGCTGCTGCTGCCCAGTAAACCAATGGATTGCCCTAGAATAACACTAGAGCTCTCTCCACTTCCCCCCATATATTGTCACACCTTTTCCCCATTTCACTGACCACTCCACTGATCACCCATCCATACCCAACCTTTCCCCCCTTCTCTATACTATCACTCTCTGCAGAACCTCTGTCTCCCCCTCAAAATACCTATGCACCTCTGTTGAACCCTTGACAAAGCCTCCTCTGGCTGCAAATATTCCAACGCACTGTACTGAAGTAACCCCTGAGTTTTCTGTACCTAAGTTGTACTGTTTACCTGATTAATCACTGTACCGCATTATTGTATTGCTGCTGTTATCTCACTAGCACTTATGTAACTGAAACTGCAGTGTAACTTTATTGTATTTACAACATTGTCAGCCTGTAACTTTCTGTAATCAATGTATTGTCCTGTCTTTTTTCGACTAACCTTTGCAAAGGAGCCCCTCAGCTCAAAGGTATTAATTTGAAACTGTAGTAAAGAAATAAATGACAGTTAATTTTGTGCAGTATTAGCCACTGCTAAGCAATTTAAATCACAAACTGTAGTAAGAAATAATGTGACCTACTGGGAATTGAACCCAGGCCCCTGGCATATATTCTTGTGCTTTAACCACTGAGCTACAGTCTCACATAGCTGGACCTGCGGTTCCTGGACACACCTCCTTTTTCTTGTATTTGCATATCCTGCAACTAGAAATAATCAAGATGACAGATGTTTTGTTGTGGTGCAGTACTAGGCACTGCTAAGCAATTTAAATCACAAATTATAATGAGAAAGAAAGAAAGAATGTGACCTACTGGGAATTGAACTCAGGTCCCCAGAATACCGTCCCAATACCCTAACCACTGAGTTACAGCTCACATGATTAGATCTGGGGTTCCTGGACACACTTCCTTTCTCTGGTATTGCATACCTTGCAACTAGGAATAATCAAGATAACAATTATATTTTTTTCGTGCAGTATTAGCAACAGCTAAGCAATTTAAATCCCAAATTGTAGTAAAAAAGTAATAATATGACCTACTGGGAATTGAACCCAGGCCCCCAGAATACTGCCCTGGTTGTGGAGGCCTGGATTCAATTCCCAGCAGGTCACATTATTGCTTTCTCACTACAATTTGGGATTTAAATTGCTTAGCTGTTGCTAATACTGCACGTAAAAAATATAATTGTTATCTTGATTATTCCTAGTTGCAAGGTATGCAATACCAGAGAAAGGAAGTGTGTCCAGGAACCCCAGATCTAATCGTGTGAGCTGTAGCTCAGTGGTTAGGGTATTGGGACAGTATTCTGGGGACCTGGGTTCAACTCCCAGTAGGTCACATTCTTTCTTTCTCATTACAATTTGTGATTTAAATTGCTTAGCAGTGGCTAATACTGCACCAAAAAAAAATAAAACATTAATTGTCAACTTGATTATTCCTAGCTGCAGAATATGCAATACCAGAGAAAGGAAGTGCATGCAGGAACCCCGTGTCCAACCCATAGAGTTCTATAGATAGAGTGAGAGAGAGGCTAGCGTGCGGACTGATGCTGGCTCAGTTGAAGCTGTTCGTCTGTCATATTACCAGAGGACTGAGGTGCCATCAGATAGCAGGAACCATTCTTAAAACTTAGATAGCAGTACCAGCACACTGTTCTGACAGCAATCGAGTAGTGCACTGCTTATACAAGCAAAGGAACAATTAGCATACCTTGTTTTTGTCACCACAATGTCTGTCGGCTTCATCATTTCCATGCTTTCAATGGTGCTTCTACCGAAATGGATCAGCAGATTACCATCAGAACAGTGTGTTGATGCTGCTATCTAAATTTCAAGAAGGGTTCCCGCTATCTGCCGGCACCTCAATTCTCCGGTAATATTGCAGATGTGCGGCTTCAATTGAGCCAGCATCAGTCTGCACTCTAGCTCCTCTCTATCTATAGAATTCTATGGTCCAACCATGTGGGCCTGTAGCTTAGTGGTTAGAGCACCTGGACAGTATTCTGGGGGCCTGGGTTCAATTCCCAGTAGGCCACATTATTTCTTTCTCACTACAGTTCTTAAAAAGTAAAATAGCAGAGAAGCTGCCACACGTTGTGAGATTGCAGAGGGATGCTTTTACCAATGCATGTATACTATGGGCAGGGCCGCAGTAAAGGGGGGGGGTAAGTGGGGAAGTTGTCTGGGGCCCCGAGCTCAGGAGGGGCCCTCCTGAGGAGCTGGCATTACCCCTGTCATTAGCTGGTTTGGGAAACGGGGCCCATTCCAAGTGACTTGTCCAGGGCCCCAGGATTCATAGCTGCAGCCCTGACTATGGGTGGTAATTATCATCCTAACGGCGATTAATTGCATTGCTTCATGAACTATCTTGATATACAGAAGAGGTCTAAGGAGATACCCAAAGATAAGAGACTGTCACAGGAGGAGGTTTAGTGTCCTGAAAGAGGCATGCAAGAAAGGAAGCAACAACAAAACTGGCACCACACATTGCCAGTAAAACATACTTATTCCAAATAATATGTAAAAAACAAACCGCCAAACAGCGTCACAATGAACAATACAGAAACCCAACTGGTTTCGCAGTTAATGCGTCATCAGGGGGAGGGGGGGTGCAAGAATACCGAGACATATACAGAGGTTGATTTCAGGGGAAAAATACTGGTGGCCAATGGACCAGTTTATGGGACAAAAGTGCTGACCCGCAAGACGTTTTGATGGCCGGTGGTGGTGAATTAAAATTCCGGGCAATTGGACTCGACATGGATTCTTTGTTTTATAGGGACAGTCAATAAAAGAAAAAAGCAATTACAGGCTGCAAACTATCAGAAGGCCCTCTCCACTTCTGAATGGTGGCAATGGGCTACGTTTAAATATAACATGAAGTGTTCAGCTACTGACTGATTTTAGAAGATTTCACAAATACTTTTTAAATCTGGGGTCTCCTGATTTGGTATGTATTAAAATTTGTTCTAGCCATGAAACCATAAACAACAATTGCAACAACAGACAATACAACACAGCAGGTTAGCTCCTGCTTAGCTCTGCATCACCTGTTGCCTGGCAGTAAAGTAAGAGGGGACAGTATTTATAGGATTTAAGTTGTGGCTCCACTGGATATTGCATCTAAGGCTCTGCCTTCAGCCTCTGATGGGTCTGCCGTCGATCATGCCACTCACTGTGACAGTCCAGCTGACTCCTTGCTCCACCAGACACAGTTGCCATTGTGTGATGCAAATAGGAGCCCTGAACCATCACGTGGTTATCTTTACCACAGAGTCTGACTAGGATCCATTGTGCATTGCATGTTGTCTCTCCGCACATGCTCGCTGAGGTCGTGGATGTCACATGTGAGCGCTGACAGTCCAAAGTCTAGTCAGAGATTCATGAAGACCAGTCGGGGATTCCCAGCACCAGCAACTCTTAAAGGTCCAGTAGTACAAAAAGGTATTGGCCAGTTGGGCCAGCAAAGGAAGCTATCCTCTGGCCCGACTTCAGATTTGCTGGACTCGGGTCATGGGGCCACTGCTAAAGTCAATCTTGCATACAAGTCCCAGACTTAAAGAGACAGTACAAAAGTACTTTGTGCTACATAACAGTTATGGCGCATGATGTGAATACATTATAAATAAAACAGCATAGAGAAGCTTACATATTTAAGTTCGGCTGCTGCTTCCATAAGTATCACAATTCTCATGACAATCAAGGTCAATTTATTCTCCTAGTCTTCCGCACTCTAAAGAGAAAAGAGACACATTTAGAACCACATTAAAACAATTTCACAGTTGCACACGACATCCACACTAGCATTGACAATTCCATCCCCCTAACTAATATTTTCTAATCAATGGCAAATGAAAACTGAATTAAGCATATTGTATGTGATGAGATGTCTCAATAAGGATATCTGTGAGTAGAAAAATGTGAAATAGCTGCTCTGGCACCTTGTCATTTATCAGCCTCGTGGCAGATCCTCACTTTTGCTCAGACTGAAACACTTTGCAGCTATGTGCGCTTTACAATTTAAAGTTTGCAATTATCCACTACTACACATCTTTATGAAAGGACTTAATAATTTGTTGTCAAACCAGAAATGTAACTCTAAGGTGTGAGTGAGGGTGGGGGATCCACCTTTTCTCAACCTCTCCCAGCAGATGTTGAGATACGACCAATGGTGTAAAGTTACATACTTGGAGCAGTGAAATATGACTGCAGTAGTTTTGTTTCATGCAACTACATTTGGTTCATTTTTGACTTCCAGTGCTGTGGAAAATAATATGCACACTACATAGGATGTGGCACAGCGTAGGTGTCTATAGGCATGAGACCTTGCTAAACATCTCAAAAAACAGAGAGAATTCATTCTAAAGAAGCAAACAGAGAGACCTGCTCCATTCATGCAAATGAGGCTAAACTGTTTCCTGTCAAACTTGAACTTCTCGAAAGCTGTAGAGAAAAATAGCTGAAACATGACACTTTAAAGAGGAACTAGCAATATTCAAAGCAGTGTTGGTAACAATATCAGGCTTTGTGGATTATGAAGCTAGACCAGCATTAGATTTCGAAGGGGATTAAGTATATGATCTGGCACATATGAGAAAAGAAATTATGTATTTACTGTATGTATTTATTCCATTATTTTATGCACTACATAGTCCAGTGGCACTGGAACAATTTTTATAGTTGGGGTGCTGAAAGCCATTGAACAAAACTGTATAGGAAGCCATAGGGAATTGTACTTCAAGCAAGGGGGTGCTGCCGCAACCCCAGCACCACTAGTTCCAGCAGCTATGCTACATACATATAATTAGGGAATTGTAAAGAGAGATCCAATCATGCTTAACTACCAATATTAGAAGACCTCTAAGGGCTTGCTGGCTACCAGTTGCCATCCAGGTGACCCTAGTTCATGCCCCGAGTCATGGGACATCTAGTGCTGACCAGCAAGTGGAGTTCCAGCATCCATCTTGGAATGCCTTCTGCCACAGGTAGGGAGGGCATCTCTTTTCACTGATGACTGCTGCCTGGTGACCCAGGGGGAGCAAGGGCATAGCCAGGAATTTTAAACTTGTACTCAAGAGTTGATGGAACTGTTGCCCCCACCCCTGAACACAAATCAAGAGATGTGCTGCTCCACCACACAGACATTGCCCCACCCTCTTTTCAATCAACAGTATGTAGTAAGTCATTGCTCCTAATAGATTCACAACATTTTATTTTATCTAACACACACACTACCAATCAGACAGAAGTTGGCTGGCTTTGAGTTTTTTTTTTTTTTTTTACGATTCTCTTTATCACCCCTAGCTCTGGAACTCTCTCAGGCCTCGACTCGTCCCCTCACTCTACCACCCACTGTGACCACCACCTACCTCAAAGTCATTGCTTCCTCCCACGGGGCCCCCCGGCTCAAGCCCCGCCAGGAGGTAGTGGGGGGCAGAGGTGGCAGTCCAGCATTGGGCATGTGATGGGCAACACTGCGGGCCATCACCTATCCAGGCCAGAGGGGTATTTTCTTCTCCTTATCTGGAGAGCTCCCTGTCTCCCCCCCCCCATCGTCATGCAACCTGACGTCATTGCGCACGGCAACCCTGCCAACATCAGCCATGCAACTGTGCTGTCCATATTCTGCAGCACCCTCGATCTCCACCGGGGGCCGCTGGAACGCTGGCCAAGCCCCAACCCTCCCTCCGGGAGAGGAGAGCAGCCCAGCAGGTGCTCAATCCTCGCCCTCCCCTGTTGACCCCCAGCACCTGAGCTCGCTCCTGAATGCAGATCACCTGTATGGCGCGAGGTGTGGCATCCAGCATCTCAACCCTCAGCACCACCGAGCCGGCGCCTGGCTTTGAATTATAATGTTTAGGATACACTGTGATAACCCTCTGTACCACATCAAGGCAGCCAGCCTTACAGAGGTCCATTCACACCAACACTCATGCATATGTAACCCCCCTGCAAATGGGGGTTCCCAAAAGACTTCCAGGAGCTTGCTTGAATGCTCCAAGCCTGAATGGTGTTTGGCATTTAAGCCATTTATCAGTGAGTGTTTTTAGAACCTCTGGTACTGTCTCTTTAAGAGCTGTCTGCTTGCAGACATAATTAGTTTGTATGGGGGACTGTGTGTTTCTTTGATTGAGTACCACTCAAGCTGCTGCCAAATCACTTCATTTTGCAGTCACTAGGAGTGCAAAGGAACCTATCTGAAAGATGTAACTGTTTGCCAGAAATTATTTAGAGTAATAATGAAATTACAGTTTGTCTAACCTGCTTTCTTTGCAGTCAGAACTGTGTCTGCTAGTTCCCATTCTAGTTTTGAACTGCTGAACTGGACCAATCAGTGTGGGTTAGCTAACTCTAAAATGGTGCCTTGGACGAATCAGAACTTGGACTCATAATCTGAGCCAGCCACAAGAGGATTGTATGGGCAGTGACTCTGGGAGATGTAGTTTAGACTTCAGTGCCTTTTTGGACCAACAGCAGCAGTCTATTGTGAGTGACAGCCAATCCAGTCAAGAACTGGGAGGAACTCAAAGGAAGTGCCCGGTTTTGTCGGTTGGAGTTTCAGTTGAGCTTTGGCAGTAAAGAAGGAAGGAGCCCTGTGCTTTTTCAGTGTGCAGTTTTAGTCAAAAAACGTGTGTAAGGCCCAGAGTTCCGTCTGCAGCTTGTGTAACAGCTTGTTAGGACTGAATCCGTCCTGTGAAAAGAATCAAAGGATCTCTGAAGAGTGAAACCAGGCTCACCCTATAGAAGACTGGAGGAATTGCTGAAAATTGCATTTGGTCTGTCAGGAACTGAATCTGCTGTGTGTTCTCCGGGTATTGTGCAGTAATTGCGATTGGGATACAGATGCAGCCTGCCTGGTATAGTGCTTTCTTTATATGGATGTGTGAAGAGGTTTGTGTACCTCAAGTGAGCCCTGCTGACATTGAAGGACCCTATCTTATTTGGAGGTCGTGAGTACTAATTCAGGGTGGTTTCTGTTGAGTGCCACATTAAATCCAAATGGAATTACTGTACTGCTGACTGTTTAATTCTTCTTTTCTCATGTGAAAGGGCCCCTACCAGCTGCCTGCAGTTTGGACTAGCCACTAGGGCTTGGGTACCCAGGGACAGTAACTGATAGGGATAGGCCTGTGCACAGAGCCATAGGTAGAGTATTAGAGTGATAGCTAATTAACCTGATTTCCCCTGTCCTTGTTATATCCCTAAATAAATCAGAGCTGCTTGTTTCCAGAAAGTTATACTGCCTGAGGTATTTGTCTATGTTAAAGTACTGTACTGTGATTGTTGCACTGTATCTCATTTCTCAGGAGGTCCCAGTGCGAGAACCAGATCTGGGGGTAAGTGTATACTGTGAAGGTAATTCTGATATATTGTGGAGCCACTAGTGGGAAGAAAGGGGTTGCAGTGTCCCAGAGGGCTGTGACCAAGTTAGTTTAACTATTGCAAACCCTGACCTCTGGGTGGAGGCACCCGCCATTGGATCCAGGCCCCTCAACCTGTTAGTGGCAAATCAGGCAGGGGTAGTAGCCCCTGGGATAGCGCCATCTAGGGGTTACATATACATACTTGACTGGGTCAATCATACAATCGTGGCCTCAAAGTTTAGCACCCACAGACTCTCAGAAGTAAGATGGCTGCCTGAAGGGGGGCACTAGGTCAATATGCCAAAATCTAGTACAGCGTGGTCAAAAATCGCACAGCAAAAACTGTGACAGCAAAGATAGTGGTTGGTAAAAACACTGACTGTTATCATAGCACCACAGTACAGCAAACAGCTACCCTGTCTTTATATAGGGACTATGCCCCCGCACCTCCTGTTATGGGAGCTTCACCCCCCGAATGCCCCAATCTAAAAATAATCACCTCTGTGGGGGAGGTAACTCAGGGGTGGGGAGGAACCATGGAGGGGGGATCATTGGGGGGGAAGGAACCCAGTAGAACATTCAGGGTTGGGGGTCATAACATGCAGGGTGGGGAGTGGACACAGGCAGAACACCAGTCAAGTAGGGTGGGGGGTGGACACAGGCAGTATACCAGTTGGGTGTGGGGAGCAAAAATGAAATCCCCTGTCCAAAGGAAAAAAAAAACATGACAGCAATCTCTTTTCCTGAACCAGGAGTCAAACCCTAGTCCAATGACGTTCCACCAACCTCTACTGCCTGTGCCCCGCCCTCCACACCACAGAAGCTGCTTGGCTACACACCCCACAGCAGAAACTTTCCCGTTTACCACTACGGCCAACAGCTACACAGAAAGTACTGATGTTGCCTGCGCTATGCTAGCCCTGTAGCTCTTTTACACTTTTTGCAGTTCAGACCACGCTATTCTTGAGTCTCTGTTTTCACCTGGTATGTCTGAAGGGAGAACGCTGTTGGCTCGCAGCTTCATGGTGTGTGTGATTAATTTGCTCAATACATCTCCTAAGAAGATGGATTTCGACACATTTCTTCTCTGGTCATATCATAGTTTTGGGACCAATACCTGACGGTGCCACAACTGAAACTGTATTTTTGGATGGAGGAGTGGGGAAATATAAAGTGAAAATAGGCAAGACACCAGCCCGGTGGCACTGAGGGTTGGGGGCGCTGGATGCCACACCTCATGCCATGCCGTCGACCTGGCTTCGGGAACAGACTCGGGTCGCTCAGGGGTCAGCAGGGGAGGAAGGATTGAGTGTCCGTAGACAGTTCTCCTTCCTCGGGGAGGGGGTACAGTGCTACATGCTGTAGACTGATACCCAGTGATGGCTGGGTGTTGGCACAGACATGTTGCCCAGAAGAGGGGGGGCCCACATCCAGGGCATTTGGCTTCTTCCTTGGAGGCGGGGGCAGCCACCTCGCCCATTGCATGGTTCATGGGGCCACGGGGAGAAAGGTGGAAAAAGGCCGGGACCCGACAGGGTCCATGATGACCCGACACGTTTCCCATAAGATGCCGCCCCTGATGTCTGGATTTTGCTCTAGGGGTGAGTAAAGCCAGTGCTCCTCTCTTTGGCCCTGCCGTGGGGGGCAATCCATGGGGGAATTAGGGGGTCTGGCTGAGTGGGAGATGGTCAGGTCGGAGAACAAGGGGGGAGGGCTGGAGCTACCCATCGACTCTGTGGAGGAGTGATAAAATACAAATAAAATAAATAAATTAAAAAGGCAAAGCATTAACACTAAATAATAACTGTCATATGTGCCCACCCTGTTCTTTCGTGCTGTAATCTTGATTGAGCTTCAGTAATTGCTGTTTCATGTTTCCGTGGGGCTGTGTCTAAATCCATAAAACATGTTAAAGATATTTCTGAGCATTTTTTACCGACGGGACTCCAGATCTCAGCAAGCAACTCTTCTGTTAACTTCATTGAAAATCTCACCAGCTTGAAATTTACCAGGCTCATAGCAAGAAAAAAACCCAGATTCATTCACCTCAGCAACCAGGTTCTCACCCTACAAACCAGTCGACTTCAGCATCAAATCCTGATGGAGCAACAGTGATTCAAACAGCTGCTCTAGTGGAAAGCCCAACAGTAGTTAAGGTCATCTAGCAGTTATCTACTTTCTTTTTTTTATAACTTTATTTAAAATAAATTTTCCATAAACATATGCATGTTACATTCGGGTGCTTATAGCTTTGTTCAACATTTATAACAAAGAAAATCAAAAATCACAAATCAGCTTTTATTTATTTAGCTTTTGTTAAACAGGTAAGTACACTAGACAAGACAATTGCCTATTTTCAGGTACGACCCGTGAGAGTACAGGAATTACAGATTTAAATACAAGGACGACATGGTACAGATTAAAAACAGTTTACAAGTCATGTGAGAACAACATAATACAGATTAAAACAGCTTTCAAGTCTTGTGAGGCATAGTTTTGTTCAGTATGTACACAACAGAGTAAGACATGTAGCAACTAAGAGCAGTACAGATGGCACAGTTGAGAAGCAGCAGATACAACACTGTTTACAACATAAAGCCTCTTTTGTCCAGGAATATGTCCAGGAGAGAGGAGTGCAATGTTAGATCACGGGGGTTTGGGGCAACCACAGGCCGAAGAGAGTTTGAGGTGGTTCCACAGGGAGGAACAAAGGCAGCCCTGCAAGGGGGCGGAGTGGATCTGGGCAGGGTAAGCATTCCACAGTCTAGGAGCACACACAGCAAAATCCCTGCCTCCCATTTGAGTCCGGGTAGTGGGTACCTTAAGAATGGCAGGCACCTGAGGCCTGAGGGGATAGGATGAGGAGGCAGCTGGGACAAGGAATTTTGCCAGCCCCGGGGGGGAGGGTGCCAGTGCCAAGGACCTTTCCCATGAAGCACCCTAGGACAAAGTCAATGTGATTTGAAGGGGAGAGCCAGTTTTGCTTGCTGTAGAGGTCACAGTGGTGGGTGAGATGAGGAGCAGCCAGAGCAAAGCGGCAGACATTGTTGTAGGCAGTAGCCCACCTAGAGAGATGGGCTTTGGTGGAGTGGGCAAACAAAAGGAGCCCATAACAGAGCGACGGGAGGAGCACACTTCTGGCAAGAGCAATATGTGCAGCTGGAGTAAGGTTGCTTTTAGCTCTGTAGGCCAGACCCAGTTTGCAGTTGACAGTCAGGCATGTATTCTGGATTTGGCAGCCAAGGTCAAGCTGTGGGTCCAGTGTCACCCCAAGGTATCTGAAGTTGTCAGTGGCAGGGATCGGAACACCATCGGTACCAGAAACACAGAACGGCACAGGGGAGGCCTTACTCTTGGCATGAGACCCAAAGAGCATGGCCTGTTTGTTTTTTTTACATTACAAACCAGCTTGTGGGATGAGATCCATGACTGAATGTTCCCCAGGTCCTCACTCAGATGACGACTGATGATCCCCATCTCTGGGGAGTGAGTCAGGATGACCAAGTCATCTGCATAGAGGATTGGCTTACAGTGAACAGCGGCTGCAGGGAGATTATTTACAAAAATGGAGACGAGCAGGGGCCCCAAGACAGAGCCTTGGGGGACACCCATGGTTATAGGAATAGGGCCCGAGAGCTCCTTGCCATATTTAACCAGTTGCGTTCTACCGTATAAATAGTTGGAGAACCAGCTGAGCACAGCAGAAGATAGACCAAAGGATCTAAGCTGAGTGGAGAGCATGGCATGATCAACCAGATAGTAGGCCTTTGAGAGATCTATAAAGATAGCCCCCGAGAGTTTGCCTTAGTCCATAGCCGCCCTGGTCCATGATGAGACAGTGACAAGGGCAGAGGATGTGCTGTGCCCTCTCCTGATACCATGCTGCACAGGTGACAATAGGTCATGTGATTACAAGTACTCCGAGAGTTGCCCTGCCACAACTTTCTCAAGAAGTTTGCTGACCGCTGATAAAATGGATATCGGGCGGTAGTTCTCTATTAGTTTGGGGTTCCCCTGTTTAAGGATCGGGACCACCCTGGTGACCTTCCATATGTCTTGAATAACACCAGATGACAGGGACAAATTGAAGATATGTGCCACCAGTGGGGCAAGCCAAGGGGCACCAAGACTGAGGAGCTTCGGTTCCAAACCATCATGGCCAGCACTCGAGAAGGGGGAGAGGCCCAAGAGCAGTCTCTGCACCTCTTGCACCATCACAGCCTTGAAATGAAAGGGCGGGCGGGGTGGTAATAGTGCTGGGACCTGTTCACCATTATCACATCCACCAGGGGGGAATGACGAGGTGAAAGCAGACAGGTCAGAAAAATACAGGTTAAAAGTATTTGGGATGGTTACCAAGTTATTGCAGCTAGCACCATCAATAGTCATATCAAAGGTCTCAGCACTCTGGGAACCACTAACTATGTTTTTAATGTTTCTCCAGAACCTCCTGGGGTCCCTGGCCGAGTTCAGCAGTGCAGTTTTGCAAAACTCACTTTTCGCAGCCCTTATATTCTTCTTGCACTCATTTCTGAGCTTCCTGTACTTCTGAAAAACAGCCTGATCCACCGTGGCCTTGGATTTTGCCCAGCACTTATCTCTGTACTTCAGGAGGGCTAGGAGGCTACCATGTAACCATTTTGTGGCCGATCCCCTGACCCTCCATCTGATGAGGGGGGCATGCTTATCCTGCAGGGCCCTAAAAGAGATGAGGAAGTGGCTGACAGCAGATGGGGAGTCCTAGGCATTCCATACTGCTGACCAGTCGGTGTGTTGGATATTGTCGTGGAAGGAGCCAAGATCAAACCTGGAGTAGTCTCTGACCTGAATGATTTTAGGCGGAATATTCAGGGATGGGATCTTCCACACACAGTACATGGGGGAGTGGTCAGAGATTGAGTCGGGAAGGATGCCCAACGAACTGATCCTCTGTGATCTGTTTGCCAGAATCCAGTCCAGAAGAGAGCTCGCCCCACCACTGGGTAAGCACCTGGTAGGATCCTTAATAAGCTGCGACAGGGAGAGACCAGCAAGCAGTGGCTCAAAAGCTTTGGTGTTACTACCAAGCCAGTTAAGGTTGAGATCACCTAGGATGATTAGTTCGTTATGCCAGGTCACAGCGCCAACTGTGTCGAGGAGGACGGAGAGTCCCTCTATGCCCCCCTTGGGAGGATTGTAGGAAAATATGACATGTATCTTTTTGGTCATCCCAAGCAGCAGTACCGTGTGCAGTAATTCACAGGGGGACTGCACTGGCTGTTGACTGGGTAAAACTGACAGGTTGAGGTGGCTCCTGTAATAGACCAGGATGCCACCCCCCCTCTTTTTTCCAGGACGATCGAGCCTAATGAGGTCATACCCAGGGATGGCACACACAGAATTTGGTGTAGTGGGTTTGAGTCAAGTTTCTATTATGCCAAGGATGTCAGGGCTGTGGTGTGTGACCCAAACATGAAGTTCCGTCAAATTAGGCAGGAGGCTATGAATATTGAGATGAGCTATTTTCAGCCCTTTGACAGCCGACCAGCCCATCGCAGAGGGTTGGTTTGACATGGTGGTCCAGGGTTTAGCTCGATGTCACCCACTAGCGCTAGGGTCACCAGTAGTAGCCAAAGGAGATGCCTTAAGGGAGGGGAGCCATCCTTGGCCGGCGACTTGCGGCCATAACGTCTGACCATAAGGGCAGGAGTCAGGAAGCACCTCAGGTAAAGACTGCAGAGAACCCAGGGAGGGGGTCTGCCTACAGCTAGTAGGTTGGAGAATGTGAAGTCAGTCTCCACCAGCTGGGTACAGGTGCCCCAGGGTTCTCCCACAGTAGGAGCACCGGCTCCTGTAAACCAGGGGATGCTAAGGACAGTGAGGATCCCAAAGGCGATTGTGCACATGAGCAAAAGGGGTGACACTTTCTTTGATAGATGCTCGGAGTTCCCCAAGTCAATACCAGGGGTAGATGTCAGAGAAAAAATTGCTAACCACTGGGTCCCAAGTGGCCGCCAGTGGGGCCTCCCACAAATGGAGAAAGAGCTGGATGCAGCTGGTTTTCCAGCGGCTAACATCCACACTTACTCAAGTTTATGAGCCCACTCAATACAAGTGACAATTAGATATGCTATGCACGCAACACGAGGCAGGTAGGTTACAAGGCAGTACAGTAACTAGTATTAATTAGGCTGGCAATCCGACAGTAGACAATATTGATTAAGCTGGCAATCAGACAAATAGCATAGACTGTGCACCCTACCGAGTAGGAACTGGGTGCAGCTGGTTGTCCAGCAGTTACCGTCCACACTTACTCGAGTTTATGAGCCCACTCTAATACAAATGATTACTGGCTATGCTATGCTAGCATCATGGGGCAGGTGGGTTACAAGGCAGTACAGTAGATAGAATTAATTAGGCTGGCAATCCTACTAGTAGGCAATATTAATTACGCTGGCAATCAGACACATTCAAGGCAGTGCAGTGGGCTGTCAATCCTACACGTAGACAATATTAAGTTAAGCTGGCAATCAGACAAATCGTATAAACAGTACACCCTTCCGAGAAAAGTGATCATGCAGCTAACAGACTGTATAGCCGGTAGATATGCAGTACGGCAGACAGGATTAATTACGCTGGCAATCAGTCATTAGCATAGTCAAAGCGCCCTTGAGATATGTGCCCATGCACTATCAGCCTGAATAATAGTCACGGCAAGGGTGCCCTAGGGTGAAACAGATATGCTAATAAAATTTTGACGGCAGCTAGGTTCCTGCCTTATACCAGCTCCAATTGGTCCAGGTCAGAGGGAGGGCATGGCTACCAGGCATTTAAGGGGAGGAGGGAACGGAGTGGACGGGTGGGACGAAAATCAAGTTCAGTTTCAGCTGCTTCTTGTGCAGCTGCCGCCCAGCCCCTCCGAGGTTTCAGGATAAAGTTCTTTTCAGCTTCAGCTGCTGCTACACGGCGATTCCTGGCTTTTCGTCTGGGGAGGTCTGCCCAGTTTCCTGGCGCCTCTGCCTCAAGGTACTACGGTCTTAAGTGGTGTGGGGGGGCAAGAGCCACCCACTTCCCCTGGTGAGATACAGTCCAAAGTTAAGGATATCAGGCCAGCCTTTAAACTCAGGCTGCCCGAGCGTCACAGTTTCTGTGGCCAATTGGCGCTGCTGCTTTTTTCAAATGGCAGTTTAGTGCCAACAGTTGCAGGGCTTGGGCTCTGTTTGAGACAAAGGGCTGGCGAGCAAAAATCAAGAGCAAAAGTTCAGTTTCAGCTGCTTCTTGTGCAGCTGCCACCCAGCCCCTTCAAGGTTTCAGGATAAAGTTCTTTTCAGCTTCAGCTGCTGCTACCTGGTGATTCCTGGCTTTTCGTCAGGGGAGGTCCGCCTGGTTTCCCAGCGCCTCAGCCTCGAGGTACTATGGTCTTAGGCAGTGCAGGGGGGCAAGAGCCGCCCGCTCTCCCCAGTGAGATACAGCTTGAACAAACATAATTATACAGACTTAGACAATACCTTCATCAGACGGTATCGCTGGGTTACCTAAACTTGCATTTTATCTAGTCCTTCTAATCTTGCTAACATTTCATTGTGGGCTAATCCTTTACATAAATTTGAATGGTCAGTAATCTTTGGTACTGTTTAGTACTGTGCAAGAGAATGGTTATTTATAAACTCATCATGGAACAAAGTCTGATCTAACAGATCCCATATAGAACACCCATCTTATCCGTAATAACTCAAATTGATCCTGCGCCTTATTGAGAATTACTGTCAATCTCTCCATGTTATATATGTTAATCATTATATCCTGCCAGTGCTTCAGCACTTGGGGGTTAGGAGTGAGCCAGAGTTTAGTAGTGGTCTTTTTGGCCACTAGAATGGCAGTTCTCAATAATCATTTGGATTGTGGATCTCTGCACTCCGGAGGGTACTCTGAGAAGACATACAGCAATCAGGTCATCTTCAGGGAGGGTGCTAGAATCTGTCGCAATACATCTGGTAGTTCAAGAACAAAGGGACGGATCACCAGACAGTGCCAAAAAACATATGCATGGGAGGTCAGAGAATAGCCACACTTTCTCCAGCATTCCACCCCCCCCCCCACCGATGTATTTTGCCTGTGCTGTTGGTGGCCTAAAAAAATCGAATGGTGGTTTTCCAAGAAAACTCTTTCCATGCTTTTGAAGTCAGCCCCCAATGTAGTGATAAAACATGCCTCGCCCAAGTCTGCCCTGGTATCCCTGCCCCCAAGTCTCTCTCTCCCAGGCCACCCTGACTGATTCCAAGGAGTCTTCCTCCAGTGATCTCAGCACAGCGTAGAGACATTAGATCAGATGGGATAGTGGGGCCCTGCCCTCCAGTGCCATTGATATAATTTCTGTAATTTGAGGTATTGGATCATCAGCCCAATAACTTCCTGAGAGTGATTTTATAAAACCTCTAACTTGAAAATACCTTAATCTGTCCTTAGGAGAGAGCCCATATCTTTGTTCTAACTCTGTCTGAGTCAGGATAGATCCCTGCTGTATGAAATGGCATACCAGATGTAGTCTCTGGCGTTCCCACCTAAGGTATCCCATATCCATTTTTGCAGGTAATAATAGGTCCACATATGGTATAGAAAATAATAAGGGTCTCTACCTGGAGAGCCCTTTCATGGCCAACATTGTTCGCCAGCACCTGATGCTGGTGTATGTGTATGAATTGTGCAGGTTTTCCTTAGTTGTAGTAGGCGAGTGTGACAGTAACAATTTGTTCATACAGCAAAGGTCTTTTTAATGCTGTCCATTTGGCATCATATCCATGATGCAACCAGTAGAAAATAGTTCTAAGCTGAGCTGCCAAGTAATAACATCTTATGTGTGGTAAGGCAAGTCCTCCCTGTTTTTTTGGGAGTTGCAAGATAGAGAACCGATCCTTGCTTTTTGCGAGGCCCAATTTAGATAGAGATCTTTCTGTTTAGTGACCTAAAGTATTTTTATGGTATTTGGATTGGAATAGTCTGGGTCAGGTATAAGAACCAAAGCAGTATAATCATTCAGATAGCTTCTATCCTTTGTATCATCGAGAGCGGGAGGATTTTCCACCTCTCCAGATCTAATAATATTTTATTCATTGGGGGAATAATTAAGGTCAAATAATTCTGTGTGTGCTAACCCTATCTGAATACCTAGATATTTTATATGGGTCATATTCCAGTGAAAGGGGTATTTGGAGAGGATATGATTGGGAGGGGTAAAGTTTATTTTAAGTGTCTCTGTCTTTGAAGAATTCATTTAATATCCTGCTATTTTCCCAAAGGCAGTAAGGAGATGCCACAAAGGTTCCAGAGATTGTTCTGGGTCTGTCATATAAATCAGTAAATCATCAGCATATGGTGCTAACTTATGCTCCTCTCCGCCTACGCTCATCCCCTTTATTAGAGTGTTCTGCCGAATGTCCTGTACTAGAGGCTCAAGGTGCAAGGCAAAGAGCAGGGGAGACAATGGGCATCCCTGCCTTGTGCCATGTTGCAATTGGATCGGGGCTGAGACCGACCCATTGATCTTAATATATGCTCTAGGGTCAGAGTATAAGGCCGATATTATTCGTATAAACCCTTGTGATAAGCCCATCCTTTCCAGCACCATCCCCAGAAATGGCCACGCCACCTGGTTAAATGCCTTCTCCGCATCCAGACTTAAAAGCATAAATAGGACATTCAACTGGGTGGCTTAATGTATCAAATGCAGTGTTCTCTTAATGTTATCCTGGGTCTGCCTACTTGGAATAAAACCCATTTGATCCAAATTAATTAACTTTGGTAGTAGGGGCTCCAATCTTTTGGCCATTGTAGAGGTAAAAAGGTTATAATCAATATCGGACGATACAAGGAACATGTGCTATCCTTCCCTGGTTTTAATATGCTAGAAATAAAGGCATATCTCCAGGTATCGGGGGCTCCTTCTCCCTCCTGCACATTCCGGCACACGGCCAGTAATGTGGGGGTTAATTTGCTTTTAAACATTTTATAAAACTCCCCCATATACCCATCCAGTCTGGGCTTTTAAATGACTTCAGATTCAAAATAAAGCTGGTTAATTCCTGTTCTGATATTGATGCATCTAAGTTCTGTTGCTGTTCTAACGTGAGGCCAGGAAGATCGAGGCCCGCAAGAAAGGTCTGTGCTTCTGCCTGGTCAGACTCATGATCTGGTGTGTATAAACCTGTATAGAATTTCTGAAAGGCTGATTTGTTCTGCTGTAGTAAGTTAACCAGCCCTCCTTTCTCTGGGTCCCTAATTTGGGAAATATTAGTCTGGGTTTGTCGTTGTCTGAGCTGGTGAGCCAACAACCTAGTGGCCCTTGGGCCCCATCATAATATTTCTGGCGGATGAATTGCAGTGACTGCTCTGTGCGTATATCAATATGGTTTTGTATTTGCTCCTTGATAGCCTATAATAAGTGCAGGACTCCCCCATCCCTGGCCATTTGTTGGGCCTGTAAGTCCTTAAGCTGCAGGTGTAACTGATCCAGTCTCACCTGCTGTTTCTTCTTATACCAGGAAGCATATTTTGTTATGTCCCCCCAAAGTATTGTCTTTAGTTTGTCCCAGAGGGTAAACATTGATATGTTTGGTGCAACACTGTCTTTTAAAATGTGGGCAATTCTCTCCTCTATCATTTCTTTGAAGTCCCCCAGGTTTAGTAGGAAATTGTTGACTCTCCATAGTGTTTCTTTTTTACCCGTTTCCCAGTCTATTTTAAGTATCATCTGGGAGTGACCTGATAATGTGGAGGGTGTCTGACTGTACTCCCTCACCCTATAGTAATGTTCTTTAATTATATAGAAGTAATCTATTCATGTGTATACTTTGTGTGAGTCTGAGTAATTCATATATTCTCATTTGTTCGGGTGCTGAGACCGCCAGACATCCACCCACCCTGCTACTAAGAAGTAGGTGTGAACTGCCTTTGTGCAGCAGTTGTTTTAGGGGTACGTTGGTTGGAAGTGTCTATCTGCATATGTATCTGATTGTGATCCCCCCACTACTAACACTCCCCTCTGCAACTCTGTTATTTTTCTAGATAATGCCCTCACCACCCCTGTTCCAGACCCTGGAGGTATGTAAATGTATCCCACAGTAATCAGCCGGCCCTCCAGCATCCCAAACACTATGGCTAATCTACCCTCAGGGTCAGTGTAGGACGTCGTCATCTTAAATCTGGTGACTTGGGATCAAGACAGCAGTCCCCCTCCATTTACCCCCTTATAAGATGACGCCACCACTGTGCCAAACCCAAATTTAGTCATTTTCGAATGTTCTAATTTACTTAAATGTGTCTCCTGCAATAAAAAAATTGCTGTTTTTTGTTTTTTGATCAAGGGTACTATTTCATATTTTTTGATTAGGTAGCTACTTTCATTAATTTAATATCTGCTGACAAAGTTTCTATTTCTGCTGACTGTCAGAAAACACTTTCTCCAAGTCACATTCTCCGTACCTCAATACCGACTCCAGCTCTTTCTTCTCTTCCTGAATCTCCTAGTTATTCAGCTTTGCAGATACCTAATATAGTTAAAGGTTCTAAAAATAGTGAACTGTATAATAAACTGATAATAGAGACAGATGCCGCAATGGGGGACACTCAAAAACATTCAGATGTGCCACCAGCTCTTAAACCAATTACTGCAGCTACACAACCCCCTGAGAATGAAAAACCTTTTTCAATCTCCCTGGAGTTTTTAGCCAAAACAACGCTGGCTATACAGAAAGACAAACAATTGGGGATTGAAGAAATTAACGGGTCTATGCATAATATAAATACCTCAACCTGAGACGGAAACACATGATGAGTTGTGTATGGGTCACCATATTGTATTTTTATTGGTATATCTTTTTTTACACTATAGTGTCAGACCTCTACTGAAGCGAACACAAACAATCATGCCATTTCTTTGATCTACTCACATAACCAATTCCAATGTCCAGACTTTTGTAAGGTAAAAGGCCAACACAGATAGTAATATACCCGTAGGTGTTAAGACAACAGCGATTGTCATGTTTTATCCGGGTCGGGTCTGAAAAGGGACCTGTGATCCATTTCCATTACCCAGGTATCAAAGAATAAATGTAAAACAATGAACTGCTTTAGTAGCTGCCTGTGGGGGATGAGAGAATTAGGGACTAATGAAATAGAGCAAGAGAGTCAGAGAAACAGAAATAGAGCAAGAGAGTCAGAGAAACAGAGAGGGATGTGGAGAGAGAGCGAGAGAGAGAGAGACACATGGAGAGACAGAGAGAGACAGAGGGACAGAGAGAGAGAGACAGAGAGAGAGAGAGAGAGAGAGACAGAGAGAGAGAGACAGAGAGAGAGAGAGAGAGAGAGAGAGAGAGAGAGAGAGACAGATGGAGAGAGCAGAGAGAGACAGAGGGACAGAGAGAGAGAGACACAGAGAGAGAGAGAGAGAGAGAGAGAGAGAGAGAGACAGAGGGACAGAGAGAGAGAGACAGAGAGAGAGAGAGAGAGAGAGAGAGACAGAGGGACAGAGAGAGAGAGAGACAGAGAGAGAGAGAGAGACAGAGGGACAGAGAGAGAGAGACACAGAGAGAGAGAGAGAGAGACAGAGGGACAGAGAGAGACACAGAGAGAGAGAGAGACAGAGAGGAGAGACAGAGAGAGAGACAGAGAGAGAGAGAGAGAGAGAGACAGAGAGAGAGAGAGAGAGACACAGGGAGAGAGAGAGAGAGAGAGAGACAGAGAGAGAGAGACAGAGAGAGAGAGAGAGAGAGACAGAGGGACAGAGAGAGAGACAGACAGAGAGAGAGAGAGACACAGGAGAGACAGAGAGAGAGACAGAGGGACAGAGAGAGAGAGAGACAGAGAGAGAGAGAGAGAGACAGAGGGACAGAGAGAGAGAGACAGAGAGAGAGAGACAGAGAGAGAGAGAGAGAGACAGAGAGAGAGAGAGACAGAGAGAGACAGAGAGAGACAGAGGGACAGAGAGAGAGAGAGAGAGAGAGAGAGACAGAGAGAGGACAGAGAGAGACACACAGAGAGAGAGACAGAGGGACAGAGAGAGACAGAGAGAGAGAGACAGACAGAGAGAAGAGAGACAGAGAGAGAGAGAGAGACACAGAGAGAGAGAGAGACAGAGGGGACAGAGAGAGAGACACAGAGAGAGAGAGAGAGAGAGGACAGAGAGAGAGAGAGAGAGAGAGAGAGACAGAGAGAGAAGAGAGAGAGAGACAGAGAGACAGAGAGAGAGAAGAGAGAGAGAGAGAGAGACAGAGGGACAGAGAGAGAGAGAACAGAGAGAGAGAGAGAGAGAGACAGAGGGACAGAGAGAGAGACAGAGAGAGAGAGAGAGAGACACAGGAGAGAGAGAGAGAGAGAGACAGAGAGAGAGAGAGAGAGAGAGAGACAGAGGGACAGAGAGAGAGAGAGACACAGAGAGAGAGAGAGAGAGAGACAGAGAGACAGAGAGAGAGAGACAGAGAGAGAGAGAGAGAGAGACAGAGGAGAGAGAGAGACAGAGAGAGAGAGAGAGAGACACATGGAGAGACAGAGAGAGACAGAGAGACAGAGAGAGAGAGAGAGACAGAGAGAGAGAGAGAGAGAGAGAGAGAGAGGTGGCAAGAGCAATAATAATGCCCCCAAAAATACATACAAAATTTCGCCTTTGGAATACCGGAGTGGTTGTCTACCTAGATGCTGGTTATAATCAACGGCTGCCAATTTCACTCTTGCGTCATAACCGTTGTTGCTGTCATTGATTGAAAGAGAATGTTATTATTATATGTACTATTTTTTTCAATTAACAATCTTGCAAGGGGTATCAGAAATAGTGCTATTCCAGAAGCAGCATCGCTGCAGTGGATTTTGACCATAAACTGTGCTACCCGTGCCTCTCTCCTCTCCCCAACAGAGACAAGACCCCCATCCCCCCTGAATTAACATCACTCCTGGTAATGCCTATTGATAAATGACTGTATTCCTGTATGAATAGTAACCGGCAATCAAAATGCAGTATTTCAATTACCCTTTGTTTAATCATAGTAACATCAGTAATTGTCAATCATTTCACAGTTCCTTTTGTTGTGCGAACTTACTCATGTGCAAACCTTTTAGAGGCATACATCAACATTTGATTATGAAAGGTTTCCAGCTCACTGGTTGACCTTTGTATTGAATAGAAAACAGACAGTTAATGGTCACACACTCAGACTGTATATATAATGCACACATTTCAATCAGTTTACTTGATATGGAGGCCGTATGTTATTGATTAGATTTGGCATCATATTTTAACAGTTCCACACAATATTACAGTCTGACAACTGAATCATAATGCAGTTTGCCTATATTGTAGCAGCACAGGTCATTCAAGAACAAGCATTGCATTAGATACTCCATAATTTTTCAGACACTCCTAACTGACCGTGCATTGACGAAATATGGTGTCTTAGCCCGAATCCAAGTGTCATACACAACGTCTCCTAGTGCTTGGTGTGCAGAGCTGTCTGGGACTAACCAAGGCTTATCAGGTGCCATTGTTTCATCATGGCCACATCTATCAACATCGCCTGGTTGTGTGATCTGCCATTCGTGCTCATTCACAGTGTGATGGAGCACACCACGCCACATACTCTTAGTAAAATATAATAGACACATATTACATATTGTAACTGAACTTGAATAGTATGAAGGACTATCTATCTTTCTAAAACCCTCAGATACATACATACCTCAAATTTCTGCACACTACCTTCACAATTTGCTGCACTGTACCAGAAATGGTTAATGATGTCTCGTGCCCAATATGACAAATCTTTATTTGCCTTGAATCTGGAATACTGTTAACATTATAATTTAGATATCAGTTGTCAATGTAACCAATAGACAAATAATATCAATATAAATGTTGATACAATTATGCTGTCATTCGAATTATCACCAGGAACACCCTCTGAGTTACATAATTTCTCCTGATCTCCCTCTTGAATTTACCACCTTTCAACCTCAGCTGCTGCCCTCTATTATCCATCCTTCTTCTGATCCTAACTGTCTCATATGTCAAGACAGCATGCTATTCGGAGGATTTCTTTCACAGGCTATTCGCATTTAGCGACATCACCATACACCCTACTCCCTTCCCATTACCACCCTGATGAACTCCAACCCTGTTGCTCCTATTCTGAAGCCTTATAGTATAGCTGATAAGGTAGGTTACTTTGACTCACATTTTATAAAACATATCTTATACTGTAATATAACATGTTTTAAAGGCAGAAGGTTAGCTAAGTCATAATAGAGAAAGTTACCACCCATCCTTTGCTATTCTACTTGATTATGATTCTATACAGTTAAAGGCTTGCTGGATGTCAGTGTGACTCAGCGTAGCCTCAGGCAACTATACCATCCAAACAGGTTGTTAATTCTTCTGCAATAATTATGTTTCAACGATGTTGTAGTAGTAGTAGTAGTAGTAGTAGTAGTAGAAGATAGAAAGTGAAATGTTACTACTTACCACACCTTACACAGCCTTTTGTTCACAGCCTTGCTCGCATGCCAAATATCAATTTCATGTGTGATTTGCAGATACTCATGCTCTATATGAAAATAAACATCAAATGACATGTTATATATGTACGTATACAATTAACATCCTACTTATACTGTGCGGTTACAAAACACAAAAAAAAAACGGACTTATCAATGAAATGATCTGCACATGAGCATCAGTGACAATTTCCGTAACCTCTATTCCATCACTCTCCAGTGAAGCTAAGCATCGACTGACTCCAACAATTTCCATATTCAGTGACTTTCCTTTAACTTCACAAACATCAACTGACTGAATGGCAATAATCCTCTTTGTCGAGTTTTCCATCCTAGTATAGGTCATGTATTTTGAGGAGTGATCAGGACTGTCATTGCGACCATCACCAATCACAGTCACTGGATGTTTGATTTTTTGGACAGTATCTTGTCTTACAGTCTCCCAATATGCGCTAATTGCAGGGCATACATATTTGCGTTGCACAGCATAGAATGTTGTTTTAGCTTGAGGTTTCATGTTCATGAATTTCATAAGAAGCGCAATCTTATCATAATTATTCCCAGATAACACGACGTTACAAGCTATCATGAGGTTCCCCAACGATATTTTTCTAACTAGTGGTTGCGATCTCCAGGTCCACGAATGATTTCCTTTGCATCGCATGCTGAGAAGTAGACATGTTCCAACATACTTGCAACTAATTGCAACTGCTTCATGGCATTTAGGAAGCTTACGCTCCCTGAATGCTACTCGTGCAAGACTTAGTAAATTCTCCTCAAAACGAACGAACGTATTTTGCGAGACACAATAGTTTCCTGAGTTTGTAGCAGGTGTTGTTGTTTCATCTGTCTTTACATTACAAGTTACAGAGTCTTCCACAGATGTTTGTCTGAGCCATGTATTCTCTACTGATGTGTCCCAGGAATCACTCTTCGTGAAACTAAGCAATAAAGTTACACATTACTTAGATACATTATCAGTAGGTATACTGATAACAAAACTGTTTGTTTACAACCTCATATTACTATTAATATCTTACCATTCATTGCGTGGTGAATAAGGCACATCTTTTTTACATATCACAACTTCTTCATCTGTGCTTGAATATATACTCGCACTAGTAGTTTCACTGTTTCTGTGCATGGATGTTGCAAAGAACACAACATGCGTTAATTTGCATATAATTGCAACAATGTTTTATATAAAATCTATTACCTAACCCAACATGACAATGACTACGTACTGACTGAGTTGTGTACTAAAATTGCGTGCATCTACTGTATGCATAATTGGTGTAGACATAAGATGTACTGGCTTCGGGGAAAATGGATCCACTTGGGATGAACTGCCACTAATTGATATGTCTGATTATAGACTGATACACATGTCTTCACCCTCCTTTTCAGACACAGTTTGCCTAGTAAATGCAATATAATATGTTACTGTCAAACAATGCCCAAATAAGTAAGCAATAATATATAGCAGAGGGGGATGGTCTTGTGCTATACCAGACCACCAGAGGTGTCATGCAAAGTGAAGCATCAGGTAGAGGTCCTTATAGCCCCTAGAAGAATCGGTATGTAAGGTGTTGTTTCATTGAGAAAATAGACACTGAAAAACAATTACAGTTTACTATAAAATGGGTCTGAAGATTTCTGCACCCAAATTGGCTGAGAGGTGCTTCTGACCGGGTCCTTATCAGGCCATATTTTGCAATCCGTCACCTCTTCAGCAAGTCAGGATGCAGCACCTCTGAAAATCCATGCATGTATGAAGTGTTTAACAACCCCTTCCCCACCGCATGGTCTGTTCCCTGATTAAGTAAGACTGCACCCTGAGAAAAGCAGTGTCTTTCAAGTAAAATCTGACCTTGTCACTTTTGGTGAGAAGTTTGTGGCAGGTCACTTATCCACAACTCTCAGATGGACTTCTGCACTGACCTTGTTCCCCGCTGTCTTTCTTCACTCCCACTTGCTACAGTCTCCCATCTCCACATAACGATGGTTTCCCAGCCTCCCCCAACCAGACCGTGTGACAGAAAATGGAAAAAACATCTACTATCATGCAAATCCAACTTTCCTGTCACTGACCAGTAACTACTCCTCCAACTGTACTGCTGTGAGACTGAGAAAGGTGACTGAAAAAAATTGCCACGGAGCGGAATTTCACCATAAATAAGATCTTATCATTCATTGTGACTTAAGTAACATTTAGTCCACGCTAGCTCAATACACACCTGTAGAAATCAAGCAATAATACAGCTAAATCATGATCGTTTTTCAGCCGCAACACATCCTTCAGCTCATTCCATCTCTGAACTGCAGAACCAGTGTTGATTGTGGTTTTATTTCTTATTCTATCTCTCATTAATTTCCTCTCTTTTCTCTCAGGGGTGGGCAATCTAGGATGTCCTCTTTTTCTTGCCATATCTGACATTCTTTCATTTGCAAACTAAGAAACTGAATTAGACATCAAAATTCATATTATTGCACTATCAACTGCAGATTTTGCTTCCACGCTACTCGTTATAATTTGCTTATGACATATGATGAAAAAATGTTGTATGTCATATCACAGTCAAACAGACATTTAACCTTGTTAAATATTAATGCTATGTAGATTTAAATGCACAGGGGAGCTGCAAGAAGGTAAGTAACTGCATGCCCGTCACCTTGTCATCTGTGGTAGGCAAGCTCATAGAAGTGCTCCAGACTGGGCCTACTATATCGCCTACAGAGACAGCTGACTAAAGAGACCCTAAAGAGGACCTCACTGCCTCTGTTCAGAGCTCCATCATCTCCCAGATCAACTATGGCCTCATCATCTATGGTGCCGCCACTGCAACAGCACTCAGAAGGGTGACCAGCACCCTAAACAAGGCCTGCCAACTCATCACTGGTGCTAAGCATCTCATGCACACCTGTGACCTCTACACACACACAAACTGGATGCAACTTGAAAATAGAATTAAGTACCTTGCCTGTGTGGTCGAAAACTAAATCCAGTTGGGGATCGCTCCCCCCCCCCCGGAGTTGATACCTTTCTTCAGACAAAAGCCAGCTGTAGAACCACCAGAGGATCAAAGCCACAACTGTTTCAGATCCCTCACTGCCAAACAACCCAAAGGCCAACAATCATTCACCTACAGAGCCCCCACCTGGTTTAATGGTCTTGCCAACAATAGTAGTGCCACCACTGGTCTTGGTGCCTTCAAATCCAGGCTCCATTACACCATTGTTGCCTACCACTCCTGCGATTGCCATGGCTAATATATCTGCACCCATCATCCTGTGCCCATCTATGACTGACCCTCCCAGGGCCACCTTTCTCGCCCGCACTTATGACTCTGACAACTCAGCCTGCCTGTCTCACACCATTCCCTGCCCCACCCTATGCCCTCCCATACATTTCTCTCCTCCCTTCTCCATTCTCTGACTGCCTGCTACTTCCCCTTTGCCTTTCTCTTCCTGCCCCCTTCAACCTATCTCTACAAAATGTTACTTTTTGTGCAACCTGTGTTAACCTTATGGCCTATGTTGTAGAACCTTTGTAAAAGATCCTTGGGCTCAAAGGTAAATTGTAATCCTAGACTGAAATAAATAAATAAAATAAAAAATAACACCTTGGTATAAGTAACAACAACACAGATTGGTTCAAAATAAGGAACGCTGTGGAGGTTCCCTGATCTCATTTGAGGGAGCTTGATACTACTAGGTCAGATTTCAGGAGAATGGGAGAAGAAGTGGATGGGGCACTAAAGGGGTAGAGTAGATGACAGATGTGGATGACACGTGGGAAATGGTTCAAGAACCTATTGTGAATGCTATAGACCTATGCACAAATAGAGCAATCAAAAATAAGAGATGGAGATAACCACAGTTGTTTTGTGGGAGAGTAGCAGAAAAGGGTAGAGCAAAGAATAAGGCATTTAGGAACTTCAAGATAACACTTTCTGAAGATGAATGGGAAAGAAACACAGTGATCCAAAAAGAAGCAGGTTGAGTAGAAAGCAGGGCGAAGTCAGAAACAGAAGACAGCACAGCTACCGAGGCCAAGCAATGGGATTACATTTTTTTCACTACATCAGTGAAAGGAGAAAGACTAGAAAGGGAATATTGTGACTAAAAACAAATGAGGATGATCTTATACAATGTGACAGAGAAAAGGCTGATTTACTTAACTACTATTTTTGCTCAGTGTTCATCTGGCAGGAATAAGGGGTAGGCAGAAAAGCAGATAAAGCCAAGGCAGGACACAAAGGGACTGGATACAATTCCATGTACTGTGAGCGACATCCTGTTACACCTAGGCTGCATGAAGATGGACAAGGCGATGGGAACAGATGGAATGCACCCAAGGATGTTGAAGGAACTTAATTATACAATGGGGTATGAAAATCCTGTCACTTCATTGGTCAAAACACATCACATGACCATGGTATATCCTGCTATAACATAAGGATGAGAAATGACATTTATAAAAAACATTCGTAAAAACATCAACAATTTCGTGTACACATGAGTTCAGTGTATAATCGCAATAAGACACAACAGGGTGTGGGTTATTTAAGCAATATACCATGACAGGGAGTGGGTATATTGGTGGATTTACCACGCCTGGTGTGGTTCGGTCACGAGGCACAGCCGACTGACTTAACCACACCAGAAGTGGTAAATCCACCCAGATACTCACTCCCCGCCATGGTATATTGCTATTATACAATGTCCAACTTGTTTTTTTGTTTTTATAGTGATATCACACTTTTACAGTGGGTATACTGAAGGATTTATCACAGTCATGTGATGTGTTTGGACCAATGAGGTTTCAGGATTTTGATACTCCATTGTATAATGGGGGAGTTACCCACTTCTTGTGTGGTTACATCACACTAGGCGTGGGTAAATCCCTCATTAACCCACACCCTGTTGTACCTTATTGCTTACATATATACTAGCGACACCCTAGACTGCACTGTTCAACAAGTCCATGGAGCCCGGAGCAGTATTGAAGAACTGGAGGCTGTCAAAACAGGTCACTCAGCATAAAGGGGGCAGGGAGCAAGGGAGTGTGAAATCACAGCTATGTGAGCTTGATATCGGTTGAGGTCAAGCTTATGAATAAACTAATAAAAGTCAGGAACACCAATTACATACAGGTGAGCAGGCTGATTACTCCAAGGCAACATGTCTTTACCAGGGGTACATCCTGTCAATCATACTTGATAGAGTTTTTTGACATGGTCACCAAGGAACTGGATCAGGGGATAGCAGTTTTTTCACATATCTGGATTTCAATCAGACATTTGATTCAGTGCCACACAGGAGACTGCTCTTTAAGCTGTCATGCCTGGGGCTGTGGCACAATGTAGTTAAATGCACAAGAAACATTGATGAAGAGTAGGAGACAGTCTGTCATTATAATGGTATGACGCCTGGGGAGGGCGTACCTCTACAAGGTACATGGGGAGACAGCAGAAAAATTGCAGAAGGTCAACGACAAAGCTTAAGGGGGCTCAGCCACCTGTCCTATGATGAAAGGTTGCGACAGTTGAACATGTACATCCTGACACAGAGGAGATAGACGAGGCACCACTGAGGTCTTCAGTTACCTTAATGATACAAATCACATATCAGTGGGAAACATCTTCCAGTTGAAATGGAATCAGAAGACATAGGAGCATGTGTCACATATTGAGGGTAGACAGTTCAAGGGTAACATTAGGAAGTGCTATCACACAGCTACAGTGGTACATTTGTGGACTATGCTCCTGGCGGAGTTGATTGGAGAAGCAACAGTGAAAGGCTTCAAAAGGGTATGGGACAGATAGAGGATTGCTGATGATGGTGGCCATGTCTTAACAGACAGCTAGACAAATGGGCAGAGTAGGTGGGCCTGTCACTCATTTTCTGCCATCATACTTCTGTGTTTCTATGTGTCTATATGTTCATAAATGAAATAAAATATGAAAGACTTAGTTTGCTGTGAGCCATTGCAATTGATAAAAAGGGTCTGAGAAATGGAGCTTTCTGATTGGATATAAAGATGCCAACAGCTAGAGCTTAATCATATGCTGAAGAAGGTTTAACACTATTTAAAAAACATTTTTAATATAATAGCCATCAGGCACTCCCAGAGGTTATGTTAAAGGTCACTTAATTGCTCTCTAGGGGCATGTGGCACTCAGCTACACCTCGTGCCACATTACACCCATAGAAGGTGATTAACAGACAATTAACATAACCTCAGCTCATGCCTTATTGCTTAAATTACCTAGCCCCCACACTGTTCAAAACCCAGTGCTCAACCACCAGCTTTTCACACGTCCCATACCTCAAACCTCCAGCAAGACCTGTTCACACTCTCATTACCATAACCAAGGTGGTTATGCATCCAAGCATATTATTGGCCCGTGCTGCTGATTTCTTTCATTGCTTGCAGCACTTCATGACAATTACTGCCAGTGCTCCCAGTCCATTTCTTTTATTATTTTGATGCAGATACAAGCACTCAAAAGAGGTACAACCACATCCTGTTATTTCAAAATCTGGTTGGTGTACCTTAGCATTTGTTTGGCATTTAAGCCAGGCTGCCTGACCCCAGACAACCGCCATGCGTACTCAGGTCATCCCATGGGTCATATATTCCTTCAACTGATTACACCATCACCAAATCATGCATCACCACACTTGTGACCTCTCTGCTGACAGGTAACTCTCCACCCACATACAACAATCTGTCTGCACCACCTACTTCCTTAATTCACGTTTTTTACGTTTTTTTTTACCTACAGTGATACACTCAGCTGAAAGACTGCTTACAGGTGCAACCTGGTAACACATGGAATTTCAGTAACTTACTCAGGGTCACACAACATGCAAGCGAGGACTGTAGGATTCAAACCCACGTCTACAGGTTTGCACCTCAGATCCTTAATCCACTGCGATGTACAGCCATTCCAACAGCTCAGAGCAAAACTGATTACACTTGGAATGTATATCTAGGGGTCAAAGTAAACCATTCACTCAGCTCATAATGGTAAAGAACTGCTCTATGCAGCCTCATTACTAAAGCATGCACAAACAAAATGCCGCTACATTTTAAGATTTCACCTTATTAAATCCTACCATGGAGTGACCTTTTCAAATTATATTTCAAATTTAGGTATCCTTACAAACTGTATGGGACTTATTTATTAATCAGGAGAGTTTCAAAATCACATTGTAAACGTCACTATTCACCAGGCCCTCCAACATTTGACAGATCAAAATAGGTACACTTCTGTGTTCCAGTCAGCAGGGGGGGGGTGCACTACTGCCCCCATATTTGCCCATGAGTATTGCAACGGCTCAAACCAGCAATTTTGACTCCGCAGACTAGAACTGTATGCACACTGCCATTAAATTAGCTAAAATTGCAACACTTATGCAATCAGGACATTCTTGAGCTTGCCCCTGTTTTCCTGCACTTACTCCTTTAGTTTAGATTTCATATTTCTAGCCTAGAATCTTCGTCCCTGAAATGTGACACAGTTGTTCAGCCTTTGCGTATCCTGTCATTATTTAGCCCCATTGAGACAGAGGAAATGAATGCTCTCACTTTCATACCACATACTATTACTGTGGCTGTATGCTGACCACAGACATGATTAATGACCCCTGAGGCAGAATGTATGAATTTCAGCAATTCACACAATGGCAAGAACTTTTTTAAAAATCTTGAAGAATTGTCTGAGTTGCTGCATTCATTGCATATCTTAAAGTTACAGCTTGAGCTGCTCTGTATCTCTCTTTTGTATACCTATGTAGGCACAGCACTTGCCAAATTGCCAGTGACAGTGTTCGCGGCCAGAGGATGAACCGATCTGCGTCTTCACCTAGTTGGACACACACACACACACACACACACACGTCACTCATCTGGCACCGCAGACCTGCTGAGACAGACACTCGGACTCACTAGAAGGGGAGATCGGTCCGGGTCCCGTCTGGACAAGACAGTCCAAAACTGTGGTGTGACAAAATATAAATATTCAATTGCCACAATTGTGCTCGCGGCTTGGGGTGGGCTGGAGCAAGAAGGACAACACTGACACAACTGCGGCAATCAGTCTCTGACATGACAGAGCTGTCACTCCCGCCACGATTGCAAGGTGAAGGCTGCACTCTCAGCTGCTTCTGGGGGTCAACCCAGTCAACGCGTCAATCCCTGCCCCTGCTGACAGCGCCACAGCATGACAACTTTAAGTGGTTACCGTAACCATGGGGTCGGTTGGACACGCACCTAGTGTGCCAACACTCACACTGCAACTAGCAGACAGAAATTATTCAAGCAGTACGGAGGCAGCCAAAAATTTGGTACGTGGTACAAACTAGGCAGGAACCAGCACCACTGTTTAAAATGCTGTATTGTACCGGCACAAATGGTACAGTTGGGGGATAAGTATTCACCTACTGACATGAGCATATCTGTCAACTTACATGACAATAAATGAGCACACCTTAGAAATACCCCTACTGCACCAAATCACCCAAATTTCATGACGAGCAACTGTTTCACAAAATCAGTACAATTGCAGGTTTGCCCTTTTCAGCCGCATTCAGAAGCATACACACGCACTGACTATAATGCTTACATCACTGTGGAAAGGCAGAATATTTTCTCATCTCATCTGTGACTATTCACGTTAGACAGCAACTGCTTTTAATGTAAGGAGCGGATAAATTCCCTGGCAACACTATTGTGCATTCCAAACAATTCACTACAACTCTTTCAACTTTGACACTACGCCTCTCTTGCTATACGCTCGTCTATGTAATGTGAATGAGTTACATGAGCGAGCTCATCCTTCTCGCGACCGTTCGTGCGCGTTCACATTAAGCAGCATCATGCCATGCATCACAGTGAACGTCAAGAGTCAGGGAGACTGCCGAGATTAAAAGACGCGGGTCATTTAAATTATTTTTTATTTTAAAACAAACATCGCAGTGAGCAAGCTGCAAAGACATTCCGTTATTTATGCAGACAACAGCGATATCAGCACATGGAGTTCTAATCAAGGTAACTACTGCAAATTTTGCCGATTGTTGCACTGCTGCTTTAAATTAAAAAATGGACTCTCGTATGCTCTGCACTGGAGAATTGGAGGAAAGGCTGAACCTGGTGGAGGAGACCATTACACCTCTTGCTGATACTGCGTCTGGACACATGAAACAGCTAAAAATATTGACACAAAAAAAAATCACTGAACATGAGGACAGATCTGGGAGGGGGAACTTAAGGCTGGCTAAAATACCTGAAGGAACAGAAGCAAAAGACGATCCAATTTGGTTTTTGAGAAATTTATTACAGAAGCCATGGGGTTGAAATTCTCTGATGAGGCTATTGAACTAGATGGAGCACAAAGTGCCAGAGGCAGCACTACAACAGATAACCAGAAATATCCTCACTTTGTTTATCTTAAACCCCATAGGTTTCAAGACCAGGAGAGGATATTGCAAAGCTAGAATGGATGGAGGCCTTACTGCCACGGGTATAAAACTTCCAGTATACTTGGACACACAGAAGCTAACAAAAAACGTTAAGATTTTTGATGACCTGAGAGCACAACTGAGGAAAGGGGGATAAAATACTCCCGTAAGTTAAGTAAGGTTTTTCATTCAGGGGAGAATGAGAGTTAGTACAGAGCCAGAAGAAGTTTATGCTATCTTATGAGACCAGAATTTAAACTGTTCTAATTGTTTTTCTTCACACGTTTCAGAGACCCTCCTTATCAAAAACCTTATCAAAACTCTCTTACACCACCACAAAATGAAGGGTGAATGAAATAAACAATTGTTAATGAGCAAGGGTGTAGACAGGCATACTCACTGTACACATTTGTGTACAGTGTTGTTGAGTGCCTGTCACAAACCATAAGCCACTCTGTTAATATTATCATTCTAATCTGCAGTATTTGGGTTAGTGTAGGCCACTGAGGAGTGTCCAATATATGTATAACCTCTTTAGAGAGTAGAGGAGTCATCTGACAACAATCTGACTTGTTTGGAAGGGGGTGCCATTTGGAAAGGATGTGTAAATTTTTTAATTGGGGAAGTGTAACTGTTGGAGATTGTGTACAAAATGGAAATTTCTGGCTACTCTCCTGTTAATGAGGAACTCAAACCTGGTGGTACATCAGAAGTACCTGTGTCTGTACCTGCCTTATTAAACCATCATGAATCTTGGGGCAATGCTACTGAAGAAGCTGAACATACTCCTTTATACATGGTAGAAAAAGAACAATCAAAAAACTAGATCAAAACAAGATGAAATTAAAATTACAATAATTGGTTAAGGGGCTTGTTCAAGCACGCTTTTTCGGAAACTTAATGTATGCTATGTATGTCGCTATTAATAGTATGACTTTTAAATTTATTTGATTCTGTATGGACTATTGTAAGGGTGTCCTGAGCTCAGGAAGGGTGCCTTGTATAAATAAATTTTACCTTTCCTTCCTTACCTATATATTGTAGTGCCGCTTTAATAACTTTGCAACCGTTTGATCGATTCACATTACATTTGCATGCACCATCAGGGACCAAAGATCTCTGGATGTGGCAAGCTTTGTTCCAGTTGGATGTCCAGGTGCGGAGGTACGGCATGTAAAACAACATGAAAATTGCCATGTTTTGTACAAATTCTTTCTCACCGCATTTCTCAGAAACAGCTTGGGGGGTTTGGTCTGAAATGTTTAGAGTATGTGGGGTTTGAGTCACAGAGGTGCCATTTGAAGATTTGGTAATAAAATATTAATCTGTTAAAAAGTCATTAAATTTCAAAGTTTCCCATTATTTCCTATGGAAAAAGTTAGATGGCAGCCTCGAAACAACTTTTTTGCCACAAATGTGTGCTTTTTTTTTCTGCTGCAAATGCAGAGTTTTGCCAGGATTCTACCATCTTGTTTTCAGTTAGCAAGGCAAACCAACTTAAATATCTAAAAAATACTGGCAGTTGGTAAACACCAGCACTTGTATTTACCTAATTGGGGCCTGAGGAATTGGATTCTGGGGTCAGTTTTTAAAAATAATGTCTTTATTTTATCCGTGGAATTCTTTTGCTACAAATTGTGGAAAAGTTGTGCCACAAAACATGACCTTTTTTGCAATTTGTGAAGACGGATTTTGATCTTTCACAAATTGCAAAAATGTAAGTTCAAAACTGGATTTCTGTTTCGCAATTTGCGAAACAACTTTTATATAGCAGTTTCTTTGTTACTTGATAACAAAGAAATGGCTCAGGATTGTGGGCTGATATTTTCAGGGTGCAAAGGGCTTGCCCCACAGATGTGCCTTTCAGTGGTTCGGTGAAAATATATTAATGCACTACTTAGTTACAAACAATTTATGTTCTGGTTACTTTCCCATAGGATAACATTGGCATTTAGACAATTCTTTGTCCAGCCATATATCTGAAATGATTGGGAATTTTGGTAAGAAATTTTTAGGCTTTGCCTGAAGAAGTGCCTTTTGCTGATTTGGTGAAAAAACATTTATCTACTCCATACTTATAAGACTTTGAAGTTTAGTCATTTTCTTTAAGATAGCATTATGGTTGGGACACATTTCGACAGCTATATCTCAAAAACGGTTTGAAATACGGACTCGCGGCTTACTACACCATTAAGTGTAAGCCATTTTGCATGTTTACAGGTCTTGTTTAAAGCTGCAGGTGAAGTGCAACAAATGGGACTAAGGTGACTGTGGTACTGTTGCATGCATTCACCATGTGTGAGCTATACTGCTTTGCCTACAATTAGGTGTATGTTGTATGGTAAGTACCTCCCCAGAAAACAGATTCTTGACCCTTACTATGCCTGTGGGGGTGGAGTAAGGCACGAGATGTTGCGTGTCACTATGGCATTAGGTGTGGAGTAAGGCACAAGATGTTGTGTGCTACAATGGCAATGGGTGTGGAGTAAGGCACGAGATGTGTGTTACTGTGCCTATGGGGGGTAGAGTAAGGCACGAGATGTTGTGTATTACTATGGCAATGGGTGTGGAGCAAGGCACGAGATGTGTGTTACTATGGGGTTGGGTGTGGAGTAAGGCACGAGATGTTGTGTGTTACTATGCCTATGGGGGGGTTGAGTAAGGCACAAGATGTGTGTTACTATGGCATTAGGTGTGGAGTAAAGAGCCTGCAGATGTGTTACTATGGCAATGGATGTGGAGTAAGGCACGAGATGTGTGTTACTATGGCGTTGGGTGTGGAGTAAGGCACGAGATGTGTGTTACTATGGCGTTGGGTGTGGAGTAAGGCACGAGATGTGTGTTACTATGCCTGTGGGGTGGAGTAAGGCACGAGATGTTGTGTGTTACTATGCCTGTGTGGGGGTGGAGTAAGGCACGAGATGTTGTGTGTTACTATGGCGTTGGGTGTGGAGTAAGGCACGAGATGTTGTGTGTTACTATGGCATTGGGTGTGGAGCAAGGCACGAAATGTTGTGTGTTACTATGCCTGTGGGGGGTGGAGCAAGGCACGAGATGTGTGTTACTATGCCTGTGGGGGGTGGAGTAAGGCACGAGATGTTGTGTGTTACTATGCCTGTGGGGGTGGAGTAAGGCACGAGATGTTGTGTGTTACTTTAGCGTTGGGTGTGGAGTAAGGCACGAGATGTTGTGTGTTACTATGCCTGTGGGGGGTGGAGTAAGGCACGAGATGTTGTGTGTTACTATGCCTGTGGGGGGTGGAGTAAGGCACGAGATGTGTGTTACTGTGGCGTTGGGTGTGGAGTAAGGCACGAAATGTTGTGTGTTACTATGGCGTTGGGTGTGGAGTAAGGCACGAGATGTGTGTTACTATGCCTGTGGGGGGTGGAGTAAGGCACGAGATGTTGTGTGTTACTATGCCTGTGGGGGGTGGAGTAAGGCACGAGATGTGTGTTACTATGGCAATGGATGTGGAGTAAGGCACTGAGATGTTGTGTGCTTACGCCTGTGGGGGGTGGAGTAAGGCACTAGATGTCAGTGTTACTATGCTTGTGGGGGGTGGAGTAAGGCACGAGATGTTGTGTGTTACTATGCCTGTGGGGGGTGGAGTAAGGCACGAGATGTTGTGTGTTACTATGCCTGTGGGGGGTGGAGTAAGGCACGAGATGTTTTGTGTTACTATGGCAATGGATGTGGAGTAAGGCACGAGATGTCGTGTGTTACTATGCCTGTGGGGTGGAGTAAAGGCCGCGGATGTTGTGTTACTATGCCTGTGGGGGGTGGAGTAAGGCACGAGATGTTGTGTGTTACTATGGCAATGGATGTGGAGTAAGGCACGAGATGTTGTGTGTTACTATGGCGTTGGGTGTGGAGTAAGGCACGAGATGTTGTGTGTTACTATGGCAATGGATGTGGAGTAAGGCATGAGGCTTACTCCACCCTCCGCACAAAGATACCATTATGGACTGATGGGAATGCAGGTTTCAAAATTTACTGTTTTTCCTATAGGATAACATTGCAATGTGCTGCACACTATGGGATGGCAGCGCAGGGCCCAGAGTACCCAGGCCAAGAAGGATAGCACTACAGTATTTCAAAAATTATGCATGGATGGGACCACAAGATCCAGAGGGACTTAGGTTATGGTTTGTCTGTGTATCTGCTGGAGTTAATTGTGGGCACATATGTGATATTGTTTAGGGTGCCAAGGTACACTTTCTGTCATGTGTGCCCCTCATTGAATATTACTTGTTCCAGAGTTAGCATTAGGGTTCGAGTTTGGGTGTGGGTTAGGTTACATGTCTGTTGCAGTTAAGGGGGGGGGCACATATCTGATATTGTTCAGGGTGCCGAGGTACACCTTTTGTTGTGTGTGCCCCTTAAATATTGTGGGTTAGGTTATATCTTTGTTGGAGTTAAGGAATGGGCACATAACTCATATTGTTCAGTGTGCCGGGGTACACCTTCCATCATGTGTGTCCCCCAGTAAATATTACTTGTTCTGCAGTTAGTGTTATGGTTTGGGTTCTAGTGCGGGTTAGGTTATATATCTGTTGCAGTTAAGGGGGGGAAATATATGTGACGTTGTTCAGGGTGCTGAGGTACACCTTCTGTCATGTGTGTCTCCATTAAATACTATTTGTTCCGGAGTTAGGCTTACAGATAGCTGTTCGTGCTACTGTTAGAAAGATGTTTGTGACTTAGGTTATGAATACAACTAAGGAGTGATTCATGGAGGGCTCTGCACTCCCACACACCAATACAGATACAATTACAGTGGTGGGAGCGCAGGGCCTGTGTGCTCCCACATGGAAATAAGGACAGAATTACAATATTTCAAGAATTTTTGAAATAATAGTCATTCACAAAGTTGTGAATGACTACTACAGTATGCACTACAAGCCCATTGGTCCACAGTGTGGACCAATGTGCTTGCAGCAAATATTGTAAGTTGTCATTTGATGGGCAACCTCAGAGGTATGCGGGTGGGTTTGCTGCTTGCCGATGACCCATGGGGGGGAGCTGGGTAGGCTGGGGGCTTGTGTGGGGGGGACCACTAGACCACCAGGGACAGGATTTCTACATATTTACAGTGATCGGGGTTACGGGCAGGGAGGGGGTTACACTAGACTACTAGGGAAAGAAATTAAACAAAACTACAGTGGTCAAGGTTATGGGTGGGGAGGGGGTACCACTGGACCACCAGGGATTATTGTGGGTGCTTGTGTATGGTGTTCTGGGGGGAAGCCACTCACAGCTGGTGGCTGCAGTGATGCATCTTGCATTACGGCAACTCGCCTGTGGGTGGCTTCCACTGGAGCATGATTTTTCCATGCTCAACTTTGTGCCCAGGTATGTGGCACATCTCTAGGATGTGCCAGCATATGCACCACACATCTTGGCTGAATATCGAGATGTGCCACATATGTATGGGCACGTGGAGATGCACCACATACATTATCTTTACGCCCCAGCACATTGGGAATTGCACTGCGCAATTTCCCCTTTTGAATATTGCCCCGGGGTGCATTTCTGGGGTTGCACTGGAGCAACTCAGTTGCGCCAGGTGCAACTCCTTTGAATATCTAGCCCACAGTGTTAATAATGCTTATAGTAAATGGGACTTTGGGAGACAGGCAGTAATGGCTGAAGAACCAAGTTATTAAAAGAATGGTTAGATACTTTATTTTGTTTTTTTAATTAGTTTTTATTGGTATAATTTTTTGATTTTAACCATTGAACACACGAGAGAACAATTTCTTACTATCTTAACATCAGCAATCTTACATCTTGTTACACCACTGAATGAAGTGTTTTCATACATATAGTGGCTGAATACTCTTTCGTGTGTTATATCATCCATAAAGTCTTCCTCACGCGATTTAACAGTGAGCTTTAAAATGTAGTAAAAAATCTCTCTTTCCTGCCCTGCACCACCACCCCCCACACATACCTCCACGCCTGATCAGGGGCCAAAGTCTGGTTCAGATTCTGACTGGTGGAGGATCCACCACTGCCATTTCTCTATAAATGATTGTGACTGGTTGTTCGTATTTGCTGATAAGCTTTCCATTTGTTAGATGGTAATCATTATCTGTTTCCAGTCTTGTGTTGTGGGAATATCTAATGACATCCACTTTCTAGTTTAAGCTTTTTTTGCTGCTAATAGATAGACAGGGAGCAGTGATTTCACCCATGGGGGGGCGATAGTCTGGATATATGGCCAACAGAACCACCTCAGCTGTTAATTCTATGTTTTCCCCCAAACACGATGAAAGTTTGTTCTGTAAGGTAATCCAGAATGGCATGAGGTGAGGGCATTGCCACATGATATGGGCTAGATTGGCTAGTTTACAGCCGCACCCCGTCCAGCAATGACCATAACTGTCTGGCAGATATTTTGTTAGTTTCGCAGGGGACCTGAAATATCTATCCCTGCATTTCCATGAGAATTCTCTCCAAATATGGGAAGAAGTAATCTTTACCACACAGAGAGCTGCGGCCTCCCACCGAACCTTTGAGATTTCTAAGTTTAAGTCTTTATTTTAGCTTTCTAGTATTGAGGCTGTGGATTCTTTAGTGAGGTCTCTTAAAATCTTGTATAGGTTTCCTATTAAGTGGCTCCAATGATTTCCCTGGATGTGGTCAATGAATAATTTTAGAGGGGGAGGGATAGGGCGGGAAATTTTAGCTTGTATGGTACCATTTCTCAAGATGTGGTTTCTGACCTGAAAGTATCGATATAAGTCAGTTTTTGGTAAGTTGTATTTCTTTATTAATTCATCGAAGGCCAAGACCCCTAGCGGTCCCAAAAATTGGAAGACGTGTTCTAAACCCAGCATTCTCCACCGGGAGAAGGACAAGTCCATTTGGGATGGGGGGAAGAGCTTCTTTTCAGATATTATTTTACAGTATTCGTGGATTGATTGAAAAGGCCCCCTCCTCCGCATTCCAAACCATATCTTTAGTACTTGTGATGTTATATTCGTGAAATCTTTTAGGGGAGGGGTCCTTCCTGTTGAAGAAAATGGAAGTTTTTTTTGTATCATATAGATCATTCAAGTGGAATTCCAATATCTGCCAGGGGGCTTCATAGTTGTCTAATAACCAGAAGAGGAGGATGCGAAGGAAAGCTGCTTCTGCATATAATTTGAGGTCTGGAAGATTAATTCCTCTCTGGGGGAGGGATAATTTTAGAATCTTTAGCCGTATTCTTGGATATTTACTGCCCCAGATAAAGGAGGAAAAGGCCCAGTGGTACTGAGGATTGAGGTGCTGGACGCCACACCTCACTCCACGCCAGTGACCCGGGTTCGGGAACGAGCCTGGGTTGTCAGGGGACGGCAGGGGAGGACAAGGATTGAGCGTCTGACGACAGCTCTCCTAGTCCTGGGGAGATGGGGTGGATGCACACTGCACTCAGCTGGTCCCTGGGGGTGATGCAGCTGTACTGGTGCCTAGTTGGGGGGAAGCACAGCAGACGTCTGCATGCTAGTGCGCTGACATCAGTGCATGTCCATGCTTCCATCACGGAAATAAGTGGGGAAAAATGGCAGCACAAGTCTGCGGCAGCTTGATGGCCATAATTTCACAGCCGACGATGCCTGGAAGGCATGTGCCGGTAATGGTTCCTCGCCAGGCGCAGGGGCTAAGGGGGGGCCCGTTTCGCAGGTGTAGTTGCGTCTGCCAGCTGGGCATGTGGAGCTTCAGGGTTGGCAGTGGAACGGAGGAGCGGTGGCTGGATACAGAGCAGGACTGTGGCTGCAGGTAAAAAGTGTTAAATGATAAAAAAAAAAATAAAGGAGGAAATCATATTATCCCAGGATTTAAAGAAATATGGAGATTGGAAAATGGGAATATTCTGAAATATATATAGGAGATGGGGTAATATGTTCATGTGAATAATCTCTTATTTTTTTAAAAAATGAGAGTGGGAGTTTCTGCCAATTGTCTAAATCTTGCTGTATAGAAATTGACAGGGGCTCGTAATTTATTAGTTCCATTACATTTAGGTTAAGAGGGATATGTATCCCCAAGTATTTCATTTTGGTCGAACTCCATTGTAATGGGAATGCTTGCTTAAGGGATTTGGATGGGACAAAATTAAATAATAGGACTTTTGTTTTAGAGATCTTTAATTTGAAGCCGGCTATTTTTTCAGATTGTGTTAGTATGTTCCAGGTTTCCGGGATCGAACATGTGGGTGACAAAAGGGACAAGAGGATGTCGTCTGCGAACAGACTAATCCTATATTCTGTTTGATGCAAGGGGATGCCCTTGATCTTTGTGGATGTTCTTAGGGCTATGGCCAGAGATTGGATGTGAAGTGCAAATAACAATGGAGAGAGTGGACAGCCTTGACATGTACCTTGATGTGATGTGAATGGTGAGGACATACCCCCGTTAATTTGTACATATGCCTTCGGGGAAGTGTAAAGATGTTTGAGCCATGTCAAGAATGAATCTGGGAACTGGAGTGATTGCAGTGTATTCCATAAGAAGAGCCATGTCACTCGATCAAATGCCTTTTCTGTATCTAGGCCGAGAAAGGCTGCCGGAATTTTTCAGGTTTGAATATGCTCAATTAAAATAAGAGTTTTCCGAATGTTATCAGTCGTACTTCTCAGTCTTATGGATCCAGCATGATCTGGGTGCATTATGGAAGGGAGGATCTTTTCTAGTCTCGCTGTCCAAATGGCAGCATAAATTTTGTAATCTGTGTTTAATATGGATTTTGGCCGGTAGGTTGATGGATCTATTTTGTTTCTGTTGGGTTTAGGGAGCACTGCTATAATAGCGTACTCCCAAGACGAAGGAGGGTGATTTCCTTCTGCCACTTCTTTATATAGTGAATGTAATCTGGGGGATGGTTTGTCTTAAAATGTTTTGTACCACTCACCCGAAAACCCATCTGGACCTGGGCAGCAGCCTGTGGATAGATTTTTGATGGCCATTTGTGTCTCCTCTAGTCTAATTGGGGCTTCTAGCTTTTGTATTTGTGTTTCTGTTAGTTTTGGGAGATTTCGTTGGTTTTGAAATTCTTGTCTTTATTCGGGAGTGGCCGTTCCTTCTAGTTTATATAGTTCTGGTAGTAATTTGAGAAAATCTGCCTGATCTCTTCTTCTCTATCGGTTATCTGGCCTGTCTTTGGGGTTTTTAATTTTAAGTGTAGTAACTGTGCTTTAATGGGTTCTCAACCATTGGGACAGACTCCAGGCCCCCCTTGAGACCCCCTCATAATTTGCTTGTTTTAGATACATAAGGGATTGTTGGATCTTTGTGTCTACAATTTTTTGGAGAGCTGCTTTGGTTTCCCTGATTTTCTTTTGGAGTTCTTTGTCTCCCTCATTGTAAGGTAACCGATAATTCAGAAGATGATTGGTGAGTTTGAGGTATTTAGCTTACATAGACACAGATACATAGATACATAGACAGTGTTGGCAGATTAGGGCCTACGGCCCACCCAGTCTACCCATTTGAGCTTGTAAGTTCACTTTATGTTTCCTAGAAGTTTGTTGCCCTTCACCCCTGACCTCAAGAATTCCTTTATGTCTATCCCATGCATTCTTAAATCCTATGATTGTTTCAGCCCCCACCACTTCCTCTGGCAGGATGTTCCACTTGTCCACCACCCATTCTGTGAAGAAATTCTTCCTCACATTTCCTCTGAATCGTCCTCTCTCCAACTTCATCCCATGCCCGCTAGTCCTGGAACATCTTTTATGCTTAAAAATAGTGTATTCCTGCACCCTGTTCCTCCCTGTAAAGATACTTGTATGTCTCTATCATACCCCCCTCTCCCTCCTCTCCACCAGGGAGTACATATTCCAGTCCTTCAACCTGTCCTCATAGCACTTGTGATACAATCCATGTACTATCTTTGTTGCCCTCCTCTGAGCCATCTCTACCCTGTCTATGTCCTTATGTAGGTAAGGTCTCTAGAACTGTACACTGTACTCCAGGTGGGGCCTCACTAGTGTCTTGCATAGTAGAATTATGACCTCCCTTTTCCTGCTGGTAATGCCCCTGCCTATGCACATCCCAGCATCCTATTTGCTTTACCTGCTGCTTGTCACACTGTTTCCCTACCTTGAGGCCATTAGAGATGATAACCCCAGGATCCATTTCCTGCTTGGTGCATGCTATATCCTCACCCCCCAACTGATATATTGTGGCAGTGTTTTTGTACCCCATATACATTATCTTGCACTTCTTTGCATTGGAATTTCAACTGCCAAACCCCTGACCATTCTTCAAGTTTCTGCAGGTCCCTTCTCATTCTGTCTACACCCTCTGGTGTGTCCACTCTGTTACAAAACTTTGTGTCATCAATGAACAGGGAAATTCTGCCTTCTAAGTCCTGGGCAATGTCACTGATAAAGATGTTGAATAGGACTGGTCCCAGCACTGATCCCTGTGGTACCCCACTGGTCACTTTTCCCTCTGTGGAATGACAGCCATTTACCACCACCCTCTGTGTCCTTCCATCCAGCCAGTTACCTGTCCACCGTACTACTGTCCTGCCAACACCCATATTCTCATTTGTATAGTAGCCTTCTATGTGGCACAGTGTCAGAGGACTTGCTGAAATCCAGATAGGCCACATCCACTGCCCTCCCCTGATCCACCTCCCTAGTCACCCAGTCAAAAAATTCAATGAGGTTGGTCTGACATGACCTCCCCCTGGTGAAATCATGCTGCCTTGGGTCCTGTAGTCTGTTGACAACCAGATGTTCCACCAATCTCTCCTTTGGTAGTACTTCCATGATCTTCCCCACTATTGAAGTGAGGCTGACCAGTCTGTAGTTTCCCCACTTCCTCTTTGTTCCTACTTTTGTATAAGGGGACTACATCTGCTGTCTTCCAATCTTTGGGTACCTTCCCTGTTTCCAGTGATTGGCTAAACAGAATTGCCAGAGGTTCAGCACCACCTCTCTTAGTTTTTTTTTTCCTTGTGCTATTGTCTCTCCTGTAATGGTTGCCTTCACGCTGTCCCAGAGCGTGGCCTCTGAGCTAGTAGGGGAAATATTTCCCCCCAAAATTGTGGAATTCTCTGTTTAATCTGGTTGAGGAATTCTTTATCTTTTAAGAGAAATGGATTGAGTCTCCAGAGGGTATGTTTGGGCTTTTCATCCAGATCCAATTTTAGCAGAAGAGGGTGGTGGTCAGACAGGATTTTCGGGCAGATTGAGATATCTATAACTGTGGTGAGGTGTTCACATGTGGTGAGGAAATAGTCCAACCTTAAGTGAGAGTGGAATCTTCCATAGCAAAATGTGTACCCTGGAAAAGATGGGAATATTTTCCGCCAGATATCTACCAGACCCAGGTGCTCAAGCTGTGTTTTAAAATGCTTGACTATGCTGGAAAGACGGTATATCTTTGGGTTCGATGAATCCAGGTTGAGTTGCATGCTCATATTAAGATCACCTCTGAGGATTAATTGACCCTGGAGTGTGTCCGGTATCTTGGCCACGATGGATCGGACCACTGGCATTTTGGTCGGTGGAGGGGGGTATACATTTGCCAGCGTTACCTCTTGTGAGTAAAGATGGCCCTGAATGATGACATATCGACCATGTCCATCCATATAAATGTTTTTTATTTCCAGCTGGGTGGCTGTTGGGATCATGATAGCAACGCCTTTCCTCCGACCACCAGGGTGAGAGGAGGAGGAGTAGACCACATACCTATTCCCCCAACTCAGCTTGTGATGTTCAAAATTCGAGAGGTGGGTTTCTTGAAGAAAAAGTTTATCTGCCCTTTGCTTATTGAGGTGTTGCATCAACCAGGAGCAATTAATGGGGTTGTGCAGCCCATTGACATTTAGGGAATAGATTTTTACTGGTTGTGTTGTCATTGTATATGTTTATTGTTACTTTTTGGGCTCATTTTCCCTTTTCTTTTTTTTAGGTTGATCGAGTCTGATTCTACCCGGACCCTTCCCCTTGGCACTGGATGAAACTGTTGATGGATCTGCCTGAGCCAGTTCTCCCCCCCCCCCCAGACAGCTCCAGGGGCTCAAATTGCTTAACAGAGGGGGTATCTTAGGTCCCCCGGGATGACTGTCTCCAAATGTTTTCCTTTTTGGTTGTTGTTCTTTGTCTTATAAAGCTTTATCCATTCTAAAAGTGCATAGTGTCATGCATCTCATTAAGTAACCCCCCTCTTCTTGTGTACAACCATTTTAAACATAACATTCCATGCAACATTAACAATTACTGTATAAAATACAACTATATACATTTTAACTTCCAACATTGAGGTGATGCTTAAAGACTACCTTGTATTACTCCCATCCAAGTCCCCAAAGGGAGATGGAATGGGATTGGGATCTCCATGATCGTGAGGTGGGTGATTAGCCAACCTGTGATAAGGAGTATCCCCAAGGGGGTTCTAGTCCTGAAATGGGGTTCACCCCGAGTTGGGCCGGCATGGTTCGATAACAGGTCTTTATCCACGGGGCCCCCCCCCCCATATGATGGAAAGAGAGTCATTATTCCTGTCCCAAATATAATTATGATTATGTACCTGAGGAATCCCCAGGTTGGGTGGGTAGTTGGGGCTTTGAAAAAGGTAGGAGAAGAAAGATTATGTAGCCCAATCCCCCTTTCCCTGCCCTGTCCACCACCAAGCTCCCGTGGCCCTGATGAAATAGGGCCTTGTTTGCACTGCCCCCCCACATTCCCGCCGCTCTCCCCCAACCATTGGGGGAAAGCCACCCCCCCCACTCAGTCTCTTTAATGTGGAGCTGGTAATGTAGGTGCATCCCCCGTAGTTGCAGAAGAAGGGCCATGAGGGCCACAGGCGTGGGACTACCACCCCACCTCCCCATTCTATTTCCCCAGTCTCGCCCCCCCAAGGAGTGTCTCCCAACCAAGGAAGGAAGAAAGAATCATAGAGGGGAGAGAAAAAGGGAGCAAAAGAGAAAGGGGAGAAAGAAGGAGACAAAAGAGAGGAAATAAAGGAAAAAGTAGAGGGTTTGATCCATTATTTTCATGAGAGTTAAACCAAATGGAGGTGGCCCCAGACCACCGAGGGCCCTTCGTTGTCCTACTACTCCTGGTACTGGACAGCATCTTCAAAACTGGTGGAGCCATCTTTATATCCCCTTAAAGCCAGAGATATGGTAGAACTTCAATGTCATTGTTAGTCCAGGATCTCAGCAGCCCTAAAGAAGGGTAAGCGCTACCTTGTCCATCGTTTTCCTCTTCTTATGTCCTGTAGGTGACCGAGGTCCCTCTTTGGCGCAGCTCCTCATGTCACCCCCCCTGCAGACCACAAGAGTCCAGGGGAGGCGGAGATGAGGGTGGAGGGAAGGAGGAACAGCAGGGGAAGACACCCAAGCCACAGGTCAGGACAAATCTCCGATGCTCGGACCCAGCAACATGGCGTTGCGCCTACCATCAGAAGGCCCTAAATACCCAGAATAGCAATAGGGGTGTCATTTTTAATTATAATATTGCCTGGGTTGTTAGGGGGATTCATAACCTGCACTCAAGCGCACCCACTCCCCCCCCCCACAGCTTACCACAGCGAGAGAGAAAGCCAACTGCGGAGCACAGGGAGAATGACCAACTAAATCAACCTACTGTGTTCCAGTAGTCAGTGTGGGGTTTCATAGCTGGTGGATTCTGCAGAACATGTCTCCCAGAGAGAGGTTCGATTGTCGTTGCTGTTCATCTGCCTCCCTTAGTTTCGATTGAGTAAGCCTTGAGACGGTTTGGCCCATAGTACGTTCTTTGCTAATTCCCCTGGTAAAGAGGTTTTCCTTTGCCTCTGTTGCTGAAGTATAGGTAACAGGGCCACTAGGGAGAAGGACAGTGAGTTTGGCTGGGTAGGGGTGCGAAATTTAATCTGCTGTGCTCAGAATAGAGGGAATAGTGGAGCATACTCCCTCCATTGGTGCTGTGTGTAGGGGCGTAGTCATTGTCCCAGAATTAAGTGGTGCGCCTCTAACATTATCCTTCTCTTTTGCTAAGCCTTTTTTAACAGTAGCTCTTTCATCTGGAAGCTTTGGAATCTAATGATGAAAGAGTGTAGTCTGGCATCTTTGGCTGAAGGCTTAGTTCCTAACACACGATGTGCCCGCTCAAAATCGAGATGAAATTCGGGCCCTAGATCCAGGATGAGTCAGAGGAAGTAATTGGAGTAGTAGGCCAAAGGATCTCCACCCTCCTTCCCCTTGGGTAGGCCGAAAATTCTTATATTTTTTTCGACAGCCCCTATTTTCGGTGTCTTCCTGCCTCAGGGATGTCTGGAGCTGTGCAGTGGCCAGAGATTTAACTGCTACTTCCAAGGAGTCTAATCTGGAGGAGTTTGCCCATATGTGGAGATTAGCCTTGTCCATCCATTGTTGTAGGGAGCCTATGTCAGCCCTGAGCTCCTGGATTGAATCCCTCATCTCCCCTCAGAAATCTGCAATAGCTCAGAGGATATTGTCTTCGGAATGTGAATCAGGTCCTTTCTTTTTTGTGCCTTTGATGTTAGAAAGAGATTTTTTTCTTTGATTCTGCATTTTGTTGTAAGCTGCGTGTAGATTTGCAGCTCTGGTCTGTGTCGGAAGGCCCCTGATCTTCTGCATCCTCCAAGTCCGAGAGGAGCTGGTAGCGGTTCTGTTGTTGTTAGCCATTTTGAATAGGAATAAAGAATAAATGTGTCTCCCAGTATGTTGTAGCTTCGAGATAAATCGAGTTTTAGTTTTTTTTTTAGGTTTAGGAGACCGATCAGTTTAGATTTTGCAGGAGAGCCTTATCGGGTGGTTGTTCAGTCGTTCGTGCCAGAACCGGAAGTCAGTTAGACAGTTTGTTTTGATTTGATGCTTGTTCTCCCCCCCCCACCCCATGTAAAAAATATATGGAATCTATCTACATGAACTGTTATATGGGGAAAAAAGAAACAAAAAGAGAGTACTCATGGAGCCACATCCTGTCATTTCTTACTAATGAATGGTGCCCAGGCTGAGGATCTGGGATATTTAAGCAATATACCATGACAGGGAGTGGGTATATGGGTGGATTTACCACGCCTGGTGTGGTTTGGTCACGAGGCGCAGCCAAGTGACTTAACCATACCAGAAGTGGTAAATCCACCCATGTACCCACTCCCTGGAGTGGTATATTGCTATTATACAATGTCTCCGGGTTTTTTTTTTTTGAGAAAATAAGAAAAAGGTGGGTTTTATGTATTTTAAAGTGTTTGTTTTAAATTGTATTACTCCGTCAGAAAAAAATAGTCCTTTGCTGATAGGGAGACTCTTGTTAGCTTACCCGTTTAAATGACTGTGCGAGACATCGTGGGTGCTGCAGAGCAGCAAAATGCGCGAAGAAGTTGAACTGCATAAAAGATGCATAATTTCATAATATTTTTTCTCTGACTCCGCTCCATGCCCGCCATGAACTGTGTACTAGTTCACCACGCAGCCAAACAGCGCTGTAGTCCTGCCCCCTTTGAAATCGCTGATTGGAGTTGCTGGGGTCGATCTTGTAATTTGATAGGGTGAACCAGTTGTCCTTCTAAGAGCCCACATAGCGGAGAAGTGTGATTTGAATTAGAAGTGTCGAAATGTCGATGACACAGCCTGGCTACTGAAAGACTTGTGTACCTGTTAACAATCGCGGTTTGCCAAGTTGCAGGCTGGATTAGGAGCGGAGGCTGAGGAGATAATATGGGAGATGAGGTAGATATTTAAAGCACATTCGGTAGCTTTGGACATGATTTTGTTACTGTTCTGGAGTTTACAGTCGGGTTAGCGACTAGGTAATCTCACCGTCAGTCCTTGAGCTTGCCAGTGGTGTGTTTGCCATGATCGGAAGGATTTGCGAGGGGGTTCCTGATGCGGCTGACTGGTTGCTGGTACCTTTTCCAGTGGGTACACTGGAGGATTTATCACACTGAAAAGGTGCCAGCCAACCAATCAGAATTCAACATTTTGTCTTTTGTAGTGTGCCCATTGTATAATCCGGGATAGCCTCCCCTGACCACCAATTAGCTATAATTATACTCCTTAAGCTTAGGAGAGAGCATTGTAAATCATGTGATATATTTTAATACTCATTTAAGCCATGGGGGCAAGCAGCTTATAACTGTATGAAATAATATGAATTTTTTAATAATAGTGTTTTTTTGAAACTGCTTGCCTGTCTTCTAAAGTACCTAAACTGAGATAACCAGAAAAATATAAAGACAATAGCTAACGTAACTCTTTTTATCTCCTTCTTCTTTCTACAGAATGCATGGGATTATGAGTTGCATGAGCTGCACATACTCAGGCCTAGCATTACTGGTAACGGCCACTGTATATAGTCACTTTAAAATTATAGTTAAATCTCACACGCTGTGAAATTACTGCATGACCAGCACTTCATTGCCATAGTAAGTTTCTCTTTACCAACATCCTCATCTCTCATCTTTGTAGATGCATGGAGGGGAGAAGGGGGAAGGGTCTAATTTAGGAGCTGCAGAAGGGAAGGGGCTGGGGGGAGGGCTACAGGGGCACTTAGTTTGGTGGTGGGTTGGTTTATTATTAAAATTAAAACAGACAGGCATTCTGCTCAGTGAGGCAGAGAGGTTAAATATATTTGGGAAATAAATACAAAAATATCTGCTATTCAGAACTTATATAATAATAGAGTGCTGCTAAGATGATAACTTTAAATCTGTTAACATGAACATCAAGGGATTGAAGGATCGTAATAAAAGTGACAGAATGCTCAGTTATGCTGATAGGAATTGTGTTAACTGTATATTTGTAGAAGAGTCACATTTAGACCAAAGAGATTTTTATTTCCTCTGCAAGAGGTGGGGAAGTGGACTTAACTCTATATAGATCTCATTTAAGGGGAGTATCCATTTAAAAAAAATTCTGGTGTTACGATATTACAGATTAATATAGACAAACGGGGATGATACATTATTTGTGAGATACAAATAGGCGAACACAGGGTCACATTAGCCAACTTGTGTGGACCGAATGAGAATTGTCCAAGTTTTTTTCAAAAAACCTTTTTCTATTACTGGCTACATATAATCCTCCTTATATTATTGGAGGGGACTTTAATTTAACTTTAGATAATGGTAAGATAGATATAATGCAACACTGAATAGAGTCCACTCTGCAACCAATGTTCTCTTAGATTTTACGAAAGATTTAAGATTAATAGACCCCTGGCGCTATAAAAATCCTCAGAGCAGACAATACTCATACTACTCGCCTGTTCATAATTCATATTCTTGAACTGATTTTTTATCATCTCGGAGTCAATGATAAGCCATAACATTAAAAGCAATTATAAAGGGATATTTGTGTCAGATCATGCACCACTTACTTTGAATATTGTGCTACTCACCCATATAAAAGAGCAAATTGTTTTAATGGATCCCATTCTAACTAAAGATGACACATATATAGAAAAAGTTTAAAAAGAAACATAAATTTACTTTAACCTTAATTATCACTCTGGTATTGCAATTAATTGTATATAGGACGCATATAAATAATTTATAAGGGGGATTTCATTAGCCTATAGCGGTTATAAAATAAAGAAACAAAGACAAGGTAAGCGAGTTAGAAAGAGCTATTAATTACACACAAAATCAACATCAAAGAACTAAAGACCCCGACACGCTGAATGAATTAATTGCACTACAAGATAAATGTTATAAAATGTCAACATTAAGAGCTGAACGGGTAACAATTCATACCAGAAGTAAATATTACACTCAGGAAGACAACCCAGACAAGATTTTGGCCTGGCAATTAAGAAAAGAAAAAGATAAACATATTTATAGGATTAAAAATTTTGCTGGCTCAGTTTTTTAGAGTCCCCTATACAAATTATCAATATATTCTTCAAATCTTACAAAACATTGTATACCTCTAAGAGAAATAGAGACAATACAGACAAACTTCAATTTTTAGACAAGATCAAATTACCTAAAATTATTGATGATTCAATACAACAACTTTACGCGAATTTTACAGAACAAAAAAAGTGTTGCAAGTCTATTAATGGCCTTCCTATAGGGAAAGCCTTAGACCCCAATGACATTCCTATAGACTTCCACATAGTATTAGGTTATAACCTGTCCATGCATTTACTTATGCTGTATAATAGCTTCTTAGAAACATCCGCACTTCCTCCCCTCATTCTATGAAGCTACTATACTCTAGTTTTAAATAAAAGGGAACGGGCCAATTAGAATGTGCATCATACAGGCCTATTTCATTAATTAATACAGATGCACAAACCTTTGCAAAAATCTGTGCAAATAGACTAGAAAAAGTGCTTCTGGCACTAATTCACCCAGACCAAAATGGGTTTATTAAAGGCAGACAACTTGCAACTACTATAAGAAGGATAATGGAGGCCGGATATTCAAACTGCGCCCAAAAAGTGCACAACAGCAGAAGCAAGCGCAAGTCACCTGCGCACATGCACAATCGTCGTGATATTCAAACATGGAGCAAGGCCAATTGTGCAAGCAGCCAATGTCTGAATATCGCACAAACTGCGCCATAGCGCAACCAGGAAGGGGAAGCTGAGCAGATGTGATGCGCCATAGCGCAACCAGGAAGGGGGAAGCTGAGCAGATACGATGTGCCATAGCGCAACAAGGCCAGCCCAGCTGAGCAGTCCAGAGGCCCATAGGGCAAGCAATGACACCCCCAGCAGCATAGCAATGGAACAGCACAACCAGGGAGGTAGCCAGAGGCCCACCACCCATGCCACAGATGGGCAGAGGGACACACTGCATAACTAACAATGCACCCCCACACCCCAAGAACAGCATAACTGGGGGAGGGACAGAATATCAACCGGCCCATGGGGACAAGCAAAGAAAGCACATCCCGGCCGTGTTACTGCAGCACACCCACTGGCAAGCTGAGACTGCCACACAAAGGGGGCGGATCACCTCAGTGTCCAGCAGCCCCCCCCCGTGCACAGCACATCCTGCACTGACCCCAAGACACCACCTATGAGGCAGTGACTGTGACGTCACTGCAGGACTCCCCAGCCCCCGGCACAATGCAAGCCATGTATACCACCGAACCATACAAGCCAGACCCACCAGGAGCACCCAGCGGTGTGTGGCAGCACACGGCTAGACCGGCTGAAAGCCGCCACCACACCAGGGACACCCCCCCATGCACACACACACACACACAATCCCAGGACAATACCACACCAGATGCCATGCACACCACTGCAACTGAGCACCCATAGCCAGCTGCAAATCAGAGACCACTACAGTATTCATACAAAATAGATTTATGAAAGAAATGAAAGAATAGCAACACGAACACACAACAATAAACTATGTACTTAGAAATATATACAAGAAAGGGGTGGGGGTACGGGTACAAGGTAGGGGTGGGTAAGGGGCAGGGGTGAAGAACTTGGTGAGGGAAGGTAGGGTGTGAGGGAAGGGTAAAGGGGGTAGGTGTGGGACAGCTACTGTCCTCCAGGCTGCACAGCAGCAGCTTGCCCCTGGTCCCGTGGCCTCCTCCGTCTTGTGACACCCCTCCGGTGCATCTCCCGCAAAATAGATAGGGACTCCGTGGACACCTCCAGCAGGCAGTGGACAGCCTGCTCAATCCTGTGCAGGACCTGGACACCTAGGGCAAGGGAACAGAATCAATGGCTGTGACTGTCCACAGCCCTGAAGCCCACCCAACATGCATGGCATACAACCAAGTGCCCCGCTCCTGTGATGGACTGCACCCACCCACAGTGACCGTGCACAAGACATGCCCAACCAGGCAGCAACAGCCATGTGTACCACTGCACACACACACCACCCATGACCAGCACAGCACAACCAAGGCTGTCCAGTGACGTGGCTACATGGTGGGATGTCAGTGCCACAGCCATGTGCCCAGTGCATGCATGGACCACCAGTGACGCACTCACAGACATGCAGTGCCACTGGACAGTGCAGACTGTCACACATCATGTGCATGGCAGTGTTGTCCATGAATGGTGGCCGTGCCCCCCTCACAGCATGCAATAGCATCCATAATGTAATGACACTCACCCTCATCAAGCCGCTGCATCAGGTGCCGGTGCAGCTGTGGCTGCTGCTGTGGCTGTTGCTGTTGCACCCCTCCTCCGCCAGCCACCCTGGCACTGCCAACCCATGCCTCAGCCCGTGCCTGCCTCCGCTCCTCCATGCCTGTGGGAGACAAAGGAAGAGAAAAACATCAGTGAGATCCCAAAGCAGACAGCCCCTTGCCCCATTGAGTGTGCCCACCCACACATCCAGACCCAAACAGCACACACCTGCAAACATCCTCACAGCAAACCACAACCCAACCCACCCCCATGCGCAGAATACATTACACAGTCACCCATGCAGACAATACCGGTGCATACACAGCACACCCATCTGGCCTGGGCACAATGCCCCTCCTGGCACGTGACCTGAGTCACACAAGCAGAGCACGCTCCCTCCTCTGCAGGTCGCCGTAGCGGTGCCTGCACTGTTCAGGGGTCCGCCTCTGCCCAGTGGCCTGCTCCAATGCAGCGGCGACCTTCTGCCATACATGAGCGCATGGCACCTGCAGGGGCACACCCTCAAATAGTGAGCCATAGTGGGGCTCCACCACAGCCACCAGGTTGGCCAACTCCAAAGCCTCCCATTGTGGTGCTCTCCTGCGTGCCATTTCCAAAATGTACAGTGGCAATATGGTGCTAAACAGCACGGCAACCCCACATGGAAATGTTGCGCAATACAACTCCATCACTGCCCATCGCGCTGTTCGGACAGTGCCGTCGGTCCACATCGCGCTGTCACTGAACAGCGCAATAGAGCCATACACATGCCACACGTACAGCGCCGGGGGCAAAGGTCGTGCACAAGGTCATGGGTCAGTGGCGCAAGGCCACACACAGCGGCATCGGACAGCCACACATCCTGCGCGATCAGACACCTGCGTGCCAGTGCCACAGTGGACTATTGCGCAGTACTGCCACTGTGCCATGTGGTGACCAGTGCTGTAGCGCCACTGGCACAATGGTGGCCATGGCCTGAATTGCCGATCGCGCACAGCATGTCATCAGCGCGGCAGACGCCTGCGTAAACTACCTGGGCATGTGCAATGCAGTGTACCACACAGTCACAGATATGCGCCATTGGCTCAGCCGGCTCAACCGTATTGCACACAGCGCAACGGCGCAATATTCAGCCGACACATGCAAATCATCTGATCAGCCATTCAAAGGCACAGTGGCGCGATTAGCATGTCATTAAAGTTGCACCACACCTCATTTGCATGCATTGCGCTATAAATACGCAACATTGGGCTGCGCAGGCCAGATTCAGTTACTGCAGGTGAGAGGTGAGTTGCATGCTGTGTGATGTTCTGGACAATGGTCATGGGAAAATGCTGTAGACTGCACAGTGACAGGTGTCCACTTCCACCCATACAGACCAACATGATCGAGCAGAGCCAAGGTGAGGGTGAGGATGGTGGGCGAAGGAGGAGGCCCAACTTCACCAAGGCGGAGACAGAGGCCCTCTTCCAGGCCTACCTGGAAGAGAGTCACTACTGAGTGGGCGGGGGCACCCCTCAGGCCCGTGCGGCTGCATGGGAGGGGTACAGGGCAGTGAACCTGCACGGAAGCCACCAGCGCTCCGTGCTGGAATGCAAAAAGAAGATGGGGACAGACCGCAGGAGGGTGAAGGAGAAGGTGGCAGCCCTCAGGGCGGCACGTGCTGGCACAGGCAGGGGCCAGCCAGCGGTGGCGGAGATGACCCCGGCTGAGGACCGATGGCTGCATCAATGCAGCGGAGTGCGATTGAGGGCATACCAGGAGGTGGATTCCAGACAGGTGGAAGCCCATCACTGCATGGTATGACATGGTGGTGGTGTTGGGGGGAAGGTTGATCACATGCACTAACATGTCCTCATTTTCTGTTACAGATCCTGTTCATCTTCAGGGGATGGTGGTGGTGGGACCAGGCAGTGAGGAAGTCCTGCCAGAGTTGGAGGAGGGTCCTTCCACCTTTGTCACCAGCCGGCATGCACAGCTCCATCATGCATGCCTGGCTGGCACCTCTGTTGTCGGTGAGTCAGGTGTGGGGGGTGCACAGCCTGTGTCTCAGCAGTCTGGCATGCAAGCATGCCAGCACGCTGTGACCGTGGCTGTAGCACGTACCTGCACCATTGATGATGCAAGGACTGCAATGGGCAGTGACACGTGTGTGTCCCATGATGGACACACAGCAGGCCAGCACGTGCCCGTGGGCCTAGCTGGTTCCAACGTGTGTGCCAGCATGTCGGCACAGTCCCAGGCTGTGCCTGTCAGCACCGGTGGGGCAGCACCAGTGGCTGTGCAGGTGTCTGGCACTGTTGCGGCCACAGCAGTGGAACGAGTGGTCCCTGGGGCACAGCAGTTGGAAGGGCAGCAGCAGCAGTCACCCACCAGGTCTGGGGGTACAGTGTCCAACGGTGGCACATGCACACCGCCCTTTGATATGCCCATTCCTGGACCTGGTGAACAGTGCCCACCCTCAAGGGGTGTTGAGCATCAGGACCTTCCATCGCCTGGGGGACAGGATGCCGTTGTGGCAGAGTACCCATTTGAAGAGCACACCCACCTGCTGCGGGAATCAGTACAGCAGCAAAGGCGGGTTGCATCATCTGTGGAGGCACTGTGCATGGCTGTGGAGCGACACAGCAGGGACTGTGCTCTGATCCTTGCTGAGATGGTCCAAATGTGGATGGATGTGATCGCCACCATTGACAGGCAGACCCAGGCATTGGTCGCTGTCGTGGCTGCAATGGGCACACAAGCAGGTGCCCCCCGTACCACGCACCCCACACAGTACGCTCTCCACTCCCCATTCCCGGCGTCGTGCAACACCCGGCCTGTCGATGCCGGGTTCTGCTGTGGGCATCCCGAGCACCCCTGGTGCAGGTATGTTCGGCATGCTGCAGACCCCCGTGCGGACAAGGTCACGTTCGCGCAGTGGGACCCCTGGTGGTCCATCAGTGCCACCCCATGTGGCCCCTGCTCAGCCTGCCAGTGCTGTTGGGTCACAGCGGGGCCATCCATGCATCCGCGGTGGCCGTGGAACAGTGCAACATGACTGACCTGTCTCCCAGTGCGGGCCCTGTCTGGTGCTGCCCTGTGTGCAATGTGTGTCATGGTGGGCAGTGTACTGGTGGGTGCCCTGCCCAACACGCCGACACACGGAACACCTGCACAACCTCCTGACTGCTGTCCACAGGTGCGTGTGCATGATGATGCCTGCATTGTACTGTACACCAAGGTGCAAGGGTGCCCAGCATCTGACACATGTACTTGGACAGTACAGGTGGTGGGGGTGGTCTGTGGATCTGTGTGTTTGCCATGTCTGTTCTGCTCTGCTGTGCACCTGCCCATGTACGCCTTGTGCCTGGTGTGTGTGTGTCCATATGACTGTTCACCCCTCCCTGATGGTGTGTTTGTGTGCCTGGACCCTTCCACTCCCCTTGCCGTCATACACCCCTGGTGTGTTACCCTGTGTGCCTGTGGGTTGCGCCTGGACAGTGTTGGTTGCATATGGCCCCTTGATTTACCTGTGTGGTGCATAATGCTCCTCTGTGATGGTGTCCCGATGCAGCTGGGCCTGCCGGATCAGTCGGGGGTCCCGCCGTCCTAAGGGGGGCTGCTCATCACCATCAACACCGGCGCCGCTGGCGTCCCCATCGCTGTCCCCCTCCTCGACCTGTAGGGCTATCCCACAGTCTTTGGCCATGTTGTGCAGGATACAACAGGCCAGGAATATCCCATAGGCCTTTGAGGGCTATACTGTAAGGCACCGCTGGAGGTGTCTAGGCATCAGAAGCGTGCCTTGAGCATCCCAAACACCTGCTCGATGATGTTGCGTGTGGCGGCATGTGCCTCATTATAGCGTTGCTGCGATGGTGTCATGGGGCGCCGGTACGGTGTGAGCAGCCAGGGATAGAGTGGGTATCCACTGTCACCTGTGTGGAGACAGTGGAGATCAGTATCATGTTCAGGTCCATATTGCCCATATCCCTGTGTGCCACTACCATGGCACCTGTGGCATTCCCACCCTTGCCCCGAGTTTGCAATTCCTACATGCGTACTCACCCACTAGATGGCCTGTGGGGATGTCCCCACTCTTGAATCAATGGCACAGTGTGGACTGATGCCATATGAAGGCATCATGTGCTCCACCAGGGTGTGTGGCACAGACATTGATTATACGCCCAGTGGCATCACACACCACCTGGCAGTTGACACTGGAGAAGCCCTTTCTGTTCCTATATGCAGCCCCATTGGGGCCAGGTGGTGTGCGAATGGCCACATGGGTGCAGTCTATGTCCCCTAGCATGCCAGGCATATGTGCTACCCTGTGGAACTCCTGCATGTTTGCTGTACGCTCTGCCACAGTGCTGGGGAAATGGATGTGCTCCACAGCTTGTGGCAGCAGTGCGCTAAGGAATTGGGTGAGGATGCATGACGTGGCCGACTGTGTGATGCCTGTGGTGTCCCCTGTCGGCCTCTGGAAGGTGCCCGTGGCGAGCAGGCACATGCAGGCTGTCACCTTGGTCTCCACTGACAGAGCGTGACTCCGTCGTGAGGGTGCCTGCATCACATCACTGCACAGCTCACAGAGCCACCTCAGTATTGCCCTGTTCAGGTGGTACCGGCCCACGATCTCTACATCTGTGTACAGCTCAAAGCTGATGTGAGCCGCGGTACTGCCTGTTGGGGGCGTACCCCCGACGGGCCCTTCCACGGCCACGTCCCCCTGTGGCTTGCTTTCTCACCCCCCTCATTACAGCTTCCATGTGGAAGCTGCCACTGTCCATCTCCCTGGCTTGTGACTCCCCCTGTCTGATGTTGCTCTGTTACCCCCACTGTCCTGACTGCTACTTCCACTGCACCGGGCACCCCCCGCTGGCCTCTGCAGCCTATGGCCCACACTGCTTCCCTTGCCTGCCCTGTCCTGTCAATGTCTGTCTCTCTCTCTCTCTCTCTCTCTCTCTCTCTTTCTCGCTTGGCATCCCTGTAGCGTTCTTGCGCCTCTTCCTTGAGCCTTTTTATTTTGGCTCATTTCCACTGTGGCGCCCCTTCCGGCTGTTCAGCTGTTGCACATTGCGTAAGTCTTTGAATATCGCATGGCGATCTTTATGCATGGGTCCACCCTCCTTCGGTTGTGCATGCCTTCATTTGCATTGCGCTGTTGCTCAGCCTGTTTTCAGTGGCACAACTGCCTCCTGCACTGACTGTCGCAGAATGGGCAATTGGACTTTCACATGGAACCCTGTTAGCATGAGAACCTGTTGCGTATGGCGCAACTCTGTTGAATATCCCACCCTGAATGTTTTAGACCATACTCAAAAATCCACTATGTCATTGCTTTCGCTAGATGCAGAAAAAGATTTTGATGGGATTAAGTGGGATTGTGTAAAAGCAGTTTTGAACCATATCAGCATGGGACAGAATTTTAGATCAAGGGTCATTCTTTTATATGTGAAACCCACAGCAAAAATTAGGACTAACCAGCAAAACTCTGATTTTATTCAGATCACAGGAGGAACCTGCCAGGGCTGCCCACTACCCCCCTGATCTTCACCCTTGCTATAGAGCCCTTAGCAATACCTATTAAAACAAATACTAAGATTAGAAGTATCAGAATTTGTAACATAGAGCATAAAATAAGTTTAGAATGAAACTTCATATCCAATGTGATTATGCACAGCACCATATCAAGCAAGCTACAACAGATTCAGTTTAATGCATGTCATAGGATCCATTACACACCCAACCAAGAAAATAAAATCAGCAAAGACCTATCTAAAGAGTGTCCTAATGTAATACAAAGGCAGGTACATCAGGACATATGTTTAGCTGTATACATTTAATTGACTTCTGGCATAAGGTTTTGCCAGCTTTGCGAAAGGCTATAGCCATTTAACTTAAGAAGGATATTGCTACCGTACTTCTTGGACATAATATTTGGGTTTCAAATATACCCATATCTAAAAGTAAGCTAATGCATCTGGGACTAATTATTGTAAAAAAATGCATTTTCCTTAAAACAGTCACTGGAATTTCTTATGGATGAATTTTAATTATATCTATTCACAGTATAGAAAAGGTACATTATATTACCAATAGAAAAGAGGCCTTTTGTAATGAAATGTGATCTATTTATTTATTCTTTGTTAACCAGGTAAGGCCCACTAGGCACAAGTGCTTGTTTTCAGGGGTGACCTTGGAGTTTTCGTCTGGTTAAGTGACTTGCTCAGAGTCACATAGTATGCAAATGAAAGTTGTAGGAATCAAGCCCAGCTCTGCTGGATGTACCAAGCTCATTCACAGCTCGTTACTCTAACTTCTAGGCTATTCTGCCAATCCTATTTTCAGGCAAGTCTTTATTAATCCATAAGGAAAAGTAGTAATGTATCGGGGTTCGTATATGCAACAGTCACTTAGGTATGAAAGAATTGTACATCATAATGTCATCTTTGATTTCTTTCATTTACCTCAATGGGCAACAGCAAACTACATAAAAATTGTATTAAGCTGTCTATCAAGCTGACTACTCTTACACCTCTGCATAATTCCAGTATGGACTTTTATCATTCTCCTTGAATGTAAATTGTGATAGTTTGTAATCTGAGTGGATTACTTTACGTATGCATAATAAGTATAGCACCCACACATCTTCCAAAGATCATTCATAAACTCACACTTAAGCATCCAAGGAAGAAAAATAGTTCTTCAGGCATATTAGGGTATGTTTGTGTTTGTTGCCCTGGCCTAAGTCTCATGTTGCCTCTGGATTTTCCAGATTTTACTGTACTCAGACCTGCCGACACCCATAAGGGGGAAGGACTGCCATGCTAAAAAGAATGAGTAGTCCCCTACGGGGCCACTTTCTGTCATCATGCAGATGTTCACCTAGCATGTGACACAAAGTTGGTACAATTTAGAGCACGGCCCACAAGGGAGTTCTGATGGAGTGGTGGCCTCACACTCCCTGATAGGTGAAATACTGGGTCACTATACAGGAGTATACCCTTTGATAGAGATAATGGGTGGGGTTAGGGGTGAAAAGATGAAGAGCAGACCTGGTAAAGATGATGTCTCCTTAACCCACCACATCCACTTGTACTCCATGGGCTGCCTCCCTTATGGCAGCTCCGTTCTCTGGTCTCCCATGCAGTCAAGTAAAGTATGTCCTCAAAGGCCTGATGCACCTCTGAGGCCCCTGCTATGAAGGATAAGGGAAGGCACAGGTTACTGCTGGGGTGCAAGAGCTAGGAGTCAGCAAAGGTCGGAAAAGAGTGCAAGTCCCTAGGGGGTTCTAAATGCCTGAAAGGGAAATTGAGGGAGCTAGAATGAGGAACCCAGGTCAGGTGCTACGATCAGAAAGTATTAGTAAAAAAAAAGAGAGTAAAATCCTTCAGGAGTATAGCCACAAAGCACATATCAGGAAACAATGCAAGCATCAGCCCAGTAAAATATTCACACTGACCTAAATCTTGATTAAAGTCAACAGTAAAAGGTGTTTAAGTTATGGATGGAAAAATACAATTTTTCATTTCAGCAACAAAAGAAAAAGTGCTTTGCTGCTTACTTGTTTTTATCAGTCCTGTGAGTTAGGCAGAACTGAGGTAACAAAGCAGTAGTCCATGTTACACAGAAACATAACATCTGTCAGCAGAAACAATGGCCCAATTATATTATGCTGAATAAGCGAGCTCTAAAGGATTCTCACTCTCCCCTTACCCCCTCCAAGCCTGGAGTGGTCTTTACCCAGCCCTTATATCTGTCCCACCCTCATTTGAATCCCCTACCCCCACTGATTTCTCACAGACCACCTCCTCCGGCACCAATTCCACCCCCTCGGTCACTCTCTCTATGAAAAACCACTTTCTGGTATCTCTAGTAAACACGTCCCCACCACCACAACCCCCACCACCATCGTCATGGTGTTCCCCTGGTGTTTGTGTTCCCACTCAGTTTGAACAATTTCCCATCCACTTTTCTTACCTCATGGTACATTTCAATCATTTCCCCTGTCTCCCTTCTCACCTCAGGTGTGTGCATGTTCAAATCGGCTAATATATCCTCATATTTCCTTTCCTGCTGCCCCTGGAGCATCTTGGTTACCCCCCACACACACATTGCCTCTACTCTGTCCCTGTCCTTCTTTAGATGTGACCTCTAATACTACACACACTACTCCAGGGGAGGACGAACCAGTCACCTATGCAGTGGTAGTAACACCTCCTTTCTCCTGCTGTGATCCCCCTCCTTATGCAGCCAACGTCCTATTTGCCCTACTCAGCACCCTACTGCATGGCACTGATGCCTTCAGACTGTCGGAAATTATTACTCCAAGCCCACTTCATCTGTAGTGCTGTCCATTTCATTTTTCATTTTTCATTTTTGGTTTTTATACTTGATAACTTGATGAGCATAACTGCCTGTTTTCACAAGTGGCAAGTGTTACAAAACGGGTACAAACACTGAGTTAAGACGAAGTACACAATACAAAAAGCAAATGCTTAAATAAACATACACTAACATATTAATTCCTTAAAAATCCTACTGGAACAACAGGAAGTCATGCTTTCTAACCACATTTTTAATCTAGATTTAAATAGAGTAAGTGTCCATTATGGCCAGTCCCATTCTGGTTTTGCCCCTATCTGTATTACCTTGCTCTTCTTGGCAAAATCCATTTTGAATACTCAAAGTATTAATACTTTGAAATAAAAATAAAATACTAGAGAGACAGTTTCCAGGAAAGCAGAGTACTGGGATCCATAAAAGAATGCTTGGAGAGAAGAAACTCTGAATTTGTCCTTTGAAAGAAATGAAGCATTTGGGGAGAGGGCCACCTATGAGTAAGTACATCTCTAAAAATAAAGTAGAGCTGTAGATCAAGTATGACCTGCGGTGATAATGTAGGTAGGGAAAAATGGGCAGACTGGGTAGTCCAAGCAGTCCTGATTTGCCATCAAATTCTGTTTCTATTTATTGTTTGGGGAGATGCTCAAAAATCAAACACCTTGCACTTCTTGGTATTAACTTTTAAGTGTCATACTTCTGATCACCTTTCTAATTTGCCCATGCCCTCTTTTATAATTTTACGAACATACGAATTTGCCAGCAGAACAGACCTACTGGTCTATCAAAGTCTTGAAGGTCTCGATCATGTCCCGCCTCTCCTCCAGTGTGTACATATTCAGATCCTTTAGCCTTATCTCATAGCCCATTCCCACCATCCCCTGAATAATCCTAGTCACCCTCCCCTGCACTCCCTCCAGCAGATTGACATCCTTTCTCAAGTACGGCCTCCAGAACTGCACACAGTACTACAGGTGCGGCCTAACCAGTGACCTGTAGAGGGGCAAGATCACTTCCCTACTCCTGGACATGATTCCTCATGCTATGTACCCCAGCATCCTGTTTGCCTTCGCTGCCGCTCTTCTGCATTGGGCAGAATTGTTCATGCTCCCCTCTACTAATAACCCCAGGTCCTTTTCCTCCTCAGTGATCCCAGCTTGATCCCCCCAATCCAGTATTTTCTCCTTGGGTTCCTGGCCCCAAAATGTATCACCTTGCATTTTTTCGAAATGAACCCCAGCTGCCACTTTCCTGACCAGTCCTCCAATTTGGTTAGGTCCCTCTGTAGTTGCATCCTTCCCTCTGCCTCGTCCACTAGTGCACCCATTTTGGTGTCATTGGCAAACAGGCTAATCCTGCTCACTACCCCCTGTGCAATGTCTAAGATGAATAGCCCAAACAATGCCAGACCCAGCACCGAACCCTACGGCACCCACTTGTCACAAATCTTGGCTCAGAGACTCCCCCCCCCCCCACCACCACCACCTGTTTAGCCTTCCATCTTGGTCCATCTTGCAAATGAGCTGTGCTCAATGATGTTCGCCTGAATAAATAAAGATTTGATTGATTGATTTGATTGATAGCCTACCCTGTAGCCAGTTTGAGATCCAGCATGCCATCTTTGTCCTCACCCCCAACCCTGCCAACTTCACCCCAGTCATCCATGGGGCACTGAATCAAAGGCCTTGCTGAAGTCCAAGTACAGCACATCCACAGCATGGCCCCCATCCAGCTCCCTCATCACCCAGTCATATTATTGTATAAGATTGGTTTGGCAGGATCTCCCTTTAAAGACCCATGCTGCCTCCCATCCTGAAGGTCATTGCTTTCCAGAAATGCCACTAGCCTTTCTTTTAGTATCATCTCCATGAGCTTTCCCACTATGGACATCAGACTGACTAGTCCATAATTCCCTGGCTTGTCCCTTGTACCGTTTGTATGTATCGGTACTACATGGGCCATCCTCCAGTCCTGAGGCACTTCTCCAGTTTCCAGAGAGATGCTGAACAGGTCCTCCAGTGGTTCCGCTAGAACCTCTGCCATCTCCCACAGCACCCTGGGGTGGATACCATCCGGCCCCAGTGCCTTATTCACTTTCAGCGCCCTTAGCCCCTCCAAAACCCTCCTACCCTCTATCCTGCCATCCATTACCTCAACCCCCCACTCCCTCCTTCCAGACCAGGGTGGTGCTGGACCCTTCCCTTCTCCTCTGTGAACACTGAGCAGCAGTATTAGTTCAGTGCTTCCACTTGTTCCTTCCCCTTTTCCACCCACTCCTCCCCCCCTTTTATCCTCACTATTTTGTCTCTGCACTTCCTTTTCTCTCTGATGTATCTAAAAAAGTCCCCCCTTTATTCCTGGAGCTAATCTGAGTTCCCTTGTGGCCTTCCTCCCTTTACTCTCCTGGACACCTCCCTAGACCATTTGGTGTACTCCTGCCTGTCCTCCCCTTCCCCGTCCTCCTAAACTTCAGGTACGCCACTCTTTTTGCCCTCACCCTCTCTATCACTTCCCTGTTCAGCCAGCATGGTCTCTTTACTCTACTCTTCTTACTCTGTAACCTGGAACATGTTTCCATCACTTCCATGATCCCTTGCTTTATTATGTCCCATTTCTGCGCTGTCCCCATCCCCTGCTCTATGCCTTCTAGTCTTCTCTTCAGCAACTCCCTCATCCTCCCAAAGTCCGCCCTCCTGAAATCCACCACCTTTGTTACTGAGCCCTCTGGCTCCCTGCTCATTATTATATTGAACCACACTGTTTGGGGGTCACTGCCAGACAACGGGTCCTCTACCTTTATGTCCCTTACTGCCTCACTGTTTGATAGTACCAGGTCCAGCGTGTTCCACAGTTTAGTGCCTTCAGTAACGAGCTGTGTCAGGAACCCCTCCTGGATTGTGTCCAGAAGGATCTTCTCCCTAGCACTGGAGGTGACCGGCATGGTTCAGTCCACCCCCGGCAGGTTGAAATCCCCCACTATGCTCACATTCCCCCTCCTATATACTTTTCCAATTTGGTCCACCAGTTCCCTGTCCTTTTCCACTGACTGGGATGGTGGGCTGTACACCACCCCAAACTGCAACTTTCTTCCCCTTGAGTCCAGGAGCTGTATCCAGATTGCCTCTGTTCACCTCTCTTCCCCTTTGTCACTTGTACATTTGAACCCCTCCCTCACATAGACAGCCACCCCCCCTCCCCATCTCATGGTCTTTTCTGTACAGACTATACTCTGGGATTGTCAAATCTCAGTCCTGGTGCTCTGTGGCCCATGTTTCTATGATGGCCGCGATGTCCACCCCCCCCCACAGCTAAGAGTACCTGTAGCTCTGCTAACTTGTTGCCCAGGCTTCTCGCATTCACAGACACTGCCTTCCACCCTGTCCCCTCTCCTCCTTTTCCTGTTCCCCTTTTCCCCCATCCCCTTCTGTACCAATTCCCCTTGATCTTTCCCACTAACTTGGGGGGTAGGCTCACTCGGTCCCTGGGTACCTTGTCTACTGACTGATCCCATGCCACTCCCCCTAGCTAATTTAAATCCACTTTAGTAGCTATATACCCCTGCAGCTTCTGCTTCAAAACATCCTTTCCCTCTCCACTTAGGTGCAGTCTGTCCCCTGCATATAGCACATTGGTCCTTCCCCGGCCCCTCACCCACCCATACCCCTTTGACCTACACCACTCCTCCATCCAAATGTTGAATTCCCTAATCTTCACCTTCCTCACTGTGCTCGCACAGGGTACCACGATCACCTCCAAGAAGGCCACTGTCTCCTCTACCTTTTGACACAGCCTTCCTAAACCTTCAGACCTCTGCTTCACTATTTTCACGGTCTCCCTGCCAGGTTATTTGTCCCCACATGCACCACTATATGCGGTCTCCCCCTGCCCCTTTTCACACCCCTCAGAGCTGCTTGTCGTACACTGTCTGCCTTAGTCCTGGTATGGCTCCCACTCATATGCGACTATGCCATTTCCCCTTACTGCCCCATATGATCCCCTTAAGAATAGAGTCACCTACCACCCAAACACCCCCATCCTCCCTAGCTCTACTTACATACCCCTATCCCTCCAAGTACCCATTCCTTGCTTCTCCCCTTCCCCATGAGCTCTGCTCTTTCCTCCAGTGGCACCCCCTTCAGTCCCCTTCCCCTCCTGCTTGTTCCCTTTCCCCCATCCTCCGTGCCCACTTGCCCTGCCTCCCCCTCTCCCTCCTTGCTGTTCCCCTCCTTCTTAGCTCTTAAGCCTCCCCTTCACATTCCTCCTTGTGCCCTTATCCCCCGTATCTCTTCCTCACTCTCTGCCCCCACCCATATCTTCTCCCCACTCTCCTCTACCAGTACATCAAACCCCTTTCCCCTCTTCATTCTGGTTTGCAAACTCCCTACCCTCCTGTCCTGAGTCCATTCCTCCCCTGGTTGGCTCGGCCTTGATTCAACTCTCGTTACTGGACTGCCTGTCCTGACTGACACCCCCCCTTTTCTCTTGGCCCACCCCCCCTGTGCCATGTCTGTGAGTTGCTTCCATGCTCATGTTCCCTTGTCTCAGACTCTGTCCCCCTTTCCCTTACTCCCTTGAGTTCCCCTCTAATTCTTCTCACCTCTTCCTTCAACCTGCTCATCCTGTGACATATTGGACACCTTCCCAGCCTCCACAGTAAGCTCATCAGTACTGCAGCCCCACATCCAGCATCCCACAATCGGCCCCCCCATGTTTGCACCACCTGACCCTTTGACCAGGTTAACACAATATTGCTCATACTATATGCACTAGCCCACCCCTACTCCAACAGTACCTCACCAATGTCCGCAACCTGTATTCAAGTCACCCAACCCCAACCAATGCTTCCAGCTGCCCAAGTTTTTAAATCCCTACCAATAATGCAGAGATTTCCTCACCTATGCCCCAGGATGAATCCATGTACATCCTATATCTTAGTACATCACATTATACATTAGTACATCACCCTGGACAAAACCATATACCTCACCCAAGCCCCCAGGATAAAACCAAATACTGTTTACAACATAAACCCAGTAACCTAGTACCCCACTGGGTTAAGACCCAAAAATTCAGAGATTAGTACACAGGCCCCCTTCAGCGGGGGTGGGTCAATATATCAGACACCCTCGTCACCATTCATCTGGCCACAGATCTTGGTATCATCTGTGAAAAGGAATATGTTGTCCAGAATCCCTACCCCTATAGCACAGTTAAAGATCTTGAAGAGGACTGGTTCCAAGACTGATCCCTTTGGCCCCCTAGTAGTAACCCTGCTGACTCCTGACAACACCCCATTTACTGCCCTTGTCTGGGTCTAGTCACTTAACTCATTTCCTAGACATCCATCAGTTTTGTCCCCTACTTCAAGGTCCTGCAAATCAGCCATCTGTGCAGGATGGAACTCAGTATTTTTTTACTGAAGTCAAGGTACAGTATATCCACCACCTGCCCTCGTCCACGGTCTGTGTCACCCAGGTCATGTTTGGACTTTAAGGAAAACTCTCATAATCGTAACCCTCCCACCCCGAATGCTCTAGCCCTGATTAAGCTTTTCACACAGTAAAAAAAAAAAACTGGCTTTTTTTTTATTACTATTTTTTTACTTCCTCCCCTGGACCACAGGTACACTACTCATTCTGATCCCTCAGTGTTGCTCCTTCCGCCCACTGACTTCCCATGGTATCCTCAAACCAGAGTCAGGGTTTATCCCATTTCTGGGGGGGGGCCTTCACTGCCAGCAGCGAGCGAGAGAGAGAGAGAGAGAGAGAGACGTACCTTATGCCTAAGACTGAGGCTAGGGACTGTATGCACCACCATGGGGGGGAGGGAGTTATGAGGGGAACATGAGCATGAAGATCGTCATCAGTCATTTTTCCACTTTTACTCCATGCCCTCTACTACATGACTGAGCCTACTAGAGTGACTGCCTGATGGCAAGTGCTCACCCATGCCGTCAATGCCACTTTCACCATGCCACCACCAGTAGTCGCTGCTAAGGAAGTGCAGTCCTATGGCAGAGACTGCCATCAGCTCCCCCCAGGGAGAAGAAGAGTATATTTTTGTGTTTGTTTGTTTTTCCATCAGTTTTTTTATGCCCCCTTCTGCCCTGAGTCCCTCTTCCCCATCACCCACCTTCTCTAGGACTTACATCTCTGCAGAGTCTCTCAGTGATCACCCCCATGTTGGAGCCAGAGGAAATGGCTGCTTCTCTCTGGAGCACAATCCAGACACAGAGGGGCCCAGCTGGTGGTGCAGTGTCTGCAAGGATCCCAAAGCTTCATCCAGGTACAGTCGGGGATATTGCACCATAATTTGTTTCTCTCCTTGAGGGCTACCAGATGAGCAATGGTGCATGTGCATGTATCAGCATGGAAGGATGGCCTTTCCCTAAAGTTGCATGTCCCAACTCTGCTGACATACAGCCTCCACTATGTGTAAGGCAAACAGGGGGATGCAGCATACCCCCTCCCAGAGGGAGGGCACCTGTCCTGTAAAACTTAATCCTCCCTCCTCAGTCAGCCCCTGAGGACCCCAAGTCTGTTCCCAAGCCCAGGTCACTGACATTCTGAGCAGTAATGTTACTGCTGCACTACTGGACCAGTTAAGGAGAAAATCTTTAGGACTCTTCATCCTTTTCCCCTTTCCAACTCTCCAATTACCTGGGCTCATTCCCAGTCCTGGGTCACTGGCATAATTTTTGCATGATTGCGAGTGACAGGAGAGAATTACCATCTTGATCCTCCTGGATCTCACGGCGGCATTTGAAATGGTGGACCATGAGGTGCTGCTCAACCGGCTGCGGTTTTGGTGTGGCTTATCTGATACAGTCATCCAATGGTTCAGATCATACTTGACAGGCAGGGTGCAGAGGGTGGTGATGGGACTTACCTCATCTAACTCAAAGCCCCAGACCGGTGGAGTTCCACAGGGGTCGGTCTTGTTGCCCTTGTTGTTCATAGTATACATGCTGCCATTAGGGGACATCATCAGGTGATATGGACTGAGCTTTCATGGCTATGCTGATGATACTCAGCTATACCTGTCCTGTACACTCGGTAGCTAGATGGCGGACTTCATGCTTAACAGCTGCCTAGCTAAAATCCAGGCTTGGATGTCTCATAACTGGTTAAAGCTCAACTCAGAAAAGACTGAGGTGCTGGTGGTGGATCTGGGTCATCATGGTGGGGATGGGACATGGTGGGATTCCCCCAGTCTTGTTCTGAGGGGTACCTCTGGCCCCCTCCAAGCAGATCAAGGATCTGGATGCAATCCTCGACGATGGCCTGACGTTTGATGCTCAGGTGTTGCCCGTCATTAAGAGAGAATTTTATCATCTGAGGAATATTGCACAGATCTGATACCTTCTACCACCTGAGAATGTGACCTCACTAGTCCATGCTTTTGTCACGTCTAGACTGGACAGCTGCAATGCCCTTTACCTAGGGATTTCTGGAGGTAGCCTTCAACAGTTGCCGCTGGTGCAAAATGTGGCAGCTCGACTGTTATTGGGCTTACAAAGGTTTGATCATATTATGCCCATCCTCTGTGAACTGCACTGGCTGCCAGTCCGATGGAATATTATCTTCAAGATCAGATTACTGACCTATAAGGCCCTACACGGTCGGGGACCAGTCTACCTGCAAGATCTCCTCGTGCCCTACTGCCCGTCCTGGACTCTTCATTCCTCAGAGGGTTGCCTCCTCAGTGTTCCTAGAGTGAGGTTGCAGAACTCTGGTGATCGAGCCTTTTCAGTGGCCACACCCACCCTCTGGAACTCTCTTCCCCAACAACTTCTGGAGGCACCCTTGGTGGAATCCTTTAAAAAGGGACTGAAAACCTTGTTTTTTCACCAAGCATTCAGTGGTTTTTCATTACTAAATTATATAATAACCGATTTTCTTTGTACTTTGCTGTTTGCTTTGTATTAGATCTGTGTATTGTTAATGTTTCATTGTGTTTTTAAATTGTATTGTAAAGCACCCCAAGTCCCTGGAGAAGAGCGCTATATAAATAAAATATCTATCTATCTATCTATCTATCTATCTATCTATCTATCTGTCTGTCTGTCTGTCTGTCTGTCTATCTATTGTAATGAGTGGTAACCCTGCCTTTGCATTGACGGACCAGCCCATTTGTTCTCATTTTATATCGGGGTCTGCCTACTCTTTAGAGCTGCTGTTCTAGTACTGTCAGAAAAAACAGGAAAGAAAGTGGTCAGCTTTGCTGTATATCTTGTTGAAGAAAAAAGGGTCCAAAATAAGGCCGTTGGTAACTACTGATGCTAAGACCCACATAGAAACATAGAAGCTGTCAGCAGAAAAGGACCTCTTGACCCTCCTAAAGTCCCTACCTACTGTGCGGCCATAGACCTAATTGATCTCCGGCCTTACCCCTCCCCCACAGCCCTGTTACTAAGGCCCCCCTGTGTCTATCCCATGCATGTGTAACCTCCCTACAAATGGGGGTTCCCGAAAGTCTTCCTTGGGCTTGCCTAAATGCCCACTTCCAGGCTGGTATCCTGTGTCTTAGTGTTTCAAAAGTGTTGTATGAGAGTGCCTTAATGCTTCTGTGCCCTGTCTCTTTAAGAGTTGCCTATAACGTGGTGCTTATTTAATCTGGGAGGGGGGCTGAGTGTTTCTAGGCTCGAGTCCTGCCCGGGTTGCCAGATAATCGCTCCATTCTGCCATTGCTACTTGCGCAGAGGGAGCTCTTTTAGAAGCTGTACTTATTTGCTGATTATTTATTAAAATAGTAATGATATTGTAGTTTGTCTAACCTGCCTTCTTTGCACCATGGACAGTTCTGTTTATCATCACCATCTTGGTGGCAATGCTGGCCTACCCTGGGCAATGTTTCAGGCTTGCCCACCTTACTTCCAACTGGGTACCCAGAGCATGTGACTGTGTAGGGACTAAAAGTGCATGCATAACTGCCTGACTAGATCAGTTTTCGAATCAATCAACCTGATTACGCCCCTCTCTTGTTCAATTCCCATGAATAAATCAGATCTAATTCTTTTTGCATTTAATCTGACTGTGGTTCCAGTTTGTACCAAAAGCACTGTACTGCTGTTATTTGCTGTGCCCTATGCTGGGGCTGCCCACATCTGCCAGGCCCCCTGAGAGAGGCGAGGAGGCCAAACTGCAACAGGTGAGGGAACTGATCAAGGAGTTAACTGAGCTGAGAGTCAGTCAGCAAGCTGCTGAGACAGCCAAAGATGCTAATTCCTTCCAGCCCCCCCCCAAGACAAAGAGGGAAATCCTACCGGGAGGGGTGGGGGTACATGTTGTTTCTTCTAAAACCTGGCCTGAAGACAGCCTACGGGAAGAGGTACAAGAACTGAGAGCTGTGGTGGAAGACCTACTCCGAGCTACCCAAGGCACTGACCCTTGGGGGAACTCAGAAAGTCAAGAGAACAAACCCCCGATCAGAGAGAGACCCCAAGACTCCCCCACTATGTTCAAGCAGGGGAACAGCTCCTTTTCCCCCAGAGACTCTAAAGAACCTGTTTTCTGTTATCACTGCAGAGAGAATGGGCACACCTGATTCACCTGCCGTTCACCTGAGAATCTGAAAAGTTATTACTAAGCTGCTGGCATTGATTCGACAGAGCAACATATGGCTGCAAGGTGAGGCTGCCCAGAAAAGCTATTCATCCAAGGCAGCTGTAAAGCCGACGTCCAAGTCCAAGACACCTGAGTGGTCCAAGGTGATGGGCCCTTCAATGGAAACTACAGTGATGGTGAATGGTGTCTGCCCGGGCCGTGCTTGACAATGGATCTCAAGTAACCACAGTATTTCAAGATTGGTACCAGAAGCATCTGCCTGACGTGCCCCTACAACCCTTGGAAGGTCTGCACATGTGGGGGTTGAGTGAGAAGTCCTATCCAGTACTCTGGGTATATCTGGATCTGGCTGTCATTCCGTACCGCTGTTGCTGAGGTAGATGAACAAGTTGAAACACTTGCCTTAGTGTGTCCTCCCACCGGACTGTATGATGGGGTTCCCCTGTTAATTGGAACAAACGCCCACTTGTTTGGGAGACTAGCACAACTCTGCCATGAGAAACAAGGGCAACAGACTGGATGGCCCCTAAGAATTCCAGCATTAATCAAAAGGGCTTATAACTTGCAACAGAAACCTGATGAAGTGGACCAAGATGAGCCAGTGGGGATAGTGTGGAAAAAGGATCCTGACTCTTTGGTGTTGGCCCCCAATGCCCAGTGTATGATCCATGGAGAAGTCTGCCCAGGGAGAGATATAAAGAACAAAATATTGATGATCGACGCCCCTGGTGAAAGGAAGCTGCAAGAGGGGTTAATGGTTAAGCCCAGTATACTACCTGCACGTGCCCATGCCTATGCTCGCCGAGTGATGTTGCAAGTGAGAAACATGTCGGACAGGGAAGTTCATGTGAACCGGGGATGTATGCTGGCTACAGTACACTGCGCAGACACTGCGGTATTACCCAGTAACAAGTACTCTGGTGAAAGGGAGAAAGTGACCCCAGACTTATTTGACTTTGGTGATTCCCCCTTGTCCGCTGAATGGAAGACCCGAATTAGCAGGAAACTTGCTCAGAGAGACCAAGTGTTCTCGCTAAAAGAGGCGGACGTGGGGTGTGTCCATGGTGCCGAGCATAACATATGCCTGCATGATGACTGACCATTTCGAGAGAGGTCCTGACACCTTGCCCCAGTGGACATAGATGATGTTAGAAGGCACCTACAGGAAATGCTCGCTGCTGGCATTATTCAAGAATCAAGAACCCCATATGCATCCCCCATCATAGTGGTGCGTAAAAAGAATGGATCCAAGAGGATGTGTGTGGACTATCGGACCCTAAACCAACAGACTATCCCCGATCAATACACCATGCCACACATACAGGATGCCTTGGATTGTCTGAATGGGGGTCAGTGGTTCTCAGTACTGGATCTCCGCAGCGGATATTATCAGATTCTGATGGCCCCAGAGGAACATGAGAATACAGCCTTCATCTGTTCTTTGGGGTTCTACGAATTCCTGAGGATGTCACAGGGGATTTTGGGTGCCCCTGCCACCTTTCAGAGATTGATGGAACGTGTGGTGGGAGGCATGAACTTGCTGGAATGTTTAGTGTACTTGGATGATGTCATTGTTTTTGGAAGCACGCTGGAGGGACATGAGCCCAGACTGTTCAAAGTCCTCGATTGTTTGGAAGAATTCAGCCTCAAGTTATCCATAGACAAGTGCCATATTTTTCAAACATCTGTGAAATATGTGGGACACATATTGTCTGCGGAAGGGATACAGCCAGATCCCTGTAAAGTTGAAGCTTTGACCACTTGGCCCCAGCCCAATAACCTAAAAGAGCTACAGCGTTTCATGAGGTTCTGCGGCTACTACCGCAGGTTCATCAAAGACTATTCAAAGGTGATTTGACCGCTCCTTAACCTTACCCAAGGCTACCCCCTACCAACCGCAAATACAACAAGCATTTGTCAATGCCGAATGTTCGCTTGCAGGTATTTGCAGTGGTGTTTAGCATGTATGGTGCTTTTACCCTAATGCTCTGTGCGATTGCTGGTATTTGCACAATAAATTTTCAGCATGACCTTTTGTTACCCCATTGTGCGCTACATAGGCGGAAACACGCTTTTGGGGCAGGATGTGAAAAATGACAGCTGCACTGGCTCATAAGGAAGTGTGGTAAAATGGCAATGTTGAAAATCTGGAGTGGAAATATTGAAAATTCGCAAACCTACGAGCGTGTGTGGGAACTGTGCAGTGCATGCTCATAAAACAGTCATTGTTAGGAATTTTTTCACCAAATTGTCAACATTGGCATTTTAAAATCTCTGCTAATGAACAGCGTCACTGTGATTGTCTTACTGTGTGCCATACATTGATTTTGCACACCGACTGCGCCATTGTGCACTACATGGGCGGAAACACGCTTTGGGCAGGATGTGAAAATGACAGCTGTACTGCTCATAAGGATGTGTGATAAAATGGCAATGTTGAAAATCTGGAGTGAAAATATTGAAAATTGGGTAAAACTTACGCAGCTGCCAGAGGGAACTGCACAATGCACGCCTGTGAAACAAAGTTATTTTAGGGATTCTTGTTCATTAAATTTTCAACATAGCCATTTAAGATCTCTGCTCATGAACAGTGACACTGTGATTTTCTTAATGTGTCCCATACACTGAGTTCACACAGCGACTGTGCCATTGTGCGCTGCATGAAATGCATTTGGGCAAGATGTGAAAATGACAGCTGCACTGCTCATAAGGAGGTGTGGTAAAATGGCAATGTTGAAAATGTGAGTGAAAATATTGAAAATTCAGCAAACTTACGAGCGCATAGAACTGCGCAACGCACGCCTGCTGAAACAGTCATTTATAGGAATTATTCAAATTTTCAATATAGCCATTTTAAGACCTCTGTTCATGAACAGTGTCACTGTGATTTCTTAATGTGTCCTATACATTGATTTCAAGACAATCGATCAAGCCCACTGTGTGCTGCATGGGCGGAAACACGCTTTGGGTAAGATGGAAAAATGACAGCTGTACTGCTCATAAGGAGGTGTGGTAAAATGGCAATGTTGGAAAATCTGGAGTGAAAAATATTGAAAATTCGTGAACTTATGAGCCTGCGTAGGTCCTACATACGCATGCTCAGAACATCTATTTTAGGAATTTTAGACTATTAACATGGAGTTTTGGGACTCCTTTCATCGATGTCACTGTCATGGTTATTCAGTCGTGGGTGATCTCGCAGTGACTGCGAAATCACCCTTCGGGCCCGACTAATACCATGGGCGAAGTGACATCATTCATGAGAAGGGGTCCCAAAACCCCATGTTGAAAATCTGGTGCAAAAATTCCAAAAAATGACTGAGATATGCAATAAAGTTGAAACCCCCTTATCTAGCCCATTATACAGCTTACCGGCATTTCCTCAGTTCGAGCTTAAAGAGTGCAGACATGTTCCTGATCCATCGAAGATCGTCTCTTAGAGCTCCAGAAGGTAAGTAATGGGGTTGGGGTGAGGGGGCTGGGCGCAGTGGTGGGGGACTGGGAGACTACGTGGACCGCTTTTTCTTTACAGGTTTTTTTTTTTAAACGGACTGGGACGCTTGTCATGCTGGGGTGGGCTCCCAGCGTAGCAGAAGATGGCTGGGGGTAGAGCAGCCGGGCGGGGATTGGGAACCCCGTCGGCAAACAACAACGGGAGGTTTGCCATGCTGGTGTGGGCTCTCCTGCGTGGCAGAAGGATGGCTTGGGGGCCGCTGGAGCCGATGGGGGATTGTGCACCCCGTTGGCAACATTTGCCACGCTGGAGTGGGCTCTCAGCGTGGCAACAAAGCTTTGGGGGCGGCGTGACTTGTGCGGGGAGCGCGGACGCAGGGGGGTGGCATGTGATTGTGCTCAGTATGACAGCGGTGGTTTTTAGCTGAAGACCACCGCTGTCATACAGAGCTCCCACACCCATTGGTGCTGGACCGCCACGCCTGCTCAACAGAGCACTGGATTGAATGGGAGAGGCACACCTCCAAAGTGTGCTACTCTCTCAAAACGTTCCTTGCGCATGCACGCAAACAAATGTAAAAAGGGGGCTATCAAAGATCAAGAGAAAATGTATTTTCAAACAGGTGAGCCTTTTGGGACTCAGTGGACACCCGAATGTGAAGCAGCTTTCTTTGAAGTCATAAACCAGCTCACACAAGCCCCAGTCCTTGCCTGTGCTGATCTTACCAAGCCCTATGTTCTGCATACGGATACTAATTTGCAGGGCCTTGCGGCTATGGTATATCAAGGCTACGGAGATGGCTTGAGACCTGTAGCTTTTGCCAGTAGGAGCTTGACCCCGTCAGAGCGGTACTATCCGGTCCACAAGTTGGAATTCCTCACTCTAAAATGGGCAATAGTTGACCAGTTTCATGAGTACCTCTATAGGGCAAAGATATTAGTGAAGACTGACAATAACTCACTGACCTATGTGCAGACTTCAGCTAAATTGGATGCCACTGGGCACTGTTGGCTTTCTGCCTTATCAACTTATGATTATGCTGTTGAATACAGACCGGGACTAAATCACACTGATGCTGATGCCCTGTCACGAAGGCCAGATTCCAAGGACAATTGGGTCAGATTATCTGAACCTGACATCAAAGCATTATGTCAAAAGTTTGATAAAGATGAACAAATGCCAGCGGACACAGTGGACTGCTTAGTAGATTGCTTGGGCCTGCTGATACCTGCATACTGTCTGCCTATTGCCATTTCTCTGCTTTAGATATTCGTGCACTACCTCAGTTCAATAATGACAGTATTCAGTGGGCTCAGTCCCAAGATCCCATGATTTAACCAGCACTTGACGTCCTGCATGCGGGGAAAGATGTGTCCAAGTTGCATTCCCCGTGATTTGCGAACTGCTCTATTGTTCAAGGAAGGCTCCAGGTTAAAGCTGCAAGATCAGTTGTTATACAGAGAGACAGTGGATCATCGTGGCCAAACAGACAAGCAACAGTTGGTCCTACCCATGGCCTTTAAACAGCTGGTACTAAGGTCCCTCCACAATCACATGGGGCACCTCACTATTGACAGAACTCTCGACTTGGTACGATCCCAATTCTACTGGCCAAAGATGGAGACAGATATCGAGCACCATGTAAAGACCTGCAGTCGATGCCTTCAAAGGAAAGCCCTGCCTCAGAAGGCTGCCCCCCCCGTCAATATCGCTACTAGTGCCCCATAGAACTGGTCTGCACGGACGTCTTGTGCTTAGAACCCGACCAAAAGACCATTGGCAATGTGTTGATAGTTACTGATCATTTTACATGGTATGCATAAGCCTTCCCAACTACAGATCAAAAGGCCTCTACTGTGGTCAAGGTGATAGTAGAAAAATTCTTTGTCCACTATGGTGCCCCCAGCGGATCCATTCTGACCAAGGCCGAGACTTTGAAAGTAGGCTAATCAAAGAAATGCTTGTGTGGGGGTGCAGAAGTCAAGAACCATCCCCTATCACCCGCAGGGGGAACCTCAACCAGAACACTTTAACCGCACCCTTCTGGACATGCTGGGCACCCTCCATCCAAAAGACAAGCATAAGTGGAGCCAGCAGATTAGCACCTTGGTACATGCGTACAATTGCACCAAAAGTGATGCTACTGGGTTCTCCCCCTACCGTCTTATGTTCAGGAAGGAGGCCCGACTGACAGTGGATGTCTGCCTTGGGGTCTCTCCAGATGGGGTCCAAGCTGAAAACTACTTGCAGTACGTACAGAAATTGAAAGATCAGTTGAATCATGCCTATCAACTAGCTCATACTATGGCTGCTAAGCAAAATCTTGCCAACAAAGAAAGACATGATTGACGAGTAAAAGCTCAGGAGTTGTTGCCAGGAGATAGGGTGCTACTACACAATTTGGGACTGCATGGAAAACGCAAAATTGCTGATAGATGGCACCATCTTCTCCATGTAGTAGTTGGTAAATTGGATGATCTGCCAGTGTACAAGGTGCACCCAGAAAATAATCCCAAAGCTGTTAAGACCATGCACCATAATCACTGCCCATCGGCCAAGTTATTATTGATGCTGAACCAGCACTTGACACTTCTACTGGGCCAGTGACTCATGCTGCTGCAAAGAAGAAACAGAGCCAACCTGTCTGGGTTGTTCCAGAACTAAGGCCTTCCCTCAGCAGGCCCAGAGTGATAGTGATGACTGTTCATCTGTCTCTGATGAGAGTGACTGTGATAATGCCTGTTATCCCTCTTATGAACTGAGTCAGTTGTTTCGAGGCAATCCTCTGCAGAATCTTGGGGATGAATCTGGGCCTTCAGAACTGCCTAACCTCCCAGCTTCTTCCCTGGACCCAATGCTCCCTGAAAGTGAGGTGCAAAGTATCACATCGGAGGTTGCGGACTCTCTGTGTCTTGTAGAACTGTTTGACTTGCCCGAAGAAGGGGCTGATGGTCTGAGTCTCCCTGGTGTCATACCAGAACTTGAAGAACAATATGAAAGTGTTGGCAGCACCCCTTCAGTGCCATAAAGCTTAATTGTGCAAGAGTGTCCTCAGAATGAACAACCTAGGCCCTCTTTAGGAAGATAATAATGAGCAAAGTATTGTGGAAACAGTCTGCAGAGCAAGGAGCTGATAGTGTTCCCAATCTGTACATTTCAACCAGTGCAGAGGCATCCCTCACTACAGGAGAAGGAATCAATGCCAGTGTTGACTGCCCAGAGTCTGTGTCTGTTCCCCCCAGAAAACCTGGGTGACCTGTTAAGCCAGTGCTACATTTTAGTTATGATTCCCATGGAAGGCCTGTGGACTTGCCTCTCAATGTGGTCCACAAAGGAGTTTACGTTTCCAAGAGCTCACTGCCCAAACTGACCTTGACTGCCACCTCCCAATTAATTTTTTTCCCTCAGAACAAGGTGTCCCTGTCCCATCTAGCCCCCAGTTAGCTGATAAAGAAGAGCCCCCTTCTACATTGTTTGCTGTACAAGAAGTTATAACGTGAAGTCATAGGTAACTGTTCATAGTATGTTAATCATAATAGAATCAGTATAGAATGTATAAAACATGCATAAGTATTGTCAGTGAAGATATGGTATAGTGAAATGTATAGAAATGTGATAAGTTTACGTTAATTGATGCATCAGATATTATTTCCACAGTATGCTAATGTCACGTATGTCTTGTATATATTGCTTCTTCAATATTGTGATGGTGTAGACTTGATGCGGATGCCAAGTTTTTCCAGGCAGGGAAGGGTGTAACCCCCCTAGAAATGGGAGTTCCCAAAAGTCTTCCTTGGACTTGTCTAAATGCCCACTGCCAGGCTGGTATCCTATGTCTCAGTGTTTTAAAAGTGTTGTATGAGAGTGCCTTAATGCCTCTGTGCCCTGTCTCTTTAAGAGCTGCCTATAATGTGGTGCTTATTTAATCTGGGAGGGGGCTGAGTGTTTCTAGGCTCAAGTCCCACCCAGACTGCCAGATAATCTCTCCGTTCTGCCATCACTATTTGAGCAGAGGGAGCTCTGTTAGAAGCTGTACTTGTTTGTTGATTATTTATTAGAATAGTAATGATATTGTAGTTTGTCTAACCTGCCTTCTTTGCAGCATGGACAGTTCTGTTTATCACCACCATCTTGGTTCTGGACTGCCAAAATGGACCAATAGTACCTTTGGGGACCCTAAAATGGTGTCTGTCCCCAGGGGTCTTGTGGGAGCAAATTTCTGTAGGAATTGTAGTTTTGACACGTTGGCGCCTAAATGGACCTGGAGGGGTAGCCCTTGCTTTGACAGACAGATGAATCAACGAATCAACCTTTTGAACCGAAGGGAAATTCCCAAGCTGCCTGCTGCAGTGTTCGGTCTGTGTGAGGAGTTGAAAGAGTAAACAGCTAGAGAGATTCGAGCACACTGCTACTGCGTAGTTTGCGTGGGAGATTGGTGGAAAGGCTGAGTTTGGCCTGTCTACCTGCTGTCCCAGGAGAGGGAATCTGTAAATAATCCAGACTGTATCCAAATTGAGTGAGAGAAAAGCCACTGAAGTGTGACCAGGCTTAAACCTGAAGAAGACTGAAGATTTGCTACATGTGATCGGCCTGTCAGGACATCCATTCACCATAGAACTCCTATTTTCGCTCAGAGACACTGATATTGCTGCCAGACTGCTATCCGCTTTGTGGTATGGTGATTGCTTTACTATAAATATGCTGTGTGCTGTTAGTGGGTCACGATTTGGTTCCTCACTGTTTAATTGTGCCACGCTTGCTGGAAGCTGCATTCAGTCTTCCCAGACTGATTTCCGAACTGTTTTACCCAGCCTGGGCCCTGCCACACCAGCCCAGCCAGTAACTTTGATTTGACAAAGACATGTTTGGGAAACCTTTTCTTCTGCTATTGTCTGCTCCCCACACCTTTCACTTACCCTCTCTCTTCTGGACTTTTTCCCTATTTGTTTCTCCTAATCTGGCATGACCTCTTTCTTGTAATAATAATGTGATTATTGATATCTCATGTCCTTTTGCACAAATGATTTGATATGTATTTGTATATGTTTTCTCGCTCTTGACATAGCACAAATTGTTGTGTTATCTATGTAACCTTTTTTGTACTGTACCTAATTGACGTGGAACCTTTGTAAAAGAGCCTCTGGCTCAAAGGTAGTAATTCCTAGAACAATAAACTAAACTAAACTAAACTTCAGGTGCAGAGAACACCATTGATGAGAGACTCGCCTGGGAATCAGCCCCCTGCTCAACATCTCAAACAGGAATGATACCTCGGTGATTCATGTGGGCCCTGCTTCTCCTGGCATACCAGTTGTCAACCTGCAGTCTCCATTTCGTCCCTCCTGTGTCTTGCATTCGGTAGCGTGAGTAACAATCAGGGTACCTCCCTGCAACAACAGTTAAATCTCAAGTGTTGTCATCTGATTGCTTTGTTGTTTTTCCTTTCACAAACTGAGCCTTCAGGCTCTGGATTACAAATTGTGTGTGGTTGTGCATTCCTTTTCTTTTCATCACAGGGTCCCAACCATCTATGATGCCGGCCTACTCCAGGCAACGCGCCAGGCTAGCCCACCTTATTTCCAACTGGGTACCCAGAGCGTGTGACTGTGTAGGGACTAAAATGCATGCATAATTGCCTGACTAGATCAGTTTTCGAATCAATCAACCTGATTATGCCCCTCCCTTGTTCAATTCCCCCGAATAAATCAGATCTAACTCTTTTTGCATTTAATCTGACTGTGGTTCCAGTTTGTACCAAAAGCACTGTACTGCTGTTATTTGATGTGCCTAACCTTGTTTTACAGGGGGTCTCCAGGGTCGAACTGGTGGAACCAGCCCTGGTGGTAAGTGCAAACAGTATGGGATTTGTATGCTGAATAGGGGCTACTGTGAAAGTGTTTGTTGCATATTGTTTAGGCCACTAGAGGGGAAAAAGGGGGGTTACAGTGTCCTGGAGGGCTGTACCCAGGTTAGCCTTGTTACTTACAACCCTGTCCTCCGGGTGGAGGCACCCACTTCAGTACCCAGGCCCCTTAATCTGCAACTAGCCACACAGGCAGGGGTAGTAGCCCTTGGGATAGCGCCACCTAGGGGTTACATATGTTTGAAACCTGTTACCATTTTGGTACCCACCACCTCTGCTATATCCATTTCCTGAATGGCTTGGAAAAGGTATTTTAACAGTACTGAATTAAAGGCCCTCTCCAAGCCTATTACAATTGCCACAGCAGAAGAGGGCACGCCAGAGCATATTAATTAATTGTATTTACTTTTTGGTAACTGGGTAAACCCACTAGTAACCAAGGCTGTTTGCAGGGATGGCCAGGAAGAGACAACAAATATTGTTTACAGACATTAATGCCCTGATATTATCAACCCCAACCTCCTTTTCATGAATCTTGTGTGGGAGGGGTCTATTATCTGAGGGAGAGCCTGTTCTAAGCAAGCTAGTAGGAATTTTGTCAGCACCTTGCAGTCAGTTTTTATCAGTGGTATAGGCTGATGGTTGTCACATGTCTGAGTATCTTTGCCTGGCTTGAGTAACATGAATGAGCGTTTCACATACTTGTAAGGTTTCAAGCAATTGGCCCTAGTCTTCTGCCTCTTGGAAGACCCACAGTAAGTAGAGAGCATGTAACTCTGGGCTAAGCTGATAGAAGTTTGCTGGAAAGACATCTTTACCAGGGGCTTTGGACTTTGCAAGTGACAACATTGCCATTTTGACCTTATCAGTTGTTGTTGGGGCACCCAGAACCTTATTATATGTTAGTATTTGGGGTAGAGAGGGCCAGCAAGAAATTCTGTCAGAGACAGTGGATCAGGTCCTCATACTAATGAGTAGATATTGTAATAAAAGTGCTGAAAATGTTTTGACCTAATTAGGATAGGTTTGTCGCACCCAGGAAGTGTCTCTGACAGCTGCCTGCAATCATTGCTTCTACATCCACTTTTGCAAGTATTTTTTGTGAAGAAGTGCAAGGGCATGCATATTGGAGTACAGCCTTGGAGGGGTCCTGGTAACCAAATCTGAGGAAGAGAAAGACCTGGGGGGTGATGATCCCTAATGGCCTGAAGCACTCCGCACACTGCAGGAAGGCAGCAGCAAAAGTCAGCATAATGCTGGGATGCATTACCAGGGGAATCAGTAGCAGGAGGTAAGAAGTCATACTGCCTCTGTACAGATCGCTGGTGCAGCCGCACCTGGAGTATAGTGTGCAGTACTGGCATCTCCACCCGAAGAAGGACATTAACCTGCTAGAGGTGGTCCAGAGGAGAGCAACTAAGATGGTTAAAGGTCAGCAGGGTAGCACATATGAGGAGACCCTGGAGGACCTGAACATGTACTCCCTGGAAGAGAAGAGGGAGAAGGGGGACAGGATTGAGAACATTAAGTACACGAAGGGCATTAACAATGTGAACAAGGAGAGCTTTTTCAGTATCAGTGACAGTAAAACTACAGTACAATGGAACATTGCCTTAAAATGGAAGGGAGAGGAGGTTCTGGAGAGAGTCCAGGAGGCATTTCTTCATGGAGAGGGTGGTTGCGGGGTGGAATGAGCTCCCTGAGGAGGTGGTCTCACTAGAGATAGTGAAGGGCTTCACAAGAGGGTGGGACAGGGTAAAGGGGAAGATCAGGGCCAAGGGGGGAGTGGGCAGTAAGAGGGGATAGCAGTTGGGAGCAGGTAGAGCCATTAGTTGCTGCTTAGAACTCAGCAACACAAGCAAACTTGATAGACTACTTGGACGACTTCTGCAGACAATGTTCGTATGTTTGTATGTTCATACTTTTTCCCCAGCCTTACAAAACCTATGTTTAGATCTCATTAGGGTGATAGTCACCTTTCCATGAAGTAGTAAGTTGATGTGGTACACTGGTACTTAAAGCACGTGTTTAAAGGGCCTCTTCTGGAGAACTGGAAAATTTGGCCTTTATCCAGTCTCCTTAGTTCTGAGTTGGGCTTCCAGATCCACTATGGTTTTAAGTTTTTCCTTTTTCTACAAGATGCATGTTCTACCAGCCTTCCCCTCATACAGACCTTCCAAATATTACTTCAGGAACCTTCAGCGATGTCATTTGTATTGGAATAATGTTGGATTATTTAGTTGCTTATTTTGGGAAATTAGAGTCATTTAATGAAAAAAACAGAGGAAGCCAAGATTCCATCTTGGTGATCTAGCGGCAGGATGTCCTGCTTCTAGCACCATGAGAATGGGTGCACAGTCTGCACTGATAATATTCCCTGCCATGCCCACTGTCACTGATTATGTATTATACTGGGCTGGTATGTACTATCAGGCCATGCCAACAAGACGGAAGCTGTCACCACAGGACAGCTGCTTGAGAACTGTGTCTAGGAATACAAAATATCACCTAGCTCAGATTGTACAGGGGAGCTTTAAGCAACTGGGCATGTCTTCCATGCCTGAATGAACAGAGACTGCTTATTATGGGTTACGGTGATAGCTATTGCCACTTTCAAAGATATTACATGTTATAGCACACAACAGTGCACTATTGGTCCGCCGGTGTGCCATCCAATGTCAGAGGAGCAAAAGCTCAATTTGTAATTCTTTTTTTTGTACTTCTATTTTATTGCTTTTCACCAATTGCAATACAAGAGTTTGCATTTTGAATAGAACAATATGTTAAGAACAGACAGCCAGTATGTAATGACAGGATCAGATTAGTATCCCAGATTGTGTTACAACAATTGGGGACTTTAGCATCTTATTGTTCTGTATCTACCACATGGATTACATAAGACCTATACTGCCAAGAATGAGAACATATCCGCATTGTATATACATAGATCTATAAGGGAATATATACAGTACCTCCCACAATTATGGGATTATAGTTCTCTACCCACTGGAGTTGCATAGGAAAATTAAGACCAAGATCTCTTGTCCAGTTGCTGATTAACAATAATTCTGATTAGACTGCCTAATAATATAAAAAAGAACAGAGTACCAGACAGTATTATTAAACTTTTCAAAACTTGAAAGTTTTTCAACTGCTGCAGCATAAACTTATACCATCGACCTCATTTTACAGTCTTCTTAAAATGCCTCGATGAAGGAGCTTAAATGTAATAAGCATAAGATGCAACTGCTGCTGTAGACATTGGCAGCAACATTCAAATTATGTCCCAAATCCTCCTTGGCAGGAAATGAGGAACATGGGGAGAGTCCTCCAAGGAGGAAGGCAGTTTAAGGGGGGCAGCCACGTATAGAGTACCATCTTAAATGGTTTTGAACATACATTTAACTGCTTAAACTACAGCACTCCCCACAAAAATCAAACAGGAACAAAGTGGACACATGTACTTCAAATTTATGACAGTTCACATTAGTCCCAGTAGCAGTGCACCTCAGTCTCAGCCACCACCCAGGCGCCATCCAGCCTTACTCCCGTTGCCCCTCCGAATCAAAAACTAGTAAGTCATGTGAAACTTAACTTTCATCCTGAGTCCTCCATTTGAGTTGGTACATGAGTTGCAAACTCAGCTCGGAGCTTTATCAACAGCTTACCGGCTGCTTGTGGATCCATAGAGATGTACAGTACATACAGCCCCCATAAATAATCTTGAGTCTAGTTGGCAGCATCAAGACATGCATTATTCCTAAGGCACATACCTGCTCCCAGACCCCATCAAAAGCCTTACATTTCTGTCTAGTAGGGTAGCTGAGGTCCAGAAACAGCCTCTGTGTCCACAGTACTCCAAGCCATTAACCCTTCAAGCTGCGCTCAGGAGTTCATCCCTTTCCCAAGTGTCCAAGAGGATCAACATAATGGTGCATGCTGGTGGATCTGAACCCATGGCTCTACGGAAAGTGATGCAATATGCCTTTTTCACTGCCACAGAAGTGTGAAAAGTCTCCTCAAGCCATGCTTGCATAAATTGTTTAATTTCCACCTCCTCTTCTGCTCCTTCTGGCATGCCTACAGCTTGAACATTAGTGGATCTAGCTTGATTTTCAAGGTGCTCCATCCGAAGGATCGTGTTTTCCTCCACCACTCCTGACACTGCAGTCAAAGCTTTTGTAGCAGTATTGGAGGCATCCCTCACTTCAGTCTGTAGCCCTGTAACTTTAGCATGTAATGTAGTAACTTTTGTCACCAGGGACTCCAGCTTTAAGTCCATTGACTGAATTGCCTTAAGGAGTGCAGCGTTGTAGGTGGTTGTGAGGGCCTCCGTGCTCCCTGCCCTCCCCCAAGACAGACCCCCGCTGAAAAAGCAAGCAGCGTTGTAGGTGGTCGTGAGGGCCTCCATGCTCCCTGCCCTTCCCCAAGATGGACCCCCGCTGAAAAAGCAAGCAGCATTGTAGGTGGTCTTGAGGGCCTCCATGCTCCCTGCTCTCCCCCAAGACAGGGTTGATACACAAGGAGGCATGGAAAAGATGATAAGGGACTTGGCAAGTTTGGAGGAATGGTCAGAAGTATGGCAGGTTGGATTCAATGCAAAGAAGTGCAAAATAATGCACCTGGGGAGCAAAAACCCAGAGGAAGATTACACAATGGGGGGAGGTAGTAACTACAACAAAAATGGAAAGGCACCTGGGGGTAATCATATCAGATGACCTTCAGGTTGGTAAGCAATGTGAGAAGGCGGTAGGGAGGGCTGGGGGGATACTGGGATGTATAGGGAGAGGCATCACCAGCAGAAAACAGGAAGTTGTTATCCCTCTGTACAGACAGTTGGTGAGACCCCATCTGAAGTACTGTGTCCAGTTCTGGAGACCCCATCTCCGCAAGGACATAGGCAGGATGGAGTCAGTTCAGAGGAGGGCAACTAAAATAGTGCAGGGTCTGCAAGAGAAGCCATACGAGGAGAGACTAAAGGAGCTTAATATGTATACCCTTGAGGAAAGGAGGGTGAGGGGGACATGATAGAAACATTTAAGTACCTCAGTGGAATGAACAAAGTCCCAGAGAGTAGCATCTTTCAGAAAAAGAGATGTGCAAGAACAAGGGGACACAATTTGAAGATAGAGTGGGGACGGTTCAGGGGCAATGTGAGGAAGTATTTTTTTTTTTTTTTATACTATATATTTATTATTATATTTTCATTTGCAAAATCATGGGACAGTTTTTACAGCATATAAATTAGGACAGTACATAATTACATCAGTCAGATATATATAGCAATACATTAGTCAAGGGTCTCAGGACTACTTACATATTTTACAAAGCAATTCATATCATAAGCACTAAGACATTTACGTAAACCATCATCAGAGTCGATATGTTTCTAAGGTACAAAAAGTAGGATCTAAAGATGAAATATATAGAATCCATTTCCTCCATTTAAACTCAAATACAGACCATTTATATGTGCTTTTAGCTATTAATCTCTCTAGTACATAAATATCTTCCATTATTCCCCGCAAATTCTGTATGTTTGGAGACATCTTCTTCCCCCAGTTTCTAGTAATTGCTCTTTTAGCTGCCAGCATATAAGTGATTAACAGTGATCCTCTGGATATTGGGAGACCCTCTGGCAGAACTGAGAGTAGAACTAGCTCAGGGGTCAATACTGCTTCCACATCTACCAATTCTTTTAATGCCTCTAAAATATCTGTCCAGTAACCTGCTAACTGCGGGCAGGCCCAAAAAACATGGAACTGATCTACAGATATTTCTCCACAATCTCTCCAGCAATTGCTTAATGTCCCTGAAGAGAACCTGACGAGTCTTGCCGGAGTATAGAAAAATCTATTTCTAAGTTTCCTGACAAATTCTCACCAGTAGGGGGCTCACAAAAGTCCCATTGAGAATTTAGTATACTTTTCCCAATCTTCCTTTAATACCTGGAGTGAAAGCTCTTTATTCCAGGCATTTAGAATTCCCTGAGTTGAATTTTTTGATAATTCCCTCAAACCCCTATGTATTAGTCCCACAAAGTGGGGCCACAACTGTCCTCTCCCCGTGGTCATGGCTAAAGTAAGCAATAAAGGGGGTGGATCTGAGAGTCTGCTAAAGGCTGGTCCTTTACTTTCGGCGCCCTCTATTAAGTTTGTATAAGTTGAAAAATCTTGTTGTGGAAGATTGTATGTTCCTTAAAGTTTAGTAAATGAGAGGACCCCCCTGGCATCCACCAATTGGAACATAAACTTAAAACCTTTTTGTCTCCATTGAGCCAAAGTACCCTTCTGTTCCAAAGTAAGAGTTTGGAATCCGAAATTTAATAAATTCAAATAGGGACCCACAGGTTCCAGCTCTCTTAGATGGATGATTCTCTTCCAAGTCTCCATAGTAGAATTTGTACTATAAATAAGTCTAGGGGCCAGATATTCAAAACTTTGCGCTGGGCAAGAACTGTTTGCACAAGTTTAGCGTGGGATTAGTGCGGGTCTGCTATATTCAAAAGGCCAAATAGCATGGGCAAACTGCATTAGCGCTGGGCAAGATTATAATGTATGCAAGGGGCAAACTGACATGAATACAGGCGCAATGCTATATTCAGCGACTAGCGCCGCGCTAAGTGGTTTTGCACGACTTAGCATGACACTTAGCATGGTGCAAATTACCACCCAGGAAAAGCTTGTCTTAACCCTATAGGCAATCAACTTTGCACGACACTTTGGCTTTTATGCTGTGTTTGCGGGTTTACGAGGTTTTGGCGCGACCCTTAACAAATAAATATGATGCTAGATAAAGCCAAACATAGAGGAAGCATGTTGCTAACTGGATGGCATCACAATGATGCCATCATCTGCCACCAGTCCCAGCCATGCCAGGCAGTAAGTGGTGACCCTGCCGCCAGTGGACAGCATGACAGTGTGGCCATACAGCACACACCTGCGGACCACACATCTGTGGACACAAACAGATGCCAGCACACACATGCAGCACTGTGGGCATGGAGGATGTTGAGGGGAGCGTGTATGGGTGGTGAGGCTGTGCCACAGACCAAGTGTGGCCACAAGACTGGGAAACATCATGCAGTGCACATGGGCCAGTATTGGGAATACCCCAACACCAGTGTTCCTTTCAGATAATATATGCCCCTCCCTCGGCCACATACCGCACAGCTGTACAACTGCCACAGCACACAAAGCCAGAAATGTGCATGTCACTGTGAGCATCCCATGCCACAGGTACAGCATCTGTGGGTCACACAACAGTGTAACAGTAATGTCCACTGTCAGTAAACACCTGCAGGTTGGGCCTGTCACTGTGTACAGTGCAGTCATCATCACTGCCCTACACACCATAGGCAGTGCTGTGTCCCTAACACTACTGGCCCCCTTGCTACTGTAGTGTCTGCTGTGCACTGTAGCATGCCCTACAGTGTGACAGTTGCATGCAGCACCACCACCACCTGTGCCTATGCTGTCTTGTCCCCTGGGGAACAATATGCTATGCTATGCTGTACTGTTTACAAGTAGCCTGCAGCTATCATCGTGCACTGCCAGACTGACCTTCAGGTGAAGCTGCGGTTGGACTTGGTCAGCCCCTGTACTTCCAGACTGACCTACAGGTGACTCTGTGGGACCCTGCAGTAATGCTGGGCAAACTACATGCAAATCAGGGTATAATGAGATACTAATCTGGTTGTTTACCCAGAGACCACCTAAGTAGGCTCATTTGCATGGCACTTTTGAATATGGCACATTTTAGCTCCGGGCAAACGTGTTTGGCTCTCTGGCTAACTGTTTAGTTTCGCTAATGCCGCGCTAATCTGTTAGCGCGGCACCAACGGTACAGGGAATAATATACAGTTTTGATCACTGTTCTTTTACATCTGCTGCTTCCTGCAGCTGTACTGAGTCCATGCATTTGCTGGCACACACATTGGCCATGTAGGTCGTCTGTACCTGCCCTCACGTTGCTGTGCACTGTGTTGTTGTTGTGGGTTGCACTTCCTGGTTGCTTTATACAGTGCTGTCTTATTCCCGGGCTATTTTTGCCCTGCACTCCCAGACCAGTTTGCCCGGCTTCCTTAGCCTGCAATATTCAGCAGGATTAGCACCAGGCTATTTCCATTTCAATATAGCTTACTCTGTGCTCCAGGCTAAGGTTGCCCACCGGGCAGTGCTAATTTAGCCCCTGGGCAAAGTTTTGAATATCTGGCCCTAGGTCTTTTATTTACTGGGGCATATAGCATTTGTAAAAGTTCACTCCCCTCCCTTACCCCATTATGGGTGAATTCTAAGTTCTTCCATGATATGTCATATTTTGGGTTATTCCAATTGAACTCGAGCTATCACTGTAGCATTTGCATACATCTGAAGATCAGGCAAATTTAAACCTCCCTTATTTTTTAGTAACATTAATATGGACCACTTGATTCTGGGTTTTTTCCCGGCCCAGACAAATCTCGCCAAAGACTTATTCCAGGAGGGAAAGTACATTCCATCTGGCATCAGCAGTATGGTCTGAAAGAGATATAGCAGCCTTGGAAGAATTTTTATCCTAATCAGATCCACCTTAGAATATAGTGATAAATGAAGTTGGGACCATTGATGTAGATCAGACTCTATTTTTTGTGTTAAAGGTTCGTAGTTTACCATAGTGAGATGCATTAACTGGTTTGGTAACTATGCCTAGATATTTTATCTTGATGCTATTCCAGCGCAGAGGCAAACTGCCCTTCAGTGTCTGTGAGGGGGAGAAATGAAAGGGAAGAACTTCTGCCTTAGAAGAATTTATTTTATATCCAGAAAATTGAGCAAATTGCTCAAGTATCTCCCATATTGCTGGAATAGAGGATTCTGGATCTGCTACTGACAATAAAATGTCATCTGCATATAAAGCCAACTTCCATGATTGATTGCCCAGCTGAATTCGCTTAATTTTTTCTGATTTTCTAAGCATCATAGCCAAGGGCTCAATATAGATGACAAATAACAAAGGTGATAGGGGGCATCCTTGTCTAGTGCCTCACTGTAACTTGATATAAGGTGTAATACCGCCATTAAGTTTTATATATGCCCTTGGTTCAGAGTATATTTGCTCCAACCAATTCACAAATTCCTTTGGGAACCCAAATGACATTAATGTTCCCCATAAAAATCTCCAGGAAAATCTGTCGAAAGTCTTACAGGCATCTAAACTGACTAAAGCTGAGGGGGTAGCTGAGTTAGCCATATAATCCATCAGGTGGATTGTTCTTTGTACATTATCTGCAGTCTGAAGCATGCGTAAGAATCCTGCCTGATCTGGGTGTATCAGGGTAGGCAGTATATTCTCTAACCTATGGGCCCATATTGCCATGTATAACTTATAGTCATTATTTAAAACTGAAATAGATCTGTATGACTCTAAATTTAATGGATCTTTATCTGGTTTCAATATAGCTGAGATGGCTGCATATGACCATGAGGGTGGAGGGGACACCTCCATCCTGCACCTCTAAAAAAGGTTTTTGCATCGGCTGAATTAATTTTGAAAGAAAAGACTTATACTATTTGGCTCCAAAGCCATCTGGGCCTGGGCTTTTTAATGTTTTAGAATTTTTAGCTGCTTTCTGGATCTCTATGGTGGAGATGGGGCATAAAAGTGAAGCCTGCTAGGATTGAGACAAGTGTGGGAAGTTAAGGGGTGTCAAGAAATTTTTATATCCTCCGGGGTGTAGGATCAGAGTACAAATCTGCATAATATTGTTAGAATGCTTTCAAAACTGCAGGGGTTTTACTAAGAATATTGCCTGCTATGGGTCTCTAATCCTTGTAATAGTGGCAGTCTGCTTAAATCCTCTAGTACGTCTAGCCAAATTTCTGGCACTTTTAGGACCTACCCCATAATAGTATCTTTTAAGATATAGTAAGGACATTTGCGTCTTATGATCTAAAATGGATTGTAATTCCAACTGAATTTGTCTAAGCTCTAATTGTGGAACTCATTCTCCTCTATCTCTCTTCTGCTGTAGTTCTTGTAACTTATCTTGTAATATTTTGTATCTGGATTCTCTTTGTTTATTTAATCTAGAGGAATAAGAAATAATCTCTCCTCTAATTACAACCTTCAGAGTATCCCAGAGGATAGTAGCTGAAACAGAAGGATCTGCGTTCTCCTCTAAGATTTGTGTTATACTGTCTGCCATTCTGGACTTAAACACTGGATCCTTCAAGAGAAAAAGTTTCAGTCTCCATAAAGTTGTTTTATGAGTTTTGTTTAACCCGACCTTAATTAAAAGAGGTATATGATCTGAGAGGAGGCGAGCTTCCAGGGATATATCTTGAATCATATCTAGGTGCTCTGTAGATGTAAAAAAATAATCTATTCTAGCTGAGGTGTGAAATCTAGGGGAGACAAGTGTGTCCATCCACGGAGGGGTAGAAATGGCAACATATATCTGTAAGACCCATCTTACGTATCTGGGCTTTTAAAAGTTTTTGAGTGGAAGTAAACCTATGTTGTTTACGGAAAGTGAAATCTTTCTGCGAAGACATTATTAGGTTGATGTCGCCTCCTATCAGCATAACCCCCTTTTGCTTTCGAGCAATCTATTAAATAACTGTCTCAGTAGAGAGGGAGATGCTCCTGGTGGCAGATAAACACTCGTTATTGTCACGTCAGTCTCATGCAACCCCCCATTGTACTATGACAAAATGCCCATTATTATCTGAATAGATCTCCCCTTTAGTGAATGGAGTAGTAGCTGGAATCAAGATTGCCACTCCTCACCTATTCCCCAACTTACTAGATGAAGAAAAGACAGTGTATCTTCCACCTGCAGCAAGTTTAGCATGTTCCCCTTGCGACAAAAATGTCTCCTGTAAATAGATGCATTCTGCGTTCTGCTTCCTCAAATATTTTTGTAATCTAGCTCTTTTTATGGGATGATTAATGCCATTAATGTTTGATGACAATATCTTTTATTTATTTTATTTATTTATTTCAATTACCTTTGAGCCCAGGGCTCTTTTACAAAGGTTCCACATCAAGACATAGGTATCACATGACAATAGACAAAATTGTTACACAAATAAGGGTAAAGGATATCAAATTAAGTCAGGAAGTATTTTTTCACAGAGAGGGTGGTGGATGCATGGAACAGCCTTCCTGAGGAGGTTGTGGGGTCTAAAACTGTGGGAGAATTCAAGAATGCATATGACAGACATAAGGCAATTTTTGTGAGGGGTAGGAAGAAAAAGGCTGTTGGTTAAATAGGATCTGCAGCTTATCCTCTAGGTAGGAAAATGGGCAGACTAGGTAGGCCAAGCGGTCCTTATCTGCCGTCAAAGTCTATGTTTCTATGGACCCCCACTGAAAAAGCAAGCAGCATTGTAGGTGGTCGTGAGGGCTTCCATACTCCCTGCCCTCCCCCAGGACAGACCCCTGCCAAAAAAGCAAGCAGCGTTGTAGGTAATCGTGAGGGCCTCCATGTCCCTGCCCTTCCCCAAGATGGAACCCCACCGAAAAAGCAAGTAGGTACGCTGCAGAGCGATTCAGGGAGATGCAGGATTTATTTGTACTGCATGTGTGAGGAAGAAAGACTGTCTTGACGCCTTTTTTAAGAAAGCCTCCATTTTGTGTCCCCATACAAGTGCAGATAGTTTTTATGCAGCTACTCTTTAGCCAAATGCTCTGTTTTTATGCTGCCTTAGCAGTACACCTTAAGAGACAGAAGTGATAGCTTTTTAGCCTGATTTATTGTTTTGTGCACTTTAAACCGAATCACTAGGCTGCCTTCTACTGGCGCGAAATCAAGTTTATGCATCACTGATGCTAGTACTGCACAGTTTGTTTTAATTAGGCACATTTATTTTATTAGCAGAATGTGTGTATGCAGTCTTAGCAGCACACAGAATTGCTAGCATTGTAGCCTAATTAATCACACTTTTAACCAAATCCCTTAAGTCAACTCAAGCTGAAACTAAATAAGGTGCTCCATAGCTAAAAAGAAAAATAACAGTGCAGCCAATTCAGATTAAGCGCATTTTTCAACTCCTCCTCCTACCTACCCAATATTTAATGCTGTACCTCTCTCCTTTTTCCCCACAGCATTGTAGGTGGTCGTGAGGGCCTCCATGCTCCCTGCCCTCCCCCAAGACGGACCCCCGCCTAAAAAGCAAGCAGGTACGATGCAGAGCAATTCAGGGAGATGCAGGATTTATTTGTACTGCATGTGTGAGGCCCCGCCAGCGCTACATGCCGGATGCCCCACCATCCCCACAACCACCCTTGGTGAGCTGAGTGTTATATAGGCTGTATCACATGCTGGATACAATCGATCAGCCCACTTTCCCATCTGCACGTTATATGAGCTCGCCACTAGTGGCCACCCTACTGCTTTTCCCTACTACCATTTTTTCTGCCAGCAATATGCTACCCTGGTATCTGTCAATATTATGCCTGCTAGTACCCCTAGCCACTCTTCCACTCTCCATCTACCCCCTACCTCAGCCAAACCCCCTGGCACTCTACCCCGGAGCAGAGCCTCCATCACATTACACCACCTCACGCAAGTTCTAGGACAACCTAAAGGAACTTAACAGCAAAATCCAACCCCCCCACCCTCCTAGCTCAATATCAATGGCACTGTCACCACTGACACACATGGTATTGCTAATGGGCTGATTGATGTCTTCTCGGATCTCTCCTCTACCCTACCTACCAACTTTTTTGATCCAGCCCCTGATCCCCCAACAACCACTCTCCAATACCCGCCCTTCTATTTCTGCACTCTCCCCCCATCTGCTGCCAAACCCTATCTGATCAAAGCCCTAAAGGGTTCCATACACAGTAGTGACTCACTCGATCCTTGTCTTCTCTACTCTACCCTAGACGTTGTTCTCACCCCCCTCATTAACCTTCTCAACCTCTCCCTCTGACTTGGTCTATTCCCCCAAGCATGGAAAAGAGCTATTATCACCCCCATACACAAGGGCAGTGATAAAATGACCCCAGACAACTACAGACCGATCTCCATCTTACCCCCCCAAAGCCCTAGAAAAGATCATGGCTGACCAGATAACAGACTGCTTACTATGTATAACCTCCTCTGCAGGGGACAGCATGGTTTTCGCCATGGCTTCAGCACCACAACTGCCCTCATTGAGTTCTCCAATTTCATCCACTCTGCCTTGGACAAAGGGCATCCTACCGGGGCAGTCTTCATCGATTTGTCAAAGGCCTTTGACACGGTCTGCCACCCTCTTCTCATTAACACCCTCACCCAGCTTGGCTTCACCTCAGGCCCTGTAAAATGGGTTGCCAATTACCTCGCTGTCTGTACCCAGTGCATAAAAATAAACAATATCCTCTTTAGTCCTCATCAGGTCCATTCTGGTGTTCCCCAAGGCTCTATCTTGGGGCCACTGCTCTTTAGCTTATACCTAAACACGCTGCCCAATGTCTCATCAGAAAACATTCTGCTTTACGCAGATGATGCGGTCCTCTTCACATCCCACCTGACCCCACCCAACTCCAGCTTGCGCTACAATCTGCTTTTGCCCAGGCAGAGCAGTGGTTCCTGGACCACAGGCTTGTGATCAACCTGAAAAAAACAAAAACTCTGCTGTTCACTCACAATCAGAACAAACTCAAGGGCTCTGCACTGTCCATTCAATCCCTCTCCCACCAACCTATTGAGCAGATTACCTCATACAAATACCTAGGTATCATCCTTGATTCCTCCATCGCTTTCCATGAACACATCCACACCCTCTGCTCTGCCATAAATTCCCTGATAAGTTTAAGTACATCGGCACAGAGCCTGTCTCCCCCAGAAGCACTAAGACTCACCTTTGACTCATCAGTCCTGTCCCTAGTGGACTATGGACTCCTAATATATGGCGCAGCAGACAACACTGCCCTGGGCAAAATCAAGCTCTCAATCAAGGCCTGTCAGCTACTCATTGGGGCTGACAGGAAAACACATACCTGCACACTTTACACCTTGTCTAACATCCTCTCCCTTGATGAGCTGCTAATCTACCAGACCTGCCTGCTCACCCAAAAAATCTGTGTCAGATTAACCCCCCCCGAACTGACTAAACTAATCAGTACGGCCACCCCTCCTGTCCACACTCATAGCTCCACTAAGACCCTGCTAGTAGTCCCCAGGGTTAGGACGACCCTTGCTCAGAGATCCTTTCCCTACAGGGCACCCTCCTGGTTCAACACCCTTCCTCCTGATACCTCATCTGAGCTCAGAATTGGACCGTTCAAGTCACCCTTGAGTAGCCATCTTCTAAGCTCCCATCAGCCAGTCACCTAATTCCACACCACCCACCCTGTTCTTATACCAGTGTGCATATCCCACAATTGAGGAGCTACAATCACATATAAACCTTCACCTGCAATATGGAGATCTGCACCGCACTCTGGCTGTCTACCACTACTGTCCTCAAAGTATATATGCCCAATGATCACTCCTTCTTGCTTAGCTACCATCATATATAGGCATGTCTCCTGCAAGAAGGGGCCTTTCTCTCGCTGTTATGGACCATTCCACCTGTTCCCAACTGTACAAATTGTAAATGTATATATTTCTGCCATGCTACTGTTCCTACACTACTGTCTGTTCTCCACACACTGTATGTTTTTTGCCTCCCTGTCCTATTCTGTGTATGACGAGGAACCTTTGTAAACAAGTCTTTGACTCAAAAGGTTGTAATTCTGATACTGTAATAAATAAATAAATTAGTAGGCTGCATGGCCTCCACTGCTGTCGAGGTAGTTGTTCTGTCTGTGCTGCCCGTCTGTTGAGGAGCTTTTGGGCGGGCCCCTTCTTGAGTTTCTCCTCTGGTATTCTGACCTATAGTAACTCAATTTTAATATCAGTTGGCTCAAAATGCTTTTTTCTACACTCTGGTAGTACTCCTGTCCCCAAATTATGCAGTTTTCAGCAATTTTTTCATCTTATTATTATCAGCAGCCCAGAGCTAGAGAGCTCACATCTGTGTTCGGCAGTTCGCCACCCCCAACCCCAATTTGTAATTCTTCAGCTTGTCGCTAGGTGTCTTGTGATCTGTTGTTCAGTTTGGCATGGTTGCGAAGCAGAGTACACATTTAAGATGCAACACATAATAACCAATACACACGTATGTCTGATAGCCCCCGTTTCTGTACTTTGTGTAAGGTCACCATTGCAACCTTCCTACCCTTCCCCCTCCCTGTGTCTAGCTACAGTGAGAACGCAAAGTTAAAAATCAGCAGCTACATTAAAGAGCAAGCGATTAATATTAATATTAATAAAATTAGATATATTTACCTTCAGTGTGTGAGCTGATTCATATGTGTCATTATACCTTCTGTAACATACCAATTGGCATTGTATTGTGCTGTATCCTGCTGTTTTCTCTGTAATTAATCCCAGGTCGCCCCAGAAAAAGGGATTCCTGTGGTCCCAGTGGGTGTACTCGGTCAACAAAATTCAATAACTAACTAAATAACTAACTAAATAAATGCATACATACATACATAATAAGAATTTGTTTAAATAAATAACTAAATAAATGCATACATACATACAAAATTAAATAAGAATTCTGTTACTAGCATTGTTAAAAGCAAAGGTGAGAAGTCACTTGTTTCATTGCACTATCAAATAAGGTATTATAAAATGCAAAAAAAGTAACTACAAACACAGCAAAATACAATAAATAAAATCGTCAGTTGTCTATCCATTAGAAGTAGACACCTGAGGCCAGATTTTTCCAGGCGTGGTGCAGGGCTTGCGCCAAGGCTTCCATCATGACACGAAGGTTCTGGTGGTGCACAGAACCTCTTTGCTGCAACTGTGCCTGATTTTAGTAAGTTGGCCGCAGTCATGACACTTTACCCAATTTACAGCAGTTTGTGCCAAACATTTGGCACAAGCCCCCTAAAAAGGGTACCCAGGATTGCTGCAAGCTAGACCAGAAAAAGTTGATCTAACTTGTGGTAATTGGTGCATGGGATAGAAAATCCTGATCGCTGGCAGGGAGAATGCTCCAAGCCCCATGCGACATATGTTCGACGCACCAGGGGCTTGTGGAATTCAGGACTACTTGAAAATCTGCCCCCTGCTCTTTAACAAACATTAGCCCATATTATCCCATCCCTGTTTTTGCTATTGCTATATTTCTATCCCCCCCCAGTCATGCTGTGTCAAACCATCATTATCTTACAAAACTCTTTTTGTTCTCAGAGTACCCAAGAAGTATAATTTCTTCAAAGTCTTTTTATTTTCAGAGTCTAACAGATAAATAGGACTGGGCATACCCAGGAATTCAGTTAATTTCACTTTTGGAGGATTTGATTTTCAAAAATAGGACAAAAATTTCCAAAATAAAGGGGGAGGAAATCACTGACTTCCAGAGGTAAAAACCAAAAATAGACGACTTCCAAAATTGCAGGCCTGAAACTCAGAAATGATGGATTTTCTGAAAGACATTGTATTTTACCACTGAAATATTGTATTAAACATTCCTAAATTTGTTCTTCATAGGATACTAGCTTCCAAAAGTTGGATCCTGGAAGTATTTAGACTTCAAAAAAAAATTGAAATGACTTCCAGATTTTGACTCGTGGAAGTTTGAGACTTCCACTAAAAGTAAATTAACTGAACTCCTGAGCATACCTCTCAATGGTCCCTGATTGTCAGGGACGTTCCTTCAACAATTTGGGTCTCTGTGACCTAACAGTGGGGATTGTAAGCACAAAATAATGCCAGACATAGTTACACACTTGTTCTTGCTCAGAAAAAAAACATTTTACACTAAGTTTCCTATTCTAGAAGTTTCCTGAGTGGATATCACTAATGTTTAAGATGTGTCCCAGTTTTGGGGCTTTTGTCCCCAATTTCTGAGGTGGGGGTTGCGGAGTATGTGACATGGGGCACACCTAGGAAAAGAATAACAGTTTTAAAAATTGTGATCAACACTTGTCTAGTCTAGTGTTAAGGACATTTTCTGTAAGTTACTTAACATTATAATACACATCAATGGTGCTATACGAAAATCATTGCAGTTGAGAGCTATTTGAATAAATATTATTCAAAACAATAATACAAAACAATATTGTTTTACCGTATATTTCTTGGGGTCCTTTCTGAGAATACTTTGTTTTACTGGTAGTGTGTCATTTTCCTTCCCCATCTTTCTGCTCACAGGTGTGCTGTTCTTCAGCTGCGTTACCGCTTTTCTCGTCCTGGCAGGTCTGCTTACATTTGATGTCCCATAAAGTTTGCAGTTCCAAATCTGGTAGTCATCTTCAATCCAATATACAGTACAGTGATGCAGAATATTGCCTCTCAGTCAGATGTACATTTTTCAAGCTCAACAAAGCCTTCCTTATATAATGTTTCCCGATTTCAAGACAGCCAGGAGCTTGGAACTGATGGGCTAACACTGTTTCTAATGTCATAGTTACATATTGCCTTCTGGATCATCAGCATCTGATTTGTCTATTCCTTAACCCCCAGCTTGTGATTCATCACAATTCCTGGCCACAGCTACTGCACCTGTCCCTCTACCGTATAAGTACCATGCATTTTCATGGCATTTATCCACATCTTTTGGAGGTTTGCAGACTGAGAAACCACCACCTTTATACTAGTACTGTGACCAAGAAGCTGGATGTGAAACATAGCAATGCTGTCCATGAACTGTGCTAAAAAGAAACTCCAGTGCTGGATATAGAGAACTACCATGCAGCCGCCAGCATTATGATTTCTCTTCTGCCCTCTACAGACACATTAGACCATGCAAAAATCATTCACACAAGAAGACCTTGTGCACTAGGTGGGTATCTTTGAGCAAGCCTTAGTACACTACAAGACATGAAATGTTCCGGGCCACCTCTGTGGCCTTAAGCAAGCCTTAGTACACTACAAGGCAGTGAAATGTTCCTGGGTTGCCTCTGTGGCCTTCAGCAAGCCACAGTACACTACAAGGCAATAACATTTTCTGAGGCTGCCTCTATGGCCTTGAGCAGGCCTCAGTACACTACAAGGCAGTAACATTTTCTGAGACTGCATCTATGGCCTTGAGCAAGCCACAGTACACTACGAGGCAGTGAAGAGTTCCTGGGCTGCCTCTGTGACCTTGAGCAAGCCACAGTACACTACGAGGCAGTGAAATGTTCCTGGGCTGCCTCTGTGACCTTGAGCAAGCCACAGTACACTACAAGGCAGTGAAATGTTCCTGGGCTGCCTATGTGGCCTTGAGCAAGCCACAGTACAGTACAAGGCAGTGAAATGTTCTAGGCTGCCTCTGTGGCCTTGAGCAAGCCACAGTACACTACAAGGCAGTGAAATGTTCCTGGGCTGCCTCTGTGGCCTTGAGCAAGCCACAGTACACTACAAGGCAGTGAAATGTTCCTGGGCTGCCTCTGTGACCTTGAGCAAGCCACAGTACACTACAAGACAGTGAAATGTTCCTGGGCTGCCTCTGTGGCCTTGAACAAGCCACTGTACACTACAAGGCAGTGAAATGTTCCTGGGCTGCCTCTGTGACCTTGAGCAAGCCACAGTACACTACAAGGCAGTGAAATGCTCCTGGGCTGCCTCTGTGGCCTTGAGCAAGCTCCAGTATAGTACAAGGCAGTGAAATGTTCCAGTGCTGCCTCTGTGGCGCTTGAGCAAGCCACAGTACACTACAAGGCAGTGAAATGTTCCTGGCTGCCTCTTTGGCCTGAGCAAGCCACAGTACACTACAAGTCAGTGAAATGTTCCTTGGCTGCCTCTTTGGCCTTCAGCAAGCCACAGTATAGTACAAGGCAGTGTAATGTTCCTGGGCTGCCTCTGTGACCTTGAGCAAGCCTCAGTACACTACAAGGCAGTGAAATGTTCTGGGGCCACCTCTGTTGCCTTGAGCAAGCCACAGTACAGTACAGAACAGTGAAATGTTCCAGTACTTCCTCTGTGGCCTTGAGCAAGCCACAGTACACTACAAGACAGTGAAATGTTCCTGGCTGCCTCTGTGGCCTTGAGCAAGCTACAGTATAGAACAAGGCAGTGAAATGTTCCTGGGCTGCCTCTGTGACCTTGAGCAAGCCACAGTACACTACAAGGCAGTGAAATGCTCCTGGGCTGCCTCTGTGGCCTTGAGCAAGCTACAGTATAGTACAAGGCAGTGAAATGTTCCAGTGCTGCCTCTGTGGCCTTGAGCAAGCCACCGTACACTACAAGGCAGTGAAATGTTCCTTGGCTGCCTCTTTGGCCTTGAGCAAGCCACAGTACACTACAAGGCAGTGAAATGTTCCTTGGCTGCCTCTGTGGCCTTGAGCAAGCCACAGTACACTACAAGGCAGTGAAATGTTCCTGGGCTGCCTCTGTGACCTTGAGCAAGCCTCAGTACACTACAAGGCAGTGAAATGTTCTGGGGCCACCTCTGTTGCCTTGAGCAAGCCACAGTACAAAACAGTGAAATGTTCCAGTACTTCCTCTGTGGCCTTGAGCAAGCCACAGTACACTACAAGACAGTGAAATGTTCCTGGCTTGCCTCTGTGGCCTTGAGCAAGCCACAGTACAGTACAGTACAGAGCAGTGAAATGTTCCAGTACTTCCTCTGTGGCCTTGAGCAAGCCACAGTACACTACAAGACAGTGAAATGCTCTGGGGCTGCCTCTGTGACCTTGAACAAGCCACAGTACACTACAAGGCAGCAGAAATGTTCCAGGGTGCCTCTGTGACCTTGAGCAAGCCACAGTACACTACAAGGCAGTGAAATGTTCCTGGACTGCCTCTGTGGCCTTCAGAAAGCTACAGTACAGTACAAGGCAGTGAAATGTTCCTGGGCTGCCTCTGTGACCTTGAACAAGCTACAGTACACTACGAGGCAGTGAAATGTTCCTGGGCTGCCTCTGTGGCCCTGAGCAAGCCTCAGTACACTACAAGGTAGTGAAATGTTCCTGGCCTGCCTCTGTGGCCTTGAGCAAGCCACAGTATAGTACAAGGCAATGAAATGTTCCTGGGCTGCATCTGTGGCCTTGAGCAAGCTATAGTACACTACAAGGCAGTGAAATGTTCATGGGCTGCCTCTGTGACCTTGAGCAAGCCACAGTACACTACAAGGCAGTGAAATGCTCCTGGGCTGCCTCTGTGGTCTTGAGCAAGCCACAGTACACTACAAGGCAGTGAAATGCTCCTGGGCTGCCTCTGTGGCCTTGAGCAAGCTACAGTATAGTACAAGGCAGTGAAATGTTCCTGGCTGCCTCTGTGACCTTGAACAAGCCACAGTACACTACAAGGCAGTGAAATGCTCCTGGCTGCCTCTGTGCCTTGAGCAAGCTACAGTATAGTACAAGGCAGTGAAATGTTCCAGTGCTGCCTCTGTGGCCTTGAGCAAGCCACCGTACACTACAAGTCAGTGAAATGTTCCTTGGCTGCCTCTTTGGCCTTCAGCAAGCCACAGTATAGTACAAGGCAGTGTAATGTTCCTGGGCTGCCTCTGTGACCTTGAGTAAGCCTCAGTACACTACAAGGCAGTGAAATGTTCTGGGGCCCTCTGTGACCTTGAACAAGCCACAGTACACTACAAGACAGTGAAATGTTCCAGTACTTCCTCTGTGGCCTTGAGCAAGCCACAGTACACTACAAGACAGTGAAATGCTCTGGGGCTGCCTCTGTGACCTTGAACAAGCCACAGTACACTACAAGACAGTGAAATGTTCCGGAGCTGCCTCTGTGACCTTGAGCAAGCCACAGTACACTACAAGGCAGTGAAATGCTCCTGGGCTGCCTCTGTGGCCTTGAGCAAGCTACAGTATAGTACAAGGCAGTGAAATGTTCCAGTGCTGCCTCTGTGGCCTTGAGCAAGCCACCATACACTACAAGTCAGTGAAATGTTCCTTGGCTGCCTCTTTGGCCTTGAGCAAGCCAAAGTACACTACAAGTCAGTGAAATGTTCCTTGGCTGCCTCTTTGGCCTTCAGCAAGCCACAGTATAGTACAAGGCAGTGTAATGTTCCTGGGCTGCCTCTGTGACCTTGAGCAAGCCTCAGTACACTACAAGGTAGTGAAATGTTCTGGGGTCATCTCTGTTGCCTTGAGCAAGCCACAGTACAGTACAGAGCAGTGAAATGTTCCAGTACTTCCTCTGTGGCCTTGAGCAAGCCACAGTACACTACAAGACTGAAATGTTCTGGGGCTGCCTCTGTGACCTTGAGCAAGCCACAGTACACTACAAGACAGTGAAATGCTCTGGGGCTGCCTCTGTGACCTTGAACAAGCCACAGTAAACTACAAGACAGTGAAATGTTCCTGGGCTGCCTCTGTGGCCTTGAGCAAGCCACAGTACACTACGAGGCAATGAAATGTTCTGGGGCTGCCTCTGTGGCCTTGAGCAAGCTACAGTATAGTACAAGGCAGTGAAATGTTCCTGGGCTGCCTCTGTGACCTTGAGCAAGCCACAGTACACTACAAGGCAGTGAAATGTTCCTGGCCTACCTCTGTGACCTCAAGCAAGCCACAGTACACTACAAGGCAGTGAAATGTTCCTTGGCTGCCTCTTTGGCCTTGAGCAAGCTAAAGTATAGTACAAGGCAGTGAAATGTTCCTGGGCTGCCTCTGTGACCTTGAGCAAGCCACAGTACACTACAAGGCAGTGAAATGTTCTGGGGCCACCTCTGTTGCCTTGAGCAAGCCACAGTATAGTACAAGGCAGTGAAATGTTCCTGGGCTGCCTCTGTGACCTTGAGCAAGAAACAGTACACTACAAGGCAGTGAAATGTTCCTGGCATGCCTCTGTGACCTCGAGCAAGCCACAGTACAGTACAAGGCAGTGAAATGTTCCTTGGCTGCCTCTTTGGCCTTCAGCAAGCCACAGTATAGTACAAGGCAGTGTAATGTTCCTGGGCTGCCTCTGTGACCTTGAGCAAGCCTCAGTACACTACAAGATAGTGAAATGCTCTGGGACTGCCTCTGTGACCTTGAACAAGCCACAGTACACTACAAGACAGTGAAATGTTCTGGGACTGCCTCTGTGACCTTGAGCAAGCCACAGTACACTGCAAGACAGTGAAATGCTCTGGGACTGCCTCTGTGACCTTGAACAAGCCACAGTACACTACAAGACAGTGAAATGTTCCGGAGCTGCCTCTGTGACCTTGAGGAAGCCTCAGTACACTACAAGGCATTGAAATGTTCCGGGGCTGCCTCTGTGACCTTGAGCAAGCCACAGTACACTACTAGGCAGTGAAATGTTCTGGGCCTGCCTCTGTGGCCTTGAGCAAACCACAATACTCTACAAGGCAGTGAAATGTTCCTGGGCTGCCACTGTGACCTTGAGCAAGCCACAGTGCACTACAAGGCAGTGAAATGTTCCTGGGCTACCTCTGTGACCTTGAACAAGCCACAGTACACTACAAGGCAGTGAAATGTTCCTGGGCTGCCTCTGTGGCGGCCTTGAGAAAGCCACAGTACACTACAAGCCAGTGAAATGTTCCGGGGCTACCTCTGTAGCCTTGAACAAGCTACAGGATAGTACAAGACAGAGAAATGTTCCTGGGCTGCCTCTGTGACCTTGAGCAAGCCACAGTACACTACAAGACAATTAAATGTTCCTGGGCTGCCTCTGTGGCCTTGAGCAAGCCACAGTACACTACAGGGCAGTGAAATGTTCCTTGGCTACCTCTTTGGCCTTGAGCAAGCCACAGTATAGTACAAGGCATTGAAATGTTCCTAGGCTGCCTCTGTGACCTTGAGCAAGCCTCAATATACTACAAGGCAGTGAAATTTCTGGGGCCACCTCTGTTGCCTTGAGCAAGCCACAGTACAGTACAGAGCAGTGAAATGTTCCAGTTCTGCCTCTGTGGCCTTGAGCATGCCACAGTACACTACAAGACAGTGAAATGTTCTGGGGCTGCCTCTGTGATTTTGAGCAAGCCACAGTACACTACAAGACAGTGAAATGTTCTTGGGCTGCCTCTGTGACCATGAGCAAGCCTCAGTACACTACAAGGCATTGAAATTTTCCGGGGCTGCCTCTGTGACCTTGAGTAAGCCTCAGTACACTACAAGGTAGTGAAATGTTCCTGGGATGTCTCTGTGACCTTGGGCAAGCCTCAGTACACTACAAGACAGTGAAATGTTCCAGGGCTGCCTCTGTAGCCTGAGTGTCATTAATGAATGTGTATTAGTGTCTTTTTGCAGTGAGGTTTCCCAAATTGTGGATCAGCTAACAGTGGAGGATGATGAGAGCGCAGTGCAGTGAAGGTCCATCAGAAACTGGCAGAATGGGGGTACTCAATATCTGAATCATCAGTAAGATGAATGCGACACCAAAATGGAGTTATAGCAGAGCATGGTAAGTACAGTACTGTGACCATGGCATCTACGTATGTAATTAATTTTTCTTTGTAGTGTATGCCAAAACATCCATTTAAAGCCTGCCCATTTCTGTAAGTTCTTCATCTTTTGCTAATGTACTGACCAAATGTGTAAGAATCTATGCTTTGTACCATGTGTACTGCAAGTAATGTACTTTACAGTACCTCAAAACAGCAAGATACTGGCAGCCCTGCCCCCCCCCAACAGTATATGCCCTCTCATTCATGAAGCCAACAAACATAAGCGACTGAAACAGGCTAAGGCATGGTTGGAAGAAAATGAACAATCTGTGGACATTCTTTTTATTGATGAGACTACCATACCAATGCAGTCTTTTTGCTCCATGGCTTTCCAGAAAAAAAGGATTTCTTATATTAAAACCACAGCTCAAATGCCCCCTGAAAATACTGTCTGGGATGTCATCTGCAGCTGTGGGCTAAGATACTATTATTCGGTGTTATGATGGAGAGCGATTTCTTTAGAGAGGAGATAATGTTCAAAACATTGGTGCTTTTTATCAAGTGAGTTTTTGTGGGTGAATGACAATAAATAGACAATATATTATAAAACTTGTTTTTTATGTTTATCTCAGCAGAATAAGTGCAGTCCATGAATTAAAGGAAGACAAGATTAAAATATTTAAAATATAGAAAACAGGTACTAGAAATACTTTGTAAGACTAACATTTATTGGTTTAATAAATACAATTAGACAATACAAATAATTTCATTTACATTCCAAAAAAATATTTTTACACAGACGATTCTTAATAATAGATGTGGCTATTTAATTTTGTATTCATTCAAGTGCACACATGAGGAGCATCTTAACCATTTTGTATTTCAGTTAGACATTTTGTTGATTTTTATATTAAGTGTAATTATTGATACAGATGCAGTCTGAACACTGAAGAAGGATTATTTCCGAAATGTTTGTTCTTTGGATTGTATCTTAATATAGTATAGAACTGTAAATAAAAAATTGATATATTTAGGTGAGTGGGCCTTTATTACCAATTTAACCTTAACTTAGTCAACAATTCCTCCCCATCCGTCTTCAATACCTGGTTAAATGCTCCATTTACAATACCCATGACAATATCCCCTGAGAATAATAAATAAAGATCAGGCATGGGATCGAGGAAGGGGAGCACCACTAGACACCAAGGAACATGAAAAAAAAGAACTGTCATGTGTGCAGATGGGGAGAGGGACCACCAGACACCAGGAAAACTTTCTTATATATCGGTGGGCGATCGGGTGGGGGAAGGGACCACTAGCTACCAGGGAAAACTGTCTTACATGTCAGGTGGGTGATTGAGTGGGGGGAGGGACCACTAACACCAGGGAATTTCTTTTTTAAACTCTGCTGACAATCAGCAATCATGGGGGGGCACCACAGTACCTCCACCAACCACTAGAGTTGCAGGGGATTAAAGTAAGGGCTCGGTTGGTGATATTTGCATTGTGCAAGGGGGACCCTGCAAAAGGCTCTTGCACAGAGCAAATGCTTTGTGAATGGGACAGCACCCATATGCAGGTCCCCTTCCCCTCATTTGAACTGCTACCCCTCCACACTTTGTCCTGATGCAAATCTGGTTTGAGGGCGCAAACCGTGCTTTTGTGAATACCACATCTGCGCAAAACCCAGTTTGTGCCACACAAACCGGGTTTGCGCAGGGGCAAAGTTTTGTGAATCTGGCCCCTGCTCATTAACTAACAGTGGCCCATGATATCCCACCCCTGATTTTGCTGTTTCTATAGTTCTACTGTCATTCATAAGGAGATAAAGATGGACAGGTATAGGGTACTTTTTATCCAACATTCTGTTTCTAATGTCACACATACAGGAAGATTTTCACAGGACCTTAATGAGTACACCTAACTGAATCTAAGGTGCAAGAAATGCATTCCTAAAGTCATTTAAATACAAGGGAAACAGTATGTTGTTTAATTTGGATAGTTTTAAGAACATGGACTGGCGCTATAAAAAAACAGTAGGACTATCCAAGAAAATGGCAAAACCAGAGAGCATCCCTGAAAATAGAGAGACTTGGAAGGTATGTTATTCTTTGATAAACATTTTTCAAATTCAGAAAAGCAACAGACTGGAAGTGCAGATTGTGTTGTGGTGTCAAGTTTTAACATCTAGCTGGGCAGCATCCCAAGGTATGATTTCAGTTGTGCTAATCCTGTCTGTGGGAGTGGGGTCTCATCGAAAAATGCAGTTACTGCAGTTTACTAATTTTTGCTATTAAAGCTCTCACATCAATTTAAACTCATTTAAACTCTGACAATTCTATGCATTTATCATCTAAATTTCTAATTAAAAAAAGGGGGGTGGCTTAGCTATGTACATCGCCTCCACCATCCAGTTTTTCACGATTGCCCTATCCCTACCTTCAGAGTCCATCAACGCCTTAATGGTAAAACTCTCCATCCCCCACTCAATTCCAATTTACATAGCAGGTACATACTGCACTCCTGACTCCAACACGCCCACCATATTGGACCATCTGGGCTCCTTAAGCTCCCTGGCAGCAGGACATGAGAGCCATATACTTGGGGACTTTAACCTGAACTGGCTCTCTGATTCTCATTCTAAATTTTGAGACAAGGTGACAGCCCTAATGCTAACTCAACTAATCTCTGAACCCACTTGGTTAAACCACAAAACACAGAATCACACTCTTCTAGATTGGTCCCTCACCTCTCACCCGCTCAGGATCTTAGCCTCTGGCCTCCTTCCAGATGCCCTTAGTGACCACCAAGGAATCTACTCTGTACGCAAAATCTAAAGACCTAAAGCTCCCCCACTCAGAATAATTATGACCAGAGCCTACTAATCTCTGGACCTCCCCTCTCTACTAAATGATTTGGGCAATACTGACTGGTCGCACATTAGTCAATACACCTCCATAGACGAGGCTCTGCTGTTCTTTAAGTCCAAGTTCATCACCATCTGGGACCGATACGCTCCCCTCAGACGTACCAGAGTTTGAGGTGCTCACCTCCCATGGATCTCTCCCGAAATCCTAGCCCACCTTCATATCAGAGACAAGGCCTGGAAAACCTATAAATCCACTGGTTCTTTAGCTGACCTCTAGATTTACCGCATGCTTTGGAATACGAGTACCAAAATAATCTGCCAAGCAAAAGCCAACTATTTCAAAGGTGCATTCAATTCCACCTCCCATCTCTCATCTAAATTCTGGAAAGTGGTCAAATCGCTCCTCAGCCCTTCATCGCAGCCCCCCATCCCTTTCCTGCAGGCAGGCGGACTTACCATCACTGACGCCCCCCCCTGCAGTGGCCACATTGTTTAACTCGCTCTTCACAACTAGCCATGCCACTGCCCTGTCCATACCTCACCCTGCTCAGTACCCCTCCCCTCCACCCAATCTAGTGGCACACCCGCAGCTCACTCCTTCTCCTTCCTACTGGTCACCCCAGTCGAGGTATATAATGCACTGGTTGCCCTCAACCCAAGTAAGGGCAAATGTCCTTCCGGGCTGGACTCCAAAATACTCCACCTATCGGGCCCTGCCATTGCCCAACCCCTGGACTCCCTTTTTAACTTATCCTTCTCCCTAGCTGAAGTCCCCACTGAATGGAAACATGCCATCATAATCCCACTTCCCAAGAGTGGTGATGCCATAAACCCAAACAACTATCGGCCCATATCCCTCTTACCGCTTCTGGTTAAACTGCAGGAGCGCTTGGTTCTCCCTCGCCTATCCACCTTTCTGGATTCCGCCTCCTTTTTTTCCCCTACCAGTCTGGTTTTAGGAAATCCCACTTCCCCACTACCTCTCAGGATCACTGATTCCATGCTCACTGGGATGGATGCTGGCCACATCACAGCTATCATCTTCATTGACCGGGCTAAGGCATTCGATACTGTGTCACACTCTCTCTTCCTGGCAAAACTTGCCAATGCTGGACTATCCAACTGGGCCACATCTTGGTTCTTCTCATACCTCACTGGCAGATCCCAAACCATCCACAGCAGTTCTTCCACCTCTGCGCCCCTCACAATCACCTCAGGGGTACTGCAAGGCTCTGTCCTAGGCCCACTCCTGTTCTCGGTCTTCCTGAATGACCTGCTTTCTGCCTGCTCACACTCCTCCATCCACATGTATGCGGACAATACTGTGCTGTATGTATCCAGCCCCTCGACCACAGAGGCTGCGACCAGACTGCAGCAAGATTTTATCTCAGTCCAGCACTGGCTATGCTCAAATCACCTCCTCCCCAATGCCAAAAAGACAGTATCAATAACCTCTGGCACAAGGCACAGAATTTCCAGGCTCCCCTTCCCGATCATATTCCACACCCTGGAAGGGTCCCCCCTTGAGTCCCACACCTCCTTTAGATACTTCGGCGTCTGGCTTGACTAGCACCTCAACTTTTCCATGCACATTGACTCTATACTCAAAAAGCTGCACCCCAGACTTGGAGCACTTTATTGGAACTTTGACAGCATCCCCCTACCTGCATTGAAGGCCATCATGCAGAAAATGATCCTCCCTGTCCTCAACTACGAGGATTTAGTCTACTGTGCCGACCCCAGGTTCACATTAGCCAGACTCGACCCTCTTTTCCACTCTTTCTGTCATTTTGTCCTGAACTGTCCCTACTCCACACACCACTGTGCCCTATATCAATATATGCACCTCACCTCGCTAGACATTCGCAGACAGACCCACTGCACCAAGATCTCAGCCAGGTTTTGGTCCCAGCGACTCCCCTCCTACCGCACCGATGCCCTAACCAACCCCAGCACCCATGCATACTCTCTCAGAAACTCTGACTTGCTGTCCCACACCGGTCTACTACCGGTCAGGCAGGTTTCAGCTACTGCATTCCTTTATTGTGGAACTCCCTCCCAGCTTACGTTCACCACTTTTCCTCCCTCTTGCAACTCAACTCCATGCTCCAAGTTCATTTCACCCCTACCTGCACATGTGTCTAAGTGTTCTCCAGTCTCTAAGGAAATGTCTGTGTATATATGCACCTAGTAATACAATTAATCTGTGCCAATCTATTGTTCTCTCACCTACTTTGTCTCTCACAGGGACCAATTTGTTAGAGGTCTAAACTATGTATTTACTGTATCATGCTGTATTAACTGTGGCTACCTACTGATTTTCTCAACTCACTATTGTCTAGCAAACAGGACCTAATGTTAGTGATCTCCCTGCTATGTAATATCATTTGTTTATACTGTCTTCATCAGCTATCTATGTTCCCCCCTCCCCCAGGACACATCTGGAATCGAGCAGTAGTCTGCTCAGCATGCCTTCCTGGTAAAACGCTTAAATAAATAAATGTGAGGTACTGTACAGTTGGGAAATGTACTATGCAAACACTCAGGAACCTGTCTCACTTCACCTCAACGACCCAGGGTCCTTTAACAACCCTAGAGATACTAACCAATCATTGTAAATTCCTGTATGATGTAACCATGTAAAATTGTCTTAATGTGATGTTCTGCTTAGTGTAGTATGTTCAAAATTGTCTTAAGTAATGTGTCCTTTTTGTATTGACGTGGAGCCTTTGCAAAAGAGTCTTCGACTCAAAGGATTGTAATTCCGAAACTTCAATAAAATAAAATAAATAAATATACATGGTCAAGTTTAATCTCTGAATCCAGCCGCAGATGTGATGTAACTCTGACTGTGAAGTAGAAGCAGTGTCCCACATTTGCACACTATGCAATCACTCACCAACACACCCAGTGATATACTGTAGTGTCTATTGGTTGCTGATGCTGAGTCCAGTTCCACCTACTGCATTTTGGAAGGGGGATGCTGGGACAGTTGAGAATATTTGTACAGTTGCAGTAGAGGTAAGGCACTGAACTGCACCTCAACTGTGATATTTTGTTGGATGCTTGTATTCAACTTTAAGAAAACCATTTCCCCGAAAATGTCATTCCTGAAGTATAAAGACCATAGAACATCTCACCTGCATGACCTTTAACATTCAGTGTGCTCTCTCTTGGTTCAGTCCAGTACTTTGCATCAAAATGGCTATGCAAGAGCATGATGTGTCAGCACCCAGTGTAGGGGGGCTTTGAGGTATACCCCAGAATGTTGTGGAGGGTATCCTTCTCCACATATCAGGACTCCCTGGAGGGCAGTCATGTGGGAGGTGACTGAGCCTACAGATGTAAGTACAGTATACACTTTTAGTGGGTTGATGGTGCATGCTTTACCTGTTTGTGTATGTGTGCATTGTTACTGATGTTGTCTCCATTTTTATGTCTCCACAGAATTTACATGGACATCCAAGACAGATAGTCCTGGAGAGGAGGAACCAACTCAACGGGGCAGTCTCGGTGGTGGTGGTGGTGGCTCAGAAGCACCAGTGGCCATGGCCACTCTTCTTCCTGGACTTCCTGTCCTGGAAGGTGGGTAGCAAGGATGCCCACTATAAAGATGATGTTGGAGAGTGGTGGGCCCTGAAGGAGCCATCAAAGGTATGTGCATGGTTGAGGGGGGCACCGTGTGGCAGCTGCGTACAGCTGCAGGCTTGCATGTACAGCCACCCCATGACTATCACCTGTGTTCTTCTCATCTCAGTGCCATCATGAGCTGCTTAGAAGGAGGGTGCTGGTGGAGAGAGGTTACACATCCACCATCCCCAATGGATCCAGCAAAGATTCTCAGGAGGAGGAAGACTAGGATCCCTTTGTTCATCTGTATTTTTTCCGTCCATTGATGGGGCACTTTTAATTTGTTTTATATACTGTACGTACTGCATATGCTGTATATATAAATAAATATTTATATATTGTCCTATACTTGTCTCATTTTTATTCCAGCAGGTGATGACATGCCACCTGCTGGATCTTTCATAAACTGAGAATGTCACACACTGTTTCCAAGGAACCACTCTTCTAAACTGAGAATGTGATAGAGTGTTCATAAGGGCCCCCTCTACTAAATGAAGGATGCCACACAGGGTTTTCAGGGGCACTCTCTCCTAAATCGAGAATGTGAAATAGAGAATACTGGATGGGCAACTATGCACAACCAGTGTGTTCTGCCACAGAGGGGTTCAAATTCTATCTGACCTCGAAAGCAAAGCTCGAAAGGTCCATGGGAATCAGAACCCTGAGGTGGCAGAACACATTGGATGTGCATAAAATTGCTCATCCTGTATTTTTGTAGTGTATAGTATTGTATGAAATGTGGGTGCATCGAGTTATTTCGCTTTCAAAATGAAACTGACTTGTGCAGTCTCTAGTGGTTTCAGAATTCTGTTGTACCACAGAAGGGTACAATCACATTCCCTGATCTTTGAACTGTGGTACAATAGCATTTTGAAAGGAATAGAATTCTATGCAGAATGACACTCTGCTATACACTATACAGTGTCTCCAAGGGACCACTCTCCTAAACTGTCACATACTGTAGTGTTTCCAATGGTCCCTCTCCTAAACTGAAAAAATTACAGAGTGTTTACAAGGGAACCCTCTCCTAAACTGAGAATGTGGCAGATTGTTTCCAAGGGACCCCCTCTCCTAAACTGAGAAGGTCACATATTGTTTCCAGGGGCACTATCTTCTAAATTGAGGTGGCACTGAGGGTTGAGGTGCTGGATGCCTTACCTCATGCTACGCTGGTGACTCGGGAATGACCTCAGGTCATCGGGGTACTGGCCTGGGGAGAGGGAGGAGTGGGATTGAGTGAGCCTTCAGGCCACTGTCCTCTCCTGGGAATGGTGGGGTGGATTGTCACCCCATCCTGTAGTCCCATCCCCTGTGGGTGGAGATCCGGTGGGGTAACGTAGGTAGGTGGGTGCGGCAGTACAGGTGGGCGGAAGAGGCAAGCTGGCTTCCAGTGTGCCTGCATGCTTCCACGCGCATGTACGGCCATGTGCTGGGACCCCAGGGGGATATGGGAGAAAAACCTACAAAATGCCTACAAAAAGCTATATTAAATAAATAAATTGAGAATGTGACAGTGCAAAGGGCCCCTCTCCTTAACTAAGGACCTATAAGGTTAGGAGTTACAGTATGCACCTCTCTTCAGTCAAAGCTGTATCCTCTGGCCTGCTGAATCGTTAGTATTCAGATGGACATGGCATGGAGTGTTTGCAAAGGTTACTATGTCTATATCATCCACCCAGGTATTCCAAAGTGTTACAAAGTGTGTATTAGAGTGTTTATTGCCTTAGATCACCTATTATTTGCTGTGCCTCTCAACTACTGCCTCCAGACCATGCTCAAGGGTGACACATGCTCAATATAAATGCTGAATAGCGACATCCACAGACCACCGCAGGAACTTCTGTGTCTGAAAAATTCCAATATTAGAAAAAAACAACAAAAAACAACAACATCACCGCAAGTCTGATGCCCAGAGCCATGTCACAAAATCTTTGAAAATGGCAATGGCTGCCACTGTACATGCAAATCTGAGAAGCCTTGCAGCAAAAACACAGAATTGATAAGAAATTGAATTCTTGAACATTGCCCGCGTCTTCTGATACTGACAGAGTCCTGGTTAAATAAGAGAGTGGGGGGGGATGAAAACAGGGATTGAAAATGATAGTTTAGTAAGGCAGGGCAGGAACAAAAGAGGAGGGGGATAATATATAGTCAACAAATACACTGCTAGTAGAAAGGAACCGCTTATCCCAAGTGATGTCTGTGAAATAGTTGGGGTTAAAATAAATATTTCTGGAGGTAAATCAGTGCTTTTATTGGGCTGTTACAGACCACCTAAAAGTTCTTCTCCTAAAATTAAGGAAACAAGGTATACATTGCCATTTGCTGAGACTCATGAATTGCTCCTGATGGGAAATTTTAATTTAGATTGGAGAAGTGAAGAAAGTCACGACACCTGTGTAGCGTAGCCCTCACGTTATGATTAGAGCAATTAATAAATTAACCCATACATATTAATCCCACGTCCCCCTCTGCTGCAGCTGCACTGGATCTGATCTTTATTAATTCTCTCCCCACACTTACTAGGAAGCAGGTACCATGGTAGATCTAAACAGTGACCACCGCACCATTTATTGTATCAAAGGGAAGTTGCTGTCAACAGGTCCACCTAGGATAATATATTATAGATCTACAAAATCTTTTGATTACATAGTGTGGTAGAGTGGCCCTCCTTATATCTCTGGGGTGGCTGGTGTAGGTGTGTCCAAGGAGAATATACACAGTCTGAGGTAAAACAGTGCAGTGTGTTTTCGGGAAGCTTTGTCTCCAACTGACTGGGGTCACAGCCCCTTTAACAAACAGAAGCAGAATCCTACTCCTGTCTGGAGTTCTAACTAAGCAAAATAAATCCTCACGACCTCTGGTTACCAGCTATGCTGGTTCCCAGCCTCCAAGTTGTATCATAAAGTCCACTTACAGACACCACAGTCTTTTCCAAAAGTCTTCATAGCTTGAACTTGCCATTTGTAGCACAACTTCCTGCATTTCCCCCAGGTCTCTGTTTCTTCTGTGTTGCTTAGGTAGGTTTTATACACTGCCCCTAATTAACATTGACAGCAGCTTTGTTTGATTACCTCTCTGTTTGATTTGCTCCCTACCATTTGGTTAGCTCTGTATTTAATCAGCTCCCTACTGGATGCTTCCAGAACTTTGTGTAACCCCTTCAGCATTTCTAAAAAGGGAACAGAGTTTTATCCATTCTTCTGCTGACATAAAATTCCATCTATCACTCTGTCACAATATATTTAATTACTGACTTGGACAGAAAGAAATAGGAAAGACTGCACTTGATACACAACATAAATGATGCCTGGGACAAACTCGTTTCAGAATTAAGTGCAATCTACAATAAACACATCCCTTAAAAATAATAAAAATAAATAAAATAAATAACTCAGCTATGTGGTTCAATAGCTAAATAGCACAGTTAAAAAGAGAAAAAAATAAGGTATGGGGGTTGCTAATAAAATGAGTAGCCCAGAAAATTTGACTAATTATAGGGTAGAAATGAACAAATACGTGAGAGAAGAATAGGCTGTAAAATAAATTTTGGTATACAATCAAAGTCCTAAATGGGAAAAATAGGACATGTGAATGACAACAACTTCACTAAAGAGAAAGAGTTGCCAGACAAGTTTAATGAGTTCTTCATCAAGGTAGGGATCCCTGGTGGAATAGTACTTCAAACGGAAAGTAAGGAGATAACACATAGTGCTAGTGAGGATGGAAGACAATTTGCCTTTGTAGAAACAACAGAATAGGAGGCTTATGCAAATTTATTAGAATTAAAAAGCAATAAAAGCTGTGGGCCGGACAACCTTATGGCTAAATTTTTAAAATATGCAACATTACAGGTTTCAGGACCATTAGCCAATTTGTTTAATTGGTCCCTGGCATCAGGGGACTTGCCATTGAGTTGGAAGTGGGCCAGGGTTGTCCTCATTTTCGAGGGGGGGGGAGGCAGCCCTGGCCTGATGAAAAACTATAGATCAGTCTCTTTACTTCCAGGGGTGGCTAAGTTGTTGGAGAAAATAGTGGCAAAACAATTACAATCCTTTTTGGAAGAGGACAGCAAACAGGACAAATTTCAGTCTGTAGAAACCATAGCACAGTATTCTCAATGTCAAATGTCTTGGATGATGTTAGCAGGGCGTCAAAGCTTGGAAAAGCTACTGGAGCCTTCAACATGGTGGACCATAAGATACTACTGGAGAAGTTGATGGAGGTTCATTTGAGGGAATAGCACTTTGTCCTGGTTTAACAGTTACCTTGCTGGTAGAACCCAAAATGTCTTAGTGAATAGGAGGTGGTCAGGAGAGCTGCTTTTTAAAAATGGAGTCTCACAGGGGGTCAGTATTAGACCCTCTATTATTTACATTGTACTTAAGGGGTTTAGGGGAGAACATCAGAGGTGTAGACTGTGACGCTTGGCCAGCTGGCTATGATTGTTGAAAGATATTTGTAATATAAAAATATTGTAGATGATTGTCTCACATAAGACAACCTGTGCTTATTGGTGCCCCCCCCCCAGGTTTCAGTGAAGCTACAGAATATATTAACCTGAAACCAGGAGGTAATTAAGAAGACTAGAGACCTGATTAAAGGTCTCCTGTTTTTTTTGTCTTAAAAAGAACTGACCCAACTGCCAGGATATAGGGCTCATAAAGTTTTATAATTCCTATAGGAAGAACATTGGTACCACCATGGTGATAAAAGTTTTAAAACCCTTTGATATGCCTTAGGAACAGGACCCACACAAGATCAAAGAGAAAAATGTTCAATTAAGGAGTCATATTTAGGAAGTGGAAGTTTTACCGATGTCACCTTATTCAATATACCTCCTGATAGGACATCATGTTTGTATTGTTTTATATTCTAAAAGGAGGAGCTAGATGACTCACCAAGGGGGTTGGGAGATGGAGTTGAAATGTATCCTTGTAACTGGGGAAAATGTCATACCATCTCGGGACTGTAGAAAGGCACAGCTCTCTGATATAATTGCACTTATAGAGGTAATACATTAGATAGAAAAAGTCTAACTGTATTGTGGTAGGAGTTTTTGTTTTGTAATCGTCCCCTCTTTTTTTATGTGACTGTGAGCTCTTTGATATATTGTTCTGTGTTTACATTTTTCATATTTTTATCATCTTTTAGTAAAATCATTTTTTCAAGATTCTGTCTGGGTGTGTCTTCCAAGTTCTTTTTGCATGTGATGTATATGTGGTTAAGTTTGACAGCTGTTCTGAAGAGCTTGATGGTGTTACTAAACTGGGAAAAGGTAAGAATATACCCAAGGTCTTTTATAGAGTTTTAAGGGTTCATTTTGGTAGCCTAGCTCGGTGCACCTGACGAAAGATTGTACCTATCTGAGCCTGTACATTGGGTACGCTAGCATAAGGTTCACAGTTTGAATCCCCACAGAACTTGAGACTAAAGGTGATTCAGACCCAAAAGCAGACAAGAGGGTTATCTTGTCTGTTACCTGTTCACATTACTGCACTCAGAGGTTGGCACTGTGGGAGCAGAGGACCTGACCTGCTGAGGGCATTTGTGACAGATTTGGTTAACAGCGGTGCAATAAAATTGGTAACACAAGCTTTAACTTTTCAGCTGTGTCAACTTAATACTGTACAGCTCACTTGCAAAATAAGGCAGTGATTTATTGTTAAAAAGGAAACAGAATTTTATAATTTTGCTTACAGTCACGTTCCTACCTGTTTTATTTCTTTTCTAAAGTGCAAGTTAAAGTAGCCATAGTTAGGGAAGAAGATGGCTTCCAACTACAGTGGGCACACTGCAGACTACTTGAGGCAGTTGTGCCAGGACAGAGGAGTTCTGCATGAGGGGAGAGCCACCAAGCAAAACCTTGTGGATCCCCTGATGGTAGCAGATTCCCAGAGCATCGAGTCACAGACTGTGACTGAAAAAGACTGAACCTTGGATGTGGAGGGGTCAGTGGCCAGTGCAGTGTCCAGATCCAGTGGGGGGACAGCAGGGCCAGTGCAAGCCCAGGGCCACAGCAGCAGGGGAAGGTCACCAGCATTCTGGAGCCAGAAGCAAGCAGGCTGCAGACTGAGTTACACAGAATGGAGTTGGAGTTCCAGAGAGAAGAGAAGCAAGAACAGTGAGCCGCAGAGGAGAAGAGGAAGGGACAACACCGAGCCGCAGAGGAGAAGAGGGAGCAAGAACGTAGAGAAGCGGACCATGAACAGTGAGAGGTGGACCATGAAGAGCCTGACTGCCAGAGGTGACATGAACTGGGGAAGTTACAACTCCAACAAACAGCACCAGAGCAGGCAAGTGGCTTGGGTTTAACTGGAACTGCAGGACTGGGTTGTAAATGAAATTCAAAATTGATAGCTGAATTTAAAGAGGGGGAGGATATGGATGCCTTTTTAAATTCCTTTGAAAATGTTTGTATTCAGGCAAATATTTCTAGTGGGTCATGGAGCTTCCAGCTATCCCTGCTACTTACCAGAAAACCTCAGGATGCATTGGGTCAAATGGACAATGAGGACAGTAATGATTACAGCAAACTTATAGCTGCACTTTTAAAAAAGTTTGATTTAACTGCAGAAGCACACAGAGCTAAATTCCATAAGCTCAAGAGAAGCCCTGACATGAGCTATGAGCAGCTAGCCACGAAACAACACCAATGTTTAAAACATTGGTGGGAGGGAATTGAAGCAAACTCCGTAGATAAAATTGAAAATGCTATTTTGTTAGAACAGTTTTTTGGGCATGCCCAGCAGAGCTGAAATCCTGGCTAGAGGACCAAGATTCCAAAACAGTGCAAGAGGCTGTTGAACTCTCGGACCGCTATGCCAAGAGCAGACCTGCTTTGAGAGCGAATGGGGCAGGTGTGGCAGCGCAGAAAGGGAAAAGCACACCTTCAGGGCAGCTAAAACCCTCACTGCCTCCACCAAAACCAGTTAGCCCCAGGTTTTAAAGAAAAGATTTTTCTGAGAAAAGAAGTGAATGTTGAGTTTGTAAAGAAACTGGGCATGTTGCAAGACAGTGTCTCAAAAGGACTAACAATACGCAAAATGGGGCTAGGAAAGAAGTGGGTTGATTGTGTCCCTGGAAGCACGCCTGTGAACATGAGGGAACACATTCACCCAGTCACAGTGAATGGTGTACAGACACAAGGGTTAAGGGACACAGGGGCATCCCTGACATTGGTAAAAGGGGATCTGGTACAGCCTGGTCAGCTTATACCCAATGAATTTGTAACTGTACAAGGCTTCGCTGGTGAGAAGAAAAAATTGCCACTCGCTAGTGTTCTCCTAGACTGGGGTGAAACAGGGGGAACTGTATAACAGGTGGCTGTAGCCCAAACTTTAGCAGTTGGCATCATCCTTGGCAACAATCACAGACAGGGGATGGTGTGTGCAGTTACCCATAGCCAAGTGGCAAGAGAAAATTGTAGTTCCATGAACTCCACAGAAGCCATTATGAAAACCACTGGGAGGCTGGTTCCCCAGCCTGTGTCTCCAGATATGGAGACTAATGAAAAGGAGATAAAAATGTCCCCAGTAGCAGTTAACCACACAGCTACAGATGGTTACACCAAAGAAGAAGGAGTGACCCATTGTCAGAGGGTTAGAGATGACAGTGATCCTGAGTGCCCTGATGCTAGCGCTAGGGAACCTAGTTTAGAGACTGAAGGGGATCTGTCCCATGCCTTGGGAATGTGGGAAACAGTAAAAGAAAGTGACAAGACTGTCTATAAATACATTAGTGAAAGGAGAAAGTCCGGAGGGGGTATTGCTAAGATCAAAGGGGATAAGGGTGTGTGTGAGGAGGAGGACCACGTAAAAGCATCTATCCAAAACAGATACTTCTGCTCAGTATTTACTGAAGAGAAGGTAGGGCAGGGCCCACAGCTCTGCACCATGGACACAGGGGAAGGGAGGTGTGCACTAGTCCCTTCACAAAAGAAAGGGTCCTACAAGAGCTCGATAAGCTCAGGGTGGACAAGGCAAGGGGACCTGATGGCATACATCCCAGGGTACTAAAGGAGCTAAGGGTGGAACTAGTAGAGTCATTATCAGAACTGTTTAGTGAGTCTCTGAGCACAGAAGAGGTCCCAGAAGACTGGAGAAGGGCTCATGTGATCCCGCTCCACAAGAGTGGTAGCAGGGAGGAGGCAAGGAACTACAGACCAGTCAGTCTTACCTCAGAGATGAAAGGAGCTTAATATGTATAGCCTCGAGGAAAGGAGGGAGAGGGGGGACATGATAGAAACATTCAAGTACCTCAAGGGAATCAACAAAGTCCAAGAGGGTAGCATCTTTCAAAAAAAGAGGTGAGCAAGAACAAGAGGGCACAATTTGAAGATAGAGGGGGGGCGGCTCAGAGGTAATTTAAGGAAGTATTTTTTCACAGAGAGGGTTGTAGATGCATGGAACTGCCTTCCGGAGGAGGTTGTGGAGTCAAAATCAGTGGTGGAATTCAAGCATGCATGGGACAGTCATAAGGCAATTCTAAGGGGTGGGGGTAGGAAGAAGTAGGCTGCTGGTTAACTAGGATCTGCAGCTTATCCAGTAGGTAGGGAAATGGGCAGAATGGGTGGGCCAAGCGGCCCTTATCTGCTGTCAAATTCTATGTTTCTATGTTTCTAAGTAGTGGGCAAGATTATGGAGACACTCCTTAAGGAAAGTATAGTGCAACACCTGGAATCCATAGGAGCACAGGATCCAAGACAGCATGGGTTTACAAAAGGTCCTGTCAAATTAATCGCATAGATTTCTTTGTCTGGGAAAACAGAGTGGTGGACCAAGGGGGAGCTGTTGATGTTGCCTACCTTGACTTCAGCAAATCTTTTGATACTGTTCCACATAGAAGATAGATAAACAACCTGGGTAGGCTCGGGGTGGGTCAGAAGTTGGTCAACTGGGTGGCAAACTTGTTGACGGGCAGAAAACAGAGAGTGATGGTAAATGGTATGCAGTCAGAAGAGATGCAAGTCACAAGTGGGGTACATCAGGTATCAGTCCTGGGGCCTGTCCTCTTCAATATCTTCATCAGTGACATTGCAGATGGACTGGAGGGTAAGGTTTGTCTGTTTGCAGATGACATCAAGATCTGCAACAGAGTAGATGATCCAGATGGGGTGGGCAGAATGAGAAGAGATCTGGATAAACTAGCAAAATGTTCAGAATAGTGGCAACTGGGGTCTAACGCAAAGATCATGCACATAGGGAAGAGAAACCCTGAAGCCACCTATAGGCTGGGAGGGGAGTTGCTGGCAGTCACAAGAGAAGAAAGAGACTTGGGCGTCATCATTACCAATGACCTGAAATCATCCAACCAGACCTCTAAAGCAGTAGGTAAGGCTAGAGGGATGTTGGGGTGTATTAGTAGGGGTATCACAAGTCGGAAGAGGGAGGTAATAATCCCTCTTTACAAGACACTGGTAAGGCCTCATCTGGAGTACTGCATGCAGTACTGGAGGCCACACTTTCACAAGGACATTAGCCAAATTGAGGCAGTACAGAGAAGGGCAACTAAAATGGTGCAGGGACTGCATCAGAAAACACATGAGGACAGATTAACTGAGCTCAATATGCATACCTTAAAGCAAAGGAGGAAGAGAGGTGATATGATTGAAACATTCAAACACCTTAAGTGTTTAGGGCTTTAACAAGGTGAAAGAGTTTAACATGTTTCAATATAAGAAAAATTGCAGGACAAGAGGACACATCATGAGATTAGAGGGAGGCCAATTAAGGGGTAATGTGAGGAAGTTCTTTTTCACAGAAAGGGTGGTGGATGCATGGAACGGCCTACCTCAGGAAGTGGTGGATATGAATACAGTGCAGGGCTTCAAACAGGCATGGGACTGGCATAAGGGAGCAATACAGATGAGTATGAATAGATAGGCCATAGACAGAGCAAAGGCCTATGGCACATTCATAAGGTAGAAAAAGAAATGGGCAGACTGGATGGGCCTTGCGCTCCTTATCTGCTGTCAACTTCTGTGTTTCTATGTAAGGAGTTTGCAGCAGCTCAGAAAAGTGACCCTATTCTAGAGAAGCTGAACGCTTGGCAGACTCTGACAGAGCAAAGGGAGGTGACAGTAAACGTAAGGTTTATTAGGAAAATGGACTAATGTATACTCAGGCTGTAAAGACAGAGGGAGGGGTGATAGGCAGGCAGCTTGTCATTCCCCAGGGGTAGTGTGAGCAGTTGCTCAAGATTGCATATGACATTCCCTTGAATGGTCAGCTGGGAATCACGCGCACTACTTAGCAGTTGGCCCAGAATTTCTATTGGCCCAACTTCACCCAGCAGGTGAAGGAGTATTGCAGGTCTTGTCACTGGTGCCAAGAAATAGGGAAAGCAGGTAAGTAAACCCAAGCCACCCCAATTCCATTGCCCATCGTGGAGGAGCCATTCCAAAGAGTGGGAATGGATATTGTGGGGCTTTTAAATACCCCAGCTCCTCCGGGAAGAGATTCATCCTGACTGTGGTGGATTATGCCTCCCAGTATCCAGAGGCAGTCACCCTATCCTCACTGAGGACAGACAAAGTGGCAGATGTCTTACTTGGGATTTTCTTTTGTGTTGGGTTTCTGCAGGAGGTTATCACCGATCGAGGGGGTTCCTTCATGTTGGACCTGATGTAATGTGTGTGGGAGAAGTGTGGGGTGGTGCAGAGGTGCACTACACCTTATCACCCACAAGCCGATGGGCTTGTGGAAAGATTTAACGTGTACCCTGAAAGTCAATGCCCAAGCGCTTGCTGAACAGCATGGGAGGGACTGGGAGAAATACCTTCCCACCTGTTGTTTGCATACAGGGAGGTGCCCCAAGAGTCAACAGGATTTTCTCCCTTCGAGCTCTTATATGGACGCTGGGTACGTGGGCCCCTAGACTTGATCTGGGAGGACTGGGAAGGCAAGCACGCCACCCGGGGCACTCCCATAGTGGATTATGTCCTTAGATTTAGGGAAAGACTGAAGGAGCTTAATGGGACACTGCAGAGCAACCTGACAGCTGCCCAACAGAAACAAAAAGTGTGGTATGACCGCAGAGCCAGAGCTCACTTGTATACGGTGGGTCAGGAAGTCATGGTCCTTATTCTGGTCCAGAAAGACAAGCTGCAGGATGAGTGAGCAGGACCATACAAAGTAGTTAGAAAGGTAAATGATGTGAACTATATCATAGAACTACCTGACAGAAGACACACAGAAAGAATGTACCACGTCAATATGATGAAGCCATATGCTAATAGGGCTGACATGGTGTTTGCAGTATGTAGTCCTGGGGGGGGACAGACGAAGGAGACCCCCTTCTGAACTTGCTGGAAGAAAGCAAGTGGAAGTCCTCTGTGGAGGCAGTTAAATTGTTTCCCCAGCTGGCCCTGGACAAGATCCAGGAAGTAAGAGAGGTTTTAGCAGACTTTGCCCCACTGTTTAGCGCCAAGTCTGGACTAACCCCCTTAGCAATGCACAATGTGGAGACAGGGACACAGATGCCCATACGGTGGACAGCATATCGGGTGTCATATGCTGTCCAAAAGGACATTAGAAGGAAGGTGGAGGAAATTCTGGATTTAGGGGTAATCCAGAGATCCCACAGCCCCTGGGCCTCACCCATAGTCCTTGTGCCCAAGCCAGATGACTCTACTTGTTTCTGTGTGGACTATCGTGGACTGAATGCAGTCATGAAGTCAGACACCCATCCGATGCCCCAGACGGATGAACTCCTGGACAAGTTGGGAGGGCGACATACCTTATGACTACTGACCTGACAAAGGGGTATTAGCAGGTAGAGTTAACTGACAGAGCTAGGGAGAGGTCAGCCTTCATCACTCTGATAGGCTTGTTTGAATTTAAGGTAATGCCTTTCAGAATGAAGAAGGCTCTGGCCACATTCCAAAGGTTCGTGAACCAGGTGTTGAATGGTGCTGAGGAGTACGCCATGGCGTACCTGGATGACATTGCCATCTTTAGTGCAAGCTGGGAGGAACACCTGTTCCACCTTAAGGAAGTGCTGGGCAGGATACAGAGGGCTGGGCTCACTGTCAAAGCTGAGAAGTGCCAGGTGGTCATGGCTGAAGTGGCATACCTTGGGCATGTTGTAGACCAGGGACAGCTCCGTTCTAACCAAGTAAAAATAGAGGTGATCAAGGCATGGCCCAAACCACAAATGCAGAAGCAGGTCAGGAGTTTTCTAGGGACAGCAGGGTACTATAGGAAATCTGCACCCAATTACAGTGCCCTGGCTGCTCCCCATCTACCCTGGTAAAGAAAAAGATGCCTAAGAAAATTACTTGGGAACCAGCCTGTGAAAAAGCCTTTACCAGACTGAAGGAGGCACTGTGCAGTGCTCCTGTATTGACAAGTCCTGACTATAACAGACCCTTTATAGCCCATACTGATGCCTCAGACATGGGTATTGGGGCAGTACTGAGTCAGAATCCAACCAAGGAAAAGATCACCCTGTAGTGTACCTGAGTGAAAATTTACTTCCCAGGGAGAAGGCTTAGTCTACTGTGGAAAAAGAGTGTATTGCCAAAGTGTGGGCCCTAAAGAAGTTAGAACCATACTTATATGGGCAGCATTTTGAGGTGCAGACTGACCACAACCCCCTGGTTTGGCTGACGCAAATGGGAAAAACTAATGGTAGACTATTAAGATGGAGTCTTGCCTTGCAAGGGTATGACATGACGGTCTTACATAGGGCTGGCGTGCCCAATCAGAACGCCGATGGCCTGTCACGTCTGTATGAGGAGTGAACTGACTTTGGATGTTCATCCCATATGGGGGATAGAGCACCCAAATTCAGTCTAGGTGGGGAGGACTGTGATGCTTGTCCAGCTGGTTATGATTGTTGTATGATATTGTAATATAACAATATAGTAGGTGATTGTCTCACATAAGGCAACCTGTGCTTATGGATGCCCCCTTCCCCTCCAGGTTTCAGTGAAGCTACACGATATAGTAACCTGAAACCAGGAGGTAATTAAAAAGACCAGAGACCTGATTAAAGGTCTCCTGTTGTTTTTGTCTTAAATAGAACTGACCCAGCTGCCAGGATATAGGGCTCATAAAGTGTTATGATTCCTATAGGAATAACATTGATACCACCATGGTGCTAAAAGTTGTAAAACCCTGTGAAATGCCTTGGGAAAAGGACCCACACAAGATCAAAGAGAAAAATGTTCAATTAAGGAGTCATATTTAGGAAGTAGAATTTTTGCTGATGTCACCTTATTCAATATACCTCATGATAGGACATCATGTTTGTATTGTTTTATATTCTAAAAGGAGGAGCTAGATGACTCACCAAGGGGTGGGGAGATGGAGTTGAAATGTATCATTGTAACTGGGGAAAATGACATACCATCTTGGGACTGTAGAAAGACACTGCTCTCTGATATAATTGCTCTTATAGAGGTAATACATTAGATAGAAAAAGTCTAACTGTATTGTGGTAGGAGTTTTTGTTTTGTAATCTTCCCTAGTTCTTTTATGTGATTGTGAGCATTTTGATATGTTGTTCTGTTTACATTTTTCATGTTTTTATCATCTTTTAGTAAAATCTTTTTTTCAAGATACTGTCTGTGTGTGTCTTCCAAGTTCTTTTTGCATGTGATGTATACGTGGTTAAGTTTGACAGCTGTTCTGAGGAGCTTTATGGTGTTACTAAACTGGGAAAAGGTAAGAATACACCTAAGGTCTTTTATAGAGTTTTAAGGGTTCATTTTGGAAGTCTAGCTTGGTGCCCCGGCGAAAGATTGTACCATAATCCTCGAAGAGGGTACGCATCTGAACCTGTACATTGAGTAAGCTAGCATAAAGTTCACAGTTTGAATCCCCCCAGAACTTGAGACTAAAGGTGATTCAGACCCAAAAGTAGACAGGAGGGTTACCCTGTCTGTTACCTATTCACATTACTGCGCTCGGAGGTTGGCACTGTGGGAGCAGAGGGCCTGACCTGCCAAGTGAGTTTGTGACATCTGTATGCAGATGATATGGTGATCTACACCTCCGATACAGCCACTGGGGCAGTATAGTTATGGTTGCAGATGGCCTTAAATAGTCCACAGTCATTTTTCAGTCAGATTTCTTTAAAAATAAATGAAATGAAAACCGACATAATGCTACTTGGAACAGTGCAAAGATTAAATAAGTTATATAAAAACACATTGCTCATCTTCTCTAAAGAGAGAAATCAGACTGAGCAAGCAGAGAGGTGCAAATAGGTTTTTGAGCAGATACCCAGGGATCAGGTAACCTACACATTGCAAAACTCATAAATAGAATTGGCACAAAGTTCCAGAATATTTAACAGAGAGGTTGGTATTTAAGGAAAAACACGCATCTCAGAGAAGCACATGTCTCTTAGAACTGGCATCCCCTCGGATTGTCACAGCAGGGGCCATGCCCTTTTTTAGCTACTGAGTGTATTTAGTGTGGAATTTCTTTCCTGAGATACTGTATTTCAAACACAGGGAATAAAATCCCCTTCTATTAGACAAATAAAACAACGGTTCCTGTCACTACTACAAAGGTGTGCCAAATGCAGGGAAGGGATAACGTAATTGCAATACCCTTGCTCTATATACGGATCCCCAGAAATTTCTGAACACGTAAGCAATAAGACATGACAGGGTGTGCATGGAACATATTTTACCGCACGGCCAGGGGCGTAATAAGGCACGAGGCCTTGGCCGAGTGCCTTTTAGCCCCTGGGTGCGGTAAAATATGTTACATGCACACACCTGGAATGTCTTATTGCGCTTATAAAATGGGCTATTTTATTTTTTTAAAAATTTTTTATGTTAAAAGCACATTTAGATAGGAATACACTGACATAAATTAGTGTATTTATAGTAAAATAGTCCTTCCGCCTTTGTGTTCGGTAATTGCTTTAGTACATTTGTCCTCCATTGGGATCCATAGTTATACTAAGATGAGGAAGTGGGCAAGATTTTTTTTCTGATTAATTTAAGCTGCAGCCGATAGCAGAAGTATGAAGTGGGGAGAATTGAATTTAGTCTGGGGATGGGCGAGGATGGCAGGACAAGAAAGCACTTTTTTTTTTTTTTTTTTTACGTAGCTGGCGAGTAAAATTTTTTTTTAAACGGAGCGGGCGAGGATAAAAGCTGCAACCGATAGCAGCAGAAGTATGGAGTGGGGAGAACTGTAGTTAGGTCTGGGGACGGGTGAGGATGGCAGGACAAGAAAGCAAATTTTTTTTAAATGGAGCAGGCGAGGATCACAGCACAAGCAGTAACATTTTTTTTAAACGGAGCGGGTGTCCTGTAATCCCAAGCAAACTACTACAGCAGGGCCTATTTTACACTTTTGTCAACAGCACAACACTTTTTACATTCAGGCAAAGTGACTGTGTTAAAACTTCTCCATCTACTTATCCCACATGCTAATATTAAAATCTACTTTGTTTGCTCTAAACATCGCTCTGTTTTATAAAACGGGTAGGCTGACTAATTCAACTCAGTTTTCCTCAGGCTTGTGAAATACAAAGATGGCAGACAGTAAAAATGCCAACGTTCCATGGCTTATGGATATTGGCCTTTTTACTGCCAGCCCCTTTTTTTACCCATGCATGGAACATATTTCATGCATGGGTAACTAGCCAATCACATTGCTTCATTTAGCCTACCCATTTTATAATCATATTTGCCAGTTGATTGATGTTTTCATTTAAATGGAAGCACATACTGTATATTGAGATTTGCTATTTTTGTAGTGATATTTGTAACTTATTTAAATGTTGGTTTTACATGATGTAATGTTGGTACGTGTGTATAAAGGGATGTCATTGTAAATGAGCTTTAGCTCAATAACTTAACCCTAATTATAAGTCTAATTAATTATTCATCAGCCTAGCTAGGCTTCTGATTGACTACTGGAGTGGTCATTAACATCTTAGACATGAAAAATCCAGGTGCCAACTGACACCGTCTGGCACGCGCGGCTCATACCACTTGATGTAAAACCTTAAATAAGTTAAAACTAAATGGGGAAAAAAGACAATTGTTATTGTGATTAGACTTATAATTGCAATAACGACCTCGAGGCCCATCATTTCCGTGGATTAATTACTAGCTGGAGGGAGGTTGCCCTTGGCTGTGCCTTGGGCCACCCATCCCCCAACTGATCATTAATCCCTTGGAAATGACTGGCTTCTCCATTGTAATTGCTTAAATAAACTTGAAACTTGAAGCATGCTGTAACATCACTTTGTAAATTAACTGAGAGTTCCTTTGTGCCTGGCCGTCAAGGAAATTCAATATTTTTGACTAAAAGCTAGTCAGGCTCCTCACAAACTAGATATCACCTTGCTCAAGACAAAGAGCTGATTCAGATAAAGTTGTTTCTGGTGTGCCAAGACATTAAGGTTGAGTGGAGTGGAGTTCCTTCAGTTTATAATGGGGCTCAGAATAAGAAAATTAAGCTTGGCTTGCTAGAACGCTGGTGCTTTTTTCCAACTAAATTGAACTAAAACTATTACAATAATTTGTTGTTTGAAAAAAAAGGGAGCATTGTGAAAAAGGGGACACCTTTTTTTCTCCCAGCCATGTCTGCTAGCAATACTCCCTATTCTGGCTCACTGACCCCCATCCCCCTAGATCCTTCCCCACTGACACCTCCCATGAGTCATCCTCTGTTGCAGGGGCTCCTAGGAGGGGCCATTCTCCCCGAGGCAGTCCACTCTGTGGACTAGGATGCAGGGATCCTGGGAGAGGGCTGTCCTCCCGAGGCAGCCCACTGTGGAAACAAGTATGTAGGGGTTCCTGGGAGAGGCTGCCCTCCCCGAGGCAGCCCACTGTGGAGACAAGGATGCAGGGGCTCCTAGGAGAGGGCCATTCTGCCCCCAAGGCAGCCCACTGTGGGGACTAGGATGCAGGGGCTCCTAGAAGAGGGCTGTCCTCCCCGTGAGACAGTCCATTCTGTGGACTAGGATGCAGGGGCTCCTGGGAGAGGGACATTCCCCACCCTGAGGCAGTCTACTGTGTGGACTAGGATGTGGGGACTCCTTGGAGAGGGCTATTCTCCCCCCTGAGGCAGCCCACTCTGTGGACTAGGATACAGGGGCTCCTGGGAGAGGGCCATTCTCCCCACTGAGGCAGTCCACTGTGTAGACGAGGATGCAGGGGCCCCTGGGAATGAGCCATTCTCCCCCCTTGAGGCAGTCCACTCTGTGGACTAGGATGCAAGGGCTCCTGGGGGAGGGACATTCTCCCCTCGAGACAGTCCACTGTGTGGACTAGGATGCAGGGGCTCCCGGGAGACGGCTGTCCTCCCCGAGTCAGTCCACTCTGTGGACTAGGATGCAGGGCCTCCTGAGAGAAGGCCATTCTACCCGCGAGGCAGGCCACTCTGTGGACTAAGATGCAGGGCCTCCTGGAAGAGGGCCTTTCTCCCCCCCCAAGGCAGTCCACTCTGTGGACTAGGACGCAGGGGCTCCTGGGAGAAGGCCATTCTCCCCCGAGGCAGGCCACTCTGTGGACTAGGACGCAGTGTCTGTGGGCACCAGGGCCCAGGGGAAGCCCAGGGAGTCCAGACTGTCATAAAGACAAACATGTGTTTTTCTCTCTGCTTAGCTTCCTGGTCTCTCCTTCCTCCCCTGGCAGAGGCACAGCCCACTAATCAGCCAAGACTTCACACAGTAACATCCCATGGTGGAAGCAAGCTCCTTTGGCCCACCACAGGGGTCACTGCAGCACCAGAGCCCACCGCTACCCCTCACCTACCACAGCATGCTGCAATCTGGCCTGCCTCCTGATGCAGAGTCCCCAGTTCATTCCTAAACTTGGGTCCCCTGCAAGGCAGCACATTGCTTTACCACTGGGTCACTGGGGCAGTGGAAAGGGGGGGGCACCTTTTAAAGTAAGCTTATCACTTTTAAGAAAACTTAGATACCATTCAGTCTATATGTTGTGTATTGCTTGCAGTTCTTTTACCTTTGTTCTTCATTGTTAGGTTAATCTGCATGAACACTTTATCCTTATCCCATAGAGTTCATCTGCTTCTGCTGCTTAATCCTTTGCTGAAGTCATGATCCTTTACTTGTGACATCACAGTTTGCTGATGTGGAGATGGGTTATGATATCATAAACAGTGGATTGTAATTTCAGTAAAGGAATGGACAGCAGGAGTAGATCAACTATAGGGGACAAGGATTCTGGTTCAATGCAAATTAACCAAGGTATAAAGAATAATGGGATAGAAGTACGGAAGATCTATAGAATATAAACTGAACTGTGCCTGAATATTATGTTTTTTTAAAGTTGTCCTGCACATGACAAAAATCACTGTAAGTATGAGCATGGTGATTTTGCAGGTAGTTAAAAAATGCCTACCTACACTGTACAGTCAGTTTCCAGAACAAACATAAACACCGCTGTGGCTGTGAATCAGTGACCTGTGTAATGATCAGAACAATCGGTGCAGCACAGCATGTAAAAAGTTGGACTTTTTCATTTTATAGAACTTACATGATCATCATGTATTTTGAACTCCGTGTCCTGTAATAGCTAAATAACCTACTCTGACATGAAGGCTGAGCACGTGAAACAGAACGTGCCATTTGAAACTTTTCTGAATGGCAACTGGCAGCTTTATTTATTTAGGATTTGTTGACAGGGAAAGGCACACTGAGGCAAGGCTTGTTTCCTGGTGTGACCCAGGGAAATTAACACAGTAGCAGAATGAAACCAACAATTATATACAAAAAGTCAAAAGGTCTACTTACATGATGCACAGTATAAACTGGGAACAGCTGACACTAAATTTACAAGAATATACATATGTGACTCAAGGGAACAGTTGGAGATATGGTGGTAGGAACAGGATGTAAGGGGGAAGAGAGAGACTGCAACTAAAAGCAGACAGGGGACATGAAGTGGGAGGGGCTGGTTGCAGGAGCCAGTGTGTGGGGAAGAGGTCATGTAGGAGAACTTAGGAGGGAGTGTAATCCAAAGGAGGCTGTGCAAGTCACTTAACCGCCCAGTGCTCCCAGGTCGCCCCTGAAAACAGGCAGTTGTGCCTAGTGGGCCTTACCTGGTTACCAAAGACTTACAAAAAAAAAAAAAAAGAAGAAACCGTGAATTGCCCAGCTGAGGTTTTGCAACAGGGAACTGAGAAGAAGCAGAGTCAGTGGATAGGGGGAAGGGGGAAAAGAGAGTCATAGGTGTAGGAACTTATGGACGAGGGGTGGCGGCAGCACCCACACAACACACACACTTTTGCCCATGAGCATTCGAAGTACCCTGCATGCAAGGCCAAAAGAGAAGCAGTCATGGTCTCTTTTGTTATTATTACAGCCTCCCCACCTTTCCCCATGTTTCAACACCCCTGTGGAGAGTAGAGAGCCAAGGTGACTGGGGAAGGAGCAAAACCAAAATGTGGATACAAAAGTGTGACCAGTACCTGCCCTTGAGAAGGTTTAGGGATAGAGTGCAACAGAGGATGCAGTGGTGTCAGCTGGAAGGGCAGTTTAGGAAACAAATTGGCATAGAAAGTGAAAGGGGCTGGCATGCTATTCAGGGTCCAGGAACCCTTTAACGACATTCATACAAGACTTCTCTGGGAGGCAAAACTCACAAAGCTTTTTGGAACAGATAAACATGGGCTAAACAAAAATGTGGGCTTCTTCACAGAGACTAGATCCCAGACTGAGTTTTGACAGTTTCCACTGCAGCACTAGGCCCTACCATTTAGAATTTGTTTTATGTATTTTTTTAAATCTTCATCTGTTGTTGGGACATAATGACTTAAAAGAGCCACACATGCAGACACTGCTTAATTTACTGAACTGGCAGCATTACAAGCCACTGATCTTTTGTTAGGGTATCACTTTAAGTAGCTCACCATTTACAGGTCTGATCTCTCACCTTCTAATGACTTGAGGCCTATTTCCTGGTTGTCACCTGTATTGTATTAAATTGCTTCCTTTACAGCCTTCCCTTTGTTAAGCAATCTAGGACCCACAAACTCTTGTATATATTTTGAAATGCTGGTTAGTTTTCCCTGCACCTGATTAAGGGATCAGAATGGTCTCAAAAGCGTGTGTAAAAATTCTTCAGTTAGTCTAATAAAAAGGTATTTCCACAAAACAAGTGTACTTTTTCATGAGACTAATATAGCACCACTGACCTGCAACAACAGAATGGTCATGTTGAGGATAACCTCATGGTAGACTAGGAGTGGGAGTCAGGATTCATTGCGATACCATTGCGACAGAGCCTTCTCTGCAGCCAGACCCTCACTATGGAATGACCTCCCCATCTCCTACATTCCCCCGACCCACCTCTAAATCTAAATTTCCTGTTAAGAATGCACTTTCTGTCCACCATGACCTGCGTTTGCCCACAGGCCGCTAGTTTGGCTTCACCTCCCTTGCAGCTCACCCTTACCCCCTCCTCCTCTAGTGCTCCACTCTCCTCTCCTGCCCTGAATACTATTGTTATTCCTTTTGTTCAATGGAGCAATCTTACCCTGTTTACCTAAAGGTTATATACCTTGTTTGCTCAATTGCTGATGTTCCTGGTACTGTTTACCTTCTATTTTCTCTGTTAGCTTGACCTCCACTGTTACGTTCCCTGTATGATAAACGCTGCTCTCTCACTGTATTTTTACGTTGTATGTGCCAGTTTCTGGCCTGGGCTGTGCCTGATAAAGGTCTTCGGATCAGTGCACCAACCCGGTAACCAAATTAATTAATAAATAAACAAATACAGCAAGCCATGTTTGGGGAGGAGCTTTTTTTTTAACTTACAGGTTATGCTCCTGTACCATTTCCAACACCCACTCTCTCAGGAGTCTCCGGGCACACACTTGACTCTCCTGCATCTTAGCCACTATCAACTAACAGTTATGGAGTAATGGTTTTGCCCTCCAGGTGGAGACAGGGGCAGGGGGATTGACCCCCAGACTCTCCAATTTCATCAAACAACAGCACAGTGGCCATACAGGGTCCAGATATATCGGGCCGTTGTCCTTTGTATCGGGTGCAGAGGGCAATTTTTCCTGGCTTCTCCCCGCAGTCATTGGAATGCTAGAGGTACAGATGAAAATGTGCACTTTTTATCATCTGTGTGCCCAGCCGATGGACCCCCTTCCCTGACTGCCCATCGCTGTACTGCCACCCATGGTATCCTAGATGACATCACTGCAGCTGAGGTAGCAACCCTTGTGGGACACTCGATCCTCCTCTCCCTGGCCCCCATTGCCAGCATCTAAGAAGGAACTTTTAATGGATGGCATCTTCTTCTTCTTAAGGGAGAGCTGATTAGGATGGAACCTATGTTAGAAATCATCAAAGTTATGCTGCAAAATAGCTTCCGGCTCTAGAGCCAAGGCTCCAGACACAGAGTCTCATCCAAGTACATGTGTATGTGTATGTTTGAGTAAATGCAGACTGGGGGCGGAGGGCCATTAAGGAAAATGGAAAGTCAAATAACTTACTCTCTTTCTTTCTGTCTCTCTAAGTCCCCACTCCACCCAATACAAACTACTGTTACACAGCGTAAGAGCACAGGGTGGCACGGAGCAAAGCTATTACAATTTGGGACCAGGAAAAGGAAGGGACTGGTGACCAGCTCCTCCGAGCCATGAATTATGATCCCTTCCCCTTACAAATATAGGCCACAAAAAAATTGATATGGACTGCTTAGAGTCCAAAACAGGTTTAGCACCAGTGGGGGGGCTGATAAAGCACAGGCAGTGCTCTTTAATGTAGCCTAATCTTGGGGGCATTTTAATCACTTGTAATCTCTGTTTCCCTGGGCACTGCAAACTCCATTCATTCACGTCCCAACATTCCCGCAACAGCTCAGTCCCAAGAGGACTAGATTTTATCTTTCTAAAATGCGCATTATACAGGTGGTGGGATGTATTTTTTTTTGTAGCCTGTGACATGGGCGCCTGAATCAGGGCACCATCTGAAATGGTGACACGATGTGGGCAAAAGCCCAAAAGGCGAGGGGGCAGGGAGGGCAACCGGATGTGGTGGGGTGGGTGACCCTAGCAACAGGATGTCGCTGTATGTACAAGTGCTGGGGGGGAGTGTGGACTGGGAGGGGCGGAGGGGATGTAGGGGGTGGCGCCGTGGTCAGCTGTCGAGCTGTGCTGTGGCGTCAGGAGTTGGCCTCCACTTGCGGTGCGTGGGGTTCCGGGTTCAGGTCTGGTCCAAGTGCTACTGTGTTTTTGTTGCGCCTGGCCCAAAACTTGTGTTTTGCTTCGCCCCAACATGACCCCGGGTTGAGAATCCTTAAGTGGGGGCGGCGGGCAGCCCCCATGTGGGGTGGTGTGGGGGGCATAGCTCCTCCACAGAAAGCAAATGTATTGAGTCTCCGGCCCCGTTCCTCCATGTGCCAAGGTTGTCGGGGTGGCAAAATTGTTTTTGCTGCCCTGACTTTGCAATAATGCAGGTTGCTGTTCAGCGCTCGCCATTATTGCATAGAACCTTTTTTTCCGTTATTTTTATCGCGTTTTTTTTCTCCCACTCCATCATTCTTCCCTTAGACAGGTTCTGGGGAACTTTTAACCACAACACCACTTACCTAACAGTGGCCTCCATAGCTTGTCCCTCCATGGGACCTTCAGAGGCACCATCCCACCCCTGCTATGGTGGTGGGTGGGTGGGTGGGGTTGTGTGTAGGGCATGAGAGTACTGTGAAGTACAACTGCTATATAGGGCTTAATGTTTAGCTGCTGCCTCTTAAAGAGCACTCAGAATACTGTTGTTAATACAAAATATTGCACTGTCTGGCAGTGCCATGTTATCCGAGGATAGTCTGGGAAACCCCTCAGTCTGATGCATAGCCTCATGATTTGCAAAAGTCTCCTGGGATAAATAAACAGGTTTCTGTTTCTATTTTATGTGTCCAGCTTAGTTAATTGTATGGTCCAGCAAGACGGCATCCGCCGGAGAAGCGAGAGGTGGGCATGGCAGACCTGAAGAGAAGGTAAGTGTCCTAGTGGCAGACCAACACCAAAATGTCACAGTACCATGGTTGTCATCTAACGCATGCAAGGCATTTAACCCCCCATTGTTGCCTCATCAGGTCCATGTACGTAGGAGCATGTCAGCCTAGTTCTGCCCATCACCCATCACCCAGAGGTGCCATGTACTGCCTCACTTAGGGCTTGCATGCATGGATCATGCCAATTTAGAGGCAGCAAGCTCCATTTGGTCACCACAGGTGTCACTACAATGGTCATCGGGGCACCCCTTCCTGGGCTATGTTGCTCAGCCAGCTGCAGCACTCTTCACCACTGGCTGCCTGAGTGCAGGCCACCTAGTGTTACTCTGAAACCCAGGTCCTCTGCAGGTTAGTACGACACGCTATGCTAGGTCACTGGAAGTCCCTGACATTTTGTCCTTTAGAGGGTCATTTTGTCCAGCAAGGGTACAAAGCATAAATGTGATGAGTTGTCACAACTGTCCTGTCAGTCCATGGAGAAAGTATAAGAGACTGGAGACTAACGAGAGCCTTGTTCCATGTAGCAACTGGGGCTGTCAGTATAGCCTACAGGTTAGAATGACGAGCTCTGAACAAGCTTAGTACATCCAGCACAGTGTTGGGTAAGTTACTTTTTCTATTACTTTTGGAAACTTGTTCCAGTAAGCTCTGTGCAGTCACTAGCAAGGATGGAGAAGTACTGGAAAAAATAATACACCTTACAGTTACAGTTACTTATGTCTTTTTATACAAATGCACTACACAGCTGTAACTGATTACATTTATTTGAAAGTAACTAGTAACTAATCTATTACTTTCAAATAAATGTCATCTGTTATAGTTTTGTATTATTTTTGTATTGTTTTTGTATAAAAAGTAATAAGTAACTGTAACTGTTAGGTGTATTACTTTTTCTAGTACTTCTCCATCCTTGCTAGTGACTGCACAGAGCTTCCTGGATCAAGTTTCTAAAAGAAATAGAACATAATAGAAAAGGTAACTTACCCAACAATGATCCAGCAGACCTGAGTTTGATTCCCACAATCTCTGCTTGTATACTGTGTGACTCTGCAAGTAGCTTAACCTATCCAGTGCTCCTGGGTCGACCCTGTAAATGGGCTTTGTGCCCACTGGGCCTTACCTGGTTACCACAGACTGAAAAAATGAAAAAAAAAAAATAAGTGATCTGAAAAGTTTCCCTTTGAAATGGAAAAAAATACAGAGTTCAGAAACCTTTTGCCTAAAGAGCTTCACAGTACCCATGCAGTGATTGCTTTCCCTGTAATAAAATGGCATCAGATTACAGTGCTAATTCTAACAATTTCATCATGGCAAGGGCAAGCAGTTCCTGGTAGAAAGGTAAACATACTGTGCTGATCACGCCTTTAGTAAGGTACATCAGGAACACAAACTTAATGAGGACATAGGTCATATTCCACCACACCCATATACTTTCATTAAGGACCTTGCCTTCTGTAATCCAAGTGATAAGGAAGAAATGTTTGCCAGTGTGAAACATAAACCGTCACTACTGCCGAAATGATGAACAAATAGTTTATTTTCCCACCTTATTGCTTACCGTTTCCTTGACACCATGTACAGAGATAAAGGGCCTATTTGGGTTTTCTTCCAAATGCTTGGCTTTAAACACAGCGCTGAATTCCTTTTGTGTTTCACATACTCAGTTGTTTTCTAACTTTGACAGTTATTTTTATCATTACATTTCTTGTGTTTACTTTATTATTGTACTCGATTCTCAGGAGTGATATTCCTCATTTGTATGGTGTTTTAGAGGGTATGCAATGCATGGTGTCTAGAGAGATGTTCAAGAACCAAACACGTTGGATGTTTCTTCTCTCCTTGTATCCTTTTACAGATCTGTATAAGATGAATATTTATGGGTATTAGATTTTTATAGATGCTAATTGCATTACGGGGACTAATACCAGTATTCAGAAAAGGTGTAAAAACATTTTTTTTGTGTTTTTTTTTAAACCGTCATGAATTTTTCCATGTTGATATTTAAAAAGTATGTCGATATACTTTTTCATTATGGCAAAAGTATATTGACAACATTTATTTTATAGAAAAGCACCTCTGTCATGATGTAAATATATATATACAATAGGGGTGAGTGGTAAATGAGTGAGATAAAACAGTGTATCATCCACTGCAGTGTGATATTTTTACCCTCTGCTCTACTGTGATGATATGAGACATTTACATACACAGGTCACAAAAGGTCACTGATATCATCACTCTAGGCAGCTTTCCCCTCAGCATGAAAGAAACACCTGTGCTGTTACCATAGACACAAATGCAGAACTATCTGAGAGGTCTCACTGCTGCCTACAGCTAACTCAGTGAGCATTACAAACACACCTATCCCCCAACTTCCACCTCATTACTGTGATGCTCTCAACTTGATGCAGCCAGAATTCCAAACAGCACAGCTTCACAGAACAGTCTAAACTACTGCCTGCAGCTAACTCAACTACCACTGAAACACACTCTCACTTGTTCCTCAAACTCTGATTCTCACCCAATACAATTACTGTGACAATTTCAACTTCACTGCAGCCAGAATCCTAAAGAGCACAATTTCACAGAACACTCTGCACTCTGCCTGCAGCTAACTTAATTACCACTGAAAACAGTATCAGCTGTTCTGACACTCTGCCTCTCAGTTCATTAAAATTACTGTAATGCATTGAACTTCACTGCAACCAGACTGCTAAACAATACAGCTTCACAAAAGTATGTTTCTCATTCCTATCTAAAACTAACTCATTTAGCATTGCAAAACACACTCATGTGTATCTCAGAGTTTATAACACTGCCAGCCCATTCAGAAAAGCTCACACACAGAATGAGCAAACGCATTAACAGGAACAGAACACAAGACAGCATAACAAAACTTCTGAAACTCTTGGCCCTATTGTATATATTGAATACATGATGGGCATATCAGTTGTGCTATGGCAAATATTGTCACTCCTGCATCGTGAGCTTGGATATCTCACGAGTGCTGAAGGCACTCGTGAGATATCCAGATCTCACTCTGCAGGAGTGACAATATTTGACATATCACACTCATGCCCACCTTGTATCCCCTATATATATCAATATAACTAGACAAAACTACCTATTTCTATATTGATAACATAATTAGTATTGTTAATGTATATGATAATGATATAATAACAATATTTCTTCTTTTTTTATTTTATTTACTATGCTTTAGGGTCCGACTGACCCCCATCAGTCTGCAGCTCCACCTCACCACCGCTACCCCGGACACACCTCCGCCAGCTCGCCCGCTCCCCTTCCAAGCACCCCGGCTTTCCTCCTGGGTGGGGCCACTGGCTTCCCAATGGTTCTTCAATGGTACCAGGGAAGGAGAGGTTCAAGGCACCCTGGCTTACCCCCCCCAGGGTGGGGCCGCTGGCTTCCCAATGGTACTTCAGTGTTACGGGGTAGCGGTGGGTCACGGTCCACGGGGCAAGGTCCGGGTGCTGACGTCATCTAGTCGATGGACAGGGTTTTTGCCATAAGCCCAAAGGAGGCAGGATGCACAATGGCATCCAAGGCAGAAATGCCGACATCTGTCCCCCCTCACAGCAATACAGGTGCCGGTCACTGCCGATCACCCAGCCTCCGCCAGAGGTCGGCATTGTGTCAGTCACACATCCCCACCCTCCACCCAGAGAAGGAAAGCTATCACTAGGATGCTCAGCCCTTCTCCCTCCTGCCAGCCCTCCAACATCCCGAGTCCATTCCCAAACCTGGATCATTGGTGTCACAGACGGACACATTACCACTGCGCCGGCGGACCAGCTTCTTATTTTTTTCCATCCTGTGTTTATGCTCACTTTCTCTGCTGACCTCTTTCAGCTTCCTGCCTGCCCTGCCTCATCACCAACCATCTCTGGGACTTACCTGGCCTCTGACGATCCCCTGCAGATTTCCCCACACAGTGGAGCTGGGGGGGGGAGGTCCCTCCTCCCCACCTCCAGTTACCATATCCAGATGTGAAGCCAGGGCCCAGTCAGTGGTGTGGGGCCTGCAATAGGCAGGAGCTTCATCCTGTTGGTGGAGTCCAAGGTTTCTCCTTTTCTAGCCCCGCCAACCTCCTTGACATCGGACTGGCATCTTCAGATCTCAAGGCACACTAGCATACCAGTGTGGGAGAGGCCAGCTTTCCAGTCTTCCAGAGGGGGTCACTAGTGCACTGGAAGCCAATGGTATTCCTCCCTGGCTAGGGAGTGCTACCTCACAGCAGTGCCCCCCAGCCCTCAGGGTCACCTGAACAGCTTCCTGGGCTTGCTTTTAAACCTTAGCTTCGGACGTGGGAGCGTGCAGTGCTACCCACTGGGCCATCGGGTGACCCTAATAACAACATTTCTTAACTGATGAACTTCAGGTTTTCATTTAAAAAAATCAACTTGGGCCATTCCGGTGGCCCTGAGGGTTATACTAGGATGTTATACTAGGATTGTATAGTTGCACAGAAGGCCCATGCCCATTGTGTGCAACTCTCGCAAGCGGTTTATTTTCCCTTATTTCCTGGTATTAGATAGTTGTCTAGTTTTTTCTTCAAGCTATTAAAACTATCTGACATTACCATATTGCCTGGTAGTGTATTCCAGGTTGGTATTACTGTTTGTGTGTAATAGTTTCTTCTATTGTTTCCCCTTGGATAGGTTAGTTGTATTTGTAAATTATGACTTCTCAGATTCTGGTTTCTTGGGTTTATTGTACATCCTAGATCTGCCATTAATTGGTCATCTCTAGATATGTGATACATTTGCAGTAGGTTGCCTCTTGTTTTTCTTAGTTCTAGGGGATACAAATCCAGTGCAGCCATTCTTTGCTAGTAGAAAGTTGTCTGTAGCCCCTCTGCCATTTTAGTTATCCTTCGCTGGACCCCCTCCACCCTATTTACATCCCCCCTATGGTATGGGCTCCAGAAGGAGGCACAGTAATTGAGGGTTGAGGTGCTGGATGCCACGCTGGTGACCCAAGGTCGAGAGTGACCTTGAGTTACTGGGGGTCATCAAGGGAGGGAGGGAGAGGATCGAGCATCTGATGACAGCTCTCCTCTCCCCAGGTAGGGGAGGATGTCATCCCGCTCCTTGGTTGCCCCTGGTGGAGGTCGGGGGGTAGCGTGGAGACTGGGAAGCAAGAACATGGCTACATGATGCGTATATGCTTCTACATGCATGCATTCATGGCCACAACCGGAGGGGACCAGAAAATGGAAAAAGCAGGGGCTACTGCAGGCTGCCTGAAGCTCTGCTGACCACCCAGCATCCCGCTCCATCTTTGGACTGCCATGATTGCACCAATCTGGATTGTGTACTGGGTGGGGGGGGGACGGACCTCCCCCTTCCCACCCTGCCATGAGGGGAATCCATGGGGAAATGAGGCCCGGGGCACTGGAGGGAGTGGAGGCACACTGAGGGTGGCTGGCAGGAGTGGAGGAACCTGCCTGTGGGGACCTCAGGGGGCGTAAACAGAAGGAAAAAAAAAATCAAGTTGTTTGCCTGCCAGTGTAGTGGTAGGACTACCTGTTGTGATTCTGACAACCCAAGTTTAGAAGCGAACCTGAGGTGTCCAAAGGACCGCTCTCCTCCTCCAGGGAGGAGAGGGGTAGAGCTCGGTGCTCGACTGGCCTCTAGTGGAAGCCAGAGGAAAGACAGTCCAAGCAGTCCAAGATGTGGCAGGCATCAGCGCATGCGCCTTAATGTCAAGTGCATGACACATCTCCAGGGGAGAAAATGAAAGAATGTCTCCCTGCACGCAGGATGATTGTCAGCCTCTGCAAGCTCTGCACCCAGTGACTCAGGTGCTTCCTGGAATCTGGATCCAGTCCTGGTGGGTCAAGAGACTCCCCACCACCCTACCACAGAGGGCAAGCCATGGGGGACTACAGGAAGGTAAGTTCTGGGGGAAAGCCAGGGTGACAAGGCTGGGAGAGCCAGCAGGAAGGAGGGCTGACCAGGGGACAGGGAGAAAAAAATATCAAGTTTCTAGCCCCAGTTCCAGTTTTAGACCTTTCAGCAGATATTTGCTTTAGTATGTGATAACTTTGGAACCATCTAGGGCTGGAGACTTAATTTTTTAATGAAAGCTTGGAGCTAAGTAAATATATTGATAAGATATTACTATAGTGACCATATGTTGATATAAAAAATATAAAATGTTTCATACCCATACAAAAAACATAAGTTTTTTCACTAAATTACTAAAGTCCTATAATTTTTAACATATTATATCGACGTGTATAGACATTAGGGTTGCCATCTGTCAGGTTTTTACCTGGTGATCAGGTTTTCAGGGTCCCTATCAGGTAATCTGGTTTTGCTCTGTGCTGGTCAGGTTTTTGAGCCATTTTTGAGTGCTCACATACTTTTGAAACAAAATGTTGTCATATAATTCATTGTTTCAGCTACATGTCCAGGTTACAGGCAAGTTCTGTTGTCAATGTAGCCTTTTGTTTGTGAAAGCAGTCACCCTGGGAGGTGTAAAGTATGGCCATTAATACCATTAGCACTTACTTACCTAATCTTTCCACTGCATCTTAAAGTGGCATAGCAGCACAGCTGCCTCCACCTTTTGTAACAGTAACAGAGCCAGTTGTCCTCCACTTTCATTTGCTGGTAAACAATCAATCAATCAATCAATCAAATCTTTATTTATTCAGGCGATCATCATTGAGCAAGGCTCATTTACAAGATGGACCTGATAAGGTCAAGGTTCGAGTTGGTGCACATCAATTACATCACATACTTATGAGACAGTTATACATACAGAAACAAGAAAATGTTATTTATAACACAATAATATACAGAAAATTCACATGTTAAAGCTTGGCAAGAGAAAGTTAAACTAACATCTACAATATGTACAATACATATATATCACAATGAGGGCCATGACAGTCACTCATATAATGAGTACAAGGATGGTGCAGGGAATATTGGGTGCCATATACTGGCGGTGTCTGGCTGGAAGGAATATGCCCTATGTGATTGGAATAAGGTTTTGTGGGATGACTATTCTATCTCTAGCGGTAGCAACTGCATTTCTCTGTGAAGAAGGCTGTACAGTGCTGCTTGAAGGATGTAAATGGAATGATAATGGACAGTTTTAAGGATTTTTGTAGGGTGTTCCATGCTAGCTGATTGCTGCCCTCCCTATTTTGGTGTTGACTTTGGGCAATTTGAGCAGGATGATATTGTTGCTTCTTAGGGCATAGGAGCTGGGAGTGGACAGGTTGAAGCAGTCCAGGATATAGCTTGGGAGTTTTTTTGATAAAGCTCTATAGATCCATAGAGCTGCATTTCTGCTCCTCCTGACATGAAGGGAAACCTATCCAACTGAATCATAGAGAGAACAATGGTGAGTATTATATGGCAGGTCTGTAATGAACCTTATTGCTCTATGGTATAAGGTATCCAACTTTTGAAGGTAGGGAGTGGAGCAGTGACTATAGAGGAAGTCTGCATAGTCAATGACTGATAGAAAGATGGCCTGACTAATCTCATCTTTGAATCTCTATTAAGGAAGGGTTTTAATCTGTAGAGGAGGCCAAGCCTTAGGCGTAAGCTTTTTCAGCAGTTGTTCTAGATGCTGAGTAAAGTCAAGTCTGTTGTCAATCCACACACCTAGGTATTTGAAATTTTCAACATACCCAGATTTTCTCCAAGTATAGTGCATATCTGGGGAGACTGATTGAAAAGGATGTGTTGGTGGAGTTTTGGGTTGTGAACATCATTGCTTTGGTTTTCTTTGCATTTAGCGGAAGCTTTTCTCGAGAAGCTGATGTTGTAACAGGGAGAATTCTGCTTGTAGGATTTCATGAGCAACTTTAGGTGAAGGGTTGCTGACATACAGTACAGTGTCATCAGCAAAGAGATGTACTGAGGACTTGGTAAGGGTTGAATCAATTTTATTTATATAAATGGCAAAAGGATAGGACCCAGAATAGAGCCTTGGGGACTCCTCTTGACAGTGGTCTTAATGGGAGAGGTCACCTTCAGCTTTTACCTGCTGTGACTACCGAAAGGTAGCATCTGAACCACTTAAGGAAGGATGGATCTAGGCCAATGGAGTGTAGGGATGAGAGTAGCAGTTCATGGTTCACAGTGTCAATGCTTTCCTCAGGTCCAGGAATACTGCACAGACATTGTTCTTTTTATCCAGTTCGGTTTGCCAATCATTGGTGACCTTGGCTAATGCAGTGATAGTGCTATGTTTGGCCCTGAATCCAGATTGAGCTGGATTTAATAGATTAGCATTGTCCAGATATTCCCTTAACTGAATACTCACTAATTTCTCCAGCATCTTGGATAACATAGGTAGGATGGAAATGGGAATTTCATCTCAGAACAGAACTTAGGCATTTTTAAATGTTTTTAATTATTTTTTTTCCTCAAGAAAAGGTATGGTCACTTCTTTAGCTTTGAAATAGTACTATGGACAAGAACAGGAAATGGAGCCAGAAAAATATATAAAGTATGTATACTGTTGTATGCTATTTACAGTATTTCCCTTGTCTCCCCCCAGATCATATCTGTAAATGAGATTTCTTTTATCTCTGTATGTTTATCTGGTTAACCAATGTCAATAAATAAACAAATACATAAATAAATAATTAGGAAGAACTTAGGAAAGTAACTTCAACGGGCACAGTACAGTTTTTATTTAACTGCTGCATTAAGTGTTGTTTTTTAATGATATAACAAATGGACTTCTAGGAGGAACAATGCATGAAGAGTCATGAAAAGGGGTGGGGCTAGGGGCGGAGCTTAGGATCCAGTTTTTGCCTCATCCAAAGGTGGCAACCCTAAATAGACATGTAGCAACACAGGGGAACTGCACTCTTGGGGTCTATACATCTTGAACAGATGCCAAGCTTTCATTTAAAAAACTTACATTTTTATGACTAGCAGTTCAAATGTTATAGCTTTCAAAATATAGTTTTATGCATCATAAAATATCATATAAGATTATTTTGGGAAAAGGTCAGAAGATACTAGTGATAGCTTGGTCTAAAAATAAACACATTAAGTTGTGTTAGAATGCATTTTAACATCTGGAAGTTTAATGGTATCTTAATAGAGTGACACATGTGGCCAGCACAGTTTACTCTTCTACTGTGGTGCAAATGGAGAGAATTTATTTATTTATTTGTAAACTAGTAACCGGGAAAGGCACACTGAGCCAGAGCTCATTTCCAGGTGTGATCCACAAATAGGAGAAGCATAGAGTACAAAAACTGGAAATGGTTCTTTCCACTAGAGCCAATATCAGAAATCTCCACTGTAGTTACTAAAAGGCCCATGTAGATGGAAGAATTACAGAACTGGAACCAGTACCCCAAAAAACAGCTTTGACTAGGAAAAATTACTTACTGGTTCAGCGAAGTTCTCTGTTAACATATAGAATTGTCAGATTAATGCAACACAGCAAATTATAATTATTGCATGTAGTGTTTTATGTTTGACCAAAACACAGAACCATTAGCTAAATGTATTTAAATTATTACATTCCATAACATGTTTTTATATTTTTATCTTTCACTGTGTTAAAGTGCCTTTACATTACATGAAAAGCCACATTTAAGAAATGGTGAGGCTATCCCCTTCTTTCTTTGTATCTGCGTTATGTGCAACATCACCTGGGCAATGTACAAGTAGTGTTAAGCCTCACCATGTACCAAACTTCCAAATAAGAATTGCAATAGGGTTAATGACAGTAGTTGTAAGATTAATAATACTTTCTACATACCCAGTTGGGAGCTTGTCACAGCTACCAGTGAAGCACCACCACAACTGTAAGGTTCTCGGCCGCAAGGTGAATTCTAATATCAGAGCCTGGGAGGACCTGTATTTTGGCTCTCTGTTATGTTAAAGGAAAACTGTGCACAGTGTAACACACTCCTTGGCTGGTAGTTAAGATTCCAATTAGTGTTTCTCTATAAAACATAATTTTTCAAAGTACTCATTGATGGTTCAAATGATGTTGTCAATAGTGCACCACAGTTTCCTGTCCACAAGGCAACCTGCCCCCATCTCATAGGCAGCCGCTTGCTTTCTCAGCCCTCTATATGCCAATGCTCCATTGCAATTGAGTAATTGGTTGGCTGAGCAGACTAACATATAGCAAGCAAGTGCCTGCTTGGGCAGCCCTGCAAATAGGAAGCTGTGGTGCTCCATCAGAACAGCACTTAAAATATCAAAGGGTATCTTGAAATATTAGTGTTTTACCACAGAAACACTAACTGCTGCCTTAACTGATGGGTGGGGAGCACACTTTACCAGGCATTGCTTTTATTTAAAACTTTCTCCACCACCCTCATTAAAACTTGCAAATGGCAACAGAGGGGGCAGCAGTGGAAAAGGCTCTGCCACCAACAGTGGGTAAGCTGCAGGCAGGAACAGCGAAGAGAGTTGCAGAGGTGCAGAGAATGAAGGAAGCAAGCAAGAGAATAGCAATGAGACAGATCCCAGAAAGAGGCGGAGGCAGAACCTTGGAGGGTTTTAAAGTATTCTTAATCCTCACAAATGTGGTAGTCCTGTATTCTTAATCCTCACAAATGTGGTAGTCCCGTATGCTTAATCCTCACAAATGTGGTAGTCCTGTATTCTTAATCCTCACAAATGTGGTAGTCCTGTATTCTTAATCCTCACAAATGTGGTAGTCCTGTATGTTTAATCCTCAAAAATGTGGTAGTCCTGTATGCTTAATCCTCACAAATGTGGTAGTCCCGTATGCTTAATCCTCACAAATGTGGTAGTCCTGTATTATTAATCCTCACAAATGTGGTAGTCCCATATGCTTAATCCTCACAAATGTGGTAGTCCTGTATGCTTAATCCCCACAAACGTGATAGTCCCGTAAGTTTAATCCTCACAAATGTGGTAGTCCTTTATGCTTAATCCCCACAAATGTGGTAGTCCTGTATTCTTAATCCTCACAAATGTGGTAGTCCTGTATTCTTAATCCTCACAAATGTGGTAGTCCTGTATGCTTAATCCTCACAAATGTGATAGTCCTGTATTCTTAATCCTCACAAATGTGAAAGTCCTGTATTCTTAATCCTTACAAACGTGGTAGTCCTGTATGCTTAATCCTCACAAATGTGGTAGTCCTGTATTCTTAATCCTTACAAATGTGGTAGTCCTGTATGCTTAATCCTCACAAATGTGGTAGTCCTGATGGTCTTGATCCCAAAATTCTTCTTCACTCTGCCCCTGCCACTGCACTGCCAATCAACCTGCTTCTCAACCTTTCTTTTTCCTCGTCTACTGTTCCAGGCTACTGTCATTCCTATTCCTAAAGGGGATGATCCCTCTTCTCCTGATAACTAGCATCCTGTCTCTTTCCTTCCTACCCTAGTTAAATGACAGGAACAACTTGTACTGTCACAACTCTCAACTTTCCTTGACTCTTCCTCTTTCTTCATCCCTTTTTCAGTCTGGTTTTAGGAAATCCCACATGTACTTCCCTCCTATGGCTCACTGACTCCATCTTCACTGGTATGGATCAGGGTCTGAGCACGTCTGCCATTTTTATTGATATTGCTAAAGCTTTTGACACAGTGTCACATCCCCTCTTCCTGGACAAGCTAAAAGCAGTGGGTTTTTCTGACTCTGCAGTCAGTTGGTTTCACTCTTACCTGGGGGTAGGTCTCAAGCTGTCTGGCTTGGTAGCTCCACTTCATCCCCACTCCCTATCTGCTCAAGTGTTCCTCAAGGGTCGTTCCCAGATCCCATTCTCTTTTCCATATTCTTGAATGATCTCCTCTCAGTGTGTTCCTCTGTGTCCATTCGTATGTACGTGAATGATTGTTATTTTTGTATCAGGCTCCTCTTCCCATGATCTCACCTCACAGCTTCAGCTGGATTTTGACAATATTTAGTGCTGGTTTAAGTCTAACCAACTATCCCTCAATGCCAAAAAAACAGTCTCCATGACTTCTGGCACCCATCAGAGGCTTTCTAGACTCACCTCTCTCCCTTCTTGTCACATCCTTGAAGGTGCTATTATTGAGGTTGCAGCCTCTTTTAGGTACCTCAGGGTCTGGCTTGACCATCAGCTTGATTTCTCAGTTCATATTGATACCATACATCAAAAGCTTCAGCCCAAGTTTGGTGCACTCTACAAGAACAAAGCGAGTATCTTGCTTCCTGTCTGCTGTGAAATTGTTTTAAAGATGATCCTCCCTGTTTTTAATTACGGTGATTTAGTCTACAGGGGAGCTCCCAAATACTCATGTGCTAGACTGGCCCCCTTCTTCAGCTCTTCTTGTTGTTTTCGCCATGTATCCACCACTATTCACTCTACTTTGCCCTTTCATTCCCCTCTCTTGAGGCCAGGCACATTTCCCACTGTGCCTCCTTCATATCTAAATTCTGGTTTGGTTCCCTTCCCTTCCATCCTACCTTACTCCCCCCTTATCCCCTTCCTCAGCTTCCTGCTATCATCTACACAATAATACTGACCATTCCCTCACTATTCCTTCTAGAAAATCTATGCTGGTCAATTTGCTTTCTTATGTCGCTTTCCTAAATTTTGGTCTTCCCTTCCCATGTCAATTTGCTCTTCCTGTTCAGCTTTCTCCTTAAAGTCTCTCCTTACAACTGTCCTTGATCTTCCCCCCAGTTTTCTTCTGACAATCTGTTTCCTTTATTACCTGCACATGTATTATCCTGATTAGTTTTAAATGTTGATTATTCTACAGCCTTTTATCAGGCCTGGGGAAACTCTCACCCCTCAAGGAAAGTATCACACTTGGGGATTCAACCTAAACTGTTTAAGTCCCAAGGAAATGGATTTCAGTAACTTACTCAAGCAGTACAACCTCCCTCAGTCCATCACCTTACCCACAAGAAGCAATACCTGAACTCAAAACCACTCCCTACTGGACTAGATAGCAACAAATAGAGAGGACATGACACCACAAGCTGGGAACCTATCTGACTCCATAAGTGATCACTCTCCCACCTATATAATTTGGTCTACCAAATCAAAATGCCCCCAATATACCTGACCTTTAGAAATTTCACCTGTCACAACTCTACCCTCCTGCTCACAGACGTCAGGGCTGTCAACTGGCATACCCTTCACTCCCTTCTGGATGTCGCCTTAGCTGTTGAATTCTTCATGGATGCCCTGCTCCTTATTCAGAACAGGCATTTTCATCTAACCACCCACCATGTAAGAGGAGGAAGCACCTGCTGACTCACAAAAGAACTACTCTCCCTAATGAAAGAGATAGACAAAAGATGCCCCCCCCCCACCCTTTGGAATGACTACAGGACACTGCATGATCAGTGTAAGTGAAAAAACACAAATCACTGAAAACTACTTTAAAAAACTACAGAGGGACAACCTAAGAAACCCTCACCTTTTCTGGTCCACTATAGGCTCCATGATAAAACCACGGTCTCACCACCCCAGCATTCACCTCTGCTCCCCCACAGATCTCTTTACAGACCCCATTGCTATTGCCAGTGCCCTCAATACTAAGTTCACTGACCTTACTGCCCACCTAAAAAAACTACCAACCTATTGTGATGCTTGGCCAGCTGGTTATGATTATTGTATGATATTGGTATTATAAATAAATGGTCAGTGTATGAAATGTCAGTCTGTGAGATTTGGCCCTTTTAAATTACAAGGTGTCAGCAGCTGAAATCACAAGCTGTATTACACTGGCCAGGAGATCTCTGTAATGTAATTAACTTCCTTGAGAAATTGCATGTTATGGCCTTTTTATGACCTCGTTCTTTTGAAGTCGGAAACTAAATATACATTTTATTACATTAGGAAAGGGCATCATTTAACTGATTCCTGTTGGATATCTCACACCTGGGTGATGGACTGCAGGGTTGTAAACCTCAATGGAACTGGTTGATCAAAGACTCATAATTTGGGAAATGGGTTTTCGCTTATGTTCACGTTATTTAAAATACCTCCTGGTAGAAAAATCATGTTTGTAATTTTATATTCTAAAAAGAGGAGCTAGATGACTCACAGAAGGGGTATGGAGACAGAGTTTAAACTGATACTTGCGTCTGAAATGTAGGCTATATTATCTTGGGACTCTGGAGAGACACAGCTCTCTGATCGAACTTTAAAAGGCACTTACAGAGGTAATACATTAGATAGAAAAGATCTAAATGTATTGTGGTAGAAGTTTGTTCTGCAGTCTTCCTTTTTTTTCATTTATGTGATTGTGATGCTCTTTGATATTTGTTCTGTATTTTATCTTACTGTTTTTATCCATTTTTAGTAAATATTTTCTTAAGATACTCCCTGGGTCTCCTCAGTCATTTTTGCATGTTATTGCTGAATGGATATTAAGTCTGACAACTGTTCAAGAGCTTGATGGTGTAACTAAACTGGGAAAAGGTAAGAATATACCTAAGGTCTCTTATAGAGTTTTAAAGGTTCATTTTGGATACCTGGTTAGGTGCCCTTAGGCAAAAGATATATTGCATCCCCGGAAGAGAATATTATCTGAGCATGTACATTTGGGTACGCTAGCATAAGGTTCACAGTTTGAATCCCCCCAGAACTTGAGACTAAAGGTGATTCAGACCCAAAAGCAGACAGGAGGGTTACCCTGTCTGTTACCTGTTCACACTATTGCGCTCTGAGGTTGGCACTGTGGGAGCAGAGGGTCTGACCTGCAGAGTGCGTTTGTGACAGATTTGGTTGGCAGCGGTGTGATAAATTTGGTAACACAAGCTTTAACTGTTCAGCATGTCAGCTTAATACTGTACAGCTCACTTGCAAAATAAGACAGTGATATATTTTTAAAAGAGAAAACAGAACTATATAATTTTGCTTACATTCAAAGTTCCTACCTGTTTTTTTTTTTCAAAGTGCAAGTTAGAGTCACAGTAGTTAGGGAAGAAGATGGCTTCCAACTACAATGAGCACATTGCATACTACCTGAAGCAGTTTTGCAAGGAGATAGGAGTCCTGCACAAGGGGAGTGCCACCAAACACAACCTCATGGATGCTCTGATGGACTCTGGTGCCCAGAGTGTTGAGTCACAGACTGTGACTGTAAAGGACCAAACCTTGGGTGTGGAGGGGCCAGTGGCCAGTGCAGTGTCCAGATCTGGTGAGGACAGCAGAGCCAGTGCATGCCAAGGGACACAGCAGCAGCAGGGGAAGGTCACCAGTATTCTGGAGCCAGAAGCAATCAGGCTGCAGATTGAGTTGCGTAGGATGGAGCTGGAGTTCCAGAGAGGAGAGAAGAGACAAGAAAGCAGTGAGGTGCAGAGGAGAAGAAGAAGAAGTGAGAACAGCGAAAAGCTGACCGGGAACAGCGTGAGCGCCAGAGGCGACATGAACTGAAGAAGTTACGATTCCAACCACCAGCACCAGAGCAGGTAAGTGGCTTGGGTTTAACTGGAACTACAGGACTGGGTTACAAACTAAATTCCAAATTGATAGCTGAATTTAAAGAGGGGGAGGATATGGATGCCTTTTTAAATTCCTTTGAAAAAGTTTGTATTCAGGCAAAGATTCCTAGAGGGTCCTGGAGCTTCCAGCTATCCATGCTACTTACCAGGAAAGCTTGGGATGCATTGGGTCAAATGGACAATGAGCAAAGTAATGATTACAGCAAACTTAAAGCTACACTTTTAAAAAAGTTTGATTTAACTGCAGAAGTATGCAGACTAAATTCCATAAACTCAGGAGAAGCCCTGACATGAGCTACGAGGAGCAAGCCATGAAACAATGTCAATTTTTAAAACGTTGGTGGGAAAGAATTGAAGCAAACTCTATAGATAAAATTGAAAATTCTTTCTTGTTAGAACAGTTTTTTGGGGCATGCCCAGCACAGCTGAAAACCTGGCTGGAGGACCGAGATCCCAAAACAGTGCAAGAGGCTGCTGAACTCTCGGACCGCTATGCCAAGAGCAGACCTGCTCTGAGAGTGAATGGGGTGAGTGTGGCAGCACAGACGCCTACCTTCAGGGCAGCTAGAACCCTCACTGCCTCCACTGAAACCAGTTAGCCCCAGGTTTCAAAGAAAAGATTTTTCTGAGAAAAGAAACGAAAGTTGGGTTTGCAAAGAAACTGGGCATATTGCCAGACAGTGTCCCAAAAAGACAAATAGTGCACAAGGTAGTGCTCAGAAAGAAGTGGGTTGTTTGTGTGTCCTTGGAAGCATGGCTGTGAACATGAGGAACACATGCATCCAGTCACTGTGAATGGTGTACAGACACAAGGGTTAAGAGACACAGAGGCATCCCTGACGTTGGTAAAAGCAGATCTGGTAGAGACTGGTCAGCTTATACCCAATGAATCTGTAACTGTACAAGACATCACTGGTGAGGAGAAAACATTGCCACTCACTAGTGTTCTCCTAGACTGGGGTGAAACAGGGGGAACTGTACAACAGGTGGCTGTAGCCAAAACTTTAGCAGTTGACATCATCCTTGGCAACAATCTCAAACAGGGGAGGGTGTGTTCAGTTACCCATAGCCAAGTGGGAAGGGGAAATTGTAGTTCTCTGGACCCCATAGAAGCCACTGTGGAAACCACTGGGAGGCTGGTTCCCCAGCCTGTGTCTCCTGATATGGAGACTAATGAAAAGGGGGCAGAAATTTCCCCAGTAGCAGTTAACCAAACAGCTATGGAGGGTTGCTCCAAAGAAGGATGGGTGACCCATTGTCAGAGGGTTAGGGATGACAGTGATCTGGAGTGCCCTGATGCTGGAGCTAGGGACCCTAGTTTAGATACTGATGAGACCTGTCCCATGTCTTGGGAATGCGTAAGGAGTTTGCAGCTGCTCAGAAAAGTGACCCTAATCTAGAGAAGCTGAGGGCTTGGACAGACTCTGATGGAGCACAGGAAAGTGATGGTAAATATTAAGTTTATTGGGAAAATGGACTGATGTATGCTCAGGATGCTAAGACAGGGGAAGGGTGATAGACAGACAGCATGTCATTCCCCAGGGGTTTCATGAGCAGTTGCTCAAGATTGCACACGATAGTCCCTTGTCTGGTCATCTGGGAATCGTACGCACTATGCAGCGGTTGGCCCAGAATTTCTATTGGTCCAACTTCAGCCAGCAGGTGAAGGAGTATTGCAGGTCTCATCACTGGTGCCAAGAAATAGGGAAGGCAGGTAAGAAAACCCAAGCCACCCTAATTCCATTGCCCATAGTGGAGGAACCATTCCATTTTTAGCAAACATTTTCTTAAGATACTGCCTGGGACTCCTCAATCATTTTTTGTATGTTATTGCTGAATGGATATTAAGTCTGACAACTGTTCAAGGGCTTGATGGTGTTACTAAACTGGGAAAAGGTAAGAATATACCTAAGGTCTCTTATAGAGTTTTAAGGGTTCATTTTGGATACCTGGTTAGGTGCCCTTAGGTGAAAGATATATTGCATTCCCCCAAAGAGAATATTATCTAAGCCTGTACATTTGGGTATGCTAGCATAAGGTTATCAGTTTGAATCCCCCCAGAACTTGAGACTAAAGGTGATTTGGACCCAAAAGCCGACAGGAGGGTTACCCTGTCTGTTACCTGTTCACACTATTGCGCTCTGAGGTTGGCACTGTGGGAGCAGAGGGCCTGACCTCTGGAGTGTGTTTGTGACACCTGTAACCCACCCTGCCCAGGAAACCCGACCATGAACTCACCTTCAGCTGGCACTCCCATCCCTCCTTTTCATTTCAGAGCTATCGCCACACAAGAAACCTACAAACTTCTGATGAGCCTCTCAAACGGGTAGAAGTAGAAGAAGAAAAAGAAGAAGAAGAATCAACATTTATATAGTGCTTTTCATACACAGTGTATCCTAAAGCACTTTACAAGTAATGCTAGACTGGTAGTGAAGTGACTGAATGTGTAGTGGCAGCCATATCGCACGTCAGCACCCACACACAGCCTGAACAATTGCATGAACTGGTTTATGGGAAGGGGAATGTTGGCCAGAACACCGGGAATGTCCCCTACTCTTTATGAAGAGTGCCCTGGGTTCTTTTATTTCCACCTGGACACCCACCAGGACGGTTCTGGGTGGTGATTGTGCCGGCCTGAGTGTGCTCACCATCAGGGTGCCAGGGAATTCACAGGGAATTCCCATTCTATTGCAACCCCTACACCCCCCAACTAAAGATACAAACTCCGGGGGGGGGAGAGACCTCAGGGAAGGGGCAGAGAACCCTGGAAATTGGTACCCTGATAGCAGGCACACTTAGTCTGGCGCATGGAGTGCTGGCAGTGTACCAGGACAGCACCAGGATAAGTAGAAGAGACCTCGGTTTAACATCTCATCCAAAGGACTGGTAGTCCAGATGGCCGTGGACTATACCTCCATTTGCTCAAACTCATAGCCCCCTACATCTCCAAACCCCTGACCACTATCTTTAACCTTGCCCTTACCACATCAACTGTGGCGGTGTCAGTGGCTTAGTAGATTGCACACTCGCCTCTGAGGCCGGGAGATCAGAGGGCTGTGGGTTCAGTTCCTACATCTGGCACTTGGGTTAATATTCCATTATTGACACTGTAGTGCAGCATGAGAGGGGTGTTGCACTTCTGAGGTGCCGTCTTTCGGATCAGACATTAAACCGAGGTCCCATCTGCCTGGATTGGTGGTAGTTGAGGTGGATGTTAAAGATCCCATGGCACTTATCGAAAAACGTGTAGGAGAATTTCTCCGGTGTGCTGGCCAAATTTCTTCCATTCACTAAAAAAATACCACCAACAGCTTAATCTGGTTCAAGGTCAGTGGGCATTCATCTGTATCCCCCTTCCCCGGGTCGTGCCTGAAAATAGGCAGGATTTGTCTAGTGCACTTACCCGGTCAACAAAAACTAAAAAAAAAATAAATAAATCTATGCCTGCTATATGGAAAAATGCCAAAGTTGTCCCCATTTTCAAATCGGGGGAACCCCTGACGACTACAAGCCCATCTCTATCCTACCTCATTTAAGCAAACTCCTTGAAAAGGTTGTTCATTACCAACTCTTGCAACACATAAATAAATACAACCTGCTCTGCCCACATCAGCATGGTTTTAGGAAACATCATAGTACCACATCTGCTCTGGCCCATTTAACTAACCATGTCTACAGAAACATGGATATAGGTAACATCACAGGTGCCATCTTCGTTGACCTGACTAAGGCTTTCAACCTGGTCAATCACAACCTACTCCATGCCAAATTGTTGAACATAGGATGCTCAGTAGAAATGATTATGTGGTTCCACAGTTACCTCATGGGGTGATAAACAGCATTGGGGGGCCACTTCCATGGCCATGGCATAATCCACAGGTGTACCCCAGGGCTCCATCCTGGGTCTACTACTCTTTTCCCTTTTCACAAACTCCTTACCAGCAAGTAGTCTCTCATGTGAGGCCTTACTAGATGCAGATGATGTGGTATTATTTCGCAGCGCCAAATCTTTGACTTGCCCATCCATCACCCTCACCCTAAATTACAGGGTTGCCCACAATTGGTTCCTGACAAATAGACTCCTAGTAAACTCGAACAAAACTAAGTCTATGCTCCTGGGCTCTAAACCCAATTTATCAAAACTATCCAAAACTCAATCCACCCTAACCATTTTATCATCTGATGTCCCCCCACTGGAGAATGTGCCATTTCAATTACCTGGGTGTCACTCTCAACCCCTCTAACCTTTGCCTTGTATATCAATACCCCCGTGCAGCACATCAACCAGAAACTGGGGGTGGGTTTTCAGCTAAAGCACTATCTGACCCCTGAGGCCCATCTTGCCATTGCCCAAGACAACCTCCTTCCCCTATTGGACTACTGTGCCTCTATATTATGGTAGCACAGTAGTGCTACCATAGTTAGGGTTGAGAAGCCATTTACATGTTAAACCGAAAATGTTGCACCTTAATAACTTTGCAACCATTTGACAGATTTGCCTGAAATTTGGAATACATGATCAAGACCCATACACCTTGGGATCTGCCAAGTTTTGTACTGGTCGGAAATACGGCTGCAGAGTTATTAAGCGTGATCTGCGCGTGCGTTTACGCTTTTTCTGGAATTCTATGGTCGCACTCTACAGGTCACACGGCTTTATGGATCGTCCAAAAATCTTCAGGGAATGTGCGCCAGGGTCCTCAATGTGCCTTTTAAAGATTTCATGAAAAAATATTAAAAGGTTCAAAAGTTATTCAAAAAAAATTTCCCATTATAAGTCAATGGGAAAAGTTAACAAAAAGTTTGACAGTGTCGCAAATGCACTTTTTACTGTCGGAAATGGCTCTTTTACTGTCGCAAATCCACCATCTTGTTTTCGGTTAGTGATCAGAAAAATGCTTGGCATTTAAAATTGGGACCCTCTAGCAACCTAATTATTTTTCTAGTCACCTAGTCGGGCCCTGAGGATGCTAGCCATGCCTTTATTTTGGGGTAAAACACCCCAGAAATATGTTTTTCAAATTTCTGGACAAAGTACTTTCACAAAGTAGTGTCGCACTCACGAAAGTGTCGCAAATTTTTGAGAAAGCTTTCGCAATCATGCTACAGTACTTTTCTAGGTTGTGGAAAATGACAGCAATTCTTTGGCACTCTGCTGCGAAAGAACGGTTTGGTGCTTTGGCCTGAAATTTGGAGGGAATGCAGCTGACATCACACAGATGTGCCTTTCAGTGTTGTGTTGCAAAAACATTACATGGCGGCAAAGTTACAGCACTCCAAAGTTGACGCTTTTTCCCATAGGATAACATTACGGCGTTCGCCATGCCTTTCAGGGCCCGTATCTCGGAAACGGTGCGAGATACGGACTTTTCATCAAACAATACTAAGTACAAAACTAGCCAGGAAAGTCATAAATCATATGACTTTTAAATTTTTTTTCTACGTCGTACAGTTCCTGAGATATTAGCTATTTAGTATTCCAACTCCTCATTTTCTGTTCCGAGACCCATTATTATGCATACATTCTTTATACTCACTCTCTTTCTCTATGCAGTTTTTGGGGAAAACCAGCCTGTGCTCTTACATTACTGTTATTGTTGCCCTTTCCGCTTGCGGTTCCGTACCCGTTTCACTTACCGTTCACATCTACGCCACCATGTGCGTTATCCTTTGCTTTTTCATTTGCGCTTGTGTTTCCATTATTTTTTGCCATTTGTGTCTACAGTACTGTTTCTGTTTCACTTTGCATCACCATGCCCATTGACATTTCCGTTTGCGGGCACCATGTTACTATGTGACAAGACATCACGTGGCAGACCGTTCACATCTACGCCACCGTGTGCGTTACCCTTTCTGTTCTCATTTGTGCTTTCGTACCATGTGCAGCACTGTTAGCGTTTCTGTTTGTGTTGCTGTTCCTGTTACTATGTCACAAGACATCACGTGGCGGTCCCGTCGCCGCATTGCCGCTGCATTACATTCACTGTTTCTCGTTATCATTCTCAAAAAGAAGGGAAATTAGAGGCAAAAACTCATTTAATGCATCAGTTAGGGTTGTTCCGGCGACAAAAGTGAGGAAATTGGTGTTATAGTTTGAAACCCCCTTGTACCCCCAGCCCACCCCATCCGGCATTGGGGTGCTCATTGGGTGTTCAGTTCTAACTCTCACCCCATTCTCCTATACTTCTGCTGCTTTACACATGTGATGGGGTGAGAGTTAGGGCCGGCGGCTCAATGGCACCCCATATGCCAGTTAGGAGGGGTGGGCTGAAGGTCCAAGGGGGTTTTCAACCCTAACACCAATTTCTCACTTTTGTCGCTGTGGAACAACCCTAACTGATGCATTAACTGAGTTTTTGTTTCCTAAATATATATATATATATATATATATATATATATATACATACATACATACATACATACACACACACATACCGCCTCTCTACTGCTTACGAAGCTCAATACTGCCTACAGTAGCATCTGTAGGTTTCAGCTAATCGCGCCCTATTCCACACACCATTGCTCCTTGTACTAGTCCTTGGGCTGACTCCCCCTTCAGGCCAGGCATAACTACTCCCTTGGATGCATCATCGACAACGCCATCAGAAACAGAAACCTGTCCCCTTACTTCTCCCTGCTAAAGCAGAAAACCAGTTCCCGTTACCTCCGGCAAGCCACAGTTCCACCTTTGGAAGTTCCCCAGGTTTTCACCAGCCTGGGCAACAAAGCCTTATCCTTCACTGCTCCCAAATTATGGAACAATCTACCTGCCTCCTTCTGGTATCAAGACTCGCACCTTACCTTCAAATCTCACTATTAAGCAGGGCTGTTGGCTGAACCCAAATGTAACTGTTCCACCGGCTGATCCTATGTGTTGTGAGTCCCTACCTAGCTGTACCAATAGCCAAATGGATCCTGTTGTACTATGCTGAACCTTCTTATGACTGCCTGCCTGCCTGTAACATTGTGTAGTTTTGTACTTGCACTTTATTGTAGTCCATTGTATTCAGTTTGTTCTATTTCCTGTATCATTTTACAGCTAGGCCCAGATATTCAAACTGCGCCAGTCTGAGGCGCAAGCCCCTGCGCTGCTCAAAATAGTTGCGCGGGGGTGTGGCCGGGGTGATATTCAAAGGGGTTGCGCTGTTGAGCAACTCTTTGAATATCATCTTCTACTAACACTTGCGCAAGGCGCAGTGGAACTTAATGCTACCTGCAAGTTGCCAGAGTTGAGCATTAAACTTGCGGTGGCGCAAGTACCATTGCGCCATGCTCAAATTTCCGATATTCAAAAGGTGACATGCAAATGGGGCCATAATTTATGCAAGGCGCAGGGGGCCATTTGCATCTATTTATGGCCCCATTTGCATGCCATTTGCATGTAGGTGCGCCGATCCCCGAGGACTTGCTCCTGGCCACCCTGCCAGGCAGCAGCGCGTCGGGGACCGACGCCTAATGCAACTCAATCGCGGGCATCACAGTTCATGACACCCCCACATCTCCCACAGCCCGATCGCGGGCAGAACACGTACATGTCCCCACATCTCCCACAGCCCGATCGCGGGCAGAACCTGTATGAACCCCCAGTGCCCGATCGCGGGCAGAACCTGTATGAACCCCAGTGCCCGATCGCGGGCAGAATGTAACCCCTCCCCAGCCGAATAACTCCTGGTGGTCCAGTGGACCGTAAAGCCCGATCGCGGGCAGAATGTCACAACACAACTCCCCACACATCTCCCTGGTGTCTAGTGTCCCCCACCCACAAGCCCCTCCACCCCGCTCCCCCGGCGGCGGCGACAACATCCACCGCCTGCCGCCCCGCCGCCTGCCGACTGACTGTCGGTGGGGCTGCGCCCATTGGTGCAGAGCTACAGCCAATGGGCGTGCAGCCCATACCGTACATGACAGTCGATTTGTGAATCACTGACATGTCATGTCACGGTATGGGCTGCGCCCATTGGCTGTAGCTCTGCACCAATGGGCGTGCAGCCTACCGGCAGTCAGTCGGCGGTGGCGGGCGGCAGGCGGGTGGATATTGTCGCCCGCCGCTGCGGGGAGGCGGTGGAGAGGCTTCGTGGGTGGGGGGACACTAGAACACCAGGGAGATGTGTGGGGGAGTTGTGCTGTGACATTCTGCCCGGATCGGGCTTTACGGTCCACTGACCACCAGGGAGTTATTCGGTGGGGGAGGGTTACATTCTGCCCGTGATCGGGCACTGGGGGTTCATAAGGTTCTGCCCGCGATCGGGCACTGGGGGTTCATACAGGTTCTGCCCGCGATCGGGCTGTGGGAGATGTGTGGGGGGACTATGCGTGTTCTGCCGCGATCGGGCTATGGGAGAGTGTGGGGGTTCATGTACCTGTACTGCCAGCGATCGGGCTGGTGGGGGTACAGGGACCGAGTTGAGGGCCAGCCAGGGATGGCAGCTGCTGTGTTGCGCCCTGCAATGCAGCAGCTCACCATGGGTGGCCCTCAACTAAGCTTTTTTTGGCTCAAGCTTGTGCGGGCGCAGGTTGGTTGCGTGATAACATCTCTGCGCAACCCGACTGAATATCGGGTTGCAGGTTGCATGGAGCCTCCCCCTCCTGTTGAGCATGCATTCATTTGCATTGCTCTCTTGCGCAACCTGTTGCCAGTGGCGTAACTGCCTCCTGCTGAATATCGCAGAATGGTGCATTTTGGACTTGCGCATGCGCAACCCTTTTGAATATCTGGGCCCTAATGTAATTGTATCGTCTGTATTACCTATGTGCCATCCTCATGGCTCGGGTTTCACCTGAAAATGGTCCATTGGTCCAGTGCACTTGACCTGTAAACAAATAAATCAATAAAGAATTAAAATGTATATATGTTATTTGCTGTGTATATGATTTTCCTCATCCCCTACCCCCAGGAGGCATCTGGAAACAAGCTGTTATCAGCTCAGTATGTGTCTCCCAGTGAAACTTTTGAAATAAATAAATTAATTTAATTTTTAAATGGGAGGACACTGGTGCAATGGCCGATTTTGTACTATGCCTGTGCTGGCATCCTCCCCGTTGCACCAAAACTACCACAGTTTATTTTTAAAGGTGCAAGATGACTCTGACAACAGTTTCTGCTATTTCTGACAGCTTGTATCCAAACAGTGCTGCATGTGTCACTTTTTTGACACAAGCAGAGCCTAGCCACACAAATGTTAGACTGCTTCAGAGGTGGTGTAACTTTCATGCATAACTTCAGTAGATATGGCCAAAAGGGCCCAAGTGTCTATTAAGGACATCTGTAAATTCTGCCCAAGTAGTGTCATTTTAAATGGGACTCAAACAGAAATGAGGACTCAGCTGAGGTCACAGACAGGACAGATGTGATCACATGGCTTGGTACAGTATGTTTTGGACTGACTGAAGTCTTGACAGTTACAAGCTGACACCTTTCGAGACAACACTCTTTGTGAGCCATGTCGGGTGGCTTAGTTCGAGGGAGGACAATCTCCACATGCACTGTGTCTCACCAGCAAGTTTGGAGCAAGTTTTGGAACACTGTTTGAAATTCTGTTCAGTAATTATGAACTATTTCAATAAAGGATTTTGCAACACAGGTAAACTCTGTATCTAAATGCAAATTTCTTGGCAGAGTGCTTTAACTGACATACCAGTTTGTCTGACAGGAGCTGACTTTTCTGGGCTTTTCCAGTTACTGTTTATGGTTTGTTAGCCTTGGCACAGACTCCTTGAAAGCAGCTTTTGTTGTTCTCTGCACAGTTACATTACTGTAGGTAAAGAAAGGAGTTGCAATAATGGAGGTGCGATGGGGTCTGAGCCTCCCATCCCTGGTTTAGTCAGAGCTGACGTTCAGTTCATGCCATTACTGCCTGGGCTGCACTGCTGCAGTGTCACAAGTCATCTGGAGACTGACCGGAGAAACTGAAGTGCCTTTAGACTCTGGGAAGCTTTCCTAGTTACTTTAGATCTGAATGTGGGTAGGGGAAATTAAACCCCCTGAACATTTCCAGAAAGCTGAATGTCATGAGTGTTTCCTGTGCTAGGAGATCAGCTGGCTCAGCAGAGGACACATGGAAGCCCCAAGTTTTATTTTTGCTTTTTTGCTGGCTGTTTATGTTCATTTTGAGGGTTTGGCCCTGCAGGTACAATAAAAGCGATACTCTGCAGTACAAGGGAACATTGTTCCAGAGTTCCAGTACTTTCTTATGGAGAACACCAATGTTTCTGTCTTTAAAAAAAATTGTACAGGCCTAGGGCTTCAGAGTTCACATTCCTAAAATATGATTGTGGGTTTGGGTTTCCTCAGTGAAACAATAAGGGAGGTGCCCTGAGTATGCTCAGTTTCCAAAAGCTGCACTGCCTGGAAGCTAATTAACTGGCTGTTGCCAACAGTTAGTACCTGCTTACAAGTCTAATTAAGCCTGAGGAAAAGGATGTGTGTAATTGACCCATTTCATGACTAAGGAGCATTCACCTGATCAAACATGGGGGAATGTTAGTAGAGAACACCTAAAGTGTTTCAGCGCCACCCCAACACCAAAGGCTTAGCTTCCAGTAAGGTATTTTACCAATAGTTTCCAAAAGCTGCACTGCCTGGAAGCTAATTAACTGGCTGTTGCCAACAGTTAGTACCTGCTTACAAGTCTAATTAAGCCTGAGGAAAAGGATGTGTGTAATTGACCCATTTCATGACTAAGGAGCATTCACCTGATCAAACATGGGGGAATGTTAGTAGAGAACACCTAAAGTGTTTCAGCGCCACCCCAACACCAAAGGCTTAGCTTCCAGTAAGGTATTTTACCAATATAAATGTTTTACCTTGTTTGTTTAATGTTTTACTTTTACATCCTGCTTTTGTTCTGCAAGCCAGTTCATGGAGGTTGTCACAGCTGTGGCAAGGAGGCAGCTGCATCCAACATCTAGTTGCCTTCCTTACAACAAACTCCTGGTTTATTCCCGCAATTACTACCACTCAGCTGGCTTGGGAGCTCAGGGGTGAGGCAGCAGCAGCTGTGTGGCATCATCGGGGGGTGGGGCTTGTCAGCTTCAAAATTCTGAGCCACCCTGCAACTGTTTCTATCCTGCTTTTTTTTCTGCAGGCCATTTCTCAGAGGTTGCCACAGCTGTGGCAAGGAGGCCACTGTATCCAGCATCCAGCATCTAGCTGCCTCCCTATAATGAACTCCCAGTGTACTCCCACAATTACTACCACTCAGTTAGCTAGGCAGCTCAGGGGTGAGCCAATGACCATGCAGCATCATCAGAGGGTGGGGCTAGCCAGCTTCAAAAGTCCACTTCACCCTGCAGCACAAGTGCGGTGGTGTAAATGTAAGTGGTGCGAGCACCAGTCACAGGAGAAAAATGAAAAAGAATCATATTTTCTGTGCAGCTGTGGGACTAAGAGACTATGTGGCAGACTACTTGCCCTCTTTATCTGTGCCCTTTAACAATCATAGAGAATCTGAAATACCCTGACATGCCAGTAGTTTTGTATCAGGATTGATAATACATAATGCAACCTGGAAAAGAGTGTGCCACATTTTTGCTACTTCTTCAAACTGATTGATTGAGTGTGTGACGAGTGTCTTGAGGGGCAACTTAATGACTTAATGGACACTGCTGCTGTATATTCTGTGAAATGTTGTTATATATTGGGAGCTGCTGCTAACTTGGAACTTGTCTCAGCATACTACTGAATTTGAAGTAACTGTGAATACCTTTTTTTTGTCCATCACTCTGTAAATTGAATTGTGATTTTTTTTGTTTGTTTGTTTTACAAAGATGTCTGAAAGTGTCTGATGTGGATTGGGCTTGGCTAGCTTTATAGAGGTCCAGATAACTAAATTTTGTTTTGATTTTATTGTCTTTTTTTAGGACACCTTTTGGAAAACAGTGGTGGGGTTCAAGAACGCATGGGATAGGTAGGCATAAGAGAATCTTAGGGAAAGGGAAGTTTGTTTTTTTAAAATGTATTTATTTATTTACTTTGCTGATTTGGTGAGTATACTGAATCAAAGGCCCCTTTTCAGGAATGACCAAGAGCCACTACAAATGCAGCATCAATGGCACAATAATATACACAATAGAACAGGTACAATACAATACATCAGTAACATACTGTATTAATTAAAAATAATTACAGTTGATTTATTGCAACAAATAGGACTTTAGCTGAGTTTTAAACATTGAATGGCTGCTTACATTAAGACAGGATAAAGGTAGTGTATTCTAGAATGTAGGTGCCTGCACAGAAAAGGCACGCTCCCCCATGGTTGTTGATGTCTTTGGAATTGATAGCCATGTGCTAGTAGATATTAATACTATACTCAGAAGTAGGAGGTTGTTCAGGAAAGAGGTTTGGTGTTATCTTCTGTTTTAACTGAAATATTTGAATAGTTTTGTACTTGAAATTAGTTCTGTGTGTTAAAAATTACTACTTGGAGTTAGAACTGTTACTTGGGCTGTGATATTGTAACTATTGGGGCTTGTGCGCTGGGTGTGGGAACACTTGTTTGGCAGTGATAATTAGAGTGAAATTTAAATGTGATGTTTGCCTCGTGGTTCTTAAATACTGAAAAGCCACTGGGCATTTGGATTGAAGGGCTGTGCATTTCTGTTTGTGACTGAAATTTGAAGCAACAGGAACTGGTGGGCCTGTGACATCATACGGTACCTGATGTCTGCATACATGTTAGTGGGAGTGGACACACACTGGACTGTGTGTTTTTGAGACTTGGGAACTTTATTGGTGGGGTTAAAATTGGGTTCATAAATAAGTGCAGTCACTATAGAGAGAGACTGTATTCCAGGGGGAAGGGACTGAGAAAAGGGGTGTGTGCCATTATGAACGGAGAGGGACAAACAGGGTGGCCACATTCCACCATGGCAGACATCTTCAGAAGGGTTGTAGGCTGCACAGGCTGTAGGATTGCAATAATTCTCAATTGGGCCTGGAGAGAGGGAGGCTGCCCACTCTGTAGACAGTTATCTTGTGTCAGGAGTGAAGTATATTGGTTAAGGAGTAAGCTGCGGGAGTTGGGGGGGTGTCCAAGGATAAGGGGTGTGGATATGGGTGGCAGAAGGGTGGGGCTGAGGGGAGGCTGAGGCAATGCTCAGAAATTACAGGACGTTATGTTACAGCAAGCAGGAGGGGGGATAGTAGAGACAAGGACACTTAGATATGGATGTTGACGCTTAAGGGGAAAACGCACGAGGTAAACATTCCGAATATGAAGAGAGTGGTGGGGGAAGAGTCAGGAGGGGCTGTTGTGGGGAAGCTAGAAGAGCAGACAGTGGGAAGGGAGCTCCTAAGGAGAACAGGGCAAGAGGGGAGGAAGAGAGGCAGTTTAGAGGGGCAGTCGGGGGAAACTCAGGTTACTTGATGGAGGCTGGCATAGAGTGTTACAATAAATTTGAGCTACTAAGCAACCTAGAGGGGGAGGAATGGGTTGGTGGAAATGAGGAAACTGATACAGAGGCCAGGGAGGAGTTGGATACCCATAGGGCATCACAGACCGGCAATGGAAAGGATAGAAATAGTCCCAGAGGAGAAGGGAAACATAAATGTTAAGCAGATGGGAGATGCAACATATTGCAGACATGATGGAGAGCATGACTGGAGAGAAACTGGGAGACAAGGAGGGGGGGAGGGCCCTTCAGCAGGGGGTCTGTACCAAAGATGGGGCCCTAGGGTAAAAGGACCCACAGAGGGCATCTGGAGGTAGGGGTACTATTACAAGGGGTGAGGATGGCGGTGTGAGGGAAGGGAAACCATCAGGCCAGGATAAATGGTTCGGATAAGAGAGGGTTAAAGGGACACCTCTTCAGGGGGGTCTGAGTTAAGTGGGCAAAATAACAAGAAAGACAGAAAGGGGAGGGTGACAAGAGGGTCTCTAATAAGGCAGGAAGACTCCCATGGAATTGAGATCACGAATAAAGGGGGGGATGGGGGGTTGAGAGCGAATAGTTGAGGTAACCATAAGGATGATGGCGGTGTTAAGGTTCTGTTATTGGGAGACTCGATGATTAGGGGTATCCAGTGGGAGGGACAGGGGGGTGGATGCCATAGCCAGGTGAAGGTAGTGAGTATCTCTGAGCTGACAGTGCACAGAGCAAAGTTCATGGTGTACGAACTGGTTAGGGATTGTGGAGGGAAAACAGATTTCCTGATGCATTTAGGAACTAACAATCTAGACGGAAATAGCATTTTGGAAATCCAAGCAAGGTTCCAAGAACTTGCCAGAGTCTGTCGGGGTAATGGATGCAACATTTCCTTTTCGGAGATATTGCCAGTACCAAAGGCCTCAGTGGAGAAATAAATGAAGATCACAGAGGTTAATGACTGGCTAAGGAAGTGGGGTGAAGAGAGTGGGTTGGGGGTGTTAGGGAACTGGAAAGGAGTTTGGGAGAATAAGGGGCTGTATGCCAAGGACAGGCTTCATTTTGCCCCATTAGGGAAGGAAGTCCTTAAACAGGGGGTGGCTGACTACATTCAAGAAAGGTGGGGTTTAAACTTGTGAGGGGGAGGGATAAGGGAGGGCTGACCAGAACACTCTCATCCAGATGAGGGAGTAGCCTTCAAACCCAAGGGGAGGGGAAACAGACTGGTGGAGGAGGTTTCAGGAGGAGCAGAGGTGGATGGAAGTATAAGGAACCTGGGTGGGGCTCGACAAAGGGAATCAGGGATAAGGGGTTGGGGTGGTGTTAGTAAATGCCAGGAGCTTGGGAAACAAGTTGGCAGAGTTCCACACCATGCTGTTCGGGGGGGGTGGATGTGGTGGCGGTCACTGAAATGTGGGCTAACAAAAACCATGACTGGGACCTAAACGTGCAGGGGTACACTATGCTTAGGAAGGATAGAAAGGAGGGCAGAGGGGGTGAAGTGGCTATGTTCATTAGAGATGACATAGAAATTGCTAGGGTAGAAGAGGCAGAGGGACACATGGAGGCCTTATGGGTCACCTTACAAACCCCAGCAGGAGGTAAGGTCAAGCTGAGTGTAGTATATAGGCCCCCCCCCCGGGATGGGTGATGTTCTGGAGGATGATTTGCTGGGCAACATCATTGCCCAGTGTGGACCAAAAGGGGAAGGAGTGGTGTTGATGGGGGACCTTAATATGCCAGGTACAAACTGGGGAACCATGTCCTCTAAGGTGGCCTAGGAGCAGAGACTGCTGGATGGCTTCCAGGATGTGTTCTTAACACAGCATGTGATGGAGCCCACAAGGAAGGGGCATGTCCTGGACGTGGTTCTGGCAGATGGGGATCTGGTAAGGGACCTGGTTGTAGAGGATCTCCTGACTAGGAGTGACCACAATACTATCTGGTTTCAAATAAGCATGGGGGGATAGAGATCTAGGACACTGGCAGTGGACTTCAGGGGGACAGACTTTGTGGGCATGGGAAATATTCTCAAGGATCACTTGAAGGGATTACATCAATGACAAGCGTGGAAGAAGAGATGGGAGGTCATAAACAGGGACTTCATAAGGGCAGTCAGGAACTGCAGCTCAGGTGACGTGAGGAGCAAGGTCACATAAACCATGCTAGTGGTCCAGTGAGTCGAGGTAGCGTCAGAAAGAAGGCGGCCTACAAAATATTAAACAACAAGAGGGATAGGGAAAAGGAATGTACCATCTTGCATCTAGAAAAGTCACCGGATGGTGAGGGGAGCAAAGTCCAGTAAAAAGCAGTGGCTGGCACAGGGCATACATGGAGGGGAAAAGGGATCTTCTGGTACATTGGGGAGTGGAGAAAAACCAAGGGCTATCTCAGCAGATTGAGATCAGAAGGAGGGTAGGTGGAAGAGGCGAGGTACCAGGCAAAGGTATTAAACAAGTACTTCACCTGTTCACTAGGGAGGGGGATGGGATATCCACAAAGCAAGGCACGATGAGGATAGAAGCAGTAGTGAGTGGGATCAGGGGAGCAACAGAAATGGAGCAAGAGGGAAGGAGAGGTACCCCAGGGGTGTCATATCAGGATAAGGATAAAAAGGCCAGTAAGGTGGAGGGGACGGATGATGCTATCTCTACTGAAAGAGTGTGGTTAGCCCTCAAGGCCCTAAAGAAAGATAAATCTCCTGGGCCGGATGGCATTCATCCGAGAGTACTATGGGAATTGGCGGACATACTTTCTGCACCCCTGGCGGAGCTCTTCAACAGGTCGCTTGAGACAGGGAGGGTACCTAGGGATTGGTGAGGAGGCACATGTGGTGCCCAATCCGCAAGGGGTGAGGGAGTACCAGGGTAAATATAGACCCATCAGTTTGACCTCGGTGGTGGGAAAATTAATGGATAGTATACTAAATGAACAATTGGGGGTGTACTTGGAGGAGGTGGGAGGTCTGGATATTCAGCAACATGGGTTTGTGCCAGGTAGATCATGTCAAACTAATCTTGTGGAGTTCTACGAATGGGAAACATCAGAACTGAACAGAGAAAAGCCTGTGGATGCATTATTCTTGGATTTCAGCAAGGCGTTTGACTCTGTCCCCCACAATGGTCTGGTGGAGAAACTGACGGGGTTGGGAGTAGGCCCTTTGATGATCATGTGGATTGAAAACTGGCTAGCTGGACGCACCCAGAGAGTAGTGGTCAGTGGGGAGCTCTCGAACCCTAGAGAGGTCGGTAGTGGGGTACTGCAGGGCTCGGTCCTGGGTCCAATCCTGTTTAATGCATACATATCGGACATCAGGGAGGGTATAGGGTGTGAAATGAGTCTCTTTGCTGATGACTCCAAGATGGGAGCAGCAGTTGAGGGGGAAGAGGGAAGGTTGGCCCTGCAAGGGGACCTGGACACCCTAGAAAGCTAGGCTCACACATGGAAATTAAATTTCAATATCACCAAGTGCAAGGTGTTACATCTCGGGTGGGGAAACCCTAAACACAGGTACACCCTGGGAGGGGAGGCGCTGGAGGCCTCAACAGGGGAAGAAGACCTAGGGGTCATGGTGGATGCATGTATGAATAACTCTGAGCAGTGCAGGAGAGCGGCTAGCAAGGTAAACAGGATGTTGGCATGCATCATAAGAGGGATCACCTCTAGGAGCAGAGAAGTGATTCTGCCGCTGTACAATGGACTGGTTAGACCACACCTTGAGTACTGTGTACAGTACTGGAGACCACACTTGAAGAGGGACATACTGCTCCTGGAGAGGATGCAGAGGAGGGCAACTAAGATGATACGAGGACTAGGAGATTTGACGTGTGAGGACAAACTTGAGGAGCTCTGCTGTTTCATTGGAGGGAGAGGAGACAAGGTGGACATGATTGAGGTCTTCAAATACCTCAAGGGAATAAATAGGAGTAAACATGGAGGGGATCTTTAGACTAAAGCAGGAAGGTATCACCAGAGGGCACGGTTTGAAGGTGGAAGGGTGAGGGGGGGGAAGAGGAGGAGGTTTTTCACTGAGAGGGTGGTGGACCCTTGGAATGCACTGCCTGGTGAGCTGGTTCAGAGATCCACAGTGGAGAGCTTCAAGAGAGGGTGGGACAGACACAGAAAGTTGATGTATCAGATGATGGCCTGGCCCAGAGGGGTGGGGATGGACGATAGTGGTTTCTGGAACACAAGTGGGGGAGGGCCTCGGCACCCAACTAGGAATCTGAGGTTCGAGCAGTCTTGATAGACTGTAAGGCCTAATCTGCTGGCAATTAGTATGTTAGTGCTTTCTTTTCTGAACTCTAGATGGCTAAGTTGTGGAGCTCTATTTATTGAAAGCTTTACAAGGAAGAACATACTGAGCAGCAAGTGCTTGTTTCCAGATGTGTCCGGGGGCATACAAGTAGCACACAGAATAGGAGCATTAATAAAGTAGAAATACAGCAAACATACAGCAGAAATACATACATTAAATACTAGTTAAATACAGATACAGATTAATACATTATAATACAAAGTGAATACGGTTCATTTCTGGAAATATTTTTGACCCAATTATAGGGAGAACACACAAGATCAATGAGACCAAGTGGGATAGAGCTAAGGGAAGTGGGTGGGAGGACTCTACGGATGTTAGAAACAGCTGCAGGGGTTGGTGAAATGGTTTCTAATAAGGGCTGGGCGAGCATGGGGGGAAGGGGCAGACCAGATGCTGTATGGGAGGGAGTTCCAAAGAGTTGGGAACCTATAGGAAAAGGCAGCCTGACCCACTGAGAAAGTCCAACAGGGATAGTCAAGGTGAGAGGGTTTGAGTTTCTGAGCAAATAGGAGGGGAAGGGGAGGATGGCGAGAGAGTAGGATAGGTAGGAAGGTAGGGACTGGGCCCAGTATTTTGCCACAAAGGGGGCATAATGGGAACAGCATCTGTCTTCTAAGGAGGGGAACAATATAGTGATATAGGGTACAGTGGTGAGGGAGAGGAGGACAGTCAAGGGTGAAGTGGCAGAAGGAGTGGAACAGTGTGTCCAGTCTGGTTAAGGAGGCAGAGGGAGCGGTACTGTAAACCACATCCCCATAGTCGAATATGGGGAGGATCATTTTCTGTACAATAGACTGGGGGGCTGGCAGTGGGATGCAGTCACGGTTGCAGAATAGGGCACCCAGTTTAGGGCGCAGTTTCCTGTGGACAGTATTTATGCGTACAAAAAAACTAAGGTGCCGGTCGAGCCAGACCCCAAGGTATTTAAAGGAGGAGCAATCCTCTAACAGATTCCCATCCAGGGTATGGAATGAAGGAGGGGAGGGCAGCTGAGAAAGTCTCTGCCTAGTGCCAAAGATCATGGAGACTATTTTCTTGGTATTTAGGACAAGTTGCTTTGAGTGAAACCACCGCTGAACATTATCAAATTCACGCTGGAGTGTGGTCACCACTTCAGTTATGGAGGGTCCAGATGCACACAAGATGGTGTCATCTGCAATCATATGGCTAGAGGTGTTGGGGCAGGTGGAGGGCCTGTAGTTTAGTAAGACAGAAAACAGCAGGGGGCCAAAGATGGAGCCTTGGGGCACACCAGTGGTTATGAGTGGGGGGAGGGGAGAGAGAGTTGCAGAATCTGACGGATTGAGACCTACCTACTAGGTAGGAGCAGAACCAGCTAGTTGCCATACTTGATAGCCCTGTATTGGCCAGATTTGAGGGGAAGAGGGATGTGGCACAATGTTGAAAGCCTTGGCAAGGTTGACAAAGATGGCAGAGGTGATATGTCCCTGATCCATACCCATTTGGATGGAGTCAGTGATCCTCAGCAGGGAGGTAATGGTGGAGTTGGATCTCCTTAAACCAGACTGATATGGGGTAAAAAGGAAGTGGAGTCGAGGAAGGAGGAAAGTTAAGATAGCACCAGATGTTCCTGCAGTTTGGTGAGAATAGGGAAGAGTGAGATAGGGCGGTAGTTACCAGTGGAGAAAAGGTCACCACCCTTTGGGAGGGGAGCTACAGTAGCATGTTTCCATTCAGCCAGAACAGAGGTGAGGGAGAAGGAAAGGTTTAGTAGGGAAGCAAGAGGAGCTGCTATAGCAGGTGCAGATAGACAGAGCATTTTGGCGTCCAGCCCAGAGGTGCACTTACCCTTGGTGAGGTTAAGTGAAATAAGAGCATTAAAGACTTCCACAGGGTGAAGGGATTGAAGGAAAAGGAGTGGGGAGAGGATACAGATTGGTGGGAGTTGTGGTCAGCAGAGGCCGAAGGAGGGGACGATAGCAGGGATGCAGCACATGAAGTAAAGAAGGAGCTAAACTCCATAGCTACGGATTGTGGGTCCGATAATGTGCCATTGCCAATACTGAGCACAGGTGTGGGGGGGGCTGCGATGGGGGCAGGAAAAGGGATTTGACCACCTTCCAGAACTTAGAGGGGTGGTTTATGTTGATTAGGAAGATATCCTTGAAGTAATTAGCCTTAGCAAGTCTGATTGCCCTGGTGCAGGCATTCTGAAGTGTTCTGTATGCCTGTAAATCAGTGTGGAGACTGGTGCATTTGTGTATTTTCCACGCTTGGTCCCTAGCTCGAAATTAGGCCAGGAGCTCGTCAGAGACCCAGGGTAGATGAGTACCCCTCATACGTAACTGTTTCAGTGGTGCATGTTTATCCAAATATGAGAGAAATTTGGATTTGAAATAAGCGAGTGCAGAGTCGATGGAGGGGGCATGGGTGATGTAGGACCAGTCAATGCTGGACAGATTGTTAAAGAAGTGTTATCCATGGAGTTGTAGGACTGGGTTAGTAGGGTTTTGGGAGGGGATTTGGGGTGGTGGGTTTTCCAAACTGCATAGATTAGGTGGTGGTCACTCAGTGAGTCCAGGAGTAAACCATTTGCTATTAAGCGGTGAGGGTGGGAGGAGAGTATCCAATCAATTAGAGAGTGGTTGGACAATTAAGTATTCAGACAGGAGAGTTCATTTAGAAGCTGAAAGAAGTTCAGGGCAGCTATGTCTTGTCTTATTTTGGAGTGTGTAGGGGCAAGCCAATTCATGTTGAAATCACCCAGGACATACAGTTCCCCATTTGCTGCTTGTGTTTGCAGGGAGGCTAGGAGGTTGGTGATTGCAGATTTTGGGGCAGAGGGACAGCAGTACAAGCTGGCAACACAGATAGGGATGGAGTAAGGGAAGGTGAGCTTCACCGGCAAGGACTCATATGTCTGTGGGATGGATGTTGCAAGTATAGAAGTGAACATAAGTGTAAAGGCAACATACATAGCTACCTCTCCACCCTTACCACTTCCAGGCCAGTTTTGGCGGATGATGGAGTAGCCGGGGATGGAAATGCAAGCATTATCAATGTGTGGTTTTAGCCAGGTTTCTGTAATGATTAGAACATCAGGGTTGAGAGAGAGGGTGAAAGGTTGGAGTAGTGAGATTTTGTTGAGGAGACTCTTGATATTTAGGTGAACTAGCTTTAGGCCATGGGGAAGCTGCATGGGTGTGGTGGGTCAGGACCTGGATAGGATTCTATGTTGCCTGCTAGCAGAAGCAGCAGAGTTAACATGAGTTTTACAGGGGGTACCATACATTTGCGATGAGAAGAGGGTGGGGGAAAGTAGAGACTAAGGTAGACCCACTGGCGGAATTTAGTGGGATTAGCCCCATGTGGAAACTCAGGGGGGAAGAGGATTGAAGGGCTTATCTGCCAAGAGTTTTGCAGCCAAGTGTTGGCCAGTGGTAGGGAGGAGGTGTTTAAAGTGGGGGGGGGAGAGAAGAGAAAGGAGTACTGGATTATTTGCCAGCCAGTCAGTAGCAGAGGAGGGGGGGAGAGATAACAAGGGGAATAGCATAGTGAAGGTAGCTATATATTTTTATTTATTTAGTTTTTGTTGACCGGGTAAGTACACTAGACAAATCCTGCCTATTTTCAGGCATGACCTGGGGAAGGGGGATACAGATGAATGCCAACTGACCTTGAACCAGATTAAGCTGTTGATGGTATTTTTAGTGAATGAGGGAAATTTGGCCAGGACACCGGGGTAATTTCCCTACTCTTTTTCGATAAGTGCCATGGGATTTTTAACATCCACCTGGACTTCCACCAATCCAGGCAGATGGGACCTAGGTTTAACGTCTCATCCGAAAGACGGCATCTCAGAAGTGTAGCACCCCTATCATGCTGCACTACAGTGTCAGTACTGGGATATTAACCCAAGTGCCAGATGTGGGAACTGAACCCACAGCCCTTTGATCTCCTGGCCTCAGAGGCGAGTGTGCTACCTACTGAGCCACTGACACTGACAATATAGGAGAAACATAGTGGGGTGGCAGATAGGGGAAAACTGCAATGAAGAAAGTAGCACTGTATGTACAGAGCAGTGTAGGCATTACTCAATGAGAAGGGAGAACAGAATTAAAATTATAAAGATAGGGATTCTAAGTTAGACAGCACCAGGGTGGTCCGGGTGGTGCTAGCATTGAGAGACACGATAAATCCCAATTGAGTCTGAGCTAGATAAGCCCAGGTTGAGTCAGGAATAATGTTCTGCACTGCAAAACTGAGAGTTTAAACAGACAGGTTGAACTGCATAACTTGGGCTCACTAGCATCAGGGCTGGAATGGCTGCAGAAGAGGAGGGAGGCAGGAGGGCAGTCTGGGCTAGTTGTTCAGAAGATTGTCACTTTAGCTATGCCTCCCTGCTTGTGTAGACCAATAGCAGTGAATAGGGGTGGGAAGGGAGTAGAACTTTGTGAATGGAAGTGTAGAGTACACTGCAAGCCCATTGGTCGTCACAGTCGCCCAATGAGCTTGCAGGAATACTTACGCTGTCATTCCGCAGGCAGCTGTGGTGGTGTGTGTGGGTTTTCTGTCCGCCAATGAACGGCCACTGCTGGGATGAGGGTCCTGTGTGGGTTGGGGTGTGGGGGGTACCACTAGACCACCAGGTTGTCTTATACAGTCATTTACGGGGATCAGACTTGGGGATGGGGGAACCACCGGACTACCAGGGATTATTGTGCACTTACATATATGAGGATTGGGACACAGGGATGGGAGGGGGGACCACTGGACCACCAGGGCTTACTTCATTTTGACAGTTATGAGGATCAGGACTCAGGGATGGGAGGGAAGACCACTGGACTACCACGGATTATTATCTTCTGACATTTATGGTGACCGGGTTTTGGGGATGGGAGGGAGCCACTATACTGATGAGTAGAGTTACTGTATGCATGGGTAGGGCACCTGGTGCAATTCACTGGACCAGCCCTGTACAACTCATGGAAATGGGGCCATAATAACATGCAAATGTCTCAATTTGTGCCGTGCATGAACAATGGCCTCATTTGCATGTTTGGGTTTGAATATCTGGAAATTGTACCTTGCACATCTCCAGATGCGCTGGTATAATCACTTTCTAGGTATTCAAACCTGTCTGGGGGATGCACCGGCACATCATAGTTGTGCCGCATGCATTTTCTGATATAGTCAGCCAAGATGCACCATTGTGCATCTCAGTTGAATATATCACTTTTGTGCTCCGGCACAACTCAGTTGAGTAGAGCAATCACTTACGCCATAGCAGGGTGAAAGTTTGAATATCGGGGCCCTTAAATATAAGTCAACCATTTTTGTAACAGTGCCAACTGAACTTGTGATCACCACACAGTGCGTTGCCCTGGAAACAGTACACAATAGCACTTCACGTAGCCCCACTATAGTCTATTCTTTTTTTTCTGGTTACATACTGAGCCTCAATAGATATGAGTGATCGGTGAGCCAGCTGGTCTGATGAGTTCTGATGAGGTCACCAGACTTTTGATACAGTACTGGTCACAGGAATACAGTATATCCAAGAGGAACTGACCAGTTGCAGGAGGAACACCAAGATATTTCAAAAAGTGGCTGATTTCTTGCCTGAAATGGAGTTGAGAGAAGAGCTAAACAATGTAGAAGAGGCATCACTGGCAGGAGGGGGGAAGGCTAAGCAGGGAGAAGAGGTAGCAGAGCTGGAAATCACAGCAGAGAGAGAGAGTGAGGGAAGCCCTCAGGTCCCTTAAGATGGAGAAAGCACTGGGGCCAGATAAATTACATCCCAGAGTGCTGAAGGAACTTGCAGATGTCATGGTGAAACCCCTGGCGGAGCTTTTCACCATCTCTCTAAGGACAGGGTGGGTGCCCCAGGACTGGAAGGTGGCACATATGGTGCCTATCCACAAGGGGAATCAAGGGAGGTGGCAGGGAACTACAGGCCTGTCAGCCTGACATCGGTGGTGGGCAAGGTGATGGAGGGCATTGTCAAGGAGAGGCTGGGGGGGACCTGGAAAAGTCAGGGTGCCTGAACGATAGACAGCATGGATTCGTCCCAGGGAATTCGTGTCAGACAAACCTTGTGGAGCTCTATGACTGGGTGACGAGTGCCTTGGACCTGGGTAGATCAGTGGACGTCCTCTTTCTAGCCTTCAGCAAGGCATTTGACTCTGTTCCTCACGAGGGCCTGTTGGATAAGCTGGGAGAAATGGGGGTGGGGAACCAGATGATCAGATGGACAGACAATTGGCTCCAGGACCAGACTCAGAAGGTCGTAGTTGGTGGGATAGTCTCATCCCCAAGGAGGGTCATTAGTGGGGTCCCACAGGGATCAGTCCTTGGGCCCCTCCTGTTCAATGCCTACGTCTCTGACATAAGGACAAGTATCAAGAGTGAGATGAGTATCTTTGCAGATGACTCAAAACTGGGGGCGGTGGTGGATGGGGAGGAGGGGAGGGTGGCCCTACAGGGGGATCTGGAGGCTCTGGAAAGATGGTCTAGAAAGTGGAAGCTGAGGTTCAATGCAGGGAAATGCAAGGTACTACATCTGGGGGCCAGAAACCTGGGCCAAGTGTACACTCGGGGGGGAAATGCTACAAGTCCCGATGGCTGAGAGGGACCTGGGGGTGGTAGTGGATGTCAAGATGAACAATTTGGAGACTTGTAGGAGGGCAGCAGCTAAGGCCAACAGGATGCTGGGATGCATCGCTAGGGGGATCACCTCCAGAAGGAGGGAAGTGATACTCCTTCTGTATAACTGCTTGGTGAGGCCACACCTCGAGTACTGCATGCAGTTTTGGAAGCCACACTTAAAGAGGGACATTAAACTCATGGAGAGGGTCCAGAGGAGGGCAACCAAAATGATTTGGGGCTTGGAGGACAGGACCTATGGGGAGAGGCTCAAAGAGCTAAATATGTACACATTGGAAGAGAGAAGGGACCGGGGGGACATGATAGAGGTCTTCAGGTACATGAAGGGGGTAAATAGGGGAGGAGCAGTCAGGGTTCTTTGAAGAAAGGAGGAGGGGGGCATCTAGAGAGCTTGGGTGGAAGCTGGAGGGGGGAAGATTCAAGGGAGAAAGGAGGGGTGCTACTTCACTGAGAGGGTGGTGGAGCCATGGAATGTGCTGCCCAGGGGCTGATGGAGGCAGAGACGGTGGAGGGGTTCAAGAGGGGGTGGGACAGGTATGGGGGAAGGGTTCTGGAAGCAAAATCCAGTGCAGTGAGAATATCTGGAACTGGGAAGGGAGAAGCCAGAGAAGGTGAGGGGGACAGCAAGGTCAGCTCCCAGGGTGGGGGCTGACCAAACGAGCAGACACGAAAGACCGTTAGGCCTATTCTGCTGGCATTTTAGTATGTTAGTATGTAGCGAGAAAATAAAGCAGCTGAAAGTGAAATATCTTAAAATAAAGGACAACAACAGACGGTCAGCTGGGGGTAGGATTGTTTGTCCCTTCTTTGAGGAACTTGATAAAATACTGGCCACCATGGAGACATCTGATCTGCAGTTTGTCCTTGAAAGCACAAAAACAGAGCCGAGCCATTCATATGGGAGATTGCTGAAACTGAAACTGAAGCAGATGACTGCTTTGAGCCTGATACTTTAAGATCAGGTGAGTAATATTATTTTATGAGCACAGGATGCCAATAGTAAACTTTTTTTCAGTTGTAGGGGGGTAAGTGTTAATGATTGTATGGTGTAGTGGATATTTGGGAAATGTGCTTGAATCTTGTGTCTGAACAGTGGTACACATGAAGGATGATGGTGAGGGGTGGGAAGTGGTATCGCAAAATGTACACAAGTCACAACAGGTGTTGTGATGCTCGAGGAGCAGACTTGTGCATGGATCCACATGTGGAGTGCAACTGTTTATGTAATGATAGCGCACGCTTCTCTTGGTGTGTGTCTATAAATGGTATTACTAACCAAAACAATAGATATACAAGTAATTAAGCTATAATTGTTAACAAATTAAAATGTTCCTCAACCAGCTCTTTTTTTATTTGTTGGTTACTTTGACCATTCATAGTTCCATGGGTAGGTGGTTTGTATGTATTTGTTTTTGTTTATTTTGACAGAGTCACATAACGTGTGTGATGGAATAGTGAATGGGTGTGTGGAGCGTATGCATGCCTGCAACTGTTGTACTATGAGAGTGTCTGTGCACATGACAGATAAATGTTTTACTGTGGTACTACATGCTAAATGTATAATGCTCATTTCCAAAGCAAAAAACGGTGACTGATTTTTTTTTCTTCTGTTTCCAGATACAGAACCCACTGAAGAAATTACATCTTTTACAGATCTAGACTAGAGTGAATGTATATCAGTGACATGTGAAGGCAGTAGTTCCTTTGTAGATGGCAACACCCATTTGACATCTTCATCCAGACCTTCCAAGCATCTCCCATCGGTCAAGCCATTATTCAATCTATGGAGAAAAAAAGAGAAGAACCCACATGCAGGAGCTAATGGAAGCAGTCTTTGAACCTACTGATAGGATGCTGTTGGAGTAACACAGGGAAATGATTAAGATGGAGAGGAACAGAGGTCAGGAAGAACAGGAAATGAAAGAGTGTCTCCGTAAAGCAGAAATAGAACAGAATGGCATGTTTTTCCAGAATATGATCAAGAGTTTGGCACATTTTTGTGGATCTCTGCAGTGCACACTGCAGCAGCAGGCTAATTATGCTTATGTTGGTCAAATGGCACACACTTATAATGCTGCCATACCTTCTGCTGGTCCCAGCGTGTATCACAGTGGCAACATGGGTCACATCCCGAATAATCAGGTTGGTGGGGAGGCCACAAATGAGCCATATGTGTGTGCAGGCAACCAACCTGCAACATTTACTCAGGAACTCATCAATGATGAGTTCGCGAGGACCAACTTTTAGTAGATATCGTTTAGCATAGCTCATGTACTATCTTGACAGTAGCTAATATGGTATTTCAGATTGACAATTACACAAGCAGTAGTAACATGCAGGGCATGTGGTATTGTGTCATACCAATATGCCATGGGGTAAATGCTGCCCGCTGCCACCTGTTCTGGCCCTTACATCTTGAAGGATCAATATGCCACTCTACTGTCCACCTGTGATGTTATTATTAAATTTAAAATGTGGAGTAACGGTGCAGCTGGGTTAAAAAAAATTACTAAATGTAGATATAGAAACACATGTTAGTTAAACAAATGGACATAGTAAAACCAGATAGCTTCAAGGAAATTGAGTAATTCAGTTGTTTTTCAGTATTTTAATTTAGAACAACTCATGATGGCTCATTACATAGCAAAATCTGAAATGTGGTTGTTAAAATACTACAAACATGCATATCGATCAGTTAATTGGTAAACGCTTTCAAGTAGTCGACAAGTTTTGAAAAGAAAATCTACAGAGACTGTCATTTCATGACAAAGTCAACATGTTTACATGTGCATCACATTAAATTATCATAAAACTTTAATAACTAATTTTCAAGTTTTTATGTTTGAAAACACTTACTGGAAACAAACTTCACTGTCTGTGATTTGTACGACGTTAATTCACTAGTTGAACGTGTTGTTGGTTAATGCAAAAAATCTTACCACATATAGGATAATGTATGGGTACCCATAGACTACAAGGCTATTCTTCTATCGAGTGGATATAATGCTGATTGATGACCTCGAGGGTGAAGCTATAGAGGTCCCTAAGTCGGCATTGTATACATGAGGTAGAATAATAGCTGAGTAGTATATGGTTACCATACACTGTTCTATATAGTATATGGTGACTGTAAAATAAAAAAAAATGTCACTTTTCCCCATTTTAGATCAGCTCTGCTAACCACCCTTAATTAACTGCCACTATCCAACACACGCACGTGACTCTCACACAGCAGCTCAAGGGACGAATCACAACTGCTTCTGGAGTCCTTTATATTATGAGGTCCTCACTAATGCAGAACAAAAAGTTGTTCTGTGTTAGTGAGGACATCACTACTGTAGCAGAACGACTTTTTGTGGTGTGTGGCTTTCCATACACAACCGCATTCCACTATACACTATATATACTTTCTATCTTGTATGGCATTCTGGTCCAGGAGCGCTGTTCAACACTCCATGTCATTTCAACCACACAGATAATTCATTAAAAGCCATTGTAGTACATCAGCATCATATGAGCACCATCTCTTTAGGCAGTTTTGAATGACCTAAAGAGAAAAAACAAAAAGAAATTGTTTACAAATAATTTTTTAAGATAGTAATACAATGGTTTATAAATTGCAGACGTGGTTGGATATTCTTCTATTGAATGTCACATGAGCTTTTTCTGACAGTGTGGGAGTACAGGGTGTAGATTCACATTAAAGTCGCAAAGCACAGCGCTCACCCCTGACAGCCACACTGTACTTGGCATGGTATTAGCAAAGGTGTCCTGCCCACCCCAAACAAATAAAGTTCTGTCCCAATCTGTGAGCTGCGGCTATCCAGACCCATAAACAGATTACTGCTACTTTCCCCAACCTCCACATTCCACCTGCAGCACCAACACCAACCCCCAGTACCCCTAACTTTCTGCTATTGGCACAGCTCAACAAATGTGAAAGGAACATCCAATCTCATACCTCCTTGGTGGCTAGGCATCTATCTGTAGCAGAGAGCACTGACTATTTATAAGCCTAAATGCATCACACATGCCCTACACTTAAACCTTGCTATCTGCTACTGATATTCTCGAGGCAGATGAAGGGGGGTGAGGTGGACTGTGCCACTCACCATTGTTGAACTGTGGCAACAACACAGAGATAGGGGGACAGAGGTGGTGGGGGTGGCCAGTGACATGGTGGGAGGAAGGCAAATATCCACCAGCTGTGTAGGGGCTGGGGGGGAACTGCTCACATTTCATGATGGATCTTTTTTGGGGTGAAGGGGAAATGCTTTTTAGCTACTGCCATGTCAAGGGTACTGCAGCTGGCAGGAGTGGAAGGGCCATTGGCAAACCAGGGTTGTGTTCCCCGGCATGTGGATCAGGGTAGGGAGAGGGATCAACGGACATCAGGATCTATATCCTAAGGGTAGACATGATATGGTAGTGGGGTGCCCAGTACTTCCACCAAATACTAGGATTTGGACGAATTAGGCAATTTTTTGATCGGTGGTATTATATAAGGCAACATTCCATTGCGTGGAGAAAATACTCGGTTTATGTCAACATGCTGATATGCAGGGCACCTTTCCATAAATTACATTGCACCATCCCCTCTCCATATTTTGTGGGTGCACAAACCCAGCATGAATGCATGAACCTTACATCTGAGCATACCGTCTTGTTACGGCACCCGGTTAGCTCATTCAAAACATGGTTTGGCCGGCACAAAGTTTTGTGCATCATGGCCTTGAAACTTCAATGGCACTGTTATGTTCTTATGTTGACAGTTTAACTGTTTCTGTACAATTATTTTTCCTTTTTTCAATAAAGAAAACATGCAATAAAAAAAAATGCTAATGTTAGTTATGTTAAGAAAACTGCAGTTTACTTTTTGTTTTTTGAGATTCCCTAATAGTTTCCTTTAAAGAAAAACATACAGTTTGAAATAAAATGCAGTGTTATTAAAACTGAAATTTGCCAGATTTTGAACTTCAGTTCCAGTTATTATTAATAAAAAAAATGGCATAAAAAAACAGTTGTTTCAATTAATTTACTTATTTTTGTAGTTACTTTTGCCACGTAGATGCAGAACCTCAATTAGATTCAAGGTATTCCGCAAGTGCATCTCTTATTGCAGAGGCCTGCTGATTCATGGCAGCTCGGGTAATTTCTTCTGCTAGTGAACAGTCATTGCTATCAGGCTGCTGGAACACTTCATTCTCCTGTTCTGTGAACCAGCTGCTCATGAAATGCTTTGACTTAGTCTCGCAGATATTATGAAGCGCACAACAGGCTGCAGTAATGAAAGGTACATTTTTGATGCTGTATTCACTGCACTTTGACATACATCTCCACCTCCCCCTAAAGATGCCCAAAGGTGCACCCTACTACCATGCGGGCTTTACTGAACCTGTAATTGAAGTTCCTTTTCCTTGGATTTGCATAGTTTGGGTACAGCTTCATCAACCAAGGCAGCAAAGGATTAGGGTCACCTAATAATACAACAGGTACAGTGGTTCCATTTATTTCACAACACAGCAGTGGGAATAGCTTGCCACTCTGACCCAGTCTGAATAGATTGCTGTATTTTTTTTTTTAATTTACATTTTTAGGTATTTTTTTCCCCAGTTTTTGCCCCGCCCCTTCCTCGGGCGTGCATGCACGCATGTGGAGGCACATGCACACCACGTTCTGAGACGCCCTCCCAACCTGCCACCCCCTCCCACCTGCACTGCCAGTGGATCTCCACCAGGTGGCAGCAGAACTACGGGAGGCGACAACCTCCCTGGGAGAGGAGAGCTGCCGTTAGGCTGCTCAATCCTGCTCCCTCCAACCCCACCCCCGTGCTGGCGCCAGGTCATTCCCGAACCTGGGTCGCCAGCATAGCATGAGGTAAGGCATAATGCCTCAGCCCTCTGCACCACTGGGCCGGCTTTAGGTTTCTGTTGTTTGTTTGTTTTTTAATACCCTTGCATCATGTACCTTTCCAGGTCATCCGACATTTATGTCTATAAACTAGTACTGATGGTCAACAACAGCTTGCATCACAACAGAGTAATATGATTTTCTGTTGTAGTATTCCATGGCATTTCCGGGGAGGTGGATTGGTAAATGAGTCCCATCAATGGCACCACCACAATTGGGGAAATCCCACTCCAACACAAACCCTTGCACTGTCTCAGGCACATTCTGGATAGTGACTGGTTTAGGCACAAGCACATGAACTATGGCTCTGCAGACCTGAATTACGATGCTACCAACTGTGGATCTGCCCACACCAAACAGATGGCTGTGTCCTCTACTCAGCATTTGTGGCTAGACACCATATTGTGATTGCCACCCTTTTCTCTACTGGTACTGCCAGACACAGCCTAGCATCCCTTTTCACAATATGATGTCGTAGTTGTATGCACAGAAATCTGAATGTGACTCTGCTCATTCTAAAGTTTGCTAGCCAGTGATCATCAGACCGTGTATTGAGAGCTATGTGGTCCCATCATGTGAAGCTTTGCTCCTGACACCACACTCAACGATCAACAGTGCCAAATGCATATGCACATGCCACAGTAATATTGCAGTACTGTAATACTCTCAATCAGTTTTCTTTTCATTATTAAAATTCTAACAGCTGTGTGCCATCTGATCATTCCCCCCCACTGCTGCTGAAGATGTAATTTTAGCTTTGAATTGATGAGGTGAGCTGTCAGCTTCATAATGAGACACTGAAGCATGGGGGGGGCATCATGTTGTTGTGTACTGTTCTCATAGCAATGCCCCAGTTTCTCATGGTAAACTGGCTCATAACGTCCTCGCATCCCCTGTTGCATTGTGGGATGGAGAACTGACTCGTGCACAATATGTCCGAGTGGAGTGTGGAAAGCGTGCTTAAACATGATTTCATTATTGGTAGTATGGACAGGCGCTTAACCGTGTTATAACACAGTTCCCACAAATGTGAATGTGGCACCACGGTAACCACTGTAATGGTTTAAAAACTGTTATCATTTTTTTCCTAGTATGGAAAGGACCTGGTGTCTCTGGTCTACAGTAGTTGGGAAAGTCTAATCCACATCGGTTGTAATCAAGACGTCATTTAAAGAGTTGAGTTGGGTTGGGTAGCATTTTTTTTATCTATTTGGGGCTTTTGTTACTTATGGTGGGGGATTAATGATAGTACTCAATAAACCAACTCTATAAATAAGTACATTAGAACTCATCAAACTAGTACTTTCTTAAAAATTCAATCATGTTGGCAAGGACGTATTTCCTATGATTTGTTTGCAGATACACTGAGAAATTATTTTTTAGAGTGGGTAACTTACAAAATCAGCAACATAAATATATATGTGTGACACATCAGAGCCCTGTGAAAACATTAGTTAATTTGATTAGGAATGTGCCCACATGTAGGAAATATCAGCATGGGTTATTTAAATCCTCAAAAATCTTATCATTTTTTTTTTATTTTCTTGTGAGGATATTCACTCCAATCTGGGCCCTTAATTTCCTACACACTTTACAGCAGAAATCCTCCATGATTCACACATTTTAGTATAGTCCACTTTAATGCAAGAAGTGTAATAAAACATTGGATCTAATCAGGGTACGGATTATTGAATATTCTCAATCAATTTATTTGTATACTGGAAAGTAGGTGAGCAAAAATGCCCATTTTCACAAATGTCCAATGTTGGAATACAACAGATAAACACTTACAGAGACAATCTGAATACTTAGAACATATAGATGTAGTAAATACAATATATTTATAGAGTTTAAAGTACAATGAGCTAGCAAGTACAAACCATAAATATCATATTTAAAGGAGTGGGCAATGTACAATGGTTAAACAGATGTCAAACAGAGTACAGTGATTTTTACATGACATAAATTGCTGAAAGAGATTAATTGAGCAGACCCATGGAAAGCAGAGGGGGAATAGTCTGCTAGTGATGTGTAGCCAGGGTGAAGGGATCCATTTCAGGGGTAGTGGGGGGGGGGGCGGCTGTTGTTCCAGAAAATATTTTAGTGCACTAGGTGGGGAAAGAAGTGATGGTCATGTGGAAGAGTGAGTGCCGGTGAGATTTTAGCAAGTAGGCTAGGAGGGAGACCTATCAGGGCAGCAGCAGCAGTTGGACAATGAGAGCAGGTGATCCTTGATGGTTAAGTTAAAGGAGTACATGTACCCATAGGCCTGAATTTCAGGGGGTAGTTTGTTGTAGAGCTTTGTTCCCTTGAAGATGATAGCATTCTGGGCCTGCTTGGTCCTGCAGAAAGAAGTGTCAAAAACCAGACTAAAGGCACCTCTGGTCATCACCCTGGGGCTGTGAATGGGAATAAGGAGTTGACGCTAGGAGGAAGAATATTGAGGTGTACTTTGTGGAGGAAGGATAGCATCTTTAGGTGGAACCTCCCTTCAAGAGTGGGCCAGCTGAAGGAGGACTAGAGTGAGCAGTGATGTGTTTTCCAGGGGAGACCAGTGATGAAACGAGCTATGCTGTTGTATGCAGTTCTGAGTTTGGAGAAGAGAGAGAATGAGGAGGGAGGAAAGAAAACAATGGCTCCATAGTTAATAAGAGGCAGGAGTAGAGAGCTAGCAAGGCAAAGTCAGGATGCAGGGATGAGGAACTTTCTGATCATGTAGAGAGACATGGACCGTCTTTATGAGGTCACTAATGTGGAGAGTGAAGGAGAGGTGGGGGTCGAGGTGGAGACCTAGGTATTTGAATTTAATTCATTGTACAGTGAGGTTGGCAGAATTGTCGAGTATTTTAAAACCAGGAGCTGGGGCTTTTCTGGGCCCCGAGAAGATCATGAGCTTGTTCTTCTTGGAATTGAGGACCAAGCCATTTCCGGAGAACCAGGAGTGCAACTTCGAGAAATCAGACTGCAGATTCTGGAATATCTTGGCAGGGTTTTTGTCGCTGCAGAAAAGAGCCGCATCATCGGCATAGAGGACAAGTTGGGTGGAATGGTGTATGAAGGGGAGGTTGTTTATAAAGAGTGAGAAAAGAAGAGAGCCACGGATCGATCCCTGGGGGACCCTGTATTTAATTGTACATTCTGAGGAGAAGTGGCCTTCAATTAAGGTCTTGTGGGATCTCCCGAAGAGGTAGCTACTGAACCATTTTATGGCATTTTTGGAATGATGTAGCCCTTTAAGGGTGTTTAGGAGGAAGGCGTGGTCCACGAGGTCGAACGCCTTGGTAAGGTCGACAAATACGGAACCGGTGTACTGGCATTTTTCGTTGGCATTAATGATGTCGCTAGTGAACCAAACTAGGGCTGTTTCAGTGCTGTGCCCAGATCTGAAACCATGTTGGGCACTATGGAGTACATTGTTGGATCCAAGGTAAGCGGTGAGCTGAGTGTGTACGACCTTCTCGATGATTTTTGAAAGGGAGACGAGGAGGGAAATAGGATGGTAGTTACTAACTTCATTTCTAGAATATCATTCAGACGTGGTTGTTATAACCACATCCTGGCTAAACAACAAGATTTCTGAATTACTAGTTAATATCCCAAATTATCAAATATGGCAGAAAGACAGGAATAAGAAAGGGAGAGGAGTATTAATTTATGGGAAGAATGGATTGTTACTTATAGAATTTGTTACAGTGAAGAATATGGCAAGATTTGAAGTATAATTATTAGAACTAAATCTTACATTTAAAAAACGCTATTAATAACAGGAGTATTTCTAAGGACTCCAGGATCAGCTCTTTGACTTTATGGATTCATATGAATTTATTTATTGAAAACTTTGTAGATCACCTTTGAGTACATGTGCTCATTTACAAAGGTTCAACGTCAAATATAATCACAAAAAACTTTACAAGTGCAATAAGCAGTTCCAGAGGAAATGCAGTAGAGTTAGACTCAAAACACAAACAGAACAATTACATACAGTCTTGAAAAAATCCATGCAGATCATCATATAAAAAAAGTCATAGGATTTGTACAGAGAGAAACTGAATAAAACAGTATAACAGTTACAATTGCTTTGGAAAGCAAGGATAGACCAGAGATTCAGTAGTGTATTAGGCAGTTTGTTTAACCAATTAGTGCCCCTGATAGCATATGACCGCTTGCCCAGCTGAGTATGTCAGAAATGAGGCAAAGGGCATTCCTGGCTATGTTCCTGATTTTGTATTGTTGGAGACTGTGCTGAAGCAATGTGTTAAAGCGGGGGTGTTAGTCTCAGGAGTGCCTTTCTGGCTAACAAAACAGATCTGGAACTTTATTGTGCTGGGTGAAGGTAACCAGTTAGTGAGTGCATAAAGGGAATAACTATGAGTGCGGTCATTTGCACAAAATACAAAGTGTCACGCCTTCTTCCAGATCAGCTTTACTCTGTTTAGCACCATATTACATACAGGCAGCTGCATAGAATGGGAAGCCATAATCTATAAGTAACAGAATGGAGCCAGCCATAATAAGTTTTTGTTAACTTTTTTCATATATGCTTCTTTTGGGTTGCCAAACGAGGACAACCCAACAAAGGGACAATCCATTGCTTTGTGCTGCCTATCATAGGAGTGGCTGGAAACCTTACATATCTTCTTGGGGCAATTGTTAGTCAGTGCCCTAGTGGCAGTGTCATTGACATCTGCTGCCATCTTGAACAGATATGATGCAGGATCCAACCCTGCTTTCACAGGATAAACAAGAATAGTCTTAGCTCCTGAGGCAAGCTTTCACATATAGGTATAATCAAGGCCCCTGGAATTCTGTGATTCTGCGGTTGAGGAATTTTCCGCAGAATTTGCATCATTCCGCAGAATGTATATAGTGCCACAGAATTCATTGTTTTGGGTGAATTTTCATTCAATTATACTGTTTTTCCATAGTGCCAGGCTTTCTTTCCCATCTAGTTTATCCTGAAGCCCCTCTTCTGTGTGCAGCATATGATGTCATCGATGATATCACAACATATTTAGCCAATGGCAGGACTGCATTCTGCCAGAGAAATGAATAAATCATGCCACAGAAATCAGAAAATGCTGCCACAGAAGCCAAGGAGCCCTGCCGGAGAAATTAGAAAATTCTGCTGCAGAGCACTAGGGGCCCTGGGTATAATGGAGCCCCATAAAGCCTTCTGATTAATGTCTGTGTAACATAAAAAGGTAGCCTCTTGTCTTGGGTTTTAAGTGTGGGGGCTGTAGAAAAGATCATCTTGTCTCTTTCATGTGCAACAGCCTGTGTAAAGGTTTCTGGGGCATGGCACACATACAAATATTCTGACCCTTCCCTGTCAACCACATATCTTTTCTCAGTCTTTTTATCTGAGGCAGGTGCAGAACTGTGCCTCCTCTAGATCAACCTTAGATTCATTTACATGCACATATCTGCCATTTGTCATAAAAAAAAAGCAGAATAAGAGGAGAAATATGAAAGTTACATATTCACTGTAATTCTTGATCTTCCAGAATATCTTCACCATTCAGCCACACCGACGGGTCCAAGCTGGAGGTGCCAGTACCCTGTGGGAGCAAAGTCCCTGCAGGCACAGGAGGAGACTGACACCGGCACTGCCCGCAAGGCTGACATAGCAACATCACCCATGTGAGCCAGGCAGTAACCACCGCCACCCCCAAGTGTGTTTATAGTTTCTGTGAATTGTTGGAGTTAGGTGATTTTAATATCGGTTGGCACCTGTGAATCATACTCATGTTTTGACTAATTTCTAGTTAAGTTTGGGACTCAGCCAATGGATTGAAGAATTTACAAGGATAAATTCCAAAGTTTCTACAGCACCCACATTACCGGATCTCATTTTTACAAACAGTCCCTCCAGTTTTATTTATAGCAGCATCCTTCCAGATGCATTTTTGGGCCACCAGGTAACTTTCTGTGTAAGAGAAAATGTTAAAAAGTAGGGTCCTACTAAATTTATTAGATGGAGGTCCTTCAAAAATGTCACTTATTTGCAGTTTATGCTGGAACTATATATTTATCATCTATAGCTACCAGCTGTTGACGCCTTTTTAAATATGAACTAACCTATCTAACACAACCATCAGCCAGATCTTTCGAGGTCAACCCAGACAGGAAGATAATGTGATCCAGAGTGTCAAAAGCATTCGATAAATCAACAAAAATGGCTCCAACAGATATCCTCCTGTCCGAGGTGAGGTGGATATCTGAGACACTTCTATCCAGGCTGAGGTTGTGCTTTGGTTAGACCTAAAACCTGACTGGAAATTGTCTAGTTTGATTTGTTTCTAAAAAAAAGATTTTACTTATGCATAAACCAATTTCTCAAAAATTTTCGATGTCTGGGGTAGCAGGAAAATGGGATGTTAATTTTCTATTTCTGATTTGGTGCCTGCTTTAAATACTGGGGTTACTTCCTCCTGCTTCCAGACTTCAGAAAATTCTCCAGTCCTTAATGGTGGATTGAAAATTTGGACTAGTGAAACACAGAAACATAGAAAAATAGATTTTGTTGGCAGAAAAGGACCTTTAGACCCATACAGTCCAGCCCTTGTCCCTGCCTATTACGGCACCACTGAACCTAGTTGGTCATAGGTGTCAATCCCTCCCCCTCCCCCGCTCCAATACCTAATATGCCCCTAAGCCTGTCCCATTCATGCTTGAAGCTCCCCACAGTCTTTTCCCCCACTACCTCCTCTGGCAGGCTATTCCAGTCATCTACCACCCTTCCATGAAGATTTCCGCACATCTCTGCTAAACTTTCCCCGCTTAACTTCATTGCATGCCTCCTTATTCTACTGCCTTCCTTTCTCCAAAATAGATCCTCCACTTGTACCTTGTTCATTCCTGTGAGCTACGTGTAGGTTTCAATTATGTCCCATCTCGCTGTATTCTCTTCCAAGGAGTACATATTGAGTTCCTGAAGCCTTTCTTTGCATGGCTTCTCATGCAACTCCCTCATCATTTTGGTTGCCCTCCTCTGTACCACCTACACCATTGCAATGTCCTTGCGGAGGTGCAACCTCTGGAACTGGACACAATACTCCAGGTGGGGCTTCACTAGTGAGCGATGCAATGACAGCACCACGTCCCTCCTCCTGCTAGAGATCCTTCTCTCAGTGCATCCCAGCAATCTGCTAGCCCTCCCACTGCTTTGTTACGCTGCCCAGCTACTTTGAGGTCATTATATATGATGAACGTTAGGTCTCTTTCTTGCTTGGTGACTGGAAAGTGACACTCCCCCCATCTTATACACAGCCCCTGGATTCCACAGCTCTGGGTTTCAATGCCAAAAAGTGCAAGGTTATGCTTAGGAGACACTAGATCAGGACATCACACACAAAAGTGAAGGCATGGCTAAGAAGTATCAAATGTAATCTTTACTTACAAACTTGCCCACTGACATTGCCTTACATTGTTTGATTTGTGGTCTGAACAACTAACTTGTGGGTGGAATGGCACCTGTATCAAAATCAGTACAGTAATTCTCTGTGGTGCTATGTACTTACTGTAGCTCCCAATCAGAATGGGTCTTCAGGCATTGAAATTCAGTCCCATTGCACATCGACACTCCCACTCGGAAAGTACCATTTTCAAGCCTAGAAAGTCAGATGCAAGCACCTCCACAATGGAGTGCCGGGACCACCACTCTGGTGCTCCAGCAGCTCCCTTGGATACAAAGGTGTGGATGGTCAAACAAGAGCCCATGGTCCTGTTGATCTGTTGCTGAACTCCAATTTCGCTTCAGTCTCCACTGATGTAGCTCACTGTGAGGCCTCCCCACAAAGGTTACTCCCTTAGAAAAAACAATTATACACTACTGGATACTCCAAAACATGCTACTCGGTCAGGAAAAAATGCAATTAGTTGCTTCATCCCCACAATATGGAATTCAGTGCAAACCTCACTAAAACTCACCTCCCTAGTCAGACCTAACACCTTTAAGGCACTCCATGAACGACTATATACACCGAAGTCTGCTCTTGTGGTTAAGCTACCCTCACCAATACTATCAGTTGTCTGGCTATTAATAAGGGATAGTCCCCCGCTGTGAAATTGACAACTGTTGAACAAATGAACTTATATCTATGTTATATCCTTTACTATTTTTCTGTATATATATATATATATATATATATATATATATATATATATATATAATATCTGTCAAGATTTAATTCCTTGTGATATTACCTTTGTAAACAATACTCTATGCTTGTACACCTGTATCCTGTAGCACTGCTTTTTATAACATTGTATGCTATCCTACCCAGGGTCTCCTTGTAAATGAGCTTGCTCAACAGAGCCTTTTCCTGGTGAAATAAATACAAATACAAAATAATAATAATAATAATAAATGTATTTATATAGCACAATATCAATAAATATCAAAGCGCTGTACAATTTCTAAGAACACAACTCAACTAAATACAACAGTTAAACAACACACAAATAAAAACAGTTAAAAACTAAATATGCAATTATACATATTAAAACTCAGGGAAAGCACATAAAAACAGGTATGTTTTTAGAGTGGTTTTAAAGTTCTCCACTCTCAAACCCGACGAGGTAGAGAATTCCACAGGGAAGGAGCTGCAAAAGCACATGCTCCTGAGGTCTTTAGTCACACCCTGGGAAACTCCAGCAATCCCTCGTCAGTTGAGTGGAGTAGTCTAAGAGGGCAGTAGGGACTCAGAAGCACTTGTAGGTAACTCAGACCCAAACTGTGTAGGGCTCTAAAAGTCAGCAAGCCAACTTCAAAGGTGACCCACCACTGAACAGGCAGCCAGTGCAGAGCGCGCAGCACAGGTGATATATATAACTGGGTCGCATGACCCAGACAGTAACCTGGCCGCAACATTCTGCACTAGCTGCAAGCAGCAGATATTAACCCTCAGAAGCCCTAGGTATAGGGAGTTACAGTACAAAAATACAAGGATGAAACATTTAGTCTCTTTGTGGGTTCATGAGCTGGTCTTCCAGCCTGCAGGTAAACTCCTCAAGCTGAGACTTCCCAGAGACAAACAGCAATCCGACCAGGACCACTCCTAGGACCTACAAAAGAGCATCTACTCCCTACTTTTATACTCCTAAACTCCTACAGGCTTACTGAAAATCTTAACCCTTTACTAACTGTACACTAGCTACACTAATAGTTATCTAGAGAACAGTGGACTGGTAGCAAACCTCATCTCTCTGGTGGAGGTGGGGGATCATTATAATGGTATGGTACAGCAGGACATGATATAGCATGGCATGGCAAGGTATGATGTGATATGATATGATATGATATGATATGATATGATATGATATGATACGGTATAGCCTGACATGATACGGCATGGCAAGGTACAGTATGATGTGCTGTAATGTGATATGATACAGTACAGCATGACATGGTATGGTAGTCACGGTGTTGACAGTTAATGCCTTTATACATGAAGGCACTATACAGAGTTGAAAAGAAGGAGGGTTGGGCTGCATGACTGGCCATGTCATGCTTCCATTCAAGAGACCCCAGCTCGGGATGGGAGATTGGGAGCCAGCTATCAGGAATAAGGCAGGGAGACAGCATGTTCAAGCAAGGAGAAGAGAGATGGTATACTCCAGTGCTACAGCGGCTCCTGCTGGTGGGATAGGGAGGTTGCTCTCCTGGTAAGAGCATGCTATTCACAGCCGAGACATCACCCCCTCACATATGCTTATGCTTATGTACTGCCTGGGAATATGGGAAAAATAAGAGGGAAAACACACTGGCTGTGCAGGGTGATGACCAGCCCCTTGCAGGTCCCACACCACTGACTAGACACCCTCCTCTTCCAGAACAAGTGCTGGAGTAAGTTCCTGGAGAAGGTGGGTGATGGGGCCTGGGTACTGGTCTACTAGGGGCAAGCCAAGTGAAATGGAGGATAAACAGATCATGGAAAAGATGGAGGGTGTTAGTATTCCATTCAAATTAATAAATATTAGCAGACCTGGGTGCTGACAATTGAGCGGCTGGCGTCTTAGCCTGCGAAGGAGGAGGTACATTCTGTGGCACCAGCTCACTCATCGGTGGACCAAGAAGATTGCTCTCCTGTCAGGGGACCTGCTGTGTTCCTGTGAGGCCAGCACTGGGTTGTGAGGCCAATGCTGCCATGGGGTCAAGGGGCAATCAGGGGAAGAAAACTGGAAAGCTCCTGATTGTCAGGATGATGGCTGTCAGCAGTCTTGGGTCCCATGCCATGTAAAACCCTGCAGGCTGTATCCTGCAGTGACAGTGGTTGTCAGGGCTAAGAGGTGTCTTAATATCACTGGCCTTGAATAAAGATAAATATGATATCATCAGTCAGGCCACGTCATGTTCTGTTTACACAGACAAATGTTTTGGGATAGACATGACTGAGAATGTGTAAAAAAGTGCTTGAGACTTTGAAATGTGTGACTAACTTTCTGCTTCTTTTATAATTACTGCACTTGTCTGAGAGTGGTTTCCAAGCTTTACTAGTACTTCTATTTAACTTACTGAACCTCATAGCTTTACATTAATACCAGTACATAATGAAAATGTTTGATGTTCAATTCTTTTGATTTTGCTTTTTTTAGGGCATTTGTTCATCAAAAAAGTGAAACAAATTGAATTTTCTGCCATTTGTTAATGATTATAAAAAATCTAAAATGTATCTATTAATTGCCAGCCTGGTGGCGCTGAGGGCTGAGGTGCTGGACACCACACCTCACACCACGTCGGCGACCCGGGTTCAGGAACGAGCCTGGGTCATCGGGGGTTGGCAGGGGAGGAGAAGGATTGAGCATCTGTAGGACTGCTCTCCTTCTCTGGGGAGGTGGGGTGAGTTGCCACCAGTGTGCTTGTGGCCTCTAGTAGTGGCTGGGGGCAATTGCAGGATGCTAGCAAGACTTGGGGGGAAGTGCTGGGGCTGGCACCTGGAAAGGAGTGCATGCAGTAGCATGCATGCTCCTGACCATTGGCGTCATTGCACACCACAGATGCCAGGGAGAACAGAGAAAAAGAGGCACCAGTCGCGGCAGCATGATGGCCGTCTCCGTGGAGGGACTTGCTCGGCGCTGAGGGTACACAGCAGTACTAGATCCGGACCTGGTAGTAGAGCATGTGGGGGCTCTCCACCTCCCCGCCATGGGGGGCAAGCCACGGGGGTAGCTGCGGGACCCGAACAATGGAGCTGAGGAGTCCTCGGGGATGGCGGCCGGAGACCTCAGGAGGATGCCTGACGTGTGAGAGGTAAGCAGACTGGTGGCCCTGAGAAAAGTAATAACAAAAAAAAAAGGTATCTATTAGTGAAACACCAATTATTTTCCAGATACTTTTGTGCTGAACAACTTTCATGCTGAAAGTACCATGCTATAATTTTCCATTTTAAAGTTATTTGCATTTGTTAGTCAAAAATTTGAAATAAATTGAATTTTCTGCCATTTTTTGCTGATTATAAAGAAAACTAAAAGGTATCTATAAATGAAACATGACTCATTTGCTAGATATTTTTACGCTGAACAACTTTTGTGCTCACAGTATCATGCTATCATTTTTCTTTTTAAAGTTATCCGTATTTGAATATGGTTAGAACTGCTACTGAGGCTGAGCATTCTAAATCAAAAGAAAAAATTACTCACCTTAGTAATTGCTTTTCTTCTCATGGAGTCTTGCTATATTATAACAATAGCAGTCAGCCACTGCAGCTGAACTGCCCCGGAGAGGAAGGAGTTAACTCCAGAAGATCTGGAGTTCTACAGCGGAGGGCGCTGTGCTCAAAGTTTCATCTGGCAGTTTCAAATGAAACTGTCAGATCTTTCACGGCTAACATCAAAGGATGGAAAGTCTGTGTGGAAAACTACACTAGCCATGGCTACCTACTAGTAGTAATAACAACAATATAAAGAACAAAGAAACACCAGAGCCATAATAACAAAAATTGATGGTATTATGGTTCGTTTACCACCCTTGACAAGCATATGAACCCCCTTCCCCAAAGACTCAAGTCCAGGAAGGGGCAATATAAATAACCTAAATGATACAATCTAGATCCCTAACCCAAAGGAAAAGAGGGTAAGGGAAAAACTACAATGGCATGACACAGTGCTTGCACCAATTCGCCACCCCTACCCAAGTAGAAGTTCTGAGAGGGGCAGGAGGGAGGGTGGTTATAATATAGCAAGACTCCATGAGAAGAAAAGCAATTACTAAGGTGAGTAATTTTTTCTTCAAACACCATGAAGTCTTGCTATATTATAACAATAGCAGATTACACAGCAGTACCTCCATGGAGGAGGGTCAGAACCTACTTAGGAAATAGGCTCTGAAGCACAGCTGTGCCAAACCGAGCATCTCTCCTGGACTGGACATCCAGGAATAATGCTTGGTAAAGGTGTGAACTGTCTTCCAGGTAGCAGCTTGACAAATCTCCAGAATGGGATGTCTCTAGCAGCCGCTAGAGACGCAGCTGTACCCCTGGAGGAGTGGGCCTCAATCCTGAGGGGGTACTCTACCCAGTTTCTGATAACAGAATTGGATACAAGAAACAATCCACCTTGCAATTGTTCTCTTAGTGGCAGGTTTCCCTTGCCAACCTCGCCATAGGTAAGAAAGAGTTGGAGGATTGAACCTATGACCTCTGGTGCGCCTAAATAGTAGCTTAAGGCTCTTTGACATCCAGGCTGTGCAGTCTCCTCTCACCTGAGGAAGAATGCTCAGTGAAAAATACTGGGAGAGAGAGATTGATTCAGGTGGAAATCAGAAACCACCTTAGGCAAAACTTTCTATTAGTCCTAAGGACTACCTTATCTCTATGGAAAGAGATAAAATCTTCTTCCACTGACAGGGCCTGTAGCTCACTTATGCGCCTGGCAGAGGTGATAGCTACTAGGAAAACGGTTTTCAAGTTAAATACTTGAGCTCTGCAGAAGACAGAGGCTCAAGGGGTTGCATTAACTGAGCAATGCAAATATTCAGGACCCAGGCGGGAGCTGGTTCCCAAAAGGAGGGTTAGTATGAAGCAACCCTTAAAAACTTGGAGAACACTGGTGAGAAGAAAGGGAGGCAGGCTTCCTGCTGACACAAAAGCAGAGACAGCTGCCAGATGAACCTTCAGGGTAGCTGGTCTAAGGCCTAGGAATTCAGATGGACCAAATAGTCCAGTAGAATGGGAAGATCAGCAAATTCTGGGATAATCTGCCTCTCAGAGCACCAGATGGAAAACCTCTTCCACTTAGAATTATAAGTGGCCCTAGTGGAAGGCTTCCTTGAAGCCTTTAAAATATCCATGACACCTTGAGAAGGTGTAAGTCAGCAAATTCTAGCTCCTCAAGAGCCAAGCCTTGAGGTGGAGGGATTTGAGGTCCGGATACCACACTCTCCCCTGTGCACAGGCCAGTAAGTCGTGGACTCTGGGCAGGCTCAGGGCAGGGTGGACTGCCAAGGACAGGAGCAGAGGGTACCAGGGCTGTCTGGCCCAATCTGGGGCAATCAGAATCACTCTGCAAGGTTGAGATCTGATTTTTACTAGTACCCTGAAAAGGAGAGGAAAGGTGGGAAAGGCATACAGGAACTTCCCTTTCCAGTCCAACAGAAAGGCGTCCAGAGGGACTGAGCCCAGAACTGGAGGTCTGCAACAGAAAAGAGGAAGTTGGTGGTTGTCTGGGGCTGCGAAAAGATCTATCTGAGGAGTGCCCCATCTGGCAAAGACAGACCCCAGCACTTGTGGATTCAGAGCCCATTGTGATGGCCCTGAGAAATTCTGGCTGAGGGCGCCTGGCAGGACATTGTCCTTCCTGGGAGATGAACCACTATCAGGGAGGTGTTCAGGGAGTAAGCCAGAGACACAACTCATTGCTTCGGTGCACAAGGCTGAAGACCGAGTGCCCCCTTGCTTGTTGATGTACCACATTGTGGTGGTATTGTCTGTCCTGACTTGAACCACTTTGTTCTGGACAGAATCTGAAAACACCCAAGAGCTAAAAAGACAGCTCTGAGTTCCAAAAGATTGATGTGGAGCAGAGATTCTGAGGAGACCATACCCCTGAGTGGCAAGGTCGCCAGGTGAGCCCCCACCCTAACAGCGAGGCATCCGTGGAGGGTGAGGGAGGAGAAATGGGAATGAAGGAACCCCTGTCTTAAATTGCTCTGGACCTGCCACCAGTGGAGGCTAGGATCAGAGTTTGAGTAACTGGGACCAACTTGGTAGGGGGTCCTTCCTTTGAGACCAATAGGCCCTCAAATGGAACTGAATGTCCCTCATCTGGAATCTTGCTCCCTGCACGACAGCTGTGGAAGCAGCCATGTGCCCGAGGAGTTGCAGAAAATGCCTTGCTGGTCGAGAGACCCGCAGGGTAAAGGAGGATGCCAGGGCGATGAGTCTGTCCACCCTTTCCGAGGGAAGAAAAGCCCTGGCTAACCTTGTGTTCAATTCTGTGCCTATGAAAGTTAGGACCTGAACTGGTTCCAGAACTGACTTTGGTAAGTTTAGCAGGAATCCCAGGGAAGTGAGAAGCTGCTGGGTGACTTGCAAGTGGGATTTCACCTGACCTGGAGACTGACCCACAATGAGCCAGTTGTCCAGGTAGGGAAACACAGCAACCCCTTGCCTTCTTAAGCAAGCCACTACTACAGCAAGACATTTTGTGAATACCCTTGGCGCAGAGGTAAGGCCGAAGGGCATTGCCCTGAACTGGTAGTGGCTTGAGGGCAGTTCGAACCTGAGGTACTTTCGGTGAGAAGGCCTGATCAGAACATGAAAATAGGCATCCTTGAGGTCCAGGGAAGCTAGCCAGTCCCCTGGCCTTAGGGAAGGCAATATCATTGCCAGAGTCAACATTTTGAACTTTGGTTTCAACAGATGCTTGTTCAAGTATCTTAAATCTAGAATGGGCCTCCATTCTCCTGTCTTTGGGGTAAGAAAGTATCTTGAATAAAGCCCTTGCCCTGATGGCAAGGAGGAACCCTTTCCACTGCTTTGCAGTCCAGAAGAGAAGAAACTCTGCTTCCAAAGCAAGGGCTTCTGAAGGATTTGCAGGTGGAAAATGCCTGGCTCTCATCTTTGGAAAGTGTTTGAAGCTGAGAACCAGACCCTGGCCTATTACCTCCAGAACCCATCTGTCCGTAGTTAGGGACAGCCAGTTCCGGCTGAAATAGGCCAACCTGCCCCCCACTGGTACAGGAGAATCGGCCCTGGGCACCCCATCAGGGTGCCTGCTTAGCAGCAGCCTTAGGCTGAGGGGAAGGGGACGGTCTACTTGAGCCTCGTCTACCCCTGCCTCTGAAGAAACCCCTCTGCGAGACAGCAGAGGAGGCTTGAAATTGGTTAAAAGGCCTGCCCCTACCTCTGGGAGCATGCCTTTGTGGCATGGCATGCTTCTCCTTAGCCTGGGCACTTTTGTAGGTAGTTCTGTATTCATCCATCTTTTTCATATAGTTTTCTGTTTGTTCCCCAAAAAGAGAATTTCCCACTACAGGAAAATCCATAGCCTTTGACTGGGTATCTTGGGACAGATTAGTGCATCTGAGCCATGCCAACCTACGGGAAGCTACAGAAGTGGCCATGACCCTAGAAGAAACATCATTAACATCAACAGCAGTGTGAAATTGAACTTTAGAGGCTTCAATGCCATCAGCAGCCACCTGTTCCAACTCACAGCCAGCTGGCCAGGGCCTGCTTGGCTAACTGCAATACTGTGTCCCACCTAGATTTCTGATATCTAGCTACATAAGCCTTATAATTTGCCTGCCTGAGCCCCAAAGAAGCTGCCATATACTGTTTCTTCGCCATGGCATCAATCTTCCTGAACTTTATCAGGAGGATGTGAGGCCAGAGGAATATTAGCCTTGTCACAGGCTGCAGCTTGTACCACACCTACATGACTACACTGCTCAGTAAGGAAGTCTGTATCCGAGCCTGACAAAGTATACCTTCTGTCCATTTTTATCTACAGGAGGGACAGAATGAGGATTTTTAAAATCTTTGTTGTTTGCTTCCTAAATGACTTATGCAAAGGAATAGACAACCTCCTAGACTCTGGAATATCCATCATTTCCACATAATCAGGCTCCTCTTGCTCATCCACAGCCCTCTAAAGGAAGCTGGAGGGTTTCTGCAACCTTTTGTAAAAAATAAAGAAAGAAGGGACTCAGACAGAATAGGAGGAGATTCTAAAGGTCTGTCTGGAGAAATGTCCGGTTCAATGGGCACGCCCAGACCCCCCAGCCACACATATAATGATCAAATTCCTCCTCCTCCTGTGGTTCATAAAATCCTCAACTTCAAAATCCTGAACCACTGGGACTGAACGAACCAACCTTTACCAGCTGTTGGTGGTTCTACAGATCCCTGAGACAGTGACTGGACAATCTGAATGGCTTTAGCTATCTCTGCAGCAGTTGGAGACACAATTTTGGACTCCAGACCTACTGATTTCCTTGTCTTTTTACTTGGGACTGGTTCCTCTGAACCAGCCTTCCTTTTGCCCGAGGAAGTCTCGCCCTGGTCAGAGGGCACTCCCTCTGGTCCAGTGGGTACTGGACCGGGCTGGCCATCCGGGTCAGCGGACTTTTTGCTCTCGCTCCTGAGCCGCCCAATCTCTTTCCAGGGTGGCTGCAGGAAATTTTACACACCTGGCAGTCTGACAGGAGGTGGTCAGCCTCAGACACAAACACAGTGGTGTGTGGGTCAGCCTTGGCAAAGGCTTCCCACAGACATCACAGTGTTGAAACCGGTCGGTCTGTTTTTGGGTTTCTCAGACATAATGCCAGCCTAACCAAAACTTGCCCTTTTGATGGCAGTGCCAGGCAAGACACCCTTATCGGTTCCTAACCGTGTCACGGGTATTTGAAAAAAACGTTATAATTCCGTTTTTTTTAGAACCGATAAGAACCGGGAACCGCACTCTAAAACCCACTGTACACTTTTAAAATACAGAAAAAAAACCGATCGGTTCAAAACCGAACCGATAATTAATTTTCCACACAGACTTAAATTTTTGTACTTACGGTTACCAGATAGAGCTTTAAAACCGAAATGCGGTAAAAATAATAACTTTTGCCGGTTCAAATGAACCGAAAAATACTCGCTTGAACCGAGAATGAACCGAGCTGAAGGAGCTGATCTCCGGAGCGACTGTTCAGTGAAGCGGAGTAAAGAATCTGACAGTTTCATTTGAAACTGCCAGATAGAGCTTTGGGCACAGCGCCCTCGCGCTGTAGAACTCCAGATCTTCTGGAGTTAACTCCTTCCTCTCCGGGGCAGTTCAGCTGCAGTGGCTGACTGCTATTGTTATAATATAGCAAGACTTCATGGTGTTTGAATAAACAAAGATAACACTGCATCATGAAAACATAATACTATCTTTTAATGTTCAGAAAGACATCACTTTTTATCTGACCAGTTATCTCAAAACATATGTTGTATAAGAAACATATGTTGTATAAATATATTTATGCAATAGATGTGAATATAAATGGACTGTGATAAATCCATTTATCTGAGTAACTGTGTACATAAATGTCATTTATGTACATAGTTACTACATCATTAGTAACTTCTGTACACAGTTACTACGTCACAGTCTATTTATGTACACAGTTTTCATGTCACCTTCCCCCCACCAGCTGGCACTACGTCCACCCACTTTCATTTTCACACACACACACACACACACACACACACACACACACACACACACAGATGCATGCGCACACAGATGCGCACACACACACACCCCACCCTGACAGTACATTCCCTCGCTTTCAGTTCCAGTTTGCACAACAAGAGGCCACACATGCTGTGTTGTAACTTTCCAGACTGCTACAGAGGAAAAAATAGAACAAAATGTTGTTTTATGTATCTTCTCCTGCTTCCCTCCTGCTGCGCACCACCAATTCTCACATTACCACTCCCGAACTTCACTGCACTTTTCCCTTTCCAAAAGGAAAAAATAATACCATTTAAAAAAAATAAACAAAGTAGTGTGACCTCCAAATATTGATCACCCCGCCACCACTGCTGCTGCCATCGCTCCATATGCCTCTTGGGTCCATTCAAATGTAATATTGCTTAAAACCTCACTGAAAACATTTCAGAGACACCTCCTAAATCCTGAGCAGTACCACAGTCTTGCTCCCTCAATCTCTTCAGATGCTTGTTACCTATGCAGTTCGTACTCTGTACAGCTCGTACTAGCTTCAGAGAACTCCACTCCTGTCTCTGGAGGTCATGGATGTGGACTGTAACACAATGGCCCAGATATTCAAACTACGCTCAAAACTGGCGCAACAGCAGGAGCAAGCACAAACCAGTTGCGCAAATGTGCAACAGGTGCGATATTCAAACATGGAGCAGAGCAAATTGCGCAAGCAACCAACGTCTGAATATCGCACATACTGCGTCATCGCGCAACCAGGAAGGAGAAGCTGAGCCAAAATGCTGCGCTATGGCGCAACCATGAAGCCCAGCTGAGCAGTGCAGAGCTGCCAAAGCGCAAGCACAGCCCCAGAGCAATGGAACTGCACACCAGGAGGCAGGCTGGGGCCCACCGCCAGCCATGCCACACATGGGCACAGGAACTCACTGCAGAACCCACACCACACTGGCACACCCAAGCACAGCATCACTGGGGTGGGGACGGCTGATCCACGTGCCCATAGGGACAAGCCAACTAAAGCATAGCATGAGCCATGACGCCCCAGCACAACCACTGGCAGGCAGAGAGTGCCACACCCAGGGTTGACAACCACAGTGCCATCAGTCCCCCTGCACGCACTAGCACAGCTGCACCGTGCCCAAGACACCGCTCATGTGCAGTGACAGGCACTGCAGGAAACACCATGCACCCCGTGCCACACGTCAACCCCATGCTGCAGAGAAGCAGACCACCCAGACCCACCCTGTGCACCCAGCAGTGGGTGGCAGCAGATGGCGAGAGCAACAGAAAGGCAATGCTATGCTGGTGATACCTCCCCATGGACACACACACACACACACACACATACATCCAGGACCATAGTAGCCCAGATGGCATGTACACCCCTGCAACGGAGCACCCAGAGCCAGTTGCAAAGCAGACACCAACACAGCAGTTGTACCAAAATAGTATTTTATATTCAAACAAAAAGAGGTAACAAAACAGCTAAAACTATGTACAAGTTGGAGGGGGACGGGTAAAAGGCAGGGGTGTGCAAGGGGGAGGGAAAACAACTTGGAGAGGAAGTCAGGGTGAAAGGGATGGGGAAGGAGGCAAATAAAGGTGAGCTACGGCCCAGCAGGCTCTGCTCCTCCCCTGCCGTCTTCCCCTCCTGTGTCTGTGCCGCCGTTCCCCCTGTTGCTGTAAGAGCTTGCAGGAGCTCTCTGTTGTCGCCCGGCCAGCTGTGTCAGGCGCGGACATGTCGTCGCCATGCTTGAAGCACACCGAGGCCTAGGAAAATGGGAACACAGTCAATGGCTGAGACTGACCACAACCCTGAACACCACCCAACCTGCAACCCAGCTAACCCAATGTGCTGCACATGTGATGGCATGCACCCACCCACAGTGAACATGCATGGCCATCACAAACAAGCGGCACCAATATCTCCCACCGCCCACACACACTGCCCACGTCAATCACAGTACAAACTAGGCTGTCATGTGATGTTGCAGCGTGGTGCGATGCCAGTCACACAGCTATGTGCCCAGTGCATGCCTGGACCACCTGTGATGCATACACAGGCGTGTCGTGATGCTGCACTGTGATGCAGGTCACCTGTGTCACGCCTACATACATGGATACATAGACAGTGTCGGCAGATAGGGGCCTATGGGACACCTAGTCTGGCCATTTGGCCTTGTCTGATCACTCTCATGTCCTATAAGTCCATTCCCCTCACCCTGACCTCCAGAAGTCCCTCATGGCGAGCCCACACATACAGATCTCCGTAGCAAGTCCAGCCCCACCACATCCTCTGGCAGGGTGTTCCACTCGTCCACCACCCATAATGTGAGGAAACACATGATGTTTCCTTAAGCAGGCCCCCTCAACTGCATCCCATGCCCTCTACACCTGGAACATCCTCTACGCTGACAAATATTGGTTCCTGCACTGTTCCCCCTGTACAATACTCGTATGACCCCATCATATCCCACACCCTCCTCCCTCCAGGAGTACATGTTCAGTTCCGTCAACCTGTCTGCATAGGACATGTGATGCAATCCATGCACCATCCATGTGGCCCTCCTGTGACGCCTCTCCACCCAGTCCCTGTCCATACGCAGCTATGTGTTCCGAACTGTACACTGTACTCCAGTGTGGGGACTCACTAGTGTTACATATAGTGGAACTACTACCACCCATCTGGTTGTGTCCATCATGGTTGGTGGTCCTGCCCCCACATGCAGCAATAGCATCCATGGCGTAATGATGCTCACATCCTCCAGCAGCTCAGTCTGCGCTGCTGCTGCTGCTGTTGATGCTGCTGCTGCCGCTGCGGCGCGACGGCCTGGGGACTGGGGCCCTGGCATGGCCCACATCAGCCACGTCCGGCGCCATCACCATCCGGCCTGTGGGAGACATATGGTGAGACAAACATCAGTGTGACTCAAAAGCAGAGTGCCCCCCTGCCCCAGTTAGACTGCCTGCCCACACAGCCATAACCATCCATCGCACAGCTGCACACACTGACACACCGATGCACAGCCACCCAGGCACACACACACCCCTACAGAGAATATAGGTGAATAGATGGTACACTCACATGGCCCTGAGGCACCAGGCCCGCCCTGGCACGGGAAATCCAGCCGCGCTTAACAGCTCCGGGTCCTCCGGGCGGAGATTGACCCGGGTGCCGGCACTGCTCCGCAGATCGGCCCCGGCCAGTGACCCCACCAGGTCAGTGGCCACTTGCTGCCACACATGGGTCCTCGGTCTGGTGAGGGGGGCCTCACCATACAGTTGGTCATAGTGGGGCTCCACTAGGGCCACCAGGTTGGCCACCTCAACTTGGCTCCACGGCACCGCCCTCCTCCTAGCCATGGCACCAACTTTACAGCAGGCAATATGGCGCCCCGCTGCGCTGTGACCCCACGTGGAGTTGTTGCGCAATAACCAGCACAGGCACCCTGTCGCGCTGTTAGCACAAGCGCTCGTCACTACATGGTGCTGGGCAGACGGGCAGCGCAAAGGCGATGCACATGGCATGCACTCAGCGCCAGGGGTCAGAGGGCATACCCAAGGTCACGGCAATGACGCAAGGCTACGCACAGTGCCATAGGATGCATAGGTATCCTGCGTGACTGCGAAGCACAGCACCAGTGCCACAGGGGACTATCGTGCAGAGGTGCCACAGTGCCATATAGTGCCCAGTGCTGCAGCGCCACTGGCACAATGGTGGCCATGTCCAGAATAGCCTATCGCGCTCAGCAGTTCTGCAGCGCGATCGACGCATGCGTAACCCGTCTGGGCATGCGCAATGCAGTGTAGCACACAACCACAAACATGCGCCATCGGCTCAGCCAGACCTTCCCTATTGCGCTAAGCGCATTTACGCGATATTCAGCCGACGCATATGCAAAGCAGGCGATCAGCCATTCAAAGGCGCAGTGGCGCGATTACATGTCATTAAAGTTGCGCCACACCTCATTTGCATGTGTTGCGCTATAAAATACGACACTGGGTTGTGGCGGCCAGATTTAGTTGTTGCAGCTGAGAGGTGAGTTACATGCTGTGTGATGCTCAGGACAATGCACATGCGGCAGGGTGCTGGAGGGTGTCACGGGATGAGGGGCTGAGCATGATGAGGGCACTTAGAAGGGGCAGAGGCACCCTTTCCATCAGTATCTGCCAGGCAGCGAGGAAAGGGGCTTCTGCCCCCATTCTGCAACTATGCTCATGGGAAATGCTGTGGACTGCAGAGTGACAGGTGTCCACTTCCACCCACAGATCAGCATGACTGGCGAGAACCAGGCCGAGGTGTGGACGGGCGGGCGTAGGAGAGGCGAACTTCACCACAGCAGAGACGAGGCCCTCTTCCAGGCCTACCTGGAGGATGAGCCACTTTTGAGTGGGCGGAGGCACCCCTCAGCAGCGTGCAGCTGCATGGGAGGAGTAGCTCTGGCGCGTCAACCTGCCGGAAGCCACCAGCGCTCCGTGCAGGAGTGCCGCAAGAAGATGGGGACTGACCGCAGGAGGCTGAAGGAGAAGGTAGCAGCCTTCAGGGTGGCACGTGCTGCCACTGGTGGGGGACCACCAGTGGTGTTGCAGCTGACCCCGACCGAGGAGACACTGGTCACGGCCATGCAGCCAAGTGCCATTGTGGGTGTTCCTGGCGGAGGATTCCAGACAGGTGGAAGCCCATCACTGCACGGTATGTCATGGTGATGTTGTGGGGGGGCGGCTGTTGTTCACATGCACTCACATGTACTCTCTTTCTGTTTCAGATCCTGTTCGTCTGCAGGAGACGGTGGTGGTGGGTGCTGACAGTGAGGCAGACCTGCTGGACCAGGAGGAGGACCTTCCACCTCCGCCAGCAGCCTGCACGCACTGCAGCAGCAGGCAGCTGGGCTGACAACTCCGCCAGCAGTGATACGGGTGCAGGGGTGCACAGCCTGTGTCACAGCAGTCTGGCATGCAGGTGTGCCAGCATGCTGTGCCTATAGCGTAGCACGCACCGGCACTATTGAGGATGGCAGGCCTGCAATGGCCAGTGAGAGGTGTGTGTCCCACGAGGGACACACGGCAGGCCAGCACGTGTCCCCAGGCCGTCCAGCTCCACACCTGTGTACCAGCATGCTGGCACAGTCACAGGCTGGGCCTGTCAGCACCGGTGGGGCAGCACCGGTGGCTGAGCAGGTGTCTGGCACTGTTGACAGCACAGGGGTGGAACAGGTGGACCTGGGGGCTCAGCAGTTGGAGGGGCAGCAGCAGCAGTTGCACACCAGGCCTGGGGGGACAGCGTCAGGCAGTGGCACTTGTCCACCGCCCTTGGATCAGCCCATACCTGGTCCTGGCGAACAGCGGCCACCCTCAAGGGGTGCTGTGCACCAGGACCATCCACACCCTGAGGGTCACGATGCCATTGGGGCACAGTACCCTTTGGACGTGCACACCCGCCTGCTGCAGGAGTCGGTACAGCTGCAGGGAGGCGGGTTGCAGGTCCGTGGAGGCACTGACTGTGTCCATGGGTGGCATAGCAGGGTGTGCTCGGGACGGGCGAGATGGTCCATATGCGGACGGATGTGACCGCTGCCATCGACAGGCTGACCCAGGCAGGTGGTCTGTGTGGCGACCGCGGTGACCACACTGTCTGGTGACCCTGTACCACGCACCCACACAGTGCGCCTCCTCCCGTTCCGGCGTCGTGCGACACCAGGCCTGTCGGCGGGGGTTCTGCTAATGGAGCATCCCGAGCACCCCTGGTGCAAGTTTCTTTCGCGGGATGCAGACCCCTGTGCGGGCAAGGTCGCGGTCACGCACTGGGACCCCTGGTGGTGCAGTAGTGCCACCCGATGTGGCCCCTGCGCAGCCTGCCAGTGCTGCTAGGCCACGGCGGGGCCGCCCACGCATCCGTGGTGGCCGTGGGACAGTGCTCCCTGACTGAGCTGTCTCCCAATGCAGGCCCTGTCTGGTGCTGCCCTGTGTGCAATGTGTGTCATGGTGGGCAGTGCACTGCTGGGTGCTCTGCTCACCAAACTGCACACGGACCACCTACACTCTCCCAACTGCTGTCCACAGGTGCGTGTGGATGATGATGCCTGCATTGCACTGTACACCAGGTGCAAGGTTGCCCAGGTCCTGACACATCGTGGACAGTCCAGGTGGTGAGGGGTGGTTGGTGGTGCTGTGTGATGGCGTGTAATTTCCGCATTGCTGTGCTGCTGCCCCTGTATGCTGCCTGGTGTGTGTGTGTGTGTTTATTTGAGTGCTCACCTCTCTGCTAATGTGTTGGTATGCGTAGACCCTTCAACTCCAGCCTTCATGCAGTGTGTTCCCTGTGTGCCTGTGGTTTCGCGCATAGACAGTGTTGCCTGCACATGTCCCCTTGACTTACCTGTGTTGTGCGTAGTGCTCTTCTGCAATGGTGTCCCGGTGCAGCTGGGCCTGCAGGGTCAGTCGGGGGTCCCTCCATCCTAGGGGGGGCGGCTCATCACCCATATCACCGGCGCCACTGGCGTCCCCATCGCTGTCCCCCTCTTGGACCTGTACGGCTATCCCATGGTCTTTGGCCATGTTGTGCAGGATGCAACAGGCCAGGAATATCCCACAGGCCTTTTGGGGGCTGTACTAAGAGCTCCGCCCGGTGTCGGCACCGGAGCGTGCCTTGGGTATCCGAACACCCGCTCTATGATGTTCCATGTTGCGGTGTGTGCCTCATTGAAACCGTGCTGCGCTGGGGTCGTGGGGCGCCGGTATGGTGTGAGCAGCCAGGGACAGAGTGGGTATCCACAGTCACCTGTGTGGAGATAGTGGAGATCAGTGTTAGGTCAGGTCCATATTGCCCATATCCTTGTGTGCCACTACCATGGCACCTGTGTCATTCCCACCCTTGCACAGAGTTTGCATTCCATACATGTGTACTCACCCACTAGATGACCCGTGGGGATGTTCCCACTCTTGAATCGATGGCACAGTGCAGATTGGTGCCATATGAAGGCATCATGTGCTCCGCCAGGGTGTGTGGCACAGACATTGATGATGCGTAGTGGTATCACACACCACCTGGCAGTTGACACCTGAGTAGCCCTTTCGGTTCCGATATGCTTGCCCGTCGGGCCAGGTGGCGTGCGAATGGCCACATGGGTGCAGTCTATGGCACCTAGCATGCCAGGCATTTGTGCTACCCTGTGGAACTCCTGCATGTTTGCTGTACACTCTGCTGCGGTGCTGGGGAAATGGATGTACTCCGCAGCATGAGGCAGCAGTGCGCTGAGGAATTGGGTGAGGATGCGTGACGTGGCTGACTGCGTGATGCCTGTGGTGTCCCCTGTAGGCCTCTAGAAGGTGCCCGTGGTGAGCAGGCACATGCAGGCTGTCACCTTGGTCTCCACGGACAGAGCGTGACTCCGTCGTGAGGGTGCCTGCATCACATCACTGCACAGCTCACTGAGCCGTCTCAGTATTGCCCTGTTCAGGCAGTACCGGGCCACGATCTCAACATCACTGTACAGCTCGTAGCTGATGCGGGCACGATACCGCCTGTCGGGGGCGTACCGCCGACGGGCCCCTCCACGGCCACGTCCCCCTGCAGCATGCTGTCTCACCCCCCTCATTACAGCTTCCATGTGGAAGCTGACACTGTCCATCTCCCTGGCTTCTGCCCCCAGCTGCTGTTCCTGTGTTACCCCACTGCCCCACTGCTGCTTCCACTGCACGGGCACCCCACTGGCCTCTCTGTCCTCCAGGACCCACTGTCCCTCTCTGTCCTTCCTGCTCCTGTCTCTGTCTCTGTCTCTCTCTCTCTCTCTCTGTCTCTCTCCCCGGTTTCGAGCCTGCTCGAGGTTCTTGCGCGCCTCCCTTGAGCCCGTTTATTTTGGCTCAAATCCGGTACTAACGCAACTTCCGGCTGAGCCACTCTTGCGCATTAGCAAAGTGTTCAAATATCGCGTGCGCGCTTATGCATGGACCCGCCCCGCCGGTTCGCATGCCTTCATTTCCATTGCGCTGTGGCTCAGCGTGTTTTCGGTGGCGCAACTGGCCCCTTCTCAATATCGCAGAATGGCGCATTTTTGGAGTTGCGCACGCGCAACCCTGTTGCGCATGGCGCAACCCTTTTGAATATCTGGCCCCATGTGTAAAAGAAATACTATTACCAGCAGCAATATTGAATTCTGCAGCCACTATCCAAAACTCTTGGTGCTAGCTAAGCAGAGTCACCATTTTTCTTTAATATTTTTCAAATCCTGCTTATTCCACCAATCAGGAAACACGCTGTGACATCAGAATGCAGCATGCATAGCAATGCCCACAGCAACTGGGCCGTGAATAGGGTCATAACCACTAGCTCACAAAAAAAACTATTGTAAATTAAAAAAAAACTAAAAAGAATGCAAACAAAAAAATATCACATACGGTCCTCTCATATTGCATAAATGGAATATGCAGGGGGATCTTGTGTGTACCTGATTTATTTACAGTTGTGCTGTTTGATCTTGTACTCCTCACTCGTGGCTTATGCCACTCGTGAGGTTACCCAAAGTCAAACAGCACCATTGTAGATAAATCAGGTATCTCACAGGTCCCCCAGCATATCCCTCATTTATTTTATTTTATTTATTTATTTATTAGAATATCAGAATTACAATCCTTTGTGTCACAGACTCATTTCCAAAGGCTCCTCATCGGATGACATAAATACAGACATGAAAGTAATACAGCAAGGACAATGTTGCATAACTAGTTGGATGGTAGAATTACAAACATTATTAAGCATTATAATACATTGATGAGTACCTATACAGAGTATTAGCTAAACAGTTACATACATCCTTAGCAGTGCAGTGATGTAGGCTTATACACAGTGATAGCTAAGCAGAGTAACAAGAGAGCAGAGACATGATAGTGGGCCCTGGTATGGTTTAGTGGAGCAGTCTTGGGTTAAACTTTGTCTTGGTGTGGGCCCACTTTAGTAGCGACTGGGCTGTAGTTTGAAATGGCAGAAGGACTAGCATGGACAGGTGCATGCACGTGTGGTGTAGAGGTGATTCTTGAGTGCCACTTTGGAAAGGCTGAGCTTGGTATAGGTAGTGACCGAGGATGGTAGGGCGTTATACCGGGCAAGGGCTATGACTAGGAATGATCTCTGGGCAAGCATTGTCCTGACTCTGAGGATGGCCAGTGTTCTGCATGTATGGACTTTGGGGTGGCTAGGGGCAAGAGGCCGACACTCCTGGGGGTGTCTGTCCAAGGAGGGATTTTTTGGCCATGAGGCATGCTTGGAACTGGAGCCTTTCATCAAGATTGAGGATCTGGGCACAGTCGTAGAGGGTGCAGGTGTGGGTCGTGCGATCAGCCCCTGACAGGAGCCTGCAGGCTTTGTTGATGGTTACTTTAATCTTGTTGAGAGCAGTGGTGTCAGTGGTGGCATAGACCAGTAGGCCATAGTCGACTAGTGACATAACAGATGAGATGATGGCTAGATGCAGGGCTTCAGGGGTAGACAGTCCCTGTGTCAGTAGAGGAGGCTGTTTCGCACATTAGTCATGGATGCCAGTGTGCTGATGTGGCCTTGAAAAGCGAGAGCAGGGTCAAACATGATCCCTAGGTATTTATAAGAGGAGACCTGCTCTAGGGGGTGGTGTGAGTTGGGCATGATTTTCAGTTGGGCATTTTTTAGTTTGCTTTGGTGGTGTGCAAACAGCATGGTTTTAGTCTTTTTCTGGTTTAGTACTAGCTTGTGCTAGGCAAACCACTGCTCAGCTTATCTGAATGAGTGCTGCAGCGAGGCCTGTAGGTTGGCAGGGTTTGCATGGGAGGCACAGAGGATGGTGTCTTCTGCATATCAACGTATCTTCCCAGAGCATGAGGTGGGAAATGTATTCAGAAACAGGCTAAAAAGTAATGGCCCTAGGATGGAGCCCTCTGGGACTCCAGAGTAGGTGGGGCAGGTGCTGGATACAGTATCATTTATCCTGATGCACTGCATCCTGGAGGTCAGATAGCTTGTAAATCAGTTTAGGGGACCTTGAGAGAGACCCATGTGCATCAAGGTGTTCAGCAGGAGGGAGTGTTTAACCATGTCAAAGGTCTTGGACAGGTCAATGAACATGGCCCCTGCCAGCTGTCCCTTGTCTAAGGCAGAGTGAATGTAGTGTAAGAATTCAAGGAGAGCTGTTGTAGTGCTGTGTCCAGCTCAGAACCCATGCTGCTCCACACACAGCAGGTTATGGGTTTCTAGATAATTGGTCAGTTGATCTGCCACTACCTTTTCCAGGGCCTTGGACAGCGGGGGGGGATGGAGATTGGGCAGTAGTTCCCTGGGAGTAGTGGATCCCCAACTTTGTGGATGGGTGTTTACAACCGCATTTTTCCATTTGCTGGGGAACTATCCCAGGTGGAGAAAGCAATTTAGTAGGGCAGTTAGTGGGAGAAGTAGTGTGTCCAGGACCAGATGGAGGAGTTTGATATCTAGAGGGTCATTAAGGGGGATGGTGCCATTTAGGGCCTTGATCAGGTAGGGTTTCGGCTTCTCAGGGGGAGATGGTCTGGAGATAGAAAGGGGGGCATGGGGGGTCTTGGCTGGGTGTGGGGTTGAAGAAATTATTTATACAATATATGTTTTGAAATAACTGGCCAGATAAAAAGTGATATACCTCTGAACATGAAAATATATAGATATGTTTTCTTGATGCATTATGTCACAGTGATATCTTTCCTTGTACCACCATTTCATAGTGCACCCAGCATTCTGACTGGAGTGCGCAAATCCTCCGCAAAACTGCCATTTGCCTGAATGCTTAGAATGTTTGGCTTCTGTAGCTGTACTAACCATATTCAAATACAAATAATTTAAAACAAAAGAAATTATAGCACAGTACTGTGTGCACAAACTTTGTTCAGCACACAAATATCTACAAAATGAGTGGTGTGTCATTTATAAACACTGTTTAGATTTTTCTATAATCACAAAAAATGACTAAAATTCTGTCATTTATAGATACTGCTTAGACTTTTTTATAATCACAAAACATGCAGAAAAATTCCATTTTGTTTTCACTTTTTTGATGAAAAAATGTCCCCCAAAAAATCAAAAACAAAAGAATTGTACATCAAATCTTTTCATTATGTACTGGCCATAACATAAAGCTTGAGTTTCTCAAGTTTTGGAAGGGTGTGATTTTTTTGATCATGGTAAAATTAAAGAAATATTTGCACTCCCCAATTCACACTGAGTGCAGATCACTTTTGGGGTCAGAATTCTGAGCAGTCGAGCGATCACCTCACACCTAAACCTGATTATCTCAAAAAATATAGCTAGCAACACCATATTACCAGCATGTAATTTACTAAGAACATACATATCTATAAACTTGGTCACATTTCACTTTATCTTTTTATTAGAATTTACATTAACAAGAAAAGAAAGAAACAATCCAAACAGTGAATTACATCTCCCACATGAAATGCAATAATCACATTATACACAGTAATATAAGAGCAAGTATAAAAAGGTGGATGCATAGTCTAACATGTCCTAGAAATATAAAAAAAGAAATACAATTGCCCAGATGGATAAAAGCATATATCATCTGTGTATCCATGGAATATAAGTGGTAAAAAGTATATAAGAAAAACAGGAGCAGCTAACAATATTTGTATAAACATCATAGTAAATGTATAATGTGATACTAGTAATGATTAAGTATTGCTTTGTAATAAAGGAGAATGTACGAGGGAGAGATTATATTAGGAGGAAAGTAAAACATCAAGAATAAGTGAGACAAGATAGTGGTAAAAGGAAAGGAGAAGAAAAAAATTAGACATCAATAAAGGTGAACAGATATAGTAGATGCACATAAAGGATTAAGGTGAAGAAAATATTCAGATAGCAATTTATCGTAGTCTGAAATTACCGTAAATGCTGATAAATCTGTGGTAGTCCTGCCAACAACTATTATACACAGTGAGTCAGTCAGATACAACATAAAATAATCAGTCCAGTGAAGCATAACGAGAGAGATTTTGGAGAATGTCTGAAAAAGTTGGGATTATAGAGGATTTCCAGTTCATGAGAATGAGACGCTTGACCGAAAGGGAAAGTATATTGAGTCACCTAAAGTGGGCATGAGATAGAGTAATATAGTTTAAGGGGGAAATACCTAGGAGGAAAAATTTGGGATCAAAGGGAATTTGTTGCCCAATAACTTGTGAGGCAAATTGATGAAATTTATGCCAGAGCTTATTAATAGGTATACACGACCATAAAATGTGAAATAAATTGCAATTAGGTGAACTGCAGCACCAGCAGTTGTTGTTATTTAGCAGACCCAATGTGCTGTAAAACTGAGGGAGTTCTATACCATAAATGTAAAATTGTTGTTTGAATTAAGAAACCACGGGAGTCTTTAAATGTGCAATGAGACAGGTGCCAGCAGTTACGCCATTGTGCATGAGTAATATTGTAATTGAGTAGAACACTCCATTTATTTTTAGCTATTATGGATTGGTCTGGTAAATTTTCTATGATAGCCTTGTAAATAGTACTGCCCCAATTTGCAGAAAGTTTTATCCATTGCGAAATATGTAGGTCGTATAAAGTGTGTTTGTACACATGACTCGGGGTGGAATTATAAGCAGTTCGAAGTTGTAGATATTTCCAGAAGTCCTGTTTGGGGAGTCCCCATATTTGCTGCAGTTCTGAGAAGGATTTTAAGTTTGAGGAGTTCTGGTCAAGAATATCTCCAATAAAAAATATTCCTTTGTTTTTCCAAGTGCGGCAAAAGATGGGTTGATTTTGTAAGGACAGGAGTGAATTACCCCAAAGTGGAGTGTATAAAAAAGGGGATGGATTGGTTTTTAAGAATTTATGAAGCAGTTTCCAGTAGAGAACTGAAGTTGAAATAGTGGGATGAGATCTTAATCTGGGGGAGAGAGGATTACAAATGAAGAATGTGGGGACTCCACCTGGACACAGTGAAGATTCCATTGTGACCCATAACAGTGTTTAAGGTGAGGATTTGACAAACCATTTAATGGTTTGTGATGCCTGAAAAGCCCATAAATAAGCTTTAAACCAAGGTAGACCAAATCCTCCTCTTTTCCAATGTGAGCACAGTTTAGTATGGCTGAATCTCGGCATCTTGCCATCCCATAAAAAGCCACCAATTACTTTGTCAAGCTTGGCTAGAAAACTAGTAGGTAGTCTCAAAGGGATGTTGGAGAATAAATGAAGTGTCTTAGGGGAGATGGTCATCTTAATAGAGGCTATTTTTCCCGTAAATGAGAGATTAAGAAGTTTCCATCTATCTAAGGTGGTCTTGATGTTAGTTAGAAGTGGATTGAAGTTTATGTCCCACATTTTTTCCAGATTATGAGAAATTTTAATACCAGGATATTTAATTCCTAGTGGTCCCCAACAGAATCCAAGAGGAGAGTTCATGGAAATCTTACAGTGATCATTAAAGGGTAAAGTTTTGGATTTCCCAAAGTTTAGAGCAAGGCCCGAAATCTCAGTAAATGTCTGGAGTAATTTAACTAAAGGGGACCTGGCTTCACTTAGGTTTTCTAGTAAAATCAGGAGAGAATCATCTGCATAGGAAAAGGATATGTATCTAGAGTTACCATTAGGGATTCATTTAATATCACTGGCTTGCCATAAGCTGGCAGTTAAGGGTTCCATAGCCAAGATGAACTGTGAAGGTGATAAAGGGCATCCTTGTCTTGTCCCCCTTTCAAGTTGGAAAAATGGAGATAGAGTGGAGTTAGTGAGAATTGTTGCCATAGGTGAAGTATACAGTAACTTAATCCAGGAGCAGAATTTTTGAGAGAAACCAAAATTAGAAAGAACTTGGTATAAATAATTGCAATTTAAGGAATTAAATGCCTTTTCAAAGTCCATAGGTATGGCAGAAGCTGGGGAATTAAGTGTTTTGGCTTTGTGTACTAAATTAAATAAAGAGCGTAAGTGATCTGACCCTGACCTATTTTTAATAAAACCACCCTGCGAGGGATGAATTAGCTTAGGAAGAAGTGGCTCTAAATGGGATGATAGGAATTTGGCAAATATCTTTCCGTCAGAGTTAAGTAGTGAGATTGACCTATAGCTAGCCAGGATGGAAGAGTCCTTGTCCTTTTTGGGGATTAAGGTAATGGCTCCTTCAATACAGGACGGTGGGAGATTACTCTTATTCGAGGCTTCCTGAAAAACATTAATGAGAAGGGGGCATAGAGTGTCAGAAAGTAACTTATAAAAGTCTGCAGGAAAGCCATCTCCACCAGGAGATTTACCAGATCTTAAAGAAGCTAATGCAGTCTTAATTTCCTGAAGAGTAAAAGGTTCATCTAGAATGCTGTTCTCAGAAGTAGAACAATGTGGTAGGTGTAAACTATTTAGAAAGTGTTGAATGTGTGATGTAGGAGAGGAGTTTGAATTGGAGTATAGCTTCTGATAATAAGCTCTCATGATGAGATTTATGGAAGAGTTATCAGTATAGGTTTTACCATATGTATCTGTAAGGCAAGAACTATGAATTTCTATTTGTTGCAGTCTAAGTTGGTAAGAAAGGAGTTTCACATTTTTATCTCCATGGTCCCAATATTTATGTTTAAGCCTAAACAAGACTAATTCAGTTTTACAGGAGATAAGTTCATTTATTTTGGTCCTCAAGTGTAGAATTTTTAAGTGGAGGGAAGGGTCAGGATTCAAATTAATTGAATTAAAATATAAGCTTTCTTTGACTTTTTGTGATTTCTCTAGGTCAGCCAGCTGTTGCGCTCTGGATCTTATCCGGTGAGTTACACAGCTGATTATTTTCCTGTGGATTGTGGCTTGTAAAGCTTCCATACAGTACTCATAGATGTGTGAGTGAGGTTGTTACATGAGAGAAATTCTTGAATTTGAGATTTTACCCAAGGTAAAAAATCAGGGTCTCTAAGTAGGAGAGGATCAAGATGCCAAGAAGGAGACTTGGGAGAAGGCAGCCCCCACAGCAATTGCAACTTAAAGGGGGAGTGATCAGAGATAAGAATAAGAAGAATGAAAGATTCAATAGATTTTTCTACAATTGGTACAGAGGCGAACCAGTATTCCGGTCGACTATATGTTTTATGTAAGGATGAGTAAAATGTAAAGTGCTTTTCACAGGGTGGAGTAACCAAATATCTACCAATCCAAAATCTTTCATTGATAGTGAAAGAGCATTGATGCTTCTAGGATGGGCATCAGTAAGTATATTATTATGGTCTATGCTGGCTTCCATAGCCAAGTTGAAATCGCCCCCAAGAATTATGGGAGAGTTGTTAACATTGTTTGAAAGTATTTGCTGGACTAAATTTGAAGATAGAAGGGGGGCAGCTCAGAGGTAATTTAAGCAAGTATTTTTTCACAGAGAGGGTTGTGGATGCATGGAACGGCCTTCCGGAGGAGGTTGTAGAGTCAAAAACAGTGGTGGAATTCAAGCATGCATGGGACAGTCATAAGGCAATTCTAGGGGGGGTAGGAAGAAGTAGGCTGCTGGTTAACTAGGATCTGCAGCTTATCCAATAGGTAGGGAAATGGGCAGACTGGGTGGGCCAAGCGGTCCTTATCTGCCATCAAAATCTATGTTTCTATGTAAATTGTGGAACAATTCAGAGGAGTCAGAATTAGGTGCTTATACATTAACAAGCATAAGGGGGCCAGAGGGGGGTATTAAAGGTGACTATAACCCATCTACTTTCTGTATGAGTGATAGATTTTGTAACAGACCAGTTGAGGTTTTTATGGAGCAGTATGGCTGCCCCTCTTTTTTTTTTGAGGAAAAAGATGATTCATAAATTTGACCTACCCAGTCTTTTTTGAGTTTGATGACATCCTCTACTAGTAGTTTTGTTTCTTGTAGGAAGGCAACGTGTTTGCTTTTTTCCTTTTAAGGTATGTAAAAATTTTCTTCTGTTTACAAGTAGAATTAAAGTCCCTTCACATTCTAGGTATACATAAGAAGATCCATCATGGTATCAGAGTAAGGGATGTGTAATAATTACCGGAATAGTGAGGGACCGTGAGACTAAAGCAGAGGATATCCCAGAGCCAGAAAAGAGAAAGTTGTATATATAGAAGTTGGCAGGAGCATTCCAGTACCTATAATAACAAATGTAGGGAAAGTAGGACACAGATATCTCTCTATAAGAACATAGAATAGAAAATCGTAGGGAATACATTAATATGTATAGCTATATCTAACACTCTAACAGTAGAGACAATACTTGTAAATGCTGGGAGAAGGGAGTCAACAAACAATTGTTAAGACTGTCTCACCATACCACTGAGCATACACAGTGGAAAGACCTTAGAAGATCAATTAAAAAAAGGGTTGTTCAATCTTAAAGTCTAAACCTTATGGGCAATATTAAAAACAGTTATAGAAGTAGAACTTGAACCAGAGATTAATGCAGTCATATAGATAGTAGGGAATCGAACATATACAACCTCATCAAGTTGAAATTGCATCTACAAATAAAGAGAATATACATGGAAAAAACACAACCCAACCTTATATTATAAGAATTAGGTCAACCATATAACGTGCTTATCTGTTTCGGTTCTTAGGTCTGTGTTATATATGTTGAAAATCAGCATGCCTTCAATTTAATAGAAGATAAATCTATAGAACCAGTCATTATCCAGAAGGGAGATAATTGTGCATATAAAAAAAAGGGAAATAATAGATGTTGCACTACCAAAACTCATATTAAAATGGTACAGTAGCTGCCTCAAAATTAAGATGCATCAGATAACATTATGGATAGGGTGCACTTTATTAGGATAATAGTGACATCACAGGAATCAGGCCAGAAATGAAAACCAGAAAAAAGTAAGAAAAGTGCCAGCTTCGACATTGACTGGGACAATAGAAAGTTTCTATAAAGGAATGAAATTCCTATACTCAAAAATTACCTACATAGACTTACAATGGGGTGACTAGGTCTACATAATAGGTCCAGTGAGACCCCCAAATATAGGCATGAATCAATGGAAGACAACTCCATGAGTGTATAGGCTTCAAGTAATAGGGAAGGGTATAATGAGTGTGTTATACCAGTGTGTCAAAAATAGCAGGTGGCACATATATAATTGTAAAATAAGGTATATATGGGTAGAGTTTGCATATGTAATAAAGAGAGGAGCAATAGGTTGCTATTAGTGCATAGGTAAACAATAAACTGATATTGACGGGGGGCAATTTGTGATTTTCCAAACTGCAGTTGTGATTATAAAAGGATTGATATAAATTTAAGCTGCAGTATAGCAGTACTGTTGCTGGTGGATCTTAAAGCTTTTATTCATTGTATTTAAAGTAATAGAGATAATTAAAAAAACTGTGCAGAAAACAAGCATAAGTATGTTATGTTAAATGCAGCCATTATTGGTTGCAATATACAAATAAGCCCAAAGTGAATGGAAATAGACCAGAAATTCCACAGAGATACCAAATTGAGAAAATTAGCAGATATTATGAAATAATATTGTACTTAGTGCCAATCGCGATGTAAAACCTTTACTGAAACAACCTGCTGGAAGTGGCATAAATCAAGCTGTGGTTGCTCCGCATCGCTAGGGGAGGCAATAAACTGTCTGGCTCAGCCTAACACAGAATCCTGGCCTAAACTTAATGCCAGAAAGAGAACAAATAACACAGCATTAACTACAAGACGTTCTCAAGTCACCATCAACTTATGGGGCTTACTATTAGCAACATGGATTTTGCTTTTGGATTTAGCCTTGCATCTCTTCTTGGGCAATTTGAGTGACTTCAAAGGAGAACTTGCCACCGCTTCTTCCCAGAAAGAGTCGACAGAGGTATTACTTTGCAGTGCAGCGCATAGACTTGTGGTGTGATCTTCATTGCTTTGTGACTGCAGATCTTCGTGAGAGAATGCGGGTCATCAGCTAGGAGGGTGTATTTATTGCTTAGGGGGATGGAGGGGTTCACATGGGATTGGGAGTGCACCATTGGAGCCGGTTTAGGATGATCTGCAGAGTGACAGCAAGAATGATTTATGACTTTAGGGCCAGAGGTGAGTTTCTCTTTTATTCTACTGGAATGTCTGACAGGAGGAACACTAGATGCATCTGTGCTGGGGGCCGAGAACTCTGGTGCATTTCCTCCACTGTCCTGTTCTACAGCATTAATGATCCATGTGGATTCCAGCTCGGTACTCGGATGATCATTCTCATCATGGGCCTCCAAGGTAGGATCTTTGTAGGGAGTGTTAAGAAAACTGCAAGGGCCTCGGGGGTAGAGAAATCTTTAAATGACGACCCCAGGAAGAGGCGCATTGTAGAGTGGTAGCACAAAGTAAATTGGATGCCTCTTCGATGAAGAACTGGCTTCAAAGGATCATACGCTCTCCTTTTAACTGATAGATCTTTAGAGTAGTCTCTGTAAATGTGGATCCTGAAGTCCTGCCAGGTCAGAGCCCCAACCTCTCTTACATGTTTTAAAATTAGTTCAGTGTGAGCGTAGTTCAAGAATCTTGCCACGACGGGCCTGGGCCTCTGATCCTGTTTAGGTCTGGGACCCAAGGAGCGATGAGAGTGCTTGATGACTAGCTGTTGTTCAGGAGGTGATTTTAGCATGGTAGGGAGGACGTGTAAGAGAAGCTCAGTTGTGTCCTCCAATTCTGAACCCTCAGGGAAGCCAAAAAAATGCAGATTGTTTCTGCGATTACAGTTCTCAATGTCATTGAGTTTTGATTGCAGACTTTTAATGGTTCTGTCCTGATTTCTGATGGTAGCTTGCATATCCTGGATATCTTTGGTGTTATTCGTTGTTTGCGTTTTGGCATAGGAAATTCAGTGGTTAAACGATTCTAAGGATGCTGCATTATGTTGGGTAGCAATTTTTAAATCGTTGATGTCTGATACTATTTGAGAAAACATAGCTTCCACCCTGGCAAGAGAGCTGGAGTGTGAGTGGGGATCCGCCATGATGTCCGAGGTGTAGGCCCAATATGAGCAGCAGGAAAATTATTATCAAGACATTGAATAAACCGGCAAATAAACTTACTGCTACTATGCTGGAGGGTTGATGTATCTAGCACTCCACAGATGGCACTGAAAATCAGTCTGAAATAGGATAGATGAGGTTTGATTGTTCTATTCACTGGAGAGAGATCAAGCTATGCTGCCATTTCCTGCTTAGCCAAGCCACGCCTCCCAACTTGGTCACATTTCAAGAAAAAATAGACACCTGTGTTTGTACCAAACAGCAAAACACAGCAGAAAATTACTTTCTTTTTTCACTTTTCCGACAAATGATTGCCCCCCAAAAAGTAAAACCAAAGAACTGTATATCAAACTTTTTCGTTATGTACTGGTCATAATGTAAAGCTATGGGGCTCAGTGAGTTAAATAGAAGTAGTAGTAAATCTCAGAAACCACTCCCAAAGAAGTACAGTAACTGTAAAAGAAGCCAAAAGTTAATCACATATTTCAAAGTCACAAGCATTTTCATACACATTCCCAGTCATGTTCGTCCTAAAACCGTATGTTTGCATGAACAGAACATGACATGGCCTGACTAAAGATATCATAGTTATTGTTATTCGAGACCAGTGATATTAAGATACCTCACTTGTGGCTTCGCCACTTGTAAGATATCATAATATCATTAGCCTCTCCTGAAGATAAATATATTTTCAGTCAGGTCATGTCAGACATATCATATATATATATATATATATATATATATACGCGTGTGTAACTTGCAAAAAACTTTGTTAATGCTCCAGTTAGAGTCAAAGTGACAAAAGTTGGGAAATGAGGCATTAGGGTTTCCACCCCTAACAACCCACCCTCCCAAACCAGGCAGGAGAGCAGGTGTGGGGTGTGCCTTGGGCTTCTCAAGCCCAACGCTCACCCATTCCATTTGCAAATAAGGTCACATGTAGACTTTATGAGAATGGGGTGAGTGTTAGGCTTGAGAAGCAACAGGCACACCACCCTGCTCTCCTGACTGGTTTGAGAGGATGAGGTGTTAGGTAGAAACCCTCACACCTCATTTCCCAACTTTTGCTGCATTGACCCTAACTGGAGCATTAACAAAGATTTTTGCAACTTATTTCTCACTCTTTGAGATAGAGGTATCCAGCGTGCCTTGACCAGGCCACGGACCCCTCAATTTCTGGAACCTAAACAGTTTTTCAGAAATCCTCTGTACTGCAAGGGATCCAGCGTGCCTTGACCAGGCCACGGACCCCTCAATTTCTGGAACCTAAACAGTTTTTCAGAAATCCTCTGTACTGCAAGGGATCCAGTATGCCTTGACCAGGCCACGGACCCCTCAATTTCTGGAACCTAAGCAGTTTTTCAGAAATCCTCTGTACTGCAAGGTACTAGCCCTGACTTTTGGATTTGGTACCAGTGGAAGCTGATTTCCAAGTGGCCCACACTATCTCCTGCTGAACCTACTTCTAAATACTGTATCTCCCTCTGTGTCTCTAGTTGAATTTATGTGCTAGGGTTTAATTATTTGTTTAATCCTTACAGTCATTTTAAGTTCTGTGTTGATATTAGAAGTGAATTTAGAGCTTTTTTTTTTTACTTTTCCATTAGCAGATTATATCCTCTCACCACTAGAGGGCTATAACTCTATCTCTTTATCTAGTACGTAAACCATGTGCACTCTCTCTGCCTTTCTCTCGCCTCTCCTCCTCCTCCTTGCCCTGGCCCCCCTCTTTTCTCTCCCTGGTCCTAGTCACCCCCAACCCACCCTGCCACCCTCTACTCTGGTTTCCACAGCTACTCCAAGGGAACTCTCCATTTCCACTCGAGACTTGTGCTTGGCCCACCGTTTGGATATTCCTGGTTACTTAACCCGACCACTACTCTCAACAAGTGTGGCCACCTCTCTACGCTGTACCACCTTGCAGTCTATATCGGACACCGCCTGGAACCTTGCAACTTCTACTCCAGGAAACAACAATCAAAACTATCTCTCAAAGAGCTGCGACTCTGCTCCTTAAAACTCCTACTCCTCCTCCTTCTCATCTCAGGCAGTGTCCATCCCAGTTCTGGCCCTAGAAGCTCAGGCCACACACAAACTCCAGGTGCCCTTATTCTTGCAACCATTAATATCTGCAGCCTACTACCAAAGCTGGATGCACTCCAAGCCTTCATATGCCAACACAACCCTGACATCCTTGCAGTGGTGGAAACTTGGCTGACACCTAAAGTTCCTGATTCAGCAGTAACAATACAGGGCTACAATGTCCACAGGCTGGACCAGATATCCAAAAAAGGTGGTGGTTGCACAATCTATATCAAAGACTCCCTGTCTTGGCACCCTGTAGCAACTCCATCACTTTCTGCCTCAGCCCAGATACTGCCAATAAAAATCGTCCTAGGTCCCAACCATAAAGCCCTGACTATTGTCTCAGTATACATCCCGACCAGGGACCCTAAACATGGATTCAACGATGTCCTAAGCTTTAACAACTCTCATCCTCCTGAAGCTGAACTTATTCTACTAGGGGATTTCAACATAAACTGGTTAGCATCGAGTGCCAGTGCCTATAAAGACTCCATCTCAGCTGCTAACCTCACGCAAATGGTAAACTCCCCTACTAGAATTAACTACAAGACTGACACCAGTACCCTCTTGGATTGGGTCCTCACCACTCACCCCACAAGGATTTCTCGTACGACCATTCTCCCAGACTCATTCAGTGACCACTCCCCAGTCATGTGTGCATTGTCTAACAAATTCCTTAAGCCCCCTCCCAAAATTATCACTAGTAAAGTCCTTCCTCATGGAAAACTTCCACATCTCAAACAACACCTGCTTCTACAAGACTGGCTGCCCATTTATGAAGCAACAGATGTTAACTTGGCTCTTGGTCACTTCATTTCAATTTTCAACAAAGCCTGCGACCTCTTTGCCCCTGCTAAAAGGTGCAAAACAAAATCTCTCTCTCTAACCCATGGGCCACCGTGGCTCTTCTCTCACAGCTGAAACTAAGGAATCACCTCTGGGCAGTTGCCAGGGCCACTGGCAAACAACTGGACATCCAAAATTACAAACAAGCATGAATTGCCTGCACAAAAGCCATACAGCTAATGAAATCTACCTATTACAAAGACGCTCTCACCAATGCATGGGGAAATGGTCGTGCTTTCTGGGACAATATCAAGGATGTCACAGGGAAGCAGCCAAAACCTCTCTGGCCATGTTAATGGTTGATGGATCCTCAACCCTTGACCACAAGGTGATGCAAACATCTTTAACACAGCTTTTCAGACCTTAATGCTGTTCTACCCCATGACTTTTTGAAAACAGGGCCTACTCCCAAATACCTCAGCCCTCAGTCTAACCATCCCCCTTCTACTTCAGGAAGGTAGGCTTAATGAAGCTCGCCACTATATTACTGCAGCTATCTCTAAATCTAGATCTAGTGGCGACACCCTGGACCTTAAGCTTCTGTTGCTCACCCTCAATGAGGTAATTCATCCATTAACAAAATCCTAAACCTCTCTCTCAGCTGTGGAAAATTCCCAGACCTATGGAAACAGCCACCATGACACCCATCCATAAAAGTGGGGACAAGACGATTCACTCAAATTATCGCCCTATCTCCATACTCCCCCCACTCTCTAAGGCACTTGAGCACATCGTGGCTGATCAACTTACCGACCACTTGGATAAATACAATATACCTTGTCCACAACAACACAGCTTCCAGAAAGGTCACAGCACCACCACAGCCCTTCTTGAGTTCACTGGAGCTTTGCACAAATCCCTTGACAATGGCCTTCTCACAGGGGCCGTTTTCGTCAACCTCTCCAAGGCCTTCGATACAGTACACCATGGTCTACTAATACACCAACTACTGAATGCCAGGCTATCACCTGACTCTTCTCTCTGGATTAAAAGCTACTTAGAAAACTGGTCACAGAGAGTAAAAATTGCGGACGATCTTTATAACACACTGCCTGTTCGCTTGGGTGTCCCACAGGGATCCATACTGGGACCCCTCCTTTTTAGCCTTTTCTTAAACTCCCTCCCTTACCACTGCTCTGAGCAGATCATACTATATGCCGATGATGCTGTTGTATTCTCCACTCACAAAGATCCTGCAACTCTTCAACACGACCTTCAACTTGGTTTCAGTTCTGTAGAGACATGGTTTCTTAATCATAAACTGGTCCTCAATGACAGGAAAAACAAATCTATGCTCTTCTGCAGCTCTCATAACCCACACAAGTTACACCACTTGGCTATCTCCACCACCCAAGGGAACACTCTAGATCAGGTGGTGTCTTTCAAATACTTAGGGATACAGCTTGACCCTAATCTTTCCTATGGACTTCATGTAGATAATGTAGCTAGAGCTGCTAATACACGGCTTGGTCTCCTCTACTAACACAGACCACACCTCACGCCAGAAGCTTTGAAGGTTGCAGTCCTGAGCTCTGTGATCTCTGTAATAGACTATGGTCTCATCATTTATGGCTCGGCCACAACCACAACCCTTAGATGCCTCTCAACTGCCTTAAATAAAGCATGTCAGCTCATCACTGGTGCTCACCGTCTCACCCACACATGTGACCTGTACACTCAGACCGGCTGGCTCCAACTATCAAACAGCATAAAGTTTCACCTGCTCCATGGTCAAAAAATCTACCTTGGCCTTGCACCTTCGGGGTCTCAACTCTGTTACAACACTGAATTAACAAATGGTGCCTTAGGAGATCCATGCTACAGCTACTGAAAGTCCCCCACTGTCACACTTCACAGGGACAATGCTCTTTTGCTTATCGAGCACCACTCTGGTTCAATGGCCTCAGCCCAACCTTCTCCTCTGCCCCAACTATTGGTATGTTTAAAACTAGGCTCCAGGACTATCTCACTACCAACAGCTCTTGTGACTGCCCAACTTAACCTTGTTTCTCCACTTCCCTTTCTGCTCTAGTTGTCCCCCCCTCCCCTCCTCACTGGATTCTACCCTCACATCTTGTTATACCCAATGCTGCACTTTTCACCCTCTCGCCACCCTTCCTACATTCCTTCTCCCCTCCTACCCTCTTCCCTCTCCCTATGACTCTGGCACTTCTTATCTGTTGTCTATTTTCTCTGACAAATGCTGCTGGCTGCCTTGTTACAATGCTACCCTTGAACTGTATTAATCTGTACTCTGTTTGCAATGTCCACATTGTTGTAATGCCTGTCTTGATGTTCCCCATAATTTGTATTTCTCTGACGTGGAACCTTTGTAATAGAGCCATGGCTCAATGGTATTTGTAATCCTAGACTTGATAAAAAAAAAAAAAATTAAAAAAAATAATAGTGTCCTTATTTTACTGTGGGAGCACAGGGTCTTTCGGACCCTGCTTTCCCATCCCTCCACAGAGCCGTATATGTATGTAACTGTGGAAACACAGGGCCCTCTGAGCCCTGCACTTCCATTCATAGTGCAACAGTGACCAAATTGTCAGCATAGCCATCTTATCACTCCACCTCATGTACCTGGCACAGAAAATTTCTGAATCCCCATCAAAATGTAATTATGCTCAACTGCATTGCCATTCTGTGGAACAGGTGCAAAACACGTTTTGGACAGGATTTGAAAAATGACAGCTGTGACATACATGAGGTGGGGTAATAAGAAGGCTATGTTGAAAATCTGGGGTCAAAATATATAAAATTTCCAAAGTTGCGAGTGTGTGTAGCAAAATTGCACCTAATGGTCATGACTTTGGCATGTTTTCAGATTTTGACCCCACATTTTCAACATAGCCTTCTTATGGCCCCACCTCATGAACAAGGACAGAAAAAAATTCAAAATCCTGCTCAAAAGGTGATATCACCAAGTGACCACAAAATCACCTTTTGGGCGGGAGTTGTGTAACAACAGTCCTAATGTTCATGAGGTGAGGTCCCCAAAAGACCATGTTGAAAATCTGGGTCAAAATCTCAAAAAACAGCTAAGTTATGCATAAAAGATGGACCCCCCATTGAAATACACTGAACAGCATTTACCTTAGTTTCTCATATTGCAGTCATCGGTTCCAGCAGCAAGACATGTCTTCAGTCAGAGTGGATCTCAAACCTGGGACCTGTTCAGCTGAGTAAGGATGTGTGGGGGTGTACTGGGGGGTGTGGGCTGCTGAGTGGGAGGTGGGGGGGACTGATCAGTGAGGGACCATTTTCTTTTTTGACTGGTTTTGTGAAAATAAAAACATCAAGGGACTGTTTTCTTCATTACAGATTCACATTCTGATGGGAGGGTGGGGGGTGCCACTAGACACCAGGGATTATAAAATGATATAACAGGGACGGGGATCAGTGGGTGGCTGTGACAGTAGACACCAGGGATTATAAAATAATATAATAGGGACAGCGATCGGCAGGTGCAGGGTGCCACTAGACACTAGGGATTATAAAATGATACAACAGGGACGGGGATCAGTGGGTGGCTGTGCCAGTAGACACCAGGGATTATAAAATAATATAACAGGGACAGTGATCGGCGGGTGTGGGGTGCTACTAGACACTAGGGATTATAAAATGATACAACAGGGACAGAAATCAGTGGGTGGCTGTGTCACTAGACACCTGGGATTATAAAATTATAGAATAGGGATGGTGATCAGTGGGTGGGGGGTGCAACTAGACACCAGGGAAATTGAATGGCTGCCTTTGCAAGCTAGTCATAATCTCCGGCACAACCCCAGGGTTAGTGGACATGAAAGGCACCCTAGATCCAATGAAAACATCAAACAAAAGAGGTATTATGGTACTTGGGATGGGGGCATTAGGCACTAGAAACTCAGCAATCTGTGGTTCCTTCTTTGGGAGGATAGAGACATAGGACTGCCAAGGGACTGGCCATAGAGCCACAGGGAATGGTGTGTGTGTGTATGTGTGGGGGGGCACAACATGGCTAAGTAAAGAGGTTACTGAAAGCAGGATGCCCATGACAGCAACAGGCAGAACTGCATGCAGAATGGAACAATGTCAAGCTGCATCCCTGCATGTTTGCAGCCTATAACATAATGTTATTTGCACTGTGTCTCTATCGCATGCCAAGCTTTGTGTATGGTGCTAGTGTGAAGCGGCACAACTATACTGTCCACATTTAGAACAGCAATCCTTAGCGACTGCGACTGTGAAATGGGGCCTGTAAGGTTAACTGTTCTGGTTGATGGCTCTGTGTACTGCCTCCCCAACAGAAGAATGTTCCTGATAAGAATTTAGTTTTAGCATGCTTTCCCAAACCATTAAGCACCACAGCACTTTTGATGATTGGCAGGAGTGAAACACAATACTCTTAAAAATCTCCCACACTGTTGAGTAATGAATGTGCTCAATTTGGTTTTTGGTTTGTCATTTCGGTTTCCTTTGCTGTAACTCCAAAACCTACAGCTGTTGAAATCCAGACAGACTTCTTTTGCAGGCACGTCAGTTTTTGTAACTAACTTCTCAGACAACAACATCCACCAGTGACTCCTTTCGCACCAATGCAACAAACATGATCACTCCAGAATAACTACAACCAGAGGTTGCACCAATGACCTTTACTTTCAGACCCAGGTCGTTTAGACTCATTTGGGTTACAAATCCATTACACCACTCCCATCGTATTATCAGTGTTACTCTGTGTTATTGTCTAGCAGCCTAAAAAACAATTTGCTCTCCACAAAATAATCCGTTATACAACACCTTCTCTACTGGGCACAACTGTTACCTTAAGCACCCCCCCCATTGTATTACCAGCATGCATGCACTGCGCTCCCTTCTTTAACCACACCATAAGTAATGACGTCCCTTCACATCAATTGTAAACCCTGATTCAAATATATTCTAGGTGCAGTAAAAACCAAAACTCACTGCTCCGACTGTTGCTGCCAGCCGTTTCCCTACATTTCTTGACACTCCACACAGCTCTGCCATTTTCTACTAGGACGCACATATTCTGATACAGAGAATGCAGGGGAAGCACTCCTCTCACTAAGCTTGGCACCTGGGATTTCAGGTGCCTAGAAAAAGTATTTCAGGCCCTAACTGTGAAAAACAAACACCAGAATCTGGCTAAATGGGGCCCATTTAGCTAGGTTCTGGTGTTTGATTTTTAAATTGACAACATTTTTATGTATTTTCCACACTTTTTAGTCAGTGGAAAAAAACATGATGGTAGCTCACGAAATAGGAATTTTTCTGATGAAAAAGGATTGGCTCCTCATGAAAATTAATCCTTTTTCATGAGGACAAATCATTTGTCAAACTTTCTCCCTCTATCCTGGAAAGTGATCTTCCCATTGAAAACAATGGGAATTTAAAAATGAAATAACTTCACAACAGATTAATATTTTTTCACCAAACAAATGCATGGCAGTTCTGTTACCCAAACTGTTTCTACCTTAAAAAAATCTCATAAAAATTCCACACTGTCTGGACGCAAGGTGATGAGGAAAAAGCTGCAAAAAATTTTGACTTATAAGGTTTTTGCACTATCTGGATCTCAGACTCTGTACATCTGACTGGAGCAAAACTTGCCACATCAAAAGATCTACCCACGGGACAGCACATACTACATTTTGTGCAAATCCATTGATTGGTTGCAAAGTTATTAAAGTGCAAAATTTGAGGTTTAACATTAAACATGCTACTCAACCCTAATCCTATAATACAGTATATATATGTTTGTGTGTGTATTATATATACAGTATTCTTTGCAAAAATATTTTGTTGATGCACCAGTTAGGGTTCAAGTTAACACCATAATAGTAGGAAAATGTAGTGTTAGGGTTTCCAACCACAACTCCCCCCCCCAAGCAGCAAAAGGAAATAACATTCGGGTTTTGGGTCTCCAGAGCCTTAGTGACTCAGTGGTGGGGTCTTCCTTGGATTTGTCAACCATAATGCTCACCCCTCCCTCCAGCCCAAGACCTCCTGGGCAAAGCAAATGTACAGATACAAGACAGTACCTCATAGTAATGCACTCTTCAAAGGTAGAAAAGTATGTCTCACCACATGTTGCCAACACAATCTGTTGTAGCTTTCTTCACACAGGACTGCGGGCCCTATGTGAAGAAAGGAGATCACGGCTGACGTTGTTTGTTCTGAGAATGGGGTGGGGTGGGCATTTGGGTTGACAACCCCAAGGAAGACCCCAGCACTGATTTGCCAAGACTCTGGTGACCTAACACTCTAATCTTGTTTCCTTTTGATGGTTGGGGGTGGAGGTGGGGAGTAAGGGTTGGAAACCCTAATGCCACATTTCCCTTACTTTTATGGTGTTAAGTTGAACCCTAATTGGTGCATTAATGACATTTTTTGCAAAGAATATCCTTTCTTTTTAAGATAGTGAAATCATATCTTCATTCACACAGAACAGATGCAGAGATGCACGTCCCAGGGGAAAACAAGGAAGACTTTGTCTGCCTACAGAAGTGAAGAATCCATGGGGCTGTCTAGTGAGCTGTGGAAGCCAGCGCCCTCTGGTCCCTGCCCTTCTGTGTGGCTGTAGGTGCAGATACATGCAGAAGGCAATGAGTCCATCTGTCAGCCATGGCATAGGGCCCTCTGCCACCCACAGGTGCAGAGGTGCAGGGCCCTGTGCCAAGAGAAGAGCTGTCTTCACTACATGGTACCTTGAGCCCATGCAGGCAACCCTGCAGCTTTCATTTCCAGACTGGGCTGGTGTTACATAACATTTCCCCACACTCATCCCCATGAAGCTGGGTCACTGAGTTTGACTCTGAACTCAGGTTACCAGCACGGGACCACAAAGTATACTCACTTGGGTGAAGACTGGCAGTACACAGAAGGTCTCTTAATGATATAATTTTTTTATTTTGACCCGAAATTTTCAAGATAGTCATTTTATGACTCCCATTATAAACATGGTCTGTAGCATTTATACTATATTGTCTGAAACATGCATTTCACACCACAAGTGTGAAAACACATCTTGCCCAGGATTTAAAGTGTGACACCAGTCATGTTTATGAGGTGGTGTGCAAAACTGGCTATGTTGAAAGTCTGGAGTTAAAATATTGAAAATCAGTGAAGTTATGCGTGAACGTTGAAATATTGCAGTGTTCTCTCATAACCTGGGCATTTTACCATATTTGTATGCCAAATTTTCAGCATTGCCTTCTTATGAACCTGCCTCATCAACCTGGCAGGTGAAAATGTTCAAATCTCCACCAAAACGTTATTCCACACCACAGGTGCAAAAACACATTTTGGCCAGAATTTGAAAAATGACAGCTGTCACATTCATGGGATGGTGTGAAAATTTTGGGTCAAGATATTTAAATTACCAAAGTTATGTGCGAGAGTAGAAAATTTTCAATGTACGTGCATGACTTTGTCATTGTTACATATTTTGACCCCAAATTTTCAACATAGCATTCTTTTGACCTCTTCTCTTGAACAAGGGCACTGAACATTTTCAAATCCTGCTTGAAAGGTGATTTTGAAAAGCAACCGTGATACCACCCTTTAGGCCAAATTTGCATTATTCCACCACCATTGGTCATGAGCTAGGGTCCCAAGAAGGCCACATGGAAAATTTGGTGTCAAAATATACCAAAATGACAGTTATGAATAAAAGTTCAGACCCCATTTAAATACATTAAACTACATTTACCTTAGTTCCTCTTATGGTGGTCACCGGTTCCAGCAGTTGCCGTGGGACATATTCAGGCAAGTGAGGGTTGGTTGGGGTGGTGGGTGATGAGTGGGAGGTTGAAGTGAGGTGGGTGGGTGTGTGGGGGGTCAGATTGGCAAGGGACCATTTTCTGTTTTTCAGGTTTAAATAAAATCATCATGGGACAGTTTTCTTTATTAAAGGGAACATACAAATTCCATTTGACACTGGGTACTGGGAACCCCAGTGTCAAGCTATTGACTGAGGAATGGGGTAGGAAACCTGGAGAGGAGGAGTTCAAGAGAAGCGGTACTTGGGGTGGGCACCCCAGTCTGCTTATATTGAAAAGAAAAACAGCTACACACTGGGAAGGGCAGGCGGGTGACATGGAGGGGGTAGGAGAAAGAAGTGGTACTCAGGGTGGGCACCCAGGTCTGCTTAAATAATTAAATTAATTCAAGAGCACAACTCCAGCTGCAGCGTCAGCACTCAACAAAGTCCCACTGTTCTCATATAGAGAACATGAATGAATGGCTTCTCTCACTAAGCTGGGCACCCTGGATTTTGGGGTGCCCAGAACAGGTATTTATGACCATTATGTCAAAAATACAAACATCAGAATCTAGCTAGAGTACCATTTTTATGTATTTTCTGTGTTTTGTAGTTCAAGGGGAAAAAAACAAGATGGCAGCTCTCATAGCACAAAAAAAAAATTCCATGCTGTGAGAAGCAGGTAGTGAGAACCCAAAAATGGTCTTGTGACACAGAATTTTTGGTGTTGTGTCAGAACGTTATCCCAAAACCCCTACTGAGCATGCTCAGAACAGAAAGAAAAACTTTAAAGCCTTGTAATAACTGGGGGATGTTTTTGCTTATGGCAGAAGTCGGTTATAATTCACCATTGTAACCCATGGGTTATAATGGAAAACATGTGCCAGCTTCTGCCCAGTCCCATTCGTGCTCACTCACTCCCCTGGCTCTCACAAGTGGTGTCTATCACCAGTGAAAAAAATTCACTGTTACCCAGGACTCACTAAAAAGGCAGACCTTCAAGTCAAAAGCCACATAACAAAGATCTAGCCCTCACTAACCTTTACTCGCTCCCAGCTTAGATCTCACACTGAGTCCTTTTCTTGCACTTTTGTCACTTATAGAAACAGCTCTCAATCCTGAGCTCGGGGCCTAATTTGCATACCGCCTGGACAACGAAGACCCAGACCTTAAACAAATCATCTGAATATGAATGAAAACAGTTTCCTACATGTATTAGCGTTCCTGTTATATGATGATTTCACTAGCTGCTGTTTTCAGTTTACTAGATGTAGTAATAAGTAAAACACACACACAAGACTGGAGAAAAAAATGTTTTTATTTAAACAAATCTTATTGGTGCAAAAACATCCCCCTGCAATTACATAAAACAATACACGGGGAAAAGTGCATAACTTGAATTTAATGCACACCCTCAGTGTGGGATGCTTTAATAAACCTCTCAGGCTTCACCCTCAGGGTTAATGTAGCATCTCACACCTCGGTTATGCATTAAATTCTCGTTATGCATGCCCCCATGCATTATTCTATATATAACTTTGGAACTGTTTAATATTTTTTTCATGAAACCTTCCAAATACACTACCCTGGCACAGCACACTTCTACCATGAAAGTTTCAGAAACAAATTCTATTCTGTGCAGGCTGTACATGAGAGCAAAACCAAATACCCATATAATGTATGGGGGACCCTTATTAGTAACTGAAATCAAGCAGATTACAACCTTGTTATGCCATCCTTATGACATCACTCTGTTGTTAACCCTTCTTGAGTATGTCATATCAATGGTATAAAAAAACAGAATGCTCACAGCATTCAATGTTCCATTTTTGAGAAAAATGTTTAAAATGTTGGTATTAAATTAATTGATTTGCGCCAGGCTGTACTGATGAATAGTGCTGCAAAGAACACACAATAAACATTGTTGAGGAATCTTCTTGCATGATTTATGACTGCTTATGGTAAGAAATACTCAGAAAAGTAATTCAGTCCGAGATTACACAATCTTGGTAGCCCATACACTATAAAATATAATGTATGGTCTCTGATTAGTAACCACGCTGAAAACACTTCTTGAGGTTGCCATAACATCTGAAAATATCTCAAGCTACACTCTCAAGGTTTACAGTGATGTCATGGCAACCTCTTGAAGTGTTTACAGCGTGGTTATTAGCCAAAGACCATACATTATCCTCTATGTTAAGTATAGGAAAAGAATCAGATGTCTACAGGAAAGTGACATATGCAGATCTCAGAACCTGCACCAGCTGCCATCATGAAGCTTTCCACATATTTAGACCTTGCCTACTAGACACTGCATGTAAAATTTCAGCTAAGTTTTTCAAACACTGCTAAAGCTATTAAGGTGCAAATTTAGGGGGTTAACATAGGACTTGTTGCTCAACCCTAACTATACTGATGTTACCGCACCAGTGTAATATGTATGCAACATATGTTTTGAGATAAATGGCCAAAGAAAAAGTGGTATCTTTTTGAACATGAAAAGGTAGTATTATCTTTCCATGATGCAGTGTTATCTTTCTATGTTCAGGTTTAGAATGTTTGGCCTCAGTAGCAGTTCTAACCATAGTCAAATGCAAATAATTTTAAAACAAAAAATGATAGCATGGTACTGTGAGCACAAATGCTGTTCAGCACACAAATATATACAGAATGAGTAGTGTTCATTTATATACCTTTTAGTTTTGTTTCTTTTAATTCAGAAAAAAAGGCAAAAAATTTGATTTTTTCCCCCTTTTTCGATGAATAAATGTGAATAACTTTAAAATAAAATGACAGGATAGTACTGCGAGCACGAAGGTTGTTCAACATAAAATTATCTATAAAATTATTGGTGTTTCATTTATATATACCTTTTAGATTGTTTTGTAATCAGCAAAAAATGGCAAAAAAATATTTTTTTCACTTTTTCAATGAACAAATGCAAATAACTTTAAAATGAAAAATGATAGCATGGTACTTTGGGCAGGGAAGTTGTCCAGCACAAAAATATCCACAAAATGAGTGGTGTTTCATTTATAGATACCTTTTAGAAAGCAATGGGCTCAGTGAGTTAAACAGAAGTACTAGTAAATCTTGGAAACCACCCTCAAACAAGTACAGTAACTGTAACTTTAAGAGAAGCTGAAAGACAGTCACACATTTCAAAGTCACAAGCACTTTTTTTACACATTCCCAATCATGTTTATCCCAAAACATACATCTGTATAAACATAACATGACATGATCTGACTAAAGATATCATATTATCTTGATTCAAAGCCAATGATATTGACACCTCATGCATAGCTTGGCCAGTCATTAGATATACCAATATCATTAGCCTCTCATGAAGATAAATATAATATTTCCAGTCAGGCCATGTCATATCCCCTATATACATATAATATATACACATATATATTATACAGCCGTAGAAGTGCCTGTATGCTAGGGTTGAGTAAGCACTTTAATGTTAAACCCCAGTTTTTTAACCTTACTAACTTTTCCTCCATACAACCAGTTTACTTGAAATTTGGAATGTGTAGAGATGGTGCCAGGATCTCTGGGTTCTGAAAATGCTGTGGCAGTCTGTTCACTGAGGACAAAGTTACAGAGGGACAAAAAAGCAAGAATCACCAAAATTAAGGCCTTTTTGTCCTGAAGGATAACTATACTGTAAAAAAACTAGGAGGATTTGAAACCTGAAACTTGCCAGTTTGACAGAGTTTGGTGCAAGGTGTGTGCTTTTGTGTTTTTTTTATCTATCAAACTTTAGTAGTTTTTAAAATGTTTAAGAAAAACTGTTCCATTTCTGAGCACGTGCAGTTAAAAAAAAATCATCATTCTAAATATAACTAAATTTTTACGACCTCGTGAAATCATGTGGTCATATTATGAAAATGTTTTCATTTATCATGTGTGTGTGCGTGTGCGTGTGTGTGTTTTTTCCCATGTGTCCACCATTAGCCACATAAGCGGCTTTATTTATTAGAACTGGACACCAGCATGCCCAATCCCCGGTGCCAGTTTAATTATTAGTAATGTTGCCCAACACAGGGATGCCCACCCCCCATGCTGGTTCATTTCCCACCCCCCATGATGCCCCAATGCCCATAATTTATACTTGGTGACACCGTGGAACCCAATCCTCAATGTCAGAATAGGCAACCTCCCTTCCCCCCAACCCAGAGGTCATGGACACCGGAGTACCCACCCTTTCTGCCCCCAAGTGTCATGCCAATTCCCAATCCCCAGTGTCAGAGGTACCTGCCACCTCCTTATGTCCCCCCCAATGCTTGTAATTTATAGTTTCTGACACTGAGGTGCCCAATCCCTAGTGTTGAAGTAGACAACCTCCCTCCCTCCAACACAGCAGTCTGGGACATCAGGGTGCCCACCGCTGTGCCCCCAAATGTCATGCCAACACTGAGGTGTCCAATCCCTAGTGTTGGCGCTACCTGTAAAAAAGAAAAACGTCCTTCTGTGTCTTTTGCCTTTTTTTATTTCTGAAATAAAGAAAATGGTCCCTCGTTATCTGCTGCTGTCCTCAGACCCCACCCTGACCCACCCCATGAAGCACCCAGCACCCCATCCCCCTTACTCCATACTTACCCAGTCATGGTCCAACACTGTAATCCTCTCTGCACCAGAACCACGTCTTCACTCTTCAGTGCTGGACCGAGAACTGAGGAAAACAGATAAGAGCTATATAATGTATTTCAATGCATTTTGAATTTTTCTTCATAACTTGGTAATTGTTATTTACTTTTTCCCAAATTTTCAACATGATCTTTTTGTGGTGAAATTATGTAAATCCAGCCCAAAAGCTGATGTTGTGGTAGCTGCACAAAATTAGTATTCAGGTCAGATTTGAACAATTTTACTGCCCTTGTTCATGAGGTGGGGTCCCAAAAAGGCCATGTTGAAAATCTGGGCAACAAAATATGGAAAAATGTCCCAAGCTATAAGCATACATTGAAATGTTACTATGCTCGCTCATAATTTTGGCAATTTTCAATATTTTGACCCCAAATGTTCAACATAGCCATTTTTCACACCACCTCATGAGTGTTACAGCTGTCATTTTTCAAATCCTGACTGAAATATATTTTTGCACCTATGGTACGAAATGACATTTTGACAGAGATTTGAAAATGTTCACCTTCTGGGTTCATGATGTGGGGTTATAAGAATACTATGTTGAAAATTTGGGATAAAAATATTAAAAAGCAACACAGCTATGAAGGTATGTTGTAATTTTTCTACGTACACTCATAACTTTGGTAATTTTCAACATTTAAACCATACATTTTCAACATAGCCATTTTTTCCCACCACCTCATGAATGTGACAGCTATTGCTTTTCAAATCCTGCCTAACATGTGATTTTGCATTTTTGGTGTGAAATTACATTTTCTCTAGTATGTTATTAAATGACAACTTTCATGTACAGAAAGAGGGGTCATAAAAAGACTGTTGAAATATTGGGGTGAAAATGTCACAAAAAAATTATGAAGTAAAGTTGTTTGCAGGAACATCCATTGGCCCAGTGGGGACCCCAATGCCTTCCCCTGCCAGTGACCTGAGTTTGGGTATGAGCTCAGTGAGCTGGCTTAATGGACGAAAGCTGGGTGTGGAAGGTGCTGCACTGTGTAGCACTGGCCCCAGCCTGGGGAGGGACGGAGCAGTGTTTTGGTGCAAACACACCACCATGTGGTAGGCCAGGGAGCCTTCTCTCACAAGGTGTTGACATGCGTGTTGAGGTCTGATGCACCTATGCACTGAGTCAGGACTATCTCCAACATTTTTATTTCATTTTGCACAGGTCCTGAAAGAGAAGAAGAAGGGAAATGAATTGCAAAAACTAGGTTAGTGCAGACATTAGCGTGGAAGAATGCAAAGCACACAAAATAGGGAAATGAAAAACATTAGGGTTTTTGGTCTCCAGAATATTGGTGAATCAGTGGTGGGGTCTTCTTTGGGGTTGTCAACCCTACTGCCCACCTCTCCCATGAGCAAACAAGGTCAGACATGATCCCATTTCTTCATGCAGGGCCCTATGTGAAGAAAGCAATGACAGATTCTGTTTGCAGCATGTGGCTAGCCCTACTTCTCTGTCTTTGAAGAGTGTATCACTAGGCAGCTGGCTTGGAGCTGTACATTGTGCTTTCGAAGAGATGACTACAGGCAGGGGGGGTGAGAGGGTGGGCATTAGGGTTAAACACCCCAAGGAAGAACCCACCACTAATTCGCTAATACTCCAGAGACCTAAAACCCTAATATTTTTCACTTCTCTGCTGTACTTCATGTGCAGGCGTGTTCTTCAACCCTAATGTCTGCATTAATGTAGTTTTTCTTTGCAATTAATGGGCACTATGCATAGAGGGGCAGAGTGGCTATGTGCTGCCTATCTTGAGCACGTAGTCACTCTGCACCCATTGTGCCCACCATGTGGGATGCACAAACTGGGGTGCACACACCCAGTGCACCTGATTCCCCCATGTCCATGGACAGCACCACACTGGGGGCATTCCAGGGGCATGCCAGCACTATGCAGTATTCACTAAACCGCATAGTGCTGGCCACATGAGTGCAGAGGGTGGTGCAGGGTATGCCAGGGTAGACCCTACCGTAACCTCTGCACACCCTCATGGATGTCTAACGTTGGGCACGGCAGAACATGGACATGACTCACCCTCATGCTGCCATAGCCCACTGGACAGTGAGGGGGGCTGGGACTGCCAGTCAGGTGAGTGCCTAGTACCAACCAACATGTACGAGAGATGAGGGGAGGTGGTAGTGTAGTCGGGTGGAAGGGGGACACACAGCTCACCTCTCAGTGTGTGGGTCCAGGTGCCTGCTGTAGGCGTGCACTACTTCAGACACACCTCACTATGTGAGGGATCCACTGTGGGACCCGGGAGGGGCATCTCATTGGTTGCCCGCCCAGGTCTGTGACTCCACCCTCGGCTGCCCTTTGGAGTCCTGCGTACCAGAGGGGGAGCCACAGACAGGTGGCCAGCATTAGGGAATGTCAGTATGGGCACACCTGTCCACAGGTGCGCAGAGCTGCAGGTGGGGTACGGGACTTTTCCAAGTACCCCCGCCCACTTCATGCATTGCACCCATTATATATATATATATATATATATATATATATATATATATATATATATATATATGAGAGCCAAAAAACTCTATTTAATGCATAGTTAGGGTTGTTCCACAGTGACAAAAGTGAGGAAATTCAGCTGTTAGGGTTCAAAACCTAACTCCGAATTCACCCCCCCCAGCACCACACACACAAAGACACACACACATACACATGCAAGTATGGGGAGGACCAAGTCAACACAACCAATGACAGACATCCAGCAGCAGGTGACAGAAATAACAAACAATTGTCTAAATGTACTACGAGACATCCCCACCCACCTGACCAGGTACTGCATGCTCAGTGGAGATCAACAGCAAAACTGAGGCCATGTACACCAAAAGTACACATCCCTGATTGCAGCTGCAGACAACGTACCACACTTAGTAGTTGCATGGCCTTACCTACTGATGCCCCACACCAGATGACACCACATGTGGTGGGCCACCTGAGCAATAAAGTTCAGCAAAACCAAGGAATTATACAGGCATAATATCTCTGATTATAACAAGGGTTTGAGAAATGCAGCTTTCTAATTGACTGTAAACATTGTAACAGCCTTATGTTTAGTTTTTATTAACATACATGTAGAGCCTAACCATATCATGAACATGCTTTAATGTTGTTTAAAAAAACAGTTTTATTATGATAGCAATAAGCCACTCCCAGGTATTATGTTAATGGTCAGTTTATCACTGTCTAGCGACATGTGGCACTCGGCTACGCCTCATTCAACATTAAACCCCTACATGGTGATTAACAGACCATTTAACATAACCATTGGTCGTGCCTTATTGCTTAATTGTCTTTATGACTAGATACTCTACCTCTGCTAGGCACTGCAGGAGTTTTGCAACACAGTGTCAGACCCAGTTACACCATACTCTGTCTACTTACTGGAGAATGACTGTGAATATGAACTCATGAAGATGAACAGTGTAACTTGGTCATTACAGTCATCGAAACCTTAGTGTGATTATAACTGACAGAGTCAGTGATAGAGGATAACCCTTGCCATCCTAGTACACTTATCTCATTGTGAGTTAAATCAATACTAAAAGACATTCTGTTTATATCTACACTATACCTACTTGATTGCTGTTGTACCACAATTGACATAGTTATCACTTTGATAGCAACAGTGACAGAAGTGTGGCAAACCCAAACACTACGTATACAGCCTTAGTATGAAACAACTGTTAAAAAAATTACGCTGTGTCCATAAGTAGCATAGATCACTCATTGCAACAATAATAAATGTATCACTATTTGAATAAGTTAGTCATCACAGATGCAATGAGATTGTCTTTATCAGGTACAACATACTGAGTAAGTGCCTACAGGAAAATCTATCCTATAGACATCTCCGATACAGGTACGTCATTGTAGGCTCAGTAGTCCTATGATATTTAGAAGTTGCTTGGCCTGATCCATGCAATTACACTGTTTCTTACAAAGAATACTTACTGCATCTTTAGTATTGAAACACACTGAAGGTCTATGTATGTACATTAGCAGTACAGCTTCATCAGTAAGAATGCATCAGATACTGGCAGTATGAATTTCACAGCATTGAACAAGCAATGCTTTTCCATACGTTTACATCAGCCTCTCTATCTTCAGTAAACAGTTGCAGTAAATGTACTACTATGAAAATCACATACTAAATGTAACACTACTTTTATCTTGAGCATACTAGTGTCTTGTAGTTAATTTATGTGCTCTCTAATTAATGTATACTCACTAGTGCTAAAACCTTTCTACAACTGTGATCATACACCTTTAGCATTTATATTGACTAACGGCACAGTACCAGTTGTGGTGTGGTGTGGGGCATCATTAGGTAAGGCCATGCAACTACTAAGTGTGGTACGTTGTCTGCAGCTGCAATCAGGGATGTGTACGTTTGGTGTACATGGCCTCAGCTTTGCTGTTGATCTCCACTGAGCATGCAGTACCTGGTCAGGTGGGTGGGATGTCTCGTAAGTACATTTAGACAATTGTTTGTTATTTCTGTCACCTGCTGCTGGATGTCTGTCATTGGTTGTGTTGACTTGGTCCTCCCCATGCACATATGTATGTGTGTGTGTGTGTGTGTGTGTGTGGTGCTGGGGGTGAATTCGGAGTTAAGGTTTTCAACCCTAACAGCGAATTTCCTCACTTTTGTTGCTGTGGAACAACCCTAACTAATGCATTAAACGGAGTTTTTTGCCTCTAATTTCCCTTCTTTTTGAGAATGATAACGAGAAATAGTGAATGTAATGCAGCGGCGGGAGCGCAGGGCCTCCACCACATGATGTCTTGTGGCATAGTAACAGGAACAGCAATGCAAACAGAAGTGCTAACAGTGGCACACATGGTACTACAAGCACGAATGAGAACAGAAAGGGTAACGCATTCGGTGGCGTAGACGGGAACGGTCTGCCACGTGATGTGTTGTCACATAGTAACATGGTGCCTGCAAATGGAAATGTCAATGGGTATGGTGACGCAAAGTGAAACAGAAAGAGAAACAGTACTGTAGACACAAATGGCAAAAAATAACAGAAATGCAAGCGCAAATGAAAACACAAAGGATAATGCACATAGGGCCCCGTGCTCCCACCAAGTAATGCGGCGGCGGGAGCGCCATGATGTCTTGTGGCATAGTAACAGAAACAGCAATGCAAACAGAAGTGCTAACAGTGGCGCACATGATAACGCAAGCGTGAATGAGAACAGAAAGGGTAACACACACGGTGGCATAGACGGGAATGGTCTGCCACATGATGTGTTGTCACATAGTAACATGGTGCCTGCAAATGTAAATTTCAATGGGCATGGTGACACTAAGTAAAACAGAAAGAGAAACAGTACTGTAGACACAAATGGCAAACAATAACAGAAACGCAAGCGTAAATGAAAACGCAAAGGATAACGCACATGGTGGCGCAGACGTCAACGGTAAGTGAAATGGTACGGAACCGCAAGCGGAAAGCGCAACAGTAACAGTAATGTAAGCGCACAGGCTGGTTTTCCCCAAAACCTGCATAGAGAAAGACAGTGAGTACAAATAATGTAAGCATAATAATGAGTATCGGAGCAGAAAATGAGAACTTGGAATACTAAATAGGTTATATCTCAGGAACCGTACGACGTAGAAAAAAAATTTAAAAGTCGTATGATTTACAACTGTCCTGGCTAATTTTGTACTTAGACGCCATTAGGGGGCAAGCACTTTTCTGACAAAAAGTCCGTATCTCGCACCGTTTCCAAGATACGGGCCCTGAAAGGCGCAGCGAACGCCGTAATGTTATCCTATGGGAAAAAAAGAGAAGTTCAGAGTGCCATAACTTTGCCTTCCTATAATATGTTTTCACCAAACCACTGAAAGGCACATCTGTGGGCTGTTGGCTGTCTTCCTTCCAAATTTCAGAAAAAAAAGACTAAACCGATATTTTACAGCAGGGTGCCAAAGTATTCCTGTAATGCGTCGGGCGCTGTAATGTTATCCTATGGGAAAAACCGTCAACTTTGGAGTGCCATAACTTTGCCGATGTGTAATATTTTTTTCAATACAACACTGAAAGGCACATCTGTGAGATGTCATCTGCGTTCCCTCCAAATTTCAGCCCAAAACGCCCAACCGTTCTTTTGCAGCGGAGTGCCAAAGAATTACTGTTATTTTGGGCATAGTGTCGCAAAGTAGTGTCGCAATTTATTAAAAGCTCGAAAAATTTGCACACTTTCATGAGTGCGATACTTACTTTTATGAAAGTACTTTTTCCAGCAATCTGAAAACATATTTCTGGGGTGTTTTACCCCAAAATAAAGACATGGCTAGCATCCTCAGGGCCTGACTAGGTGAATACAAAAGAATTAGGTTGCTAGAGGGTCTCAATTTTAAATGCTAAGCATTTTATGATCACTAACCGAAACAAGATGGCGGATTTGCGAAAGTAACAGGGCCATTTACGACAGTAAAAGTGCATTTGCGATACACTGTCGAACTTTTTGTTAACTTTTCCCACTGACTTATAATGGGAAATTGTTTTTGAATAACTTTTGAACCGTTTAATATTTTTTCACAAAATCTTCAAAAGGCACATTGGGGACCCTGGCCACACATTCCCTGAAGATTTTGGGCTGGTCGTGCAAACCGTACAACCTGTAGGCGTGACCGTAGAATTCCAGAAAAAGCGTAAATGTGTGCACAGATCATGCGTAATAACTCAGCAGCTGTATATCCAACCAGTATGAAACCTGGCAGATCCCAAGGCCTATGGCTCTTGATCATGTATTCCAAATTTCAGGCAAATCCGTCAAACGGTTGCAAAGTTATTAAGGTGCAAAGTTTTGTAGTTTAACATAGAAATGGCTCCTCAACCCTAACTATGGTAGCACTACCGTGCTATAATATATATATATATATATATATGTATATATATATAAAATTTCAGGGTTGAAACCCCTTATCCCTCTCACCTCACCTTTCAATTGGAATCGGGTGCATTAGTCATCGTCTAAGTGTCACCCTATCACATGTGGAAAGAAGCTGAGGAATAGGAGAATGGGGTGACAGTTAGGACCGATGATCCCAATGCACACCCTGATTCCAGTTGGGGGGGTGGGCTGGAGGGTGCAAAGGGGGTTTCAACCCTCACATCGAATTTCCTCGCTTTTGTCACTGTGGAACAACCCTAAGTGATGCATTAAATAGATTTTTTTGCCTCTAATTTGCCTTCTTTTTGAGAATGATAATGAGAAATAGTGAATGTAATGCAACGGCGGGAGCACGGGGGTGATGTCTTGTCACATTGTAACACTGTGCCCGCAAACGCAAATCATAATGCGCATGATGACGCAAAGCGAAACAGAAAGAGGAACAGTACTGTAGACAGAAATGTTAAAAACAATGGAAACGCAACTGCAAATGAAAACGCATAGGGTAACGCACATGGTGGCGTAAACGTGAACGGTAAGTGAAACGTGGTACGGAACCACAAGCAGAAACGGTAATGGCAAGAGTAATGTAAGTGCACAGGCTTGTTTTCCCCAAAAGCTGCATAGAGAAAGACAGTGAGTAGAAAGAATGTATGCAAAATAATGACTCTCGGAACACAAAAATCAGTAGTTGTAATAGTAAATTGCTTATATCTCAGTTACCGTACGACATAGAAAAAAAATTTAAAAGTCATATGTATTATCACTTTCCTGGCTAGTTATATATGTAGCCCTAAAATTTTTCGACAAGAACTCCATATCTCGCACCATTTTCGAGACGCAGGCCCTCAAAGGCGCAGCGAACGCCGTAATGTTATCCTATGGGGAAAAAAACAGAAGTTCGGACTGCCATAACTTTTGAACAGTTTAATATTTTTTCATGAAATCTTCAAAAGGCACATTGGGGGCCACAGCTGCATGTTCCCTGAAGATTTCGGGCTGGTGGTGCAAACCGTGCGACCTGTAGGCGCGACCGTAGAATTCCAGAAAAGAGTAAACGCGTGCGCAGATCACACTTAATAACTCCGCAGCTGTGTATCCGACCAGTACGAAATCAGTTAGGGTTGTTCCACAGTGACAAAAGTGAGGACATTCGATGTTGGGGTTGAAACTCCTTTGCCCCTCCAGCCCATCCCTCAACTGGAATCGAGTGCGCATTAGGGTCATCGGTCCTGTCACCCCATTCTCCTATTCCTCAGCTTCTTTCCACATGTGATGGGGTGACAGTTAGGGCCGGCGACCTCAGTACACCCCATTCCAGTTGGAGGGGTGGGCTGGAGGGGTGCAAAGGGGTTTCAACCCTAACATCGAATTTCCTCAGCTTTTGTGGAGTTGTGGGAACAACTCCCTAATTGGCGAGTTAAACGAGTTTTTGCCTCTAATATACATATATATATATATATATTTGCAAAACCCATGTTAATGCAGGCATTAGGGTTGAAGAATGCAAAGCGCACAAAGTTGGGAAATCAAAATCAGTGGTGGGATGTTCTTTGAGGTTGTCAACCCTAATGCCTACCCCCAGCCTGTAGCCTCCTGTCTAAAGCACAGGGTATGGGTACAGCTGCAAGCCAGTGCCTCATAGTGATATACTCTTTGGAGGTAGAGAAGCATGGCTCAGCACGTTGTCAACAGAATCAGTCATAGCTTTCTTCACCAAGAGTTCACATCTGACCTTGTTTGCTCAAGGGAGGAGGTGGGCATTAGGGTTGACATCTCCAAGGAACACCCCACTACTGATTCACAAAGACTCCAGAGACCCAAAACCCGAAGGTTTTTCATTTCACACTACTTTGTCCACTTTGCATTCTTCAACCTTAATGTCTGCATTAACATAGTTTTTTGTAATGAATTTCCCTTCTTTTTATGGTAGTAGAATCGTATCCTCATTCTTTCAGGATCTGTGTGCAATGGAATAAATAGAATACAGGAGATATTTCAAGTGCATTGCTATTTGAAGCACAATGTTTTCATGTTAACCCACTTCTCCCAAAGTAGCATGTGGCCCCATCTGGCCTTGACATGCACATCAACCCCCTGTGAGGGAAGGCTCCCCACCCTGCCAAAAGGTACCCTCTGTGCTCAGAACACTGCGCAATCGCTCCCTAGGATAGGAGTGGTGGCATGCAACAGCAGGGGCCCTCATCCTTGTGCTGCCCAGCAGGGTTCCTGAACTCTTCCCCAGATTTGAGTCGATGGCACGGTAACACAACACACTACCCACTGGGCCAACAGCTGGTTCTGCACACAATGTTTCTTCATAAAATTTTTACAAATATTTTTACCCCAAATTTTCAATATTGTCATTTTATGAACCCCCCTGAACATGACAGGTGTCATTTATAAAATATTGTCCAAAATGTTGTTTCACGCCACAAGTTTGGAAACACATTTTGGGCAGGATTTTTAAAACAAGTTATCACGCTCATGAAGTGGGATAAAAAATGGCTGTGTTGAAAATCTGGGTCAAAGTATTGAAAATTACCAAAGTTATGAGTGAGCATTAAAATATTTCAACATACCTTCATAATGTTGCTGTTTTTTAATATTTTGACCCTCCATTTTCAATATAGTCTTCATGACCTGGTGGGTATAATTTTTCACATCCCACCCAAAAAGTGATTTCGGGGAGTGACTGGGAAATCACTTTTTGGGCCAGATTTGAAAAATTTCACCAACTTTGTTCATGAGGTGGGGTCAGAAAATGCCATGTTGAAAATGTGGGGATCAAAATATTTAAAAATTGCAAAGTTATAAGTAAACGTTGAAACATTTTTAAAGTTCACTCATAACTTGGTCATTCTAATATATTTTTCACAAAATTTTCAGTCATAGTCTTTTTTATACCACCTCATGAACCAAAGAGTGAAGACTTCATCGAGGGACAGTTTTCTTCTTTACAAGTCAAGTTTAAGAAAGAAAAGATCTTCAAGGGACAGTTTTCTTTGTTTCAGGGCTACCAACACAGGGAACTGGGCACCCCAGTATCAGTGGGCTATTTGACGGCATGTTGGGTGTGCACCCCAGTGTCACCAGCTCTTGGAGGGTGGAGGTATCATCTTGAAGTGTGTGCTGAAGATGGAGGTGAGATCTAGGAACCTGTGTTTGAGGGTAACAGGGATCTTTGACTATTTGGTTACACGATTGAAGCTTACACCAAAATGGAGAGGCAGCAGACACAACTCACAAAAAGGACCAGTTTACTGAGCAGCTGAACCACAGAAATCAGAAGAAGGAGAGGGGTGAACAACAATAGAAAATGTTCTAACCACTCAGTGGTTGTTACTAAACTGCATCATGGCTATAGCTATGACTACTAGAATCATTATTACTATAAACCATACTATGCACTATTGTAACATTTTCTGTGAGTGTAATTTGTACAGTTTCACCCCAGAGTTCGTGTGGATCCTTTGGGTGCTGTAGATGATGCATTGCAGATGAATGCGAACTAAGGAAACCTCTAAGCACGTGCTTTCCATTGGTTGGTTTGAAGACCAGTTGAAGGACGAGGAATCTGTCCACTAGGCATTGACAAGAACCAGAGATACGGACAACACACCAGTATTCCACATGGGATCACCAAGTGATCCCAATGGACTCTGGGGAAGTACAGAACACTTGTATTTCCAAAGACTTGTAACAAACTGAAGAGCTTCTGGGCCATCACCACTGGCCCCGGGAAGTGATTTCAAGAACTGAAGAACTGGAGAAACTGAAGATTTGGAACACCTCTGGGCTGTCACCACTGACCCCAGGAAGAGATTTGAAGAACTGTAATACTGAGGAGACTGAAGACCCAGAACACCTCCAGACCATCACCACTGACCCCAGGAAGAGATCCAGAGAACTGAGGAGACTGAAGATCTGGAATACTTCTGGGTTGGCACAATGGACCCCAGGAAGAGATCCAGAGAACTGAAGAAACTGAAGATCTGGAACACTTCAGGGCTGTCACCACTGATGCCAGGAAGAAATTTTGAGAACTGAAGATCTGGAACACCTCTGGGCCATCACCACTGAGAGAATCATGGAAGAGCTGATGACCTGGAACAAAACCCCAACCCACTGGGTATCGGATCCCCATCTATATACCAGTGAGGTTCCCTGCACTACCTAACTCATTGTTCGGGAGATGTTGGCCTGAAGACTCTGAAGAAAGCGAGTGACAGGAAGTTCCTCAACTGACTACGCTATTCCTTTTCTGATGACCAGCCCCAAATTGTCAGGATACAGCTGGATGTACAGTTTCTGGATCATGAAGGAGAAATTGTGAACATGCGGTTAGGCAGAAGAACAGTTTAATCTTTACAAGGACTGTCTTTTCACTTGGTGTTTGCTGGTCTCGGCAATCTTTGTATCAAGCGACCAACCATCAAGAGGATAATTAGAAACAGACAGGGTAGCTCGAGAGCATGCATGGCATTTTAGGAACATGTTGGACAATCCAGCGACATGCACGGTAATTCAATACCATGCAGGGCAATTTACAGGCTCTGGTCAAGTGCAGTTTCTTAGAAAAGGGGCCACAGCATGCAAGGGAGAGGTATCTCAGTCTCAGACCATGCAGTGGCCATGCAAGGCAACTTCAGAGCAATGTAAACAGTCTCAGAGCAAAACATGGCAAATTGGGCAAATTTGGTGCATGCATTGGCTTTGAGCATTGTCCCTACAAATAACAGTCTCGGAGCAAAAATATTTCTTGCCTTTCACATTTCTTCACAGCAGTTTGGTACTATCACTTCAAATACATTGACACTTCCACTTTGAAATGTTCATTCAGTATTCACCACATCACTTTGAATAACAGTTGCAATTGGGCAGGCATTGCATAAGGAAAATTCTGGCTAAATGCTGGATATACCTAGCTACGTGGGGACCCTGGGCTATGCCTCCCTCCCCCAGGCATACACTTAAGCTATGTTTACACGGCTGACCTCGCTCACTTAGTGGACCTTTGCAGAGCTGCCCTGACCCAAAAGACACTTGTCTCATGCATCTACAGAGCCCCACCAGCGCTGATGTAAGAAGCACTGGAGAGAGTCTGGGAGTCAGCTGATGGAAGCGTTCGCAAAGTCTTTCACGTGGGAGTGAGCGGTGCAGCCTGTCCACACAACTGCTTAAATCGCTCACTCCCAAATGCATCCTCAGACTTTCTGGGACTGCATAGCAGAGCAGGGAGCGGCTTACCGTGATTCGGTAAGTGTCCACACAGCAGCATTTGCACTGCAGCAACCCGACCACTCAGGTGGCTGTGGTGCAAATGCCGCCATGTAAACATGGCTCTAGACTTTTCAATAAACAGCTGTTCTGCCCCCCTGGCTGCTGATTAACTTAGTTTGTGCACTAGGGTCCCAGGTTAACAGTCCCTCCTTTGCTAGGGGGTTCTGGGTCAGTTACACACTTTTAAACTAAAGGTTAATAGCCCTTGGCTAGGGCTGCTCCCTTCCCTTGCTTCTGCTGAAGCTGGTGTCACAGTACACTTGAATTGTTTAATGTTTAACACTAGCCCTTGGCTTGGGCTATAGGTGGCTATTTGGCTACTAGCCCACTTTTAACACTAGCCTGCTGACCCTTCTTGTCAAATAACAGGGGCTTGCTCTGCCCTTACCTTGTCCACCTGGGCATTTCTTGTTTAAAACTGGGGCTTTGCTGCTGCCCTCTGCTCATGACTAGAGCTGCTTATGTTATTAATGTAGAGCAATGGTTCTTAGACTTTGTCACAGTGAGCCTCCCCAAATCCATGGAAAAGATTTTGAGCCTCCCCCCAAAACTGAAATAATCTTGAGCCTCCCCAAGGAAAAATAACATGCTGTACTTTGTGCAGTACACCATGAATAAATTGAAACCCCTTTGAGTAATTGGCTCACATTCAGTTCTTTATCTTATACTGATGTGGAACCTTTGAAAAAGAGTTATTGTGCTCAAAGGTGTTATCTGAGTAACAAATAAATAAAATAAACAAATATTATTCAGTTTATTTTAACACCCCCCAGGCCAGCCTACTTGCTACGCTATTTTCATTCTTGAACCATTGTTACCCCTTGTTGCAGTACCTTCACGGGTCAGACTACTTTCTCTGTTTCCTCTCTATATGAAATAACCTTCCTGCATACTTTGCCTGTCCCCCTCTTTCCCTGCTCCTAAGCAACTTCTCTGAGATTACTTTGCTCCTTCTTGCTATTGCCCTTAGCACTTCTATAACTATTGTATTTGGGCTGTTCTACCATCAGTCTACAAATTGATCAATTACCACCACTCATTATCAGTTTATTGTTTATATTTGTTTGCACTATTGTTCACTGTATATTTCTTGATTGTTTTGCAGTTACCTTTTGAAATGTATTCACTCCCTACCCTTCCCCGGGTACACCTGAAATTAGCTTTGGCTCGTTCACCTTCCCTTGTCACCTGTTAGTAAATAAATACATAAAATTCACCTATTATTTTCCTCTTTCAGTTTGCTTAATCTCTTCACACAAAATACATAAAACTCAAAATTTAAATACTGTACTTTTTCAGACTTGCTTGAGCCTCCCCTGGAACAGGTTGGGGCCTCCCCAAGGAGGCTGGCCTCACCATTTGAGAACCCCTGATGTAGAGGCTTTGCACTTCCCTCTGCTCCTGCCTGGAGCCTTTTATTATTGAAAATAGGGCCTGCTCTGTTCTGCCCCTCCCTCCTCCCCAGAAGCCTAATCCATCAGTCGCTGATCATCCAACTTAGCACTTCTTATCCTTCCTCCCTTATTCTTCTACTACCCCCTACCCCCATCCCTTCCTTTCCCCTCAGCTCCCCCTCCACCACCTGCACTTCTCTATGTATTTGACAATGCCACTGGCTGCTCCTACCTATCTGTGTCCTTCCTTGTCTTATAACTCCATGTACCCTAAAATACCTTGGCTTTAGTTTTAAATCGAATGTATGTATTCATGTTAATGCAACTGATTGTTTAACCGCTTATACTGACTCTGTTACCTAATTGTACTGCCTGTACTGTACTTCTTCTGACATGGAACCTTTGCAAAAGAGCCCTGGCTCAAAGGTACTTGTAATCCTAGACTCAAATAAAAATAAAAAAATTAAAAATAAATAATTTATTTATATTTGGACCTCCTGCCCACTTAGAGCCACCCTAGGCGTTGCTGGACCTGGGACCTCACCCTGACCTCCCTTTATGGCAACAGCCATCTCCATTGTGTCGTGTGGTGCTTTAAACAATTTCATTTTTTTTTTAAAGAGCAGTTTTGGTAGCCAGCACCTGTCCTCTGGTGCTGCTACCAACTCATCGCCCTGATCCTGGGTGAAGTTGCTACTGAGGGGAGAGGAGGAGGAGGTGGTTTGCTGCAGGCTGAGGTGGAGCTGCTTCTAGGGGCCTTGCTGTGAGTGGCCCTGCTAGGGCTTGGCTGATGACTCCTCCTCCCAGGGGCTTGGCTGATGACTCCTCCTCTCAGCACTCCTTCTCACTGCCATAGTCCCACTTCTCGCTGCTGCCGCCAAGGAATCAAACCCAAAATCTTTTTTCTTTGAAATAATAAATGGGGATGAAAGAGCCCACATCGTGGCTGAACAACTCTGGGACCACCAACTGCTGTTCCTGACTGCCGAGGGGACCGTCAACGCTATAACTGGACCACTGCTGACTGGTGAGGGAACACAGAGGTAAGTTCTCCTTCCTCTTCTTCCTCCACTGGTTGTGCTTCCCTCAAAAATTGGCCTGACTGCACTCTTCTTCGACGCCTGAGATCGCTTCTCTCTCTCTCTCTCTCCTGCCACTCTGCTTGACTCTGGTACCCACTATGCTAGGCACACTTATCGCTCCCCCCCCCCATATTTGGGATGCTGAGTCCCTGACAACATGGGGGGCAACCAACCGTCCAGTGCGAGTTGGACAATTTAAACTGGCACTGGCTTGTGTCATTTAACTGGGGAGGAAAAACTACTGGCAAGGGAGAGCTGAGCAAAAAAAAAAAAAAAGAGAGCATTTAAAATTGCAGGCAAGTAGTTTACTGTTGGGGCTCCCTTGTTCTGTCTATCCCTTCCCCTACCACTTTATTTTATCTACCAGGGGCATTTGGGCTGGGGCACCACTGGTCTGTACTTGGGACACTAGGGCACCTGAGCTGGGGATACTGGAGCACCACTGGATTTGGGGTATTACAATTTACAGCAACATTGGAGGTAGGAACCCCTGTGTCACTTATGATCCAGAGAGGGGCCATTGTATAAAACAGCACTGGGATGGGAACTCTGGTGTTGCTCACTATTCAGTGGGGGGTGGGGGATGTTAGTTGGCAACAGGGGTTGGGCACCCTGGTGTTGGAAAAAAAATGGCCAAATGTTCATAATAGCAGCAGGACTGGGCATCTGCTGGCCATTTCAATTATATGTGGGTCAGGAGGTTGGATATTGGCAGCAAGTCTGGGCCCCAATGAAACATGTGTCAGAGGGAGGGGGTATAGTGGCAACGGGTGAGTACCCACCGATGGTGTTCTAAAAATATCTGTGACTCCACAGGAAAGCAGTGTGAATGAAAGTGATTCTTTCACACACTGCATTGGCCAGCATTCACATATGACAAGGGATTCCCACACCTTCGCCATTCCTCACTCTCACTCCAGTGCTGGTCAAGCTGCCTTCTCCTGCCATTTACCCTCACTTTGAAACCTGCTGCCCTCCTCCCTCCATCTCTCCCCCTCACTGTCTGCCTTCAGACACCTGAAGAGTCTGATTCCTGCTCCCCCTGCACCTGTCACTCCCCTTCCTGACTTCTCTCCTTCTATTTACTGGCCCACCCCCCTGTGTAGGTGTCCCTAAATGTGGGCTCAAGCACTTTTTGCCCTTGGCATGTTTTTTTTTCTGTACCCAAAAGCACTGTTGACCCTTCTTGCACTGTGCACTTGAAATAGTTCTTGCATACTCTGTACACAATGCAGCTGTGAATTTTTGATGGTGCTGAGCTGTGCATGAAGTTTTGTTTTTGGATGTATGTACAGTATTCTGTATTTTCGGATGTACTGTAATTTTCTTGCCTTCATCTACTCCATTTTCCCCACCTCTTGGTTGCACCTGGAAATGAGCCTTGGCTCAGTGTGCCTTTCCCGGTTACCAGTTTCAAAATGAATGAATAAATAAATAAATAAATGCCAAAATAGTGCGAAGGAAATCACCTTTTTTTTTTCATATCACATTTTTTTCACCCAGCTGCCAGCCTGGGCTCAGTGGTGGCGGCATACTGACTATTCTAAGTGCACATCCCCCCATTATGGGGCTCACACTGCTCGGCAGTGGGGTTGTTTTTTTACATGGCTACGTTAGTGACTATGTAGTCCCTAAACCTGTCCCCAGAGGACACCACCGTGAAGGACCAGAGGCCAGGCAGGGAGCCATGTGGAGACACGGCTTCCACCAAGTGCCTAACAGCACCCTCCCCCCGACACTGTCCGCTACTCGAATCAGCACCCAACCCTCTCTAGGAGAGGAGAGCTGCCAAATGGTGACTCAATCCAATTCCTCCCTCCCCCCACCGACCCCTGATGACCCGGGCTCTTTCCCAAACCTGGGTCACCGGCGCAGCATGAGGTGTGTCATCCAGCACGTCAACCCTCAGTGCCACTGAGCTGGCAGGAAATCACTTTTGATCAAACTGTTTTCGAAAAAATCCAGCTATCTTTAGAATGTTAATTTTTTATTACCGAGCATGCATGATTTTTAACTTATGTTTAAAGAACTATAGAAGTAAAAATGTATCCATTACCAAGCATGTACCTTGGGCCACACTCTATCATATCTTAAGTTTCAGCTTTTAAATTAAAACTGCTTTTTAGTTACAGGTGAGGGGGAACCCTCAATTTTGTTGAATTTCACTGTATTTGCACCTCTGTAACCTTGCCTCTCTTGAACTGATCACTATGAAATTTATAGGATGTAGAGATTCCATGCCTACCAAATTGCAGGTAAGTCTGTTGAGCGACAGCAGAGTTATTAAGGTGCAAAAATCAGAGTTTAACATTAAAGTGCTTACTCAACCCTAATATACAGGTGCTACTGTGCCTATGAATATATTAGTGGGATGAATAATGTTACATTATTATGTCATATTTATGGTTATTTGTGTAATTGATACTTATGTAACAGTCACTAAGCTTTAAGGACCTCCTTGGAAATTAGCTGTACTCAATGGAACTGTAACATCTATCCTTATTCATAAATTTTTATGAATAAAATGTACTACTGCTACTACTACTACTACTTACTACTACATCTATAATGTCACATTTAATTATTTTCCAGGATGTTCCCTAGTACTTATAATCAAAAACTGAAGAACCACTTACAGCTTTAAATGCTGGTGACTTCAGTTTTATTTGTCAGTGGCATTTATGCAAATAAGGCATACAGCAGAGTTCCAGGAAGTATCCAACTATCAGTTATATCAAAACATGATTCTGACATATGGCTATATCAATCAATCAATCAAAATCTTCATTTATCCAGGCAGGCACCATTGAGCAAGGCTCATTTGCAAGGTGGACCTGGTCATGAATACATCAAAGTACAGTACAGAAGCAGGTATACAAAAAGTAATAATATACAAGGAAGAAAAAGTATCTACAGTGTATACAGTACAGTACAAGGTTGAAATAAATAAAAAAAACAGCATTATTTTACAATTGAAGAAGTCAGCAGATGTACAATCAACCATAGGCATACAGGGGCTATAAGCAGAGATCTTCTGAGTAAGGCAGCCGGCAACTACACATATAGGGGGAAGAGGCCATGTATGGGGTGGCAGATTAGAGAGGTAAAGAAGAGGAGGGATATATTACCGACGACTGGGGGAAAAATTGACCTAAAACTACAGAAAGTGACGATGGCTGTTGTGTACTTGTTTATTATGATAATGACGGAGGAGGGGTAGATAATTGGGACACTACTATGGATGGGGTGAGACTCTAGCCAGGCTGGAGTGGAAAGAGAAGGGTGGGTGCAGCAGGAAGAGTTAATAGGGAAAGAGTGAGAGCCAGGGGTAGAAACATGGCCTGGGATGTGTTCCAGCAGCCTACAGATAAACTCAGTGGTTTCTCTGATATGATACATTTTGTAAAGGATACATGAATCACCGGCAAGGGCAAGGAAAGCAACTTAGAAAATCCAGAATAGGTTGAAACTTGAGCAACATGGCACTCTTTGGAAGGGAGACAAATGCTAGCCTCTGAAGTTATCTAATGAATAACTTGGTTACATGCTTGATAGAAATAGATTTCTTCTCTATAGAAAGTGGAAACAGCATCCTGAATCACTGTAGGCAGGTGGACAGGCTGGAAGAACATTGGCACTAGTCAACTAGTCCCAGCTGTGAGGGATGGTGTCATTGTCTGATGCAGCAGCCTCTTGCAGTGGGTTGGGAAGTCTCATCCCTCCCAAGGGGTAGCTGTGCTTGCTTGCCATCACTGCAACATGTGAGATCACTAGTGGTTCTGTGTGGCACAAGAAGAGCTGACCGAACTTAAAGAGAGCGAAACAGTGGGGAAAAGTTTTGCAATAGCTAACAGTGAAGTCGGTAATCTTTAGCTCTGCCCCAGTGATCCCCTGGCTGCAGTAAGAAAGTTGTGCTGGCAGGAGGCTACTTTGGGTCAGAGTTGGAAGGTTGCCAGGGCAGAAGGCAAGACTGGGCAGGCAGAGATAAAAAGAGAATTTAAAAAATGCCACCAGTGGATGTACATTGTTAGACTATACAGTTCTTTAAAAAGGCACATTTAGTGAATGTTATAAATTTTTATTGAAAATAATTTATGTCTATGTTATTGGTCCATTTGTCTAGCAGTATCCATGGTCGTTTGTTTCATTGTTAAGGTATGTTACTCTGTCAGTCATTTCTGAGAATTCCTTTGTAAACTCTTCATATTGTCTCCAATCAAAGCAGCTTGCACATATCAGCTAGCCTTCTTTTTATTTATTTATTTATTTTTATTAAATATTTTTCCACATGGTTACACAATGGACAAATCTGAATTCCAATGCATTCTTTCTGAATAAAATACAGTATTTGGCATTTATAAAATAGTTTTTCTATTAAATCTCATATAGTAAAACATATTGAGTTATCTTATAGGTGAAACCACAGGTCTTTGGGTAGACAGGGAAAACATGGCTTTATAATTTTTCCACCCTAATTATTTCCCCAGTTAGGTTTCATATATTAAAATCTCAACGTTGTGAGGTTACATATTGGATCCACTGATTCCACTTCTGCATTCATAAAATGGATCCCCCTTATTGCTCAACATTAAAGGTCTCAATTTTATAGATTTCAGACATTATTTGTCTCCGATTTTGGACAGTATGGATCAGATGATCTTAAGGTCAGCAAGCAATGTGAGAAGGCAGTAGGGAGGGCTGGGGGTATACTGGGATGCATAGGGAGAGGCATCAGCAGCAGAAAACAGGAAGTTGTTATCCCTCTGTACAGACAGTTGGTGAGACCCCATCTGGAGCATTGCGTCCAGTTTTGGAGACCCCATCTCCACAAGGACATAGACAGAATAGAGGCAGCCCAGAGGAGGGAAACTAAAATGGTGCAGGGTCTGCAAGAGAAGCCATATGAGGAGAGACTAAAGGAGCTTAATATGTATACCATTGAGGAAAGAAGGGAGAGAGGGGACATGATAGAAACTTTTAAGTACCTCAGTGGAATCAACAAAGTCCAAGAGGGTAGCATCTTTCAGAAAAAGAGACATGCAAGAACAAGGGGACATAATTTAAAGATAGAGGGGGGCGTCTAGGGGCAATGTGAGGAAGTATTATTTCACAGAGAGGGTAGTGGATGCATGGAACAGCCTTCCTGAGGAGGTTGTGGGTCTAAAACTGTGGGAGAATTCAAGAATGCATGGGACAGACATAAGGCCATTCTTGTGGGGGGTAAGAAGAAATAGGCTGTTGGTTAACTGGGATCTGTGGCCTATCCTGTAGGTAGGGAAATGGGCAGACTAGATGGGCCAAGTGTCCTTATCTGCCGTCAAAGTCTATGTTTCTATGAGGTTTCATCCAACACCTCGTGATTGCCTTCTTAGCAGCTATAAAGCATATCAGGAATAAGGATTTTTCCCAGGGGGAAGCATGGTCCGGATAAACCCCCATAAGGAACTGTAAGCTCCACTGGTTCAGAGAAAAGAGTAGTTAGCTCATTTTGATAGATTAGCCAAAAAGGCATAAGGGATGGACAGGACCAAAAAACGTGTCTGAGAGTGGCTCGACAACAACCACAATTCCTCCAGCACCTCTCATATTTGTCAGGGAGATATTTCATTAATACAGAAGGTGCTCTGAAATATCTGGAGCGACATTTCCATACAAACTCTCTCCAGTAAGGAGATGAAGTGGACTTTATCTCAATTAAGGATGATCTTAACCACGATTCAGGGGAGATTTGTATTTTCAGGTCCTTATTCCAGGAGGTCAAAATTGGTATTGTAGTAATGGGGAGACCCACACACAGCTCTGTATGTATTAGGCCAATTAAGTGAGGTCCTAACCTTCCCTCACTCGCTTCAATGAACAATTTAAGTGAATCAGGGATAGGAACAGGCATTCTGGGAGGTATTATGTTGTTACGGAGGCTATGATTATGAACCTGGAAATATCTAAAACGATCAGAGGTCCCACGGGTAAATGAGGACTGGAGTCTATCAAAGGGGATAATCCCTTCCATGGACAGGAACTGATATATGTGCGATAAGCCCACTCCACAGAGGGAAGAGTGACCAGTGGGGCACCACAGGGATCAGTGCTGGGACCGGTACTATTCAATATCTTCATCAGTGACATTGCGCAGTACCTAGAAGGCAGAATTTCACTGTTCGCTGATGACACAAAGCTCTGTAATAGAGTAGACACACCAGAGGGTGTAGACAGAATGAAAAGGGACCTGCAGAAACTTGAAGAATGGTCAGGGGTTTGGCAGTTGAAATTCAATGCAAGGAAGTGCAAGATAATGCATATGGGGCACAAAAACCCTGGCACAATATATCAGTTGGGGGGTGAGGATATAGCATGCACCAAGCAGGAAAGGAATCTTGGAGTTATCATCTCTGATGACCTCAAGGCAGGGAAACAGTGTGACAAGGCAGTAGGTAAAGCAAATAGGATGCTGGGATGCATAGGCAGGGGCATCACCAGCAGGAAAAGGGAGGTCATAATTCCACTATACAAGACACTAGTGAGGCCGCACCTGGAGTACACTGTGCAGTTCTGGAGACCTTACCTACATAAGGACATAGACAGGGTAGAGAAGGTTCAGAGGAGGGCAACAAAGATGGTGCATGGATTGCATCACAAGTCCTGTGAGGACAGGTTGAAGGCACTGAACATGTACTCCCTGGAGGAGAGGAGGGAGAGAGGGGATATGATAGAGACATACAAGTATCTTACAGGGAGGAACAGGGTTCAGGAATGCACTATTTTTAAGTGAAAAAGATGTTCCAGGACTAGAGGGCATGGGATGAAGTTGGAGGGAGGACAATTCAGAGGAAACGTGAGGAAGAATTTCTTCACAGACCGGGTGGTGGACAAGTGGAACACCCTGCCAGAGGAAGTGGTGGGGGCTGAAACAATTACGGCATTTAAGAATGCATGGGATAGACATAAAGGAATTCTGGAGGTCAGGGGTAAGGGGCAACAGACTTCCTGGAAAACATAAACTGAACTTACAAACTTAAATGGGCAGACTGGGTGGGCCATAGGCCCTTATCTGCTGACACTGTCTATGTATCTATGTATCCACGCCATCCGGAAAAGGCTTGGTCCATATAATTGGGGATAAACTTTTCATCTTGTGATATTAGCTTACAGTATTCAAATATTTTTTGAATAAGACCTGCTTTTCTTAACTGTTTCCAGAGTTTATACGTTTGAGCCGTTATTTCTGTTAAGGTTGAGGGGTTAAGGGATTTATTGTCACAGGAGAACAGGATCTTCTTTATGTCATGTAAATCATTAAGTTGAAATTCTATGGTTTTCCAGGTGGAATTGCATGATTCAGTGAGCCATAATATTAGTATTCTTAGGAATGCCGCTTGGGCATATAAGCGGAAGTCTGGGAGATTCAGCCCTCCCTGTTTTAGGGATAATTTAAGGATGGGTAATCTAATTCTAGGATGATTTTTCCCCCATATAAAGTTTTGTATAATTTCATTCCAAGAAGTGAAATAAAAGTTAGCCATCTTTTTTGTTTGTTTTTCTTGGACACCATGGCTTTCCAAGGACCTTTTGCTAATTCCAACTGTGTAAAGTTTGCCACTGAGGAAGGAGACAAAGTATGCCTGAAGTCTTCTCTACTTTCTTTGTGAACAGGTTTAAATTTGAACATTTTGCTCCCAGTACCCAGGTCTCTGGTGAACTGGAGGAATGTACAGCTGCAGTTTTAATTGCCACTGGCCAATACAATAATAAAGTCCCATCTTTTTGCCCTTTGTCAGTAGCACGTGCCACAATGATCTGCCCTGTCTGGTAAGTATGAAAGTCAGAACCTTTCATTACCGATTTAAAAAAGGCAGCGCCAAGCACAGGTAATTTACCATAGGCACCTACAGATGTACTGGATTATCTTTCCTTTTGTTAATTCATTTATCAGTATTTATCACAGCAGCAAATCCACATTTAGGCAAAATTCCTATTTTTCAAATGGGTCCCAGAGGCACTGATACAGCAACAGGGTATTTTTTAATATTTCAAGACTAATAAAGTCCAAGTACTGCAATTCATATATAGTAGATGACATCAGGTCTATCTAGATTAGGGTTACACCCTCACTTCTGTAGCTCTGGATGATAACCTAGATAGTAAAAATCCTAATGGCCCTAAGCTTTATCTTCTGAGGAAAAGGAAAAATTAGAACTCCTGTTGACCTCCCCATTACTTCCTTGTTTGCTTGAGACCATATAGATTACTTAATTCAGGAGACTTGTGTTGTATCTTAATATCTTCAACAGATTTTAGAGGTTATAAAAGGTATTTTAAGTTGTTTATCAAAACATTTTTTTTAGCTTATTGAGCTTTTCGAATTTTGATTGATTTCACATCCTGTACCCTGTCCAGCTGCCTGTACTTGCCTTGTGTGGCAGGCTGGCAGCTAAGAAACTGCAGTCAGCGAAGGTTAGAGAAAAGCATCTATGATTAAAGATATAGTTCTCTGTTCATCATGGTACCTGCCTGCAAGAAGTACTCTCCTCAAAGAATCTGCCCGCTATTGCCAGCAACCACCGGTGAAGAGACTGTGTGCCCCGGTGTCCTGACTAAATCCAGCTGCACCAGACCAGTGGAGGAGGAGCTGAGGGGGCATCAGCAGAAGAGGAGGGGCAGCTATCTACAAAAGCTTGTGCTGCGCCCAGCGTGAGTGCTGTGGCACAGGAAAGAAACTTAACCCGGACAGTTGTAAGTGTGGACTCCGGCTTCAAGTAAATGTATGTATTTTAGCCTGCAGTTTCTAGTCTGCACATTAAAATAACCAGGATATCTGAGCATATAAAAACCAAAGAGTTAGCTCAGTGTATGTAAGGTCTCGATTTTTTATCATCAAGCAATAAAGTTAAAACTGCTGTATATATTTACTGCTCCATTAGTATTTTTGACTAGTGTAGGAGCAAACTGGTTATTTCTGGGTGTTTCTTAAAGTATCTTCTGGGAGAAGACAAACTACCTTAAAATTGTCAAAGTGTCAGCTGAAGTCCATTGAATTTAATCAAAGAGAAACCAGGACAGTTGATTAACTGACATGTGATGGGGGGGCAGGCAAACTCGTATATAAAGTAGTAAACAGATTTTGGGAAGGTGTATTTTAATTGTTTTAAAACTTTGTTATTTATCTGAAACTTTATTTATAAAGCTATACATTTTTTCTTAAAAGTTGAAAGCACTGATATATTCACTCACTTTTTAGCAAGGGGTGTTAACTATAATAGAGGCAACCTCATATAGAGCTGCTACTTCACAGCTTAAATCCCAGCAAGTTGTGTAAAAAACTTTAAACTATATACTTGCAAATTTTAACACCTTAAGAGTACACAGACCATCAGAGAAACAGATTTCGATGTTATTGGAAAAAATAGTTACATTGAACCCATTATAACAGCTACCAGGATGTCTTCTGGATTCAAATTAATTAGCATAAATCCAAATAGGGGTCTAATATTTTGTTTGATTCTGTCATTGGTGAGTGAGGACATCAAAACTAAACCTGGCCCAGTGCAAAAGATAAGCAACATTAAAATAGCGCATGATAATGCAAGAAGTTTAGTAGGCAAACTGGACTTGTTTGCTAATTGGCTGTATAGAGAGGCATATGATGTGGGAATCTTGGAGACATGGCTCACAAAAAGATACCCGGACTCCGAGATCTCAGTAAGAAAGTATGATGCGTTTCATTATGATAAGCCACTTTGGGGTGTACTATTTGTTAAAAGTAACCTGGGTCAAACTGAAATATTGTTTTCAGGAAATATTTATTTTATTTATTTATTTAGTTTTGTTGACCGGGTAAGTGCACTAGACAAATCCTGCCTATTTTCAGGCACAACCCAGGGGAAGGGGAAACAGATGAATGCCAGCTGATCTTGAACCAGATTAAGCTGTTGGTGGTATTTTTAGTGAATTATAGAAAAATATAGAAGGCACAGAGGTGATACTAATTCACCTTTTCAAATGAAAACTATGTATCAGGGTAGTTTACTCCAATCCTAGAGCAAAGGTTGCAGCATTTGAAACCCTGACCTCAAAACTTGACATCACTGATTGAAAAAAGGGAGACTATCCTAATTGTTGATTTCAATGCGGCATGGGGAGAAGACAGAGGAATAAAACTTGCAAATGAGTTTTCATCTCTGGGTATGACGTAGATTATAGATGTCCCTACCCATAAGAGTACTTATTCTAGTAATGGTAATATCTTAGATTTAATACTCAAAACTTCAGGTATTAAAGTATTGAACTATAAGATAGGGACACCGAACTTGGGTGACCATGGTTATATAACATGTGATTTACAACAAAAGTCTGATAGAGCAAAACTAGACCCAGCTAAATATATCAGAGACTTTAAGAACTTTAATAAGCAGATTTTCCAACAACAAATAGGCCAAATAAACTGAGATTGAATAAATATTCCAGTTGTGGATTTAGCAACCAGGGAATTCACAAATTCTTTTGTGGACATTTGCAACAAAAATGCCTCATTTAAAAAGAATTTGAGAAAGAAATTGACATCATACATGGGTTGATGAAAAGATCAAAATTTGGAAGAAGTCAAATCAAACTTTGCAGCCTGAGGACTGGGAACTGTTTAAAAAGATCAGGAACAAAAGTAAAAGCATGATTAAAAAAAGCAAAAAGAAAATACTATCGAAACAAAATAAAGCAAACAAAAAAAGGCACAATATTGTAACTTATTAAGACAACTAGAAGGTAACACAAAGAAAGACCTAGTATAATAAGCTTAACAGATGAAAGGGGTGTAGAAATGACAACTATCCAAATCGCAAATAGTTTAAATCATTATTTTGCCAACTTCCAGATATAAATACTGAGTAACTATCCAACAGTTATATAAACAGTTTGAGGCTTATAAATAAGGAACCAAAATTTGATGAGAAACTCCAGAAGTTCTATTCTAGAGTGTTAAAATTAGCTGAGGTATTAAAACAAATAAATAAATTGAATTCACAGAAAGCTGCTGGACCAGATCAGGTTGAGACAAAGTTCTTAAAGTATTCTGCAGAACAGACAGCTCCAGTCCTGACAAGCATATTCAATTCCAGCCTAAAATGGGGAACATATCCTGAATTCTGGAAAAATTCAAAGGTCATTGAAGTCTATAAAGGGGGTGATAGAGATAAACTGACAAACTGCAGACCCATAGCCTTGTTGTCAACAATCTAAAATATTCAAGAAATTGATATGTAACCAGATATCTGAATACCTAGAAATGTACAACCCTCTGTCAAAGTGTCAGGCAGGCTTTAGGGCAAGGAGATTGAAAGGACACCGCACTGGCAGACTTCACTGACACTGTCTCCAACGGTTTGGAGAGGGGTGAATCTGTCAGTTCAGTGTTCATCAACCTCTCAAAAGCTTTTGATTGGGTTGACTACAGTATATTATCAGAGCAACTTTCATCTGTTGGTATGTCTGACCCGGTGATGATGTGGTTACTTTCCTTTTTGACAGAGTGCACACAGCAGGTCTATATTGGGGGTAGTTTGTCAGAAAAATAAGATTTTATATATATATATATATATATAGAGAGAGAGAGAGAGAGAGAGAGAGAGAGGGAGGGAGAGAGGGGGGGTATCCAGGGTTCAACCCTGGGCCTCCTATTATTTTTGATTTATGTTAATCCTTTGCCACAAATGATAAAAGGATGTGATATATACTTATATGCGGATGACATGGTATTGATAGGCAGAGCAAAGAACAAAACTGAACCACAAAACGTCCTGCAGCTTGACTTTGATATCTTGCAGTGCTGGTTAAGGAAATCAAAAATGGTCCTAAGCAAGGAAAAAACCCAGGTTATGGAATATACAACAAAAGGTGCAAAGACGGATTTGAAAAATAGTCTGGAAATACTTACATTAGATAAACAAAGATGGGAAGTAATACCCTTCTATAAGTATCTAGGAGTACAAACTGACAGCTTGCTCACGTTCAATGAACACATAGCCAGCACTGTAAGTAAGGTCAGTTCAAGGTTATGAGTTTTTCATGGGAAAGCTTTGGTGTTCCCAAGAGAATCTTGAAACAGGATAGCCCAGCAGCTTTCGTTACCTATTTTGGAATACTGTAATACAGTCTATCAACATGCCACTCAGACTCAGCTAGATACATTGGATAAAACCTACCATAGGATGGACTGATTTGTATTGAGGTGCCATTATGGTACTCACCATTGTAGTATGTTACAACAGTTAGAGTGGGACCCCTTAGAAATCCAAGGAAAAACACGAACTGTGGTAAAAATCTTCACAGAATTTGGTGGAGAGAAAGTGTCCTTATCTAAATTTGCCCAGATACAAAAACATGGACACAATTTGAGGGAACTAAACAATAGATGCCTAATGTGCCCCTTTGTGCACAATTCTCACAGTAAAATGCAAAGGCGATATTGCCTACCAGAAATATGGAATGAACTTGATCCAGAGGTTAGAAATTCAGAATGTTTAGGGATTTTGAATACTAGCATTGATACTGTATGGAAAGGAAGATGTACCTGCTTTGACTAGATTACAGATTTTTCCTGGGGGAGCATGTTTAATGTTTCCTAAGGATCTTTAGAGGTTGTATCATCTATTTAAATTTATAAGATTAAACATGGTCTAGATTCACTTGTCTAGATGGTATGTGCTATGTAATTACTTCTTTTAAACTTTTTTTTTGTAATTTTTGTACCTATTGTATGTGTGTTAAATGCATCTATTTTTGTACAATCTGTATGTGTGTAAAATATGTTTGCTTGTTACCATTTGAATATCAGGACACTTTTGTAAAACAGGGTTATCCAGTCCTAAAAGTTAAATCCTGTTGAAAAATAAAGATTTGTATCTATCTCTCTATAGTTCTGTTGAACTATGAGTTAATTAAAATAGTTGTGTTTGGTGACAACGGACAATGGCTCTTCTTCATATACAATATAAGGAATAATGTATGGACGCCCATACACAACAAGCCTGTGTTTCCATCGAGGGGTTGAGATACCAGCGTATGGACCTTAAAAGCGAAACACAAGGAGAGTTGTGTATGGGCACATATATTTTATTTGTTATAGTGTATGGTTTAAAAAAAACTGTCTGACATGTCTATTTTTCTTTAAACTGCAGTTACCGTAACGCTGAGGTACAGTGAGCAGAGAAGTGAAACCTGGCAGCGGGGAGTCAGCATGAGGGAATTGCAGCTGCAGTTAATGATAGAACATGCACAATAAGGATTTTTGAACATGCACAACTTCAGAATGTGTACAGCAACTTTCAAATGTGCACAACAAGGTTTTTGAGCCTCTTGAATTCCATGCACATTAAGCTCTAACCATACAATATAACAAGTTAGGTTTTACAGCTGCCTGAGATATAGACTTCATCTGTCACAGATCAGGTGTCCCAAGGGAAATCATCACTTCTCAATTAAATTTAAAGGTGGAGCTGGCCCAAAAGGAAAGGAGCAATGGCCGCTCAAGCTGTTTCTGAATATTGGTTGCCTATAAGAAAATGCTGGTATATGAACAGAAAAAACAATCTTCATGTATAATATGGTAAAATTATGCTTTTACCCTATTTACATTTCCCCAGAAGAAGCCATAGATGACAAAATATTGGGATCTTTTGAGGAAAAAAATAAATTAATTAATTTTTGAACATTTTTGGTGTTAGCTTATTACAAGCTTGAGTGACCATGGCTCCATTTCCTTCATATACTTCATCTGTACCTCATAAACCCAATTCTTGCTTGTTCAGGTAACACAACTAAGATGTTCCATGATTCTTTCTCAATTGCAAAAAAAAGACTGGGATGACTTAGAAAAGGAAGGGTAATTTTCAAAAGCCTTGAGTAACTGTTTATCCTTTTCAATAATGCCTTCTAAAGAAATCTGAGAATCCAACTTCAGTGGATCTTGCGACAACTGTTGTTATATCCCTGCTTCATAAGCAGATATGAATAATTATACAATGGGGTATGAAAATCCTGTAACCTCATTGGTCAAAACACATCACATGACCATGGTATATCCTGTAATAACCCACGGCTGAGAAATGGCATTTATAAAAAACACACTTAAACACATTTAAAATGTATTTTACACATAGGGTCCATTGTATAATCACAATAAGGCACTCCAGGGTGTGGGTTATTGGTGGATTTACCCACTTCTTGTGTGGTTAAGTCACTCGGCTGCGCCTTGTGACACACCACACAAGGCGTCGGTAAATCCCCCAATAACCCACACCCTGTCATGCCTTATTGCTTAAGTATGTTGTGTAAACATATTAATTTAAAGGGTTAAATCTACAGCTGTTCAGATTCAAGGAGTAGCACCCATGTCAGATGCTAACAACAGATCTAGTCATGTGATCTTTCTTTTTGCTTTTTTCCATTTCTGGCAGAATTATTAGGATGTCCACAGTCTCCGACTTATTGTCTTGAGCTGTGTCTATGCAGTTGCATGTACTGGCAGACAGCTGAATGGAGGACTCCACTCTTTATTGTACCTCATTGTATTTACACTGCAACTTAAACACTGTGTAGTACCCTGCTTGCACCAAGGGACACCCATGAAAGCAAGATATTGCATCTCATAGGACTATTCTGCCATCTGTAGAATGTGAATTTCAAATAAATAAGCACATAACATGATATGATCCCCCCTTATTCTGTTAGCAACTTTGTTTCTGGGTGACTTTCAAACAGGATTCCTTGACTGCTGCAGTGAGCAGCTCAGCTGCTAATGCCCCAGCTGTCCAATGTCTCCAGTTTAATGTATGGTTAACAGGCCAAGCCCTAAAACATCAAGGATCTTTTGTTTGGATATTTATGTACTTTGTTTGTTTGTTACTTTGTTTGTTTGTTTGTTTGTTAACTGAGTAGGTGCACTGATCCCAGGGGCCATTTTCAGGCATGACCCAGGCCATAAAGATGATACAATCGAGGTAAAAAGGAAAACAGATACAAAAGATACGGGGACCATTAAGTAAAACATTAAAAAGTGATACAAAATAAATAGTACAGAACCCAGCAAACTGGGTATAAAGTGCCCACAGTGCAAGCAATTATAGTGCACAGAGTTTAAGTGGCAGTGCAGTGCCCAGCATATATCATTATCATTACAGTGACAACAGTTTCCAGAGTCACATATCAAAAAAGCAACAATTTCCAGAGTCATTGTGGCACTCCAGTTTTCCAAGCAAGACAAGAGGGAGGACATATGTTTCACCCTGGGATGGGGTCTGTTTGTCATCCGGGGGTTTATAGGTGATGTTAGCAGTAAGTGAAGTTTTGTAGTGGGATTTAAATGGGGTGTGAACCCAATGTCTGTAGCACAGCAGAAGAAGTTAAATAACTGCCAATCAGGATTTAGACCTAGCCACAGTAGAACATCTGCACTGTTTAAGACAGTGATATCCAGCTCAACCTGGACAGGAGGCTATCAGTTGGTGCTATTTTTGTTAACATGTCAATCATTTTGACATACTAGACCACGATATACCTCTGTCCAGTTTGACCTTGATAAGACTGAAACAAGGGCAGTGCCGAATCATTTATGCCCTACCTAAAAGGATGTAGACAAATGGTAGTACTGGGAGAACACAAATTAAGCTTGGCTTCAATAAAAACTGGAGTTCCTAAGAGGTTCATTTTAGGACCACTTCTGTTCAATATCTATATGAACGAGATTTGCTTTGCTGACAAATCTATTAACTATCATCTACACAAAAGGAAGTACAGCTGAATACGTATAGAAAAATCCCAAAGTGCTTGTGAACAGATGCAGTGTTTTTCAAGAAACAACAGGTGCCGTCTTGGTTGACCTATCTAAAGCTTTCAACCTGGTCGACCACACCCTGTTGCTCTCCTCGCTCTGCACCCTTGGCTGCTCTACTGAGACCACGCAGTGGTCCCAAAGTTACCTTTCAGACAGATCTTAGTCTGTACGCATAGGACCTTCCACCTCCCCCACCCTCCCAGTCACCACTGGTGTAGCCCAGGGCTCCATCCTGGGTCCACTCTTATTCTCCCTGTTTATAAATTCTCTCCCCTCTGACTGCCTCACTTGTAATGCACTGTTTTATGCAGATGATCTTGTCCTCTTCACTAGTGACAAAGCTCTTGAGAATATATCCAGGACTTTATCCAATAACTACTCTGCAGCACACACCTGGTTCCACTCACATCACCTAATTGTTAGTGCTAAAAAACTAAATACATGCTATTTGGATCTAAACTCTTCCTATCTAAGGTCACCAAGGCTGGATCCACCCTCTCAGTAGTCTCACCAGATGACACTGTATTTGAAAATGTGCTAACTTTCAAATATCTGGGAGTTATCCTGGACCCATCTCTCCTTTTCTGATCATATCTCCTCTGTTATCCACTGTATTAACCAGAAACTTGGTGCGGCTTATTGGATAAAGTAATTCTTGACCAGGGAAGCCTGTTTAGCCATTGCCCAAGGCAACCTGCTACCCTTCATTGACTGCTACTCCCTTATTTACTCACACACATCCACAGCCTTGTGTGCATGCCTCTGCTCCATGTTCAACAACATATGTCAGTTCACTCTCCTAGCTCCATATTCCACTCACCACTGGCACCTCTACCAGACTCTTGGTTGGCTCCCACTGCACTGCAGATTTGGTTGCAGGCTTGGCTGCATCCTGGACAGCGCCATCAGGCATGGCGAAACCTCCCCTTATATGTCTTTCCTCAAGATTAGAACTCCGTCAAGGTGTCTGCATGCATCCTCAGTCCCCACTCCCCGGATATCCCAAAAATCACCTCGGCTCTGGGTAGCAGAGCGTTACCTGTAGCCGCTCCCACTCTGTGGAACAGACTCCCCATGCCCATCCGCTCTCTGGACTCCCGTGCCACTTTCAAGACACATCTCAAATCCTGGCTGCTTGATAAGGCCACATGCCGTTGCTAGCTTGGATACCCCCTCCCCCCCAACACACACACCTTTCCGACTTTTCCCTCTTTGGCTGCTTTGGCCTCCTGTGTTACATCCCTCACTACCTGTTTCTCAGGCTCCCTCACTTGGCTATTTTCTTGTATGTTGTTTTCTTTTGTTTGTTTTTTACATCACGCATTAATTTGCACTGGCCACTTATCCTTTGCAAATAATTGTATAATAATTGCTGCTTATCATGATATACTAATTTTTTTTTCAGCCTCTCATTAATTTTACTTTCCTATGTCACTTTCTTTGTTCACCAATGATGTCTGTATATCCACATTGTTCACCAGTGATGTTTGTATATCCACATGGCTGGTACTCATTGTATAACTTGTCACTACCTCTGTAACTGCCGCCTGTGTGGCCCAGGTCATGCCTGAAAATGGTCCCCTGGATCAGTGCACCTACCTGGTTACCAAAGACTTAAATAAATAAATAAAACGTAGTGCTGAACACTAAAAAAAACAGTTTTTTGTAGGAGTAAAAACTCTGCCACTAATGAAACATTAGGAATTGAGACCTTAGGTGATATTGTCCTACAGCAGGTCAAATCCTACAGATATCTTGGGATGTGGTTAGACAATAAATTAAAATGGAACACACACATAGATAAAGCACTAAGTAACCTTGGTAGATGGCTAGGAATGTTATATTGTCTAAAGTCTTGTATGCCCAGGGAGACTTGAAGTTATACTGTGAATGTAATGGTTCTCCCAGTTATGGACTACAGGGACATTCTTTAAGCTGGGGCATCAAGAAGGGAACTGGCAAGGCTGGATGTGATTTACAACAGGTTTACCCACTTCATCCTCGACGCCCCCTGTAAAATGTATCATTCTCACCTTTATGCAGACTTAGGTTGGCTAAGACAATAAGAGCACAGAAACATGCATATGCCAACCATCATGTTCCAATGTTGTAAAGGCACATTTCCACAGTATATCTTGGAAAACATAAAAAAAAGAATGGTAAAGGAAGGGGTAAGATCAGTGACAGGGGTGGAGTTTACAGTGCTGTATTGTAATTTGGAAGTAGGAAGGTTTTCCATACACTTTTGGGGAACGACACTGTGGAACTCGATCCCTCATACTCCGAGACCAGGTGATAAGAAGTTCAGTATGGGAGTACTTAAAAAATGGTATGTCCAGCAGGCTACCAAACCCCTACCTTGTTGTCCAAAGCTTGGCATGGGTTAGTATGTTTATATTTCTGACACAAGGAACTCTTTTAAATCCTGATTGAATAGTCACTTTATGCTACTTGTATCAGCACTGTGGAATAATCAAATACACGGGGGGGGTAGTCAGATGGCACTGCTTTATTGATGATCTCTTTTGTGTATGGGTAGGAACAGAGGGAGCGGAACATAGGTTTTTGGACTGGCTCAGCAAGAATAATGTGAAACTTAAGTTCACACACACTCTGAATGTCAGCTTTATTGCATCCCTTGACATGAAGTGTTTAGCAGATAATTTTGGAGTTGTGCAGACAAATACATTTATAAAGCAGACTGCAGGAAATGCCTTACTGAGAGAGTAGAGTGCTCGTCCTGGTAGCTTCATTCAGAGCATTCCATTGGATCAATTCCTGTGGATATGCAGGAAACTGTTCTACTGTAGAATGCTTTGAGGCACATGCCACACATTTGAGGGAAAGGTTTCTATTTAGGGGTTATTCTATCAAGCTTTTTCATTGATCCCATAGAAAGGCTAAGGAAACCCCTTGAAATTGTATTTTGGTTCCCAAGGTTAAACTTCAAATAGCCAAACAGACAGTTACTTTTGTTCTGGAATACAACATTCTGGACCACAAAACTAGGGACATTGTTATGAGTAACTGGCCTATCATTTCAGGGGCTGGAAATATAAGGGAGTTTGGTGGGGAGGCACCAAGACTGTCCTTTTCAAGGGCACCAGATCTCAGTGACAGGCTAATGCACAACCATTGTGAGGAAGCCTGGGAAGGTTGACTTCAAAATGAGGATCCTGGATTACGTGGCATTTGTGCATCTGTGCCCCCCTTCATTGGAGAAAACGTTCTCCTGGCTCTGGAGTGCGAGTGTATTTTGTTGTATTTTTGACTTCAAAATGAGCCAGTTGGCTTCTATCCCTGCAAAAGATGCTATACCTGCAAGCAGGTCATGAGTTTCAAATCCGTCAATATTCAAATGCCTTTATTCGAACAGAGGGCAAGCAAGTGATGACATTCTCGACCGATTACGTTATCCAACCAGCAGGGCAAGCAAGTGATGACAACTGGTAGGGTATTTTCTTTGTATTGTGTCTTTAATTTTAAACTTCCTAAAGTTCCGCCAAGATTTTTATTGTCCAGAAATTTTGATAAAGTTCATCCCGAATTAGTTAGATCTGAGCTTAATATGATTGCTTTACCCTTCCTTGATTTCATCCATATGATTGTGCATTTGATTATTTTTTTATTCTGAGTTAGTGCCAACTCAGAATTAGGTTTGTTTTTTTTCCATACAAAAAAAGAGATTTAGAGGTCTGAACAACAGATGGTTTTCCAAGGAAATTAAAGATATGATTTAACACCAGGATCTTACATGGCACAAATACTTGTGTTCCCTTGCCCCTGCCCTGTTGAATGAATATTAATAAATTAGAAATTGGTGTAAGTATGGAATTAGATGTTCCAAAGCAACATGTTTAAAACAATCCAATAGACAATAGTTGGGCTGACTCAAACAGATTTGGGGCTAATATAACTGCTTGGCAAATCCTAAACAGAGGCCCAGTTAAGAAGCTTGTTACTGGTGACTCAGAGGTTACTGATCCTAGCGAGACTGCCAATTTGTTAAATGTTAAATTCACTGACCTTTCAGAATTTGATTTTATAGTACTCATTAAATAAAACCAAGGCATTTTTTTGCTGAAAATGTAAATGTGTTCCAAGTTGACTGTCCAAAACTTTATTAAAAAAAAATTAGTGTTCACAAAATCTTAAAATCTCTCCATATATTTCCAGAAAAGAGTAATGACAGTAAAGACAGTCTGGATTCTTGCTTTTTGAAATTAATTGCCCCCAATTTGCTGTTCCATTATGCACCATTTTTAATTTATTCCTCCCTCCTCACCCTAGTGTTCCCCACTAATTGGAAAACAGCTCAGGTGGTCCCAGAACCAAAAAATCGAATGCTGTTCTTATGGATGATATTCAACCTATTTCAATTTTAAATTTTATTTATCTCATAGATCTTATAGATTGTTATGAGCAAAAGGGCCAATGACCTATATGATGCTTGCCCCTGTCATCAGGGGGAAGGGTCCATTCTGTAGCCAGCAAAATAAATGTTGAGTCTATTTTTAAATTCTGGCATATGTCTACTACCCACCACCTCCAGTGGGAGACCATTCCAGACATTTATCATCCTTTGGTTAAACCAGTGTGCCCTTCTCATGGTATTACATGTTTCCCCCTTTGAGTTGTAGAATGTTTTTATTTTAAAATGAAAGCCCATGGATGATATTTGCCCATTATACAAATACATAGATACATAGACAGTGTCGGCAGATAAGGGCCTATGGCCCACCTAGTCTGCCCATTTGAGCTTGAAAGTTCAGTTTGTTTTCCTAGAAGTCTATTTCCCCTTACCCCTGACCTCTAGAATTCCTTTATGTCTATCCCATGCATTCTTAAATCCCGTGATTGTTTCAGCCCCCACCACTTCCTCTGGCAGGGTGTTCTACTTGACCACCACCCGTGCTGTGAAGAAATTCTTTCTCATGTTTCCTCTGAATCGTCCTCCCTCCAACTTCATCCCATGCCCTCTAGTCCTGAAACATCTTTTTTGCTTAAAAATAGTGTTTTCCTGCACCCTGTTCCTCCCTGTAAGATACTTGTATGTCTCTATCATGTCCCTCTCTCCTCCTCCTCCAGGGAGTACATGTTCAGTTCCTTCAACCTGTCTTCATAGGACTTGTGATGCAATCCATGCACCATCTTTGTTGCCCTCCTCTGAACCTTCTCTACCCTGTCTATGTCCTTATGTAGGTATGGTCTCCAGAACTGTACACTGTACTCCAGGTGGGGCCTCACTAGTGTCTTGTATAGCAGAATTATGACCTCCCTTTTCCTGCTGGTGATGCCTCTGCCTATACATCCCAGCATCCTATTTGCTTTACCTGATGCCTTGTCACACTGTTTCCCTACCTTGAGGTCATCAGAGATGACAACCCCAAGATCCCTTTCCTGCTTGGTGCATGCTATATCCTCACCCCCAACTGATATATTGTGCCTGGGTTTTTGTGCCCCATATGCATTATCTTGCACTTCTTTGCATTGAATTTCAACTGCCAAACCCTTGACCATTCTTCAAGTTTCTACAGGTCCCTTCTCATTCTGTCTACACCCTCTGGTGTGTCTACTCTGTTACAGAGCTTTGTGTCATCAGCGAACAGTGAAATTCTGCCTTCTAGATCCTGTGCAATGTCACTGATGAAGATATTGAATAGGACCGGTCCCAACACTGATCCCTGTGGTACCCCACTGGTCACTCTTCCCTCTGTGGAGTGACAGCCATTTACCACCACCCTCTGTGTCCTGCCACCCAGCCAGTTACCTACCCACCACACTACTGTCCTGCCCACACCCATATTCCCCAGTTTGTGTAATAGTCTTCTATGTTGCACAGCGTCAAAGGCCTTGCTGAAGTCCAGATAGGCCATGTCCACTGCCCTCCCCTGATCCACTTCCCTAGTCACCCAGTCAAAAAATTCAATGAGGTTGGTCTGACATGACTCCCCTGGTGAAACCATGCTGCCTTGGTCCTGTAGTCCATTGACAACCAGATGTTCCACCAATCTCCTTCAGTAGTGCCTCCATGATCTTCCCCACTACCGAGGTGAGGCTGACTGGTCTGTAGTTCCCTGCTTCCTCTTTGTTCCCACTTTTGTATAAGGGGACTACATCTGCTGTCCTCCAGTCTTTGGGTACCTCCCCTGTTTCCGGTGATTGGCTAAACAGGATAGCCAGAGGTTCAGCCACCACCTCTCTTAGTTCTTTAAGGACCCTGGGTGCACCCCATCTGGCCCCATTGCTTTATCAGCTCTATTACTTCCAGTTCCTTCAGGACCCTTTCTTGTGTAAAGGGACTTGTGTCCATTTCTGCACCATTCTCACCCCTTGTACTCCCTTCAGACCCATTACCCCCCTTTTCCTTAGTAAAGACTGAGCAGAAATACCTGTTCAATATGTCAGCTTTACTGTTGTCATCCTCCACGCGGCTCCCATCCTCCCCCTTCAGTCTCACTATCCCTCCCTTTGTCTTTCTTGGCACAATGGCAAGAAAAAATCCTGGACTCTGATTGGTCAGTCTTGGGCTGGACCCGTGATGTTATCCCAGTACAACATCACGGGTCTAGTCTCAGCCTCACTTTGAACCTGGAGATGATCTTGAGCTACTTGAGCATCTTGAGCTTGATTGTTTCATCTTCTCTTAAAAAACCAAAAATATTTTCCCACACAAAAACATCTTTAAAATTATTTTTTTAATTCTGTATAACAACGAGCCATTGTATAATAGCAATAATGCCCTCCAGGGTGTGTGTCGTTTGGGATAACGTCATGCCTCAGTTGTTGGACGCACTCGGTCAGTGGCCTCGTGCCCAACCACCTGAGGCGTGACATTATCCCTGCACGACACACAGCCTGTCGGGCATTATTGGTTAATTTTCACAGGCAGCCATGATCATATCACATAGACAAATACAAACAGTACATAACAATACAAAGGTAACAACACATAGTAGTAATTACATTACATCTCATGACAATTACAGGTATTGGCTGAACCATTATAGTTCTTTAGTAATCTAATAAAGTGCCCATGTCTCATTTCTTGCCTAAGTCTAGATGGAAGTGAATTCCAAAAAGCACCAAGCCAGTAATAAAAAAAAGCTTGCCCAATGTTATTATTACAGTTTGGTATTTTAAATCTCTGCTCATAAGAGGCTCTGGTATTAATATTTGGCCTTTGAGCAATAAGGCACAACAGGGCTTTGCTTGTACTAGGTTTACTCCATAGTCATAGTCATGACTAATGGGCATTGTAAGGCATGAGGCAAAGCCGGATGCCTTCAGCTCCTGACTGTGAAGTAAACCCGAGGAAGCACACAGGTGCAACACCAGTCGAGGCCACAGGGGAAGTGTTTTCACTTTTTGGAAATATTTGTATGTAAAAAGTAATTTTACAACTTGCGGTAATAAATTTTCAGTTTATGCACCTCGGTGGTCGGTGCTCTTATTTTATGCAGTTTACAAACCTAGTACAACCAATGTCCCTGAAGTGCCTTATTGCTTATATAAAGTGGGCCCATAGACAACTTTTAAAAAATGAACACTCCAAAAGTTTTCAAAGCCACAAAAAATATAATAAATTGTTGCTAAATACTGTAAAATAGTCCCTATCTGTCTTTTTTCACATTCAATACATTGTGTGATTGTTTACCATGGAATACAAGAATTCAAAGCACTGCATTCTCCTAGTACATTGCAACTCACAAAAGATGGATACTGATGACACGGACATTTGGCTACCATGGACAAAAACCAAAACCCTTCCCATAGGCACTACTGTTAAATTCCCCGATTTTCACGGACGTGGCTGACTGTCAAAGGCGGACATTTGATGAGGCAGATTAGTGTTAATCATGCTGCATTCGGCTACCAGATACATTAATCGCACTACTTAAATAGGTGCTAATTGTTCCCATTACTTAATGTACCAAGCAACACCTAGGCAGATCTCCTCCTGAAACCTCCTGAAAAGCTCCTCCTGTTGCAAGCACAGTGTGCCTCACAGAAATCATTGTAAACATTCCTCATCCCCCCAATTAAGCACAAAGACATAAATATTCCCAAAAACCTCCTCAAAAGCTCCTCCTGTTGAAAAGCACAGTGCACTTCACAGAGTAGTTAAAACATCCTCCCCCCATCCCCCCAAAAAGCATAAGTACATACGGATTCCCTAAAAGCTCCTCCAGTAGAAAGAACAGTGTGCCTCACATACACGTATGGAAACATTTTAGGAGCAGCTAAACAGTGGAATTAGGTGACCCCATATTGCTGTGTCAAAAACACAGTTCAGTAATGCACCATTTACTATACTCACATTGTTGTTACTTTATTTTGTTTTGAGTTACCATGTGTACGGAGTTGCCCTGTGTCCGGAGTGAGGCATTCTACAATACAGAAGTGCAATCACCTAATTCTTCTGTCAAGCTGCCCCCTGCCGTCAATGGCGGACATTACATACTACGGACTTCAGGTGGGTGCATGAATAAGTCCACACTAAGTGGCTTACACTGTAGTAGAATGCCCCCCCCCCAACATGCACACACAGAATGGTAACGTGGAATACATGAATTCAAAATTCTTCAGAGTTCAACTGGCATAGATACACAGACACATGCACAGGCCTCAAGTGGAGCCAGAACCTCAATTGTATCTGTTGGCAGGTAAGGCGCAGGGAGTTCACTGGCAAACTGGTAGGGATAGGAGGGGGATTTTTCATGGTCATCAAAGAAACATCAGCAATGGAAACTCTGAATAGTACTTGATTTTTTTAATTTGTGTATGTGTGTAAGGAGGGGCTCAAGTGAAAATAACATTAAATTATTTACTTACTTTAATTAATGGACGTACTCGCAGCTCAGAAACTCAGGTCTATTATTTTGCTTGTGCATTAATGCTGTCCCTGAAGTCTGCACAAACTGGAACTATTTTATATGCAGATGATTTAATCATTTTAAGAGCTCTTAGAAATCCTAGGAGATATCCATATTTTAGAACCTGGACTCTTATGCAGTCAATGAGTGGTTTAGGAATGATCGACTAGTTTTGAATTCAAGTATAACGAAATTTATGTTGTTTGGATCCACAAACTCATTGGGAAAAAGTTCCCCTTATCGGTCTATGACTCAGATGGTACTATTATTGAACATGTAATGTTTTTAAAGTATTTTGCTGTTTGTTGGACCCTTCTTTGACTTATGTGGAGCATATTGGGGTGTTATGCAAAAACATTAACCAAAAACTTGGTCCAGCCTATAAGTTAAAAGATTACTTTTCTTTGGTGACCAAAAAGCTATTGCCATTGGTTCACTGCTCCTTTTTTTTTTTTTGCTTTCCCCTTGTTTTTAACATTGGGTTGATTGGCTTACAGAAGCTTCACATTGTTTATTATGATGTATGTCAAATTTTGTGCTCCTTGCTCCCATTCGAACCCACAATTGCTCTCTTTATGCCCAATTGAATTGGCTACCCCACATTTTTGGATTAACCATTTTTGTGGCTGCCTTATTCATAAAGCTACTTTTCCTACTATTTCTACTTCTATTGAAAATTTGGTGGTACTCAGAAATTCTAATATTAATTTTAGGCCATTTGAGGGTGCTAGTTTAGTAACCTCCATCTGTAAAACAAAAATGGGCTATAAAGCTTTCCTAAAGCTGCTCCAAATTACTACAACACTCTGTTTGCCTCTCTTTGATCCACTGCTTCATTTGGATCTTTAGGTTTCTGTTGCATCAATATTTAATGGAGGCTTGTACTTGTGCTTGTGGTTGATTGCTTTTTTGTAAAATATGTATGATTACCTTGCCAGAGTGAACAACCACCAGAGCAAGCCTGCACCAGAAACAGCCAGCTCCAGAGAGATATACAGCCAGAGCAAGCCTGCACCAGAACCAGACAGATCCAGAGTGAACAACCACCAAAGCAAGCCTGCACCAGAAACAGCCAGATCCAGAGTGAACAACCACCAGAGCAAGCCTGCACCAGAACCAGCCAGATCCAGAGTGAACAACCACCAAAGCAAGCCTGCACCAGAACCAGCCAGATCCAGAGTGAACAACCACCAAAGCAAGCCTGCACCAGAAACAGCCAGCTCCAGAGAGATTTACAACCAGAACAAGCCTGCACCAGAACCAGACACCTCTAGAGTGATATACAACCAGAGCAAGCCTGCACCAGAAGCAGCCAGATCCAGAGTGAACAACCTCCAGAGAAAGCCTGCACCAGAAGCAACCAGATCCAGAGTAAACAACCACCAGAGCAAGCCTGCACCAGAACCAGCCAGATCCAGAGTGAACAACCACCAAAGCAAGCCTACACCAGAACCAGCCAGATCCAGAGTAAACAACCACCAGAGCAAGCCTGCACCAGAACCAGCCAGATCCAGAGTAAATAACCACCAGAGCAAGCCTGCACCAGAACCAGCCAGATCCAGAGTGAACAACCACCAAAGCAAGCCTGCACCAGAAACAGCCAGCTCCAGAGAGATTTACAACCAGAACAAGCCTGCACCAGAACCAGACACCTCTAGAGTGATATACAACCAGAGCAAGCCTGCACCAGAAGCAGCCAGATCCAGAGTGAACAACCTCCAGAGAAAGCCTGCACCAGAAGCAACCAGATCCAGAGTGAACAACCACCAGAGCAAGCCTGCACCAGAACCAGCCAGATCCAGGATGAACAACTGCCAGAGCAAGCCTGCACCAGAAACAGCCAGCTCCAGAGAGATCTACAACCAGAGCAAGCCTGCACCAGAACCAGACATCTCTAGAGTGATATACAACCAGAGCCAGCCTGCACCAGAAGCAGCCAAATCCAGAGTGAGCAATCACTAGAGCAAGCCTGCACCAGAAGCACTCAGATCCAGATTGAACAACCAGCAGAGCAAGCCTGCACCAGAAACAGCCAGCTCCAGAGTGATATACAACCAGAGCAAGCCTGCAACAGAACCAGCGAGCTTCACAGTGATATACAACCAGAGCAAGCCTGCACCAGAACCAGCTTGCCCCAAAGTGAGCAATCACCAGAGCAAGTCTATACCAGAACCAGCCAACTTCAGAATGAGCAACAACCAGAGCAAGCCTGCACCAGGGGTGGCCCATCAGTGCAGCAGTAGCACTAGTGTTCATGATGCCGGTGACCTGTGTTAGGGAATAAGCCCAGATCACTGGAGGCCAGCCAGGAGAGGGAGATTGAGCATCCTACAGGATGCGCTCCCTCTCTGAGAGGGTGGGTTCCTGTCCTCCGCTGCAGTACTGCCACCTGGGAAACCACGGGTTGCTGTGCAGTCAACGGAACAACAAGTGGGTGGGCTTTGTAGACATCAAGACATCACAGTGCTTGTCATGAGTGTGCAGCCCTTGGTCATCATAGCACTATGGAGCTCCCAGGGTGCAGCTAGTACAAGGAAAATGGCCCCTGTCCTCAAGGACGACAGACACCGATGAATCCAGGCCTCCAGTCCTCCAGACATAAGTGCACTTCCTGATGCACAAAGTGAGTTCAGAGGTAAATCCCCTACCTGGAGGTAATCCAAGGCAGGATGGAGGATGTGGCACCTTGGTGCAGAGCGAGTGCCCCATGGAGGTGGCTTGTGATCACGAGTGAGCTCGAGGACTGATGAGTGAAGAGGACACAAAGAAAGAATGGAAAAAAAGCCTGCACCAGAAGCAGCCAGCCCTGAGTGAACAACCACCAGAGCAAGCCTGCATCACAACCAGCTGGCTCCATAGTGAACAATCACCAGACAAGCCTGCACCAGGACCAGGCAGTCCCAGAGTAAACAACAACCAGAGCAAGCCAGCACCTCTGCGTGTTAGTGCCAGGGCCCAGCAGAACACCATTTCCATTTATGGTGAACTGAGTTAAATGCAGAAGCTGTGTTCATACAAGACCTTCGACACTGCTGCAAAATAAAGATTTATTTGTATATGTCCTGCAAGGGCTGTCTCTCAGTTCAGTCTTCAGGGTAGAAGCAATAAATTCCATGAAATGCATTGCACTGAATTCGCCCAGAAGTCAGATTGTGTTACTGTAACAGATGTTAAAATACAGGAATTTTTTTTTTTTTAAATCTCACTAGTTATGCTGCCTGTGACATATTTTAGTTGTGGGATGTATGGGAAGAATTGAAAATTGCCTCGTATTGCAGTCCCAGACCATGGGGCACTGAACTATAAGGGGCCTGTGTGTAAGCAGTTCAGTTCCCACCCTTTAAAAGGCTTTTGTTTTGGTTAACTACAAAGGGCTTAAACTCTTTCATAAAGAAAATACATGTTTTGAATATAAACAGGGCAAAGGGAGAGTGATAATGCACCCTGATGGTTTACCCAGCCAGGAAAATAAAAGGACCCACCTCCAACCCACAAAACCAGTTTGAACCTGTTCTGGAAAAGGGTGGCCTCCAGAGATCAAAGAAATGGTCCAGTATGTGATGTCAGAGAGGCATTTATGATTATTCGGGTGTAGTGGGTTGGCTAACCGAAGATATTTCTGTGTGTGTTTGCACATTCTATGTTTCCATGATTTGGCTATGGCTCAGTCTAAGGATATCATTTGGACTCAAACATCAGAAGTAGACGTGCAAGATCAGAGTTCAGAGCTCTTTCTAAGAGAGATGGTACTGCAAACTGGCTTCTCATTTTTTTTCCTTTTTGGGTACCTGCTGCTGTGTTCAACAGAGACACGGTGATAGCAGAAAGGCAGTGCATGAGTAACACTTTGTTGTGAAAACAATGAGTAGAAAGCCCATCTCAATCTACCGCATTTTTGAGTTTTCAGAGTAGTGACAGTGCAAGGCAGGAGATGCCATAAAAAAACAATATCAAGTTATTATGGCATTTGAAAAGTAGACTGAAGACAGATGATATAGAAGGTCACCAGTTATTGTATGTTATTTGTACATACTTCATGCTTTCTATGACCGAGTCATTTCAGGTATAGACAACCAGGGGTAAATTGGCAAAGCTGTGATCCATTTCTGAAGAGGAAGGCTGCAGTTGCCGTATTTCTGCTGTTTTGTATATGACTGTGTCTGACTGGTGGAGTGCCTTAAGTAGGAAAGCAGGTCCATCAGATCTCACTTAGGTGCTGCATTGGTATGCTTTGGTATGTTGTCTGACTTTTTTCCTTTTGTGGTCAGTAGTAACCATTTTGTCATTTTTGTGACAGTAGTTTAAAAAATTCCTGAGGTACATTTCCTGTATCTCTCTCTCTCTCTCTCTCTCTCTTTCTCTGCTTCAGTATTTAACTGCAGCTGGCATTTTCCCCTCATTTATTGCATTTTACAAATTTAAGGATGTCTGGAGATGGCAGCAGTAATGCCAGGAAACTCATGAAGCATTCATACACTGAGGTAGTAGTGGGTGTCTCTGGTGGTGGCAGTGGAGAGCATCCTGTTAAGGGAGGTGATGGGGCTGGGGGGAGGGGTCTCCCTAAGCAAGTGTGGATTGAAAAAGGGAAGGAGTAGTATCTCCAGTGATGTGGCTAGTAGTGTGGGACACCTTGTGAAGCTTGGGAAGTTAGAAGTGACGTGCACGTCTTCTGCAGGTGTGTTTGTTAAGCTACGGAGTGCATGGGGAATTCATGGTGGTGGTTTAGCTGGCAGCACCATTAGCTCTGAAGAAGCAGTTGCCGGTGCTGGTGTTGGGGTACTAGTGCAAGAAAGTATGTGGAACAGGAGGCATCTTATGCTGTGGAATAGGTTAGAAAAACTACAAGAGTGATGCGCACTGGGCATATGACTTATATGACTAACACAGTGATGAAGAGTATTGCCAGTCCCAGTGCCAGTGTGCAGCCCACTGCGCAGTCTGTTAGCACCATGCCCACAGCACTGCCACCTACTCAGGCCGAGCTGGAGGAAGAAGCCAAGCCTCCGCGGGTAGTTGTCCCAGAGGAGATCGCTCCTGTGGATGAGCCTGAAGATTGCTTAGGTCGACAGTGCATAAGGCAAAACATCTAGTCTATTCTCTAGCACAGGAGTGTGGTGGGACCCCTGACATATAGTGTACCTGGGTACAAGCGATACAGAGGAGAACAGTGAGCTGGAGATTCAAGCTAGGTTTAGGAAACTGGCCAGGGTCTGTCAGGACGTGGGATGCTCGGTCTCCTTAGAGATATTACCGTTACCTAGGACCAGGGTGGAGAAAAAACAAAAAATAAGGGATATAAATGTATGACTCAGGGAATGGTGCAGTGCCAAGGGGTATGGGTGGTGGGGCACTGGGGTACAATCTGGGAGGACAAGAAATTGTATGCAAGGGCCAGGCTCCACCTTAGCTCAGAGGGAAAAGAGGTCCTGCAGCTTAGACTGGCATATTTCATTTGCGCCAGGTGGGGTTTAAACTTGTGAGCAGGCCCTAGCCTGCTCCCGCAGATGGGGGGAGGGAGTATAGGGCAGGAGCACCAGATAGTGTACAAGAGGGGCCATGTAGGCAGACAACAAGGAGGCCCTGGGACGGGGGTAAGGGGGCACATTGGAGGGTGGTCCTGATTAACGCCAGAAGCATGGGAAACAAGATGCCAAAGCTTCAGGTGCTGTTAGTGGAGGGGGGATGGATGTGGCAGCTGTCACAGAGACTTGGGTCACTTCCAGACATGATTGGAACCTAAACCTACCAGGGTACACACGTGCAGAAGGGATAGGGCAGAGGGAAGGGGAGGGGGGTAGCTTTTATCATTAGGGATGGCATAGGGATAAGCATGGTTGAAGAAGAAGGGGATCAGATGGAGGTCTTATGGATCACCCTGCAGGCTCCAGGGGGTAAGAGGAGAAAGATGGGGGTAGTATATAGACCAGCCAGGCAGGGGGAGGAACAGGAGGAGGGCCTGGTGGCTAGCCTTAGGGATCACTGTGGTAGGGGAGAGGGTAGAACTGTGGTGCTGGGAGACCCAAATATGCCAGGAGCAGACTGGGAAACTATGGCATCCTCATCAGGCAGGGAACAGTGCCTGATGGACATCTTCCAGCATGCATTCTTTGCCCAGCCAGTGACTGATCCGACAAGGGAGGGGCACATCCTGGATGTGGTCCTGTCAGACGGCGAGCTCATCAGGGACCTAGTCGTTAGGGACCCACTGGCAAGGAGTGAACACGCCACAGTTTGATTCTCCCTTGACCTAGGGGGCAGGGTAAAACACACTAAAATGACAGTGGTTGATTTTAGAGGAGCAGACTTCGGGGGGATGGAGAAGATCTTTAGGGGCTACCTAGATAAGATCAGGCTGAGCATGGACACAGGCCCAGTGGGAAATTATTAAAAAGGGGCTCTTGGCGGCTACCAAAGCCTGCACGAGGGAGAGATGAAAGTGGGGTAAAGTAAAGAGGCCAAGCTGGTGGACAAGGGAGATTCAGGATGCAGTGAGAGAAAAAAAGGCTGCTTATAGCCAATACAAATGTTCTCAGGGGGCTACATCCAAGGGGGAGTATGATGAGGTAGCCAGGAGGATCACCAGGGTGGTGAGGGCTGCCAAGGTGGCGATGAAGCTGAGATTGGCACAGGGAATTGGGGGGGAAGGGCTATTCAGGTATAACAGGGAAAGAAGAAAAGGAAAAGGGCAGATTATTAGGTTAAGGATGGGGAGCGGGTGGGTGGAGGAGGCGGGGGAGAAGGCAGAGGTACTAAATGACTCCATCACCTCTGACTTTACCAGGGAGGATGAGGGGGTGGCACTGCAAGCAGAGAGGGAAGGGAGACCGGTAGATGAGGAGGGGGAAATGGCTGCTGAAATCCCCAGCGTGAGGGTGAGGGAAGCCCTCAAGGCCCTAAGCGGTGATAAAGCACTGGGTCCAGATGGGATACATCCCAGGGTGCTTAAGAAGATGGCCTATACCCTGGCTGCACCCCTGGTGGGCCTATTTAACTCCTCCCTGCAGGCGGGATAGGTACCCCATGACTGGAGGGTGGCCCATATTGTGCCTATAAACAAGGGTGGCTCGCGAGAGGAGCTGGGAAACTATAGGCTAGTTATCCTAACATCAGTGGTGGGCAAAGTGATGGAGATCAACTTGAAGGAGAGGCTGGAAGGGGTTCTGAATGCCTGGGGTCTTCTAGATGATTGTCTGTATGGCTTTGCTAGCGGCAGATTGTGTCAGACCAACCTGGTGAAGTTCTATGAAGGGGTGACTAGTGCACTGGATCAGGGCAGGCCAGTGGATGTCCTCTTTCTAGACTTCAGCAGAGCATTTGATTCGGTGCCACAGCCTGGGCTACTGGGAAACTGGAGGATATGGGGGTTGGAGGGCTGATGATCAGGGGGATAGGAAACTGGCGAATGGGGCATGTACAGAAGGTGAGGGTGGGGGGGAGGTCTCATCCTCTAGGAGGGTCATTAGTGGGGTCCCTCAGGGGTCGGTACTGGGCCCACTCCTGTTTAACGCCTATATCTCAGACATCAGATATGGTATCAGGAGTGGGATGAGCCTCTTTGCCAATGACTTAAAGCTGTGGGCAGTGGTGGAAGGGGAGGAAGGGAAGCTAGCTCTCCAGGAAGACCTAGAGGTTCTGAGGAGGTGGTCAAGAGCATGGAAGATAAAGTTCAATGCTGGGAAATGCAAGGTTCTACACCTGGGGCCAAAAACCCGGCTCATGAATACACCTTGGAGGGGAGGCACTGCTGGTTTTTAGGGGGGAGAAGGACCACAGGGTGGTGGTGGATGCCAAAATGAATAACTCAGAGCAGTGTAGAAGGGCTGCAGCCCTAGCAAATAAAATGCTGGGGTTATACCCAGGGGGATTACCTCAAGGAGTAGAGAGGTGCTCCTTCCGCTGTACAATTGCCTGGTTAGACCACACCTTGAATACTGCGTGCAGTTTTGGCACCCCTACTTAAAGAGGGACATTGCACTTCTGGAGAAGGTCCAGAGGAGGGTTACCAGGATGATACTGGGACTAGGGGGGAGGCCCTATGAGGAGATGCTAGAGGAGCTTAACCTGTACTTGCTGGAGGAGAGAAGGAATAGAGAGGATATGATAGAGGTCTTCAAATGTCTCAAAGGAATAAACAGGGTAAGCCTTGAGGGGTGCTTCAGCTGAGGGAAGTGGGGACCACCAGGGGTCACTCAATGAAGCTGGTAGGGGGGAGGCTGAGGGGGGAAACAAGGAGACACAATTTCACTGAAAGGGTGGTGGAGCCCTGGAATGCACTGCCCAGGGACTTGGTGGCTGCAGCAATGGCAGAGGGGTTCAAGAAAGGCTGGGATAGGTATAGGGGGAGGGTGCATCCCAGAGCCCTGCTGGGGGGTGGGGTGGGGACCTTGTAAGAGGGGGAGGACTACAACGGTGCCCTGGGAAGGCACTGATTATCAAGCAGACTTGATAGACCATAGGGCCTAATCTACTGGCTTCTTAGTATGTTAGTATGAAAAGAAGGATGCTGCAGAAGCAGAACTGGCAGGGGACATAGCAACAGCTGAAGAACCTGAGCTAGCACCAGATGCTGGTGAGATGGAGTATGTGCCAGATGAATGAACAGCATGCGATGATGAAGAAAAAGATTCTGCTGCTGGTTGGAGGAAGAAGCAGACAAGGAACAAAAAATCTGTTGTACTAGAGAGGGCTAGTTGGAGTTGCAAGACTGCCAAAGTGAAGTCAACTGCCCCCAAACGTAACAGGAGCACAGAAAAAGGTGCCAGCACAGCAGGGCTGTGAGTGAGTAAATATGTTAAATAAATATTAAGGTGCAAACATAACAAAAACCATGAACCACAAAACACTCACCAACGAGCACAATACTTCCCTTATGTATTAAATGCACAAAGCATCTTCTTCAGGGGGCAGAGTCTTGTGTTCAGAACCCCCATATGAATAGCCAGGAATCCAGTTAACTAAAATTTAAACCAGCCAATAAAAAAAGATCAAAATATAAATGCATTATTGGCTCCAGATGCATACTTCATGGCCGGTTAATTATTCAGTACTTGATGGCTATTTTAAACTGCAAAGATGGTAGGATGGCAATACCTATGTCAATTGTTGTAACACTTTAGAAATGCATGCCAAAACCAAACAGCGATGGTGACTCTGAAAACAAGCTTTAAAAGTGTCAATAGCAAAATGATTAGAAGTGCAATAGTGCAGTTCCAAATATTTTAAAAACATTCTAAAATAGATGAAGGACTGGGTATAGTAGTATAAATGGCACTATGAAAATGTAATTTATTAGTGCACAAATAGATGAAGTCCATGAGTGCTTTTGATGATTCTTTAGTTTTAGATGTTTTTTCTTAATTCCTCTAGGGTCCCAATGGAGAAGATGTGACGTTTTTCAGTCACTGCTAACTGAAAATAATGGTGGCAAGTGAGTGTGGCAGAAAAGCTGTCATACAACATAATAAATATGAATTCAAATTAAATATAAAGACAGCAATTCATACTGTAACAAACTTAAAGGGCAACCCTCCTCTCCCTTGTAGTAATGCTGCAGGACCTTTGGGACCCAATTAAGAAAAATGCAATAATTTTTTTTTATTTACTTACTTACTGTTGTGTATTTTTATTTCTTATCTGGTTAATCCTGTGACCTGCCCCTCCCCCCACACCTGCCATGTTAGTGAACTATCTTTCCCAGTGTCCCCTGACTGAGGAACTGAACCGAGTGGAACATCTATGAGCTGGCAAGTCACTTTAACTAGTATTGGTATCAGGGAGTGCATGATTACACTTATTCTACCAGTGTCAATTGCATTAAGCTTAGTGCAGTCTGTACCAGCAGAATTAGTGTGATAATGCACTCCTTGACACTAAATACTAGTTAAAGTGACTTGCCAGCACTTAGATGTCCCCTGTGACTCAGTCCCTCAGACGGCTGACTGTGGGGGACACTAGGAAAGATAGTTCACTAACATGACGGGGGCAGGATCAACCATATAAGAAATAAAAATACACAACAGTAAGTAAATTAAAAAATATTTTCATGCATTTTCTTAATTGGTACCTAAAGGTCCCACAGCATTACTGCAGGGGAGTGGAGGATTCCCCTTAAACAAACTACCCCCAAGCATGAATGCACATTAACAAATTTATTCTATTTCACTTATTTAAATAGACAGCAACAGCTTGAGGAAAAATGGGAGGAGATACCAGTATTAGATCACCCCCCAAAAGGGGGTGTAGTTCAAAATGATATTTAAACCACATGGGGAAACACTGTCCAGGTTGAATATCTACCAGGATTTTAATTTCTGTAGCCTATTTAGTCTGCTACTCCCTTGTGGATTTTGGGCTACATGTTCCAAAGCTACACAGCCAAAAGATTCAGTGTGTGTCCCCTAATGCATTTCGTTTCAGTGTCATTTTTAATGGCTCAGACATGTTCCTGTATCCTTTTTGTTAAGCTGCCTGGTGGTCCTGCCCACATCAGTTTGTAGACCGAAGCACCAGGCAGCATACATGACATAATCAGTATAATGACTGGCAAACTGCCTCACTTCAATCAATTATCTTTTTTAAGTGGCCTTATACAAATGTACAGGTACATTTTTTACACGGGAAACCAAGGGGTTTATCTTGCAGCCACCCATTTTTAACCTCCTTATAATGGCTACCAGTTATTCTATCGCCAATATTCGGTGCCCCTAAAAAAGACACGTGGGGTGTTTGTCGCACAAGCTCCCTTAGTGCTGAATCTCCAGTAAGTATATGCCAGTGCTTTTTGAATCGTTGGTAAGGGGTGTAATATAAGGTATGTATGGTTTTAAAATGGATCAGTCTTAACTCAACTGAACCGAATACTTGAAAAGGAAGGGTCCATATCCTGTCCCACTCCCAATCTTCTGTAGGCGTTCTTAATGTACGAGACCACCATCTAATGGTTTCTGTAGCTGAACCTCTAATTAGTTCTATTAATAGTCTATAAATAAAGGATATAGAGGTTGACTTTTTTAAGACAACACGAGAATATTCTGGTATTATCATTTAGAGGTGTAGATAAGTCTATCTGATTCTGAATTACTTTTATCACATACGAATACACTATACTATCAGAATGGGGACAGTCAAATTTATTTGCTTTGACTTCAAACAGTAAAATAGTGTCATTATTTAGAATATCTTTAACTGAGATAATGAATATAACTGACACTCCTAACTGTCACAAATGTGGAAAGGAACAAGGTACACTAATAACATGTTCTGGGATTGTCCCATGGTAAAGCCTGTATGGACATCAGTAATAAGTCTATTTGAAGGTTATCCTTTAATGTCAGAAAATATCCATGCACATACGTGTATTCTAGGCCATTTTGATAGAGATACTCACTGGTCATATGAGCAAAAACAAACGTTATTGCTATTAGGAGTTTCAGTGAGGCATGCTTTATTGAAACATTAGCTAGAAGTCACAGTTCTAACAATTCAAGAATGGAAAAATTCCTTACTAGAAATTCTAAATACAGAAAAGATAGCACTATCTCTAAGAGATCAATCATTCAAATTTAACAAGAAATGGTTTATTTTATCCAAAGTTTTGTTTGGGACAGAATAATTATATATTTTTTTAATAACATCAACATAGATCTTAAATCTCCTGACATTTCAACATATACAGAAATATAATACTAAGTATGCTCAAAATAACCTGACCACACATCTCTTCCTTTTAAATTTCTTACTCTTTCTCTTTCCTTCTATTCTTATTCCCTTCTGTTTTTCCTTTCTTTTCTTTTACCTTGTACTGATTGGCCCAGATATTCAAACTGTGCCCAAAAAGTGCACAACAGCAGGAGCAAGCGCAAGTCCATTGCACCCATGCGCAAGAAGCGCGATATTCAAAAACTGCACAGGCCAAGATGTGCCTACAGCCGATGACTGAATATCACACCACCTGCGCCATAGCGCAACTAAGGAGGTGAAGCTGAGCATATCTGATGCACCATAGCACAACAAGGGATGTTCAGCTAAGCAGTCCAGATGCGCATGTTGCAACCAGGGATGCCCCCCAGCAGGAGGGCAGCAATGCAACAGCACAACCAGGGATGCAGGGGCCCACCACCCATGCCACAGATGGGCAGAGGAACACACAGCAGAACAGACATCGTCCCCCCCTCCACACCCCATGCACTGCACAACTGGGGGACAGCTGGAATAACCACTGGCCCATGGAGACCAGCAACCAACCCACAGCCGGGCCATGGTGCCCCATCACACCCCCTGGCAAGCTGTGACCGGCACACAAGGAGGGCCGACCACCCCGTGCCACACCATCCCACCAATGCAGAGCACGCCCTGCACCGTGACCCCCAGACACCCTGCCCAGGAGCAGCGTCCACCAGTGCAGGATACACATGCATGCCACCACCCCCACTGTAACAATGCAACCCTGTGCACCACAGAACCATGCAAGGCAGCCGCACCACGAGCACCCATCAGCAGGTGGCAGCACACAGCAATGCAACGACTGCATACACAGTGCCACCACGCACATCCCCCCGAGGTACAGCTGAGAGACCGACCATGCGTCGGCACACAAGGTACCCCACACACATGACAAGGCATGCCCCGGATCCTACCACCAGTGGTACAGCACCCTGCACACCCTCCCAAGGACACACCCCGACCCAGCACTTGCCACAACAGCCAGCGCAGACACCCACAGTGGTGAATGGAAGCATGCACCACACAGGATGCAACACAGTGCATGGACAAACACCCATCCATACCCAATGGCACACCAACACAGGGACACAGTAGCAGGGCAACCAAGCCCCCAGCGTGTGGCCATGGAAACCATGTACAAATGGCCAGCACTTCTCCATGGCACAGGAGTGCCAGCCACCCTGCGCAGGCACTGTGGAGCTGTACGCCACCAGCATTTGCCCGGAGCACAAGTGACAGACAGTGGTGCATATCCCCTGTGACACACACAAGCAACAGCATGGAGGTAGGACAACAACAATGGAGGTCACAGTGTCACCCGAGGCAGACATGCACCACACCAGTGACAGGAGGCAACCCGGCATTGTGCCGGGTACAGTGGCTGTCCTACCACTGACATGCCAGCAGACAGTGCATATCACAGACATGCATGGGTGTCAGCTGCACAGGCCATGGACGGTCTGACAGGTGTGCCATGGACACAGAGCATGCACCGTGGACCACTGCACACAGTCATCCAGTGCACAGGGAACAACACACATGCCACAGACAGTGACTGATAGCCACTCCCACACCATACTCACATCCCCACGGACACACACACACACACACACACACACACACATATGACTGCACCACCCCTGATGCCATGCACACCACTGCAGCTGAGCCCCTATAGCCCGCTGCAAATCAGAGACCACCACAGTAGGCATATCAAAAGAAATGTATTTAAAAACAGCAAACAAAACTATGTACAAATATTTAAAAAAGTTTGGGGGGAGGGCCACAAACAAGGTGGGGGTGGGTAAGAGGCAGGGGTGAACAAATGCTAGAGGGAAGGAGGAGTGAGAGGGTGGGTCCAGGGGGTTGGGGAAATCAGGGGCATTGGTAAGCTCAGCGGGAGCCCCGCTCCCCGCTCCAGCTGCTCCTCCCACCATGACGCCGTCTGACACCCAGCCTGTCGATCCTTTCCAGGATTTCCAGTGATGCCCTGGCAACATGTAGGATCTCCTGTAGCACCTCCCTGATAGCCTGCAGCTGCCGTCCACCTAGGACAAGGGAGCAGAGTCAATAGGTGTGAATGCACAGCCCCATGCAGCCCACCCACTGTGCATGGCATACGGCCATAGGAAATGCCTCTGTGATGGTGTGTGACCTCCCACAAGACCTGCCCACCCAGGCACACACAGCCATGCGGACCGCTGCACACACCCACCAACAAAGTCCTGCACAGCACCACCATGGCTGTTCAGTGACATGGCTATGTGGTGCGAAGGCAGTGGCACAGCCATGTACCCAGTGCATGCATGGACCACCATTGACGCACTCCCAGACATGCAGTGCCACTGGGCAGTGCTGACTGTAACAAGTTGCGTGCATGGCAGTGGTGTCAATGGATGGTGGCAATGCCCTGCTGCCCACCCTGTTACACAGCATGCAATAGTAATCATGGATGTAAGGCACTCGCCATCATCAGGCTGGTCCCTGTGCCTCTGCAGACCTTCACCCCTCCCGGACTGATGGTCCTCCTGCTGGCGCCTCCTCTCCCTCGCTAGCCTGCGCTTGTCTGGGCCTAAGGTGCAAACATGGAAAGAGGAACATCAGTACAATCCTGTAGCAAAGTCCCCCTGCCCCATGTGTGTGCAGTCCCACACAGCCAGACCCACTCACCCCACACCCTGATAACACCACCACAGCCAACACCGGACATCCCCCTCCCCATGTGCTGGACACATGCAACCGTGATACCCATATGGAAGATAAAAGTGTATGGATGTTGCACCTACCTGGCTGTGGCACTGTGCCCCTCCTGGCACGTGCCTGCAAGTGGGCAAGCAAGTCCGGGTCCCTCCGCCTCAGGTCCCCATATCTGTGGCGGCACTGCTCCGCTGTCTGCCTTATACTGGTGGCCTCCTCCAGGGTGTCGGCCACCTCCTGCCACACCTGACTCCTGGCCCTGTCCAGGGGTGCCTCACCAAATAGTGGGCCAACATATGGCTCCACAATGGCAACCAAGTTTTCCATCTCAACCTGGCTCCACTGTACTGCTCTCCTCCGCACAATCTCTACTGCTCAGTTAAGTCAAAATGGCACTCTGCAGCGCGGTTCTTCCACGTGCAGATGCCGCGCGGTACAGCGCTGCCATTCCCTATCGCGCTGTCACCGAACAGCGCGATAGTAGTGCACCCATGCCTGATGCATGGCACCTAGTGGGCAAAGGTCAGGCACAGGGTCAAGGGTCTCTGGCACACAGACAGCCACAGCGTGATTGGAACCCAATGCATCTAGCATGATTGGGTGCCTGTGTGCCACCTCCTGTAGTGGTCTACTGCGCTGTTGCCCCAGTGCGCCTACGACGCCACAGTGCCACAGCACCATATAAGTGAACAGCGCTGTAGCGCCACTGGCACAATGGTGGCCATGCCCTGCATTGCCTCCCATGCACAGCAGCATGGCAGGCGTCTGCATCATCAACCCGGGCATGCGCAGTTAGGTGTGTACTGCGCATGTCACAGAACTGCACCCTTGGCTCAGCACATTCAACACAATTGCACAAAGCGCAACAGCGTGATATTCAGCCATCATATGCAAATCAGCTAATCAGCCATTCAATGGCGCAGTCACTGCATTTGCATCCACTTAAAGATGCGCCTCGCCTCATTTGCATGGGTTGTGCTATAAAAGTGCGACATTGGGTTGCACTAGCCATAGTCGGTTACTGCAGTCTATTGGTGAGTTGCATGCTGTTTGGGAGTGTGGACTGTGGATTTTGGGACATGCATGGGACTGCACAGTCACAGGTAACACCTGTCATTCTCACAGGCTGAATCATGACCGAGCGAGTTGTGGAGGAATAGGAACAGAGTTGTGGAGGAGGAGGAAGCCAAATTTCATGAAGGCCAAGATGGATGCCCTGTTTGAGGCCTACCTAGACCAGGAGCCACTTCTCAATGGACGCCAGGGAACGACACAGGCCCATGCTGCTGCATGGGAGGAGGTGGCGCATGCTGTAAACCTGCATGGCAGCCACCAGCGCTCCGTGCAGGAGTGCAAGAAGAAGATGGGCACAGACAGGAGGAGTATTAAGGAGAAGGTGGCTGCCATCAGGGCAGCATGGTCTGCAACAGGTGGGAGACAGCCGGAGGTGCTACGCCTGACCCCACAGGAGGAGAGGGTTGCTGGCAGCATGCAGCGTTGCACCATTGAGGGTGTTCCAGGTGGTGGATTCCAGATGAGTGGTAGCCTGTCACTGCATAGTAGGTCATGGTCTGTCTATTTGGGGGGGGCAGGGTAGGTCACATGCAGTAACGCGACTTTGTTTTCCCTTACAGCTCCTGAACATCTGCATGGGTCAGCGGTGGTGGGCTTCTCCACTGAGGCCGGTCAGATGGAGATGGAGGAGGGCCCATCCACCTCCACAGGAATACGTGGCTCAGTGCAACAGTGGGCCCGCCTGGACGTCCAGAGTGATGTTGTTGGAGCAGGTGCGGAGGAGGCCCTGCCCATGTCCCAGCGTGCCAGCATCCACGGATGCCAGCATGCTGGGACTCGGGCTGGTGCCAGGTCCGTCACCGATGATGATGTCGCTAACATCATGGGCAGTGACACGTGTGTGCCACAGGATGGCCACACAGCAGGTAACATCCCGGCCATGGCTGTGGGTGGTGCCACCATGGAGGCCTGCGTGTCATCACAGTCCCAGCTTGTGCCTGTCAGCACCGGTGAGGCAGCACAGGTGTGTGTACAGGACAGTGGGACTGTTGCGGCCACTGCAGCAGCACCATTGAGCCCTGGGGAGCAGCAGTCGGAGGGGCAGCATCAGCAGTCGGCCAAGGGGCTTGGGGGTACAGTGTCAGGGGGTGGCGTCAGTGCACCACCTGTGGACATGCCCAGGCCTGGCCCTGGTGTGCAGCACCCACCCTCAAGGGGGTGATGAGTATTAGGGCCGTGAACACCCTGAGGGACAGCATGCCGATCAGGCAGATGACCACTTGGATGAGCACACCCGCATACTGCAAGCATCAGTCAATCAGCAGATGCGGCTTGAGACGGCGGTGGATGCACTGAGTGCGGCTCTGCAGCGGGCAGAGGAGTGTCGCAGCAGAGAAACCGCTCTGCTCCTGGCAGGGATGGACCAGATGTGGGAGGATGTGACCACTGCCATTGACAGGCTGACACATACAATCACAGCTGCCATGGCCACAGGGGGCACACAGTTATTTGCGCATGTGTTGCAGACACCACGCAGTGTAATGTCCACCTCCCCATTCCCAGAATCGTGCGACATCATTCTTGTCGACACTGGGTTCAGCTGTGGGCATCCCAAGCACACCTGGTGCAGGCATGTTCGGTGTGCTGCAGACCCCTATGCAAGCACGGTTGCATTCACGCAGTGGAACCCCTTGGGGACCATCGGTGCCACCCCATGAGGCCAGTGGTCAGCCTGTCACTGCTGGCGGGTCTCGGTGGGGCCGGCCATGCATCCGTGGTGGCCGGGGCACTGTGGCGCGTGACTGACCTGTCTCCCAGCGTGGCTACTGTTTGATGCTGCCCTGTGTGCATTGTGTTATTCAGCAGGCAATGCATGGTGGGGTACCCGGCCCTGCACACACACACACACACACACACAGTCCATCTGCACACCCTCCCGGCTGCTGGCCACAGTTGCGTGTGCATGATGATGCCTGCATTGCCTGTACACCAATGTGCAATGGTGCCCAGCGTCTGACACACACACACACAATGACAGGCAGTGGGCATGGTGGTTGTGGACATGTGTGTGGCTAGGGGTGGCATTCTGGGTCAGCATGCCTCCTACCCTTTGTGCATGTCTGGTGAGTTGTGTGGTGTGTGTGTGTGTGTGTGTGTGTGTGTGTGTGTGTGTCTGTCCGTGTGCCATATTAGACCTCACCCATCCCTGATGGTGTGTGTGGTTCCATGCCCAGCCACTTCCCTTGATGGCATCCACCCCCAGTGTGTGTCCATGCTTGTTTGTGGGTTGTGCCTTTGACACTGGTGGTTGCACATGGCCCCATGACTTACCTGGGTTGGCTGAAGTGTTCCTCCATGATGGTGTCCCGGTGCAGCAGTGCCAGCTGGAGCATTCAGGGGTCCCGTCGCCTAAGGGGGGGCTGCCCATCACCATTGTCACTGGCGTCCTCATCGTCCCCATCACTTTCCCCCTCTTCAACTTGTACAGCTATCCCACATTCATTGGCCATGTTGTGCAGGATGCAATAGGCCAGGAATAGCCCGCAGGCCTTTGAGGGGCTGTACTGTAGGGCACCGCCGGAGGTGTCCAGGCAATGGAAACGTGCTTTCAGCATACCGAACACCCGCTCGATGACATTACATGTGGTGGCATGTGCCTCATTGTAGCATTGCTGCGATGGGGTCACGGGCCGCCGGTATGGTGTGAGCAGCCAGGAACGGAGTGGGTATCCAATGTCACCTGTGTGTAGAGGGTGGAGGTTAGTTTGGTGATCAGCATCGCCCTGCCCCGGGCCATGTAGGCCACTACCCATGTCACCTCTGACCATGCCCCTCCCAAGCCCTATGTTTGTCCATGTGGTTTGCATACTCACCCATTAAGTGGCCATTGGGGATGTCCCTACTCTTGAATCTGTGGCACAGTGCTGACTGGTGCCAGATGAAGGCATCGTGTGCTCCCCCAGGGTACATGGCACAGACATTGATTATGCGCCCCCTGGCATCGCACACCACCTGGCAGTTGATGCTAGCATAGCCCTTGCGATCAATGTATGCAGCCCCCTCGGGGCCAGGTGGTGTGTGGATGGCCACATGGGTGCAGTCTATTGCCCCTAGCACGCCAGGCATACGTGCTACCCTGTGGAACTCCTGTATGTTTGCTGTATGCTCCGTCGGTGTGCTGGGGAAATGGATGTACTCCACAGCATGTGGCAGCAGTGTGCTGAGGAATTGGGTGAGGTGGCGTGACACGGCCGACTGGGTTATGCCTGTGGTGTCCCCTGTTGGTCTCTGGAAGGTACCCCTGGTGAGCAAGCACATGCAAGCTGTCACTTTAGTCTCCACTGACAGAGCATGATTCTGTTGTGTGGGTGCCTGCATCACATCACTGCACAGCTCACAGAGCTGCCTCAGAATTGCCTGATTCAGGCAGTACCGGCCCACGATCTCAGTATCACTGTACAGCTTGAAGCTGGTGCGAGCTCGGTACTGCCTGTTGGGGGCATACCGCCGATGGGCCCTTCCACGGCCGCTCCCCCCTGCTGCCCGCCTTCTCACCCCCCTCATTACTGCCTCCATCTGGATGGTGGCACTGGTCATGTTCCTGGCTTGTGTTCACCCCCGGCAGCTGTTTCTGTGTTCCCCGGCTGTCCTGGCTGTTACTCTCTGCACCAGGAACACTTACTATGCTGGCCTCAGTGCTGTGTGGCACCTCCCTTCTGCACTATGGCTGTGGCTCCCCACACCTTCCCCTGAGCCTGTGGGTTCCAGGTGCCCTTTCTCTGTCCTGCCCTGTGTGTGTGTTGCCTGTGTGGCTGGCTATAGTTCAGCAACATGTGCCTTCCTGTAGTGTTCTGCACCTCTCCTTGTCCTTTTATTTGGCTCATTTCGCCATGGCTAACTTCCACTTGCTTCCCTGCCAGCATGGCGCATGTTGTTGAATATCGACTGCGCCTATTTATGCATGGTTCCTCCCTTCAGTTGTACATATCATTATCATTGCGCTATTGCTCAGCGTGATTTGGGGCGATCTGCCTCCCGCTGAATATCGCAGAATGGCGCATTTTTGGACTTGCGCTGGAGCAACCCTTTTGAATATCTGGGCCATAGTTTCTAAGTGATACTTTATAGTGATTACATTACAAAATATGTATTATAACTTGCTGTTATCTACTCATGATGTTAGATATTTATAAATTATTTACTACACTCAATAATACTTATTTAGTAACTTATAAGTTTTTTACAACTTATTTCAGTGTACTTATTAATGTATGTACTATTTTAATCTGTTCTGTTATTGGATTTATGTTTATTCAAAAGCTAATAAAAATATATTGACAAAAAAAAAGTATATGCCAGTGCTGGCATGCAATATGATGAATAGCTGGAGCCATACTGCACAACAAAAGTAACAGGCCATTTATCATCACACTTCCTAAGGCTTCCCCTTTCCTGAGGTGAGGCAATTTGCCAGTTGTTATACTGATCTTGCGTATGAATAGAGACATAGAATGTGATGGTAGATAAAGCCCGCTGGACCCACACAGTTTGCCCATTTTGTTTTTGCTCTGGACCCTGCTTGATCTCTTCCTACCCTCCATTCCTTACCCCTGGGATTCCCTTTTGCCTGTCTCAGGTATTTTTGAACCCTGCCACTGTTTTCACTCCCGCTACCTCTGCTGGAAGGCAGTTCTAGGTATACACCACCCTTTCTGTGAAGAAGTACTTCCTCACATCCCTCCTAAATTTACCCCCTCCAGCTTCATAGCATGCCCCCATGTTCTAGAGCATTTGTTTCTCTGAAAAATACCCCCCGTACCTTATTAACCCCCATGAGGAATTTAAAGGTCTATATCATATCCCCTCTCTTCCTCCTCTCCTCCAGGGTGTACATATTGATCTCCTTTAGCCTCTCTTCCATAGGGCTTCTCGTGCAGACCTGCACCATTTTGGTAGCCCTCATCTAGACCGCTTCCACTCCACGTCCTTCGTGAGCCTGGTGCTCCTGCCCAAAAACGTATGTGGGCAGGACCACCAGGCAGCTTATCATAAAGGATACATGAACTGTAGCCCAAAAATCCACGAGGGAGCGCCAGACTAAACAGACTGCTGAAAACATGAATCCAGGTGAATATTTAGCCTGGACAGGGCTTCCCTAAGAGGTTTAAATACCATTTTGGACTACACCCCCTTTGTGGTGGGGGATTGATCTTATTATGCTGGTATCTCCATTCCTCCCCTTTTTCTTCAAGCTGTTGCCATCTATTTAAATAAATGTAATAGAAAAAAATTGTTAATGTGCATTCATTCTTGGGGGGGTAGTTTGTTTAAGTTTGTCACGGTATGAATTGCTGTCTTTGTATTTAATTTAATTTGATTCATATTTATTATACTGTATTTCAACTTCTCTCTCACATAGACTTGCCACCATTACTTTCAGTTAGTAGTGTTTGAAAAATCACATCTTCTTCATTGGGACCCTAAAGGGATTAAGAACAAATGGCTAAAACAGAAGAATTTTCAAATTGCTTGTGGGCTTTGTTCTATTCATGTACTTCTTTAAGAAGCTGTATTTCCATAATGCCATTATACTACTATACCCAGTCCATGTCTTCTTAGAATGTTTTTACAATACTTGTAATGGTTTTGTCTTGCACTTATAGTCACTTCCCTATTGGTACTTGTTAGGCTGTTCTTCAGAGTCACCATAGCTGTATGGTTTTGGCATGCCTGTCTAAAATGTTACAAACAACTGAAATGTAGGTACTGCCATGCTGCCATCTTTGTAGTTTAAAATAGCCATCAAGTACTGAATACTTAGTCTGCCCATTACGTATCTATTGGTAGCCAATTATGCATTTATATTTTGAACCCTTTTGTTGGCTGGTTTAAACTTTATTATAAAATGGGCACTGAAATCCTTAAATTCTGATTGGCTAGAACCAGTCACCTGACTGTGCATGAATGTAGTACTATCCACGGTCATCCTGATATTTAAACTCATCATTTAAGCAATAAGGCACAATGGGGCATTGGTGGTACTAGGTTCCCCCATGATCGGGGCAAAGTCAGACCCCTCCTCAACACACCCCTACCCCCCCACCTCCACACACACACAAAACCTATTCTGAGGTATGTTTTTATTTTGTTTGTTTTTTTACCTCAAATCTAATGTTTTAAAAAAATTCTAAAAGTAAACAGTACTATGTTCACCATTTGACACCCCACATTGCTGTCTCAATGTCTGTCTCAACAGTTGTACTCACAGCCCGGATCCATATTCCGAACCTCTCACAAAGACAATTAAATTTTCAATTAAAAACAAATATTTTCAGAGACCATGATCTGTTTACCACCCCTAACAGTTACAACTTTGACCGGTGTGCGGGACGATGGGAGAGATGGTGGCAGTGAACTTTGGTTAGTGTGGGGGGGGGAGAGATGGTGGCAATGAATGTTACACCATACAGTTTTCCATTCCATTGTGAGGAACTGAATCGAACTGTGCCACTTTGCGGGTTCTGCTTGTGGACTGGCATTTCTTAAAACAGTTTAACAATCTGAAACCTGCCTGATATTGACATTTCAGTTTTGCGGTGAAACACACTTCCTCCTGGTGACTTTCAATGGACGTTAGCCGGCTGTGCTGAGCAGCTGTAAAAGGGCAGGAAAACATTATCACTACTGTTACCTGGAACAGTATGTTACTGTCTCAGCAGTCTCTGTCATTTATTTATTTCAATTTTGTGAACCGGGTAGGCCCACTGGATCCTGAGGGACACTTTTCAGGGGCGACCCAGAGTTTGTTACATGTACAGTAATTTGGAATAGATAACAAATGCACATACAGTTCACAGAATAGAAGAACAGTCCAAACTCTCTCTCACTTGCAAAACACGTCAAACAAAATGCAGTCATTGGGGGGCATGCAGGGGGACTACAAAACTACAACGGAAACTCAATTAGGTCAAATGACATAAAGCAAACCAATAACTTAAATGTAGTCCCAGTAGGTGAAAGGACTACTTAAGCTAAAAACTACATGTAAATTACAACTTACTTAATGTTAAAATATGCATTATAATAATAATACCTGTTTTTGAAAATAAAAGCCCATTTTATGAGCAGAATAATACATGGCTGGGTGTTGGTAGTACTGAGACACCCACACACCCAGGGGCTGAAGGCACTCGACCGCATCACTATGCCCCTGGATGTGCGAGTCTCTTAGTACCACCAACACCCAGCCATGTCTTGTTGTTTTCATAAATTGGATTCCTGGCTATTTATATGGTGAATCTGAACACAAGACTCTGCCCCTAGGAGAAGAAGATGCTTTGTGCAGTGAATATGTAAGGGGAGTATTGTGCTCGTTGGTGAGTGTTTTGCGGTTCATGGTTTTTCTTATACAGTGTTTGAATTTTAACATTTATTAAGCATAGTTATTCACTCACAGCCCTGGTGTGCTGGCTGTTTTTGCTGTGCTCTTGTTCAATTTTTGGAGCCAGCACCCATTTGACTTGTAGTGCTGTTTCTTTTTTTCTGTTGCTACTTGCCCCTAAAATTAAATGTGGTGGCAGTGGGTCTTCTGTTGGGGGTGGCACTGGTGGTGCAGATGAAGGAGAGAGTCCAACTCCTGATCTTGCACTGGCGAAACAATCTAGAGGTTCTGGTGTCTGGGAATATTTTGAAATATTCCTAGGTGACTTCATCCCTAAACCGTGCCTAGCGTGCTTGGTGAAGATAAGCAGGTGTCATCCACCAGCTCTGGGCACATCGGATATGCAAACCAACTTGTGCCTGAATTATCATCATGAGTGGGCTGCAGTGACCTAGTCAGCTGTACCAGAGGAGCTGAGCAGGATTGATCAGCACTTCCTGCATGTTCAGAGTCAGACTCCAGATAGGAGTACATTGTCCTCTCAGTCCAAGGAGCCAACTACTTTATCCTCCCCAGATGTTCCTCTTCCCCCAAGACAGCACTGGACCTTGCAGCAATGTGCAGAATGCACAAGTATCCTCCCCGAATGGTGGGACATACCTGAACTCCCTTTGCTGCCCTGAACAGCTGACACCCTGTTTGTTGCTTTCTCTGGTACCCAGGACTATAGCCTGCAGGGAGACTGGAGGAGCTCAGCATGTTGCAGCCTGCCTAGTTGTTTTCTTTGTGACATTCAATGAGCCCAACTTTCCACCACTCCACACCCATGGCTGGCATGGAAGCCACCTGACTGCTTGCATTGCCACATGGCGGCCTGAATGGATATCAGCCCCTGCAATTTGCACCAGCCCCAGGGACACCAGAAAGCCTTCAGGGGACCCAGACACACACTAGGAGGGGGAGGAGGGAAACCATTTGTCTAGTACTCATGTCACCTGTTATCAGCATGGTGCTCAGCTGCACATTCTATGGGGACTGCCCTGCTTGGGGAGAACAAGCAATATGGAGCTCTCAATGGGGGGAAGGGGCACCCTAACTGACACAGAAGCTCAACCAGATAATTAGGCACCAGTGTGCCATCTTGCTGACCCCTGACCTCATCACCATCCAATCAGAGAGCAAGCATCTTGACATGTGACCTGAGGAACATGCTGGGAGAATGACTGTGTTGCTGCTTGGTGCCGTTTGCTGCAACCAGTAGGGCATCATGTGAACATTCTGCATGCTAATTTTGTTGCTTGACAGCCTTTTACACCAGTCAGATACTGCCTTTAAACAGAGAAAGTCTGTTAGGCAGTTCCAGAACTAGACAATCAGCAGTGAGCACTCACAGTGTGAGGAGCACTTGCGCTGCTGGCCAAAGCCAATGAGGAAAATCTACCTGGGGATTCTAAAGTCAGTCATCAGGAGGAGACTTCAAGGTTTCTACAACCTATAAAGTACAGTGACTGAACTGTGTGTTTATTGAGTGTGTCTAAACGACACCTTTTGGAGAAAAAAGTCTGTTCCTCGGAAAGGAGGTAAAAGCTTGCTAATCCATGTGCCACAGCTGTCAGCCTGCAGTGTGGACCAAGAATGTGTGGCAGTACTGCTGTGTTAAGGCCTGCATCAAGACTGCAGACAATTAGGGAACCAGTCAGTTAGTGCTACTGCTAGGCACTGGCTATCATCCCACATTAGGGTCTGAAAACCTAGACATGTGTGTGTGTTTGTGTGCGCGCATGTGTGCGCCTTGTGGCCCCTGATCCCTAGACTAGTCTGTCTGGTGAAGGAGAAGCAATGAGCCAGATAGGTCCAGAAAACTGCCAGTGCAGAAAGCCTGATTCACATCCTGAGGCACCTAAGGCCTGCATTGTCAAACTGACCTCCCCCCCTTCATCTGAACAACTCATCAACCATTCAAGAGGACTTACACCTGCAGAAAGGGGGAAGAGGATCTTAAGTTGTCAGGGAAACTGGTAACACCAAAACTATGGCTGCTCTTGGGGCTTGCCCTGCAATTGGGATTGTGTATAAAGTTTTTCATTAAAGGTACAGCTTTGGCCATCAGGCAAGGATCTACAAATAGCTTCCTCGAGGTTTGCCATTTAAGCAATTGCATGGCCTCTGGGATTTGGGTTTGCAAAAGTGTTTATTCTGTTTTAATTTGCACCACAGCCAGCAAATCAGCTGCAGCTTCATTGGGCCTGCACCATTTCTCCAGCTGGATACCCAGTGAAGCGCAGGGAGCTCCAAAGTGGTTTAAAGGGGTTTTAACCATGTACCAGTAAGAAGTGAGTACTGCCTCCAGTATAAGTGGGCAGGTAATACCAAAGGTCACAGTATTTGCATTGCCTCTATATTGCATTGCCTGGTGGGGGTGGGCACTACTGCTGTTTTAAACTGTGTTTAATAGGCTGAGCCTCAGGCACCTAAATTCAGCCCTGGTATCTTACAGTACACAAGAGTTGGAAAAAGGTTTCATTGCATTCCCCTATCCTTTGTGAATATCCTTCACTAAATATTTTATTACTATTTTACCTTTTGCCTTGTGATTGATATTATTAGTAGTAAATCATTAATTGCACTTTTGTTGATTTTAAGGTTGTACCATGATTATTCATGTGTGGGGGGACACTGTGAGGAGGTGAATAAGTATTGCATCCCAGGGGGCTGTGAGGCACAGCACAAAATAAAAATATTTTGATTCAACCCCCCATCAGGAAAATAAGAACTCAGATCCCTCAACCCTGTTTGAACCCATAAGGAAGAGGTAGTAACTGCAACATCCACAGTGACCCAGTAACAACTTTGGAGGCACCACTGGGATCTCCTTTTCACCACCTGGATCTCACATGGAGTCAGGTGCAATTGTGACTATTTTGGTTCCATCCTCCCCAAAAATTCTTCCAGATACCATGGCATGTGAAAAACTGATCCACTGGTCTGCAGATGAGGAGTTGGATCCTCAGAAAGCCATATTGCTACTTGGCTTCCCACCAGGGACTAATATTGGGAAAACTGAAGGTTCTGTCTGGAGTGAAATGTCTCTGCAAAGTATCTGTATGAAGATGTTCCTTGGATAGCAACACCTAGAGTTTGAGGGCATTTTTAGAAAACAACAGTACTGTGGATGCCATTACAGTGCCCAATGGACTGATCCCAGATGGAGACAGTACCAAGTGGACAGTAGTGACTCATGCCAGTGTGACCACCCCAAAACTAGAAGTCCCACCCAGAACTGCAAATTTTGAAGAGAGGTTCCATAAATGGCTGCAAGCTGAAGCTAAGTCAGCAAGTGAATTTTGGATGTTGTTTGGTGACCAAAGGGGTATGCTGCTTCAGATCATAGGAGCAGGACCCGCTTATGTGCTGCCCAGATCTGACTTGTATAGAAGGTTGAGGATATTCTCAGGAGTGAAACCCACCCCTGCAGGAGAAGATGATTTGGAAATGTGAATGGACTATGCTGTCCATTACTTCAAGGCTGGCAATGCTCGGAAACTGAGAAAAGAAAACATCATGGAGAAAATCTCTCTGCTGCTCCTTACCTTGGTGCCCTTTCTCACAATCTAGTCAGCAGGCCAAGTGGAGGAGGAAGAGTTGGAGGCCTGAGCTGGGCAGGGTCTGGCGTTGGGCTGGGTAAGCCATCATCATCTTCCCAGGGGCTCTGGGTTTTCTTTGTTCCTGATATCCCCAGAGGTGCGGACGTGTAATGATGTCAGCGTGATAGGCACACTTCCGCACCCACCCACAGGACATTCGCTGTCACCTCCATCCCAAGCATGAATGTTGCCCCTGTTGCAGTGTTCCCAGTCTCCACTGGGAGCTGCCCCTGTGTCGGGGATCCACAACCCACCCTCCCCAGGAGAGGAGAGCAGTTCTCTGGACACTCAATCCTCTCCTTCCCTGCCGACTCCCAGTGCCCCAAGTCTGCTGCCAAACCCAGGTCGCCAGTGTGGCACAACATAAGACAGATGCCTCAGCCCTCAGCATTACCAGGCCAGCACAATGGGGATCTTACCATGTCTCAACCATTGTTACTCAAGTCATTGAAAGTGTAGCCCCTTAAGAGACTCAAAATGTCAAAGGATTACTTAAAGAGGATAAAAAGGTGATGGCAATGTCAAAAGCATCTTCTCCCAGTGGACAAGATGCCCACCAAATCCAACATAATGCTCCAACTAACAAAAATATAAGAGTAATGGGTGTAGGAGTGCAAGCACAGATGCAACCTGTAAATTGTGATCTCAAAACCCAAGTTAATGAATTGTGTGACATGGTGGCCAAATTAAAAAGATGTAGTACTCAGCCCATGACGTGGCAGAGGGAGATAATCCCAGAGTGAAGAGAAGCTGCAGTCAGTGCCCCATCAGAGCCCAAATGCAAATCTTCCAAAGCCGAGTAACAGAGAATGGAGCCCATCACTTGATGGAGCACCCTAGATTATATGAGTACGGAGATGTAGTGTTTTGTTATGGATGTGGAGAAGATGGACACACAAAGACAGAGTTCTGGTCACAGGAAAATCTGCAAAAAGTCATTAGTAACCTGTTTGACAAGTCCAGAATGTCCAGAAGCAGGACAACTACCCAGGGGCCCAGTAAGAGAGTTCACTGCAGTCCCATCAGCAATATGCTCCAGACCATCAGTAAAACAATCAGTAGCCAAGTCAATGGTTAAAAAACAGTAAGAGACTTTACCCAAACATCTTGACTTGTTAGTTAGTCCTTTCACAGAAGCAGCTATAACTATCAATGGGGTGTCAGCCTGTAAAGTTCTGAACAGTGGCTCCCAAGTCACCATCATTTTTAGGAACTGGTGTGACAAATAGGTATCCAAGAAAAGTAAGCTGCAACCATTGGAAGATCTGAATGTGTGGGGCCTGAATGACAAGTCCTAGACCTATCTTGGTTACCTGAAGGTCTGAATTGCTTTCCTATCAACAGTAGCTGGAGTTGGTGATGCAGTTGAAACTTTTGCATTGGTCTGTCCATGGTCTGGAATGTTTGATAATGTGCCCATCCTCATTGGAAGAAACACACACATTTTTGGAAGCCTAGGCCAACTCTGCTAGGAGTGAAAGAAGCAACAGAATGGATGTACATGGATTGGTGAAGAAGGCCTACCGGAAGCAGACGCAGAAGAGACTGGAGGACTGAGAATAGTCTGGCATCAAAATGCAGAAGAACTTGTCCTACCATTAAATGTAGAGTGTAACATCAGTGGAGTGGTGAGGCTGAAGCATGATGTGAAGACCCAGATCCTGATGATAGATGCCTAGAAGAGCATGGATTGCCAAAAGGACTGCTTGTGAAATAGAGTGTGCTGCCTATAATAGCACATGCCTATATGAAGAAAATTAATTTCCTGGTGAACAATGTGACTGATCAAGACATTACAGTTTGAAAAGGTCGAACTTTGGCTAGACTGTACTGTGCAGACACAGCAGTACAGCCCCAACCCAATATGGAAGATGTGGATACTGGAATTGACTTGAGTTCTTTGACTTTGGAGAGTCACCTATGCTGGAAAAAAGGAAAGTCAGAGTGAGTCAAAAGCTGGTAGAGCAAACCAAAGTCTTTTCCCTTCTCGAATGGGATGTTGGATGTGTGGTTGGAGAGGAACATCACATCAGACTGCATGATGATCATTCCTTTTCAAGAATGACCCCATCATCTGGCCCCAGCAGATACTGATGATGTGAGATGACATTTCCAGGAATTGCTTGCGGCTGGCATAATTGAAGATTCAAAAAGTTTCTGTGCCTCTCCTGTTGTAGTTGTGCACAAGAAGAATGGTACAGTTCACACATGTGTTGATTGCAGAACTCTGAATAAGCAAACCACCCCAGATCAATACACCATGTTGAGGATTCAGAATGCTTTAAATTGTCCTAACAGGAGCAAATGGTTCTCAGTTCTGGATTTGAGGAGCAGATACTGTCAGATCCTGATGGCTTCCAAGAACAGACAGAAAACCACATTCATATGCCTGCTTGGCTTCTATGAATATCTTAGTATGCCCCATGGCATATCTGGTGCCCCAGTAACATTCTAACATCTCATGGAATGTGTATTCAGAAACATGAACCTTCTAGAATGCCTATTCAACCATGATGTTGTTATTGTGTTTGAAAAGACTTTCAAGGAGCATGAAGGTGCTAGATTGACTGGAAGAGTTCATCCTCAAATTCTCTATTGATAAATTCCTGTTTTTTAGAGTTTTGTCATATATCTGTAACATATCATGCCAGGCCAAACAATTCAGTCTGACCCAAGCAAAGTTGAAGCTTTGACCACCTGACCCAAGCCAAAGAACCTGAAAGCCAAGAGAGTTTCTTAGGCTTTTATGGGTATTACAGATGCTTCATTAAAGATTATACCTGAGTGGTAAGATGCCTGTTGAATCTAACACAAGGTTATCCACCAATAAACAAAGGCAAAAAGTATTCTGCAGTTACAGAACCAACCAAAAAGTATTTTAAGCCAAGTGACCTATTTGACCAGAGATAGGACACATAGTGTGATAAGTTGTTCCAGCAAACCATCTACCATCAGCCAAATGCTCCCCGGCTAACATATGCTGATCCAGCAAAACCCTATATTCTACATACAGATGCCAGTCTCTGCAGATTTGGAGCTGTCCTTTATCAAAGTTACCCTGAAGGACTGAGGCCTGTCACCTTCACCAGTAGGAGCTTGAACACTGCAGAAAGGAACTACCCCAACCACAAATTAGAGTTCCTTGCTGTCAAGCAGGTAATCATGGATCAGTGTCATGATACTTGTACAGAGCGCACACCACTGTTAAAACAGATGACAACCCACTGATGTATGTAAAAACAACTGCAAAGTTAGACGCTGCTGGCCACAGATGGCAATCTGCTTTGTCGACATTTGACTAGTGCCTGGAATACAGACTAGGCTTGAATCATAAGATACCCTGTCAAGTCAACCAAATGCATCACCCACAGATAGTCAAAAATAGGTGCAAATCCCTAACAAACTGTCAAAATGAGCAACAGTTAGCAACTGTCCATCACTGCGTTGGCAGTCTTGGTACTTCTGGCAGCTCTCTACCAAATCTCTACTGTTATCTTCCTGCATTCGACTTTGCATCCTTTCCACAGTTAACTCCCCAAGGTTTGCAAAGAGAACAAAGAATAGACTCTTGTATGAAAAACATTTGGATCATCCTAAAGAAAGGAGTGATGCCAACCAAGCACACCCATGATACTGACACAAAACTGTTACTGTGAGAGAGGCCCACATTAAAAATCAAAGACAACTTGTACTGTGTGAAATCCAAGGACCACAGGATTTTTCCCAGGCAGCAGCTGGTACTTCTTTCAAAGTTCCAAAACGTTGTGATGCGTGTCAAGCACAGTGATATGGGATACCTTGAAACTGAGCAAAGCTTGGACCTTGCCCATGCTTTTTTCTGTTGGCCACACATGGAGAACAACATGGAACAATACTGCAAAGACTGCAACAGATGTGTGCGATGCAAAACTTTTGCCACAGAGGGCAACCCCTCTAATCAATATTGTAACAAGTGCACCCATGGAGCTGATATGCATAGACTTTCTCAGCCTAGAACCAGACTCTAAATATATTGGACATATCTTGGTAGTAACTGACCACTTCCCAAGCTTATCCAGCAAAAGACCAAAAGGCAACAACTGTCTCAAAACTCCTAGTTGAAGAATTATTTTTTGTGCACTATGGCACCCCAGAATGGATCCATTCAGACCAAGGTCAGGATTTCAAAAATCACCTAGCAAAAGAACTGCTGTCCCTCCAGGGAATAACTAAATCGAAAACTACCCTGTATCATCCTCAAGGTGATCCTCAGCCAGAGCAGTTCATCCAAACCCTTCTAAACATGTGAGGTCCTTGGACCCAAAGGAAAAGAGCAAATGAAGTCAACAAGTCAATGCATTTGTAATGGGAGCATAACCTAAGAGGTGCAGTGCTAGCATAGGGGAGCATAACACTATTTATCCTTACTGCAGTTGTGGCCGCCCAAAACCCATGCAGGAACATGGACCACAGAAGGAGGCTAACACCAAAAATGCAATAAATACCTGTACTAATTTATTTTGGGATGGGTGGAACAAAGGTAAGGCTAGGAAACACTTTATCAAGGGTATGACACTTCAAAAGTATACTTCTAACTCTATACAATATTTCTATACGTAGCAATCTAGCAATCATGAAAAATGCCATACTGTAATGGTTAAGGGAAATTGTAACTCTTACGTTAAGCAAAGGGTCCTTAAACTCTAGGTTTACTACACAAGACTGAGTGCAATACCCAAGAGAGTAGATGGCCAGAGACATGGAAATACTACTTCAGGAAAAGGTAAAGGTTTATTTACTTGCTTACTCTAGGGGGCATCACCCATTCCTGAACACGCCAACCATAGTCTAAACCAAGAGCGAAGTTATTTATCTGTAGATAGTCCATGATGCTCTAAAGTCTCTCTGGATTGAAGTCAGTGAGCACACTGTGGATCTGCTTGAGCTGGACACCTCTGAAGTTGCTGGAGCTGGACACCACTGAAGTTGATGCTGGAAATCACTGGAGCTGCTGGTGCTAGACACTGCTGGAGCTGCTAAAGCTGGATGCCACTGGAGCTGTGTACACTGAATACCTACAAAATGGCTTCTCCCAGAAGGCAATATCTGCTGGCAGGCTGTGGCCCCTAATTCTAGGGCCTAAGAAATCTCTGACCCATACACACTCCTGGATCTCTGGAGTGGCCACTGAGCTTCTCTCATGGCCACTGCTTTAAAATACCAATATCACACAATTTCCTCGAGCAAAAAAGAAGTAGAGGACCTCAACTTATAATAATATCAGTCACCGGCAGGTAAATTTTGCTGGCCACTATTGCCGAAGATGTGTCCCTTAATAACTGTATATTAAGGGATAGGCTGTACAGTTGGGCAAGGGAGCTGTTCGGTGGGTGGGCTGAAGATTTAGAAATAAATTACTTAAATCCTGCTCTATACAAAATGCAAAGTTATCATGTTTCATATGCCTGTTTTAACTTTTCATAAGTTAAGCAAAAGAGGTTCCACAGTGGAAAGGCAATGCACGTGTTTGGAAGGGTCTGGCTGGGATTAACACTGCCACCTCACTAATTGTGCTGTTCAGAGAAGTCTTCACTGTGGTCCCATTTTTACTGACATTCAGGTCTACTTTTGTCTGTATCATCTGTATCAGACGCTGTTAAAACAAATAAGTTGTGAGAAGCATTTTCACCAGATGACCACGTGTCAGTAGAATGACATTTTTTGTTACAGTTCAGTGGTATGAAAATACCCACTATAGTTTTGGAAGCATGGGTGGGGTGGGGGGTAGGCATTTAGAAGATGGTAACTTTGCACTGGGAATCCCCACCACTGTCAAATTACCTTTCCCCTCACTCCCTTTGTCATGCCTACCACACTGGAGAATGGAGTGGGGGCAACAATTGTAGTACCCAATATTGAACTACGAATTATGTTACAGATTTTTTTCTAAGCAGGGTGCCTGGTATAGAAACATAGACAATGACGGCAGAAAAGACAGAGGTACATCCAGTCTGCCAAGTTCTCTATAATCCCTGGAACCTACCATTTCTCCAGGGTACTAACCCTTCCCATCCTCTCTCTATTCTTCTCCTTGGTCCTGTCGGCACCAGTAACCACTATTCCCTTCATTATGTACCAGCCCTGCTTGAATCCTCTGACTGTTTTTGCACCCACCAATTCAGCTGTCAGACTGTTCCAAAGTTCCACTACCCTTTCTGTAAAGTAGTACTTCCTCACATCTCTCCTGAACCTACCGCCTGTTAATTTCCATTCGCGTCCATGTGACCGCAAATTGGTACAAAAGCTTTATAAATAATATCCCGCAGTTCACTTTAATTCCTTTAAGGAACTTGAAGGTCTCTATCGTATCTCCCTTCTGGTCTCCAGTGAGTACATATTTAGTGTCTTGAGGCACTCCTCATAGGATCTGCCTTGCTGTCCCTGAATCATTTGTTATTCTGAGCTGCACTGCCTCCAGCCTATCCTTATGCAACCCCTAGGTGGTGCTATCCCAAGGGCTACTACCCCTGCCTGCATAACTGCTAACAGGTTGAGGGGCCTAGGTCCAATGCCGAGTGCCTCCACCCAGAGATCAGGGTTTGCAGTAGTTAAACTAACTTGGTCATAGCCCTCTGGGACACTGTAACCCCCCCCCCTTCTTCCCACTAGTGGCCAACACAATGCATCAGGAATATCTACACAATGTACACTTACCCCCAGGACTGGCTCTGTTGACTGGACGCTGGGGACCCCCTGTAAAACAAGATGATACAGTGCAAAAGCCACAGTACAATACTTTAACATAAATGAATACCTCAGACAGTGTAACTTTGCTGAAACAAACAGATCTGATTTATTTAAGGAGCTGTAACAAGGAAGGGGGAAATCAGGTTAATTAGGTTATCACATTAATAATCACAGTACTGTGCGCATATTCAGAGTCCCAAATTGTCACTTTCACTGGGTACCCAGGATGGGGGGGCTAGCCAAGATTGGTGCAGCTGGTTGGGGCCCTGTGATGGAAAAACACTTTCACAATACCCAATTGTAATCCGGAGCCGGATGGCTCAGTTTGTGAAGAAATGAAAAAACAACAATTAGATGACACACTTGCAATTCGATAAACAGATGGCAGGGAGCTACCCTGCTTGTACTCACAAACTCAAGGCTGAGAACTAGATGGAAGGCAGATTGTCCTGGATTGCCAAGAGGAGCATGGCATGAGGATAAGGCCCTTGTGACTGGACCCCACTGCAGTTCATAGCAAATGGAATATAGTCCAGATTAAGCTGGGTTTACTTTCAGCTTCATGCACTCAATTCACTGTACAGGGGATTTCAAACGTGATTCCCCACAAGCACTACACACATTTATATGTCAAAGGAAAGTACTATACCAGGCAGGCTGCTTCTAGATCCCGACCGCAATTACTGCACGATACCCGGGAGAACACACAGCAGCTTCAGTTCCTGTCAAACCGAGCGCGATTCAGCAATTTCTCCAGTCTTCTACAGGGTGAGCCTGGTTTCTACTCTTCAGATCTCCTTTCTTCTCCTACAAGTCGGATTCAGTCTGAACAGGTACTTGCACAGGCTGCAGACCGAAACTCAGGGCCTTACATGTGCTTCCCGCATGAAACTATACAGCACAGAAGGTCATAGCTCCTTCTCTCTTCACTGTCTCAACTTCATCTGATCTTTCCAGTACACAGAGCCGGGCATTTCCTTTGAGTTCCTCCCAGTTCAGTTGGCTGGTTTGGCTGTCACTCACAATCAGACTCCTCCCCCTGTTGGTGCAAAAAGGCGCCGAAGTCCAAACTACAATTTCCAGAGGCATCCGCCATATAGTCCCATTGTGGCTGGCTCAACTTAAGAGTCCAAGTTCTGATTTGCCAGCAGCAGGCTCCATTTTAAAGGTCCCCCATGCTGACTGGTCCAGTTCAGCAGTTCAATTCCAACATAGAGGGGAAACACACAAAGAGTCCCAGCTGCAATAAAACAGGTTAGATAAACTGCAATCTCACAAATGCTGCTAAATGATTACAGGCAAACAGTTACAGCTTTCAGATGGGCTCCCTTTGCACTCTTAGCGACTGCAAAAATGGAGCGAATTGGCAGCAGCCCGGGCGGGATTCGGGCATTAGAACACACAGTCCCCCCTCCTCAATTAATTATGGTCACAAGCAGGCAGCTCTTAAAGAGACAGTACCAGAGGCTCTAAAAGCACTCACACTCAAGCAGCTTAAACGCTGAACACCTCCAGACTTGGAGCATTCAAGCAAGCTCCTGGAAGACTTCTGGGAACCCCCATTTGCAGGGGGGTTACACTTATCCTTTCTGAGGTGAGGACTCCAGAACTGGGCACAGTACTCAAGGTGAGGCCTCACCAGGGATCTGCAGAGGTGGAGTATTACCTCCTTTCTTCTGCTATCAATACATCCCAGCATCCTGCTAGCCTTGCTGTAGGTCATGTTGCACTAACTCAATTGCTTAAATGGTATGTTGAGTTGGGGAAGGTGGGGGTTAAAGTAAGGGGTAGAGGGAGCTCAGATATGAGTTATATAGACCTAAAATAAGCCACAACAGAGCATACCGTAGCCCATGGTTTCTGGGAGCCTATCAGCCCCAGACCCCTGCCGTAGAAGCAAGCCAGCACTGCAGTAAGTTAGTAGTGTACAATACGTAGCCAAAACCAGCTACAGACTCCACATTGAGGTTCAGTGCATATATGTATACACAGACACAATCTGTGCCACCCAGATAATAATAATTGTTCTTAGAGCAGGAGATGGAGGGGAGCTCACAGATGAGTTGTTTTGGTTTAAAATAAGCCACACAATGAGCCACAGAGCATCTAGTACCCCAGAGCTTCTGGGGGCCTGGCAGCCCCCAGACTCCTTACCTACATACCAGTAGATACAGCTATATATTAAAGCTGATAATATACGTGAGACAGTGCCTTAGGTATATTACAGAAGCAGCATCCTGCTGTCCTCCGGTACTGAATGCATATAGGTATTCACCCTGCAGCCAGCCAGATAATAATTTCGCTTAGAGCAAAGGGTGTAGGCGATCTCAGATATGACTTCTTTAGCTTCAAAATAAGCCATAAAATGCACCACATAGCATCTAGGACCCCATGGCTTCTGGGGTGCTGGTGGCCCTAAGAAACCACAACTTTTTTTTAAATATTGCAGACTGCGAGAAGGCCTGCTAGCGAAGAGGGCTGAGGCACTGGCACCTTACCTCATGCTACACTGGCGACCTGGGTTTGGGAACGACCTCAGGTCACCGGGGTGCCAGCTCAGGGGAGAGGGTTGGAGCAGGATTGAGCCATAGCTCTCCCCTCCAAGGGTGGATGTCCGCTGGATAGTCTCATCCCCCACTGGGTGAAGCTCCGATTAGAGTAAGCTGATACGGGTGGTGACAAGAGTCAGGAGGGGTGGAAGAGGCCACCGGATCCTGGTGTGTTCGTGTCTCCATGCGCATACTTGCATGTGTACGCCATGGCCTTGAAGGGTAGGGAACAAAACAGAAAAATTAAAATGTATATAAAAAAAAAAAAATTAAAGGTTGCAGGCTGCATAAAAAGAACCCCCCCTTGTAAAAATCCTGGCAACCGCCCTGATCTCTGTATATCCAGAGACATTTGCAGAACAAGCACTGTAGTGTTTATTATCAGAAATTCCTTATTAAATGTTCTGATACCATGTGAGGTTAAAAAACTGCTTTATGTTACCTAGAGGGGCACTTCCCACTGAAGTCAACTGTATTAACTGTGTTCATGCACTCGTGGCTGTTTGGTATGATTTCTATATTGCTTCTGGTTTTTATTATAGGTGTCAAAGACACAAGTCATAGATTCATAGACTCTATTATGATGCAGCGCTGTTAAGTGAGAATTGTTATATCAATCTGTATACAGCAAACAGACGTAGGTTTGTCACATAAGCAGCCATCAAGTGCATACAGTTTCCTTGAACATCTGATTCTTCTCAGAGCTTTTTTTTATAGTATGCCAAATTTCCCTTCCTTACTTAAAAGTCTAATGCAAAACTCCATAACATAGAAACATAGAAACATAGAATTTGATGGCAGATAAGGACCATTTGGCCCACCTAGTTTGCCAACTTCCCTACCTAATGGATAAGCTGCAGATCCTAGTTAACCAACAGCCTACTTCCTCCTACCCCCCCCATTAGAATTGCCTTATGTCTGTCCCATGCATTCTTGAATTCCCCCACTGTTTTTGACTCTACGACCTCCTCAGAAAGGCTGTTCCATGTATCCACAACCCTCTCTGAGAAGAAATACTTCCTCACATTACCTCTGAGCCGTCCCCCCTCTATCTTCAAATTGTGCCCTCTTGTTTTTGCACATCTCTTTTTCTGAAAGATGCTACCCTCTTGGACTTTGTTGATTCCCTTGACGTATTTGAAAGTTTCTTTCATGTCCCCCCTCTCCTTCCTTTCCTCGAGGTTATGCATCTTTAGTTCCTTTAGTCTTTCTTCGTATGTCTTCTGATGCAGACCCTGTATCATTTTGGTTGCCCTCCTCTGGATAGCCTCCACCCTGTCTATGTCTTTGTGGAGATGGGGTCTCCAGAACTGTACACAGTACTCCAGATGTGCTCTTACCAACTGTCTGTACAGAGGGCCAACAACTTCTTGTTTTCTACTGGTGATGCCTCTTCCTATGCATCCCAGTATCCCCCTAGCCCTCCTTACTGCCTTCTCACATTGCTAGCCCACCTTTAGGTCATCTGATCTGACTACCCCCAGGTCCCTTTCCATTTTTGTTGTTGTCAGTATCTCACCCCATTGTGTACTCTTCCCCTGGGTTTTTGTTTCCAAGGTGCATTACTTTGCACTTCTTTGCATTGAATCTAAGCTGCCATACATTTGACCATTCCTCCAACCTTGCCAAGTCCCTTCTCATCCTTTCCACCCCAACTTGTGTACCAACCCTATTTCAGATCTTTGTATCATCTGCAAAGAGACATACTGTACTTTCTGTTCCAGTTCCTCTGCAGTGTCACTTATAAAGACATTAAAACGGACCAGCCCCAGTACTGAGCCCTGTGGTACCCCACTAGTAACCCACCTTACTTCACTGTGGACTCCATTTACTATTACCTGCTGTGTCCTGTTGTCCAACCAGTGTTTTACCCAGGCTACCACCCTAGGATCCACTCCCAGGCTGACTAATTTGTTTTTTAATCTTTTGTGCGGGACTGTGTCAAATGCCTTGCAAAAGTCTAGGTAGGCCATGTCCACAGCCCCTCCCTGGTCTAGTGCTGGTCACCCAGTCAAATAAATCAATTAGATTTGTCTGACATGATCTTCCCACTGTGAATCCATGCTGCCTTGGGCCCTGTGCCCCACTGGCCTCTAGGTACTCAACAATTATTTCCTTCAGAAGTGATTCCATCATTTTCCATACCACAGAGGTCAAACTGACAGGTCTGTAGTTTCCTGCCTCTGTCTTGCTCCCACTTTTGTGAAGGGGAATCACATCCGCCCTCCTCCAGTCCTCAGGTACCACCCCATCCTCCCATGATTTATTAAAAAGGGTAGTCAGTGGCGTTACTAGTTCTTCCCTTCATTCTTTTAAAATTCTGGGGTGAATCACATCAGGCCCCATTGCTTTATCCACCTTCAGTTTTAAGAGTTCTTTCAGAACCCTATCTTCTGTGAAAGGACTAATATCAACCCCCCTATCCAGAGTGCTTCTATTGACTGGATTAGGTATTTCCCCCTGCTTTTCCATAGTGAATACTGAGCAGAAGTATTCGTTCAGTATCCCTGCTTTTTCACTGTCACTCTCTGCCCAAACACCTTCCTCTTTGTTCAGCCTCAGTATCCTTGTCTTGGTCTTTCTTTGCTCCCTAATGTACCTATAAAAGGTTTTATTCCCCTTCTCAACCGAGTTGGCTATCTTTTCCTCAGTTTGGGCCTTTGCTATTCTGACTGCCTTATCCACTTCCTTCTGCTTTAACTGGTACAGTTCTCTGTCCTGCTCCTTCTGTATTTCCTTATATACTTCCTGAATGCTATCTTTTTTTCCCTTACCTTCCCCACCACTTCTTTTGAGAACCATAGTGATTTTTCCTTTCGTTTTGATCTGTTTATTTGCATCACACAAAGACTTGTTGCCTCTGTGATGGCGGTTTTGATGTTTCCCCATTGTTGCTCCACCCCACCTTCTTGCCTGTTTGCTAGTGCTTTTCTGAGGCACTCTCCCGGTTTGTCAAAATCAGCCATCCTGAAGTCCAGTACCTTCACTTTTGTGTGGCTTGACTCTACGGCTAAGTTTATCATGAACCACACTGTTTGGTGGTAACTTGTTCCCAGATGGCTACCCACTTCAAGATCAGAGATCCTCTCTCCATCCCCATTTTAGAGTACCAGGTCTAAGATTGCTCTCTCCCGAGTGGGTTCCAAAAGGAGCTGAGACATGCCTCCTGTAGGGCATCGAGAATGGCCCTGCTCTTGGATGTGGCTGCAGCAAAGGTGCTCCAGTCAACATCTGGCATATTCAGGTCCCCCTCAGCAATATCTCCCCTTTCTCTGCCATCCCAAAGATGCCTTCTATCATTTACTTGTCCATTTCCTCCCCCTGAGACAGGGTCTGTATACAACCCCTGTGCAGATTGTGGAGCCATTTCCAGTCTCCAGGGTGACCCACAGTGCCTCCTCTCCTCCCTGTTTACCCTTTAGTTCTGTTGCTTTTATCTCTTCCCTTACATAGAGAGCTACTCCGCCTCCTCTTCTTCCCTCCCTGTCCCTCCTGTATTTTGTGTACCCTGGTATGTTGACATCCCAGTCATGGTTCTCTATGTACCATGTTTCTGTGACTGCCACAATATCCAGGCATCCCTCTTCCATCAAGGCCACCATTTCAGGGAGCTTTTTACCTAGACTATGGGCATTGGCACTCATTACCCTCCATTTTTTTATGGCTTTATTTCTTTTTGCCCCATCCCTGTCCTTACTGCTTTTGTCTTCTTCTTCATTTACCCCTGCCCTTCTCCCTATCGACTGCTCTATTTTGGTGTTTACCTCACTAATTACCCTGATTTTTTGGGGGGGAGCTAGGATTTCCCTTCTCCTCTTCAGTGTCTCCCCCCCTTGCCTAGTTTAAATGCTTTCCACTGAAGCATTTAAATCTATCACCTAGGATCCTGGTTCCCCTCCAGGATAGACACAGACCATCATGCCTGTATAGGCCTGCATCCCTCCAGGTTGAGCCCCAGTCCCCAATAAAGCCAAATCCCTGAGCTCTGCACCAGCTTTTCAACCAGTCATTGAATCCCAAGGTGCGGAGTGCCCTAGCCTTATCCATGCCATAGACAGGTAGTGCTTCCGAGAAAGTTACCGTGTGTGCTACTTGTCTAAGGCTCCTTCCCAACTCCACAAACTCCTGTTGCACTGCTCTGATCCCATTCTCAGCCAGGTCATTCATCCCTAGGTGGATAATGACATCCAGCTCCCTCCCCCTTGCCGCTGCTCCCACGATCCTGAGGATTCATTTCCTGTCCCTCCAAGCCTTGGCACCAGGTAGGCACCTTACCTTCCTTTCCCCTCCCTCCCCAGTTCTATCCCATTAACAATTGAGTCCCCCACCAGGAGTTGTTTCCTTCCCAGCATCCTCCTTGGTCTCCACTGCAGGTGCCTCCATAGAGGAACCATTCTTCACCAGAGTGGTGAATGAATTGTGAAGAGACACAACTGGAGGGATGCAGTAAACCTATGCTGTCCAGAAACAATCACCTACAACTCTTACCCTCCACCCCGGGGAGTGCCTTCCTTCCTTTCAGACACCTACTTCACAAAGGCTAAGTAACAGGTCTAGTCACAACTGACTGCAAATATCTCCTAGCTACAGGTCCTTCCAGGCAAATTAAAGTTAAAACTAAGAAAAGTCCACCCCAAAAACAGAATCAATACTAGTTACTTACACAGGTCCAAAAAGTAATAATTCAGTTCTGTGTAGGCACAGTTAATGATATTCTGTTCCACTGCAACTTAATGACCTTGCTTAGCACTGCAAAGATCCTGGTACATATGAATGTGATCATTCAAGCATGCTTAGCCTACATGACTCTAAATGTATGCTCCCGTTCATGGGAGCGAATTGTCACGGGGCGGGTTGTCATGGGAGCGGGATGACATGGGGGGCGAATTGTCAGGAGCATATTTAGCGGGAGCTAATTGTCAGGAGCAAATTGTCGTGCTCCCAGATAGGAAGGACAGGAGAAGAATGATAAAAGGTTAGCACACTGAATGAAAGGAAATATCACAAGAAGCAGAAGGGCCGACTCCCTAAGGAGAGAGGGAACAGCCAGGGCCACCATTCGACTCCATCCAACAGCAGAACTAAACTACAAAACCTAAGTAGACTCCAACCCTATCCAATATTATTACCATTGGCAAGGAGGAGGAGAGGAAAAAACCCTTTGAGGAGGAAACCTCCGGGGATCCAAGGCCTAGGTCGCCTTCCCTCCAGGCTGAAGGACATTTTGATTAGTGATGGCTCAGCTACTGCAATTTGGAGTCGAGATCAAGGGAGGAGGAAAATATTCCAATTTAAAGGATGCTCTCACTCCATCCTGCTAAAAGGACAGCTGTTGAGGGTTGCAACCAATGTCTCTGCAACTAGACACTTAAAAAGAAGAGAGGAGAGAGAAGACTGCTGAGGCACTCAGCTGGCCTATGTGAGCCTACAAAACAGACCAGGTGAACCAGAGGCAGTCTTGATGGAGAATAACGAAGAGGGTGCCTCCGAACCCACTTGGGCAGCCAAAGGGGCTCTGATGATGACAGCCCCACCCCTCACAGCTGGAAGACATAAATTCTACATCCAGCGGTGTTGTTGAGATGAGGGATGATTGAAGGTCCACCCGGATTGAAGGCATTCTCACTACGGGCCAGGGAGAAGGACCTAACTCCGAGCTTCACAAGCTCTAGATGCGGACTTCATGGATGCAGAGCGAGACCATCATCTACAGGCTAGCCCCAAGCCAAGGAGCAATGGACATGGAAGGCATGTCTCCGAATGGAGAGATTTCAATGAGGTAGCATAAGATCCAATTAGAGGTATGCTCGATTAATCAATGTGAATGAGTAGACTCAGAGGTTGGACTGAGCTAAGGAGAACCAGACTCATGTCATGAGGTAGCTACCCGTGATTGGTAACTACAAAAGTGCATGCCAACTGGGTCCATTGAGAGCCAAATTAGGAGTGGATAGAATTGCTTGAATGTAGGAGCGAGAGCAGCTGGGCAAAGCCGGCAGCTGACAGTGAGGTAGGTAGTACCAGGATGACATCTGAATATGTTTAACTAGAACAGGGGAATAGGGTCAGAGGAGGAGGAGATGAGCAAGCTGGGTGATGTGTGGGAAGGAATATTAGGCTATGTGAATGAGTAGGATATAGTGGTATAGCGGGAAGGCAGGAGAGGAAAGCCCCCAAAAGAAAGCAGAGGTCAGAGAAGGAGAGGAATGGAGGGCAGAGGGAACAAGGGGAGGAGGTGAGAACCCACAAAGGGGAAACACAGGCAGGACAAAATGATGAAAGCGCATATGGAGGAACCAAGGCTGGACGGGGCAGACAAGCAAGGCAGGACAACCAGACAGAGGCCAAGGTGGAAAATCAGATTGTAAAGCCAACATCAATGATGGGAACTAGGCAGGCAGAAGCAGAGCAGGACAATTCCCAAGCAGTGCAAACAGAGACTGCGCCTCAGGGGTGAAACAGAGAAGTATAGGAGATGGCAAACCCAGGAAAGAACAGGGGGAGGACCTGAGGAAAGCGCCAGGAATAGGCATACCATGCAACTGCTATGCATGTCAGAGAGTGCTATGAGTGCACACACAAAGCACCCCCACACTGCAGAGGAACACCAACACTCCAACCAATTTTACGGCCATCACTGGATATACAAACAAATGCATCAGGGAACAGAGATGACAGAAACAGTCCTGAATATGAACGACATGTAGCACAGAAGTTGTACCCATAGCAGTGCTAAAATCAAGGACGTGCCATACATACAGTCCATGTACTATGCGATGGGAAGGCCAGTGCTATGAAAGGCAACCCTGAGAGGGGGTGCATACGGGTCCCAGAAAGACTGAGTCCTGAGCAAGAACTCTGTTGGAAAATACAGAATGAATGGTAGAGAAAGAGGAGCAGAGACAGAACTTCAGGCATGGAATAGCACCACAAGCAGTCAGGATAATACTCAACCACAAAGAGACTGGGACATAGAGACAGCGAGAGGTGGCCCGCAAGTGAGGCCCTCAGCAGTGAGGAAGAGACAGGCAGAGGAGCGGTTTAGAGGAGGGGAGATCAAGTGCCAGCGAGGTCAGTGGAAATGCAAGATATGGAGCCAAGAACAGGAACAGGTCAACCCATGGAGCAGCAGCTGGACAGCAGTACTGCGAGAGGGCACAATGACCAAGCAGGCACAGGCAGATGACGTTGCACACAAGAGAAACGAAATGGAGCAGTGGCCCCAGAATAGAGAGAGGGTGTCAAGGGGAAACAAAGGTAAAACTGGAGGGGAAGGGGGAATTCGAGAAGCACAGGGACCTCAGTGAGCAGGAGGACATAGGAAAGTGAAGCGCGAGGAAGCTGCAGGGTCCAGGAGGGCTGGGGCTCAGAAGGAGCGACAGCCCAAGAATGGAGGTGACAGAGGTGGGGAAAGGGAGACCAGTCTAAGAAGGCAAGGAGACGAATGAAGAGAGGAGGTGGCAGGGAAGGGATCCAGAAGAAACGGGGAAGGCGAGGTATGAGGAGAGTAAGCCAGCGGCCGGAGGTGTCAGCAGGAACAGGGTAGAAACCAGGGAGAAATCGAAAGTGGAGAAGAGTGGCACCGAGGAGTGGTCTTGTAAGGTCTGATGGGGGAGTGACGTTGTTGCTTCGATTATTGAACCTCAGGCTTAAAGCCTTCCCATTGTTCTTCTGGATCTTCATCCCTCCAAAATACCCCGTAGAAGATTTTAGAATAAAGGTCCCCTAGAACATTTTCTTTAGTGATAACTGCTACTGCAAGTCTCTTTCACCTGTCCTTGGTTTGGGGGCTGACTGGTACTGTCCGTGATTCCTCTTTGTTGTGTGTGTGTATGTGTCTCATCTCTTGCTCACTCTCTCTCTCTCTCTCTCTCTCTCTTTCTCTCTCTCTCTAGATCTCTGCCTCTCTAGTTAGGGGCACTCTGCTCATCTCTATCTGGTTTCAAAAGGTGGAGGGGGGGATGACTGGCACTGCTCATAAGCCCCCTCTGCAGTGTCTCCATTTCTCTGTCTCTCCCTTTATCAGCTTCTCTTTCTCTCTGTCTCTGCTTCTCTCTCTCTCTCTTATCTTTAGCTCCATCTCTGTAGGGTGAGTGCAGCTTATACAAGCCCTCTCTCTTCCTTGCTGTCTCCCTCTGTCTCCCTCTGTATCTGTGTCTTTCTCTATTTCTCTGTGTCTTCCTCTATTTCTTTTTCACTTTTATTCTCTCTATCTCGCTCTTTCTCTGTTTCTGTCTCTCTCTTTTTCTCTCTCTATTTATTTATTTAAATTTTTTGGATTTACAGCCTTTGAGCCAGAGGCTCGTTTACAAAGGTACCTTGTCACAGAGAGAACATACTGTGCACATAAATTACAGAGAACCAGACAACAGTGCAGCATAGCATAACAAAGAAGTTTCCATATGTAACAAATTACAGTAAGCAAGGAACAGTGCGACTTAGAATCACACAGTAGTTTCCATACAATTAGCTTGAGAGAACATTTCTGGGTTGCAAATTGAGCACAAGTTGTTACAGAAACAGAGGGGGGAGGCCAAGGGGAGAGTGAGGAGGGGAGGAAGTGAGGTGTGAGTTCGACCCGGTGGGCTATGTCAGAAGTGATAGTAGCTGAGGCCTGTTAAGGAAAGGTGCAGCTCTGGAAGCTGAAAAGATGGTTCCTAAGGGCGGATTTAAAAGTGGCAATTTTGGGGGTAGTGGAATGGATGCAGGGGGAGAGTTAAACCAGGAAGGGGCTCTGTAATAAAAGGACCTTTGGGCCCGAGCAGTTCTGGTTCTGGGGACCAGTAGGGTGGTCTTGTTGGCAATTTGGGTTGAAATAGTGGACAGGGTGGGTTGGATGGAGGTAGTTACCCACGGTGGGGTGAGCCCAAACAGAATCTTCTTAGTTAGAAAGCAGGTTTTATAGCGGAGTTGTTCATCTAGGGTAAGGAGATTGGCCATGTTGTAGAGTTGACATGTGTGGGTGAGCCTGGGGGCACCAGTCATTAGCCTGCATGCCTTGTTTAGGGTGAGGCGAATCTTGTTGAGGGCAGTGGTGTCAGCAGCAGCATAAACTGGAAGGCCATAATCTACAAGGGACAGTACCGAGGATGTAACGGCAAGCTGGAGGACATCGGTAGGGAGGCAGTACTTGTGGCGGTAGAGGATGCCAAGGCAGGTGTTGGTGGTGGATGCAAGGACATTAATGTGGGTGTGAAAGGTGAGGGCTGAGTCAAAAGCGACTCCAAGGTATTTGTAGGAGAAGACTTGTTCGAGTGGATGTAGGGTACTGGGGAGGATGGTGAGCAGGTTGTTACAAGCATTGTTCTGGGGATGAGCGAAGAGCATTGACTTGTTTTTTTTTGTGATTGATGATGAGTCTGCACTCCTTAAACCAGGTTTTAGCATCCTGGGAGGAGTGCTGGAGAGTGTCCTGGAGAGAGGTAAGGTTTCAATGAGAGGCAAAAATGACGGCATCATCGGCGTACATGAGGATGTTGCCGGAGCAGGCACTGCGCAGGGTATTTAGATATAGACGGAACAGCAGATAGCTCCCTGTCGTGGTGGTGGTGACAGTCTTGACCCCAGAGCAATGCCTCTATGCTCTTTTCACCACTGCCACCCAACTGAACTGTCCCAGAATGCTTAAAAATACATATATAAATGCTGCAGCATTTTTTTAGGATGAGCCACAGCTTTTCCTGAGCTGGCTCTTGCTCCTGTCCTCCAGCCAGCATCCCCCGTTGCCTAGGAAATCAGAGACATTTCCTGGGCCTGCCATGGGCATTCTGACACTGGTGTGCAGCAAAGGCTAGGGGAACAGAGCCAGCAATCCTCTCAAGCAAGGCATGCTTGAGAGGCAACAACTTTGTTATTTATTCATTTATATAAAAAAGAAACAGTCATAAAGGATCGCACTACTCAGGTTCAACACCCACTGCTCCCCTCTCACACAGGGGTTCTACGGGAGGGAAGTTAAACAAGCCCAGGGTGCACTAGGAGCACCAAAAGCAGACAGCTGAACCCCAACACATGGGGTTTTATATTTAGGAGGGGTAGCCCACTCTACACATTAGTTCATGTGTACAACTGCACCAAAAGTGATGCCACTGGATTCTCTCTGTGCTGTTTGGCTGAGAAGCCTGATTCCTGGTGGACTTGTGTTTCTGTGTCTCTGCAGGTGGAGCTAGGTTTAACACTTATCTTCAGTATGTCCAAAGACTGAAAGACCCATTAAATGCCACCTACAGGTTGGCCACAGACTCCACAGCAAAGCACAACACAGCTAATAAAGATAGGCATGACAGACATGTGAATGCACATGAATTGCTGTCAGGTGATAGCGTTCTGTTAAAAAATTTGAAACTGCCAGGAAAGCATAAAATCGCTGACTGCTGTGGCAATACTCCTTTACGTTGTGATGAAAAGGGTGTGAGACATACCTGTATACAAGATTTATCCTGGAGAAGTGTCAAGTAGGCCGTCCACTGAAACCATTTGTGGCCTATTGACTATTTGACAGTTGATCCCCAGTGTTGAAGTGAGATGTATAGAACCTCCAGAATCTCCAACAACTTGATCTGCTATGCGCAGACAAAAAGAAAAGCAGAAGACGAGGCAGACATATTGTTCCACCCACAACTAATGCTCAAGTAGATCAGGAAAGCTTGGACTCTGAATCAGAAGGAGGGTTGTACTACCCTACATTAGATCTTGCCAGACTGTGCAGGGACTCGAATGGAACAAGTAACATGTCTAACGTGCCTCTTGCAGAGCCCATATCAACAACCTTGGACTCTGATACAACACCAGATGTATCCTTGAATGACAGGCCTGTATCTGTGTAAGTGCCAGAGGAGAAAGGTGGAGACCAAAGAGAACCCATGGAATCACCAGAGGAAACTATGGAACCCATTTTGACTGAGGATGCTTCATCACTGGTCAATGAAACAGAGAGTGTACATGATGCCAAGGAAGAAGTGATTTTTTCCACTCTGTCACTCTGAAAGAGCTATCAAAGCTTTGTTGAAGCTTACATATGATGTTCCAGGTGCCTTTACCAATGCCAATGCATGCAGTACAGTGTGGTGAGATAAGGCCATACCTTATTGTTCTAATCGTATTTTATGTTATTTTATGTGTGTAATAACATCACAGATGCCCATGGTGGCCTAGTGTAACTTGCAAGGGATCATGGGTATAAGAAAGCCATGGGCCCAAAAATGATGTAATTTCCTGTTACTAAGCAGAGAAACTGCTAGTTTCTAGCCAGCAGCTGGATTTTGATTAAAACATTTAAAAGGAGACAAAAGAATAATTAAGCAGAGCTGGAAGGCCAGGCGCACATTTGTGTCTGAATAGCCTTCAGCATCTAGTGGTGCCATTTCGTTTGGGTCTCTTTTGTTCTGAAAAGGCTTACCCTGAGTTAATCTAGTTACAGCTAAATGGACTAGCATTTTAAGTAAATGACTGTACTGAGTATTGCTTAATAACAGCCATTTCAAAGGGAGTGGGACTGGATGGTCTTCTACAATTCTGGTTTAGACTAGCTGACCTCTGAGCCCTTTTTCTCTCATATTCAGAGATGAACGTTTGTTGTTTGTAATAAAATACTAAAAGCTGATTGGCTGTGTAACCAACAAGATGGAATGCTAGCCAATTGCAGGGAAAATTAATATTCACTGGATTTGCCCTTTGAGAAGCCCATAAAACAGGAGTGCAAGACTTGATCAGTGCTTTTGCTTGCGACCTTTTGCCTGTTTGACTTTTATGTGAAAGACTGCATTTGGGATCCTGTCTGCTGAGAGACAGCAGAGACAATTTATTTTTCAAGACATTCTCCTGGACCACAAGAGTCAAGACTTCAGCTATCACTTTTAAGAACACTTTGCACTTCAAATTCAGTAACTAAGGACTTGAGGTAGAACTTTCAAACTAGAATTTTCAAAGTTTAGGGTTTTTTGTATACTTCATCCCGGATATTCAAAAGGGCTGTGCCATGCGCAACAGGGATGCGCCAGCAGCATGGAGCGCCTATGGTGCGAGACCAGCGGGATAAGCGGCTGAAGAGCAACAAGCAATGCGCCAGAGCACAACAGTAATGAATGCATGTGCAGCCAAAGCGGAACCATGAATAACATGCACAGTGTGATATTCAACAGCATGCGCCGCGCGCAATAGGTGAGCTAGCGGAAGTTGCGTGACAGCGGAAATGATCCACAATAAAAGGGAGCAAGAGAGGGGTGCAAGAATGCAAAAGGGAAGCCACAGGTGGGTGCGTGGTGACAGACAGCCAGGGAGGTAGAGAAGGTAGCAGTGTGCAGGACTGGGCAGGAGCAGGACAGGGCTCACCAGAACTGAGCCAAAAACAGGGTAGTAGTGTGGAGCCTGTGCCACTGTGCAAGAAAGGCTGCTTAGTGCCACAGTAGACTGAGGGCAGTGGCAGGAGGCAGGAGAGCCACAGCCAAAGGCCGGAGGTGTACCTGGTGCAGGGGGAGCGTCAGGAATGGACAATAGGGTGGAAACGGGACAACGGCCATTGGGGGGGAACACCAGCCAGGGACATGGCCAGTGCCACCTTCCAGATGGAGGCGGTAAAGAGGGGTGTGAGAAGGCATGCAGCAGGGGGGCACGGCCATGGAAGGGCCCATCAGCGGTACGCGCAGAACAGACAGTACCGGAAACCACCAGCTTCGAACACTACTCTGACAGAGATTGTGGGCCGGTACCACCTGAACCAGGTGATCCTGAGGCAGCTCTGTGAGCTGTGCAGTGATGAGATGCAGACACCCACACGACGGAGCCATGCCCTGTCAGTGGAGACGAAGGTGACAGCCGTCATGTGCCTGCTCACCATAGGCACCTTCCAGAGACCAACAGAGGACACGACAGGCATAACCCAGTCGGCTGCGTCACGCCTACTCACACAATTCCTCAGCGCACTGCTGCCACATGCTGCAGAGTACATCCATTTCCCCAGCACACAGGCGGCGTGCACAGCACATATACAGGAGTTCCAGAGGGTAGCATGGTTGCCTGGCATGCTCGGGGCCATTGACTGCACCCATGTGGCCATCCGCATGCCACCTGGCCCAGAGGGAGCAGCATACATCAATCGGAAGGGGTAGACAAGCATAAACTGCCAGGTGGTGTGCGATGCCAGGGTGTGCATTACCAATGTCTCTGCCACGCACCCTGGGGGAGCACACGATGCCTACATCTGGCACCAGTCCACACTGTGCCACAGGTTTGAGAGTGGGGACATCCCCACTGGCCATCTAGTGGGTGTGTATGCATATCATGCAGGACGACATGAGCAGACGTGGGGGGTGCATAGTCAGAGGTGCCATGGGTACCGGCCTTGCTGGCCCAAGGCAAAGTGACGCAGACCACCATACTAATGTCCACCCTCTAAACACAGGTGACAGTGGTTACCCACTACGTCCCTGGCTGCTCACACCATACTGGCACCCCACGACCCCATCGCAGCTACGGTACAATGAGGCACACACCACAACACGGAATGTCATTGAGCGGGTGTTCAGGATGCTGAAGGCAAGGTTCCAGTGCCTGGACACATCTGGCAGTGCCCTACAATACAGCCCCTCAAAGGCCTGCAGGCTATTCCTGGCTTGCTGTATCCTGCACAACATGGCCACCGACCATGGGATAGCTGTAGAGGTCGAAGAGGGGGACAGTGGTGGGGACGATGAGGACGCCGGTCCAGACGGTGATGGGCAGCCACCCCCTGGGTGAAGAGACCCCCGCCTGATCCGAATGTCACAGCTGCACCGGGTCACCATTACAGAAGAGCACTTTGGTCAACACAGGTAGGTCACAGGGCCATGCACAACCACCAATGGCAAGGGCACAGCCCACAGACAGGCAGGGCAGAACACCAGGGGTGGACGGCGGTAAGGGAATAGGTCTGAGTGTGGCACTGCACACGGCATCAGGGATGGGCAGGGCCGAGCACAACACGTATACACACACACACACACACACACACACACACACACACACACACACACCACAAGACATGCACAAGGGGTAGACGGTACGCCAATCCCAATTGCCACCCCCATCCCCACACAGATCCACATACAACCATGCCCAGTGGCCATCACTGTGCGTGCCTCAGATGCTGGGCACCATTGCACATTGGTGGACAGCACAACGCAGGCATCATCATGCACACGCCACAGTAGCCAGCAGCCGGGAGGGTGTGCACAGGGACCGTGTGTGTGTGCAGGGCCGGGTACCCCACCCAGGCATCGCACAATGCACACCATACTGCACATAGGGCAGAGGCAGACAGTGGCCATGGTGGGAGACAGGTCAGTCACGTGGCACAGTGCCACAGCCACCACAGATGTGTGGGCGGCCCCGCCAAGACCTGCCAGCCCTGCCAGGCTGACCATTGGCCTCATGGGGGTGGCACCGATGGTCCCCCAAGGGTGACACTGCGTGAATGCGACCATGTTCACGCAGGGGTCTGCAGCCCACTGAACAAGCCCGCGCCAGGCGTGCTCGGTATGCCCACAGCCGAACCCCATGTCGACATAGCAGGTGTCGCATGGCGCCGGGAACGGGGGGGTGGACATGACACTGCGCGGTGTCTGCGGCAAATGGGTGCCGAACTGGGTGCCCAATGTGGCCATGACAGCTGTCAATGCATTGGTCTGCCTGTCAATGGCAGTGGTCACATCCGCCCGCTGCCGGGCCATCTCTGCCAGGAGCAGACCATGGTCTCTGCTGCGCTGCTCCTCTGCCTGGCGCAGATCTGCACTGAGTGCATCCACCGCTGTCATGAGCCGCATCTGCTCATCCACTGGAGCCTGGAGTAGACAGCTGTGCTCGTCAATGAGGTCATCCGCCGGTCTGGCATGCTGTCCTTCATGGTGTTCCTGGCCCTGCTAGCCAGCACCCCTTGACGATGGGCACTGCACACCTGAGCCATGCCGGGGCACATCCACACGCGGTGCACTGCCACCACCCCCGACACTGTCCCCCCATCGCCATTGGCCGACTGCTGGCACTGCCCCTCTGGCTGCTGAACGCCAGGGCTCACCGGCGCCACCACAGCAGCTGCAACAGCCCCACCGCCCTAAACGCACACCAGTGCTGCCCCACTGGGGTATACAGGCACAGGCTGGGACTGTGTTGTTACACAGGCCTCTATGGCGGCACCATCCATGGAAAAGCCCGTGCCATTGCCTGCTGTGGACCATCCTCCGTCCCACACGTATCACTGTCCAGGACGTGTGGTCCATCATCATCAGTGCTGGATCCGGCACCAGTCTGTGTCCCAGCATGCTGGAGACCATGAGCGCTGTCATGCTGGGACACAGGCAGGGCCTAGTCCGCACCTGCACCACCCTCATCAGTCCGGACAGACATGCAGGTATGCACTAGTCCGGTTCCTCGGACACCCATGGAGGCAGATGGGTGATCCTCCGTGTCCAGGGCATCCCCCTCAGTGGACACGCCCACCACCACTGACCCATGTAGACACCCAGGAGCTGTAAGGGAACACAATAGCGTTAGTGGCTCCGCCCTGCCCTGTGGCATTTCCTCCACCACCCACACAGTGACAGCACAGTACCTACCATGCAGTGATGGGCTGCAACCCATCTGGAAGCCTCCACCAGGAATGCCCTCGATGGCACAATGCCACATGCTGCTGGCTACCCGCTCCTCCTGTGGTGTCAGGCATGGCACATTCGGCTGGCCCCTACTGGTGGCAGCACGTGCAGCCCTGATGGCAGTCACCTCATCTTTGATCATCCTCCTGTCCATGCCGACCTTCTTCTTACACTCCTGCACTGACCGCTGGTGGCTGCCATGCTGGTTCACGGCACGCGCCACCTCACCTCACGCCACAGCACAGGCCTGTGGTGTTCCCCGCTGTCCACTCAACAGCGGTTCCTTGTCAAGATATGCCTCGAATAGGGCATCTGATTCAGCCCGGGTGAAGTTGGGCCTCCTCCTTCTCACTTATCCTTGTTCCTCCTCTTCTTCACATTCGGTCATTATCAAGCCTGTGGGAATGACAGGTGTTACCATGGACTGTGCAGTCCCATTCAGCCCTCACAAACCACAGTCCCCACATCCCAACAGCATGCAACCCACCACAATAGACTGCAATACCAAACTATGTCCTCTGCAGCCCCATGTTGCATTTATAAAGCGCAACGCTTGCAAATGAGGTGAGGCACAACTGTAAGTGGATGCTAATGTAGTGGTTGCACCGTTGAATGGCTGATGAGCTGATTTGCATATGCTGGCTGAATATCACGCTGTTGTGCCTTGCGCAATGTTGTTAAGCGTGCTCAGGCTTTGGCGCTGCACTGTGATGTGCACATTCGGCACCGCACGGTGCATGCCCGGGGTGCTGACGCTGACGTGTACAGCACTGCTGACATGCTGTGCATGGGAGGCAGTGCAGGGCATGGCCACCACTGTGCCTGTCGCACTACTGCGCTGTTCTCCTGTGTGGTGCTCGTGCCCTGGCGCACCATAGGCACCATGGAGCCACAGCGCAGTAGGCTACTGCAGGGCATCACACACAGACACCCTACCATGCTACATGCAGAGCATCCCAGTAGCACTGTGGTGCTCCATGCGCGGACAGACCCTTGACCCTGTGGTCGACCGTTGCCCCCTAGGCGCCATGCATCCGCATGGGTGCACCCCTATCATGCAGTTCGGTGACAGCGTGATGGGGACTGGCAGCGCAGTACTGCGCTACCTCCGCACGTGAGGCACGTGTGCTACAGAGTGTCATTTTGATAGCGATACACACTGCAGGATGGCACAAAGGAGAGCACAGCAGTGGAGCGCTATAGAGCTGGTCAACTTGGTGGCCATAGTTGAGCCCCATGCTGGAGCCCTGTTTGGCCAGGATCCCCTGGACAGGCCACACAGTGCTGTCTGGGAGGAGGTGGCTGACAGCCTGGAGGAGGCAACCAGGATCACTAGGTCTGCTGAGCAGTGTCGCCATAGGTATGGAAACCTATGGCAGAGGGACCCTGACAGACTGGGGCATCTGCAGGCATGTGCCCGGCGAGGAGCCATGCCATGGACAGGTAGGTGCTCCATCCATACACTGGTAGCGTCTGTCCATCCGGGTATCGTGATGTGCATGTGTTCACCCCGCAGGGGGTGGGGGCTGTCTAGTGGGGGTGGTGGGGTGCGTAATGGCTGGGCTGTGCGGGCACACACACCGCGGGGGCTTTGATACTGGTTTGTACTGATGTTTCCCTCTCCATGTTTGCACCCTATGCCCGGAGGAGCACCGTAGAGTGAGGCAGGCCCATTTCCAGCAGGGTGGAGTGGGTGTACTGCAGATGCAGCAGGGACAAGGTGGAGGGGCCATGGGCCAGCAGCGCCCAGCTGGCCTGGATGCAGGTGAGTGCCATTTTTCCCCTTACATCTGTGCATGCTGGGTTGCAGGGGTGGTGTCGGGGCATGGCCACCAGCACTTGTCCCCACTGTCGTGCATGCCACACGGTGCACTCAGCACTGTTCTGTGGCACTGCATGTGTGAGTGGGCATCACAGGTGGTCTGTGCGTGCACTGGGTACATAGCTATGCTACTGCCTTCGCACTGCACAGCCATGTCACTTTACAGCCACGATGGTGCTGTGTGGGACATGGGCGGTGGGTGTGTGCAGCGTTCTGCATGGCTGTGGATGCCTGGGTAGGTGGGTCATGTGGGCGTGGTCACTGGGGTGGTCGCATGCCATCACAGGGGCGTGGCCCATGGCTGTATGCTGTGCACAATGGGTGGGCTGCAGGGGTCTGGCCAGTCACGCGTAATGACTCTACTCCCTTGTCCTAGGTGGACAACGCTGGACCGCACTCGAGAGGAGTGTGCAGGAGCTGCTGCAGCTCGTGAGGGCCACCCTCGAGCTCCTACAGAGACTGGATCAGGGTGGAGGATGGTGGCACCGGAGATGGCACAGAGACAGAAGTGGGGAGAGGGCTCGGCGCTAGGCCCACTATGCCCCTGTTTTGTATTCCCCCCCTGGACTAACCCTCACACCCCTTCATCCCACTCCCAGTTGTTCACCCTTGCCCCATGCCCACCCCCACCTGATTTGTGGCCCTTTCCCCCTCCCCATTGTAAATAGTTGTAAATATGTTTTGTATTTGTCACACATTTTTATTACATACGTTTTGTTATGACAACTGTGGTGGTCTCTGATTTGCAGTGGGCTTATGGTGCTTGGCTGCAGTGGTGTGCATGGTGTCAGGGGTGGTGCAGGCCTGGGCATGTGTGTGTCCGGCAGGGACCCACCTATGGTGTGGGTGGGGGACTCGGTCCCTGTCTGTGGTATGTGTGTTGTTCCCTGTGCACTGGATGCCTGTGTGCAGTGGTCCCTGGTGCATGCACTGTGTCCATGGCACCCCTGTCAATATGTCCATGGCCCGTGCAGCTGACACCCTTGCATGTCTGTGGTATGCACGGTCTGCTGGCATGTCAGTGATGGCTGTCCATGCTGGCCACCCTCTGGCCCTGGTGCTATGGTGGCTTGCCTCCTGTCACCAGTATGGTGCACATCTGCCTCAGGTGGCACTGTGGCCTATGTTGTTGTTTTCCCCCCTCCATGCTGTCGCTGGTGTCTGTTGTGGGGTCTGTGCTCTGATGTCTGTCACTTGTGCTCCGGCTGCATGCTGGTGATGGACGGCTTCATGGTGCATGCGTAGGATGGCTGGTACACCTGTGCCATGGTGGGGTGCTGGCCATGGGTACATAGCATCAGTGGTCGCACACCAGCGGAATCTGTTGCTCCACCATTGTGTCCCTGTGTTGGCATGCCCTTGGGTCTGGGTGGATGTTTGTCCATGCCCTGTGTTGCATCCTGTGTGGCGCGTGCCTCCATGCACCACTGTGGGTGTCTGTGCTGGCTGTTGGGGCCAGTGCTGGGACAGGGTGTGTGCTTGGGTGGGTGTACAGGGTGCTGTCCTGCTGGTGGTGGGGTCCAGGGCGGGCCTTGTCGCATGCGGGGTCCCTCGGGTACCGACACAGTGTCGACCTCTCTGCTGTGCCACAGGGGGGGCCATGCAGGGTGGCACTATGTCTGCAGTTGTTGCGTCGGTGGCTGGTGCCGCCCACTACAGGGTGCTCATAGTGGGGCTGCCATGCATGGCTCCATGGTGCACAGGTTTGCATTGTCACAGTGGGGGTGGTGGCATGCATTCAGTGCCATACACTGTTGGGCGCTGCTCCTGGGCAGGGTGTCTGGGGATCACTGTGCAGAGTGTGCTCTGCATTGGTTGGATGGGGTGGCACTGGGTGGCCAGCCCTCCTTGTGTTGCAGTCACTGCTTGCCAGGGGGTGTGCTGGGGCACCATGCCCCACTGTGGATTCAGTGCTGGTGTTCATGGACTGGTGGTTCATCCAGCTCACAACAGGTTGTGCAGTTCATGGGGTGTGGGAGGTGCTTTCTGCTCTGCTGCATGCTCCTCTGCCCATGGCTTCCATGGGTGGTGCACCCCTGCATCCTGTCCCTGCACATCCCTGGTTGTGCTACTGTGCTACTACCCTGCTCCACTGCACATCCCTGGTTGTGCTACTGTGCATCAGCTCTGCACCACTGCACATCCCTGGTTGTGCCATGGCGCAGCTGGCATGATATTCAGTTGTGTTGCACAAGTGCATCTTGGCCTGCACTGTGTTTGAATATCATGCGTGTTGCGCATGGGCACACTGCACGTGCGCCTGCTCCTGCTATTGCGCTACTTTGTGGTGCAGTTTGAATATCTGGGCCTTCCATTTTATTTTCCATATCATTTAACCAGTGTCTAAAATTATCTATCTTTAAGTTATTTACTTCATTTATTAATTAGTTAGTAAAGCCCTTGACTTATTTTAAGATAATTCTGCCATTGTCTTTTGTGGGTGTTACCAGGAAGGGTTGTTCAAACTATACTATGCCTGTGTGACTGCTTAGGGCCAGACACCACCAAATAAAGGTACCACTAGGGACTCTGTAGATGAAAGGAGGGGAGGAAATATGAAAGGTCTCAGGAGGAGTCTGTGGGGGTTTGAACTGGTCTCTGCATTTCTGGGGAAAGACACATAATAGAGTGTATAGGGCCCCCCCGAAGGTCTATACACACCTGTGGTTTTCTGATTTGTTGTGCAGTGGCCAAGAGGGTTCTCTCCCAGGCACACAGAATCGAGAGTGTTTTTGCACCCCCTCACATGGAAAGTGGGCACCACAGGATCCTCTGGCATATGTTCAGTTGTGAAACAATGAGCATGCTAAAAGGACATAGGAGGGGTAGCCCTGACCCTGTCACAAGAGGGATTCACTGTGATGCAGAAAATCGCACCTCACAGGAGTGGGCTTGTGACACACAGAGGTATCTATGTTACACCCAGATCTCTGCCTCATATTATCTTTTGCAAAGTCAAACCATACCACCCAGAATGGGAGATGCAGTATTGGGTAAAATAGGAGGTTGACTACTGTTACAGTGTTACCTACTGTTATGGTATTGCCTACTGCTATGACATTAATACCTATTATTGTCATGACAATTGTTACTGGGAATTTGAAAATCCTTTCATTACCTTTTGTTAGATTAGCTGTATTTGTCTTGACTAGGACATAATATATGCCTACTCCAGTCAAAAAACAACTGTCTAGATAGACTGTGCCTGCTATATTTGTATTATGTGATATCACTGTTTATTGTTACAGAGGACTCTGTTGATGTATTTGATGTGGACATCACATGTTTAGGTGGGGGAGAGTGTAACCCCCAAAATGGTGGGGCTTACCTGGACTCCCTTTACCACCCTAAACTGCTGACACTTTGTTTCTTGCTTTCTCTGGCCACTGGCACAGCAGCCTGTATGGTGACTGGAGGAGCTCAGCATGATGCAGCCTGCTGGTCTGTTTTCTTCTTTGCATTTAGCGCATCTGACTGTTTGCCCCGCCATACCCACTGCCAAAATGGAAGCCACATGACTGCTTGCACTGCCATGCCATGCCTGAAAGGACATCAGCCCTTGCAGTGTGCCCAGCCCCAAGGACACCAGAAAGCCTTCAGGGGGGCTGGAGATGCACTAAGAGAGGGAGGAGGGAAACCATGTGTTTGGCACTCTTGGCACCTGTTATCAGTGCAGTTCTCAGCCACACCTTATATAGGGACTGCCCTGCCAGGAGAAAGCAAGCAGTATGGAGCCCCCAACATGGCAGGGAAACCCTCAACTGACATAAAAGCTTAACTGGATAATTAGGCTCCAGCGTGCCTATATCATCTGGGAGCAGTGAATTTAAAAGAAGGGCAGGAGCCCAAATAAAATACTTTGGAGCCAGTATTCCCAATTGTTATGGGAGCTGCCATCTTGCCAACCCCTTACCCCACCACCAACCAATCAGAATCAGGGATCTTAGCATGTGACCAGAGAAGCATGATGGGAAAATGACTGTTTTGCATGCTTGGTGTCCTTTGCTGCAACCAATAGGGCATCAAGTGAACATTCTGCATACTAATTTTGTTGCTTGACAGACCTTTACACTAATCAGATACTGTCTTTGTCCAGAGAAAGCCTGTGGGCAGTTCCAGAACTAGGCACTCAGCAGTGACTGTTCACAGTGTGAGGAGGGCTTCTGCTACTGGCCAAAGCTAATGAGGGAAACCTACCTGGGGATTTTACAGTCATTCATCAAGAGGAGACTTCAAGGTTTCTACAACCTATCATAGAAACATAGAAACATAGAATTTGACGGCAGATAAGGACCGCTTGGCCCACCCAGTCTGCCCATTTCCCTACCTGATGGATAAGCTGCAGGTCCTAGTTAACCAGCAGCCTACTTCTTCCTACCCCCACCCCCTAGAATTGCCTTATGACTGTCCCATGCATGCTTGAATTCCACCACTGTTTTTGACTCCACAACCTCCTCTGGAAGGCTGTTCCATACATCCACAACCCTCTCTGTGAAAAAATACTTCCTTAAATTACCTCTGAGCCACCCCTTCTATCTTCAAATTGTGCCCCTTGTTCTTGCACACCTCTTTTTGAAAGATGCTACCCTCTTGGACGTTGTTGATTCCCTTGAGGTACTTGAAAGTTTCTATCATGTCTCCCTCTCCTCCTTTCCTCGAGGCTATACATATTAAGCTCCTTAAGTCTCTCTTCATATGTCTTCCGGTGCAGACCCTGCACCATTTGGTTGCCCTCCTCTGGACAGCTTCCATCCTGTCTATGTCTTTGCGAGATTGGGTCTCCAGAACTGCATGCAGTACTCAGATGGGGTCTCACTAGCTGTCTGTACAGAGGAATAATAACTTCCTGTTTTCTACTGGTGATGCCTCTTCCTATGCATCCAAGTATCCCCCCAGCCCTCCTTGCTGCCCTCTCACATTGCTTTCCCACCTTTAGGTCATCTGATATGACTACCCCCAGGTCCCTTTCCATTTTTGTTGTTGTTAGTATCTCACCCTCCATTGTGTACTCTTCCCCTGGGTTTTTGTTTCCCAGGTGCATTACCTTGCACTTCTTAGCATTGAATCTAAGCTGCCATACATTTGACCATTCCTCTAACCTTGCCAAGTTCCTTCTCATCCTTTCCACTCCACCTTGTGCATCAACTCTGTTGTAGATCTTTGTGTCATCTGCAAAGAGACATACTTTTCCTTCCAGTCCCTCTGCAATGTCGCTTATAAAGACATTGAAGAGGACTGGTCCTAATACTGAACCCTGCGGTACCCCACTACTAACCCCCCTTTTTTCAGAGTGGACTCCATTTACTATTACTCTCTGTGTCCTATTCTCCAGCCAATTCTTTACCCAGGCTGTCATCTTGGGACCCACTCCCAGGCTGGCTAACTTGTATATTAATCTTTTGTGTGGGACTGTGTCAAATGCCTTGCTAAAGTCTAGGTAGGCCATGTCCACAGCCCCTCCCTGATCAACTACTTTGGTCACCCAGTCAAAGAAATCTATCAGATTTGTCTGGCATGACCTTCCGCTGTGAATCCATGCTGCCTTGGGTCCTGTGCCCTCTGGCCTCTAGATACTCAACAATTCTTTCCTTCAGAGTGATTCCATCATTTTCCCTACCACTGAGGTTAAACTAACAGGTCTGTAGTTTCCTGCTTCTGCCTTGCTCCCACTTTTGTGAAGGGAATCACATCTGCCCTCCTCCAGTCCTCAGGTACCACCCCATCCTCCTCCCATGATTTGTTAAAGAGGGTAGTCAGTGGTGTCACTAGTTCTACCCTTAGTTCTTTTAGAATTCTGGGATGAATCCCATCAGGCCCCATTGCTTTGTCCACCTTCAGTTTTAAGAGTTCTTTCAGAACCCTTTCTTCTGTAAATGGGCTGGTATCAACTTCTGTATCCAGAGTGTTTCTACTGTTTGTTTTAGGTACCCTCTTCCTTTGTAAATACTGAGCAAAAGTATTTGTTTAGTATCTCTGCCCTTTTCACAGTCACCTCTGCCCACCCTCCCTCCCTTTACTAAGCCTCACTATCCTCCCTTGGTCTTACTTCATTCCCTGATGTACCTATAAAAGGTTTTATCCCCTTCTTAACTGAGTTGGCTATCTTTTCCTCGGTTTGGGCCTTTGCTGTTCTGACTGCCTTCCCAGCTTCCTTTTGCTTTAACTGATACAGTTCTCTGTCCTGCTCCTTCTGTGATTCCTTGTACTTCCTGAATGCTTTCTTTTTCTCTTGAACCTTCACTGCCACTTCCTTTGAGAACCATAGTGGTTTATTACCTCGTTTTGTTTTGTTTATTTGCTTTACACAAAGGCTTGTTACCTCTGTGATGGCAGTTTTTATTATTCCCCATTGTTCTTCCACCCCTCCTTCCTGCCCATTTGCTAGTGCATTCTTTAGGCACTCACCCATTTTGACAAAGTCAGCCCTCCTAAAATCCAGTACCTTTGTCTTTGTATGGCTCGACTCTGTTGCTGTGTTTATTGTGAACCATACTGTTCGATGGTCGCTAGTTCCCAGATGGCTACCCACTTCTAAATCTGTGATCCTCTCCTCATCTCCATTTGAGAGAACCAGGTCTAAGATTGTTCCCTCTCGAGTGGGCTCCAATACTAGTTGTCTAAGGCATGCCCCTAGGGCATCTAGAATAACCCCACTCTTAGAAGTGGCTGCTGCAACTGCATTCCAGTTAACATCTGGCATATTCAGATCACCCATCAGCAATATCTCCCCTTTTTCTGCCATACTAAGTATACTTTCTATCATTTCCTTGTCCATTGCCTCCCCCTGAGAAGGGGGTCTGTATACAACCCCTGTGCGGATTGTGGTGCCATTGCTGGTCTCCAAATTTACCCACAGTGCTTCTTCTCCTCCCTGTTTACCCTTTTGTTCTGTTGCTTTGATTCCTTCCCTTATGTAAAGAGCTACTCCTCCACCTCTTTTACCCTCCCTGTCCCTCCTGTAGATAGTGTATCCTGGTATGTTTACATCCCAGTCATGGTTTTGTGTGTACCATGTTTCTGTGACTGCCACGATATCCAGATGTTCCTCCTCCATCAAGGCCACTAATTCAGGAAGCTTGTTACTCAGACTACGGGCATTGGTACTCATTGCTCTCCATTTTTTGATGGCTTTACTTTCTGTTGCAGCATCCCCCACTGACCTTTCTACCTCTGTCTTTTTCCCATTTAGTACCCTGTTTTGTAGGGAGAGGCTGGGATTTTTCTGCTGCTTATCAGTGCCTCCCCCCTTGACTAGTTTAAAAGCTTGCCAATGAAGCATTTAAACTGATTGCTCAAAAGACTTGTTCCCTTCCTGGACAGATGCAGACCATCCTGCCAGTATAGGCTATCAAGTACATAGACTGGACTGCGTGTTTGCTGATTGTGTCAGAACAACACCTTTTGGAGAAAAAAGATTGTTTCGATGAAAGGAGTTAAATGTGTGCTCATTCAGTAATGGTGCCACAGCTGCCAGCCTGCAGTATAGATTGAGACTTTGTGTGAGTACTGCTGTGTTAAAGCCTGCATCAAGACTATCGACAGTTAGAGAACCAGCCAGTCAGTGCTACTGCTAGGCACTTGCTGACGTCCCTTACTAGGGTCTGAAAGCCTATACATGTGCGTGTGGCATGTGGCCCCTGATCCCTAGACTGATCTGTCCAGCAGAGGATGAGAGAGAGAAGCCAGAGAGGTCCAGATGACTGCCAGTGCAAAAAGCCTGATCCACATCCTGAGGCACCTGAGACCTGCGTCATTGAGCTGACTGCCCTCATCTGAGTAACTGATCAACCATTCAAGAGGACCTGCACCTGCAGAGAGGAGAAAGAGGAATTCAAGTTGTCAGGAATGCTAGTGACACCAGAACTGTGACTATTCTTAGGGCTTGCCCTGCAACTGGGGCTGTGTATAAAGTTTGTTACCAAAGCAACAGCTTTGGCCACCAGGCCAGGATCTACAAATACCTCCCTTGAGGTTTGTCATTTAACCAACTGCATATCCTATTGGGTTTAGATTTAAGAAAAGTCTTTATTCTGCATTATTATGCACCACCGTCAGTCAGCCAGGTGCAAGTTCATTGGGTCTGGACCACGTATCCAGCTGGGTACCCAGTGTAACACAGAGTGCTCCCAGGTAGTTTAATGGGGTTGCAAACTGGTACCAATGGGACACATGTAGTGCCCCCACTACAGGGGCTGGTAATACCACTGTATTGCATTACCTGGTGCAGTGGGCACTACTACCATTTTAAAGTGTTTTTAATGGACCTGACCTAGTCAGGCACCTAACTTCAGCCCTGGTCCATTAAAGTATAGAAGAGCTGAAAAAAGAGTTTGCACTGCATTTCCCTATCCCTTGTGAAAAACCCTCAATAAATATGTTACTGTTATTTTACATTTTGCTTTGTGAGCATATTAGCGGTAGTAAGTCATCAACTACACTTTAGTACTGCATCACAGGGGGTTCTACGCTCTGACAGTAGATCCAGTTAAACTAATCTCTGGGTGGAGGCCTCATGTAAATTAAAACTATCTGGATACAAATCCCCCAAATCAGGAAAATAAGAACCCAGGCCCCTTAGCCTTGTTTGAATCCCCTGACGAAGCTCTCACGAGTGAAGCGCTGGGGTAGTCTGGGCGTCCTGCTTTTTTGGAAGCTGGTGGCTACATATTTTTGCACTAAATGAATAATTTATACAGCATTTAGTTCTTTAGTGCCATTCTTTTGGGATCTTGTTTGAGCCCACAAGACTGGGACAGTAACTGCAACTGCAACATCTACGATGACCCGGTTACACATGGTCAAGTTTTCACCAGGGCACGTCAAGGCAAAGGAGCTCAGCAGGGAAATGGTTGAGCTGCTGGTGGAGAACTTACTGCCCTTCTCCTTTGCCTCCAGACCAATGTTCCACCAATTAATGCATACAGTGGAGCCTTGGTACTTTGTGCCCTCAATGCATTTTTTCCCCCAGGTGTCCTTGCCAGAGCTGTTTAGGAGCAGTGTGCTAAACTTTGCCATAACTTGCATCAGTTTACCATCCCACAAGTATATTTTCAACCACCAGGGTGGGGTGTGCACATTTATGGAACCCAAACAGACAAAAGAGAGAAATAAATAAGTTCCAAGTTCCAGCTAAGGCACTTGTTGCATTCTCTCTTCTGTTTATTTGCATCCCACAAGTCCACCTGACAACTGACATGTGGATGAGTGGTCAGGCCATGGATTATATAGCACTGATGGCACATTGGGTATGTCTGACTGATACAGAATAGAAAAGGCTGGAGGGCATTGTCAGCAGTGTCCCAGATCTGTTGCTGCTGACAACACCCATACCACAGATAACCTCCTGACCAAGCTGGAGGAGGTTGTTTACAGCTGGCCAATAAGTAGTAGTCTGGAGACTGGGGTTGCTGTGACTGCCAGTGCTGCCGATGTCTTGAAAACTGTGGAAGATGATGGGTACACCAATGTGCCATGTCTTACCCACTGTCTATATTTGGTGGTGTGTAATCTGCTGCACAAAACAGAACTGTCGAAGACATAGTGGGTACAGTTAACATAAATATGTATCCACTTTTCACACTCTGTAAATTCCAGGAGGGAACTTTGTGGGCTCCAGCATCAGAAAACCTTCTGGAACACACTCTAATAAGGAATGTGTAATGACGCAGAACTTAACATAAAATGTTGGACTGATCCAAGAGCAGAAGCTGGCAATCCACATAACTATCTGCTCTGAAATAAAATTGGAGGAGCAGATGTCCCACTGAGATAGTAAAGAAATTGGTGAAGGTCTTGGAGCCATTCGACAATGTCATGAGGAAAGTCATTTTTAACTTGTTATGCATGAGCATGATTCTGCCACAGCCCAGATTCTTGTACTTATTCTTGGAGCAGAGAGTGAGTAGTATGGAAGGCATGATGCTGAATCTGGCATCAAGGGTATTATCAACTTAATTGAATTTCCTCCGATGCAACTGAAGAGTACAAAATATGTTTAGGGGGACAAATATGTTCTGTCAGTGATGCTGGATCCACAGTTCACAGATCAGCTGGGTAATATCCTGCCTCCCGAGACTGATATTCAACAGTGGTGAGCTATTATTCATGACCATTTGGAGAAGATAGCTGATTTTTGTCCCATAGAACATGTTGAGGTTGAAGGGCACATGGAGAGCACTGAGGAAGCAGAGTTGGATAATGAGGAGGAGTGTTTGCCTGCACCAGGGATATCACTTTTAGATTGGATGTCTTCCATAAACCTTATGGTGAGGACTACGTAGAACGCAGTCTCACAAAAATCCATGAATCTTGGCAGTCAATTTGAGGACTACTGGAGAGACTTGCTTATGGTTCCAATTCTCTACAGTACTGGAGCTCCAAGATATGCATGGCCTAAGCTGTTTTGGCTGTCAGTCTATTTCTTATCATGCCCATGGAACACTGTGAATTCAGAGCATGTTTTCAGCATTGCTGGAGTCATTGCAAGTGACAGCCATACCAGACTGAGTATGGCCAGTGTGGAGATGCTCACATTTCTGAAAATGAAGAAGAACTTTGGACAATGTCCTTGTCACCCTCTGGATGTCTGTTTTAACAGCTCCTCCCTGGAGAGTCAGGGGGGGAGAGGGGCTGGTGCTGCAGACACTGGATGGGAAATATAGAAACACAGAAATTGTCAGCAGATAAGGACTGCTAGGCCCATCCAGTCTGCCCATAGGCCCTATACAAGTATGCATCCACTCACCCTAAGCAGTCAATGGCTTTTCATCACTCCCTTCCCACCCAAGGTTCCTCTGTGCTTGTCCCAGGCATGTTTAAACTCCTCCACTTTGCTTGCCCCACCACCTCTTGTGGCAGACTATTTCAGTGTTCACCACCCTCTCTGTGTAGAAAAACTTCCTCACTTTACCCCCCCTCCAATTTCATATCGTACCCCCTTGTTCTGGTATCTTTTCAACATTGGAAAAGATCTCCCACCTGCACCATGTTTATGCCTTTGAGGTACTTAAAAGTTTCTATTATGTCACCCCTTTCTCTCCTCTCCTCTCCTCCAGTGAATACATATTAACGTCTCTTAGTCTCTCCTCATATGTTTTGTGGTACAAACCATGCACCATCTTTGTCGCCCTTCTCTGGACAGCCTCCACCTTGTTTATGTCCTTACACATGTGTGGTCTCCAGTACTGCATGCAGTACTCCAGGTGAGGCCTTACCAGTGTTTTATACAATGGCATCACCACTTCCCACCTCCTACTAGTAATACCTCTGCCTATGCACCCCAGCATGCCACTGGCCCTTCCGGCAGCCTTTGCACATTGCTTTGATACCTTAAGGTCATCAGATATAATAATCCCTAGGTCTCACTCCTCTTTGGTGACAGTCAGCACCTCCTCCCCATACTGTAGCTCTCCCCAGGGTTCCCCCTACCCAGGTGCATTATCTTGCACTTTTTTGCAATGAACCTCAGTTGCAACACCTCCAACCATCTTAAAAGCTTCTCCAAGTACCTTTTCATTTTGTGCACCCCTTCTGGAGTATCCACCCTGTTGCAGATCTTGGTGTCATCTGCAAATAGGCAGACTTTTCCTTCCAGCCCCTCTGCAATGTCACTAATGAAGATATTGAACAGGACTGGTCCCAGTACTAATCCTTGTGGCACTTGACTGATCACCCTTCTCTCCCCGGATTGGATTCAGTTTACCACCACCCTCTGCCTTCTGTCCATCAGCCAGTTTCTAACCCACTGTATCATCTTATGCCCCATGCCCAGGCTACTCATCTTGTTAACCAGCCTTCTGTGTGGGACAGTATCGAAGGCTTTGCTGAAATCCAGGTAGGCAACATCTACAGCCCCTCCCTGATTCACTTCCCTAGTCATCCAATCAAAAAATCTATCAGATTAATTTGACAAGGCCTTCCTGATGAGAATACATGCTGCCTGTGATGACAAAGAAGATGAGACAGTGTAATACTAAGCTATTTGGCTGTGGTCTAGGTGGAAAATTATGCCAAAAAGTACCACCATGTCTCATCTTTGGAATCAACCATCTGTAAAGGTGTCTCGCTTTGTCATGATCATTACTCACAGATGGCGGAATCGACAAGTATTACCTAATTATGGTGTACAGTACAGTACCGTACCCTCTTCTCTTGTCCATGACCACTCCTTCCATGTCATCTCTGTGTGCATTGTAGTTGGATTGTTTACCAGACTGGTTAATTACATCAACAGACCAAGATGTCCCTCCAGACTCCCCACTCCCATATCTGTCCCCTCCTGTGTCAGTCTGTTATGCATCTTCTTTAAGTTCAAACCCACAACTCATTGTTGCATCATATGCAGTGCTGCCTCAATACATAAGCTTATGTATATATGTTTTCTCAGACACCAAAAACAATGGTGGCCATCATGGCATATTGTAGCAGCAGGCTGGTGTGCTGTGTAATTTACCAATGCATTTCTATTTAATTTCTGAAGCTACTACTATATACATATGTTGTATTATGTTTCTTTAGCCTGTAGAATTGTGATGCGTGATGAGAGGTGCTAAAATAAATATTGTAAATATTGTTTGTCTTGTCAGTGTTGTGTGCTGTTACATCGCTGATATCAGTGTGTGTTATATATATATATATATATATATATATATATATATATATGTTATGCATATAGTAAAGTCACTTTTGCTACAATAATAATAATAAATAATAATAACAACATGTGTATTTATGGAGAGAGGAAGGATCTGATTGTTCTTTAAAAAAAATCAAAAAATACAAAATATTTAAAAATCCCAAAAAATGTACTTTTCTCATCAAATGTATACATAATTTGTAAATAGTATCTCTGTATGTCTCTTGTTCTGTGTCTTTACTTTTTGTCTTTTGGTATCTTTGAGTTGCCTCCCCCTTAAACTCGCCACTATTCCTCCTTCTACTCCAACAGCACTGCCCTCCATAGCTACACTGCACGTAGCTGTTCCTGCTACAACCCTCCTTAACTCTGTCCCCTAAAACTCCAGTAAAGACTCCCCCCCACTCTGCACTTATACCTTGACCTTCCCTGTTGTAACTCCACCCCCCCTCCTTCTTAGCTCCCAACACTCCTTCTCTTTTCTCCCTTTTCCCTCCCCGGCTGGCCGTCCCTGCACTCATAATGTGATTCCCAGCATCCTGAAGTTGTCTCATGGGCACTGCCCGAGCCTCCCCTAGTTTTAAAGCTCTCACTTCCTCCCTCTCTCCTCTACCCTCTCCATATTTCTACACCCATCTCTCACCCTCCATTCTCTCTAGCCTTCTCAGTCCCATTATAGGGTTCTCTGCATCCTGAAGGGGTCCTTCTGGGATAGGCTTCCCTTTCCCTCCCACCTTCACTCACCTCTACTGGCCTTCCCCACCCCTTGCAGGGTTCCCAGCATCCTCAAGGGTTCTGTTGGGTTGGTCCTATGCATCTCCTAGATGTTAACCCTTATTTTGTGCCCTCTATCCCTACCTTCTTCAAAGTCCCTCTGCCATCTTCCCCCCCTTTTCACTCTACTCCTCTCAGTCCCCTTGCAGGGTTGGGGCGGACATTCTGTCTTTGGTGTACCAGTGTGTTTCACTGGGAGGAAACTCAGTTGCTTTTGGCTAGCGCTCCTCGCTTCTTTACATGAGAGGAGGAGTGTGTATGGTTTTTAGGCAACACCACACTCCGCTCACTAAATGCTTTGGCCTTGCTGCTTTTTTGGGGCACTGAATTTTAAGCCTGTTTCTATGTGTGGTGCTCTTGCCTGAGCTTCTGGCCACTGGCTACTTAAACCCAGTGCATTTTTTGGAAGACATAGCAGCCCAATTTACATTGGGGTGGACATTCTGTCTTTGGTGTACCAGTGTGTTTCACTGGGAGGTAACTCAGTCACTTTTGGCTAGCGCTCCTCGCTTCTTTACCCGAGTGGAGTAGTGTGTATGGTTGCTAAGCAACACCTCACTCCGCTCGCAAAATGCTTTGGACTTGCTACTTTTTTGGGGCACTGAATTTTAAGTCTGTTTCTATGTGGGGCTCTTGCCTGACCTCTTAAGGGCAGACAAAACCCCTGGTTTAATTGTTTTAGTTTGGCTGTAGTGAGGGACCCGAAGTACGAAGGGCACGGAGCTTCTGGCCACTGGCTACTTAAACCCAGTGCATTTTTTGGAAGCCATAGCAGCCCAATCTACATTGGGGTGGACATTATGTCTTTGATGTACCAGTGTGTTTCACTGGGAGGTAACTCAGTTGCTTTTGGCTAGTGCTCCTCACTTCTTTACCCGAGCGGAGTAGTGTGTATGGTTGCTAGGCAGCTCCACACTCCGCTCATGAAATGCTTTGGCCTTGCTGCTTTTTTGGGGCACTGAATTTTAAGCCTGTTTCTATGTGGGGCCTTGCCTGACCTTTAAGGGCAGACAAACCCCCTGGTTTAATTGTCTTACTTTGGCTGTAGCAAGGGACTGGAAGTACAAAGGGCACAGAACTTCCAGTTCTTATTGTTTAAAATCAGTGGTAATGGTGAGTGCCTGCAAGCCCAGCACCTGCGAGCCCAGCAAAGGTGACACAGCTAAGGCTGTAGCTGTGTCTGCCATGTCAGTGGGGTAAGAGGGGAAGGGGGCAGGAATGATCGGAAGACAATTGAGCAATACAGTAGAGCACCAAGGCATCCTTAATCCACCATGTAGCAATTGGATACTATGCAGCAAATGTGCTATGATGGGGCAGATAGGATTGATGGAGGGGCACACTTGCAATAATTGTAAACACAAAGTAAAGTTGGAAGCGAAAATTAGTGTATTGCAAGAAAGGATAGCAGTCCAAACAAGGATCAGTGAGACTTCGAGATTTGTACAAACAACAAAATCCATAATAGAAGATACAAAAAGGGAAATAGTAACTAAACAGGTTAACAAGGGACTCTGTGACAAAAGAAAAGCAAGTATGGATGAGATACTCCTTGATGAGGAAGAAGATGATAATTGGAATGTTATTCAGAAGGGACCTAGAAAACGTAGAAGAGGTGGTGTAATTACTTTAGAATTAAGTAACAGATTTAATGGTTTAGAGGATGAGGGGGGTACTCTGCCGCAGGATGGTGAAAAAAAGGGTTAACAGTTTGGATTCGACCAGGGAAGTACCTTGCTCTACTTCAAGTGTAAATGACAAATTAATAGTACCCTCCTAACCATTTTATTTTTATTTTTTTATTTTATTACAACTAGGATTACAAGTACCTTTGAGCCAGGCTCTTTTACAAAAGTTCCACGTCAGAGAACAAATACAATACAAGTTACAGAAATAGGAACAAAACAATAAATAGGTCAGCATATTAGGTTACAATTGTAGCTCAATACAATAGCTGGAATAAGTAAAATGTATACATGGGAACACAGAGTAACAGAGGAATAAGTAGGAGGGAGGGTGGAAGATGAAGATAAAAGTGAGGAGCGAGGTTGGAGAGGGCAGGAATTGCAGCCAAAGGGCATGGTCATCAACTGGGAGCAGGCTGAAACTAGTCAACAAAAAGGGAAAGATCACTGAGGGCTCAGAAGAGGTGGGGGTGAAGGGGGGAAAGTCAGGAGTGGTGAAAAGAAAGAAGAAATAAAGAAGTAACATAGAGCAAAAGGAGGGGATGGAGATGTGGTAGGTGATAGCTGGAGGAAACAAAAACGAGAGGGCTGAGTAGATTATAGGTAGCATTCACAGGAACTAGAGTTAGCAAGGTGGAGGTGGAGTTTATGTTTGAATGAGCCAAGGGTGGTAGTGGAGGAGATGTCAGGATTGAGCACATTTAACCAGCTAGGCGCTCTGAAGGCAAAGGATCTTTGGCCCTGAGAGTTGCGACAGCGGGAAACCTAAAGGAGCTGGTATTCAGAGGCCCTGGTGTTACGTGGCTTTAGTCTAGAACTAAGCAGTGCTTGGACTCCTCGCGGAGCGAGGCCCATGGTTACTTTCTTTGCCATAATGCAGGTTTGGAATTTTATGCAATTTGAAAGTTGAAGCCAGCCAGATCAGGCATACAGGTCACATGTATGAGCGAGACAATGAGCACCAGAGATAAGCCTGCAGGCCTTGTTAAGTGATGATGAAATTCGTCTCAGGGCAGTGGCAGAGCCATAGATTATAAGACCATAATCAATGATGGAGACCACCAAGCTTTGGAGGGCAATCATCAGTGCTTCTGCAGTAAGGTGTTGTCTATGTCGATAAAGTAGGCCTAGGCGCATATTTGCTGATTTGGCAACATTGTCTATGTGTGCCCCATAGGAGAGATTTGAGTCCAGGGATAACCCTAGGTATTTGAATGACTGCACTTGCTCAAGGGTGTTGCCATTGCTGGTAGAGATAGCTAGGGGGTGAGATCTATGCCTGTTTTGAGAGCTGTTAAAGAGCACTATTTTGTTTTTTTTTATGATTGAGGACAAGCTTATGATGAGTGAACCAGTTTTCCACTGCAGCAAAGCCTTGCTGAAGATTGGTCTGCAGGAGCACAGGGTCCTTGTCGGAAGAAAAGATAACAGCATCATCAGCATAGAGTATAATCTGTTCAGTGCAAGATTTCAGGAGCGTGTTAAGAAAAAGGCTGAAGAGTAACGGACCAAGGTTGGATCCCTGAGGGACTCCAGATCGGACCGGTCTGAGGTCTGAGAGTGTCCCAGCAATTTTGACTCATTGAGATCTGTTTTGCAGATAGCTGTTAAACCATGAGACAGTGTCAGGAGAGAGTACTAAATGCTGGAGTTGTTGGATCAGCAGACGATGGTGGACTGTGTCGAAGGCCTTGGTCAGATATAGAAATACTGCCCCGGTTAAGTGACCCATATCCAATGTGCCATGCAGTTGCTCCAGTGAACTCCAGTAATGCAGAAGAGGTGCTATGACCTTTTCTGAAGCCATGTTGTTGTGGGCATAGGAGATTGTGTTTGTCCAGGTAGTCCGTGAGTTGGTTGGATACTATGCGTTCGAGTGCCTTGGAGAGAGGTGGTAGCATCGAAATCGGCCGATAGTTTGCATGGCAGATCTTATCCCCACTTTTGTGGACTGGAGTAACTGTAGCTGCCTTCCATTTGTCAGGGAACTGACCAGTACTAAGGGAGAGATTGAGAATGTGTGTTAATGGGACTAGAACCTCATCCATAGTTAGGGTTAGGAGTTTTAGATCCAGCGAGTCTCCACTTGATCTTGACTTTGAAATTGCTTTGGTTATGTGTGTTCAGGCATCGTGCAGATTAATTCCTTTGAAGTGGAAGTGCGGGAGAGTGGTAGGCGGATCATCGGGGATAGCGTGGGTAGTGTCAAGGAAAAAATCCGGGGGAAGGATGCTGCTGAGATCGGTAAATGCATCATTAAAGGTGTTCGCAATGACCAGAGGATCCAAGGTGATGGCCTCATCAACCTTTAGCATGGTTGGGGAGGATTTAGTTTGTTTCCCTGTAACTTCTTTGATATTCTTCCAGAAAGCCGACCCCTTTCCCCAGGAGTTTGAAGGAGCTTCTTTGTAGTAGGCATTTTTCAGTAGCCGTATGGATTTAGTGCAGTTATTGCAGGCACATTTGTAGTTCTGTATGTCATGCTGGGCCAGAGTCTCTAGCCAGGGCCCAAAGGTGGTCCCAAGCCTTTAGCTGGGCAATAAGCTCTCCAGTTAGCCATGGGTTGCAGAGCGCTTTGACTTTTAATTTTTTAAGTGGGGCATAGGTGTCACAGGCTGCGTTGAAGGAGGAGATAATGAGGTCAAGAGCTGTGTTAACATCTGACAACCATGATACCAGAGATGACCCTGTTGTACCAAGTAAAGATATACTGGGAAGTAGGCCACCATTTAGCCCTCCAATCAACCCTGGGTCAAAACACAGATATAGTAATTATAAGTGACTCTATGTTAAAAACAGCTGACAGGATTATTTGTAATAATAGGAAAGAACAGGTAACAATGTCCTGCCTATCAGGGGCTGGGATAGCTGATGTTAAACAACGTTTAGGTGGATTCCTAGAGAATGTGAAGAATCCTGTGATCTTTCTGCATATAGGTACCAACGATATTGGGAGAAGGAATTTTGCCAATATTCAAAGGGATTTTGAAGGAGTAGGCAGGGTACTGCAAGATAAAAATATACCATTAATAGTTTCAGAGGTCATTCCAGTACCACTGGCAAGCATCCATAGAACTAGAGATATAGTTAGATTTAACGGATGGATTAAGAGGTGGTGTTTAAGAGATAAGTTTCAATTATTGGAACATTGGCAAATATTTGTTAATGTCCTTCATTTATTTGCTAAGGATGGCTTGCACCTTAATAAAAATGAGATAAGGATACTGGCTGATAGATTTAACACTAAGATTCAGAATATTTTAAACCTGTAGTAGGGGGAGAGGGTGGTAGCTCTTCATCTAACAATAAAATAAAAAATGATCAGGAAAATAAGTTCCACAGTTTTGAAAGATCTGACAGCTGGACTGTTTTGTTGGCAAATGCCCATAGTTTAGTCAATAAAAAAGAGGAGTTGGAGGTAATATTTAAGAAGGAAAATATCAAGATGTGCGCAGTAACAGAAACTTGGAGGAAAATGGATGACTGGGGAATAAATATAGATGGTTATCAGGTATTTAGATGTGATAGGGAGGGGAGACGAGGAGGAGGGGTGGCACTCTATGGACAAAATGGTATTATAGCACACAAAATTACATCACCATTGGACTCTGGATTTGAACATCTTGTAGTGCAGATTGTGCCCCCTTGGGGAAAGCAAATATTGGTAGGAGTCTACTGTAGGCTGCCCTCTCTAAACAGTGGAAAACCCCTTAAATTGATTTAGCATATTAAGGAGTTAGATTCATCAAAAAATATTTTACTCCTCTGTGATTTTAATTTTAACGTTATAAATTGGAAATCCTGGACTCCTTCTTCCACTGGGGAGACAGCATTTTTGGAAGCAATTGATACACTAGCATTACAAAACTATGTGCAGGAAGGGACAAGAAATTCAAATATGTTGGATCTAGCCATTAGCAATATGAGGGACCAAATCATAGGATATAGAGTCAGAGAGCCTTTGTCGGGTAGTGACCATAATATGGTTGAGCTAGAAATCGAAATTAAAGAAAGGATTCAGGTGGGGTCTACTGAGATTAAAAATTATAATAATGTAAATTATGACAAATTATGGATGATAGCTGGCAACTGGGATTGGAAGACAAAGTTTACAGACCTTGGAGCTGAGGAAATGTGGAGAGAATTTAAAGCATTTTTGCACGATTTAAGATAAACTGAAATTCCCACTAAGGTTAAATATAATTTAACGGGGACAATTCCATTTTGGGATTCCAATAAAATTCATAGGGTTATTAAAAGGAAAAATAGGGCCCACAAACAGCTAAAAAGGTATAATGGTACGAGGTCCAAACTTGAATATAAAATAAGATTAAGGGAGTTTAAAAAGAGAAATAGTAAGAGCTAAGAAGAACTTCAAAAAAAATTTAGTCTCCTGAGTAGCTGACAATAAGAAGGCATTCTATGGCTATATTGCTTCCTTAAAACAAAAAGCTAACAAAGTGGGACCTCTATTGGTAGGTGAAAATGGAGTTTCCAATAACAAGAAAATGGCTATGGAATTCAATAAATACTATAATAGTGTTTATATAACTGAGCCCATATCCAATAGGGTGTTTCCTATTGAAGCTACTGATACTTTGAAAATATCTGTCAGAACAGTCTATGAAAAACTGATGAATCTGAAAGTAACTACTCTTACTGGACCAGACGAGTTGCACCCTAGACTACTTAAGGAATTAGCTCCATTGATAAGTGACCCTATCCAGGTCATTTTCCAGTCTTCTCTAGATAATGGAATGATACCAGACGACTGGAAGATGGCCAATGTGATTCCAATACATAAGAAAGGTCCTAAAACAGATTGCTCAAACTATGCGTCCTATAAGTCTTACTAGTATAATTAGCAAAGTACTAGAATCTATTATTAAGGAGTATATTGAAAGACAGGTAAGGGAAGAGGGATTTGTGGATGTGAGGCAGCATGGATTCACAGGGGGTAGGTGAGTTGTGACCAATTTACTGTCCTTTTTTGACATAGTGAGTTCTGCGTTGGATAACAACTTATCAGTAGCATTCGATACAGTATCGCATAAAGAACTGCTCGATACATTGGGTGAACTGGGAATAGATCACTATGTTTTTAGATGGATTGCTGCCTGGTTGGACAATAGGAAACAGCGAGTTTGTATAAAAGGTCAGATGTCAGACTGGTCCCCAGTGTCCAGTAGTGTCCCTCAGGGATCTGTTTTGGGGCCGGTCTTGTTTGGTGTACTGATTTCCTCTTTAGATTGTGATATAAATGTATGGCTTGTTACGTTTGCAGATTACATGAAATGTGGTGCAGTAGTCACCAACAAACTGGATGCTAAGCGATTTCAGGAAAACATTGATTAATTGTATAAATCAGCCATGGGGAAAAGACTAAAATTCAATCTACCAAAGTGTAAGATTATGCACTTGGGAAGAAATAATCAAGACTTTAAGTACACCTTAGATGTGGTTGGTCTATCATCAACAGATGTAGAAAAAGATTTAGGAATATGGGTTAACAAAGAATTGATTTCTCTCATCATTGTACAGTGACTGTTAAAAAAGCCTACGGGATTCTAGCATCTATTATGAGGAACATAAAAACTAGGGAAAGGGACGTGATTGTGCCCCTTTACCGGTCTCTTGTTAGACGCCATTTGGAATATGCTGGTTGTGTATGGCAACCCAGATTAAAACAGAATATGAGGAGCCTGGAGGGGGTTCAGAGTTGGGGAACTAGGGGGATAAAGGGTTTGGAGAATCTCTCCTATGAGGATAGACTGAGAGAACTTGGACTGTACTCACTTCAGTATAGGAGATATCGAGGGGATATGTGCCTGATTTACAGAGCATACAGGGCACCTGACATATGGGAATGTATAGGTTTAAAAGGCCGGCCAAATATAGTTACTAACCAGGGTCACCAATATCAACCTACAGGAGAAAGGTATAACAGAAATAAAAGAGGAGACTGGTTCTCAAAACGCATAGTTACCCAATGGAATACTCTACCTACTTTGGTGGTCTCTAGTGAAACTATGAATCAGTTTAAGACAGCCCTTGATAAATATAAGATTAATCATCTTTACCAATCATGTAACTAGACTGTGCAGGACAATAATGGCCTAACAGCTAAAGTTCCTGATTTCTTCCTATGATTCCTATGATGAAGGGGTCCCTCAGGGACTAGGCTCCTCCCTTCCTCCTCAATTCACCCTTTCCACCTCGGACCTGTGCTTTAATACTTCTTTGTCCCCAAATTAACTTCTTGTTCTACCCACACGCACTTAGATCCATCTATCCCTCTTGAACTTTTGTACCTTTTTACTTTTCTCTATATGATCTCAAACTTGTTGTCTCTCCCTGCTCTGGCTTTCCTTCCTTTTTCATAATAGCTAAACTCCCTCTTTGCTTACTTTTCCATGTCCGTCCATGTCTGTGCTGATGCTTCCCCCTACCTCCCCTTGCACTTATGTTTGTTCTCTCACATTAACCTTATTGTATGGTACACTGTATATATCACCTGTCTTATGCAAATTACTTGCTCTACCAATGCACTTTATTGTATGGTACGCTGTATATTCACCTGTCTTATGCAAATGTATGTAAATGTTGACTTATGTAGCTTGAATGTATGTATTATTGCTCCATCCTCATTTTACCCCTTCCCCCCAGGTCGCACCGGGAGACGAGCAACTTGTTGCTCAGTGTGCCTTCCTGGTGAAACATTTCAATAAATAAATAAATAAAAGTTGCCTGATCAAGAAGTATTACATTTATGTTTGACTGTCACTTGGCTGTCTGTCTTTACTGATTTAATGACCCCCATCCCACCATGCAACAGAACCATTAACCTGCTACAATCACTCATTAAGAGCAAGCATCTTCTTGACTCCACTGCAAAGGTCAAGACCTGACTCATGTAAGGTATCCTGGAATTTTATGATGTTCTGGTGCTAAAGCCTGCTGTAGTTATACTGCATTAGTCAGTGCTGTTGCTGTTCTTTTCATTCTCTATGTTCTTGTCTTATGCTGGCCATGAAACTTTTCAAGGCATGGTAAGTGCCCTGCTGTGTTCTGTAGTTTAAAGTGTCTCTGAATTAGAAAAAATGCTTTTTAGAGAATACAGGGGCTTCACAAGACATGTTACAGAACTGAATGAGAGTATAACTTCTGCTGGCTTGTGCACATACACATTATCAACTCCCATGATACCCCACAAGAGTGAAGCGACCTCATTTTATTTAAATTAGGATGAAATTAGGGGGAGGCAACAGAGGGAATCTTTGTTCACGCCTAAAAGGTGCACAGATATACAGAAAATATGCTGAGGGGACCTTCCCCTTAATAGAAAGACTTGTCCGAGCTCAGGAGGCATATATTGAGCCTCACTGAACAACAATTCAGAGAAAAATAGTCATTACATCCATGATACCATAAAACCCCACATTCAAAATTCATGCCTATGTAAGCAGTAATATCTGATAATATAGCACAGCACAAGGGTTGCTCCCACAGCGCGGGTGCTCCAAAGTCCAACAAATTACTTGCTAGGGGAGGAGGACTCATCACTCTGCTACACACAAGCAAATTCATGAAACTGTGGCTCACTCTTCATGCAATCAGTGTTTATTCATCTTACAAATTCTTCACAAACAGGGCTACAGTAAAGCCAAAGTAGCCCAACGAGGTACCCAAAAACAGCAACATTTCATACTGACTTCCTGGGTACTTTGTTAAGCTAAAGTGCCCCTCCCCCCATAGTGCATCCTTATATACACCTAGAAGTCTCATACCCCCACTTCCCCACTTGTCTTATAGCTGCCCTCCCTTGGGAATACAATAGCACTTTGAATCGTGTGCTCAGCCTACTACTTCTAGCACTTCAAATGTGTTATCCATCCTCTAACCTTTACCCTACTGGATCACCTGCTCTTGGTTTGTTGCAACGTATGCTACATCTGAACATGGTTTTGTTTACCCTGGCCAGTTGGTCTGGGTTATTTCTGCTCTGTAATTGTACTACACTGTTTTGTTTTAGTAATTGTACTTGTATTGCTGTGCTTTTGCTATGTGTTTGCCTGTTCTCTCAATTCTTCTACCTCCCACCCAGAACGCTTCTGGAAACTAGCTGTTCACAGCTCATGTGGTCTTTCCTAGTGAAACATTTTCCAAATAAATTTTATTTTTTTTATTTTATTGAAATCTAGGATTACAAATACCTTTGAGCAGGAACTGCTCATTTACAAAGGTTCCACGTCGAAGGAATGGGGGTAGACATACATACAAAGGTCAACATAATAACACATAGTTACACAATAACAAGAAGTATGAGACTGAGGCTTAGGAAATTCCAGTAATTCAAAATGTGCCAAATGTTAGGTAGCATGACATAACCAGCCAAGGGCAATCTTGGAAATAAGCACTGCAGGTGAGAGGGAAGGGGGTATGCAGGCAGGAAGGCCATTGTCGGAGGGTAGAGGGTGAGGGTAAGAGCTCTAAAGGGGGGAAGGAGAGGGAGAGAGAGAGAGCGAGAGGAGGGATAAAAGTCAGGAAATGCCCTGGGGGAGGAAAGGGAGAGGGGGCAAGGGGGTAGGCAGGTAGATGGAGGCAAGGCGGGGAGACAGAGCTTTCAAGACTGAAGTGGAGGGCAGTGAATGGTGGGCCCCTGATTAGGCGAGGCAGTCACAATGACTAGTTGAAATTAGATGAAGTTGGAGTTGTCTCTTAAAAGGGCCAAGAGCAGCAGCAGTAAGAGTTTCTTTGTTGAGAGTATTGTACCACTGTGGTACTCTGTGGGCAAAGGTCCTCTGGCCCATGGTAGTCCGGCATCTGGGAACAAGGAAGGTTAGTTGTTGTGAACTTCTAGTTCTCTGGGTGCTGTGGTGGTCAATAAGTAGCTTTTCAATGCCCAGGGCATGACTCCGAGGAGGACTTTTTTGGCTAAGAGGCAGGTTTGATATTGTATCCGGCTGATGAGAGGTAGCCATCCTGCCCGAGTGTACAGGTCACAAGTGTGTGTAAGTTGATCAGCCCCAGTTAGCAGCCTGCATGCTTTGTTGAGTGCAACTGTAATTCTGCGGAGGGCAGAGGCGGAGGCAGAGCCATAAATTGCTAGCCCGTAATTGATGATGGAGGTGACAGAGCTGTTGATAGCCAACCGGAGAGTGTCAGGAGTCATGCAGTGTTTGTGCCTGTAGAGCAGGCCTATACAGATGTTGGTGGCTTTGGCGACAGAATCTATGTGCCGATGGTAGGACAGTGAGCTGTCCAATGTGACACCTAGGTATTTAAAATCAGGAACGTGTTCAAGTAAGGTCCCTGTTTGGTTTAGGATGGTGAGGTCACGGGATTTGTACTTGCTCCTGGTGTTGTAGAAGGTCATAACCTTTGTTTTGCTGTAGTTCATGACCAGTTTGTGTGACTTGAACCATTCTTCGATGCGCATGAATTCAAGCTGTAATTGTTTCTCGAGGAGCTCTGCATTTTTGGTGGTTGGTGAACATGACTGCGTCATCAGTGTAGAACAGTAATTTCTGGTAACAGACACTGGGAAGGTCGTTGAGGAAGAAGCTGAAGAGTAGTGGCCCCAGGATGGACCCCTGTGGGACCCCTGAAAGGACTGGCTTTTCTTCCGAGGTAACACCAGCAATCCTAACCCACTGGACCCTCTCCCCAAGGTAGCTTGAAAACCAGAGCAGTGCTTTATTGGAGAGCCCAATGTTTGATAATTGCTTGAGTAGGAGTGGGTGGTTCACAGTATCAAAGGCTTTCGTAAAGGTCGATGAATACTGCCCCTACACAGTTTCCTTGATCAAGTGTGGTATGGATGAAGCCTGTGAATTCTAATAGTGCAGTGGTGGTACTGTGCCCTTTTCGGAAACCATGTTGCTCAGGACACTGGATGTCGTATTTTTCCAGGTACTTGACTAATTGGTCTGAGGCGATGTGCTCCAGGGCCTTAGACAATGGAGGGAGGATGGAGATAGGTCTGTAGTTGGAGTGCAGTGATTCGCTCCACTTTTGTGTACCGGTGTGATGGTCGCCTGTTTCCAGCGAGATGGGAACTGGGACATCCTTAGTGATAGATTGAGGACCTTGTCAAGGGTTCAAGGACTCTTCAAGGACAAGTGCTAACAACTTCAGGTCAAGGAGTCACCGCTGTAGCCTGCATTGTGAATGGCCTTCTGAATATAGGTTCTGGCTTCATGTACTGGGATCTCCTTGAAGTAGAATTGTGGGGCAGGTGTAGGAGCCGGAGTAGTTGCAGGAGGGTTACTACCAGAGGGGCATCAAAGAAATTAGAAGGGAGGACACTATCCAAGTTGGAGAACGCATTGTTAAAGGTGTTGGTGATGGTGTACAGGTCAGTTGTTGGTGTTCCATTTATGTTTAGCATGGTAGGTGGTGACTTAGGGTCCTTGCCTGTAAGGTCTTTCAAGTTACTCCAACATTTTTTTCCATCACCCCAGGAGTTGGAGACAGTTTCCTTGAAATATTTGCTTTTGGCTCTCCTAACTGCCCGCTGTGGCTGTGGGCAGTCTACTTCACTGACCCAGCTTGTCAGCCTATGTAATAGGGTTTTTCAGAGGCATTCTAGTGTACACTTCCCAAACTATTAAGATAACCTTTGACTCACACTTAAATAAAATAAATAAATAAAACAAGCATTTTCACCTTTTTTATGAGACTTCTAGGTGTATATAAGGATGCACTATGGGGGGGAAGGGCACTTAGCGTGACAAAGCACCTGGGAAGTCGGTGCAAAATGTTGCTGTTTTGGGGTACCTCCTTGGGTTACTATGGCTATGCTGTAGCCCCATTTGTGAAGATTTTGTAAGATTAATAAAAATTGATTCCATGAAGACTGAGCCACAGTTTCATGAATTTGCTTGTGTGCAGCCCAGTGCCGAGTCCCCCTACACTATGAAATCTGATAACATACTTGCTGCTGTAGCAAAATTAGGTCAGAACCATTACTATGCTACAACAGGAACCATACGAAAGTAAAGGTTTTACTGTAGCAGCTCTCTGGAATGCAAAATTTCCAGTTGGTATTCTAGTACTCCAAAGAGGAAACTGATGATGCAGTTTAAATTACACAGCCTGTGCCTGACTGATCTCCAGAGATAAAAAAGTTTATAAAGAGCTTACTGAAGACATCTTCAGGGTATTCCCCCTCCGTACCCTTTGGCAAGCCAACCAGTTTGAGATTTTCACTGTGTCTATGATGTTCAAGTCTGCCCACTTTTATCTGTAGGGGTTTGAAAAACCTTCCGTGCTTCATAGTCTGTAGTTACAGTGGGGCAGGCTGTCCTCATTTGTGCTAACTCACTGGTCTACATGTCCGTGCTGTTGATCCAGTTCTGAGATTTTGACCATCATTTGGATACTGACAGTCTGAATCACTGTCAGCTTTTCATTATTACTGGCAAATCCTTGTTGCATTTCTATAAGTAAGGTGGCTTGTCACCCGGGGGGGGGGGCTTCCTCACCTTCCTCTGTAGCACTGGCTGTGGGCAGTCTACTTCGCTGGCCCAGCTTGTCAGCCTATGTAATAGGGTTTTTCAGAGGCATTCTAGTGTACACTTCCCAAACTATTGAGATAACCTTTGACTCCATCACATTCTTTTTTTCTATTTTCTTTGTTTTTTGTTCGTTATTTATTGCATTTCAATCATATCACAGAGAATAAACTGCATCTGAGGACAGGAATAAACAACAACAAAAACACAAATGCACAATCTCATAGCAGGTTAGTGGATCCACAGTCCTTTTTGTTACCAAACTGGGGGATTAGTGTAATTACTCAGGAAAATTAGCTCATAATGGAGCTCTGTACAGCAACCAATGCTTGGATTTAACATCAACCCTTAAAGGCAGGGTATTTCAACCAGGCTTTAGCCACTCTATCTTCATGAAATATAAAATGTATCAAAAATGTATGTCTTTCACAGAGATCAGTAATATATTTGAAATGCAGTTAGAGAAAGCTGGAATTACAATTCAGATATTGTAAGTTAACCCAGTCTGTCACTTAAGTGACCATCTTGTTTTTCTTTGCTGCACCTTTCCCTTTCTTATTCGCCAGTTTGCTGAATGAAATTTGCAGGCAAATGGGGCATAACTGTCTTGCTGGCAAGCTCTCAAAGTGCTAGCTGTTTATAAGCTGGTGGCCATCTTGGAATCTCCCCACTGTCTTATTGCTTGTACTTCTCCCTTGATCCTCTTCCCGTTCTGTGTATCCACTGTAGTACTGGCACTTGTGCTAATCTAGATCCTCCACTAGTCCATATCCACCCACTCCCCCCGGCTTGATCCCCAAAGTGGGTTGTCCCCTTTTTCATGCAGGTGAGACCACGTACTCAGGGGAGGCAGAAATTCCAGTCGGCAATGTGCAGTGGGGGAGGATGAAGAAATTTCATGGGTGAGTGCCCCAGTGGATGAGGGTGGTCCTCAGTATGAAAATGATATGTGTTCAATGAGCTGGCATTTTTTCCACTTTTGGCTCCCCCCCCCAACTGACTAGACACACTCTCAGTTGTAACTGAGCTGGCAGTATAGACTAGAAATTAGAGTAACAAGCTGTGAATGAGCCTGGTACATCCAGCAAGCCTGGGTCAGAGTCCCACAACCTCCATTTAGAAACATATAGACAATGATTGCAGAAAGAGACCAAAGGTCCATCTAGTTTCCCTGGAGCTACCTATCTACCCTGGGACCTATTGTCCATATGGGGTTTTATCCCTCCCAGCCCACTCTGTGATGCTCTGCCCCCTGCTTAATATTATATTTATAAATTGTGATATAAATATATGGTATGTGAAGGTCTGCTTAGACAAAACATGGCTGGCTGCTGCAGTGAGTGACCTTTGACCTCAAAAATGTCAGTGTGGCTGAAAGCAGCAGAATGTTATAAACATACCAGGGAAACCTAATTAAAAGCCTTTCTTCCAGAGAGACAGTTTATTACCTTTTATAACCTACTCCTGCTTTTGAAGTTGGGTCCCATGTATGCATTTATGACATAGCAGGAACGGAGTACTGGTACAACAACCCACAAGAGACAGGGCTATCCTAGATCTAGCACTGACTAACAGGGAAAGGATCACAGATCTCCAGAAGGTCACCTGGAGGCCAGTGACCATCACATGGTATGGTTCAATTTGGCCACTAGAACAAAATCATCCCATTCCAAGACATAAATATAAGACTTCAGAGGAGCTGACTTTGATAAGATGGCCAACAGAATTAAGCTAGCCATGACAAGAAGAAATACAGGTAAGGGGGTACAGGCAAAGTGGGCAAGCATTAAGGATGCAATACTTGAAGCAACATCCCATTGTGTTAGAGAGAAAAAGAAGTGCAAAAGAAGAAGGAAACCACTTTGGTTCTCAAAAACAGTAGCAGAAAAGATCAGAGCCAAAAGGCTGGCCTTCAGGAAATATAAGGGAATGCAGCAGGATGAAGATAAGGAGGCATACCAAACTTCCCTAAGGGAAGCAGGGAAGACAGTAAGGCAGGCAAAGGCCCAAACCGAGGCAACACTAGCACGAACAGTAAAACAAGGTGACAAGACTTTCTATAGATACATTAGTGAAAGAAGAAAGTCCAGAGGGGGTATTGCTAAGATCAAAGGGGATAAGGGGGCGTGTGAGGAGGAGGACCATGTAAAAGCATCTATCCTAAATAGATACTTCTGCTCAGTATTCACTGAGGAGACGATAGGGCAGGGCCCACAGCTCAGCACCATGAACACAGGGGAGGAGGGAGGGAGGTGTGCACTAGTACCTTCACAAAAGAAAGGGTCCTACAAGAGCTCAATAAGCTCAGGGTGGACAAGGCAATGGGACCTGATGGCATACATCCCAGGGTACTAAGGGAGCTAAGGTTGGAACTAGCAGAGCCATTACCAAAACTGTTTAGTGAGTCTCTGAGCACCGGAGAGGTCCCAGAAGACTGGAGAAGGGCTCATGTGATCCCGTTCCACAAGAGTGGTAGCAGGGAGGAGGCAGGGAAGTACAGATCAGTCAGTCTTACCTCAGTAGTGGGCAAGATTATGGAGGCACTCCTTAAGGAAAGTATAGTGCAACACCTGGAATCCATAGAAGCACAGGATCCAAGACAGCATGGGTTTACAACAGGAAGGTCCTGTCAAACTAGTCTCATAGATTTCTTTGACTGGGTAACCAGTGTGGTGGACCAAGGGAGAGTAGTTGATGTCACCTACCTTGACTTCAACAAAGCTTTCGATACTGTTCCACATAGAAGATTGATTAATAAGCTGTGTAAGCTCGGGGGGGGGGCAGAAGTTGGTCAACTGGGTGGCAAACTGATTGACGGGCAGAAACAGAGAGTGGTGGTAAATGGTATACAGTCCAAAGAGATGCAAGTCACAAGTGGGGTACCTCAGGGATCAGTCCTGGGCCAGTCCTCTTCAATATCTTCATCAGTGACATTGCAGATGGACTAGGGGTAAGGTTTGTCTGTTTACAAATGACACCAAGATCTGCAACAGAGTAAATGATCCAGATGAGGTGGGCAGAATGAGAAGAGATCTGGATAAACTGGCAAAATGGTCGGAAGAGTGGCAACTAGGGTTTAATGCAAAGAAGTGCAAGATCATGCACATAGGGAAGAGAAACCCTGAAGCCACCTATAGGTTGGGGAGTTGCTGTCAATCACAAGAGAAGAAAGAGACTTGGGCATCATCATCAGAGATGACCTGAAATCATTCAAGCAGACCACTAAAGCAGTAGGTAAGGCTAGGGGGATTTCGGGGTGTATTAGTAGGGATATCACAAGTCGTAAGAGGGAGGTAATGATCCCTCTTTACAAGACACTGGTTAGGCCCCATCTGGAATACTGTATGCAGTACTGGAGGCCACACCTTCACAAGGACATTAACCAAATTGAGGCAGTCCAGAGAAGGGCAACCAAAATGGTCCAGGGACTGCATCAGAAAACATATGGGGACAGATTATCGGAACTTAATAAGTATACCCTGGAGCAAAGGAGGGAGAAAGGTGACATGATTGAAACATTCAAGCACCTTAAGGGCATTAACAAGGTGAAAGAGTCTAACATGTTTCAATATAAGAAAAATAGCAGGAAAAGAGGACACAGCATGAGATTAGTAGAAGGCAGATTAAGGGGTAATTTGAGGAAGTTCTTTTTTCACAGAAAGGGTGGTGGATGCATGGAATGGCATACCTCAGGGAGTGGTGGAGATGAAGACAGTGCAGGGCTTCAAACAGGCATGGGATAGGCATAAGGGAGCAATACAGATAAGCATGAATCAATAGGCCATTGACAGAGCAAATGCCGATGGCACATTCATGAGGTAGAAAAAGAAATGGGCAGACTAGATGGGCCTTGCAGTCCTTATCTGCCATCAACTTCTATGTTTTTATGTTTAAGTAATTTGGCTGATTTCTGTGTGTTTTCTCACCTAGCCGAGAATTAGTGACATGATTGTAGGATTGTGAAGCATCAAAGGGGATGTTTTGATCAAAGACTGTCATATCTGGGAAATGGCTACTTGCTGATTTTTCACAGTAATAACATACATTATTGTGGATGATTATTTTAGGAAGAAAAAACTAGGAGGATCTAACTGTGACCTCACCAAAAGGGGTGGGGAGATGGATTCTGAAATGGGCACGCATCAGAGGGAAACAGGGCATATTATTTTGGACTCAAGAGAGACACAATTCTCTGGATTTAAGAAAGCACTTAAGGGTAACATCTAGATAGACAAGAACTTTTAAGTATTTTGGGGTAGGCATATTTGTGTTCTGTAACTTCCCATTTATTTTATGTGACTGTAAATTAGTGATATAATTGTTCTGTGTTTGATTTTACCTGTTTCACAATTTTTAGTAAACAATATTTTCCTTGAAACTCTGCCTGTGTCTTCTCATTTTTCTTTTATATGTGACTGCTGAACCTGTGTTTAAGTCTGACAGCTGTTAAGGGCTTGGATGTGTTACTAAGCTTGCTAAAAGGTAAGAATATAGCTAGGTCTCATATTGAGTTGTAAGGGTACATTTTGGGAACCTGACTGGGTGCCACTGGGTGAAAGATTATATTGCATTTCCCCAAAGAGAACATATATCTGGTCCTGTTAACTGGGTATGCTAGCTTAAGGTTCACATTTTGACCCCCAGGACTCAAGGCTAGTAGGTGATTCGGACCCAAAACAGACAGGAGGGTTATTCTGTCTGTCCCCTGTTCACACTATTGTGCTTCGAGGTTGGCACTGTGGGAGCAGAGGGCCTGACCAGCGGAGTGCATTTGTGATAGATTTGGCTGGCAGCAGTGCAATTTAGAAATATTTGATAACACAAACTTTAACAGTTCAGGGGTGTCAGATTAATACTGCACAGCTCACATGTAAAATAAGGCAGTGATTTTTAAAAAGTAAACAGAACTATATCATTGCAATTACTGCAACGCCCTTTACTTTGAGCTTTTTGGGGTTGAAATCCGCCGCCTACAGCTAGTGCAGAATGCGGCAGCCTGGGTTTTGACTGGGACAAGCAGGTCCTGTCATATTACCCCGGTGCTCCGCGAGCTGCACTGGCTCCCAATACGGTGGTGGATCACCTTTAAAGTCATTTTATTGACTTTCAAAGCCCTTCACGATCGGGGTCCAGCCTATCTGAAAGACCTTCTGGTGTCTTATTGCCCTAGCCGATCACTCCGCTCGGCCGACATGGGGTTGTTAGAGATTCCAAGAGTGAGTTTGAAATCTTCCGGCAGTAGAGCTTTTTCCTATGCCGCACCCACTCTTTGGAATTCTCTACCTTGCCGGTTACGGGAATGCTCCTCCATGGAGACTTTTAAAAAGGAATTAAAAACTTATCTTTGGAGAAAGGCCTTTCTTGAAAGTTAAACGCACTGTTTAGTGTGTGTAATTTTACTGTAATTTATTATGTTTTTTGAATATATTTTATAATTTTCATGATTTGTCGTTTGTATTGTTTGTTGATGTTTTTATGGACTTGTTCAGCGCCTTGATATTATGAAAGGTGCTATATAAATAAAATTATTATTATTATTATTATTATTATTGTGCTTACAGACTAAGTTCCTACCTGTTTTACCTTTTTTTTTTTTCGAGTGCAAGTTCGTATATCCATAGTTAGGGAAGAAGATGGCTTCCAACTACAGCGAGCACACTGCACACAAACTAGGCAGTTGTGCCAAAAGAGAGGAGTCCCACATGATGGCTGAACCAAAAGGAATCTCATAGATGATCTGGTGGCAGCCAATGCCCAGAGCCTCAAGTGGCAGTCTGTGACTGAAAAGGACCAAACCATGGGCATGGAGGGGCCAGGGGCCAGTGCAGTGTCCAGATCCAGTGAGGAGGACAGCAGGGCCAGTGCAAGCCAAGGGCCACAGCAGCAGGGGAAGGTCACCAATGTTTTGGAGCCAGAAGAGATCAGGCTGCAGATGGAGTTGTGGAGAATGGAGCTGGAGTTTGAACAGAAAAGGTTCAAAGCCCAGCAGCAAAGGGAGCTGGAGTTGAAGTGAGAAGAGAGGCGAAAGCAGCGAGATGCTGAGGAAAAAGAGCGACATCTTCAGCGAGAGGCAGCAGAAAGAGAGTGACAGCTTCAGTGAGAGGCAGAGGAAAGACAGCAACAACTTCAGTGAGAAGTTGATCGAGAAGAGCGTGAGTACCAGAGGCAACATGAACTGGAAAAGCTACGACTCCAAAGATCAGCACCAGAGCAGGTAAGTGGCCTGGGTTTAACTGGAACCCCAGGACTGGGTTACAAACTAAATTCTAAATTGATAGCTGAATTTAAAGAGGTGGAAAATATGGATGCCTGTTTAAATTCCTTTAAAACGTATGCATTCAGGCAAATATTTCTAGAGAGTCCTGAAGCTTCCAGCTATCCCCGCTACTTAACAGGAAAGCTCGGGATACATTGGGTCAAATGGACAATGAGAACAGTAATGATTACAGCAAACTTAAAGCTGCACTTTTAAAAAAATATGAGCTAACAGCAGAGGCATACAGAGCTAGATTCCATAAGCTCAGGAGAAGCTCTGACATGAGCTATGAGAAGCTAGCCACTAAACAACGTCAGTTTTTAAAACACTGATGAGAAGGAATTGAAGCAGACTTGTAGAAAAAATTGAAAGTGCTGTACTGTTAGAGCAGTTTTTTTGGGTGTGCCCAGCAAAGCTGAAGACCTGGCTGGAGGACTGAGACCCAAAAACAGTGCAAGAGGCCGCTGAACTCTCGGACCGCTATCCCAGGAGCAGACCTGCTCTGAGAGCGAATGGGGTGGGCATGGCAGTGCAGAAAGGGAAAAGCGCACCTTCAGGGAAGCTAACACCCTCCCTGCCTCCACTGAAACCAGGCAGCCCCAGGTTATAAAGAAAAGATTTATCTGAGAAAAAAATGGCTGTTGGGTTTGCAAAGAAACTGGACATATTGCAAGACAGTGTCGCAAAAGGACAAGCAGTACACAAAGTGGTGCTAGAAAAGAAGTGGGTTGTTTGTGTGTCCCTGAAAGCATGCCAGTAAACATGAGGGAACACATGCACGCAGTCACTGTGAATGGTATGCAGACACATGGGTTAAGAGACACGGGGGCATCCCTTACTTTCATAAAAGGGGATCTGGTAGAACCTGGTCAGCTTATACCTGATCAATTTGTGACTATATGGGGATTCACTGGGGAGGAGAAAACCTTGCTACTGGCTAGTGTTCTCCTAGACTGGGGTGAGGCAGGGGGGTACTGTACAAAAGGTTGCCGTAGCCAAAACTTTAGCTGTTGATGTAATTATCGGCAACAATCTCAAACAGGAGATGGTGTGTGCAGTTACCCGCAGCCAAGCGGCAAAGAAAAACTGTAGTCCCCTGTACCCCAAAGAAGCCCCTGTGAAAACCACTGGGAGGCTGGTTCCCCAGCCTGTGTCTCTTGATATGGAGACTAATGAAAGGGGGGTAGAAATTCCCCCAGTAGCAGTTAACCAAAGAGCTATGGAGGGTTACTCCAAGGAAGGAGGGGTGACCAATTGTCAGGGGGTTAGGGATGTCAGTGATCCTGAATGCCCTGATGCTAGAGCTAGGGACCCTAGTTTAGATACTGAAGGGGACCTGTACCATGCCTTGGGAATGTGTACGGAGTTTGCAGCTACTCAGAAAAGTGACCCTAGTCTAGAGAAGCTGAGGGCTTGGGCAGGCTCTGACGGAGCACAGAGAGGTGATGGGAAACATAGTGCACACAACATTCCCATGTCTGGTCATCTGGAAATTGCACGCACTATGCAGCAGTTGGCCCAGAATTTCTATTGGCCCAACCTCACCCAGCAGGTAAAGGAGTACTGCAGGTCTTGTCACTGGTGCCAAGAAATAGGGAAGGCGGGTAAGAGAACCCAAGCCACCCTAATTCCATTGCCCATAGTGGATGAGCCTTTCCAGAGTATGGAATTGGATATTTGTGGGGCCTTTAAATACCCTCAGCTCCTCCAGGAAGAGGTTCATCCTGACTGTGGTGGATTATGCCACCCGGTACCCAGAGGCAGTCGCCCTATCGTCAATGAGGACAGACAAAGTGGCAGATGCCTTACTAGGGATTTTCTCCCATGTTGGGTTTCCGCAGGAGGTTATCACCGATCAAGGGGGTTCCTTCATGTAGGACCCTATAAAATGTTTGTGGGAAAAGTGTGGGGTGGTGCAGAGATGCATGACACCTTATCAACCACAAGCCAATGGGCTTGTGGAAAGATTTAATGGTGCCCTTAAGTCAATGCTCCAAGCATTTGCTGAACAGCATGGGAGGGACTGGGAGAAATACCTTCCCCACCTGTTGCTTGCATACAGGGAGGTGTCCCAAGAGTTGACAGAGTTTTCCCTCTTCGAGCTCTTATATGAATGCAGGGTACATGGGCCCCTAGATTTGATCCAGGAGGACTGAGAAAGAAAGCACGCCACCCAGGGAACTCCCATAGTGGATTATGTCCTTAGGTTTAGGGAAAAGTTGAACGAGCTTATGGGAACAGCCCAGAGCAACCTGGCAGCTGCCCAACAAAAACAAAAGTTGTGGTATGACCGCAGAGCCAGAGCTTGCTCATACACTGTGGGTCAGGAAGTCATGGTCCTAATTGCGGTCCGGAAAGACAAGCTGCAGGCCGAGTGGGCAGGACCGTACAAAGTAGTCAGATGGGAAAATGATATAAACTACATTATAGAGTTACCTGACAGAAGACATACACAAAGAATGTACCATGTCAACATGATGAAGCCATATGCTAATAGGACTGACATGGTATCTGCAGTGTGTAGTCCTGGGGAGGGGACGGATGAAAGAGACCCCTTTCTGGACTTGCTGGAAGAAAGCAAGTGGGAGTCATCTGTGGAGGCAATTAAAATGTCACCCCAGTTGACCCCGGACCAGATCCAGGAAGTAAGGGAGGTTTTAGCAGACTTTGCCCCACTGTTTAGCGCCAAGCCTGGACTAACCCCCTTAGCGACACACGATGTGGAGACAGGGACACTGACGCCCATACGGCAGACAGCATATCGGGTGTCAGAGGCTATCCAAAAAGTCATTAGGAGGGAGGTGAAGGAAATGCTGGATTTAGGGGTAATCCAGAAAACCCACAGCCCCTGGGCCTCACGCGTAATCCTTATTCCCAAGCCAGATGGCTCAACTCATTTTTGGGTAGACTATCATGGACTGAATGCAATCACGAAGTGAGATACCCACCCAATGCCACGGACGGACGACCTCCTTGACAAATTGGGAGGGGCGACATACCTTACAACTATTTACTTGACAAAGGGGTATTGGCAGGTAGAGTTAACTGCCAGAGCTAGGGAGAGTTTGGCCTTCATCACTCTGATAGGGTTATATAAATTTAAAGTAATGCCTTTTGGAATGAAGAATGCCCTGGCTACTTTCCAAAGGTTGGTGAACCAGGTGTCAAATGGTGCTGAGGAGTACGCCGTGGCGTACCTGGATGATATTGACATTTTTAGTGCAAGCTGGGAGGAACACCTGTCCCACCTTAGGGAAGTGCTGGGCCGGATACAGAGGGCTGGGCTCACTGTCAAAGCAGAGAAGTGCCAGGTGGCCATGGCTGAAGTGGCATACCTCGGGCATGTTGTAGGCCGGGGACAGCTGCATCCTAACCAAGTGAAAATAGAGGCAGTGAAGGCATGGCCCAGACCAGAAACGCAGAAGCAGGTCAGGAGTTTTCTAGGGACAGCAGAGTACTATAGGAAATTTATACCAAATTACAGTGCCCTGGCCACTCCCCTATCTGACCTGGTAAAGAAAAGGATGTGACGTGGACAGCCAGTTCTGAGTGCTGTATGAGTTTTTTGTAAAATAAAAAAATGTGTTATGAACTGTCTCCCATGAGAAATGCTGAAGCAGCATGTGAGATCACACACACACACACACACACACACACAAGTTTTAGATACAGGGTGTTACGTGGAAGGCCAGAAGCTAATTACAGAGTAGAACAGGCCTTGATCAAGGATTTCCTGTTTTATCTAAGTTAATCACAGGCTAGAAGAGGCTTGAATTGAGCATATCCATTTTATGATGTTTCAAGAGGAGGAAACCAGGTTTTGTACACTGGTGCAAAATCATAAATGCTTTGGTGTCTGTGTGAGAGGGAAGCTTGATCAATAGATCAAAGAGATGTCATTTGAAAGAAGAACATGAATTATGCTGAGGTTGCAGAATTTAATACTTTGAAAAGACATCCTGTTTTTTTATATAGATAATTTTTTTATATATATATATATTCTGACAGGCAGGAGCTAGATGACCTCATGCAAAATAGGTGGGGAAAACCAGCTTTTAAAACATTATTCTGTTTTCCTTCAGAGACACTTATCTAGACTCTGACAAAGAAACATCTGTGAGCACTTTAAACAGGTATTTAGAAAGAGAGACAAATCTGGCAGTATAGCCTAGAGGTTAGAGGAACAAGGTGTGAACGAGCTTGCTACATCCAGCAGACCAGACCTGAGTTTGATTCTCACAACCTCCACTTGCATACTGTGTGACTCTGAGCAAGTCACTTAACCACCCAGTGCTCCCAGGTCACCCCTGAAAACAGGCACTTGTGCCTAGTGGACCTTACCCGGTTACCAAAGACTAAAATAAATAAAATAATTACTGTAGTAGGAATTGCACTGTTTAAAACCTTGTTCTTTTAAAATATTTGTATGTCTTGTGATATAATAGTTCTGTATTGTATGTTTTACATATTATTATCTATTTTAGTAAAACTCTTTTTAGAGCTTACTTGGTCTGTCTTTTATTTATTTCCTTTACAAGTAGAGTATATATGGTTACAGCAGACACTGGGCATAAGCTTGAATGGTGATACCAAACTGGAAAAAGGTAATAATCATCTGAGGTATTTATTAAAGTTTAAGGGTTCATTTTTGTACACCTGGTTAGGTGCCCATAGGCAAGAATATCTGGCCCCCCGGAGACAGATATATCTGAGTCTGTACATTGAGTATGCTAGCAAGAGGTTCACAGTTTGAATCCCTCCAAGACTTGAGACCAAAGGTTGATTCGAACCCACAAAAATAGACAGGAGGGTTACCTTGTTCTATTAAACTGTTCATAAGACTGCACTCAGAGGTTGGCACTTTGGGAGCAGAGGGCTGACCTGCTGAGTGGGTGTGTGACAATGGATACCTAAGAAAGTTACCTAGGAACCAGCCTGTGAACAAGCCTTTACAAGACTGAAGGAGGCACTGTACAGTGCGCCTGTATTGACAAGTCCAGACTACAGCAGACCCTTTGTAGTCCAGACTCAGATGTGGGTACTGGGGCAGTGCTGAGTCAGACATCCAACCAAGGGTAAGATCACCCCATAGTGTACCTCAGTAAAAAGTTATGTCCCAGGGAGCAGGCTTACTGTACTGTGGAAAAAGAGTGTCTTGCTATGATGAGCACCCTAAAGAAGTCAGAGCCATACCTATGCGGGCAGCATTTTGAGGTACAAACTGACCACAACCACCTGGTTTGGCAGGCACAAACAGGTAAAATGAGTGGCAGACTATTAAGATGAAGTTTTGTGGCCCAGTGGCACTGAGGGTTGAGGTGCTGGACACCACACTTCGCACCGCACCAGCGACCCAGGTTCGGGAGCCAGCCCGGGCCACCGTGGGTCGGCAGGGGAGAGAGAGGATCGAGGGTCCATAGGACTGCTCTCCTCTCTTGGGGGGGATCCAGGGGAAGCCCAGTGCAGCAGCGGCCCCCAGTGGAGACCGGCGGTGCTGCAATGCTCAGGGGATCACGAGCATGGGGAAGACAATGGCAGCTGCCTTCCATACGTGGGTGGGAGCACTAACGTTGGGGGCTGGGTGGCATTGCATGTCCAATGTTGAGGGCATAAAAACATCCAGAAATACCCCTTCGCCTCGGATAGGCGACGGCCCTGTCAGTGCCACCGCCACACGCCCAATGCTGGTTCCTCATCACTGCCCCTGTGGTTTCCTCGGGTTGCCATCCCCAACCTGGGGAACCGCAATGAAATTGAAGATGTAGAGGAACACAGCAGGCAGTAGAGCGAGTCGGCGAGTGCAGTGGCCCGAGAGAGTTCCGAGACGGAGGGCTAGAAAAATAGTTGTAAAAAAAAAAATAAGATGGAGTCTTGCCTTGGAAGGGTATGGCATGACTGTCTCACACAGGGCCGGGGCAGCCAATGGAAATGCCTATGGACTGTCACGTCAGTGTGAGCAATGAACTGATTTGGGGATCTCATCCCATGCAGGGGATGGAGTTCCCAAATTCAGTCTAGGTGGGGAAGGGTGTGACACTCTGCCCCATGGTTAATATTATATTTATAAATTGTGATATAAATATATGGTATGTGAAGGTCTGCTTAGACAAAAAAAAGGCTGGCTGCTGCAGTGAGTGACCTTTGACCTCAAAAACATCAGTGTGGCTGAAAGCAGCAGGATGTTATAAACAGACCAGGGAAACCTAATTAAAAGCCTTCCTTCCAGAGGGACAGTTTATTACCTTTTATAACCTGCTCCTGCTTTTGAAGTTGGTTCCCATGTATGCATTTATGACATAGCAGAAAGGGAAGTAATTTGGCTGATTCTTCTTGGTTTTCTCATCTAGCTGAGAATTAGTGACATGATTGTGGGATTGTGAAGCATCAAAGGGGATGTTTTGATCAAAGACTGTCATATTAGGGAAATGGCTACTTGCTGATTTTTCACAGTAATAACATACATCCTTGTGGATAATTATGTTAAGAAGAAAAAACTAGGAGGATCTAACTGTGACCTCGCCAAAAGGGGTGGGGAGATGGATTCTGAAATGGGCATGCATCAGAGGGAAACAGGGCATATTATTTTGGACTCAAGAGAGACACAATTGTCTGGACTTAAGAAAGCACATAAGAGTAACATCTAGATAGGCAAGAACTTTTAAGTATTTTGGGGTAGGCATATTTGTGTTCTTAACTTCCCATTTATTTTATGTGACTGTAAGTTAGTGATATAATTGTTCTGTGTTTGATTTTACCTGTTTTACAATTTTTAGTAAACAATATTTTCTTTGAAACTGTGCCTGTGTCTTCTCAGTTTTCTTTTACATGTGATTGCTGAACCTGTGTTTAAGTCTGACAGCTGTTTAGGGCTTGAATGTGTTACTAAGCTTGCTAAAAGGTAAGAATATACCTAGGTCTCATACTGAGTCGTAAGGGTACATTTTGGGAACCTGGCTGTGTGCCACCAGGCAAAAGATTATACTGCATTTCCTTAAAGAGAATATATATATGGGCCTGTTAACTGGGTATGCTAGCATTAGGTTCACATTTTGACCCTCAGGGCTCAAGGCTAGTAGGCGATTTGGACCCAAAACAGACAGGAGGTTTACCTTGTCTGTCCCCTGTTCACACTATTGCACTTCGAGGTTGGCACTGTTGGAGCAGAGGGCCTGACCTGCGGAGTGCGTTTGTCACACACTCCATTGCTCACCTCCCTACTGCCACCATCCTGAGCAAACACCAAACCCTTCACTCTGTCATTTCACCAGAATCATAGGTGTTGCAAAGCTCCTCCACCCACCATATTTTATGTAAACAAATCCGAGGGAAACCTTGTTTTAGGGGTTTCTAGGGGTTGCAACGGACATCATAGGGGTTGTAAAGAAATCAAAGGGATCTCAATCACAACCACTGGCTACCCCTAAATGATGACCTTGCACTCTGTGCCAGCCACGTTTGAAACCATTTGCAGGCTTGGTGCCCACCACCTCACTGGCAGACTGCTCCAAGGCTCCACCACCCTTTCTGTAAAACAGAACTTACTCAAATCTCTTTTAAACCTTTCCCCTGCCAGTTTCCACTCTTGACCTCAGGTTCTTAACTCTAAACTCAAGTTAAATAGTTTCCTGCAGTTCACCTTGTTTATTCCTTTCAGGAAATTGAAGGTCTCTGTCATATCCACACACACCCTTGCCTTGTCTCCAGTAACTACATGTTCAGTGCCTTGAGATGATATTCTTGAGATCTGCCTTGTTGGCCCGGAATGATCTTGGTTACCCTGTGCAGCACCATCTCCAGCCTGTCCCGGTACTTCCTTAGGTGAGGACTCCAGAACTGAGCACAGTAGTCCAGGTGCGGACTCATCAGTGACCTATATAGAGGTGGTAGTACCTCCTTTTTCCTGCTGTCAATACCCCTTCTGATAATCCCAGCATCCTAGTAGTCTTACTATAGGCCTTGTTACACTGGCTTGATTGTTTGAGGGACTCACTAATGATGACTCCCTGGTCCCTTTCCTCTGCCTTAGTGCTCAGTTTAACCCTCTCCCATCCAATACTCTGTCCTGCCCCCCCAGATGCATAACCTTTCATTTTTTGGTGTTGAATTTTAGCTCTCAAACCTTACACCACCTCTCTAGCCTTTTTAGATCCCTCTGCATCTCCCTGATCCCTTCATCACTAGTATCTACCATAATGGAGAGCTTTGTGTCATCTGCAAAGAGACACAACTTGCCATGGATGCTCTCTCCAATGTCGTTGATGAATATATTGAAGAGGACAGGACATGTGGCACCCCACTCTGACCTCCCTGCCTTACGACTTGACCCCGTTTACCACCACCCTCTGCTGTCACTCCTTCAACTAGTTTCCTATCCATCTAATTATGTTCCTTGCCACGCTCAGGTCCTCCAGCTTCTTCAGCAATCATCTGTGTGGCACCAAGTCAAAAGCCTTGCTGAAATCAAAGTACAGTAAATCCACAGCATGGTCCTTATCTACTATACCCAGTCAAAGAAAACTATCAGGTTTATAAGACCAGACCTCCCTGCCTCAAATCTGTGCTGTGTACTATCCTGTAGACTAATGCTGTCTAGGTAGTCCATAAGGCCCCCTTTGATCATTGACTCTATCAGTTTACCCGCTGCAGAGGTAAGGCTGACAGATCTGTAAATCTCAGGTTGCTCCCTGCCCACTCATTGTGTAGTGGGACTGTGTCTGCTATCCACCAGTCTTTCTAACACCCCCCATCTAAATTAAGTCACTGAAGAGCACTTCTAGGTACAACCAGTTCCGCGGCCAATGACTTGAACACCCTTGGGTGTCCTGGGACTTTATCTACCTTTAGGGCTTTGAGCCCTTTCTGAACCCTTTTTGTGGTAAATACTGGCTGCCTCATTTCAGGAATGCCCCAGAAAGCTACCCTGATGCCACTTTCAAGCTGGAGCATGGTGTCTTCCCTTGTAAAGACAGAGAAGACGTAATCATTAAGGGCAGCTGCTTTCTGTTCATCTTCCTCTAGTACCCTCCCCTCTCTTGCAGCTTAACAATACCCCCTTCCTTCTTCCTTTTTTCCTTACAGAGAAACTCTGCACTTCAGCATGTGCTTTCAGAAATAAGATGTTTCAGCTGTTACAATTTACTAGAGAATAAATTTTTTTTAGTTTCAGTTTTCCTTTCCAAGATTTATAGCACATCTTGATAATCCATTTAAAAAGTCTATATAGAAAAAATTTCAAAACATTTGCCTCTCCCCTGTTAACCTCACAGTGCCTTGATTTATGACATCATAGTGCTCACCTTGACAACAGACTGTGATATTGAACATATCTTTTATACTTAAACCTGTGCTCCACCCAATTGAAAGTTGAACATGCAGATGGGCACTGCCTCTGGATTCAATTTGAAATCCAAACTAAGTTTACCAATCAGGCAACTGTTTTGTTATGTTGTAATCATAGCCCTGTCTCTCCAGTTTCTTTTATTCTCATGTGGCAAATGTAGTGAAATCCTCACATATGGTCTATCCCCCTTGGAGGACTACAAGCTGTCAACTCCTATGGCACATGTTCCATTGTCCCTCCCTGCACTGCTACAGCAATCACTGACTACACTAGCCTGTCTCGATAGATGGCAGAAACGGCTGTTGGGGAGATTTGTGGTCCTCATATGGATTTCGGTCTGTGTGATCCCTGCCGGCAGGCTCACATATTCATCATACCTCAGGTTGCTACTCTTAAGAAGCGGGAATATTGAAGCCAGCTCTGGCCCAAACCCCTCTCAAAGTAGTCCCGTCACAGTCCAACGGTCTTGTGACAAGGGCCTCAGAGTTGCCCACATACTATAAATGCAGGGAGCTTTCTCCCTAAATTTCATGAATTAGAAACTTGGGTTCAACTCCCTAACCCAGATGTCCCGGGAATCAGTGAAACCTGGCTAAAGCCCAAGCACCCAGATTCTCTCTACCACCTACATGGCTACACCAGCTATATTAATGATAGACCTGGGTGCAAAAAAGGTGGCGGAGTCCTCTTATACAATAAGGACCACCTTGTTGGCACTGTCATTGCTACTAGCAATGCAGCTGACCATGATCCAGGATGGATTACAACTGAAATTATTGTAGGGTCAACTAAAAGAATTTACCTGGGATGCATTTACAACCCCCCATGGGTGGCACTGATAGCCTAAGACACATAACTGATGTGGTTGCAGGTCTCACCCCTGTCAGGGACATCATTTTGGTGGGAGACTTTAACTTGAACTGGCTGGACGGAAATCAACCAGGCTATGCTGAACTTCTCAAATAGGTTAATCTTTCCCAGATTATTGACTCACCAACATGTTTAAACTCAAAAGCCTAGCCGGCCCGGTGGCGCTGAGGTGCTGGACACCACACCTCATGCTACACTGGCGACCCGGGTTCGGGAATGGAACCAGGCCATTGGGGGTTGGATGGGGGGAGGAGGATTGAGCATCCCAATGGATGCTCTCCTTCTCCTCCGGGGGTGAGTTACTGGGTTGTTTCAAGCACCTGTAGCTCTTCTGCCTGTAGAAGCATGAGCGGTAGGGGCACATAGGCTCTCCGGAGTTAGGGGAGGGAGGACACTGTCAGGCACTTGATGACAGCACGTGTCAGTACCTCGTTCATCTGGACAAATGTCCTCTGTGCCAGTGTCCTCAAGGGGATAGGGAGAAAAAGGGGGAAAAATGAATACACCCTTAGCCAAACGAGCAATGTGAAACTAGGGGGATCCTAGTGGCAGGACCTGGCGGATGGAGTAGGAGGGGTTACGAGGCTCCCTCTGAAGCCGAAGAGCTGGGCAAGTACAAAAAATACAAAACCTCAAAATCCCAGAAGCACACCTTTTTTGATTGGATCGTAACCAATAGGTATGACAGGGTGACTGCTGTCAGAGTCCTACTAGACTCTATCAGTGACCATTCCCCAGTTTATTGTACCTGGTCCTGTCGTAGGATGCGCCCACCACCACGGTTGATTTCTTTCAGAAACTTCGCATAAGTTGATTTAGACTTACTCGATTCAGATTTGCTTGGCATTAACTGGAGGGAGCTATACTCCATCAAGAATGTGGATGCTGCATTAGGATTCCTCATGGCAGCTCTATCCTCCATTCAGAATAAGCATTTTCCCCTTATCATGCGGTAAATCAGGGGTGGTAGTACCAAATGGATAACCAAAGAATTAGTATCGCTAATGAAACAATGCGATAGAGCCTGGGATAACTACAAGGTCTCACCTGCTGCTGAACGCTGGAATGAATACAGACATCTGAGGAATCTATGTGAACAGGAAACTAAACTTGTCAAATCTAATTTCTTTTAAGGCACAGCAGGTGAAGAACCTCAGCAACTCCCGTAGTTTCTGGTCAGCAGTAAACTCTGTCTTTAAACCGATAACCAATGCTGACTTCATTAGGCTAAATATGGAGTTGGGACCTCACACCGACCCTGCAATAGTTGCTGATATACTGAACTCCAAATGGAGTCATACCAGGCACTACTCCCCCCACCCCATCTCTCAGGTGACACATTCCTAGTGTCCTGACAGCACACGTGCCGACTGTCCCCCTTTTTAATTTAGAACCTTGTGCCCATCGGAAGCCCTATGTCTACTGCAGGCACTCCCAAACTCAAGCAGTACTGGTAGTGATGGGCTCTCTCCTAAGGTACTGAAACTAGTGGTGAACGTCATAGGTAAACCGCTCTCTTACATCATTAACCTGTCCCTCATGACCTCCACCATCCCAGCACTGTGGAAAGAGGACAGGGTTGTTCCCATTTTTAAATCGGGAGACCCAGATCTGCCTAAGAATTACAGACTAGTGTCAATACTATCACACATGAGTAAAATCATGGAAAAGATTGTATTCACCCAGGTATCTGAACACCTAGAAAAATACAACCTTCTATCTACAAGCCAGCACGGATTCAGAAAGGGGTTTAGCACACCATGGCCTTAGCTTTTTTTTTTTATTTAAATTTTTATTTTCTTTAGATATGTTTTGTCCAGAATATAGTGCAATACAGTTGTACAGACATAAATATATCAAAGTCACATGTTTACATTCCTTAAGTCCATAGGCACACTGGATTTCAATAATAACTGATGCAGGTTTCAGGTTAGAGCTAATAAATGTAGGAGACACTTTGAATACTGGCGCCAGTCCCCACAAGAGATGTAAGATTAGACTGTGTATGTTAACATAAATTCAGTTTAGACAACCCAGCTCATCCGTGTCTCCATCCCTGAGTGACTCCATACCAATATCTCTCATTTCTATACCCTCAGCCAAAATATCTCAGAGAATAGTCCGAGACTATTCCCGCCATCATGGTATAAAATCTGGGTAACGCTCTAACTGGTAGTGGGTCCATAGACTCCATTGGTTATTGAAACCAGTCATTTTGTTGTTCAGTTTGGCTGAGGTCTGCTCTAATCTATATCCTTCATAGGTTAGCTTTCACCATGCTTCTTTGACTTACACTTAGTAAACCAAAGCCTGGTGATCACTTTTTTGCTATCAGGACTATGAGTGCAATAAGCCTGTACTGTACCCAATTTATCTGAAGTCCAGTGGGGGAGTTGCAGTCAGGATGAAGGCTGGTGTGAGCAGTTCAGGTGTCCGAAATATTTAATTCAATTCAGAAGTAACATCAGACTTATATTTCTGAAGGAGAGGGCAGGACCACAAAATATGTGCCTCTCCGGCTGGATGGCAACCGCATCCCCTCCAACATTCTGCCAGATCCCCCTCTCTGTACTTAGCAGTGACAGCTGGGGTTCTGAAATAACATGGTCTAACTTTCCAGGCAAATTCCCTCCAGTATGTTGTAGATGAGACCTTAGAATAGGGAAAGGTTGCTTTTTGCCAATAATCTCTATCAATCTCTACCCTATATCTCTATCAATCTCTACCCCTACATCTTTTACCCATCGCTGTCTGACAGGGTCCAGGGATCCGCTTCTGTCATCTCGGAGTGCTTGATACAATTGACTAATAATGTGTTCCTGTATGCCACCTTTCAAGTGATGCCTGACCAATCCCACCAAAAGAGATGGGGACTCCGCCACTGTTGACAGGGAATCCTCTTGGGGAAGAAGATAGTTTCTAAGCTTTGCATAAATTTGGTACTGATTTGAGGGTAGTTTATAAATAGATTGTAGATAAGTAAAGGAAAGCAGGCCAGATGGGCCAATGATTTGAAACTCAAAGCACAGGTGATAGGGTTCCCATCCTTTCAGTAAAGAGGCAAATCCCAGTGGACCTATATCTGTGTTATATGCCAAAGCAGAGAGGCAGAGTCTCTCAGGTGAGGTTAGAGCGGAACGACTGACTGGCATCCAAACTCTAAAGAGTTCCCCAGTGAACTGCATAAACCTACTCAGGGGGACACATCAATCAATCAATCAAATCTTTATTTATCCAGGTGAACATCGTTGAGCACAGCTCATTTGCAAGATGGACCTGGTAAGGTCAAGGTTCAATTTACATAGATACATAAAAAATATTCAATATACACACACTCTTGGATACTACATAGAATATTCAGTATTCACACAGTCTAAGGATACATTCTAATCAGACTATACATTAAATTCAGGTGTCGTGGTAATAAGGGGTGAGGGGAAGGGGAGTGGGAAGTGGTGTGCCAGGCTCATGGGGGAGGAGGAAGATGGTGGGGGCCTATACTGTGGAACGGATAAACTGTGGGCCTTATGAAGAGGGCAGGAGGGCGGCACTGGGGGGTTTGTATAACAGGGGCATAGGGCTGTGATATATGACAAGGGATTAAGGGGAGGCAGATGGAAAGGAGGGGTGCATGGAGTGTGAGGGGTGGTGACTCTTAGTAAAGGTGGATACCTTCCATGATTTGGCTGTCTGGGGAGGGAGATGGATAAGATTAGGAATACTCTACTGTTTGTGGAAACAATTACATTTTTCTTTGATAAGCCTCAAATACAGATATTTAAAGGATGTAAATGAGGTGTATCTGTTCACTTTCAGGGTCTTCTCGGGGGATTCCCCAGGATATATGAGGGGAAGTATTCTAGCACATTAAAGGAACATTACACCCTCATATCTTCTAAATGTTATTTGTTTCCATGTCAACAGACAACACTTTTCATATAGTTGTTAAAGATGCATGCAACTGCTTCAGTTAGTTTTCACACTTCATACTAGGCACTGTCACTGTCCTATGAGGGCCCATTCCATGGTTGTTGAAATCTCATTGTCCCTGAGAGCTGCATTAGCATATGAGAACATGATGTCAGATCAACTATTTATATCATGTATCTCTATGCTAGAATAACAAATACCCTGCAAAAACTCTCTGGAAACTTATAAACTGAATGGAGTTTGAGAGGAAAAACCTGCATTACAGCTCAGTTAACTTATAAAACTCACTGAAGGTAAACGTGATATTTCACACCTTCTTGTAGCTTGTTTCTTTTAAAACTATTTAAGCTGACAGGCATACTGGGGAGTTTAAAGGCTGATTGCGCATCACATTCTCATATGCTAATGCAGCTCTCAAGAACAATGAGATTTCAACAACCACGAAATGGACCCTCCCAGGAGAGTGACAGGGCCTAGTATGAAGTGTGAAAACTAATTGAAGCAGTTGCATACATCTTTAACAGCTACATGAAAAGAGCTGTCTGTTGACATGGAAGCAAATGACATTTAGAAGATATGAGGGTGCAGTTTTCCTTTAAGAGTTGCTTCAATATCCTTACAGTATGCTGTATAAGAACTGGAGATATGTAAGAGGACAGTATGCACTTGTGCTGCTTGTGCATATTTCTTTAAGTTTGGTATGCTAAGGCCCCCCTGAGTTCTAGGTAGTTGCAATATGTGAAATTTCATTTGTGGTGGTTTACCCCCCCTCCCCCCCCAGAAGAAACCTAGAGATTAACTTATCCCAGGCTGAGAAATAGGTATTAGAGGGTATGACGGGCAAAGTCTGTAGGAAAAAAAGGATTCGAGGCAGAATATTTTGCTGGATGGTTTCTGCTCTGTTCACCAACCCAATAGGGAGGTTTGTCCATTTGGATAGGACAGCAGTTATTTGCTGAGTGATTGGTTCAAAGTTAACCAGATCCAGGTGGATTAGCTGTGAGGGAATCTTGATTCCGAGATATCTCACCTTAGCTCTTTTTACCAATCATGTGCTCAGAGAGGCAGATAGAGGTCAAATCACTGGGGCCATATTTGTAGATCTCTCCAAGGCATCTGACATGGTGGACCATGCTATTTTACTGAGGAAACTGTCCTCCCTTGGTTTTGCTGCCAATTCTGAGAGCTGGATCTAAAATTACCTGTCAGACCAGAACACAAATGGCCCAGATAGGCGGTACCTTGTCTAGCCCCCTGCAGGTCCCCCAGGGCTCCATTCTTGGCCTTCTACTCTACTCGCTATTTGTCAACCCACTGCTTTACATACCCTCTGCAAGTTCCAGGATCAGGTATGCAGATGATCTTATTCTATTTCATAGTGATAACAACCTACCTAACCTATCACACACCCTCAACGAAGATTTTGCCACCACTGTCCAGTGGTTTAAGCAACACAGATTGTTAGTAAATGCCAAGATGACATCCATGCTGTTTGGCTCAAAACATAGACTCACCAGGGCCACTTCCAATCAACAACCCCTCCTCAACATCAGGTCCCCTGATGGTAACAAACTAGAGCAGATCCCTAATTTTAAGTACCTGGGAGTGACTTGTGACCCCTCACTCAGCTTTGCTACCCATATAGGCCAGGTAATCAATAAGGTTAACCAGCATCTGGGTGTTTGCTACAGACTTAAACATCTTTTATCTCCTGAAGTGAGATTGGCAGTGGGTAGGGGTACCATTCTCCCCATCCTGGCATACTGCACCCCCATTATTTCCCTTGACTCTCCTCAATTCCTAAATCACCTGAACACTGCGTTCAGCAGCATCTGTAGGTTCAATTACCCAAGCCCCTTTTGTCACCCACCACTGTACAATTATATCAAACCCTAGGATTGTCCCCCGCATGCACGTAGGGCTGTAATGCTAGGATCCTTCATCTTCAAAAACCTTCAGGAAGGAACAAAATCCCTGCTATCAGGTCTATTAATTCCTAAGCAAGAACTCCCGCACTTTGAGGCCCTCCTCTAACAGGCTCTTGGAGTGTGCCAGGATATCCACCAACATGGGACAAAGAGCTTTCTCTTGGGCAACACTTACATTTTGGAATGCCTTTCCAGATGATCTCCAAAGGCTTGAATCTCCCCTATCCTTTATGAAGCATTTAAGGATTGCACTTATATCTAAATCAGTCTGCAACTGCTGGCTTGGGTGATTGCTGGACTGTATATTTGAATCATTATCTTGGTGTTAAACAAGGTTCTCATAAAGGAATTAATGTCTACTGCACTGTGTGTCTCTGTGCAGCTAATAGCTTAAAGTCCCTGCCTGTTTTAAGCTTCCAAACCTAACTGTAACCGAGTTTCACTAATGCCACTGTAAACTGTACCTAGCTACTGTTAATGTATAATTTCTGTATGTTATGACTTCCTGTGATGTATGTGCCACCTATATGGCCCGGATCATGCCTGTAAATGGTCTCTGGGACCAGTATACTTACCCGGTTACCAAATACATACATAAATAAATAAATATATATCCCAAACGGCTAATTATGTGGTTAGCAGGGGAACGTCAGATTCATTTTGAAAGACTCAGTGAAATAAGTACTGCATTATCTACAATATTTAGTAGCCCAACAGCAGGGGAAAGCAGAAACAAAATAACAAAGAACTAGAAAGTAATAACGCTAAAACATAATTGGTGTAAATCTGGCATTTTTAAGCTTTTTATTATAATAGAGGTTGCTCTTTAATGTATCTGAAGAATTGTTTTCCCCACCCTTGACCTCTCTACAGTACGCAGCTCCACGTCTGCCTTCTCCTCCCTGACCATCCTCTTGACTTCCCTAGTTTTATTTGGTACTTTCCCATTCCCCCTGTTTTTCCCTCATTCTTGGTAAAAGCCTTCTCTTGGCCCTCACTGCTTCACTGACACTTTCTGAGAACCACATCTCTTGTACCTGTTTTGACACAATTCTCATGCATGACTTGCATACTTTGTGACTCTGAACAAGTCACTTAACCTCCCAAATGCTCCTCGGTTGCCCTTGTAAACAGGCCTTGTGCACAGTGGGTCTCCTTACTTAGTTACCAAACAATGATAAAAAATACTGGGGGAGGGGCTCAGTGCTGCATTGTCACCCACATCATCAGTGCAAGCATGCCACAAGCCTCCCCTAAGTGCCTGGAACCCGTTCTACCCTTGAGAACAATGTCCACGAAGCACTCGTATCCCTCCCCATAGGCCTCCCCTCATGACATCCCAAGGTCAGGGTGTGAGCACAGGTTGCCCACATGCCAGAACAGTCCCTCACTGCTCAGCATCACTGAGCCAACTTTAGCAGTGCCTTTTATATGCTAGGGGCTCAGAGAAAACTCCAGATGGGGGAATGCCTCATGGTGTGCTATAGCCCCATGTAGCAGAATAAAGAAGGTTTTTGTTACACCCAGCGTTGAGTCTACATTATCTGCCTTGATTATTTATTACACAATTTGTCCAGAGAGCTGAAGTCTGCAGATGCAGCGATGTTGGCATTAGCACTACCAAGCAACAGGCATGGCAGGCCCAAAGAAACAAAGTCCCTGTGGCAGACCAGGAGACACCACAGTATGCAGACTTGCAAACACTGCAGATGTGGGGAAGAAAGGAGAACCCAGGGTCAAGGAGACAACAGAGCCTCCAAGCAAATGAGGCAAAAGTGATACTATAATGAAAATATTAAAGATGCACGGATTCACTTGTCACCAAAGCAAAACCATCTGCAGCAGTACATATTTTTAATTTAAAACCATTTTCTAATGATAAGACTGAGTTTAAATGTTTTCTCTTTCCAGTTATATTTGCCTAATAGCTCATTTAACAAAGAACTGGGACTGTGATATTCTAGAAGCCTGTGATCTGGGCACAGTTAGAAAGTATTATTTTCTTTCTCACTACAATTTGTCTTTCTACTACTCTTTCAAAATTACCCAATTTACATCATTCAGATTGTCACGGTGTTTCAAGCAGGACTCCACAGACATCTCACTATCATAACTGTTAGGCTGTCTGGAACCTCAGCTTTTGCTCTATCCACAGGTATTCCATCAGTTTAGACAGGTTAGTTGAGCTGGATAGTACACTATCCAGTCTTTCATTATAGATACAGTATCTGTCAGCATTTGAGCTATTTAAACCAGTAACGATAGTATCTGCAGTTCTGCACAAGCCTAGTTTCAAGTCACAGAATTGTGAATGAGAAATGATGGGAAGGACTTAGAGTGGAACAGGAGTAGACCAAAAAGTGTGTGTGTGTGGGGGGGTCAGAATTGCATAGAACACCTCAGCCTAGGGCATGGTTCAATTCAATGTCTGACCCTTCAGCTACAAAGTGAGGGGTCGCCTGACCCCCCCCCGACACCCTGGCTCCATCGCCCACTCACCATCTTATCACAGCAGTCTTCGTCGGTCATCTTGCTCTGGGGGACTTTATACTGGAAATAGTACAGGCAGCATTTTATCAAAACAGTAATAAAAAGTACCTTGACAATGAAAAAAAAAATATTGAAATGCTGAAACCAGAATTCATTTATTATTATCTCAATATTCTCTTTCTCCCTTTTTTTTTCATTTTTTGGTTTTTAGGAGAAATTGTTTTATAAAATTAAAGGGTAAATTATATAAATGAATGTTTAGCTATTCACTTGTTTTTTTTTTTTTTTTATTTAGGTTTTGACTTAAATTCCTTAAGTACTTGTTTTGTTACCAGTATTACTTATGAATTTGCTTACAAATGTTTATAGATATTGTATGTGTCTTCCTTTCCTTTCCTTGTTTATTAAGCATGGAATGTATTCACTTTGCATTTTCTTGAATACTGTTTATGTACAAGTGTTAAGTTATCTTTGATTTTTACTTCAATAAAATTTTAACAAAAACAAAACTCTTTTTCCCATTTTCTGTGACGGTAGTGTCTTTCATTATTTTGTTTATTTTTGTTATCTAAGGTACCCAAACTTGGGTCTTACAATCAGCTTGGGAGCCAAGCAATGGAACTCGATAACACTGCCTGCATTACATCATCTTTAGCAGCTCGAGTGTTGCTGCTGACTGTGTACCCAGCTTTATCGCAGTCTCAAGGAAGCAGCCTTGCTGACAAGAAACTCAACAGGTGGAACATCAATAAACTTTGCTGACAATACCATCTCAGAACTGACAGACAACTGATAACAAGAACAATGAAAGCCGAGTATGAAAGACTGACAACACAATGTGCACTTGGTAACAATGGAGACAGATTAGAGTGCCAGACAAGGCAAATAAGGCCATGTTACTGAGAGGTTGTGCTCAGCATAAAAACTGAGTTCAATGTTTGTGTGCAGCAAAACAGAGATTTAACTAACGATACAACTGCTGGTGGTAAACTTAATCTCTACCAAACTGAGAATGAGAGAAATCATTGACATCAAATGACTTACTAGTCATGTGTGCGGTCAGTGGCCTCGTAATTCATTTTAAAAAAGATGCATATGTGTAAATCCCCATGAAAATGTAATGAATTTCAATACACAGATATTTTGCATTTTAAAGTGTCAGACTCTGATTTTCTTGCTTTTAAATCAAATGTCCTAGTGATAATTTAAACTCTTAGGGTGATAATCTAATACACAAGGTAAAACTACATCACAAACACAGCTGTACTTGTCACATGATAATATCTTGCATGTATAACATGCTTTAAACTTCTTACAGTGATCCCCACATGAAAGGTGCCAGATAGAAACATAGAAATTGTTGGCAGATAAAGACTACCTGGCACATCTAGTCTGCCTGTAAGCCTTTGTACTGAATTACTGCTTCCGACCCACCCACTGCTGTACCTCTGTGGTTTCCCTATGCCTGTCACAAGCATGCTTGAATCCATCCACAGTGCTCACTCCCACCACCTCCTGAGGCAGACCATTCCATGCATCCACCACCCTCTCTGTAAAGTAAAACTTCCTCACATTCCCTCTTAACCGTCCACCTTCCAATTTCATGTCATGCCCCCTCATTCTTGTGCTCCTCCTGTATTGGAAAAAGTCTCCCCCATGCACCTTGTTTATACCCTTCAGGTACTTGAATGTTTCTATCATGTCCCCTCTTTCCCTCCTTTCTTCCAGCAAGTACATATTGAGGTCCCTTAATCTCTCCTCATAAGTCTTGTGTTGCAAGCCCTGTACCATCTTAGTCACCCTTCTCTGGACCGTCTCCAGCCTGTTAAAATCCTTACGAAGGTGCGGCTTCCAGAACTGCACACAGTACTCCATGTGAAGCCTGACCATGGTTTTATATAATGGCATCACTACCTCCCTCCTTTTGCTGGTGATACCCCTGCCTATGCATCCCAGCATGCCACTGGCCCTAGCACTCCGCTTTGACATTTTCAGGTCATCTGACATATTAACCCCTAGGTTCCTTTCCTCCTTTGTGACTGTCAGCAACCCCCCCCCCCATCCTGTAGCTTTCCCCAGGGTTTCTGTGTCCCAGGTGCATCATTTTGCACTTTTTTGAATTAAACTTCAGTTGCTAGTTCTCAGACCATTTTTCAAGCTTCCCCAGGTCCCTCCTCATTTTCTCCCCCGGTATTCACTCTGTTACAGATCTTGGTGTCAACTGCAAACAGGCAGACTTTCCCCTCCAATCCTTTTGCAATGAAGACATTGAACAGGACTGATACCTGACGCACCCCACTGGTCACTCCCCTCTCCCTAGACTGCACCCCGTTTACCACTACCCTCTGCCTCCTGTCTGTTAGCCAGTTTCTAACCCAGTTTACCACCCTGTTGCCCATACTCAGCCTACCCAGCTTGTTTCTCGGCCCCCTATGTGGGACGGTGTCAAAGGCTTTGCTGAAATCAAGGTAAGCGACATCCATTGCCCTACCTTGATTTGTTTCCTTTGTCACCCAGTCGAAGAAATCAACCAGATTTGTCTGACATGACCTCCCTTCTGTGAATCTGTGTTTCCTATGGTCCTGGGCTCCGATAGCTTCTAGAAGTGCCACTGTCCTTTCTTTAAGTAATATCTCCATGATCTTCCCCACTACTGAGGTGAGGTTGACCAGCCTATAGTTCCCCACCTACCTCCCTGCTGCCAGATTTGTGTAGAGGGACCACATGTGCCCTCCTCCAATCCTCTGGTACCACCACTGTGTTGAATGACTCGGTGAACATGGCTACCAGAGGTTCTGCAATCTTCCTTCGCAGTCCTCTTAATATCCTTGGGTGTATGCCATCTGGTCCCATCGCTTTGTCCACCTTCAATTTAGTGAGCTCCTGCAGGACTCTTTCCACTGTGAGTGGACTATTGTCCACCTCTTCACCCCCTTGGCAACTGCTATACTGCTATACTGCTGTTGCCCCTGCCCCCTCCTCTTCTGTGAACACTGAACAGAAATATTTATTCAGTATTTCTACCTTTTCCATGTCACCCTCCTTGAATTCCCCTCCCTCTCACTTAAGCCTTGCAATCCCCTCTTTGTTTTTCCTCCTTTCAGTGATGGTCATGAAGAATGTCTTGTCCCCTTTCTTAACTGACAGTGCTAAACCTTCCTCAGTCCATGCCTTTGCTCTCCTTACTGTCTTTCCCACCATAGCATTATTTCAATAATCTCTTTTCATTTTTGAATGACTTTCAAATAAATCTATAGGGATCTGATGCTTTAATGCATAATTGTTTTTTATTTGTTCATTATTCATTTTATTAGTCCTTTCCCCTTTTAGTTTGCTCTGCCTCTTCTCCTTCCTCCCCAAGTCTCCTCTTTATGTCTTTTCTTCTCCTACCTGCAACTGTCCAGGACTCTTTCCTCGTCTTATTCCCTTTAACTAGTTTTGCCCTGATCAAACTGATCCACTATTTTTCCCTTCTGTACATCTAACAGTGAGTTTTTACTTTGCTTGTATCTATTTACTAATTCGCCTCTAATATTCTGATTATGCTTCCTGAAGTACTATAATTTTGTATGTGACTTCTTTTTGTACTATTTTTTTAGTAGTTTTACTGTTTAGCTACTCCCCCGAAATGAGCAATTAGCAGCTCAGTATGTCTTTCCTGGTTAAACTTTTAAATAAATATTCCTCCTTCCCTGGTGACTCATTTCATCCACCAACCCACTAGCCATCCAAATAGCTGCATTCCCTGCTCCTCTGGCCATCTAGCCAATACTGACAATTCCAAATCTAACCACAGAGAGCTGGCAGAGGAGGAGGAGAGTCTGTGAGAGCAGGGCATAACTGGAGAATCATGGGCCCAGAAGAACCTACTACTCAGGTTTGCAATACGCTATCTACCCAAGTAGTTCAGGTCATAACTTACTTTTTCTTTTCAACATTTTTTTTGATTTGCTTATATCAGAGGCTTTGCCCCCCTCATCACATGTATATTAAACTTACACTGTATTTCAGTAAAAAATACTGAATCCAATCATGTTTTTTTTTTTTAAAGAAAAGAAAGTGATTGCTGACAGAGTGCGCGTCCAAGCAGTAGTTGATCTCGGGCCTGTGCTTCTCCACTTATTCCATGGACAACCCACTGAAAGGTGAGGGGATAGGCTTCCTCTTCCATTCAGAACCCACTTACGTTCTGCTTTTCACCCACATATAAGTTGTCAAGTCAGTGGAAGCACCTACAATATCACTCCTAATATACAAGTGACTCAGTGGCACCCCTTCCTACAGCATCCTACTTCACACTGACTCCCCAAGTCCCCCAGGCCACCAGGAGACAGTCAGGTGGTGAGATCATCCTTCACTACCCGGAGGAGATGTGAGTCCAAGCAGACTCCATATTCTTACTGCCACTCTGCTCCTGATGCCCTGTGCTCTCCATGTTAACCAGAGTTGCCAGAGTGTCAGGCAACCTTGGAGTTAGCAGACATATAAAGATGTTTTAAAGGACTTTAACCGGGCTACTTTTCATATGCTTAAAAATTTCTCATAAATACATAGATACACAGACAGTGTCGGCAGATAAGGGCCTATGGCCCACCTAGTCTGCCCATTTGAGTATGTAACTTTAGTTTATGTTTTCCTAGACCTCTGTTGCCCCTTACCTCTGACCTCCAGAATTCCTTTATGTCTATCCCATGCATTCTTAAATCCCATGATTGTTTCAGCCCCCACCACTTCCTCAGACAGGGTGTTCCACTTGTCCACCACCCGTTCTGTGAAGAAATTCTTCCTCACATTTCCTCTGAATCATCCTCCCTCCAACTTCATCCCATGCCCTCTAGTCCTGGAACATCTTTTTCGCGTAAAAATAATGTATTCTTGCACCCTGTTCCTCTCTGTAAGATACTTGTATGTCTCTATCATGTCCCCTCTCTCCCTCCTCTCCTCCAGGGAGTACATATTCAGTTCCTTCAATCTGTCCTCATAGGACTTGTGATGCAATCCATGTACCATCTTTGTTGCCCTCCTCTGAACCTTCTCTACCCTGTCTATGTCCTTACATAGGTAAGGTCTCCAGAACTGTACACTGTACTCCAGGTGGGGCCCTCACTGGTGTCTTGTATAGTGGAACCATGACCTCCCTTTTCCTGCTGGTGATGCCCCTGCCTATGCATCCCAGCATCCTATTTGCTTTACCTGCTGCCTTGTCACACTGTTTCCCTACCTTGAGGTCATCAGAGAAGATAACCCCAAGATCCCTTTCCTGCTTGGTGCATGCTATATCCTCACCCCCCAACTGATATATTGTGCCAGGGTTTTTGTGCCCCGTATGCATTATCTTGCACTTCTTTGCATTGAATTACAACTGCCAAACCCCTGACCATTCTTCAAGTTCCTGCAATTCCCTTCTCATTCTGTCTACACCCTCTGGTGTGTCTACTCTGTTACAGAGCTTTGTGTCATCAGCGAACAGTGAAATTCTGCCTTCTAGGTCCCGCAATGTCACTGATGAAGATGTTGAATAGGACCGGTCCCAGCACTGATCCCTGTGGTCCCCACTGGTCACTCTTCCCTCTGTGGAGTGACAGCCATTTACCACCACCCTCTGTGTCCTGCCGCCCAGCCAGTTACCTACCCACTACACTACTGTCCTGCCCACACCCATATTCCCTAGTTTGTGTAATAGTTTTCTATGTGGCACAGTGTCAAAGGCCTTGCTGAAGTCCAGATAGGCCATGTCCACTGCCCTCCCCTGATCACCTCCCTACTCACCCAGTCAAAAAATTCAACAAGGTTGGTCTGACATGACCTCCCCTGGTGAAACCATGCTTCCTTGGATCCTGCAGTCCATTGACAACCAGACAGTCCACCAATCTCTCCTTCAGTAGTGCTTCCATGATCTTCCCCACTACCGAGGTGAGGCTGATTGGTCTGTAGTTCCCCACTTCCTCTTTGTTCCCACTTTTGTATAAGGGGACTACATCTGCTGTCCTCCAGTCTTTGGGTACCTCCCATGTTTCCAGTGATCGGCTAAACAGGATAACCAGAGGTTCAGCCACCACCTCTCTGAGTTCTTTAAGGACCCTGGGGTGCACCCCATCTGGCCCCATTGCTTTATCAACTCTTATTACTTCCAGTTCCTTCAGGACCCTTTCTCGTGTAAAGGGACTTGTGTCCATTTCTGCACCATTCTCACCCCATGTACTCCCTTCAGACCCATTACCCTCCTCTTCCTCAGTAAAGAATGAGCAGAAATACCTGTTCAGTATATCAGCTTTACTGTTGTCATCCTCCACATGGCCCCCATCCTCCCCCTTCAGTCTCACTATTCCTCCCTCCATTTGCCTTTCTTTTTTCACTTATGTACCTGTAAAAGCTCAGAGCTGGCTCCACTGCATAATGTGGTGGGGTATCCGCTTGGCAAGCTGGTGATCCGGGTCTGTGCCCTGAGCTTAGGATGACAGTAGTAGAGGTCAGCAGGGAAGGTGAAGGAGATGCCCTCCTGCGGGGGGTGGCTCTGCACTGCTCTAAGAATGACTTCTAGCATCAATTTGTGGTAGTGTGACTGATGTTGATAACCATACATCATGCGCACCCCCACCCCAGGATGCTGTGACGTACATACCTGTGGGAGAGAAGTTGTGGAAGGGGGAAGAAAAAGGAAATGGGCCTTCCTAGCGTGTTGAATACTGACCCATTGGTTCCTCCCATGCCACCATGTCCCTCTGCCCCTGGGCTGCTCTCCTCTCTGGCCATACACCTCTGATGTCTGTGCATGTCCTTCCCCCCAACCTTGTGAGTCAGGGCATTGTGGGAGCCTGACAGCTAATTCGGAACCAAGGACAGATAATGGAGCAACCTGGAGAGTCTGGAGGCATCAGTCAACTGCAGGAGGCGGGTCCTGCAAGCACCAGGGGCAATTGAGGGTCCAAAGGAGTGCGGAAGGTGCCGAGGTACCCAATAGAGTGGGGTGCTAAGGGACCTAAAGGAGCAGGGTTCTGAGGGGCCCAATGGAGTGAGGTTCTGAGAGACCCAAAGGAGTGGGGTGCTGAGGGACTCAAAGAAGTGGGATTCTAAGGGGCCCAATGGGACAATACAAATAAACTAAAAAGTTGTACTAACAGTGAAACAAATAAATTATACGAATCATTCTGAGTTACCTCTTTTTTCTAGTACTTGAAAATTAAGAAGTTAGATATTTAAGCAATATACCATGGCAGGGAGTGGGTATATTGGTGGATTTACCATGCCTGGTGTGATTTGGTCCCGAGGTGCAGCCAAGTGACTTAGCCACACCAGAAGTGGTAAATCCACCCATATACTCACTCTCTGTCATGGTATATTGCTATTATACAATGTTCAACTTGTTTTTTATTTTTATAGTGATATAAAACTTTTACAGTGGGTATACTGGAGGATTTATCACACCATGTGATGTGTTTTGACCAATGAGGTAACAGGATTTTCATACCCCATTGTATAATTCCTGTTAAATCCTTCAGAAAACTCTGACCTTAGGGAGCTTGTATGCAAGTTTCTGAAAATACTTACTGTCCCAGGTGAGATGTTTCCTGTTTAAGCCTCCTGAAAATGGAACCAGAGAGAGCTGGATGACACTGTCATTCTAGAGGCACAATTTCCTTGTTTGTCTGGTTGTTTTCTACTGTGGTTGAACATTCAGAGTGTTATCAGCCTACATAATTAGTACTGCATCAACTTAGGTGAGGAGAGACAATAGAAAACTAATTGAATTAGTGGCTTGAACGTAAACATATAGAGAAGGAGCACTTTACTCTGATTCCCCTTATCAGAACAGCGTAGTTAGTATGAGATCAACCTGTTCTTAAATGCAGAATGTCCCGATAAGAGGAACAGCTGAGCCTTATTGTTAATGATGAGTTGTTTAATTAGTTACTTCATACATATAGTGCTTACATCTCTACTGCTGTTACTAAATAGGCCAGTGATTTCATCAACCCCCCCCCCAACCCGACACTCACAAGAAAAAACTGAAACAAGTAAACAGTTAAACTGGTCATCTTTTTAATGAGCTGTTTGTTTGAGACTGCAAAGGTGAGACATGCAAACAGGCTTGCCAGCTTGCCTTTTGATCTTGCTGATTGCTGTGTGCTACTGCTATTACCACCTAATGAAGGTATTGTATGGGCTGCAATTTATTAATTGTAATTTAATTTCACCAGGATAGCCCATCTGAGATACCGTATCTATATTTCAGTGGGGTCCTGCTGGATTACATTGACATTTAACACTGATGGGATTTGAACCGTTGTCTCATGGTTCCTAAGACTGTGTTCTAACTTCTAAACTACACAGTCTACCATCTGACATCTCCATTTATCCTGTAAGAAGTTCTTCTTTAATTGCATACACATAGATTGCAGCTTTGTACGTGTTGTTTCTCAGACATGATACAATACAATCTCCCTTCTAGGTACCATCTCTTCTGGGTTTTTGCACGCAGTCTGTGCCATATCTAGTCCAATATTTTTTTCAGTTTGGTTAAGCTAAACTTATTCTTCTATTTTATAGTATTTTTATAATTATTTGTATATTATTTGTTGTATATTGCAGTCAAGTTTTACTGTAATCCACTTCCCTTACCCCCTTCCCCGGACACATCTGGAAACGAGCTGTTATCTGTTCAGGATAACTTTCCTGGTAAAACTTGTGAAATAAATAAATAATACGATACCATTCACCAATGTAAAGCATTCTGTAACATATTTGTATGAAAGATGCACTATAATGGTCCCCATACCTGAGAAAAGGTGGTGACATGATTGAAAAGGTGCAAAGTAAAGCAACCAAGAGGGTTTAAGGTTCGAGAAACCTGGCCTATGAGGACTTGCGCTGTTTTCCTTGGACAAAAACAGAATAATCAGAGGGGTCATGATCACAGTCTTTAAATACAGTATGTGAAAGGGTTAACTCTGTCAGACAACGTAGCTCTTCAGGATGCAAAAGGATGAAAGAACAAGTGCACTCACAATATCATGGGGGAGTAAGATTAATGGGAAACGTCAGAAAGAACAATGTCACAGAATGAGTGTTAGACATTTGGAATAAACATATGGAGCAGGTGGTATCAACTGATACAGTAACACCTTAAAGCTTAGATTTGACAATTAATGATGCAAAAGTGGTGACAGCATTCCAACTGAGATGGTATGAGAGAGGATCTGAATGGACCAAAGGGCTTCTTTCCTCCCTAAAACTGTCCGAATCTATGCCTGTATGTACTATATGTATGTATGTATGTATGTATGTACTGTATGTAAAATAAAGCTGTATTGTGTTAGACCCAATGTAATTTCAGTTATAAAACAAAAACAGAGGAAAACTGAGAGCACAAAGGCCTAGTGGTCTATTCGATCTGCCTGTTTGCCTGATAGGAGTTTAGTGTGGTTTTTGGACCCTTTTGTCCCCGGCATTCCATCCCTTCAGTCTCATCTCCCCCATGTTCTCTACAAAGCCCATGTACCTCTTCCACCTCTGTTTGAAGCCCACCACTGTTTTTAGATTGATTACCTCATTGGGCAGTCTGATCCACTTGTCTACCACCTGTTCCATTAAAAAATACTTCCTGACATCTTTTTTATACCTACCCTACAGTGTTGGGTAAGTTACTTTTTCTATTACTTTTGGAAACTTGTTCCAGAACGCTCTGTGCAGCCACGAGCAAGGATGGAGAAGTACTGGAAAAAATAATACACTTTACAGTTACAATTACTTATGTCTTTTTATAGAAAAGTAATACATAACTGTAACTGATTACATTTTGTGGCTTTTTTTGTATGGTCCACCACTAAAAGACCCCTTACCTTCTCTGTCATCTGCCAGACCCTTCAGGTGCTGCTGGTGTGGACCCCATCCGGACCATGTGAAGAACTAGTTGGATGCATAAAATAAAGAATAAGTCAGGTTTATTTGCTGTACTGCAGATGTTCTCTTCATGAAGACAAGCCCCAGACTGACAAATCTCTGACTGACAGGCATACATGGCACTGCCAGGCAGTGCAACAATTTGTTACATGCAAGTTCTAAGTGCTCTTAAAGGGGCAGCAGCTTAACATTAAGCCCCATGCTTAATGTGTGCTTCACATCACCGCCAGAACAGTGAATGTGAGCACCACTCGAACAAGCAATAAATCTATAACAGTTTCTAAAAAAACAGTTTAAGTAAGTTTTTAAAGGCAAGACATTTTTATGCATTACAAGGCAGTAGATGTTACAAAACAGAACAGTACTGCACTGCGGGGTGAGGGTGGGGGTGGGGAGAAGAACCTGGACTACACTGGGGACCAGTCAGAGTAGCACCAGAGAGGAGGGAGACACAATAGTTCTTGAGACTTGGTCATGCCACAAGCACTAAATTGTGGGGGAAGAAAAAGGGAAGAGAGGGAAGGGTAGCAGCAGGAGGATACCCAGAATGCAGGCTCACACTTTAATAACAGTTGCATAACAAACAGATGGACTGCCCATGTAAAGAGACATTCCCAAGGGGAAAAAGCGTTAGTGCAGGTAATAGTACCAAATAAATAGTTGCATAAGATAGGTACAAGAACACTTACTGCAAAATAATTAAACACAGAGGCTATCACAAGAGAAAGAAAATTTAGTCCCAAAACACACTGAGTCCGGTAACAAAAGTTTAAGACCTCCGTTGACTTTTCTGGTTAGTGGGAATGGAGGCATGCATGGATTGCACTAGTTCCTGACAGGAGGGGGTCAGATCATTAAAAGCAACACATGAGTTCTGCCGACTATCGAATCCACACCACATTACTCTGTAAGTCCAGGGTCCATTGACAAACTTCTTCTTTAAGATCTTCTCAATCTGCTACACTGTGGTGTGTAGAAGAGAATCCTGAGAAGAAGAAGATTGAGAAGAAGAGGAAGTCCCTGGCAAATCATCTGGTAAAACAGAATCCGGCTGAAGAGTGTCAGGAGTGGGAAGAGCTGTCAGAACTAGTTTCAAGTTATCTGGAGGGATCTTAGCTTCAGAGAGGATGGCCGGCTCAAGGGCAGCTTCATTTCTGGGAGGACTGGGGTCATCTGGATGGTTGTTATTCAGGTACCTATGCTTTAGTCAATTTATATGGACTTTGCTGTGTACCAGCTTGCCATCTGACTTGCATCGCAGACGAACATGGACCGGAGGAAGCTTTTCCACGATGTAGAAGGGACCAGTCCAGGGGCAAAGCAGTTTCTTGGTGGCACCCAGAACAAGAACAGGTCAGTACAAATAAACAATGTCCCCAATAGAGAATGAAGGCTCATGCGCCTTGGCTGCAGACATTTTTTGCATTGCCAATTTTCTTCTGCCCAACGTGGTGATTGCAACTCTTCGGGCAAGTTCCAGCTGTTCCAGAAGAGGGATAATGAAAGAAGAAGCTGACTTAGAAACTTCTAGCAGTGAGAGATCCCTGTCCAGTAGAGTTCTTGGGTGACGTCCATGGACTAAGAAGAAGGAGGTATATTCTGTGCTGTCGACACAAGTGCTGGTATTGTATGCAAACTGCACAAAGGGAACAAAATGGTCCCAGGTGTCATGAGTCTCATCCAGATACTTGGAGAGTGTGCTGAGGATGGTGGATATCATTCTTTCACTCTGTCCATTGCATTGTGGATGGTAACTTGTGGTATGTGTCTTTTTTATGTCGAGAAGTTTGCAAGTTTCTCGGACAATGGTGGACAGGTAGTTAGTGCCTCTATCTGAATGTAGGTACAATGAGGTACTGTGATGACAAATGACTGTAGTGAGAAAGGCAATTGCTACAGTGGTGACTTTAATGTCTCTTAGGGGGTTGAGTTCCAAATACTTTGTCAGGTAGTCCACAAAGACAAGGATGTATTTGTTGCCAGAGACAGAGCATGTTGGTAAGGGCCAAAGAATATCTGTGCTGACTCTTTGGAATGGTTCAGTGGCTACAGGCATGGGGATGATGTGTGCCTTTCTTGGTTTGGCAGGAGGCTTTCTTTGGGAGTGGGGCTGGCAGGATTTTATGAACTGGACAATGTCCCTGTTCATGTGTGGCCAGAAGAAGTGAAGCCTTGTCTTTTCCAGAGTTCTGTGTATTCCCATATGACCTCCCAAAAGTGGAGAGGCATGAGTGGAGAGAAGAACTTGAGGGATGAGAGAGGCTGTCACAACTAGCTGTACGTGAGTTCTATCCATGCGATGACCCTTGCCTTCCTTGGTCCAAATGCGAAAGAGCACACCGTCATTGAGGAAGTACTGCAAAGCAAAGAAAAGTACATCTTGGCGATCTTTCTTTTGTTGTGGTAATGTTCCAGACTCTAAATAGGAGATTATGTCTGCAAATTGAGTGTCAGTTCTTTGTTACATTTTAACAGTTGCCAGGGACAAATCAGGTGTAGAGGAGATGAGAAGCTCTTTGGCTGCTTACAGTAACTGAGCATTTGTGTGTCTCTCTGTAGAAACAGTAGCGAGCAGCAAAGCAACCTGAGGTGCTGTAGGAGTGTCCACAGGAAGCACATCTGTGGCATGGAAGGGAAGAGCTTGTAAGCAGGATTCTTCATCTGTTGAGGAGAATGCAGAGGGATATCGTCTCCAGCTTACACCATCAGCATTTGAGTGAATTTGGCCTGGTCTGTATTGAATTTCAGAGTTGTAGGATTGCAGCATACTGATAAATCGGGTGAACTTGCCTACTGGCTCCTTCATTTCAAATAATCATCTGAGGGCAGAGTGATCCACGATAGCTGTAAAGGAGGAGGAGTGAAAGTAGCAGTCAAATTTCTTCACGGCAAATACCATGGCTAGACATTTTTTCTCTGTGATACCATAGTTCTGCTTAGCGGAGAAAAGAGAGCACCCAGCATAGAAGACAACTCGTTCTGTTCCATCTTGAATTTGACAGAGCACAGCGCCCACTGCAAAGGAACTAGCATCTGAGTAGAGCTTGAATGGTTGGTCAACCTTGGGTAGGCCAATACTGGAGAGGAGATTAGGTTTTGTTTTAAGGTGTCAAAGGCCTCTTTACATTCAGAAGTCCAAATATAGTCACATCCCTTTTTGGTGAGGGCTTACAGTGGAGCTGCAATCTTGGCGTAGTTGCAAATGAACTTTCGGTAGTAGCTAGACAAGCCCAGGAAAGCTTGAAGTTCTTTGAGATTGTTAGGCTCTGGATAGACTTTGACTGCTGAAAGCTTGTCAGGATCTGGAGAGATGCCTTGAGAACTAACCACATGTCCCAGGTAATGAAATTTTTGCTGCGCAAAACAACACTTTTCTGGGCGAAGCTTGAGATTGGCTTGTCTGAGACATTCAAACACTTGTTGGAGATGTTGAAGGTGCTCTGGCAAAGTTCTGCTGAAGACAATCACATCATCCAGGTAGACTAGGCAAGATTTCCATGACAACCCATGCAGTACAGCTTCCATACAACGTTGAAATGTGGATGGACTGTTCCGAAGACCCTTAGGCAGACGTTTGAACTGGAAATGTCCCAAGTGGCAGCGCCATGCTGTGTATGGATGAGAAGCTGGATCAATGGAAACTTGATAGAACCCACTCTGAAGGTCTAGAGTGGTGAAGTAAGCAGGACTGGCTACACCAAGACTCTCTAAAGCATCTTCGGTTGTAGGCAAGGGGTGAGCATCCTGCACCATGTAGGCATTGAGTTTTCTGTAGTCTACCACAAAATGATACCATTTGTGCTTTTTTACCACCAGCAAGCAAGGTGCACCCCAAGGGCTTGTAGATTCTTTGACTATGTCTTGGTCAAGCATGTCTTTGATTATGTCCTCGAGGACTTGTTTCTGTTTATGTCCCACTTTGTAGGCTCGCTGATGGATTGGCTTCTGGTTGGGCTGTACTTCGATGGTGTGTTACAGGATATCACAGCATATGAGCTTGTTATCTGAACCAACAAAGACATCTGGGTAATTTTCCAGGAATTTCAAAAGTTGTTGCTTTTCTGTTGGAGATGCTAGAAGTTTGGAAGAGGATAGTCGCTGACTGAGGGGTAACTCTGTTGAAGTTGGAGTGGTCGTGATAGTATTGACAGGAGTAGAGTTGGTGGAGCCAGGCTGAGGTTCTTGCATGAGATGAAGCTGGTCCCCTGAAGACAAGCAGACAAACTTTCTGATGTTGGCACCCTTTGAAATGACCACTGGCTCATCTGTGAAGTTGCAGCATTTTTGGAAGACTAAGCCATCATGCACCGCCGATAAGGTTTTTCCCGGGAGGCGACCTGACGAATGCAGCATGGGGGATCCTGTGATGATGCCAACAACACCTTGTGGAAGTGGTTTACCTCGTATCTTGGCAATCAAAACCATTTCTGACTGAGAAGGCACAGTGACTGAATCTATAGTTGTGAGTTGCCTCTAAGGATCTAGCAACAGTTTTCTTGAGGCAAAGTCTAGGATGGCTTTGTGAGCTTTGAGAAAGTCCAGGTCTAGAATTATTGCAGATTGAAGATCAGGCAGTATATAAAACTTGACAGTAGCTTGCTGTGAGCCAAAGTGAAGCTTGACATGGACCATGCCTGTGATAGGTACTGTATCTGTACTGGCTGTGATAATGTACTTTATGTCGGCTGGAGAGACATTAGGTATGTGACGAATAGCTTGATTGTCCAAAATACTGTGGTTGATAACTGATATATCTGCTCCAGTGTCAACCAAGGCATGCGTGGACCAGTCTCCGATGGTTACAGCTACATAGTTTGCTAGGAGAGGTGATCGGATGACAGGTACCCTTGCTCCTGGAAGTGAGAGTGTGCCAGAGTTCGCAGTTGGAGGAAGCGTTTTGTTTGGATTGTGAGAGTCAGAGGGGCGGTCAGTTGCTGTGTTCCCCTGGTCCCGGGAGTAGTTGCGGTTATCTTGCTGATTGTGCAGCGATAGACACCTGTGGTTCTCTTGATTTCGATTGTATTGTGGTTTTCAGCAGACAGCGGCAGTGTGTCCCCTGAATCCATACCACTGGCAGGTCACTGGTTCTCATGAAGGCGGAGGTGGATGAGGTCGCTGTCAAAATGGTTGAAGGACATTGAAAGAGGTAGTAGAAGAAGCAGTTGAGCTGTGGGGCAGAGTATTGATATTTGTAGTGAGTGTCTCTGTCATTGATTGTTGCTGCTAGACACATGTTGTGAGTGTGGCTAACTGTGACGACAGAGGTGCTTGCACACTGGTAGCCTGGAACATTGCTAAGGATTGTTGTGCAAGTTTTGCCACTTGGATTGTGTCCATCCAGGTTGCTGGTTTCTGCTGGATTACATAAAGATGTATTTGAGGAAGCAGTCCACAGACAAAGGTGATGATTTGTTCTTTCTCTGTTTTCTGTAGGTGTTTGCATTGAGTTTCTATGTCCACAATGAAGGCTTCGAGAGATTCCAAGGGTTGCATGGTGCGCTCCCACAGCTGTTGCTCCAATAACCAGGGTGGGTGTACTTGGAGAAAATGGGCTTTGAAAGTTGCTTACAGTGTGGTAGCATCTGCTTTGACTTGGTCTGGAAGTGCGTTGAACCAGGAAATGGCAGTCCCTCTCAGAAGCAAGCGCAAGGCATTGGAGATGCGCAAGGGATCAGTCAAACTATTGAAGGAAATCCATGCTTGGAAGTGTTCCAGCCAGTCGACCACATCTTCATGAGGCAAGGATTAGAGAAGGGTACTGGTTGTAGGCTGGTATGGACCGTGGACTGTGGTGAAATGGCTTTAATGTAGGCAAAATCATCTTGAATAGCTTGCATAGCTGGTGCCTCTTGAGCGGAAATAGAAGACTGGATGTCATGGAGGATTGTTTCAATTTTGTAGCCCCACGCCCTTGAGGTGGGTGAAGGTAGGACTCTGGATGCTCCAGCGCCCATATCTGTGTCATCATCAGACATTGTGATTGGAGATGAGCTTTGTTTCACTGAACGAAGGTTGTATGGGAGAGAAGGAGTTGCCGTCATGCAGGAGACAGGACGCCGTGTCATAGATGAAGTGCTAAGCAAAAATTGTTTTGTTAGACAAAAGTACAAATTTTTGTAGCAAAGTTCATCAATGACTTCATAATAAAGAACTTCCCACTCAATTCTGTGTTGTTTGTGTAACCCCCCTGCAAATGGGGGTTCCCAAAAGACTTCCAGGAGCTTGCTTGAATGCTCCAAGCCTGAGTGGTGTTTGGCATTTAAGCCATTTATCAGTGAGTGTTTTTAGAGCCTCTGGTACTGTCTCTTTAAGAGCTGTCTGCTTGCAGACATAATTAGTTGTATGGGGGACTGTGTGCTTCTCTGGTACCACTTCGAGCTGCTGCCAATTCACTTCATTTTGCAGTCACTAGGAGTGCAAGGGAACCTATCTGAAAGATGTAACTGTTTGCCAGAAATTATTTAGAGTAATAATGAAATTACAGTTTGTCTAACCTGCTTTCTTTGCAGTCAGAACTGTATCTGCTAGTTCCCATTCTAGTTTTGAACTGCTGAACTGGACCAATCAGTGTGGGGTAAGCTAGCTCTAAAATGGTGCCTGTGACGAATCAGAACTTGGACTCATAATCTGAGCCAGCCACAAGAGGATTGTATGGGCAGTGACTCTGGGAGATGTAGTTTAGACTTCAGTGCCTTTTTGGACCAACAGCAGCAGTCTGTGTGGTGACAGCCAATCCAGTCAAGAACTGGGAGGAACTCAAAGGAAGTGCCCGGTTTTGTCCGGTTGGAGTTTCAGTTGAGCTTTGGCAGTGAAGAAGGAAGGAGCCCTGTGCTTTTTCAGTGTGCAGTTTTAGTCAAAAATGTGTGTAAGGCCCTCCGGTCTGCAGCTTGTGTAACAGCTTGTTAGGACTGAATCCGTCCTGTGAAAAGAATCAAAGGATCTCTGAAGAGTAGAAACCAGGCTCACCCTGTAGAAGACTGGAGGAATTGCTGAAAATTGCACTCGGTCTGTCAGGAACTGAATCTGCTGTGTGTTCTCCAGGTATTGTGCAGTAATTGCGATCGGGATACAGATGCAGCCTGCCTGGTATAGTGCTTTCTTTTATATGGATGTGTGAAGAGGTTTGTGTACCTCAAGTGAGCCCTGCTGACATTGAAGGACCCTATCTTATTTGGAGGTCGTGAGTACTAATTCAGGGTCGCTCCCTGTTGAATTGCCACATTAAATCCAAATGGAATTACTGTACTGCTGACTGTTTAATTCTCCTTTTTCTCTGTGAAAGGGCCCCTACCAGCTGCCACAGTTTGGACTAGCCACTGGGCTTGGGTACCCAGGGACAGTAACTGATAGGGATAGGCCTGTGCACAGAGCCATAGTAGATTATTAGAGTGATAAGCTAATTAACCTGATTTCCCTGTCCTTGTTATATCCCCTAAATAAATCAGAGCTGCTTGTTTCAGCAAAGTTATACTGCCTGAGGTATTTGTCTATGTTAAAGTACTGTACTGTGATTGTTGCACTGTATCTCATTTCACAGGAGGTCCCAGTGCGGAACCAGACCTGGGGGTAAGTGTATACTGTGAAGGTAATTCTGATATATTGTGTGGGCCACTAGTGGGAAGAAAGGGGGGTTGCAGTGTCCCAGAGGGCTGTGACCAAGTTAGTTTAACTATTGCAAACCCTGACCTCTGGGTGGAGGCACCCGCCATTGGATCCAGGCCCCTCAACCTGTTAGTGGCAAATCAGGCAGGGGTAGTAGCCCCTGGGAAAGCGCCATCTAGGGGTTACATTTGTTATTTAAATAAAGGTTTTGTTGCAAAAATCAGCCTTTTGTTGCAGTGTCCATTCATTTAAATAGAAATCCCATTGATTTCAATGGAGTGAGGTCCATTTGTGCCCTTCCCAAGATGGCCGCCAAACTGTGACATGCAGTTCTTGTGGGTTTTGACTGCCCGACTGTAGCAAGATGGCCAACTACAGAGGGGTCAAGGTTCACTTCCTGTCTTCTTCTTGTGATGCTGTGTTCAAGATGGAGGATTTCTTCCACGAGACTGCCTTGCAGCTCTGCAATGTCCAAAATGGCGACTGCCGCCCTGCTGCCTTCTCACCAGACTGAAATGGTGGGAGTTTTGTGGTGAGCGGCACAACTGGTGAAAATTCTGTATCTGACTGCTCGTTTGCTTTCCATTTTGTTAAGCGAGCCTATGCTTTAATTTTTTTTTTTCTTAGGCTTGTACAAGAATTATTGTCATTTATTGATTTATGCTGTGTCCCAGCTTGTGCTGTGTTTATTTTATTGCCCCCAATTATTTATTTATGCCCCTTTGGTAACATGGCCAAGCATGAGCAGCAGAGCTCCGTGTGTTTCCAGGGTCGCGAAAAGCACTGCGGCTGTGGTAGAGGGTAGTGTAACTGGTGGAGCCGCATTTGCTTAAGGAGCGGCTGCGAGTGGAACTGGGTGGCTGGGGAGCAAGCTGGAGAGCCGAGAAGCAGGCCTGCTGCCGATGCAAGAGGGAGCAGAGCTCCGTGCGCTTGGTTGTGCCACAGCAGTCATTGAGGTGAGGAGCTACTGCATGAGGCCCAAGTGTGGAGCAGATCACTCCATTTTGCAGGTGCAGTTCCAGCAGAAGGGAAGTAACAGTCTGTTGTGGCTGTAATTGGGGCCGCCATTGAGCAGTCGGGGAGCCGCGGACTTGAGCAGGAGGCAGTAGGCTTGTGGCCTGACCGGGGGGGGCTCCGTGAAGCTGCTGGAGGGCTGAGAAGGAACCGTGGTCCTTGTGGTGCTGGCTGGGTGTCTGTCTTCTGTTGCTCCGAGGGGAGCGCTGCTACGTTGAGTCAGGGATCAGTTTGCACCAAGTTGTTAGCTCTTTATTTTATTTAATTTGTTGGGGCTGTATTTGCTGTAATGGTTCCATTATGTGGAGCGGTCCTTGGAGCAATGGATCATCGAGGGCTGAGAAGCAATTTTGGTTGCTCCGTGTGACTTCAGGAGTGAGCTGCAGCCTTTCGGGAGGGTAGCAGGCCAGTCTGGATCCCCAAGGTGGCTTAAGTGAGGAGAGGGCCTGGTGAATCAAGGAGCAGTTGAGTCTGTGGGGGAGCCACTGTTATGATGAGGGCAGAGTGGGCTCGCTGCAGTTGCGACATAAGGTGAGAGAAGCTGCAGACGTAAGGAGGGTAGAGCTGAGCCATAAGTAAGTTAGATTGGAAGAGGTGGGAGGGCCAAAAGGTATGTGGTCCCTCAAGGTAGCCATGAGCATGATTAAGTGGGGCAGTCCCTTTGTGCAGTACGTTTATTTATTTGTTAATTTTTTTTTGTGTGTGTGTGACCCCCCCCCGAGAGAAGACAGCATAGGGAGCTGGTGTCCCATAGGCCCTGCCACGAGGTGATGCTGCTGGGGGGGAGTTGCAGTTCGCAGCTCCGTGGGGCATAGATTGAAGAATTTTAAATTTTAACAGTAGTGTCCTTGTGCTGTTGGCCAGCAGTGTAGAAAACTCTGACTTTCTGATTACAGTAGAGGGCTACAGGCTGCTGTACAAAACAGGATACAGTCCATTTTCCCTCAGTGCAGCCAGGGCTGTATTTAAAGTAGCATTTAGACATTTCAAGCATACTTGGGTGATGACTTGGGGTAACCAGCGACACAGGCAAGCGAGATGGGGTCTGGACAGAAGAAGGCCCGCATTCTCCACCATGTGTGGTGTTTTTTTGTATGGTCCACCACTAAAATACCCCTTACCTTCTCTGTCGTCTGCCAGACCCTTCGATTGCTGCAGGTGCTGCTGGTGAGGACCCCATCTGGACCGTGCGAATAACTAGTCGGACGCATAAAATAAAGAATAAAGCAGGTTTATTTGCTGTGCTGCAGATGTTCTCTTCAGGAGGACAAGCCCCAAACTGACAAATCTCTGACTGACAGGCATACATAGCACTGCCAGGCAGTGCAACAATTTGTTACATGCAAGTTCTAAGTGCTTTTAAAGGGGCGGCAGCTTAACATTAAGTCCCATGCTTAATGTGTGCTTCACAATTTATTTGAAAGTAACTAGTAACTAATCTATTACTTTCAAATAAATGTTGTCTGTAATGGTTTGTTTATTATTTTGTATTGGTTTTGTATAAAAAGAAATAAGTAACTGTAACTGTCAGGTGTATTACTTTTTCTAGTACTTCTCCATCCTTGCTAGTGACTGCACAGAGCTTCCTGGATCAAGTTTCAAAAAGAAATAGAAAGTAATAGAAAAAGCAACTTACCCAACACTGCTACCCCACCAACTTTCTTGTGTTGCCTCTATGTTGCTGTTGCCACTTTTAGTGAAGAGTTCGCTACTGTCAACATTATTTATTCCCTGCTCAAATTTGTATGAGAGCCCAATGAAGGTGGTAGGGCATAAGCAAGTCTACCATAGAGCCAGCTGAAAGGGGAGGCTGGGAGGCCAGCCTCCCTGACAGTCATCTGATCTGACCTGAAAAAAGGTAAAAGACATAACACTAGAGAGTACCTGCTTTTAAATAAGAGCATGGGAAAAAGTCAGGTGATGTTGTGGGCAGGCTAAATGAAGCCCGGGATTTAACTGTAGAGAGAAGTTGAAAGACTGTATTTGCAACTATAGCAAATGTTTTTTTTTTTGTTGTTTTTTTTTTGTATAATCTTTTTTTATTGGCAGTTCATATATTACATACAAAACACCCGGCTTGCTGGGTGACCACATAAAACATTATATATAGCATCCAAAAACAGAGTTAATTAACAACATTCACCTATCTCAGCATTACTTTGTAGGGTTTCTAAATGCATCCATATTCCCACGCTCACCTAATTTCCCCCATTAGTATATATTTTAAAGATACTATTTTTTCAGAGCTGCCATTTTTATGAATAACCTAAAAAGAGAAAACTGCATTTAACAAACACTGCAGATTAATAAAATGACAGCTAGGAAGACAATAAGAATGCAAATTGATTTAGCAACATCAACTTTAAAAAGATACTTAGTCATATCTACAAAAGTCACAGAACCAGCTGAGCACCACATATCCAGGAACTGAACCATCAAACCTCATATTTAACACCTAATGCCTATTCTGGTGTATTGGGTTCAGAGCCCCCCCCCCAGTAAGATCTGATCTTTTATTCTACCTTACTGTATCACTCCTAATATCGAACAAGAGTCTATCCTCCTTCCTGTTACTCTACCCCAGTCACCTATTTCAAAACTACATCCCTTGCCTGAGTAGTAACGCTTCACCTAGGGACAGAGAATTCAAGAAGCAGCCCCATGTCTCCAGGAACTGGTCTTCCTGTCCTTTCAAAATGTATGTAAATCTGTCCACTGCTAGAACCCTAACAGCCAAGTCCTTCCACTGTTCCCTTGTTGGTACTGTAGTAGTCATCCACACATTTTGAATACCCTGCCTAGTTACTACCAGCAGTACCCTCGCCCACCTGGGATATAGGATCCATTCCCTGTTCTCCTCCCCTTTTACTCCCAGAAGCAGTGATCTAGGGGACATTGCAACTTCTAATCTCATTATCCCTGATAGCTCCTGTCTTATGCTCCTCCAGTAATTGCCCAGTTTTGAGCACCTCCAATAGTAATGTATATAGGTGCCCTGTTCCTTCCCACATTTTTACTACAAATAGGGGAAACCTCAGGAAAAAAATCTATGAACCATGCTGGGAGGGTAATATAATCCAAGAAGAAATTTGTACTGGCCTCTTTGTATTTATTGCAGGTCAGGAGACCCATATGTGAGCAAATCAGGGTCTGCCAGTCATTATCTTTGATTGCCATCTCTAGATCCTGCTCCCACCACGTTTTAGTCTTCTGAGATTCCCCTTGGAAGAATCCCCTATCCAGCTTCACGGCCCTACCAATCAATCCCTTCTCCAACCTGGCTGCCCCCCTCATCTCTCGTTTAACCTTGTGGAGTGGGAATTCATCTGAGTGAAGTCTCCCCAGTTGACCACAGTAATTCCTAACTTGCAAGTATTTGTAAAAATGTGAGGCAGGGATGCCTATTTCTCTCTCTGCAAGTCTTGAAAAGAGTATAACCCCATTTTACCAAGCAGGTCCCCCACACAACATATTCCCCTCTCCTGCCACATTTTTAGCCCCTCCTCTGAAATATCGGGCAAAAAGCCAGGGTTTCAGGCACCGGAACCAGAATAGTATTCACCTTATCTGCTTTTTTCCTCTTCATGATATCTCCCCATGCCTCAAGGGTTGCCACTACCATGGGATTTGGATCCTTAAGCCTTCTAAAGGCTCTCAAGCCATCTCGGCCAAGATATGCAGACAGTCTGCCCCATGCCCCCTCCTCCAGACTCAGCCAGCATGCCACTTTACCCTTATTGGCCCAGCTCTGCAAAAATCTATACTGGCTAGCTAGGTAGTATCCCTTGATATCAGGAAAATTCAGGCCCCCCTGCTCCCCAGATATCTTTAAATGCTGAAGGCTTACCCTAGGTTTCTTACCCCTCCAGATAAATACACTAAAACCCCTTTTGATATTTCTAATATCTGCTTTTCTAGGGCAGAAAGGTAGCATTTGCATAACATACAGGATTCTGGGTAATATATTCATTTTAATCAGGTTAATCCTGCCCATCCATGAGATAGGCAGCTGCTGCCATCTGTTTAGGTCCCCATTATAGTTTTAAAGAGGGGTGTATAATTTAAATCATAAAGACTTCCCAAATCCCGAGCAACTCGAATCCCTAGGTAGGTAAACGCTTTATGTGCTAACTCCAACCCCCAGGTGTCCCCTCCCATCCCATCCCTTTCTCCCAGAAACATTATTTCAGATTTATTCACATTTAATTTATAACCTGAAAACTGAGCAAACTGTCCCACTATCTCCAACATCACCGGAACTGATTGTGTCGGCTCTGTTAGGATCAGACTAATGTCATCTGCATATAGCGATATGGTATGCCTTTGTTCCCCTCGACCTGGGACTCCAGATATTTGGGTATCCTCCCTAAAGGCTCAATTGCTATGGCAAAAAGAAGGGGTGACAGAGGGCATCCCTGCCTGGTACCCTGTTCTAATTGAAAGCTCTCAGATGGGGTGCCATTTACAATAATCCTTGCTGAGGGGGCTTTATAGAACATACAGTATTAACTTAATTTTATAAATCCCTCCCCCAGGCTGAATCTTTCAAGGGTTTTTAACAAGTATCTCCATTCTATTCTGTCGAAGGCCTTCTTGGCATCCATAGACAGGACACATGCCCACCCGGGATGACAAGTGCCCCACCACACCACATTTAACAAGCGACTCATGTTGTGGTATGATTGTCTGTCTTGTATAAAGCCAGTCTGGCCTGGGTGGACCAAACATGGAAGCATTCCCTCCAGTCTTAGGGCTAATACTTTAGTCATTATTTCGCAATCATAATTCTGGAGGGAGACTGGTCTGAATGATCCACATTCCTGAACATTTTTAACAGGTTTTGGGATTAACGAAATAAGGGCCTCACAGCATGTCTTTTGTAACCCCTTCTTCCATGACATTTCTAAAGGGTTTGGTTAGTTCATGCCTCAGTAATTTATAATAATCCACACCAAAACCATCAGGGCCTGCTGCCTTCCCCTTCTTTAATTTACCTATTGACACAACAATCTCTTCCTTAGAAATCTTTGTTCCCAACACTTTTCTCTGTGCCTCACTTAGCTTAGGAACAGGGTGGCCCTCAAAGAATTTGTCCAGGATGGAATCCAAGCCCCAGTATTCAGCCTTGTATACAGCCTCATAGAATTCCTTGAACCATTCCCAAATGGCAGCCTCCTCTTTTAATAGTCTACCCCCTCTATCCCTAATGTGTACAATCTTTTTACTAACTTTGCCCCCCTTCATGAGGCATACTAGTAGTGGTCCAGGTTTGTTGCCCCACTCAAATACCTTTTGTCTGACAAAAAGTAGTCTATTTCTAACCTCCTCAGTCAGATTAGCATTCAGGGCTTCCCTAGCTATCTGTAGTTCTCTTAGTTTTACATCCTTACCTCCTAAATAAACATCCCTCTCCAGCTCCCATATCCTTTGTTCCAGTTCCCTTTGCTTTTCCCTTTTCTCCCTTTTCAATTTAGTTGTATAACTAATAATCATGCCCACATAAAAACCTTGCCCACTTCCCAGAAAACCCCTTCTGCTTTAATTGACCCCTTGTTCGTTTCTTCATAAAATGTTCATTGTTCTTTAAGGAAGTCCCTGAATCTCTGACTAGTTAGCAAACAATTCAGAAATCTCTAGCCTCCTCTTCCCTCACAGCCCCTCGTTATCTGGAATTCTAACTGGACTATAGCATGACCCGAGAGAAGATCGGGCTATGTTCAACCTTCCAAACCCTCAGGTACATATGTCTGGGGGTGTATATATAGTCTAATCTAGACCAGGAGCCATATGGACTTGAATAAAACATATACTCACGAGCTCCTGGGTTAGCTGTCCAGCAGACATCAACCATATTGAGGTCAGCCAATCCTAACTGTCACCAGTGCACCGCTGCAACTTCCCTCGATCTGAACCCGGAGTAATCCAATTTGGGGACTGCCATGCAATTAAAGTTGCCCCCTAGGATCAAGTTCTGGAATTGTTCCTGTGTCAAAATGTCCAGAATTTTCTGGTAAAAAAGGGGGTCAATCACCGCAGGAGCATATACACTTCCCAGCGTCAGAGGCCTCCCCTCTGTCTCCCCCACCACAAAAATATATATATCAACCCTCTAATGTGTCTTTAACGACCCGCTGAACTGTAAAGGGGAACTTTTTATTTAAGAGAATGGTGACCTCTCTTTTGTGGGAGTTATATGACGCCATGTGGCAGGCCCCAACCCATCCCCCTACAAATTTATCATATTCTCTAGGTGACAGACGTGTCTCTTGGATAAGTGCCACATCTGCTCCTTTCCTTCGTAGTGCCACAAGAATTTTCACCCTCTTGGCAGGTAAAGAGAACCTTTTAACATTCCAGGTAATTACCTTGGCCACCGGTGGACAAGAAGCACTTGCATTAGCCATATCCAAAACCCAAATAGCCTAAACCGCTATATTTTCTACCAATCTGTTCCATGTGGTACTCTGTAACTAACCTAACAGTAAGAACTTTAAGTATGTTCAAACACTGTAAAAACTTTACAAACAGCCCCCGAGCCATCTGGCGTTCTATGAAAAAACATCTTTCTGTCATAATACTCCTTATCAGAAGAAATTGTTGCATATCGATATCAGTCAAGATCCCCATACGCCCCCCTCCTTCCGCACCTTTCTTTATTTTGTCTATTTCGGCACATTTACTACATCTTTCCACACCTTTGCATAGTGTATTCATCCCCTTAACTATAAAGAACTTGTTTCAGAGTGTCTGACCCCCAAACTAGTATAACATGCCCCAACTATCACCTCCTTCTCTCCCAGTCTGTTTATGGGCCCTTCATTTGGCAGGATAGCAGAGGTATCCCCCCCCCCTCTCTTTCCCTCATTTCCAGCCCTGCCTTATTTGGCACATCACTCAGTACAGCCAATAGTCCCCCTTCCCTTCCACTTCAGTTGTTACCACAAAGCTGTATCATTCATCTTGAGGGTCAGCAATGGGAGAGGTGACAGGCCCGCACCCACACACATGCGCTGGGCCCCCTCACCCCACCCCAACCCCTTCCCGCCCTTGAAAGTTTCTCTCCTGTCTAATGTCCATACACTCCTGCTTCTCATTTGTAGACTACAGCCAGCAAAATAGACACATGAAACATAATAAGCCATCTTGAACCCTGCTCGAACAGCAGTTTTGTCTCTAGTTCAGGGGTGAGAGAGCCACGGAATGGTCCTCCCACAATCTTCTTCACTTTGTTCTTGCCTCCCCCCCACCCTAAATCCAAATATGTGCACATCCATACGAAGTCCTCGGTACCCACTGGGTGCTCAGGTCACCAGCAAAAAGCTCCTCTCAGCTTACAGGCTGCATGTTTAGGTCTTCTTGTTCTTCTTATCCCATTCATCAATAAAGGTCTGAAGTTTGCCCGCTTCCCAGAATGAATACTTCACTCTTTCAATACGCACGTTTACTGTTGCAAGATAAATCATAAAGAAATCAATGCCTCATTTCCTCATGCCATCCATTTGGACATTAAATTGCTGTCATTTTCTCTGCACTCTTAAGGACATATCCTGGTGTAAAGTAAGCTTGTGCCCCTCAAACCTCAACTCCTTCACATTGCAATAGGCCTCCAAGATCACCTGCCTGTCTGGGTGGTGGTGTAGTCTGAAAATTACTTGACGCAGTGGCTGATTGTTTGGCGGGTGCAGTACAAGAGCCCGATGCGCCCGCTCTCCCTTAAGCTTTCCCTTCGTTAAATCAAGTCCCAAGAGCTTCGGAATAGTCTTCGCACAGAAAGCCTAAGATTTCCTCGTTCTGCACCCTCCGGAAGGCCTCTGATCCACAGATCATTTCTGCAGCTATAATTCTCTTGGTAATCTAAGGCCTCTTTAAGGTCTTCCAGTTCCTTTGTCAACTTGGCAAGCTCATCTGGTGCTCCCCTCGTGGTTTCCTCGAGGTCCAATACTCGTTGTTCCACCTCATTAATCCGGTGAGTATGCTGTTTAATCTCCCTTGAAATTCCCTGCAGAGCTTGTTCCAGGTGGTCCCATTTAGGCTTAAGGTCTGCCAGGACTTGTTCGCACATGGCCTTGCTAATAATAGCAATCTCTGCCACTGAAAGAGAGATCGGGCCTAGGCTGCCCGCTCCACTAGCCTCCTTCCCAGATGACTTTTTGGCATTTTTGCCCAATTGGTGGGCCAGTTTGCTAGGGGTCAGATGCTCATCCATCGTTCAACACCCGAAAGGCAAAATCGCACTTCCAATAAAGGTTTTTGTGCTGAAAAAAAAAACTTTTATTTTTGTTGCGGTGCAGAGCTCTTGAGTGGTGCGACTACTTTGTTTAGCTGCTCATTAGTGCCCATAGTAAATGTTTAAAATAATTTTTAACATGGTGCTGATGGCTTTTGGGTGACTGCCTCAAACTTCCAGTTTCCTAGTGCTAAATAGTTTGGCCCCGTGAGCAGTGCTGAGCTTTACAAGGGAAATGAATACTTTGTGTACCTTTTGCTTTGAACCTGTGTGCTTATTGTTACCTAATCCTCAAATTCTCCTGAACGTGTGTGTGTGTGCATTTAAGAACTGGCAGCCACTATAAATGGGGATCACTTTCTGTGGACACTGGCTGAACAGCAACCACCTGGCTTGCTGGGTACTGTAGTTTCCCCAGTAGCATTGGGAAACTACACCTACAAAACGAAGAATGGCATATTTAACTGTAGCTTCTGAATTTTTATTGGGCACATACAGAAGAGGGGTTGAAAGACTGCATTTGCAGCTATAGCAAATGTTTTAAATGATTTTAAGCACTTGGTGCTGACAGCATTTGAGCAACCACCTCAGCACTTCCAGTTTCCTAGTGCTTAAATAGCTAGGCCCCCGAGAGCGGAGCCGAGCATGAGTGGAGGCAAGATGCATCTGCCGGCGTCCACCGTAAGAGGCATGGGAGGTAGCCACCTCATTTTTCTCTTTGTATACTAGATGTACCAGACATAGTAAGTTTTCAAATCTATTCTCTAAATAATAAGGCTGCAGTTTTATTATGGATACTACTGGGGACATTCTCAATCTTTTATGTACTGAGGGTTCACTAGTGAAATGTTTGAACTGTAGTATGTATGCACTTGCCACACAGGGTGTGGAAAAGCATTGGTTTGAATGCAAAAAATGCTCTGACTGTATCAAGTTAGTGAAGGAGAGGGATTACATCAAGGGAGAGCTCGATAAATTAAGGGAAATAAATAACATTTACCATTTTTATTAGTAAAGTGGCAGCAGAAAGTAAACTTTTGCAACAGGTTTCAAACACAAATAAAAAAAGAACTAGAGAGATGCAGGACCCTTCTGATTTCAGTATTAAAGAACAAACAACTAAAAGAGTAAGAGAAGATACTTATACTTGGTTTGATACACAGACAGAAGAACATAGTCCACTGTGTCTGTCTCCTGTTTGATCAGGACATCTATCCCTGTTTTTTCAGTAGGTAGCTGTCCAATCTAGTTTTAAAGATCATGAATGTGGGCGCCTCTAGTGTTTCCTTTGGAAGTTCATTCTAAAGCGGGATAATACTCTGTGTGTAGAAGTATCTCCTCAGGTTCCTTTTGGGATATGTAAGTTTAAGCTGGTGGTTATGGCTCCTTAGAAAGTTGTTTCTTTCTGCCCAAATTATTCCAAAGTTTTCCATTAGTATATCATCTCCAATCAATTTATACATCAGTAGTAAATCCCCCCAATATGCTTCAGTTTTAGGGGGTACAATCCCAGTATTTGTAGCCTCGACTCATACATTTGCTCACTAATATCATAGATCATCTTGATCATTCTCCTCTGGATCCTCTGTAACCCCATCACATCCCTCTTAAGGTAAGGACTCCACAGGGGGAGCAGTAGTCCAGGTGTGGCCTAATCAGTGATTTGAACAGGGGAACCATACATGATCTGTCTTTGGACACAAAGGCTTTTTTAATACATCCCATGATGCAGCTGCTTTTACTTATGACCTCATTACAATGTGCATTAAAAGTTAAATAATTTGTGATTAGTACTCCCAGGTCCCTCTCTGATTGTGTTGTTTTCATGATCTGCCCATTTAGCCAGTAAGTGACCCGAGTGTTGTTTTTTTCAAGGTGCATGATGGTGCATTTATCCATATTGAAAAACATGTTATTACTATTGGCCCAATTCTCTAAATGTAACAGGTCTTGCTGTAGCTTCTGGTTACCCTCTGTGCCCTTCACCTCTGCTGCCAATTTTGTGTCATCTACAAATTTAATACATGCGCAGCTTGTTCCTAAATGCATGTCCACTATAAATAAGGAGAACAAAGCCGGACCCAGTAGTGAGCCCTGGGGAACTCCACTGGTCACCATTCCCCTGTCTGACATGTGACCTCATATCCTTACCCTCTGTGATCTATCACTTAACCAAGCCTCTATCCATGTAACTAATGTCTCATCTATTCCAATCTTCTTCATTTTATGTTTGCTTGCACACATGTGCAAGAAACATAGTGCCATCATCTGAGTTTTTGTAGGTGTGGCACCCTGTCTTCCAATTCAATCAGTGTGTTTGCTGGTGCGGCCACAGTTCACCAATGAATGCTGCAGCTGTCTGTGAAAGCAGTTGAAAATGCAGTGGCATACAGTTGAAAGGGAGAGACCCACTTCAGTGAGCAGCGATGAGATAGTGTTGATAGCATATTGTGTGCTCATGCGCTCCCTCCCCCCCCCAAAACACACACACACACACTGTATGGCTGACCCGGGTGCCCAATCCCCCGTTGGCTCTGCTGCGCTCCCCCCCAACAGAGTTCCAGGTCCCATGCTGGGAGCCCACCCCAGCGTGGAAATGGTCTGTAAGGCCGACAGGGGTGCCCAGTCCCCGTCGGCTCCACTGTCCCCTTCCCAACAGACTACCGGGTGCGACCTGGGAGCCCACCCCAGTGTGGCAACAGTCCGTATGGCCGACGGGGTGCCCAATCCCCTGTCAACTCCACTGCCCCCCCAAACAGCCTTCCAGCTGTCATGCTGGGAGCCCACCCCAGCGTGGCACAAGTCCCGTGTCATCTACGAGAAAAAAATAACCTGCAAGAAAAAAACGGTCCCTCGCTACTGTCCTGACCCTCATCCGCCCACCCTCTGCGCACCCTGCCTCCCCACACCCCCACCTCACCCCATACTTACCTCCGGAGTCCAGCACGACAATCTTTGGTGGACTGGGAACACGTCTGCACTCTTCAAAGCCGACCGCGAACTGAGGAAATGCCGGTAAGCTGTATAATGGAATAAATAGGGGTTTTTAAATGTTGATGTATATCGCAGGCATTTTGGGGAATTTTTTCACCAAATTTTCAACATGGGGTTTTTGGGACCCCACCTCATGAATCTGGCACTATCATTTTGTTAATCGGCCCCAAAAGGTGATTTCGCAGTCACAGCGTAGAACCACCTTTTGGGACTGATTTACAAAATGACAGTGTCACAGTTCTGAGGTAGACCCCAAAACCTTATGTTGAAAATTTGGTGAAAAAATTTCAAATGATTGTTTTGGTTTAGCATACAATTGCCCTACGATGCTCATAAGTTCGCAAATTTTCAATATTTGCACTCCAGATTTTCAACATTGCCATTTTACCACACCTCCTTATGAGCAATACAGTGTCATTTTTCATATCTCGCCCAAAATGTGTTTCCGTGCATGTAGTGCACAATGGCACAGTTGGTGTGTGAAAACAATGTTTGGGACAAATTAAGAAAATCACAGTGACACTGTTCATGAGCAGAAGTGTTAAAATGGCTATGTTAAAAATTTGGTGAAAAAAGTTCATAAAATGACTGTGTTACGAGCTACCATTGCAGTTTCCACGCACTCTCGTAAGTTTATGCATTTGTAATATTTAAGTCCAGATTTTCACCACTGACATTTTTCCACACTTCCTTATGAACAGTACAGCTGTCATTTTTCACACCATGGCCGAAATGTGTTTTCGCACTTCCAGCACAGAAATGTGTGGTCGCTGTGGGAAATCATTGTTCGGCCAGATTAAGAAAATCACAGTGACACTATTCATGAGCGGAGGTTCCAAAATGCCTGTGTTTATTTATTTATTTATTTTTATTTATTTAGACAGCAGTTTGGAAAACCTTTGAGCCATAGGCTCATTTACAAAGGTACCTTGTCACAGTAAGACAAACAAAAATACACAGTATAACAGTATAACACAGTATAACAGTAACTTAAGACATAGATACAAACAAGCTGGTACAGGTAGGATTGATGCAAACAATACTGGAGTTATGTTGTCCTTAGCAGCCTAGTAATAAGCTTTGTCATTAGTATTGGTACGGCTTTGACTAGTGGCAATTACAGCTTCGGGTGTTAACAAGGTGGTTCCGTAAGGACGTTTTGAAGCACGATATAGTTGGAGCTTCGGAGATGGAGAGGGGCAGTGTGTTGAACCAGGAGGGGGCCCTAAAGCTGAAGGCTCTTTGGCCGTGAGAGGTCCTAGCTCTAGGGATAATAAGAAAGGTTTTCCCAGAGGTCCGAGTATGAACTAGTGGGACAGAGCGGCGGATGGTGGTGGTCAATCCTGGTGGGGATAGCCCAAGGAGGGTCTTTTTTGTAAGGGTATAGGCCAGATATTTGAGTCGCTCATCAAGATCAAGTACCAGCTCTTTAGCATACAGTAGACCGGTGTGTGTTAGCCTAAGTGCCCCAGTAATTAACCTGCAGGCCTTATTCAGAGTAGTGCGAATTTTATGGAGTGCAGTCTGATCAGCAGCACCATACACCGGCAGTCCATAGTCCACTAGGGACAGGATAGAGGCAGTGACTGCGAGTCAAAGAGCCTCCAGGGGGAGGCAGTGTTTATACCGATGTAAGATGCCTAATCGGATATTAGTGGCAGTGGCTAGGGCAGCCATGTGTCCATGGAAGGAAAGGGAGGGGTCAAAATAGATCCCTAGGTATTTATAGGAGCAAACTTGTTCAAGTGGGAAAGAGGACCCAGAGTGAATGAGGAGTTTGAAGTTGCAGGACTTGTTTTGAGGATGAGTGAAGAACATGGTTTTGTTTTTAAGATTTATCACCAATCTATGTTCCTTGAACCAGCCCTCGGCTTCAGCGAAGGACTTCTGCAGCGAGTCCTGGAGGGCAATAGGGTTACGACTTGAGGCAAAGATGACTGCATCATCAGCATACAATAGAATGTTCCCCGATCAAGAGCGTGAAAGGGTGTTAAGGTAAAGGGAGAATAGTAAGGGGCCCAGAATGGAGCCCTGGGGAACCCCAGAAAAGATGGGACAGATGTCTGAGTAGATCCCATTAATTTTTACACGCTGTGAGCAGTCAGACAGATAACCGGTGCACCAGGAGATAGGCCCAGCAGCAAAACCAGAGAGACTAAGGGCATCAAGAAGGAGGGGGTGGGAGACAGTGTCGAAAGCTTTAGAGAGGTCAATGAAGACCGAACCAGCCAGAGAACCAGTGTCTAAGGAGGAGGGAGAAAGTTGGAGAACTCTAGGAGGGCGTGTGTTGGTACTGTGGCCTGCTCGAAGCCATGCTGCTCAGGACATAGGGACATTGTAGGTGGAGAGGTAGTCAGAGATTTGAGAGGCTACCACTTTTCCAAGGCCTTGGAGAGGGAGAGGAGAGAATGGAGACTGGCCGATAGTTTCAGCTACAGTCCTATCACCACCTTTAAAGATAGGGGTGACAGTGGCGACTTTCCAGGCAGTTGGAACCTTCCCTAGGCAAAGAGAGTGGTTGATAAGGCACATGATCGGGGTAAGGACTGTGTCTAAGACCAGCCGTAGGATACACGGATCCAGGGTGTCACTGCCTGTGTGTTGACAATCTGCTGTAAAAAATCCCCAAACGAATTGCATTACGGGTGTGCATTGTGCAGTTTCTACGCATGCTCGTGACTTCACCAGTTTTTTTTTATATTTTCACTGCAGATTTTCAACATTGCCATTTTTTGCACCTCCCCATGAATAGTACAGCTGTAATTTTTCACATCTTGTTCGAAATGTGTTTTCGCACCTGTGGTGCCAAATGGCGTAGTCGCTGTGCAAAATCAGCTTTCGGCTAACAAACTGATATTGCCACTATTCATAAGGTGGGGGTCACAAAAAACCCATGTTGAAAATTTGGAGTGAAAATGCCAACAAACGCCTGAGGCATTAGGTTTTCCGACCATAACGCCCCACCCTGTAGAGATTGACAGGCATCAGAGGTGTGACTTGGGATTCTCGCCTGTAATGCTCATATCATTCCACACCCTGTAGCCAGGGAGAGGCATCGAGGTCTGCCTTGGACTCTTCGGCCCCAAAGTTTACCCCATTCTCTCATACAGCACTCATCTCACCGTATTTCCTGATGGAATGGGGTAAGCATAAGGGCAAAAGACCCCAAGGCACACCGTGACACTTGTCGGTGTCTGCAGGGTAGGGTGTGGTGAAATGGCATGGCCGTTATGCCTGACGACCCAAAGGACATCCCAGTGCCTGTCAGTCTCTGCAGGGTGGTGATGGGGTTGGCTTCAGTTCAATACTTCACTGCCATTCCTATTATGCAGCTCTCTAACTCCTACACTACCAATGCCAATGCCAGCAAGCAAACATTCGGCATTGACAAATGCTTGTTTCTATTAATATAGCATGTGACACTTTATCAAATTCCTTTTTTAGGTCGAGATATATAACATCTACAGGCTTTTAATTGTCTAGCGACCTACTCACTGATTCACAGAATACTGAATTGCTGGTAAGACAGGACCTATTTTTCTTGAAGCCATGCTGAGTCTCATCCCTTTCATTTTTACTCTCCAGTTCCCCTTCCAGTTTATCTGTGATAATGGCTTCCAGTACTTTACATGTACCAGGAATCTGAGTGGTGTTTGGTGACTAATAAAAAGCAGCACATATAAAAACATAGAGCTATTTCCCTTCTTGATGCCCGAAAAGAGATGTTTGATAGGTATAGTCCCCTTGTAAATGACTGCAAGGAAGCTTAAAGGTCAACTCTGCACTTTCGCATGTGCTTTAATAAATAATATATTCCAGCTGTTACAATTTACTAGAGAATACATTTTTTATTTTCAATGTTCCTTTCCAAGATTTACAGCACATATTAATAGGCCATCTAAAAAGTCTGTGTAGAAAACATTTGAAAACATTTGCCTGTCCCCTGTTAACCTCACAGTGCCTTTGTTTATGACATCATAGTGCTCACCATGACAACAGACAGTGATATTGCAAACAGCAATTGTGTGGTTAACAGCGGAGAGTCAGATACATTTTGAAAGACTCAGTGAAATAATTGCTGCATTATCTACAATATTTAGTAGAACAACTGCAGGGGAAAGCATAAAATAATTTAAAAACCTAGAACACATTAAAGCTTAAACGTAATTGCTGTAAATCTAGTGTTTTTAAGCTTTTTATTATAATATCCACCAATATGGATACCCAATATGGATACCCCTAGGCCCACTTATGCTGATGTCCACAAATACATTTTAAAACTATTGTAGATGACTCTATTATACATTATACTGATTCCCACATTTGCAAACCTAATAAGTATTGTACTACTGTTACATGTTTACCTGGTGCAAAAATACCAGATATTAAAGACAGAATAGACCAGTTAGTTGTACATAAAGATTCAGCTGTAGTTCTGCATGTGGGAACAAACGATGTTGGATATCAGCATGAAAAGGATATCTGTTACAAATTAGTGGCTCTTCGTAAAAAGGTAAAAGACAAGGGATATAAAGAAGCCATAGCTGGTATTCTGCTGATTGCACGTGCATCGATGGAAAAAATCATACAATTTCACTTATAAGTGCTCGCTTAAGGAACTGGTGTAAAAACGAAGGGATATCCTTCATTGATCATTGGGACACATTTTATAATAACAATTCTATTTTTTCTAGGGATGGCCTATACCTTAACAAGGCTGGTGCTAAAGCACTCACTATTCATTTTCAGGCTGCACGTCATATTTTGAATTTAAACTAACTAACAAGGGGGAAACATGTAGTGATGTCCAGTTAACTCATTACAGAGTCAGTGCTCAAGGAACATCAAAGACTTTAAAGAAAAAAATGAATGATATTAAGTATATCAAGTGAATGTTACTTAATGCGCATACTCTAAATAATAAATTTGATGACCTTTTAGCAATAAGTGTTTATGATAAACCAGATATAATTGCTACGACAGAGACCTGGTGGCCAAACTCATGATTGGGACAGAAGTATCCACGGTTATGATTTGTTTTTTAGTAATAGACTAACCAAAAAAGGCAGTGGTTTAGCTTTATATATGAATTCTAGTTTTGGACTGACTGACATTTCTGGCTGAGGAGTGCATGAGGTGTATGAGTGTGGGTGTGAGAGGGCGTGTAGATCATATTGCTTTATAGATTAGATTAAGTGTTTCATTTGATTTGTTAGCAGCTTTTGTTGAACTGATGATGGCAGGTAACTCTCCCGGTCAGGCGCTACTCCCCTTCTGAGCTTCAGGACCTTCACCCCTTTAATTGTCCTCCTCTGCAGGCAGCAGTGTATAGACACTGCAGGGCACTGGGAATGGTAAGTAGGAGGCGAAGGGGGGCTAGAGGTCCGATCCTCATGAGGGTGAGCTGCGTGGTCAGATTGGAGTAATTGGGATCAGGAGATACCCTGGGATGAAATGAATTCCAGAATGTGGTCCTTCTTATCTGGTCTCCATACCCAAGGCCTCCAGCATCTCTGGGCAGGTAGCCCGGCCAGCCTCGGAACCCTGGCGACTTGAGCAGTGTTGTGCAATGCCAGGTTTATTAGGAACAAGACAGCTATTGTCGCTGATCTTGTTGGGTCGACAGACCTGGCTTGCATCACCGAGACCTGGCTGGATGATAATGCTGGCCCTATTCTGGAGGCAGCTCTTCCAGACAGGTTTTTGGTGATACAACACTCGAGATAGGACCACAGGGGCAGGAGTGTAGCCATTTATTTTAGATCGGAATTGGGCCTTGACGGTGTGCTAGTTGAGGAATCCAGATCATTTGAGTGTACGGTGGTTGCAGGTGTGTCGTGAAACATAGAAACATAGACTTTGACGGCAGATAAGGACCACTTGGCCCACCTAGTCTGCCCATTTCTCTACCTACAGGATAAGCTGCAGATCCTAGTTAACCAACAGCCTATTTCTTCCTACCTCCCACAAGAATTGCCTTATGTCTGTCCCATGCATTCTTGAATTCTCTCACAATTTTAGACCCCACAACCTCCTCAGGAAGGCTGTTCCATGTGTCCACCACCCTCTCTGTGAAAAAATACTTCCTCACATTGCCCCTGAGCTATACCCCCTCTATCTTCAAATTGTGTCCCCTTGTTCTTGCACATCTCTTTTTCTAAAATATGCTACCCTCTTGGACTTTGTTGATTCCACTGAGGTACTTAAAAGTTTCTATCATGTCCCCCCTCTCCCTGCTTTCCTCAAGGGTATACATGTTAAGCTCCTTTAGTCTCTCCTCATATGGCTTCTCTTGCAGACCCTGCACCATTTTAGTTGCCCTCCTCTGGACTGCCTCCATCCTGTCTATGTCCTTGCAGAGATAGGGTCTTCAGAACTGGACGCAGTACTCCAAATGGGGTCTCACCAACTGTCCGTAGAGAAGGATAACAACTTCCTGTTTTCTGCTGGTGATGCCTATCCCTATGCATCCTAGTATCCCACAGCCCTCGTTACTGCCTTCTCATATTGCTTGCTGACCTTAAGGTCATCTAATATGATTACCCCGGTCCCTTTCCATTTTTGTTGTTGTTACTACCTCCCCCTTTGTGTAATCTTCCCCAGGGTTTTTGTTTCCCAGGTGCATTTTTTTGCACTTCTTTGCAGTGAATCCAAGCTGCCATACATCTGACCATTACTCCAACCTTGCCAAGTCCCTTCTCATCCTTTCCACACCTCTTTGTGTATCAACCCTGTTGCAGATCTTTGTGTCATCTGCAAAGTGGCATACTTTTCCTTCTAGTCCCTCTGCAATGTCACTTATAAAGACATTAAAAAGGGCTGGACCCAGTATTGAACCCTATGATACCCCACTAGTAACCCCTCTTTCTTCAGAGTGGACTCCTTTTACAATTACCTTCTGCGTCCTGTTGTCCAGCCAATGTTTTACCCAGGCTACCACCCTGGGACCCACTCCCAGACTGGTTAATTTGATTATTAATCTTTTGTGTGGGACTGTGTCAAATTCATTGCTAAAGTCTAGGTAGGCCATGTCCACAGCCCCTCTGGTCTATTACTTTGGTCACCCAGTCAGAGAAATCAATTAGATTTGTCTAACATGACCTTCCCATTGTGAACCCATGCTGCCTTGGGTCCTGTGCCCCACTGGCCTCTAGGTACTCAACAATTCTTTCCTTCAGAAGTGATTCCATCACTTTCCCTACCACAGAGGTCAAACTGACAGGTCTGTAGTTTCCTGCCTCTGTCTTGGTCCCTCTTTAGTGAAGAGGAATCACATCCACCTTTGTCCAGTCCTCAGGTACCACACAATCCTCCCATGATTTGTTAAAAAAGGGTAATCAGTGGTGTCACTAGTTCTCCCATTAATTCTTTTAGAATTTTGGGGTGAATTCTGTCAGGCCCTACTGCTTTGTCCACCTTCAGTTTTAGGAGTTTTTTCAGAAGCCTTTCTTCCATGAAAGGACTGGGATCGACCCCATCCAGAGTGCTTCTGTTAATTGTATTAGGCACCTCCCCTCCTCCTCGTTTGTGAATACTGAGCAGAAGTTTTTGTTCAGTATCCCTGCTTTTTCACTGTCCCTCTCTGCCCACCCACCATCCATTCTATTCAGCCTCACTATCCCTCTGTTTAACTTTCTATGCTTCCTGATGTACCTATAAAAGGTTTTATCCCCCTTCTTAACTGATCATTCTCATCTACTGTCCACCCAGGAGTGAGAAACCGTTCCTACAGGAAGTCACAGACTTCGTTGTCGACATGGCGTTCGAGTCACCTAGGTTGATGGTCGTGGGTGATTTCAACACCTGGGTCAAAGATGAATTCTCACAATTTGGTCAGGACATCCTCCAACTTATGAATTTGTTGGGCTTCACCCAGGTAGTTGCCTCTGCAACCCATAATCATAGTCACCCACTCAACCTAGTTTTCCTCCTGGGAATGGAGACCTTCGATTTGGTGGTGGAACCAGTCGGATGGTCCGATCACCACACCATAAGTTTCAGTCTCCTGGCTCCCCCCCCCCCATAAGCCTGCATCTCTGGAGATGATCCAACACCGCCCTTTGACAGATGTGACCTCTGATGGCCTATTGGCAGTATTAGATCTATCAGGACTTTCGGATGCAAGTGGGGTCCAGTGACTTTGGTTCAGGCTTATAATAAAGCCATGACAGAAGCTCTGGACTCTATGGCTCCTGTCCGTGTTCACCCTCTCTCTCTTTGCCCTCAGTCCCCTTTGGTTTGATGGGACCTTGAGAGAGCTGAGACAAGTTGGACAAAGGTTAGAGTGATGCTGGTGGAAATCAGCCCTTGATGCTGACCACCTTAGACTGATGGAACATTATCGAGTCTATCAATCAGCAATCGCCCATAAGAAGGCAGAGTTCCTGTAAGGGGAGATTGCTGCAGCTCAGAACTGACCAGCTCAGCTCTTTCAAACCGTGGACAGCTTGTGCAACCCAACCTATCTGCAGGTTCGAAGTGCATTTTCATAAGTTAAGTGTGATGAGTTTGCTTGATTCTTTGCTGATAAGGTGGCCAACATTAGGGCAGAGATCCGACCAGCTCACTCTATGGGGGTTGGTGGTGGTCGGTGCTTGATCACCTCTCCTCGGTTTTCTTGGATATCTTTCAACCAGCTGGAGATCACAGATATTGTGCGGATTGTCCAGAGTATGCGGTCAACGTACTGTAGTATGGACTCGGGTCCAATGTGCCTTATAATGGGTATATTGATTCCATCGGCCCTGTCCTTGATAAGATATTTTGGTGCTCCTTAGAGATGGGTGAGTTCCCTAGCTCCCTGAAGGAAGTGGTGGTGACACCACTCCTGAAGAAAGCTTCTCAGGACCCAAACTCCTTTGCTAACTACAGACCTATCTCTAACCTTCCCTTTGTAGGGATGCTGATTGAGAAAGTAGTTGCACTGCAGCTGGAGAACCATCTTACCATCTATGATATCAATGATCCTCTCCAGTCTGGTTTCTGGAAGAGGCATAGTACTGAGATTGCTCTGGTTTGGGTGCTCAATGATCTCCTGATGGCAAGAGATCAGAAGCACCATTCCATCTTGGTGCTTCTTGATCTGTCTTCAGCTTTCAACACCATGGACCATGAGGTGCTGCTCAAGCACCTGAGGGTCATCTGTGGCCTGGCTGGTTCAGTCCTCAGATGGTTTCAATCATTCCTCACTGGCAGATTCCAGAGGGTGGTATTGGGGATGTTTTCCTCGGACTCATTCTCTCTGCCATGTGGGGTCCCTCAGGGCTCAGTGCTGTCCCCAATGTTGTTCACAGTGTATATGCTGCCTTTGGGAGACATTGTGAGATGGTATGGGCTGAGGTTTCACTGTTATGCAGATGATACCCAGCTCTGCCTGTCTATTGTACCCAACCAGGATAGTGTGGTCTCAGTCTTTAATAGCTGCCAGGTGGAAATCCAGGACTGGATGAAATCCAGCTGGTTGAAGTTGAATTCCAATAAGACTGAGGTGTTGGTGGTGGATCCAGGGCACCGGATGGAGGGGTCGGTGGCAGGCTCCTCCTCCTCTGGGCTTTGGCTTGAGGGTTACCAACTGCCTTCTTCTGAACGGGTACGAAACTCAGGGGTGATTCTTGATGATGGGCTGACACTGCATTGATAGGTGTCAGCAGTAGTCAAGTCCTCATTTTATCATCTGAGGAGCATCGCCCAGGTCAAACACCTTGTTCTGTCCAGCGACCTTCCAACACTGATCAATGTCTTTGTGACCTTGTGCCTAGACCACTGCAACTCCCTCTACCAAAGGCTTCTGGGGGTTGATATCCACCGCCTGCAGCTGGTGCAGATTGCTGCAGCATGGCTGCTGACAAGGGCTACTCGTTCGAGCCACATCACTCCTGTGCTGCACAAACTGCACTGGCTGCCTGTACAGTGATGGATCGCCTTCAAGGTAGGTCTTCTGACCTATAAGGCCCTGCATGGACAGGGTCCGGGCTACCTGCAAGAGCTCCTGAACCCTTACTGTCCCGGCCGACCACTCCGCTCAGCTGACAAGGGGTTGTTAGAGATTCCCAAGGTACGACTGAAAACTTATGGGTCCCGAGCTTTTTTGTATGCAGCCCCTACCTTGTGAAATTCTCTACCTCATGAGATTTGAGAATGCTGGACCGTGGAGAGCTTCAAGATGTCCTTAAAGACCCATCTGTTTTGCTTGACCTATGGGGAGTTTACTTATTAAATCTGTTTTCATTTTTATATAATCTGAAATTGGATTGTTTTACTATCTTACTTGTTTTAATGTGTTTTCATCTATAGTTCTGTGCAGCACTTTGGTTTTGGAACTGCACTCTACAAATAAAGTTTATTATTATTATTATTTTTATTATTATTAATAATAAAATCAAGACATCAACATTTACTGAGACCATATGGGTCAAATTATTTAGAATCTTTCCAGCTCCCCTGTTCTTGGTCTTTGTTATCATCCACTAGATACAAAATCTGATATAACATCAGAAATTACCAATGACATTGAATTAGCTAGTGATGTACAGTAAGTGAAATTATCTTAACCGGGGACTTCAATCTCAAAGATATATATTGGGAACATGCAACAGCAATGACTGCCACAAGGAAGTAGTTTGTTACTGTTTGTGAACAACTTCATATGAAACAATATGTATTAGAACCTACCAGGAAAGATAAATTCCTTTATATTGTCCTTGGTACAGAAAACATTGCAATCAAAAACTGTAAAGTTGGGTCTCCCTTGGAAAATAGTGACTATAACCTAGTTAAACTTGAGATTGATTTCACCCATAAAAGATTCTATAGTGTAACTGAATTTTTTTATGTATAAAAAAGCAGATGAAGAAAAAAAAATCAATGAAGTACTATCTAAAATAAATTGGGGTGTGCTTTTCAATAATTGCACTGCAGAAGCTATGTGGGATAAGTTAAAGGATATTATTCTTCTAACAGCTAATAAATATATCCATAAGATCAAAAAAATATAGAAATAACAGATTAAGACCAAAATGGTTAACAAAAAAAATTACTCGTTTAATAATGAAGAAGAAGAAATTATACAAAAATATTAAACATATAAAACTTCTGCATGCTGGGAAGCCTTTAAACAAGTTCAAATTCAGTGTAAGCGGGAAATTAAAAAGTCTAAAAGTAATATGGAAAGAAACCTAGTTAATAAAGCAATCAAAAACAATAGTAAGGTATTTTATAGTTTTATAAATTCATTAACAATACCCCAATGTAAGGTGGGCCCAATATTTATAGATAAGAACTGTATCAGTATGCCGCAGGATATGACTAACAGTTTCAACAACAATTTTTGTAATGTTTTTGTAAAACATAAGAAATCTCCAGTACATGTTGATACTAGATTATATCAGGAAATTGTATTTTCTCTTGAGGATATTACTAAAAAATTAAACAATATCAAGGTTAACTCCTCCCCCGGTCCAGACTGTATAACTGGTAACATGGTTAAAATTATGAGTAAACATGAGTAGCATATCCCCATGAATTGGTCTTTGAGTGCAGTATAAATAGTAGATGTGTTCCTAAAACTTGGAAATCAGCTAATGTGGTACCCTTGTTTAAAAAAGTTGGAAAACAGGACATGAATAATTATAGGCCCATAAGGCTCACATCAGTCCTCTGTAAAGTTATGGAAAGTCTTACTAAAAACAAGGTGACAGCTGTTTTGGGTGAGGCAGATTAAAATCAGCATGGGTTCACACTGGGAAGATCCTGCATTATGAATCTCTTGTGTTTTTTTATGAAAAAATAAGCTCAAAACTTGACAAGAATACATCATGTGATGTAATTTTTCTGGACTTTAACAAGACCTTCAATCTAGTCCCACATGGGACATTAATTAAAAAACTAGGAATCCTAAAAACAAATCCTAAATATATAAATTGAACCCTTAATTTTCAATTCTTTATCTCTAACTTAACATTACATCTTGTGAGTTGGGTATCTAAATACATAGACAACTGTAAGTTAGGGGGCACTTGCAGAAACTTAGAAGAAGCATCTAGAATCCAGAATGATCTCACATTGGGCAACTAAATGGGAAATGCGGTACAACTAAACTTCCTTGTCCCCAGATGCCGAACTACCATGGGCCAGAGGGCCTTTGCCCACAGAGCACCACAGTGGTACAATACTCTCAACAAAGAAACTCTTACTGCTGCTGCTCTTGGCCATTTTAAGACACAACTCCAACTTCATCTCATTTCAACTAGTCGCTGTGACTGCCTTGCCTAATTGGGGGCCCACCGTTCATGGCCCTCCACTTCAGTCTTGACAGCTATCTCTCCCCACCTTGCCTCCTTCTACCTGCCTACCCCCTTGCCCCCTCTCCCTTTCCTCTCCCGGGGCATTTCGTGACTTCTATCCCTCCTCTCCCTCCCCCTTTAGAGCTCTTACCCTCACCCTCTACCCTCCAACAATGGCCTCCCTGCCTGCATACCCCCTTCCCTCTCACCTGCAGTGCTTATTTCCAAGATTGCCCTTGGCTGGTTATGTCATGCTACCTAACATTTGGCACATTTTGAATTACTGGAATTTCCTAAGCCTCAGTCTCTTACTTCTTGTTATTGTGTAACTATGTATTATTATGTTGACCTTTGTATGTATGTATACCACCCATTCCTTCGACGTGGAACCTTTGTAAACGAGCAGTTCCTGCTCAAAGGTATTTGTAATCCTATGATTTCAATAAAATAAAAAATGAAATAAAAAAAAAAACCTTTAGAAATTTAAAGTCATGGACCTAGGTTCGAACAACCCCAAACACAGATACTATCTACAGTATGTGGTAAACTGTTGATGAAACACAACATGAAAAGGATTTGGGAGTTATTATCACCAATGATTTAATCATGCCAAACAAATAACTGAAACTATAAGCAAATAAAATAAAATTTAGTGGGCACTGTAGAGAAATATTAGATCTAGAGATCGTTTGGTGAGTCTCCCATTATACAGGTCTCAACATCCGCCCTCATTAGGATTACTCATTACAGTTCTGGTGCCCTTATAAGAAAAAATATATATCGCAGGCTAAGAAAGTACAGAGAAAAATAATCAAGCAAACAAATGGAAGGAGAATTTGGTATACGAGGACAGGTTAGGCTAATCAGGCCTTATGTTACTTGAAACAAGACAGGTGAGAGGAAATCTAGTGCTAGTGGGGGGCACATTACAGGACCCATACTTAATTACCAAAACGGGCCTGGATTTTAAACAAATAGCTGTGGAGACTAGGGATGATCCACTGCAGCTAAACTGCCAAATATGTAATTCTTTAAAGTGGAAGTATTTCCATTCACAGAGAATCATGAATTTCTGGAATTCCCTTGCTTTGAAGATTGTTGTCAGCAAATCTAAAAATGTATTTAAAATAGACATGATAGCCTAATACTGTCTGGATCCCATTTATCCTATGACGAGTGAATGTTAGGAGCTCAAAAGGGCGTAACGCTTTATATGCTTCTTTTCAAACCTTAATATGAACCTTAGTAAGGCGGGCTAGGTATTAGGTGCAGAGACTGATAGGACATATGAGCTAGTGGAGGAGTGTAGGGATGGTAAGGGCTTTGTGTGTGCAAGCTGTAACTTGTTTAGCACCTTGCAGGACTAGCTGAGGGACAGTCTGGCTAGAATGCATGACATAAGGGCATTGGAGATGTTTGTTGACTAATCCCTAGTCAATGTGCATGGGAAGGAGGGGAGCAAGTGACAGAGCTTTCCACAGATGTTGATGGGGGGGATAAATGTTGGAGAAGGAAGAAAGAGACACAGGGAGTGGGTGGAGCAAGATAAATGTCAAGACGAGGCGTGGACAAGGGTGACCTGTACTCCTAATTTCTATTGATATATAACTCGTAAACAAGGCTTTATACAAGTACAGTTTTTACTGAATAGTTGTTTTATTTAACTGTTCATACTTACAACAGCCACCATAGCAATCGATAGTAGGCACTACAGATCCAGTTCATGTAAGTTGCAAATCAGGTGCTACAAGAAAATAAAATAAGCTTTAGTCCGACCTTAGCCCTCTTGTACTAGCACTTCACACTGTAAGCTTCATCAAGGGCCAACAATAGAATTAAGGAGTGCAGGTTATCATTGTCCTTTCTGTTTGTGTTCAGGCCAGGGCTGGCAGCACTGCCCACTGACGAAAAGGTCTTTCTGGCCTCGAAGCGCTGGGCTTCTAACACTAAAATGGTATGTGAACCTGTACATTCTGTTTTAGAAATGTAAAAGAGTTTTTGTACTTGATTTTCTGCTTTGTATTTAAAATGATTAATTAAATATTATTAAATAACAGTAACACAAGCCTGGAGTGCCGTTTCTTGATTCATTAACTATATTTGCATTTTATGGCACCCGACCTTAACTGAGTGCACCTTCTCTTCTTTGTTTTAGAACTGGCAGCCCTCATAACCTGCACCCGCCCAGCACCGCTGTATCAAGGTACTGATATACAGGAGCCTGGGGAGAAGACAAGATTGCATGGCAGGAGGCAGAAGAGGGGGTCTTGTATCTCTTGAACGTCATCTTTTTTTATTGGATTGGCTCCCCCACTTCTTTTGTAAACCATATAGGTTTCTTCTTTCTATTATTTTTTTGTCTTATACATTTTTAACCCCTCACTGCTGTCACAGAGGGATATACCTTATTCAGGTGAATGCCATCACATGGACAGCTGGAGATTTCATGCCCTCATTTTTCTCCCTTGTCCTCCCTCCTCCACGTTTGCCGCAGGATGTGTCCTATAGACTCAGCGATGCAGAGTGCCTGCAGAATTAGCAAGCTCCTTTGGCCTATCTGCAGGGGTCACTATGTGGTGGAACCTGCCACCAAACCTCCCCAGCTGATGCAGCTGCTCTCTGACAGCTACCTGCAGCCTGGCTTGCCTCCTAACATGGCAGCTAGGATCCGCTTCTGAACTCCTGTCATCTTCACAACTGCAAAACACACTGTGGCTTGGCCATAAGGGCAGCCCTCGGTTTCTTATTCTCCCCCATTTGCCTCTGACTTTTCTTAATTGTACCCCATTTACACCTCATTTCCCTGCCACTCTCTCTGCCTCCCTAACACCCTCCAGCTTGACCCTATGTAGCTTCCCCGCCATCCCAAAATCTACCTTCCTGAAGTCTATGATATTGTTCCTGGAATTTATATACTCCAACCCTGTTAAGATGGTCACTGTTGCCTAGTAGTTTCCCTATCCTTATTTCCCTGGCCGAGTTCCTGTTTTCTGTGTGTGTGTGTTTGTGTGTATGTGTGTGTTTGTAAATCCTGTTTATTTTTTTTGAAGACTAGCTTTTTAACATATAGTCCATATAAACAGCAGAACAAACACAAGTCTTACAGTAGGTTGCATGACAGGAACAGCCCAGGGTATATAAGCATCTGGGGAGAATACAGATACTAATATACACACTTTTGGTTTTAAAGCAGCATGAGGCACTACAGAAAGTAACAAAGAGGAGCTATCGTCCCAGAACTGAACCTACTTAGAGCCTTAGACTGATTACTGCGATTGTTAGATCCAATACATCCAATTTATGCAGTGTCCGTAGTAGTAGTAGACTTTATCTTCCACTCCCCCCAGAGCTCCAAAGAAAAAAGGAAAAGATAGAAGATATGCAACTTTCCATCATTTCTAATATCCCCATAGGTGGATTTTCTCATTCCGAACCCTACAATAGCCAGTCCACTAATTTAACATTAAACTCAGTCCCCCTTAACAAACTAGGAGGAATAATGTCAGATAACAAGGATCTACGGTGTCCCAGATTTGAAAAGGTTTTGTAAATCTTTTTGCAGGAAAACGTCTCTAGACAGTCTAAGAAGACTTTCAATAAATATTCAAATCAAGATCAGAGCAACAAGTCAACAAGAGGAAATCCCCCAAACGAAAAGTATTCCACACTAAATAGCCACAGCATAGCTGACTCAACAGTCCAAAATCATGAGTGGAGAGGGGTGAACACTGGGAAAACTGTCGGTAGTGTGGCCATGTGGTCAATGCCATTTTAGCTAGAGAGAGCAGACCCTCACTACCCCATCATTATCTCAGCCTTTAATAATGATTATTAGATCTATATAAAATGGGCAAAATTACGGATTTACCTTGCAGCACATATAGTGCTTTTCATATGGTGCCACTGCCTTCCTACCACCAGACTCCCACTTGCTCCACATCACTTTGCCTACTCACAGCCATGGAAGGTCAGCCACAGCTTCACATTGCTCCATAAGGGAGTGGACAGAGAAGCTGCCTTAAACTAAAGAACTGTGGGTCACCCTGGAAACAGGAAATGGGACAGCCATAAGAACTGGGGTTGTCTACAGGCCCCCAGACCAGAGGGAGGACATAGACACATTACTGTTAGAAGATATACAAAACATGACAGCTAAAGGGGAGGTTCTGATAATGGGAGACTTCAACATGCCAGATATAGATTGGTCAATACCAGCAGGAACATCTGCCAGAACTAGACTCATAGTGGATTCCTGCAGGGGAGGGCCTCAAACAACTGGTACAGCAACCCACAAGAGACAGGGCTATCCTAGATCTAGTACTGACTAACAAAGAAGGGATCACAGATCTCCAGGTAGAAGGTCACCTGGGGTCCAGTGACCATCACATGGTATGGTTCAATTTGCTACTACATCTAAATCATCCCATTCCAAGGCAAAAATATGGGACTTCAGAGGAGCTGACTTTGATAAGATGGCCAACAGAGTTAAGCTAGCCCTGGCAAAAGAAACACAGGTGAGGGAGGTACAGGCAAAGTGGGCAAGCATTAAGGATACAATACTTGAAGCAACATCCCATTGTGTTAGACAGAAAAGGAAGTGCAAAAGAAGAAGGAAACCACTTTGGTTCTCAAATACAGTAGCAGAAAAGGTCAGAGCCAAAGGCTGGCCTTCAGAAAATATAAGGAACACAGCGGGATGAAGATAGGAGGCATACCAAACTGCCCTAAGGGAAGCAGGTAGCAGTAAGGCAGGCAAAGTCCCAAACTGAGGAAACACTAGCACGAACAGTAAAAGAAGGTGACAAGACTTTCTATAGATACATTAGTGAAAAGAGAAAGTCCAGAGGGGTATTGCTAAGCTTAATGGAGAAAAGGGAGCATGTGAGGAGGAGGACCCTGTAAAGGCATCTATCCTAAATAGATACTTTGCTCAGTATTTACTGAAGAGAAGGTAGGGCAGGGCCCACAGCTCAGCATCATGGACACAGGGGAGGGAGGTGAGCACTACCCTTCACAAAAGAAAGGGTCCTACAAGAGCTTGCTAAGCTCAGGGTGGATAAGGCAATGGGACCTGATGGCATACATCCCAGGGTACTTAAGGAGCTAAAGGAGGAACTAGCAGAGCCATTAGCAGAATTGTTTAGTGAGTCTCTGAGCACAGGAGAGGTCCCAGAAGACTGGAGAAGGGCTCATGTGATCCCGCTCCCACAAGAGTGGTAGCAGGGAGGAGGCGGGGAACTACAGACCAGTCATTCACTCAGTAGTGGGCAGATTATGGAGGCACTCCCTTAAGGAAAGGATAGTGCAAACACCTGGAATCCATAGGGCACAGGATCCAAGACAGCATGGGTTTACAAAGGAGGTCCTGTCAAACTAATCTCATAGATTTCTTTGACTGGGTAACCAGAGTGGTGGACCAAGGGGAGCAGTTGATGTCGCCTACCTTGACTTCAGCAAAGCTTTTGACACTGTTCCACATAGAAGATTGATAAATAAGCTAGGTAGGCTCGGTGGGTCAGAAGTTGGTCAACTGGGTGGCAAACTGGTTGACTGGCAGAAAACAGAGAGTGGTGGTAAATGGTATACAGTCAGAAGAGATGCAAGTCACAAGTGGGGTACCTCAGGGATCAGTCCTGGGGCTAGTCCTATTCAACATCTTCATTAGTGACCTCGCAGATGGACTAGAGGGTAAGGCTTGTCTGTTTGCAGATGACACCAAGATCTGCAACAGAGTAGATGATCCAGATGGGGTGGGCAGAATGAGAAGAGATCTGGATAAACTAGCAAAATGGTCAGAAGAGTGGCAACTGGATTTAATGCAAAGAAGTGCAAAATCATGCACATAGGGAAGAGAAACCCTGAAGCCACTTATAGGCTGGGAGGAGTTGCTAGCAGTCACAAAGGAAGAAAGAGACTTGGGCATCATCATCACTGATGACCTAAAATCATCCAAGCAGACCTCTAAAGCAGTAGGTAAGGTAGGGGGTGTTAGGGTGTATTAGTAGGGTATCACAAGTCGTAAGAGGGAGGTAATAATCCTCTGTACAAGACATTGGTTAGGCCCCATCTGGAGTACATGCAGTATTGGAGGCCACACCTTCACAAGGACATTAACCAAATTGAGGCAGTCCAGAGAAGGGCAACCAAAATGGTGCAGGGACTGCATCAGAAAACATATGAGGACAGATTAACGGAGCTCAATATGTATACCCTTGAGCAAAGGAGGAGAGAGGTGATATGATCGAGACATTTAAACACCTTAAGGGCATAAACAAGGTGAAAGAGTCTAACATGTTTAAATATAAGAAAAATTGCAGGACAAGAGGACACAGCATGAGATTAGAGGAGGCCGATTAAGGGGAATGTGAGGAAATTTTTCACAGAAAGGGTGGTAGATGCATGGAATAGCTTACCACAAGTGGTGGCTATGAATACAGTGCAGGGCTTCAAACAGGCATGGGATAGGCATAAGGGAGCAATACAAATGACTATGAATAGATAGGTCACTGACAGAGCAAAGGCCGATGGCACATTTATAAGGTAGAAAAGAAATGGGCAGACTGGATGGGCCTTGCGGTCCTTATCTGCCGTCAACTTCTATGTTTCTATGTTTCTATGTTAAAGGTAATCTGTGTGCAGGGCTGCACTGTTACCTACAGCTGCATATTTGTTGGGATGTTAGCCCATCAATGCTTCGCATTGACTGCCTCACCCATCCCAGCACCCAGGGCTGTCCCTACATTTATTGGGAGGCACCGGTCACGTCGCTGATCTGTGGTTTTACTAAGTACCCATTTTCTCATAAGCAGGTTATACTAATCAACCACTAGGAGTCACTAGTGAGTCCTCTAACCCTGTCTTATCTTCTTGGTGAGTCATTTCCCCTGCCATTCTAATCCACCTGATTTTGCCTGCTGCCCCCTAGTGTAACCCTTCAATAACCCTTCTTTCATCATAGCACTAGCTTAATAGCCATTCCCAAGTTTGAACCTTCAACCTGATACACTAAAGGCAGACTCCCTACCACTGTGCTATTCTGGCAGCCTCACTACTGTGTGAACTTTTCCTAACCTAATAGTATTGTGCCCCATATCCTGACTATATAATAGCAAACCTAATATAAACATATTACTGCTTTTGAAGCTAGCTCTTTCAGCCTTAAATAAAGTTTCACATTATCTGTGAACATTTTTATTGTTGGTTAGTCATCCTTTTACCAGGTATTCATTTTATTCATCCCTTTACCCAGGCTTGTACCCTAAACCTTGTACACAAAAAAGGCGGCCCGGTTGCGATGAGGGTTGAGGCGCTGGATGCCACACCTCGCGCCGCACAGACAACCCGGGTTAGGGAATGAACTCAGGCACCGGGGGTCGGCAGGGGAAGGGTTGAGGACTGAGCGCCCGTATGGTGCTCTCTTCCCTGGATCGAGGGGATGGGATGGCCCGGCAAGCCAGAGACCCCCGGTGGAGACCAGGGGTAATGTAGCAAGCCAGGCAGACACGTACTAGTGTGGCCGATGCAGGCAGGGTTGCCATGTGCCAGAAGCATTGGGGCATTTCTATGCATGGGGAAGGGACAGAACATGGAAAAACCCGGTCCTAGGGGTAGGCGATGGCACCAACCCCCATGCCTACTGCTGGGTCTGACCTAGCCGACCTTCATGGATCCTCCACCCGGGGCCCACATCTGCAGCTGGAGTCTATGGTTTGAAGAGCGCCCAAGGTAGAAGGGGTGGCCCCAACCCAGAGCGGTTAAGCTGGGGGTGCCAGCTGTGAGGCGGGGGCGGGGCTGATGAAGGTATGGACGGGTGGACTTCAGGCAGGGCAGGACCCAAGTTGGATGCCTGAGAGAGGCTCCTAGGACTGTGATCAGAGCGAAAGACAGTCGGAAAAAAAAAAAAAACCTGTACACCAAAGTCAGACTCCCTACCGCTGCACTATTCTGGCAGCCTCACTACCTGCTCCTTAATTCTGTTGTAAGGTCTTTAGGAATATTTTGTCAGTTAGTACCTATTCAGCCCTCTGCACCTTTGGGCTGCATATTCCATAGCTCGCCTTCAAGCTCTTTCTCAGATAACTTCCTGTGGTACGTTGCTCCTGGTTAGCAATGGCACTACATAACTTGGTAGGGCTGCTCTCTACACTCCTACTCTTAATATGTCTGAGCGGGATCACAGCATCTTTTCCTGGCTCCCATGTACCTTGTTCTTCTACCCATCTACCTGCTGATTTCCATTTCTCCAACCTAATCGCCACTTCCTAGCATGCACCTGCTATTAAGCACCTTTTAGTCCCTAAGGGGTGCCTTTTCTATGTGGCTATCATTCTTAAAAAAACGTCTGCTGAGTCATGCAGTCCTCTTTCCCTTCTATGATCGTAAACTATGGTATCTTGTCATCTTAGCCATCTTACTTGCTGGGGACGTCACAATGAACCCAGAAGAACACATCATATTGGTGCCAGTGGCGAATTCTTACCAGGCTTGGGGGATGCAGGTTTCAGAAGCTGGCAGTGAAGAGGGATAAGGTGTGTAGGGAACATGCTGACGAGAACAGACCTGTACACATTCCAAGATATCCAAACAAGGTTTGATGTTCCCCCTTCCAATCTATATAGGTATTTGCAGGCCTGAAATTACTGTAAAACAAATGAACAGAATAAGGCTGGAGGGCTCACCTCTTTCAAGAGTGGAATAGGAAATATTAGGGGCCAGACACAAGGAAAAGGGTCTGGTGGGAAGGGCAGTGATATTAGACAGAGACTTCTACCAAAGTGATACTCAAAAAACTAAACAGTGGTGGGAAGAGGATCTTAACAGAGAGATAACTGACTCTCAATGGGAAATGATTTTGGGCTCACACATGGGATTGCTCCTTTGTAACAAGTACAAAGAGATGCTATATAAATTCTTGCACCGCCTATACTACCCACCCGCTAGGGTTCACAAATTTCACCCTGAGATATCCCCATACTGTGGCAAATGTAGGGTGAAAAAAGGCACTGTCTTTCATTATTATTGGGAGTGCCCACACCTGGTGACCTACTGGAGAGGGGTGGCAGCAGAAATCTCTAGAATGATGGGGCAAGATATAGAATTCTCACCATGCTCAATGCTGCTGGGGGTAGAGGTGGTGAGGAGGGAGAATGGGACCTCTACTCGCAGTGGGTGAGAGTCTTGCTAGTAGTGGCAAGACAGGCAATACAAAACCTATGGACCACGTGTAATGTCCCAACAGTGGATCAGTGGAGAGGGTTGGCAATCAGGGTCTTAGCTGTAGACAGACTGACATATGTTTTAAAAGAAAGAGAAGATCAATTTATTAAAGTCTGGGATAAGTTTATTAATGCGCTGAACCCAGGAGAGGCAGATGTACTCTGAGAAGGGGTGATATGACCACTAGGGAGGCATGAACTGTTCCAAATGGATGGAAAAGAAAAGCAAAAGGTGTAAAAAGGATAACATGTGAAATAATCAAAAATAACCTGATGCTAAACGAAACGTATCAAGGTGGATGTTGTTAGGAATACCTCCATGTGGACAGAGTTTTTTATTGATGCTGTTGCGTTTGTTTCTTTTTTGCTTTTATATTTTCTATTAGTAAACGAGTAGAGTGTTTACTTACAAAATACTAAGTTTGAGAAATGCGAGACTTGGAATAGTTGCAATACAGAACTGTTACAGAATTGGATTATAAAGATACTAATAATGTGCAATTTCTGTTAAATACACTACGGAAATATGGAAGTACTGTATGCGACTATAAGATTTTCTACAATAAAAAATACTATACAAAAAAAAAAATGACCCCAGGTCCTCCTGCCTGCTTCTCCTCAGCAGACACTTCTGCTATTTCTAATAAAGGGCTATTTATTGTCGCTATGAATATTAGAAGTCTCACACACAATTTTTCTGATTTAGAGACGTGGGTCAATGTTTACAAGCCTGATACTCTCTGCCTATCTGAAACGTTGCTTAAACCAGGGACACCTGACTCGGTATGCGTCCTGGCCAACTACTCCCTGCTTCAGAGGGATAGACTCTCCTTGAAGCGTGGTGGAAGAATTGCCTTGTTCTTCAAAGATCAGCTTAATATCGTAGTTGTCCCTGCCGCCATTTCCTCTGCCTGCAAATCACTCCATGTAACTCTCATGTTGGGTGTGAAGAAACTCCACACTGTCTGCACCTACAACCCTCCAACTGGGGGCACTGTTGGGCTACAGGATCTACTTGATCAGACCTCCCTGCACTCCAGACAGAACAAGGTCATATTATTAGGTGACCTAAACCTCAACTGGCTAGGGACTGCTCAAAGCACGCTGCTATCAATAATGCAAAGTTATAACCTCCACCAGCTGATATCTGAGCCTATAAGAGTGACACCATCTCTTAAATCCTCTACCTTCATTGACTGGGTACTGGTCAACTGCCTAGATCATGTACCTATAGCTAGCATTTTGGCTGATGCACTCTCCAACCATTCCCCAATCTTCTGCGTATGGAGCCCTGAGGCTGTCCCCCAACCCACCCCCAACGTGCTATGTCCCCTTCACCAATTTTGCTAACCTTGATGCAGAGGCCTTCTTGAATGATGTTTCCAGTATTAACTGATCTAGAATTTATTGTTCCTGTGAAGTTGAATCTGCGCTAAGAATCTTCCTTGATGAATTCCTGGCAGTTCAGTGCAAGCATGCTCCTAAGGTAACCTGGAGGGTCAGGGGCAAACAGACAACATGGCTGCACAAAGACCTACTGGCTAATCTGCATGCAATGGACAAACTCTGGAAGAATTTCAAATTGTCAGTGCTTCAAGCTGACTATACTGTCTACAGAGCACTTCGGAAAGCCAGCAAAAAACAGGTCAGCGCAGCAAAGAGTGCCTACTGCAAAGATTTACTACTAAGCTCTGCTGGTGACCCTAGGAAATTTTGAGCCCACATCAAGTCTTTTCTTGGGGCTTCTCAATCGTCCACCCTGAGTGACATGATATTAAATGGTGTACATTGTAATGACCCAAACACCACATCAAATTCATTCAACAGAATGTTCTCTGACCCGTCTCAGTATACCTCCTCCTTCCAGTCACCTCAAACAGCCTCTCAGTCTTCTTGGACTCCTCAGTCAGCTACCCCTGACTCTCCTACCTATCAGCAGTCTAACAATCCACCGTTCCTTTTCAAGGCTATTTCGTGACTTGAGGTCTTAAAGCTTTTGCAAACTATCTCTGACAGCACCAGTTCTGGCTCAGATACTCTTGAACCTCGGCTTCTGAAGCTAGCGGCACCGTTTATTGCCTCCCCTCTGGCTAAAATCTTCACGTTGTCTCTCTCCTGCAGCCAAGTCCTTGACCTTTGGAAAATAGCCCGTGTAACGCCCGTCTTTAAAAAAAGTGATCCTAAAGAGATCACAGATCACAGGCCCATAGTCATTCTTTCAGTACTGAGCAAAATTCTAGAAATACTAGTTGCAACTCAAACCACTGACTACCTAACAAAATATAGCCTGCTCTCAGACACTCAACATGGGTTCCAGAAAGGTCATAGTACCTCCACAGCTCTTCTGAAACTTATCACTGACACGCTCACAAACACAGATGCTGGACTACTGACTGGGGCATGTCAAACGTCACTAGCTATACAGAACTCAGGTGGTGCACAAATAGAGTCTGTTATATCTTTCAAGTACTTGGGTGTTCTTCTGGACCAATCCCTGGACTACAATCTACATATACAGTCTACCTGTAAAGCGGTGAATGCTAAACTTGGGGTCGCTTATATGACTAACTTTATACTAGCTCCCACTGCTAAACTGGCCATTGCCAGAGGTATCCTTCTCCCTGCTCTCACACATGATGCTTCTACCTATTCTGCTGCACTTAAAACCACACTACATAAATGGGACGTAACATATAATAACATTTGTCGATACACCTCCTTGTCACCTCGGCTTAAGCACCATTGCTTACTTTATAGAGACCTTGGCTAGCTCTTCCTCTCTGCCTGCTGCAAATACTCTCTTGGCTCCCTGATTGACTCGATAATCAGAAATCAGACTCCCTCAGTGCTTGTTGTGATGCTTGTGCCTCAAACATCCTCCTATGGCCTAAGATCGGTTGACATGCCCCTACTTACTGTGCCTAGATGCAACTCAACTAAAGGCTCTGGAGCCTTTCATCACTTGGCTCCTAAGCTATGGAACTCCCTTCCCCGTGCACTTTGACAGGCAGTTTCCCCTAACAGCTTTAAAAGGGAGCTGAGCCATCATCTATCCCAAGCTGACCCTTGCACCTGCTTTGATCCAACTTAAATCTCCACCAACCTTATTGTTACCTCCTGCACACTCCCCAAGCATATCTCAACCTGGCCTAATCCTGTCTTCCCTTATAGTACTTAGAGCCCTGTGTCTCATTGCTGTGACAAACCCTAACATATATTTCTGACCACACTGTGGTGCTATCTGTTTTCCATTTGCAGTGTTAATTACCTTCTCTGACCCCATGTAATTTCTAATATGTCATGTTATGGTATGTTATTTGACTGTATATGTGATTGTTGATATGATGTTATGCTTCATTGGCTGTATGTATCCTTTTAACTGACTCTGACCTACGCTATATGTAATATTCCTGTACTCAATGCCATGTACTTTGTCTATGATTGATTGTACTCTCTCGGGTCGTGCCTGAAAATAGTCATTTCATGGCTAGCGCACCTACCCGGTAAACAAAAACTAAATAAATAAAGTCTCAGTCCTCCCCATCTGAATGCCCATAGTCACTCTGACAGCCAAATACTGTTTTTATTCAGTTCACCAATACTCCTGCTTCTCTAGGGTCCAGACATAAGTATTGTTTGCTAGAGTACATGATTTTAAGTCTTACCTATGTGTGACCCCAAGGAACCGCAGGGTTGTACACAAGGCATCAGATGCCCTCCTGCAGTCCCTCATTGCAAAGATCAAGTCCAGAAATATGAACATTCTGTGACCATCCATCTGTAAGGGTCCCTTTCTCCAGGCTGCACCCAGGACTCTGTCTCATTTGTGAGGGCCCCCCAAGATAATTAGTAAAGTCCATTGTAAGTTATCTTGTCCTGTAGTTTCCATGGGGTAATTCAATAGGCACATTACACTAGTGGCACGAATTCCAACTATAACCTTTCACCTAGCCAGTGGCCCACAAATTAGAGCAGATTGTCACCTTCTTTGCCTTCTGGGTTATGGAAATGTACTCTGGACCAGGTTTGAGTGATTATAGGCATTTTTGCATGTGTTGCAGTATTTTTCGGTAGCTAATAATATGTCTGGTATGTCTGGCAATTCTTCAGTGTCTGTTATAAGCAGACAGTTGGTACGGTCCATCTGTACCTATTATTACAGCCACCCTTTTTTAACGTTGTGCAATATATGCTTTAATTTTGAACATATATGGCAAAATTTGCACAGATAATTATGAAGTAATGGATTTGCACCTGCTATGTTAAAATAAAAAAAGTTCTTGTTAATTTCATAGCATCTGTTTGAAGCCATTTGCTTTGTAAAATATACCAGTGTGTAATATATGCTGTGTTTTTTCTAAAGGTTTCTGGGAGACCCAAGATTCTGAGACTGGAGACAAGCATCTCGTTTTCAATGGCCACTAGTTAAAAACAGAGAGTTTTATTTTCTTTAACTGGTTCTGCCAAAGTTGTAACGGCTTGTGATGCTGACCCCACTGTCTCCTTTACTTCCATCACTGCCAGCTGTGTCTCGGCTTTCCAGGAAGTCAATCTGATGTTGAAATCCTGCACTTTAGCATCCGAGGTCATTACTCAGACATCTAGGACTGATACAGCCCTCAACACATCTCTGACTGTGGGCACTCCATCGGTCTGCAGTTCGGGAGCTGCTGCCTTTCCCACTCCACTTGACCTGGCTACATGCTGTCCTTTTTTACCATCACCATCTCCCAAATTTGTCTTGGGGTTCCCTACCCTGCAGAAAGTTGAATGTTGCGCAGGTATGTGCTTTAACTTTGAACATATATGGCACTGACAGAGCTACTCAGAGCTACTCAAAGTTTGCCAAAAGAAAATTTAGAATAAGTTTTATTACTTAAAAGGAGTTCCATGAGGGAGAGCCTGCAGAAAAAAGTGTCTTTACATGCTGGTGATGGGCTCCACTCCTGCCTGAATTCCTGTTAGTGAGTACCAGGTCTAGGATTGCCCCCTCCCTAGCAGGTTCCATGACCCCCTGAACTAGAAAGCAATCCTGGAATGCTTCCACCAGTGCTTGACTTCTGGTACTGGCTACCAAAGGGATACTCATTCCACATCCAGTATACTGAACTCTCCCTCTAACACCGCTTGCCTCTATGGTGTTGCTCTTATTTTGTTTTCTAGTATACTGATGTCTCCCTCTAACAACACTTCCCCCTGTGTTGTTGCTCTCCTCATTTTCTCCCCCAGATTCTTGTCTTTCTTTTTGTTGTGGTGGCCTGTAGATCACTCCATTTTGACAATGCTCTTTCCCTCTGTCACCAACTAAACCTACACCGATTCGACTTCCTTGCCCTCCTCTGGGTCCTTTCTTCATTTGCCCTAATTTCTTCTCTCATATACATGAACACCCCTGCTAACCTTACTCTTATTCCTTCTTCTGTTTTTTTTTTATTAGCATTCTTCATGCACTTTTCTCATAGTCAGCCCTCGTTCTACCTCTCCTCCACTCCCAGCCCTGCTATGTGCCTCCTTCTGGACTTACCTCATCACTTTGTTCCTCCATTGCTTTCCCCCACATAACAGAGACGTCAGGGTGCACAGGCCCCAACAGAACCCAAGTCCTGTGTGGAGATGTACACCTCGGTCGGTGGTGTGGGGCCTGTGGAGTAGAGGCAGCTTAATGTTGCAACACCTGGAGGATTTTCCTGTTAGTCCCATGCCCTTGGACATTGCCAGCTGAGGGCATTAATGATAAATGTGCACGCTCTGCGTGCTCACACCAGGCAGTCCATTGTTTTTTTCCCCTTTGTAATCCCCCACTCCACCACTGTAGATCACTATCTCTATTTCATTCTGGGGGCGGTCATTTGGCTCCTTCCTTGATGCTGCATATCACATATCACAGGCTGGACCGGATATCCAAAAAAGGCGGTGGTTGTGCAATCTATATCAAAGACTCCCTGTCTTGGCACCCTGTAGCAACTCCATCACTTTCTGCCTCAGCCCAGATTCTGCCAATAAAAATCGTCCTAGGTCCCAACCATAAAGCCCTGACTATTGTCTCCGTATACATACCACCCAGGGACCCTAAACATGGATTCAACGACGTCCTAAACTTTATCAACTCTCATCCTCCGCGTTGAACTTATTCTACTAGGGATTTCAACATAAACTGGTTAGCATCGAGTGCCAGTGCCTAGAAGACTCCATCTCAGCTGCTAACCTCACACAAATGGTAAACTCCCTACTAAGATTAACTACAAGACTGGCACCAGTACCCTCTTGGATTGAGTCCTCACCACTCACCCCACAAGGATTTCTCTGATGACCATTCCCCAGACTCACTCAGTGACCACTCCCCAGTCATGTGTGCATGGTCTAACAAATTCCTTAAGCCCTCCCAAAATTATCGCTAGCAGAGTCCTTCCTCATGGAAAACTTCCACATCTCAAACAACACCTGCTTCACAAGACTGGCTACCCATCTATGAAGCAACAGATGTTAACTTGGCTCTTGATCATTTCATCTCAATTTTCAACAAAGCTCATGCACCTCTTGCCCCTGCTAAAGGTGCAAAACAAAATCTCTCTAACCCATGGGTCACCGCTGGCTCTTCTCTCTCACAGCTGAAACTATGATCACCTCTGGCAGTTGCCAGGGCCACTGGCAAACAACTGGACATCCAAAATTACAAACAAGCACGAAATGCCTGCACAAAAGCCATACGCTAATGAAATCCACCTATTACAAAGACGCTTCACCAATACATGGGGAAATGGTCGCTTTAGGACAATATCAAGGATGTCACAGGAAGCAGCCAAAAACCTTCTCCGCTATGTTAACGGTTGATGGATCTCAACCCTTGACCCCAAGGTGATCGCTAAACATCTTTAACACGGCTTTTCAGACCTTAGTGCTGTTCTACCCATGACTTTTTCAAAAACAGGCCTACTCCCCAAATACCTCAGCCCTCAGTCTAACCATCCCCTCTTCTACTTCAGGAAGGTAAGGCTGAATGAAGCTTGCCGCTATATTACTGCAGCTATCTCTAATTCTAGATCTAGTAGCGACACCCTGGACCTTAAGCTTCTGTTGCTCACCCTCGATGAGGTAATTCATCCATTAACAAAAATCCTAAACCTGTCTCTCAGCTGTGGAAAATTCCCGAACCTATGGAAAACAGCCACCGTGACACCCGTCCATAAAAGTGGGGACAAGACAATTCACTCAAATTATCGCCCTATCTCCATACTGCCCCCACTCTCTAAGGCACTTGAGCGCATCGTGGCTGATCAACTTACCGACCTCTTGGATAAATACAATATACCTTGTCCACAATAACACGGCTTCCAGAAAGGTCACAGCACCACCACAGCCCTTCTTGAGTTCACTGGAGCTTTGCACAAATCCCTTGACAACGGCCTTCTCACAGGGGCCGTTTTCATCGACCTCTCCAAGGCCTTCGATACAGTACACCATGGACTACTAATACACCAACTACTGAATGCCAGGCTATCACCTGACTCTTCTCTCTGGTTAAAAAGCTACTTAGAAAACCGTTCACAGACAGTAAAAATTGCGGACGCTCTTTCTAACACCCTGCCTGTTCACTCGGGTGTCCCACAGGGATCCATACTGGGACCCCTCCTTTTTAGCCTTTTCTTAAACTCCCTCCCTTACCACTGCTCTGAGCAGATCATACTATATGCCGATGATGCTGTTGTATTCTCCACTCACAAAGATCCTGCAACTCTTCAACGCAACTTTCAACTTGGTTTCAGTTCTGTAGAGACATGGTTTCTTAATCATAAACTGGTCCTCAATGACAAGAAAACTAAATCTATGCTCTTCTGCAGCTCTCATAACCCACACAAGCTACACCACTTGGCTATCTCCACCACCCAGGGGAACACTCTAGATCAGGTGGTGTCCTTCAAATACTTAGGGATACAACTTGACCCTAATCTCTCCGATGGACTTCATGTAGACAATGTAACTAGAGCTGCTAATACACGGCTTGGTCTCCTCTACAAACACAGACCAAACCTCACGGCAGAAGCTTTGAAGGTTGCAGTCCTGAGCTCTTGATCTCTGTAATAGACTATGGTCTCATCATTTATGGCTCGGCCACAACCACAACCCTTAGATGCCTCTCAACTGCCTTAAATAAAGCATGTCGGCTCATCACTGGTGCTCACCGTCTCACCCACACATGTGACCTGTACACTCAGACCGGCTGGCTCCAACTATCAAACCGCATAAAGTTTCTCACCTGCTCCATGGTCAAAAAAATCTACATTGGCCTTGCACCTTCTGGGGTCTCAACTCTGTTACAACACTAATTAACAAATGGTGCCTTAGGAGATCCACGCTACAGCTACTGAAAGTTCCCCACTGTCACACTTCACAGGGACAACGCTCTTTTGCTTATCGAGCACCACTCTGGTTCAATGGCCTCAGCCCAACCATCTCCCTCTGCCCCAACTATTGGTATGTTTAAACTAGGCTCGGGACTATCTCACTACCAACAGCTCCTGTGACTGCCCAACTTAACCTTGTTTCTCCACTTTCCTTTCTACTCTAGTTGCCCCCCCACTGGATTCTACCTCACATCTTGGTATACCCAAAGCTGCACTTTTCACCCTCTCGCCACCCTTCCTACATTCCTTCTCCTTCCTACCCTCTTCCCTCTCCCTATGACTCTGGCACTTCTTATCTGTTGTCTGTTTTCTCTGACAAATGCCACTGGCTGCCTTGTTACAATGCTACCCTTGAAATGTATTAATCTGTACTCTGTTTGCAATGTCCACACTGTTGTAATGCCTGTCTTGATGTTCCCCATAATTTGTATTTCTCTGACGTGGAACCTTTGTAAAAGAGCCATGGCTCAAAGGTATTTGTAATCCTAGACTTGATAAATAAATAAAAAAATAAAAAACATATAACAGTAATGACTGGTAGCACTTATTTCCCAGATTTGCTCCAATAAAATCTGAACAGAGAATATGATAAGGAATATGAATAGGTCAGGATATTCATGCTACACATGTAGTAAATGTGCTGCAGCACGTTGGTGCTGATTAATGTTCGTGGAACACAATAACTTATTACTATTGCCCTGCAGCACAGCAGCTAGCGAGACACCTTTCCTTCAGAAGTGGCTACAAATAGGGAAACATGCTGCAAAGTCTGAGACTTTTCTAAAATTGCCTGCCCAGCAGAGGGCAGAATTTGGAACTAGATCAATGCACCACATGTGTGCACTTCATTTTTTAAATAAAATCTGGCCCAGGAATGTAATGTCAAAAGGGTGTGATGTCACAACGCCACACCTCTTTCTCTAATTCCTGCATGGGCAATGGAGGTTCAGAGTGGGGTGAGGAATGGACATAGTATATCAGTGGAAGGGTAATGGTGCTGTTTTATATCCACACACCTTAGAAAATCAGAAATCAACCAGTTTTACAATAAAAAAGAGTATCAAATCACAAATGGAAACAGACGCAGAATTTGTTGGCAGATAAGGACCACTTGGCCCACCGAGTCTCACCCTTTTTCCCTGCCAGCACTGCCAATGTGGACCCTACCTGATCTCTGGCTACATCCTGCCCCCAACCCCCACCCCACTTCCTTACTAAGATTCCCTTGTGCCTATCCCATGCACGCTTGAAGCCCTCCAATGTTTTTGCCCTCACTACCTCTGCTGGAAGACTGTTCCAGGCATCCACCCTGCTTTCAATAAAAAAAGTACTTTCTCATACCCCTCCTAAATTTCCCCCTTCAAGCTTCATTGTATGCCCCCTATTCTCATGCACCATTTCCTCTAAAAAAATCCCCACCTGTACCTTGTTCACCCCTGTGAGTTATTTATGAATCTCTATCATATCCTCTCTCCCTGCTCTCTCTCTTCCAGGGTTTACATAATGCAATCCCTCAGCCTCTCTTCCTATGGCTTCTGATGCAGCCCCTGCACCATTTTAGTTGCCTTCCTTTGGACAGTCTCCTGTCTATGTCCTTTCTGAGATGTGGTCTCCAGACCTGGACCCTGTACCCCAGGTGAGGTCTTGCCAACTATCTACACAGTGGTAACACCATATCCCTCCTTCTGCTGGTAATACCCCTCCCTATGCACCCCAGCATCCTGCTGGCCCTACCCACTACCGTGTTGCACTGCCTCGTCATTCTGAAGTCATCCAATATGACTACTCCAAGGTACTATTCCTGTTTGGTGACTGTTCACACCTCTTACCCCTTTTATGCTCTGCCCTGGTTTTCTGTGCCCCAGGTGCAAGAGTTTGCCCTTTTTTGTGTTGAAACCCAGCCGCCTTGCCTTTGAGCATTCCTCGAGTTTTCTCAGGTCTCTGCTCATTCTCTCCACCCCCTCTGGAGTGTCTATCCTATTGCAGATTTTGGTGCCATCTGCAAAGCAGCATACCTTCTCATCCATCTCTTCTGTAGTATCACTTATAAAGACATTAAAGAGGAATAGTCCCAGAACTGAGTCCTTACATACCCTGCTGGTCACTCTCCCCTCCCCTGAGTGAATGCCATTTACCCCTACCCTCTGTCTCCCATCCTTCTACCAATTCCACACACGGTTTACCTACTTAAGACCCACTCCCAAACTGCCAAGTTTACTCATGAGCCTCCTATGTGGTCCAGTGCTGAAGGCCTTGCTGAAGTCTAAGTAGGCTACATCCACCGCCCCACCCTGAGCTACTTCCCTGGTCACCCAGTCAAACAAATAGATCAGGTTCATTTGACACGACCTCCCCCATGTGAATCCATGCTGCCTCGGGTCTTGTAATCTACTGGATTCAAGATACTCCACAAGCCTTTCGTTTAAAAGCATCTCCATTAACTTCCCCACCACTGATATCAGGCTGACTGGCCTATAGTGGCCAGCCTCCTCCCTGCTGCCACTTTTATGAAGTGAGACTACATCTGCCCTCCTTCAGTCCTCTGAAACCACTCCTATTCCCAGAGACCTGTTGCCATCTTCCCCTGCTAGGTCATGTCAGAGGTGCAGCCAGTACCTCCCCGAACTCCCTTAGCACCCTTGGGTGTACCTCATCCACTCCCATGACTTTGTCCACTTTCAGATTCGCAAGTCCTTTCAGGATTCTCTCCTCTGTGAATGGACTTGTGTCCATCTCGCTCCCCCCGATGTTCCTGCTGTTTTATTTATTTTTTATTTTATTGAAAGACTTTTCATTTTACACATTTAGACAATCTACATAGACAGACTGACAATACGTCATCTTCTCCCCACATACGCCCCAGAAACAGTCTTGGTTCCTGACTGAGTGCACGTTTGGATATCATTCAAACTTTGAGGTGCATCACCATACATGTTACATATATGCACAATATTTGCTTTATGGTACAGATTTCACCATTTTCCTTGATACTGTTTCTACTACTTTTATTAGTCCATCCTCTCCCCTTCCACAGTGAAAACTGCAGAGAAGAATCTGTTCAGAATATCTGCTTTTTCCCGCTCCTTCTCTGCACAGTCCTCCTCTGTCCTTCTTAACCTCATGATCCCTCCTCTTGTCTTCCTTTTTTCACTTATGTACCTAGAAATGGTCTTATCCTTAGTTATCCTTTTTGCTATCCTTTCCTCAGCCTACGCCTTTGCACCCCATACTGCTTTCCCCGCTTCCCTTTGCTACTCATGATACACCTCCATATCTTTCTACCTCTGCGTCTCTTTATACTTCCTGCATGCTGACCTTTTTGGCTGTAACCTTTGCAGCTATTTCCCTTGAGAACCAAAGCGGTCTGTTTTTTTTTTTTCACTTTTTTTGCATACTTCTTTTGCACAGTGGATCGTTAGGTTCACTATGCTATCCCTTACTTTGTCTCATTGTTCCTCCACCCCACCCAGGCTATTCCCCCGCTAGGTTGTCTCTGAGGCATTCACCTATTTTTTTGTTAAATCTGCCCTCCTGAAGTCCAGGACCCTCATTTTGCCTCAGCACTCCCAGTGGAGTGTACATCACACAGAGCAACTTGCAGCACACAGACATCAGGCATTAGAATACAGAGCCTCTCAGCACTGATGAAGCTGTCCACACCATCTTGCTGTGTTACTGAAATGTTTTAAATGTCTGCAAACAAGTTTAGATTGTTTTTTACTCATCTGTTTATTCATTTACTTGTTGTAGTTTTACTCCGAATCGTGCTGTTACTTTAATTCATTTCACTCAGAGTCTGCATTGCTTTGGTTTTGCTGCAGTTTAACCAGTAAGTTCTATGTAGGACACTGCAAGATTAGTTTATCTCTGTGCCTTCTTTTCTCATGTTCCCTTAATTCAGTTTCTGTGTTCCACTTCACTTAAAGTCTCATGGTTCTCCGGTAATGGCCTTGTCTGCAACTCCAAAAAGACTAAGCTCAAGATATTCCCGGGACCCAGGAAAGCCCCAGCCCCTGGTTTTAAACTCCTCGACAGTTCTGGCAACCTCATTGAACAGGTGTCAGAATTCAAATACCTAGGTCTCCACCTTGACCCCCACCTCTCATACAATCTCCACATCAGTAACCTCATAAAGAAGGTGCACGTCAGACTTGGTCTGCTCTACAGGATTAGAAAGTTCCTCATCCCTGCATCCAGACTTCACCTCGCTAGCTCTCTACTCCTGCCCCTTATCAACTATGGCTCTACTGTCTTCTCTCCCCCACCGCATCCCTCCTTTTCTCCAAACTTAGAGTCACATACAATAGTATAGCACATTTCGTCACCGGTCTCCCCTGGAAAACACACCACTGCTCACTTTATTCCTCCCTCGAGTGGCCCACTCTAGAAGGGAAGCTCCATCTTAAGATGCTCTCCTTCCTACATAAGATATGCCTCAATATTCTCTCCCCTCCCAGCATTATCTCCCTTTTCCCACTCACAGTGCCTGGGTGTTTGACTAGAGGTGCCTCAAGTCTGGTTTTTGACACCCCTTTCTACGAGACTAAGCATGCCCAGAACTCCATTACCTTCAAGGGAACGAAGCTTTGCAACAATCTAACCCCCAAAACCCAGGCCTGCGGGTCCATATACTCTTTCAACTCCTCCCTAAAGGAGCACATCCTCCTATCGTCCACCTGCAGCTGCTCTGATAGGCCTCCTCCAGGGCCCTCTTGGTAAATCCCAGCGTCTCTCTCTCTCTCCCCTGCATCACCCGCACTTTTCTTCTCCCCACTGAGTGCACTACAACTTCCTGCCCTATACAATACCTGAAAACATTTCTGTTTATTGGTCTGCCTTCTGTTGACTCTTGTACAATTTTACCTGTATAATATGTTAGTTTTATTTTGCACTTGTTAGTTCCTTGTACGTCTATACACCTGTGTATATATAATGTACTCCTATACACTTGTATATATAATGTATTTACTTTGTTGTATGTCGTAAGTAGTTCATTGTATGTCCTATGTATTCCATTGGCCTATGTGTTGGTTCATCTGTTGTATTTTCTACACTGGATGTTTCTGAAAAAGGGCATTTTTGCTCACATACCTTCCATTATACAAATAAAATTGATTGATTGATCGTTGTGTGGTTTACTTCTGCTGCTGTCCTTATGTTGAACCACACTGTACACTGTACAAAGCTCGCTGGTCCCCAGGTGGCTTCCCGCCTTGACATCTGCAACCCTGTCCCTGTTTTTGAGCACCAGGTCCAGTATTTCCCCATCATGAGTGAGCTCCTTGACTAGTTGCTGGAGAATTGCCCCCTGCTTCTAGCTGAGGGTAGGACTGGGAGGCTCCAATCTACATCTCGCAGACTGAAGTTCCCCCCACCAGCGGCATCTCTCTTTTTTCTGCCATTGTGCTGATGGCTTCCTCCAGTGACTTATTCAGTTCCTTCCCTGTGTTTGAGGTCTGTATATCACCCCAGTATGAACAGTGGCTCCAGTTCCTGTCTCCGGGGTGACCCATAGTACCTTCAACCAATCTTTTCCCCCCTGGCTTCCTTGCATTTCCATCGCTTTGATACCCTCATTTACATATAGTACAACCCCTCTGCCCTCCTCCCCCACCCTGTCCTCCCTGTCCTTCTTGAACTGAATGTAGCCTGGTTGCCTGTGCACCATAACTCAGTAGTGGCTATAATATACTGGTCCACCTCTGCCATGGTGGTCTCTAGGTCAGGAATTCTATTTCCAAGACTCCTTGCATTTATACACATGGCCCACCACACCTTGCTCCCACTGTGCCTGCATCCCCCCCTTGCTCCCCTTGTGCTCTGTCTCCTTTTCCCCCTCTCTTTTTGCAACCTTTCTTCCTGTCTCAGTTGTCCTCGACTTCCCCTCTGTTCCCTTTATCATGCTGTCTGGGGGACACTCCTCCCATCAGATACGACCTTCCTACTGCTTTAGTCTGTGGAGGGGATCAGTTTATGCCTCCCTTTAGTCTTCCACCACCATCCTCAGCTAGTTTAAAATGTTCTTCAAAGTAACATTTAAACTGTCCACTGAGGACTGCAGTTCCTCTCCCAGATGAATGCAGGCCATCACCTCAGTATAGACCCATATCTCTCCAGGTTGGTCCACAGTCCCCAATGTAGCCAAACCCCTCTTCTCTGCATTATTCCTTCAACCAAGAGTTGAAGCTCCTGGTGTGGAGTACCCTACCCCCCCCCAATTGTAGACAAGACAGCACCTTGGCAAAAGCCATCCAGACCCTTCCCCTGCCCTGCTCCCCTAGCAGTCCTTAGGATCACTGTTCATCCCTCTGAGCCCTGGCACCCCATAGGCATCTTACCTCCCTCTCGGTTCTATGTGATAACAGCGATCGCCAAAGGGCAATCACCGTTAGGGCAAATGTACATCGCTGAAAATAAAAACAGTGATGTGCATTCACAGCGGAGAAACTCCCCTCTACTATTTATGCCCCCCGCATCCCCATTACCGAAAATAGCAAACTCCAGAGGGGGGGTGCCTGTCAGAGAGGGGGAGAACTGGGGGGGACACCAGCACAGTAAAGCACAAAACATTGTGATCCTTCCCAGCCCCCTCCACACCAGAGCCAGCCACCCTAACCACCATGTCACACAGCAAACTCAGTGGCTTCCCACCTCGCCACCCCTCACATGCCTTCCGGATAACTTCCATCCTCTTCTGGTATCTATTGTTCTTCCCTTTGCCCTGCCCTTCCCGGTCGCTACTCTTTCAGGGTCGCTAACCTTACAGGCATTGAGATTGAGTCACTCAAATCTGAGTCGCTCAATCTTAGTCTCCCTTTTAATGGTATACCCCTCCCTCCCTCTCTCTCCCCCCTCCTTTCTGTTCCCAAGTCTACCCCCAATAATCGAGTCCCCCACCAGAAGCTGCTTCCTCCTCTGCTAGGGTCCTCTGCCTCCTACCTTGGGGACTCCCCTATGGAGGATCACCACCTCCTCTCTTGCCCATACTTATGGGTGCCTCCTCTCAGCAGTCCCATCCTGCCAAAACAGTGAAGGAATTCTGTAATGGCATAGGCTGAGGAATGTGCCCCTGACCTGCCACCCCACCCTATTGGAGCCCAAAACAGTCCAGCCAGCCCTCCTTCCCCTAGACAACCACTGGGACAATGGTGGAAGACTCAGTGGCCTCTTAGTGGAGGAAGAGGTCCTCTAGACCCTACCCAGCTCAGCCCTGAGACCAGGGACCTCCTCTCTCAACCCAAAGAGGTGGGTGCACATGGGGCAGCACCTCAGTCTCCCGAAAGTCTCCTGGAAAACTGCAGCTCCGCAGCCATTGCACTCCACCACTCCCATAACTGCCTTTAAATTTTACTATCTAGTGCTACTACTGACTGTGCATTTCCCATAATAGTGACTCCTATAAGTCCAAGCACACTCTAATTACTACTGTTAAAAGACTGATCACATCTATAATCGACTCTTCCCTCTCCCCTTTTTCTACCCCCATATCTGTCCCTTCCACATTCCTTTGACCCTGGTTCCAGCTCTAAATTCCCCATACCGTATCACTATATATCTTTTTATATTAGGTTTTATTTGTGTTCGGTGCACCTGATATGTATATTTCTTTACTTTTATGAAAAATTGTGTCCTACCCAAAACTAGCTGTATCTTCTGTTCCAAACATATACTACTGTCAATGCTACCTGCTGCTACTTTGTACAGTATACACTGAATTATTGTATCTCACTTTATTTGTATTATTACTATTTTCTTGTGTGTTGCATCCCATGTATATTGTCCCTTGTTCCTTGTTAACAAACACAGGTCTACCACGAAAATGAGCTTGCTCAACGGTGATCGCCTGATTAAATAAAGACTTTGATTGACTGATTGATTGACAATGCCCCCTTGATGTCGCTTCCGTCCCTTCCCGCCTACACCTTCTACTGGTATCTCACTTGTCACCCTGCCCTAGCTAGGGTGTTTCTTGTGTTACCCCTTACTTGCTTTTGTGTCTCACCCCTTTTACCCCTCTGCCTGCTTACTACCTTAACTTCCCTTTCCTGCCCTTCCTTAATAGTTTCTGTACCCCTACCCTAGTTAGGGTGATTCCCCTATTCCCAAAAACAGGTACTAACTGCAGGGCTACTCACCTCTCCTCCGGTAACTTCCTACACAGGCAACAAGAAAAGAGATACTGTACCTTACCTTACTTTACTAGCAGAGCCCCATGCATGCTTGCTGTCGCCTGCCAACACCTAAGATGCCAATCACTTCACCTGTATCACTCCTGCTTTTTTCCCCTCATGCTATGGGCAACAGCATCATGGGACATGCTGAGTGGATGGGATTTTGTACAGGTTTAGGAGCTTCAAGTTGTGCTTCGATTGGCCCTCTTCACTCATGTGCTATGGCTCACCAGCCTCTCTCAGTATAGTGCTGCTTCCTTCTCCTGGCTTCCAGCAACTCCCATACTTAGCCTGAACCGCTGCTGTAAGTAAACGCACAAAAAGAAAGTTACTCTTGATTTGGGTTTTTAAAAGTTCCCTGGTCAAAGCTCAGCACTGCCTCCTGATGTAAATGGCCATGTATGAGCATCATGTTTATGATTTTTTCAGGCATGGCTTCTAATTGAGGGCGGCTTTTGTTAATTAGTACCAGATGACTTTTGCCTCGATCCTGTTTCAATCCCGTTGCAGCAGCTACTCGGCCCTTTCTAGCCTTACCAGGCACTATGATGATGAATCTCTTTACCTAGAATGAGGGATACAGCTATCAGGCCAGATATTCAAAACTTTGCCCCGGGGCTTAATTAGCACTGCCCGGAGGGCAAACTTAGCTCAGAGCACAAAGCAAGCTATATTCAAAAGGAATAGCCCAGGGCAAACAGCTTCTGAATACAGCATGGGAATGAAGCCGTGCAAACTGGGCTGGGCGTGCAGGACAAATGTAGCCCTAGAATAAGACAGCACTGAATATAGCAATCAGGAAGTGCAAACCACAACAACAACACGGTGCACAGTGACTTGACGGTAGGTAGAGGTGAACAATGTGGTCAATGTGTGTGCCAGCAAATGCGTGGACCCAGTACAGCTGCAGGCAGCAGTGGATGTGAAAGAACAGCGTTCAAAACTGTATAATATTCCCCAAACCATTAGCACCACGCTAACACATTAGCAGGACTTTAGCATGGAGCTAAGCCGTTTGCCAGGTGCAAACATGTTTGCCCGGTGCTAAGATTTGCCATATTCAAAAGTGACATGCAAATGAGCCTACTTAGGTAGTCTCTGGGCAAACAGCCAGATTAGCATCTCATTATGCCCTGATTTGCATGCAGTTTGCTCAGCGTTACTACAGGGTCCCACAGCTCCACCTGTAGGTCAGTCTGGAAGTACAGGGGCTGGCCAGGTCTGGCCACAGTTCCACCTGTAGGTCAGTCTGACAGTGCATGATGGTTGCTGCAGGCTACATCTATGCAGTACAGCACAGTATTGTGTACCCCAGGGGGGCAACACAGCATAGGCACAGGCAGTGGTGGTGATGCATGCAACTGGCACACTGTAGGGCATGCTACAGTGCACAGCAGACACTACAGTAGCAAGGGGCCAGTAGTGTGATGGACACAGCAGTGCCTATGGTGTGTAGGGTAGTGAAGACCACTGCACTGTACACAGTGACAAGACCACCTTGCAGGTGTGTACTGCCAGTGGACATTACTGTCACACTGTTGTGTGACCCACAGATGTTGCACCTCTGGCATGGGATGCTCATAGTGACACAGACATGGCCGGCTGTCTGTGCTGTGGTGTATGTACAGCTGCGCAGTATGTGACTGGGGGCATGTACAATCGGACAGGCACACTGGTATTGGAGTATTCCCAATACTGGTCCATGTGCACTGCATGCTGTGTCCCAGCCTTGTGGCTGCACCCGGTCTGTGGTGAGGCCTGGCCACCCATACACCCTCCCCTAAGCACCCACCATGCCCACAGTGCTGCATGTGTGTGCTGGCATCTGTTGGTCACCACAGACATATGGTCTGCAGGTGTATGCTGTATGGCCACACTACCATGGTGGTCCCCGGGGCCGGGTCATCACATACCGCCTGGCATGGCTGGAACTGGTGGCAGCAGTTGGCATCATTGTGGAGCCATCAGTGAGCAGCATGTTTCCTCCATGTCTGGCATTTTCTCTGTGTCATAGTCATATGTTAGGGTTGTGCAAGGCCAAGCTAACGCCGCACTAATGCCGTGCAAGGCCACAATGTCATGCAAAGCTGTTTGCCCAGAGTTAAGACCAGCTTTTCCTGGATGGTAATTTGTACTGCACAAAGGGTCGCGCTAAGTCACGCTAAACACCTTAGCGCGGCACTAGTTGTCAAATATCCCATAGCGCCTGTATTCATGTTCAGTTTGCCCCTTGCATATAATTATGGTTTGCCCAGCGCTGATGCAGTTTGTGCACGCTATTTGGCCTTTTGAATATAGTAGGCCCACTCTGATCCCACGCTAAACCCATGCTAATGGTTTTCGCACCATGCAAAGCTTTGAATATCTGGGCCATCGTCTCTTACCTTTTCAAGTACCAGAGATGGCAGCTTCTTCTCTATTCTGCTTCAGGTAGGGAATCTAGGGAATCTCCAGTGGCGGAATACAAGGGGAGACAAGGACCTGCCATAAACATGTTAAATGAGAGACATATTTATGATGGTATTTATGGTTACCTGGCCTCCTGCTCAGTCCTGCACAACATGCCTGATTATTATAAAGAGGTCCATGATTAAAAGTCGACTCGTGTTGAAGCCATGGTTTTTAAATAAGGGCAACTTTTATTAATTAACAATTTTGTTGCTGCCACTTCTATTCAAGGGTAGCTTTTAATCGAGAGCAGCTTCTAACCAGTGAAATACAGTATATCTTTTTTTATATAAAAGGAAAATCTTTAAATAATATCTCTTAAAAATGGTACAAAGGGAATTAACAGAGAAGGGACAAGTGTTTATCCTTATTGTCTATGTGGTTGATCCACTCTGAATGGAACACAAGCTTCCTTCCAACTGCATTCATACTATCTGACTGTGCTCTTCCACTAGTAGAATTAGTCTTTTGCTTTTTTTTATCAAGGTGTTTATCTCTCCCACGATGGCTGCAGCTGCTATGTCTGCCAATCTACCAGCCACCGGGGGTCGTTCAGGAACTTCAGATGCTATGCGTGTCCCAGTGGACCCCCCCCCAGAGCTGGCCCAGAGGCTTCATCCTGCCGCAGCCCTACTATTTTCCTGCAGTATTTTCTCCCCATTACCCAGGGCACCAGACAGAGTGGCACATGCATGTGGAGGTGTGCATGTGCCCTCTTGCTCTGGTGACAGACCCTTCCTCCCACCCTATTGGCCTAGCGCCCTGGCTCCCTCAGCCTGCACCGCCTCCTGGCCTCTACCACAAGGCAATCAAGGGCCGAGGGAAGCTCAGATACCTTCCCAGAGAGGAGAGCTTCCTATCGGCAGTTCAGTCCTGCTCCGCACCCTCCTCCCGTGCCAGCCTCCGACGGCCTGAGCTTGTTTCCAAACACAGGTCAGTGGCATGGCGAGAGGTAAGGCGTCCAGTGCCTCAGCCCTCTGTGCCACTGGGCCAGCTGTAGAATTAGCTTTTAATTGTGATAAATCTGTTTTACACATATTTATTGTTAATATGTTTATTGTTTATATTCTTTCTTTATTTCTGGATTGTTTTATTTATTGTTGTTAGGCCCTCTGAGCCTAATGGAAAATGTACCAAACAAGTAAAATTTGCCTTGCCTTGCCTTACCTAGTGCCACCCCTACAGCTCCCCTGGCTTTCTATGGCTGTGCTGGAATAATGGGGAAGGGCACTGGGAACTGGCTCCAATAGATCCAGAATGACCCTGGTTGCTCATGCATCAAAGTTATTACCTATGAATGGACAGGGGGCTCAGATTACAGATAGGGCCCCATAGCTTCTAAAGTAATTATAATTCCAGTGCTTCTAAGTGGGAGTTTTTGGCCTAAAATTCTGTCAGTCATAGTGAAATAGATATCCCTACTGAAACCTGTTTATTTATTATTGAAAACAGGCAGCTAGATATTGAAATTTGGTTGTCCCTGTAACTTTTAATACAGTTTTTATGCAGGAAACCAACTAAAGAATCTACATGGTCATCCCTAGACCTCTTGAAGGCTGTGAACTGTGGTGATATCCCTAAGATATGTTGGCAGGCATTTTTCTTCCCCCGAGGGTTTTCATTTAATCTGCAGGAGCAATCAGTTTTAATTTAATTTTCAATCTAATAATGATGCTTTGCATATGCCTTTCATGCTATTTTGTGCTTATTGTAGGACACCCATATATTTTGCTGGTGGTATTTTGTACACTGTATTATAATCACTGTGTATTCATGCACTACTGTGGTACTTTGTACTCTTCTAATCCTGTGTTCCCTCCCACCCCGCCCCTGGACACACCTGGGAATGAGCTATTGCAGCTCACTGTGCCTTGCTTGGCCAAATGTATTGATTTATTTATGTGAAAAATGATAACCATGGAAGGCCCACTGAGCCAAGGCTCATGTCCTATCGCGAGCAGAGGGGAAAGCAGAGGAGGAGAACAGTAATACTGTACAACAAACACAGCATCGATGATTAGCTACAAAAATAAGGTACATAACAGCATACAACTAACAGGATAAAAGTACGATGACAATGGTAGAACCATGAGGTAGAACACGGAGCAGCATTTATGTGCAAATAAACTGTCAACAGTGTAGGTGGAAAATAAATTGCAATAACTGTGGAATAGAGTCCAGTTCAGGCAGTGGCCGTGCACACGTGAGTGCAAATCTGTAACACAGACATGGTAGGGCTTAGCAGAGGTAGGGTCAGGTGGAGGACTGGAAGGAGCAGGATGGAGTATGGAGAAATTTTTATCTGGAGTTTAAAGGAGAGGGGAGAAGGAAACAGATGGACAGTGGAAGGGAACAGGTTTCAGAGGGAGGGAGGGAAGGCGATAGGATAAAGCAGACTGTTCAGCAAAGGAATGCAGGTGGGGAAGGAAGAAGGTGCAAGAGTCCCTGGACCAAAGGGAGTAGGAGGCAGAGGGGATGGGAGAGAGAAGTGAGGAGAGTTATGGAGGAAGGGACCTGAACCAGTATTTGGAGATGAAGGATGCACAGTGGGAACTGACGACATGAGGGGAGAGGGGGAATAGATAGGGGAGGAATAAAGGAGCAGTGGTGAGTTTGAGACGGGGAGCTAATTGCAAAGTGACAAAGCATGCTGCAGAGAGTATCCAGTCTGGCAAAGGAAGAGGAGGGGGCAGTGCCATAGACCACATCTGCATAGTCAAACACTGGGAGAACCATTTTGGTGATCAGCCCCAGTGGACCTGGGGAGAAAGGCAGTCCTTGTTGTGGTACAGGTGCACCATGTTTGGGGCAGAGATTGGAGTGGATGGCATCCATGTGGGCAGAGAAGTCAAGTTTGCTATCCAGCCACATACCGAGGTACTTGAAGGAGGAAACCAGTTCAAGAGGGATACCATCCAGTGTGGTGAAAACAGGGGAGAGCTTGATCAGCTTCTGGCTGGTACCAAAGACCATAGACACTTTTTTTAGTGTTGACCTGGAGATTTGTTGGAAAGGTACCAGCACAGGACATTGTGGAAGCCTTGCTGGAGTGAGGCTTCCACACTGGGCCTGAGGGGCAAGAGGCACAGATAACTGTGTCATCTGCATACATATCAATATGTGAGTTGGCACAGGCAGAAGGGAGGTCATTTAGGAAGATGGAGAAAAGGACTGGACAAAGGATGGAGTCCTGTGGGACCCCAGTCTAAATAGGAAGGAAAGGGAAGGGGACAGAGCGCATCCTACCTGCACTGACTGTAGACGGGCTGAGGTGTAAGAATGGAATCAGTTGACAGTGGAAGCTGAGAGACTGGCAGAGATCAGCTTGTCCAGAAGGAGAGGTAGGCCTCTGAGTCAAAGGCTATGGCTAAGTCAATGAAAACTGCTGTAATTGTAGTATATGGTAACTTACCCTAGTAACATTGTAGAATGGTTTAGTCCACATCCCCCTGCAGTTTTGGGCCAATGGTATGTCTAGGGGGAAACTGGGTTTTAGAAACTGCACGAGCAGATTGTAGTAGTAGTTCTGCTGATCTATCTAATGTATGTTTGTTGAATAAACCTCAGAGTTGTTAGAAGTTACTTACAGTGTCCAGTAATTCCTAAAACCAGCAATCCTGTAAAAAGCAACTAAAGTGAAATATTATATGGTGTCAGAAGTGAACTTGCAGTGCTGCAGTTGCAAGAAAGAAGAAAAGTTTGTGCTGCCAAGAAAAGAAACTAAAAGACAGTATTTGTGAGTACCTAAAGCTTACTAAAAGACTGTATAACAAAGTATTTTTGGCAGTATGGAGCAATTTAAGCCACCTCCACCACTGTTGTTGACTGGAAACCTTGCAGAAAACTGGAGAAGGTGGGCACAAGATTAAGTCTGTACTTCACAGCCACGGATTAGATGATAAGTAAGAGGAAATGAAAATTGCAGTCCTATATACACAATCGGGATGAGGCCCTCGAGGTGTACAATACCTCAATATAACGAGTGCTGACCCACAAGCCAAAAAGCAGCTGAGGTTATGGAAGCATTTAAGAATTATTGTTCAAAGCAGAATGGTAATACAGGCCGAAAACCAGACCGCCAGGTACTTAACATGTGAGGACACGTGGTACAAAAATCAAACACGTGTGGGAGGTGTGGCAAGGGACATGCGCCAAAGGCTTGTCCAGCGTATGGACAAGAATGTCGTAAATGTGGTGGCCTCAACCATTATGCAAAAGTGTGCAGGTCCAAAAAGTCCAACAAACCTCATGAGAAAATGACCAAAGGGGTAGAAGCACTAGTTGTGTGTGCTGTAAAAAGAAAACAAGAAATGGTGCGGACACAAGTACCAGATGAAGGGTGGTACACTACCTTGAAGATAATGGGACAGCCAGTTAAGTCTGTTGGACACTGGGGCTGAAGCCACTACACTTACTAAAGAAGGATTGCGCAGTTTCCATGCAAGGTACAAATCAAGACAACCAGTACTATCCTAATGGCATATGGAGGAGCACAAATTAATCCGAAGGGAAGTGACACTAAAGTGTAAGACACAAGACAGAGAGGCCAATCTGCAGTTTTATATCACTAATACATTGGGAGCTTCCCTACTGGGTCAACAGGCATGTGTCATCCTGGATCTGATTCGTAAAGTAAAGGTGCTTAAAATGAAGCCACCAAGCACAAAAGAGGAACTTCTTGCACAATATAAAACAGTGTTTGAAGGCCTAGGAGAATTCCCTGGTGTTTACCACATACATACTGACCTAAATGTTACTCCTGTGGTACATGGGTGCAGGAAAGTCCCATATGCAATCATGGACAGACTAAAACAGACACTGGAACAACTGGAGCAAATTGAGGTGATTAGCAAGGTAAGAAAACCTACAACATGGGTAAATAGCCTTGTAATTACTGAAAAGAAAATGGTGAGATCAGGAGTGTTTTGGACCCTAGAGACCTAAATAAAGCTATCAGAAGACATCATTTCTCCATCCCACATTGGAGGATATTCAGAGTAAGCTTGCAGGTAAAAGTTTTTACAATTCTAGATGAAAAAGATGGGTACTGGCAGCTCAAATTAGATGATGAATCTGCAGACCTATGTACATTCAACAGTCCATGGGGAAGGTACAAATTTCACAGACTTCCTTTTGGTATACGGTCTGCAAGTGAAGTATTCCAGCAGAGAAATGCTGAACACTTCAGAGACATACCAGGTGTTTTTGTAATAGCTGATGACATGCTTATAGCCGCAGCTACCAAGGAAGAGCATGAGAAAAGTAATGGACAGAGCAGTGGAACTCAATGTAAAGTTCATTAGTGACAAAATACAGTATTTGGTAAGTGAGGTGAAATACATGGGGCACATCATAACCGAAAATGGACTACGGCCTGATGAAGCCAAAGTAGAAGCAATAGCTGAGATGCCCCCTCCCAAAGATAAAAAAGCACTACAGAGGCTGTTAGGAATGACTCGATACTTGGCGCAGTACATTCCGAATGCAGCAACCCTCACTGCACCACTAAGGCAGCTACTCAAAAAGATGTCATGTGGCAGTGGCAGCCAGCACAGGAAGAAGCCTTACAAAAGCTGAAAGAGACTATTTTCTTAGCGCCAGTATTAAAATTCTTTGATCCAAAAGAACATTGAAATCCAAGCAGATGCATCTAAGGACGGACTAGGTGCTTGTCTACTACAAAGAAACAGACCACTAGCTTATGCATCTAGGTCATTGTCCAGTGCTGAAAGAAACTATGCACAGATAGAAAAAGAATTGCTAGCGATGGTGTTTTCTCTACAGAAATTTCATCAGTATGTTTATGGAAGGTCAGTGAAAGTACAATCAGATCACAAGCCACTACAGTCCATACTGAACAAAGCAATTAGTAAGGCTCCAGCAAGATTGCAGCGGATGCTGTTACAGATACAGAAATATGACATAGAGGTAATATATACTCCAGGCAAAGATATTCTGATAGCAGACACTCTATCCAGGGCAGTACCAAGAAAACCAGCAGAGGGAGACATTGATCTAAGTAGTGAAAAGGTCATATACTCAATCCAAGCAACAGAAACACTGCCTGACAGCATGTTAGAGGGGCTAAAACAGGCCACACAGAGGGACAGTGATTTACAGTTGCTTAAAGAAATGCACCTCAAAGGATGGCCTAACAGGAAAAAACAAGTCAGCATCAAACTTGAGCACTATTGGCCCATGAGACACAATGTATACATAGAAAATGAACTCTTAATGGTGGGTAAAAGAATCATCATACCCAATGAGCTGAGAACAGATATGCTACAAAGACTTCACACAGCACATCAAGGAATACAAAGGTCGAAGGCACAAGCCAGAGCTGTGATGTATTGGTCAGGCATGAATCGAGAAGTAGAAATGATGGTTGAAGCATGTGGACCTTGTCAGAAACTCTACCCAGCAAACCATAAGAGCCAATGTGTCCACATGAAATACCTGACATGCCATGGTTAAAGCTTGGAGCAGACATTTTTGACTTTAGGGACACCCTACTTAATAGTAGTGGACTATTTTCAAAATACCCTGAGGTTCTCAGAATGCCTGACAAGACAGCAGCTACAGTTATTGCAAAATTGAAAGCTGTATTTGCAAGACATGGAATTGCAAAAGAACTGGTAGCGGATCATGTACCATTTGCAAGTCATGAAATGAAGCAGTTTGCAAAGTTGTGGGAGTTCAAAATAACTCATTCCAGCCCAGGATACCCACAATCTAACGGTTTAGCTGAAAGAATGATCCAGACAGTAAAAATAATCTTCTTGAAGTCTATGCAAGGTCAGACCGATCCACATCTCGCATTGCTCAGTCTTAGAAATACACCAGTCACAGGACTGAACTTTACACCTTCTCAATTGTTAATGGGCAGAATGTTGAGAACAACATTACCAGCAAGTGCAAGGGCACTGCGACCTGAAATACCAAAGGATGCACATAAATGTCTGAAAAGGCTACAGAAAAGACAGAAACAGTATTACGACAGGAATGCAGCTCCACTTACTCCATTCAGAGAAGGGGAAAGGGCATGCATAGAGACTTCTAGTGGGTGGCAACCTGCTACAGTGGAAAGAATCCGTAAATGAGCCAAGATCCTATAGTGTGATTACTCCTGCAGGACAGCGATACCACAGAAACAGGAGACACCTGAGGAGAGACCGAACAGTTGCTTTGGAGGCTGAAGAGCAACAGGCAGATGAGTCAACTGAATCTGATTGTCACAAACAGTGCAATCCAGGACAACAGCCAGGAACAGGACACTTGTCAAGAGTATGAGCAACCTGAGAAGGAACCTGTTGTTTTCAATGACACTTTGCCAGAAAGTCCTGGAGGCTGTACCCAGTGTGCAGTCTACTGCAATGACCAGAAGAGGGCGTCTGCTTAAAGTTCCTGCGAGGTTCAGAGATTTTGTTATGACTTAAGTCAGTGGTAAAGGCTTATTTCAACAGAGCTTAGTACCAGTGACTTTAGACCCTTACTCATCACAAAGTAAGACTCAACCATTATGTTAATAGTGCTTGGTAATTATTTGTTATTGATATGCAAACTGAAATCAAGGTAATTGCTTTCTTTTACTAGACGGGGAGATGTAGTATATGGTAACTTACCCTAGTAACATTGTAGAATGGTTTAGTCCACATCCCCCTGCAGTTTTTGGGCCAATCGTATGTCTGGGGGGAAACTGGGTTTTAGAAACTGCACGAGCAGATTGTAGTAGTAGTTCTGCTGATCTATCTAATGTATGTTTGTTGAATAAACCTCAGAGCTGTTAGAAGTTACTTACGGTGTCCAGTAATTCCTAAAACCAGCAATCCTGTAAACAGCAACTAAAGTGAAATATTATAATCATGATGTACCCCTGGTCCATCCCACTGAGGATGGAATCTGTAACCCACAGCAGGGAGGAGATGGTGGAGTTGTGCTTCTGAAAACCATACCGGAAAGGAGAGAGGTAACTGGAGGAGTAGAGGAATTCAACATGCCTGGAATAAGCAACTTTCTCTTGCATCTTGGCAAGAGTAGGGAGAAGGGAGATTGGATGACATTGCCTGGGGCGGAGAGGATCACACCCTTTATGATGGGGGAGAACCTTGGGAATCTTCCAAGAATGAGGGACAGTGCACTGAGAGAAGGAGAAGTTGAAAAGGTGAGTGAGGGGGAAGGCAATGGCCAGTACTCCGAGATAGAGAAGTTTAGAGCCCGGCTTGTCAGGACTGGATGTAGACATGTCGAGTGAGGAAAGGGCAAGCAAGGTTTACTGAGGAGTTACAGAGGAGTAGAGGTGGAACATTTTTCACCTACAGGCAAGTCAGTGCCGAGCCAAGACATGAGCCAAGCCCGAGCTACCACAGGCAGTTCTCTACATAGGAGTGGAATGTTTCAGACACTACACTAACTACACAGGCTTACAAAAATGTTTACATTAACCATAAATGACTCAGCTTGACCTTTTCTTTCAATTGCTTATAGAGCTCCAGTCGAGCCAAGCCGTTCACTAGGCTCGAGCCAGACTTGAACCTGCTTTGGCTTGCCCACCTCTACAGGGGGAGAAATGAAACCCCAGGGATGGATGGGGTGGAGAAGAAGAGAGGAGCGGGAAGAGGAGAAAAAAGGCACCAGGAGGAGAGGGAGAGGCAAAGGCACAAGTAGTAAAACACTTCATTAAAGTGAACAGCAACAGAAGGAGGGTCAGAAACAGGTAAACCATTTACCTTGAGGATGTGAGAGTGGACTTGTTAGGTGGTTCAAAAGATGAGTGACTAACCTTTCAGAGTTTTACTGTGGAGTTAAGGTTATTCTGAAGGTTGGCTTTAAAAAACTGTGATTTAGTCAAGCAGGAATTTCTGAGCTTCTTGTAAGACAGGAGGTCTGGCAGGGAGCAGAATAATTTGAAGCAGGTACAAGCTTGACCATGAAACTTGTACTGGTCAATGAGGTCAGGTGTGAGCCAGGGTTAGTGGGATCCTTAACCCAAGATTTTCTGAGAAGGAACGTACTTGTTCCAGATGTATGTAAATATGGTATGGAACAGGGAGAGGACCACATCAATGTTGGGGCAGTGAAGATAGGGGACCAGTCAGATATAGGAAGATCATTTACGAGGGAGTTAATATTGAGTGACCAGAGGCACCTAGATCAAATGTGTTTGGGGGAGGACGGAGGAGATTGGACTTTCCTGATGCAGAACATCATACAGTGGTTGCTGAAGGTATCCAACAAAATACCTGCCGCAATAATTCAGTGGGGGTGTGAGGAAAAAAAACAATTCAAATTTGGTTAGGGGAATGAGAACTGAGTCAGGTGGGTTTCAGAGACGTGATCCTGTGGGAAGTTGACCTGGAGGATGGGGAAAGCCAGCTGACATTTAAGTACCCGAGGAGGATGAGTTCACTGGAGGAGGAGGAGGAAGAGGAGGAGGAGGAGACAAATGCAGAGACAAAGCAAACCAGAGAGAATGGAGGTAACCCCGCTATTTTACAAAGTTAGCTACTGGGGAGGCTGTGAGCCCGAGCAGCGCAACAGTCTTTTGAGCTCTCAGAAACTACCTTTCTTTTGCCAAAAATGTATTTTGGAGGCTTTATAGCAAATTTTACGTATCATCATCGAACAGAGCGACCCCAACTTCATTAAAATGGGTAATCTAAAAAAAGACAAACAGCATGGTGGCAGAGCAAAAAGTAAAGGAAACTTTGGGGCCTTGTCATCTGACGATATTACGCAGCCTGCAATGACTTCGGGCTTGGGAGAAACTATTGAGACACTGAGCCACAAGCTACAACTCCTGATCCAATCGGTGACATCTCTAAACACTGAAGTGGATGATTTTAACAGCAGAGTGGTAATTTTAGAGAGAACTGTCGAAGGGTTAAAGGAGGAAGTGAGCCAAATTAGAAAACAAGCTGACGCCTCTATGGGAGCTACAACTTTCATGGCAAAAGAAAATTAACAGCTTCGTGCTAGGCTTGAGACACTGGAAAACCAAACCATGGCAGCTAACATTCGCATTATTGGTCTACCTGAAGGATAGGAGGGGGATACCCCTTAATGTATCTCAAGGAATGTCTCACAGATAACCTAATACCTGAAGGGACAGAGGAGTCTTGGGACATCCAGAAAGCTTATCGAATTACCCCAAGGGGTAAGGCATCTAACTCTGAACTGCCTGGTACACTTATGTTGATCACCACTGGCATTGGGGAGAGAGATAAAATTCTAAAATATGCAAGGAAACAAGCCCCTTTATTTCAAGACAACAACCAGATTCATTTCCTCCCCGACATACGCTATGCTAAGTGACAGCGCAGGAAGTGCTTTGACAGAGTTCGGCGACAACTGCGAGCATTGGAGATTCCACACTCCATGATCTTCCTCGCTTGACTTCGGCTGGTCTTCCAGAGCAAGGTGTATGTTTTTTTGGAGCTGGTGGAGGCGGGAAAGTGACTTATCATCAGGCGGATTGCGAATAACGGACCAGGACGACAAAGAGGAGCTTCTAAGCCCTATCTGACTTTCTTTTCAAGAGGACTAGGCCTCAGTATTTCTAATTAAAAACATGGTATTTTTCCTCTTTTGTTTGTCTCTGTCCCTGGATGGCTAGTTCCCCAGTTTGCAGCCAGGAATAACAGCTCATAACCACTAAACCCAGTGTTTAAGGTAGGTGATTACCCTGCCTTACGTTTTTTACATCGATTGTATTGCTCATTTAATAAGAATCAGAATCCTAGAAGTGTATTAAAAGGGATTGCATCTTTGCTGATTTGGGGCAAAGAGGGGGGGAAAGTTTCTTTGGTAACATTGCACAGATTGTGCTAATTTTAGCTTTTGTATATACAAAGTTGATATTTTAACATTAAGCTTTTGACATGGCACCAATTCTTCCCCTTTTTAAGGGAATAATGGGATTTTTGGACTGGATTTGCTGGACAGTCCTTCTCATCGAGGTATTTTAGCCATGTGGCTCATGGATTTCTTATACACCACCTGTCAGAACTTAATGTTGGTACTAATTGTTGTTTCCCCTGAGTGTTATACCACAATAGGGCACATGCATAATAACCCTGTATCTCAGAGTTTAGTTTATCTCAGTGGTGTAATATGGCATTGGTCTGTGTACTTTATGTATCATGATCTCCTGTCATGCTTAAATGATAACAGATAAAAATAAAGCATAAAAAAACAAACAAACAAACAAAAAAGTTAGCTACCCCTTGGTACCCTTGACTGGGCATAAACTACTTTGGGAATTTGTACCATCCCTAGCTTTGGGAATATATACCAGGCTCATTACTTCTACAGGTCAGAAAGAGGGGTGGGGATGTACAAAAGCAATGCATTTGACCAAAACCCAGATCCTGAGGAGAGAAAGTTTTGCTAGGGCTATGAGAGACCTATACTTCTGGAGGGAAACCCAGTAACTCCACATACAGGAAGCAAAAAATGTAAATGGCCAAACCATGTTGGGGTTCCAGAGTGTGACTTTATTCCAAAGGATGGTCTCTAAAGCAAGGGTGGACCCCCAAGGTTTACACATCGTGGCACAAGGCATTTGCAGAACAACAAAATGACTGTATCTGACAGAAACTCTACGTATTCCCATACTTCATAGGACATTGAATTCTCTTCAGTGGCAATGGCCACAACTGAACATGCATTTCTTCGAGTGGCACTGGCTACAACTGAGCACACACATTTCCCATGTGGCATAGAACTTTAGAACTTCTTCAAGTGGCAAGTGGCAACTGGCCACAACTCAACCTTTCTTCTAGTGGCACTGGTCACAACTGAGCACACTGGGGCTCATTACTAGCACAACCCACTCCAGGGGGGGTGAACTTCTCATCAGACATTGGCCATTATGTCCTGAATAACCAGGTGCCCTTATGGAACCTGTAGTGCTGAACTGGTTACACCAGATGGGGGGACTGCCCACCCTTCACTTCCACATCCATACCCAGTCATTCTTTCAGAGTTATACCTTAAAACTTCTTGAAAAACACTTAGGAAAATGCATCTTTGAATGAACTTTTGGATCCAGCATTAGGAAGCACTACTCCGGGAGTGTAGGAAATTAAAGTTCTGAACAATGTGCATTAGTCTGCCTCTGGACCCCACAATTGTCATCCAACTTTAAACTCGTAAAAGACTCAAACTTAGAACAGAACTGGTGTACCTTTCCCTTTTAATCAGAGAAACACCCAAAGTACAGGTACTTTTTTCAGGAAGCACAAAGTCAAATATACTCACAGCTAGAACAGTACAGGCAGCTTCAGATTGTCCTGGATCAAAAAGGGGATTGCCACTAGGATCCATTCTCTAGCAGTCCTTCTCATCCCTCCGGGGATGAACATCAGGAGATCCTCTGTAGACAACGGTTCCCACCACTTCTTATTTATTTATTTATTGAAATGTTTCACCAGGAGGGCACACTGAACAACAAGTTGCATGTCTCATGGTGCAACCTGGGGGGAGGGGTTACATAGGGTTGTGAAGGATAATCAGTTACAATAGTATGTGGGTAGTAGAAACAATACAACATTGTAAAATTGAGCAACAGTTGAAACACAAGGTATTGTACAATAAACAGTAGTGGAACATTGGGTAAATTACAATACATGTCCAAAATCATACAAAAAAACATATGAACATATGAAACAGTAATAATGCGATAGAACCATTTATAGTGCATGAGTGTACCAGGAGCAAGCTCGAGGTAGTGCGCAAGTGCTGTTGGAGTAAAAAGGATGGGGTTAGGCTGTGCACACTGGTGACCCAGAAGGGCAGGTAGAGAAGAGAGGGGGGAGAGGCAAGATCTGAATATGAGGAGAAGGGAAAGCCATTTCCTGATTTTCCCCCTCAGGATGATGAGAACCCTGCTGGGGGTCATGGTAGGAAGGCAGAAACTGGGGATCTGTATTAAGGTGGTTAAAGCAGAAACAGCTGAGGGAAAGGTAATTGTGTAAGGCAGAGGTAAGGAAGTAGTTGGATGAGGAGTGTCGTGTTGTTTCGGGGAGGATTTCCAGATTTTAGGGAAACGATGGGCAAAACCAGTCTGACCAATGAGGATGGAGCGGCTAGGGATCATCATGGTGCAGGTGTCATTTGATCTGAGAGAATGGGTGGGGGGAGATGGAGTGGAGAGAGAGGATGAAAGATAGGAGGGGAGCCCCCGAACCAAAATTTGGAGGTTGGTTTGGCACAGTGAGAGATTCTCTTGGCAGGTGGGTGACTTTACAGGACTAGGATGAGAAATAGGCTCTCCTCTCAGAGCCCACAGGAGCTCTTACTCCTCATACTTCAACTGCTGATAACACACTCTCTCTAGCAACAACTGACCCAAGATTCTAAAACCCTCCACTCACAGTCACCTGCTGTGGCTTATGCTGCTGTGAGAGTTATAAATGACCTCATCTCTCTCATCTCAGCTGAGACCAAGTAAACAAGAGAGTGAATAGGTAAAAAAAACATTTAAAGTAGTTATTCACCAACTGCCATCCCTACCTAACATTGACACTGATGGGATTCTAGTAACTCCAGGGGACTGGGTGGTTACACTCACCCCTGTGAGGCAGATGACTGTCCACAGTCATCTCTCTACCAGGCACCAGGCCATCCTACCCTCTGTGTTACCTACAGGGAGGTAGTGCTACTTCTCCCCTACCACGTGCCAGGCACAGGCAGGCAACACTAAAGGTACAGAGGCTGGCTGATGACACTTCAGCCCCTATCCTATGATCTATCTATGGCTACTCATTGGCTCCAAAAAACTGCTTGAAGCCTACCCTAATAGACCAGAACTGAGAGCCCCTACTGCAGATCAGGACCCCAGCCTATCTATCCCAAGCCCTCTAGGGAAGATCTATCTGACTAGGCTGTTCACTGGTAAACCTACGCCCAACTTCCCAGGGTACCTGTAAACATAAAACAAGGAAACATACATTAAATTGCATTACATTTCCCAAAACTTTCCCCACAATCTCATACCTGTGAAGAAGACATGTTGACACTCTGTTAACCACAAACAATCCTGAAAAACACTAAGAAAAGGGGAACTCGGCTGAGCTCCAGCATCCTCTTTTTCTCTTTTCTTCTTTTCTTCCTCAGGAACACCTGCAAGAGAAGAAAACACAAAAACACATTCTGTATTCCACACAATGCCTAAATCTCCACCTGAACACTAGAGAACCCAAAAAATATTTTTCTATAAAAGTACAAAAGTAAAAAATGGGGAAAAAAAGATATTTATACAACACACTTAGGGATGGAAGGCTCTAATATGTTCAAGACTAGTGGCTAGATTGCTGTTGACTGAAGGCAAGCTGGAGCGTACTGAAGAATAGTTTTTGGACAGGACTGAGCCTGTATAGCACTGCAATCCATGGGGAGAGTCTTTGATGAAAACATAAGAGTTCCATGGACAGTCTTCAAATGTAGGATGTGTTGTGCAAAGTCAGTAAAGCAAACAGAAAATTTGGTCTTACCAGTTCCTTGAAGACTGAAAACAAAGGTTCACCTTACTTCTACGAGCTGAGGATCCTCTCCCTTCAGACCAGGTGCCATCTTCAGATACTGCTGGGTGATTTCCTCTGGAAAAACAAATGATGAAACAGGAAACTGCTGGACTGTTGTCATCTGGAAACCAAATGATGGACTAGGAAAACAGCTGGATTGATGTCATCTGGAAAACCAGGTGATGAAACAAGGAAAACAGCTGGGTTATGTCATCTGGAAAGCCAGGAGATGAAAACAGGAAAACACACTGCTGGGATGATGAATCTGGATACAGCTGAAGAATCCTGGAACACCAGAAGAGCTGCATCTGCCTCCTTGGATACTGCTGTTTCAGATGACAGATACTGGGATGCCACTACTCACTTCCCTCTAGGCATGCTGAGCATATTCACAGTGAGTGGCACCATTAAGGGTAGTTCCACTCAGGGTGTGGGGTGAGGACTATGACCCTGTCTGGGCGTTCAAAGTTGATGTTGCGGAATTTATCATGCTCAGCCCCATCCACGACTCTCACAGTGTCCATAAACCGAGTCCTGCCTATTCTTCAGAATTTAAGTAGATCACTTATGACTTTGTCCCTGACACATTCTGCTGTGCCAGAGTACAAATTCTTGCTTGCCTCTTCCAACAACCAAGATTGCCTGTGCTGTTTGATTTCCTCTCAGACTCGGCAAGGAAAGGTAGGAAAGGACTTCCCATAGATGGCGTCATCCCTCCTATGTGCCAGCCTCTCTTCCTTGCTACTCTTCACAAGTCTGCGGCCCATGGCCTGGCTTAGGGTCAGCCAGTCCTGGTTGAGCCAGTGTTGCATGCTTAAAGAATGAAAGAACTTGTCCCCTGCCATCTCTGTGGGCAGGTTACTGGAGCCTTCTTTAACTGCCTCTGGCTCCTCTGAGGCAAGAGCTTGAGGTGACTCACTGGAGCCCTCAACATGAAAATACATTTCTTCATCCTCCTCTTCCTCACTCATGATCTGAGCCCAGGAGTAAGCAAATGTCCTCAATCCTGAGACATTCCACTCATCACTGAACATGGAGGTAGACACCTCCCAATTCAGTGTCTCTTGCAGTTCGTCCTCCTCCACTAGGCTAGGACTTGGACCCTGCCTCCAGGGTCCACGGATCCTTCCATTGCGCTGTCCGCCTGGGACACAGGCGTGGAAACCTCTCTCTGTTCCTGCCCTTGCAATGGATCAACATTAGTTTTACTCTCTACTTCTGACTGTGACACACTCTGTGGAACTTTCTCCAACAGGTCCAATCTGGTGCTGCATGCTGCTACAGGCAGAGTCCCCTACTCGGGTCCATGTGGGAGCCAAACAAATTCTTGATGCCCTCTCTGGTATTGCATCCCAGCTCATTCCATACTTCACATGGCAGTCCGAGCAGTGGGGTATTAGAAACACATCCCTTCCAGCCTTTAGGCACACAATTCACAGTCTCACTGGATAGCTAGGGACTGCTACATCTGAAGGCAACCTTTCACCATGGAAAGTTCTCCCTATTTCTCTTAGTGCTGCCACCTCCTCTGCAATCATAGCTCGGGCATGATTCGGATATCGGGGAGTTCCCGAAGCCATGTCTGAAAGCAAACACACAAAAACGTGTTGTTACTGAATTGCTTACTAGTCTTTTTACTGTCTCACAAAATGGCTCCCTGCTGCTGTGTTTACATTGCTGACCCTGCCCTGTAATGGCAGCGGTAACTTTCCTCATGCATCAAACTTTGCTCACTGGCTAAAACTGTGTTTCCGACCTTTTCTGGCTACTGAATTTACTCAAAACTGCAAAAAATTGCTCTGCTGGTATCTTTCAGCACATTTATACGATATTAAACTTGACTTTGCTATCAGCATCAATTCAAAGAACTATTTACACACCCACAGTCTTTCTTTGCACAGGATTGCCTGTTTGATGCATTCTCACTACAAAACTCACAGTTCCTTTTTGTTTAGAAACATTTATTGTTGTTGAACCCATTATCACTGCTCACAGTCTATGCTCAGAACTTTTGTTTGTTGCACTTGCTCTAACAATGCACAGTGCTTCTTTGCAAAAAAATCACACTGCTTGCACACAGATTTAGCTGGCTTGATAATCGCACACAGTTTGTTTGCACAGATAACTGGTTTTGCTCACTGAATTCAGTAGCTGGCTTCCTCCGATTGAAATTTTCAGCCTAGTGCCAATCCTGGGAAGGCCTCTGGGGTGAAACAGGCTGGCAGTCTCACCGATCGTAGCCACGGATGCTATGCTAATTTTCCAGTCGGTCGGACAATGGGTTGAGCCCCAAATTACACAGTAATAGTCTGTTTACTACAGATTAGAATGTTCACAAACCCCTTGATAGTTGATCCTGGTCTGACCAGCTCACATGCCACTCTCTCTCTCCTCCTCGAACACTCATAGTGCACAGACACTGGCCAGGGAGCGGGACTGATTGCAGTCACACCAATCACCCGACGCCATGCAAATGAGTCTCTTTCTCGTTTGCTCTTCCTTCATGGCGATCGTCGAGCAGGAGCAAATTTAAACTGCAAACTGTAACTTTTTTTCTCGGCTGCAATTCAGCGGTGGGAGCACTGTTTTGACCATTTTCTCCGCAGTTTCTGGCAATTTTTCTAGCGACTCCCCCAATTTGCACACAAAGCACATGAAACTTTCAGGGCACATATCTGAGTCTGTTTCCTAAAGTCCACACTACTTTTTGCATTTGAAAATTGCAAGTTAAAAGTTCTGCAAACTCTTTTGATGCAGAGACTAGGACACACACTTCAAGGCTTTTCTGTCCATTGTAAGTTGACAATACACAAGCAGCACTCTGTTCTTTTCTGTTCTAGTTGGCACACAAGCAGCACATTTGGATGGCACTTTTCTGGGCAAAGATCCTCTTGTCCAAAGCTTCCTTTCTGTTTGGGCTACACTGCTGCCAGACAGACAGATACTAGCCATACGCTCAGCAAAAATCTCTGCTTCTCTCCCCAAATTAAACATTAGATGAGCCCACATTTTCTTTGGGCATTCTCCCAATTTAAACATCTTTGGACGAGCCCCCATTTCTTGCACCCAGCCCCCGCTACTTTACAAAGTTAGTTACCCCTTGGTACCCTTGACTGGGCACAAACTACTTTGGGAATTGGTACCATCCCTAGCTTTGGGAATGTATACCTGGCTCATTACTTCTAGAGGTCAGAAAAAAGGGTGGGGGTGTACAAAAGCAATACATTTGACCAAAACCCAGGTCCTGAGGACAGAACTGTTTGCTAGGGCTATGCTAGACCTATACTTCTGGAGGGGTACCCAGTAACTTCACACACAGGAAGCAAAAAACGTAAATGGCCAAACCAGGTTGGGATTCTAGAGTGTGATTTTTTTCCTAAGGATGTTCTCTAAAGCAAGGGTGGACCCCCAAGGTTTACATATCGTGGCACCAGGCATTTGCAGAACAACAACATTACTGTATCTGACAGAAACTCTACGTACTCCCATATTTCATAGGACATTGAATTCTCTTCAGTGGCAATGGCCACAACTGAACACACATTTCTTCTAGTGGCACTGGACACAACTGGGCACATACATTTCCCATATAGCATAGAACTTAGAACTTCTGCAAGTGGCAACTGGCCACAACTGAACCTTTCTTCAAGTGGCACTGGCCAGAACTGAGCCCACTGGGGCTCATTACTAGCAACACCCACTCCAGTGTGGTAAATTTCTCTTCAGACATTGGCCACTATGTCCTGAATATCCAGGCACCCTTACAGAACCTCTAGTGCTGAACTGGTTACTCCAGAAGGGGGGGGCTGCCCACCCTTTGCTTCCATGTCCATACACAGCTATTCTTTCAGAATTACACCTTAAAACTTCTTGAAAAACACTTAGGAAAATGCATCTTTGAATGAACATTTGGATCAAGCATTAGGGAAGCATTATTCTGGGAGTGTAAGAAATTAAAGTTCTGAACAATGTGCATTAGTCTGCCTCTGGACCCCACAATTGTCAGCCAACTTTAAACTGAAAAAAGACTCAAACTTAGAACAGAACTGGTGTATCTTTCCCTTTTAACCAGAGAAACACCCAAAGTATAGGTACTTTCTTCAGGAAGCACAAAGTCAAATCTACTCACAGTTAGAACAGTACAGGTAGCTTCAAATTGTCCTGGATCAAATATGGGATTGCCCCTAGGATCCATTCTCTAGCAGTCCCTTTCATCCCTCCGGGGATGAAAATCAGGAGATCCTGCTGTAGACAACAGTTTCCACCACTTCTCTTGGCAGGTAGGTGACTTACAGGACTAGGGTGAGAAACAGGCTCTCCTCCCAGAACCCACAGCAGCTCTCACTCCTCACACTTCAACTGACAACACACTCTCTCTACCAACAATTGACCCAATATTCTCAAACTCCCCACTCACAGCCAGCTGCTGTGGCTTATGCTGATGCAAGAGTTCTAAATGACATCATCTCTCTCATCTCAGCTGAGACCACGTAAACAAGAGAGTGAGTAGGTGAAAACCCCATTTAACTAGTTATTCACAAGCTGCCGTCCCTACCTAGCACTGACACTGATGGGATTCTAGTAACCCCAGAGGACTGGGCGGTTACAGGAGATTTTAGGGGAGGCATACAAGACCCCAATGAAGATGGGTGAGGAGGAAGAAAAGGAGAGCTTAGCAGGAAGAAATTCATGGGAGGAGGATAAAATTCATGTGGGGAGGGTACTGACTCCCTGAGAGAGATGGAGCAGGAGAGGTTCTGGCAAACGTAGGGGGAAGCACCACCACCCTGTTTGCCATGAACCTGCCTTAAGAGGAAGTAGTCAGGGTGTGCCAGTCTGGAGTCAGGTGTTCTGGAGGAAAGCCAAGATTCTGAAATACAGAGAAGGTCAGGAGAGTGCTGGGGGAACCAGAGACTGAGAAGATCAAGTTTAGGGTGAAGGCTTCTAGCATTAAGATGGAAAATGCTATGCCCTTTGAGTACAGAAGAAGGAGAGGGAGGCGAGAGTTAGTTTTAATGTCATCAAGGAAGAGCAGGATAAGGAGCAGAAAGATGGAGTGAGATCTGCGTCCCCTAGGTTTGGGGGAGAAAGAGGTAAAAAAGGGAAAGGATGGGTTAGTGTAGGAACTCAAAGTTTAGGGAGAGGGAGGAGAGGGGACCAGGGTGAATAGAGGGGAGAAGGGGCAGATGGAAGGAGAGTGGGCAAAGGGGAGAGGGCGAGAGTGGGGAAAAGGGTAGAAGAGGAAGCAGGAGAAGGCAGAGGAAGGAGGTTGGGTACATGATTGTCAGACAGCAGAGATAAATTAACCAGCAAATCTAGTATCAAAGGCTAAACAACACAGCACTTAAATTTGCAGTACAAACTCTGAAAATAGGATACACCCAAAAAGGGTATATCAATCAGCAAGATTGGTTTAGCTTAAATAGATACAGCTAGCTGACAGGCCTAAGTTGAAATCAACAGTTTACCAGGACTGTTAATTCACTAAAATTAAGCAATGCAATCTAGAAATGAGGGTATACCCAGATAGGGTATAGGTACATGGGAACTTTTAGAAATTTATAAACTTAGGCTAGGAGACTGGCCAGATAAGCAGAATAAAACAGAAGCAGTGCAAGGAGCAGCAGCAATCACAGTGTCAGCGTCCACTCACAAGGAACAAACTCAGCTTGCAGGTGCAGATACAACAGTTCAAGACTGACTGGTGCGGGAATAGTCTGAAGGGAGGCTTGTGGAGAATTGACCAGCTATCACAGTGGGAGGGCAGTGCAATCATCTGATGGCTGACTTACAGCTGACTCAAGGCAGACTCCTATCACTGCCTTTTGCACTGTGATCCTTAGTGCTCCAGACTGCAGTGTGGAGGACAACTCAGAGGGCTGACATAATAAGGGGCACCTCACTGTATGATACAGGAAAGGAAGTAGCTCCTATTTGGTAGAATAAATGTAGCAGAGGTGCAGCTTTCAGCGAGGCTGGTGGCTAACTGGTGCACCTTAGAAGCCAAGAAGAGCATCTGGTAGCAGGCTGTAACTCTGACTTTGGCAGGTTTACTGAGGTCCAGCAGCACAGTGCAGGGGGAAGGCAATTTTCATGGCGGTGCCCTTCTCGACCCCAGAGAATACAGGATCAGGGTGGTGGCAGTGAGTACAGATGGTAGCAGGGCAGAGAAGGGCTGGAATGTAAAGCCCTCTCTGCTCAATTTCCCTGTCTAATGCTTCACAGAAAGCGGCTCCTGATCAGTTGCTAAGTGTAGAGGAGATACAGCTTTCAGCAGGGTTGGTGGCTGATTGGTGTCTCAGAATCCAAGAAAAGCCTCTGGTAGCAGGCTGTAACTCTGACTTTGGCAGGCTTGCTGAGGTCTGGTGGCGTGGTGCGGAGGGAGGGTGGTATTCACAGTGATTCCCCTCTCGCCCCAAGGAATATAGGGGCAGGTCAATGGCAGTACGTACAGTTGAGCACAAATCTTCTCAATAAATCAATAAATTGCGCATGCAGACATTTTGACTACTGGATTACACTGTGATGAACAAAGACAAACCAGTGCATTTAGGAAGTACAATGTATATTTAGCTACTCCGATAAATGTAACATACAGATGCTATAAAAACTGGTTAAAAATGTGATAGTAAGCAAGATTTCAATACAATATAAATGCTTAGTGTTTATTTTTTCCCTTCTAGTGGAGGGGTACTGTACTACTGAAAACAAACTGCACAGGATAAGGGTTAACTTAACAGTGCTCAAGCTATAAAATGAAAGGTATCCTTCAACAGTGAAATATGGGATCAGATGTATACTGTATCAATTGTTCTTGATGCATTTTATCATACTGTCATAAAAAGAAATAATGATTATATTGAAAAAATCCTTCAAGTGTTTTTCATAAAACAAACAGCAGCATTGGGTTGTCCTAATAATGCAGCGGTTGTGCTACTGCTCACTATGCTAGTGACCTGAGGTCACAACGGGCTTGGGTCGCCTGGTGGCCAACATAGGAGGGAGGATTGAATGTCCCCTGGTCTCCTCCCTCAGGAACAGGGGTTTCTGCATACTGCTGTTTGCCTGACACCAAGCAAAGGCAGGATGTCAGCAAAATTGGGGCACCCAGCCATTGGGGAGGACCCCCCTCATTGCTGGTATGTCTGCGCGCACTTCCATTCACACTTGTGTGCACCCTTGCACATATAATGGTGCTCATAGTGAAAAACAACTACATTGGAAACCCCCACCACAGCAGGATGCTGCTCTGGTCCCCAGCAGGCCTGCACCACTGACTAGTCCCTCCGCATCTGGATCATGCTCCAGATGTGAACTGCCACCACCTCCATCCTCACTCCGGGGGGGGGGGTAATCCGAGAGGGACTCTGCAGATACAAGTTCTAGGGAATGTGGGTGATGGGGCTGGGGAGACTCAGGGCAGAACAGGGTAAGTCAGTATCAGAGGGCATACATACCTCATGGAGCAAAAAGACAGCAGCAATGAACGTAAAAGAAAAAAAATAAATGAGGCCAGCCTGGTGGAGCTGAGGGTTAAGGTGCTGGATGCCATACCTCGCACCTTGCCAGTGACCTGAGTTTGGGAACAGACTTGGGTCACTCAGGAGTCAGCCAGGGCAAGGAAGGATCAAGCGTTCACCGACAGCTGTCCTTCCTCGAGGGAGGGGAGACAGTGCAGCACGCTGTAGACTGACACCCAGCAGTGGCTGAGTGTCAGTACAGGTGTGCTTCCCAGAATGGGGCGGGCCCAACTCCAGGGTGTTAGATTGCTTCTGCAGAGGTGGAGACAGTCACCCCACCCACTGCACGTTCATGGGTCCTGGGGCATAAAACTGGAGGAAAAGACGGAGGGCGCCATAATGGCTGGCTGCACCTGCACCAACCCCTTGAAATCTGGATGTTGGCTTCCGGGGGTGAGAGGAGGCCGATGCTCCTCTCCACTGGCCCTGTCATGGGAGGGTAACCCGTGGGGGATGGCCAGGTAGGATGGGTGTGGGGAGCCTAGTTGGAGAGACAAGTCCCCTCCGAGGGAGGGTCCGGAGCTGTCTGCCCGCTCCGAGGAGGAGCAGAAAAAAGTGTATATGGAGAAAAAAATAAATAAATGCAACTTACCAAATAATTTAAATTCAAATATATACAGACAGACAGACAACAGTAAAACCAGTTATAGTTATGACATGGTATATACAGTAAGTCAGTGTCTTACCGACTTGACCAAACTGGCTCACAGTTTATTAAGGGTGCTTTTGAGGGAAATGCTACTGGGCAGAGAGAATTCCTGAGTTCGGTAGCTAAAGTACAAAAAGAATATTTGATACCACTATAATTACAGAGAGTGATATACAGTGCATAAAGAGAAGCAGCACAAAGAGATCTGAGAATACTATACTGATTGCTAGGTATGTAAGTTTATCATGGATGAGGTTTTAATGACTTATTGTTTGTTCATGAAATCATTAGTAAACAGTAGTAAATGTTGTGGCACTGTCATCATTGCTACATTCTGACGACACTAGTGAAAGTCATGGAAGTCCTGAATAAAGATCAAACGTCATGGAATCAATGACGTGTATGACTGCCATGACAAACTTACATCCCTACTGGTTGCAACTTACAGTGTGGGTGGGGTTGCACATAGTCAGTCCATGGATCATTTTATATGTCTGATATACAGTAATATAACTCTGTTTCTAAGCAACTTAGTAACATAACATTGTAAGGATGGAAGGAACTTAATTTTGATCTTGTCCGCCCCTCCCACTGCATGGCAGTGACTTTAGTCAAATTGAGCAGGAACACACATCCAAGCTTAACAACTGGAATGTTATCCCTACTCATGCTGTGTAACCCCCAAAGCCATTCTCCCTTAGGAATCTGTTAAGTCCTGCTTTGAAAATCTGAACCATGCTAGTTTCCACAACCTTACTAGGTAGGATACTCCACAAAGTAACAAGTCCAGACTTTTAAGACCAGAGTCTGATAGAAGCTAATCACAATGATGGGTCCAGTACAAATTGCATTGAATAACCATACATGTCAATAAAAGAGGCATTGGCATAATGTTATATGTTGCAAATAATTAGAAATATAGAAAAATGACAGCAAAAAAAGACTATTGATCCACCTAGTCTGCCCATAATGCCCCATCCTACCCAGAGACCTATTGTCTATGTGTGGTTTGTGCTCATGCTACCACCCCAGATTTTACGTGGCTTTCTACAAGCCCTATGAGACACAATTAAGCCCTCCATCATCCTAGTTGCTTTGCTGTAGACCTTGTTACATTGGCTAGATTGTTTAAAGAAGCCCCTTATGATGACTCTCAATCAGGTCTCCTTCCTCAGTAGTAGTGCCTAGTTTAACCACTCTCATCAAATATTCTGGGGTCCCTGTTACCTATGTGCAATATTTGGCACTTTTTTGCATTGAGTTTCAACTGGCAAACCTTGGACCACTTCTCCAACTTTTGCAGGTCCCTCTACAACTCCCTTACTCCCTCCTGACCATATATCCTACCAAATAAATTTGTGCCATCTGTGAAGAGACACATCTTGCCCTGGATCCCTTATCCCATGTTGCTAATGAACATACTGAAAAGGACTGGACCCAGGATTGAACCACGTAGCAGCCCACTTGTGACTCCTGTCTTACTCCAGATTTGACAGTGTTTACCACTACTCTCTGCAGTCTCTTACCAACTACCCACCTATCTATGTCTTTCATTGCACCTAGATCCTCTGACTTCTTCAGCAACCTTGTGTGGCAGCAAGTTGAATGTATTGCTGAAGCTGAAGTGGAATAAATCCACTGCTTGTCCCTTATCTACAACCCTAGTCCTCAGTCAAAGAATGCTATCAGGTTAGTCTGACAAGACCTTCTTGCCACAAACCTTGCCCAACAGCTCACTGGAAGCAGGAGTGGTTCCAAAGTACAGGAAAAGGGTTGACCTGGTCTCTCTATATAAAAGTGGCAGCAGGGAGGAAGCTAACAACTACAGATCAGTCAGTCTAACCTCTGTGGTGGGGAAACAAATGGAAACTCTACTGAAAGAGAGGCTGGTTGTGCATATAGAATCCAATGGGCTGCAGGTCCACATGCAGCACAGATTAATGGGGGGGGGGGGTGATGCCAAACAAATCTAATTGATTTCTTGGATTGGGTGACCAAGGAATAAACCAGGGGAGGCTAACAGACATAGCTCTATCTGGACTTCATCAAGGCCTTCAACACTGTTCTGCACAGAAGGATGATTAGGAAGTTGACCAGCTTAGGAGTGGGGTCCAGACTGGTAAACTGGGTTCAGAACTGGTTAATGGTTCTTCTCCAGAAACACCAACCACTGTAAATCAATGCAGACATTAGACCAATTTTGGGTACCTTGAAAAATGGCTCACTGCCAACAAGTTGATGCTGAACTATAAAAAACACAAAAACTATGCTCTTCTAGGGCCTACAACTGAAAAAAAAGATTCCCCCCAGTGGTTATCCTGAACAAAAAGGGACAAAGTCAAGAAGAAGTACAAACTTTTAATTACCTCTGTGTCTTTCCGGATGATACCCTCTCATTTGCCCCACATGTAGACAACATGATGGCCACCACTAACAGAAGACTGGTTACCTTATAAGGGAACTGCCACAACCTCACACCAGGAGCCAGACACCTTGTTGTCACTCATTGGCTATGGCCTGTTTGTGTATGCTGTTGCTTGTGACACTTTATTAAATAGGATCAAAGTGATCTGCAGTAAAGCTTATGGATTTGTTCTAGGAGCTAATAAGCTCACCCACACCTGTACCCTATACTCACTGACCAACTAGCTACCCCTGCATGACAGAAGAAAATATCAATCCTGCCTGCTTGTCAAAAAGGCACTACTTGGTCTCATCCCCCTGGCCACACTAGATGCATGTAAGGATACACCATAGAATTTCCTCACTGGAGAACTAATCTAGGAAATCGCTCCTTTTCTGTGCGGGCAGCAATCTGGATGAATGAACTACGTGAATCCATTCTTAGCTTACCAAACATTATCCAGTTTAAAAAAGCTTTGCTTGCAGCCCTATTCCCCAACTCCAACTGCACTTGAAGCCAATAATCCAAAATCATGCCCTGAAGGTCCAAAAACTCCACACAGTGGCGTAACTGTTGGATTAATCGTACTCCACTCACCCTATTTCATGTTGTGTTTGTACTGACTACATTCCATTGGAATTGCTGTAATTGTTTTTTGTTCTGTTTGTAACTACGCTTTGATGTGGAACCTTTGTATATGAGCATCTGTGCTCAAAAGTACTCTCCGAATATATTAAAATAAAAATAAATAAAATAATGGATAGGAGACAGAAGGTGGTGGTAAATGGCACACACTATAAGGGCAGAACAGTGACCAGCAAGGGTACTGGTACCAGGTCAATACCTCTAAATAAAAAACACACGGCAATACCCATGCTGTGTAGAGCACACCTGCGTTTAGAGCGACAGGAGTATAATAGTGGTAGGGAATGATCACTATCCTGTTGCTCTGCACTCTTACTACAGAGGATCAAGTAGCCATGTGTGTGGTCCTTGGTTGAGCCACTCCCATGGTAGAGTGGCTAAGGCACCAGCACATGACATAGTTGGAGACCTGGGACCATGGTTTGGTTCCCCCCAGGTCTTCCGATGTTGCAGCTTTTTGGTTCATTTTTATTTTTTTAAAGTTAAAATTTTCTCCCTTTTCATGTTTCACCCTATCCCCAAAGTCCACACCCCCTTGGAATTTGTTATGTAAATTCCAGGTAGTGTGGGAGGTGAAGCACCCCGTGTTGGGGGGTTCGGGGGCAATACCCCGATAAAAAAAGAAAATCCCATTATTTTCAATTGGCCATGCTGTTTTGTACCAGTCGATGTTGTTTCCGACGTTGTTTCGGGCTGCGCTGTTTTGCCTGAGGCGTTTATTACTAGGCCCTGTCCTCTTCAGTGTCTTGATAGGGAACATTACAGAAGAACTGGAGGGAAGGTATGCCTTTTTGTAGATAACACCAAAATCTGCATTAGGGTGGAAACTCAGGAGGAGTAAGAGAAAATGTGCAGAGATTAGGGAAACTTGAGGAGTGGTCAAGACATGGCAGTTGGAGCTCAATGCCAAAAAGTGCAGAATCATGCATCTAGGGCATAAGAACCCTGGTGCTGAGTACAGGATAGGGGGAGGTATTGGCAGTCACTGGACAGGAAAAGGACCTTGGGGTTATTCTATCAGAGGACCTCAAGGTGGCAGCGTAGTGTGACAAGGCTGTGGCAGGGCTAGTGGAATGCTGGGGTGCACCGGGGGTATCACCAGCAGGAGGAGGAAGTGGTGCTGCTCCTGTATTGCTTTCTGGTATGCCTCCACCTGGATTACTGTGTCTAGTTCTGGAGCCCACACCTCTGAAAGGACATAGACAGTGTGGAGGTGGTCCAGAAGAGGGCAACTAAAATGGTGCAGAAGTTGTAAGGGAAGTCTTACAAAGAGAGACTGAGGGATCTCAACATGTACACCCTAGAAGAGAGGAAAGTGAGAGGTGACATGATCTAGACCTACAAGTACCTCACAGGGGTGAACAAGGTGAAAGGAGGAACCTTTTCCAGATAGGATGAGCTCCAGGACCAGGGGGCATGTGATAAAGCTGCGGAGAGGGGTTCAGGAGAAATGTGAGGAACTATGTCTTTACTGAAAGAGTGGTAAAGTAGACATGTGGAACAGACTGCCAGTCAAAATGGTGGCAGCTAGAACAGTGGAGGGCTTCAAGCATGTATGGGATAAACACAGAGGTATATTAGAACAGAGGCAGGAAGAGAGGAGGTTCCGAGAGAGAAAATAGAGTCTGTGGAGGTAGACCAGGCAGGGAACACTTGGGCAGACTGGGTGGGCCAAGCAGTGTTTTCTGCAGACGGATTCCATGTTTCTATGTTTCAAGCCCCTGATGTTCACTGTCCTGGAGCCCATTACTCTCCAGGTAGTCCAGTAGATCCTCTTTGACGAATGTCTCCATCAGTTTACCCCCAACAGAGGTAAAACTGACAAGCCTGTAGTTACCTAGTTGCTTCTTGTCCCCAGCCTTGGAGAGTGGAACTACATCTACTACCTTCACATCTTTATGAACCACACCTGATTGAAATGAATAATTGAATGGCCCTGCCAGGGGTCCAGCCAATTCCAATGTGAGTTCCCTGAGACTTCTCAGATGCATCCCATGCAGTCCCAGTGCCTCATCTACCTTCAGGTATACAAGCCCTTTTCTGACCCTCTCACTTGTACATTCCTTAGGCCTCGTTTCTTAGATTCCACCATCAGCAGCCTTTCTGCCACTTTCTGCCAGATAACTGTTGTTCTCTACTGTGAAAACTGAGCAGAAATAGTTATTAAGAATAGCTGCCTCTTGTATGTCTTTCTCTATTACTTTGCTCCACTCTGTAAGCCTAACAATTCCTCCTCCCCGTCTTTTTTTTCCCCTAATACTGTATACCTAAAAAACATTTTTTTCTGGCCCTTAACTCCCTTTGCAGTATGAAGCTCTGTGTCCGCTTTTGCATCCTTGACTGCTCTCTTGTCCTCCCTTGATTTTATTTGGTGCTCACTCCATTCTTCATCCCCCTGCTTCTCCTTGTATCTGATGGAAGCCTTTTTTGTGGCCCTCGCTGCCTCCATAATCATGTTAGAGAACCAGATTGCTCTGTTGTATCTGTTTCTCATAGTGACTTTCCTCTGTTATGACTTTGCTGCCTCAAGAATGGGCCCTTTAACATCTCCACATCTTTCCTCCAGACTCACGATTTTGTCTACCCCTACCACTGTTGCGCTAGATTGAATCACTGGGTTTAGAATGAATGTTACAGTAAGGCTTAATGATCAGGCACAGGGTCAGGAGATTTGTATCCTAAAATGAGGATGCAGGAAATGGAAAGTTATTTTGAATCAGAATATAAGATTTCATGTTGTATCTCATTAGACGTGCCAGTAAAGAACATTAGTTAAAAATGATTCACTGTACAATTAAGCAATAAGGCACGACAGGGTGTGGTATATCTTGGGATATTGTCACACCTCGGGTGGTTGGGCACGAGGCCGCAGACTGAATGCATCCAACCACCTGAGAAGTGATGATATCCCATGATATACCACACCCTGGAGTGACTTATTGCTATTATGAACAGAGTTTGAAGTTTTATAAATAGAAAAAATAAAACAAACAGGTTTTAAAACATTTTATGAATGAGTTTTTGGGTGGTGTAGGAGTACATTTTGAAAAAATAGTTCTTAGACAGTAGCGAGCAAAGAGACTGGTGGTGCCAGAACTTTTTTGAAGCCGTGATGATGTAGCCCAATGTCATCACAGCTTCAAAGAGCTCTTGGCCAATCAAATTCCTCTATTTACAATCCTCAGTTCATAATATTTCTTATACCACATCTGTGAGAATACAGTTCCCCTTCTAACTGGTGTTATCTATACTGATGACATGCCTAACAACAAATTATCAAACAAGGAGAAGAATTCTTGCATTCTGATTGACTAAGAAATATTCCAAGTTGTTGTGATATGTCATAATACCACAAATGGAAAAAGTCCTTGCCAACTGGTTCTTTTCCTACCTGTCATCCATTCGATAACAGAAACAGTAAACTCTGGAAAGCTTTTTATCATTTGGGATAGTATCATTTCTCGGGTGGTTGAAGGCACTTGATTACGCCTGTTGTCTTACAACCCCCCTGAGGCATGGCATTCTTCCATGATAACAAACATTGTGTTGTGTATTATTTGCTATATTACATGTTATTTTAATGCCAGACATGCCAAAAAAAAGTGTTAAATCTGCCATGATGCTGTATTTTACCAAATAGAGTGAAGTTTAATTATGCTTAATGGCATTGCAATGGAGCTATGCTGCCACAAAATAGCACATTAAGTGTTAAATAAAATATTTTATTTACAGGGCTCTTTTCTATTTTTGCATATATCAGGTTTATCCTGAACCTCCCCCCCAACATTAGGTATACAAAAGATGCTGGGTGGCATCCCAGAATGTTCTGTGAGCGACATCACCATTGGGGATCAGTTGCATAGTGGTAGCCTTATGTTTCGGCAGTCCCCAGCAAGGTTAGCCATGGTGGGCCCCCTACTTATTCTGAAGTTCTGCCTCCAATCAGTTGGGTAGTTCCATCACAGAACCATGTAACTTTCTGATATTGTTCTGTTAGTTTCTGCCCAGCACAATTATGCCCCTTATGTGCTGTTTCAACAGGGCACAGTCTGAGGAATAAATACATTGCAAAAAACATTTAATTTGACTGAGCCAATGGCTCAGTTGCAGGGCTACCTCCTGCAGCACTGGCAACCAGGGATTTCACACTGCATTTGGATCACAGGGTGGCTGGCAGAGGGGAGGACTGAGCATCCCAAAGAATGCTCTTCTCCTCCTCTGGTGGGTAGGGTGAGTCATGCCTCATTGTTACCAGGGTGAATACAGGTGGGGTTGTAATCTGAGGCCCTGAAGTGTACAAGGTTGGGCTTCTTGGCTGAACCCTGCATCAAACAAGCCGGGATGTGTACACATGCTTGGAGCTCCTTTGCTGGCACCCCTATGAGGAGCAAAACAGACAGAAAAAAACATGGTTATCAGGACAATGCACTTTGCCCTCTCAGGCTTTGCTCCCCCACTTTGAGAGTTAGTTGTAAGGGAACATGGGAGGATAGTCAAGGTAAGTGGCGGTGTTGGAACTGGTAGACCACCACCACTGGACTGATGAGGGGTGGCTGAGAAACAGGGAAATCATAAATGTAACTATCAGACACACTGATGAATTGCACTGCATTATGTAGGGGCCCCCTGTAAGTAAGGGAACCCCAGCTACCATTGAGCATTAGGGTGCCTGAGGCATGGTCTGCAGCCATGGGGAATTCAATATCACTACAGGCACAAAAGAGCTGTCAAATGCTCCAGTGCGGTGGTCCCGCACAACTCCCAGGGCAAACCTTGTTTCATGGTACTGTTCCCTCACTCATAAGGCCAGATTTACAAAAGCCAGGATTCAGGCACATCTATCAGATATGGGCCAGGGATCTGGTGGCAACCATTGCAAACTGTCTGGAATGGATGCAGCGGATACTCTTTTCAAAATCAAGTTCAGTGGCAACAACAGGGCATAAGGTATGATTGCACATGCACAGTTTTGGATGCATCCACTGTCGCGGACCAGGCTAGACCATTAAAAACTGGTCTTGTTGGCCTTAGTTCCTGGACTCCCTCCCCTACATCCACAGGGGCGGTGGGACCCTTAGAAAATAAAGTTGGGCACAGACCTTTGAAATCCAGCCAGCCCATGATGATAGATGGCAAATTTTAAGTCAGGTCATTGCATACCCCTTATTTACAAAATCTCCTTGCAAGGGATTGTACCTGTAGGCATCTAATTACCTAGTATACCCTACCCAATAAACAAAAGAAAGAAAGAAGGAAGGAGAGAGAGAGAGAGAAAGAAAGAAAAGATTAGCTCAGTGATGTACTGCCAGTTGTTTAATAACCAACTCGGTGAAAGTGACAACCGTACTTCTACATCTCCTTCTCCATTCATTTTAATGGGTACTTGAACAACAATCTCTGACATGTTTCAACTATAGGTGGGACAGGCCTAGTGCAAAACTTCGAGACTAATTTAGGGCAGAGGGTAGGGGTGAACCCCCGACAAGTGCTGGGTCTTGGGCATCTCAGGGCAGACTCGATGGACCCTGGTCTCCTCTCGTCGTTTTTCTACGACAAATTTAACAACATCTATAGATCCCGTGACCCCCTCCAGCTCATAAATCACTGGCAAGTCAACAATAAACAGTATTTTTTGGCAGGTCAAAAGAAACCCATCTAATCTCTGCAGCCCAGCGGTGCGGAGCGACTGCTTCCTTTGATGATGGTGAATAGCTCGCATACAACAACCGGAGCAGTTGCAAAGACAACTACTATGTGTAATCGGGATCACAGCATTTCTTTAGCAATAAGGAGCACTGTCTGTCACATGCAGGCTGACTGATAAGAGGTTGCTAGGTGGCTTGCAGTGCGGCTGCCACACACAAACAGAACTTGTTGCATAGGGAGTCCAGCGGGCGGTCCTGCTGGAGCGGGTGACGTCAGCGTGGGGAGGCTGGAGCTGTCGTGCGGCGGAGCCGAATCTCAGAGTAACAGTGAGACTCAAGGGAGCAGGAGCTGCAACGTGAACGGGAGGAGACAACAGCCTCGCTCGACATCTACTTATACACACCTATCGCTGGCATGACCGACACAATGCTACCCAACGGAGGCGGCCCGAACGTGTCGCTACCCGACCCGGACTATTTCAAAAAGGTGAGTAGCCCCTTTCGGAACGGGCATGTTTCTGTTCTCTTCAGTACTGCTGCTGGGAAACACGAGTGGACCTGTTACGCGGGAAGGATGCCTGCTGGCAGGTGGCTGCTGGGGGAGGTCCGGGTGGGATGGGGGCACTACGAAGGCGATGTGGTCAAGGGAGTCTCGCCCCGAGTGGATATAAACTGATAAATGAGCTGCAGTATACTTGATAGGAAGTTTGTTGGAGAAGAACTGGTGACTTTTTCCCTTTTTTTTTTTTTTTTAATTCCGGATTTTGATTTTCTTTTCCGCTAGTTTCGATGTGCAATGAAACCCATCATCTACTGTCCCGGACTTTTTAGCTTCCTTACTACTTGTTTGGCTGTGCACAGCCACAAAGACTACACCGTTTGTGGCTATTCGATTATTTCGTCGACACAACTCGACAGCTTTACTTTCTGATATGTTTTTAATCTGAAACGGAACTTCTCGTCCCACATCAACACTTTCCCTGAAGTTAGCAGCACTGAAAATGCTGCATGCCTAATATAATTATAGGTGTGTACGTGCGTGTGCTGGTGTTTTGGCGTTTACTGGAAAGTTTCGGAGCTCAGTCCCAGCGGGATGTGACAGGCAAAGACGGAGAGTCCTGCAGTAGCCAGCGACGTGACTGTGCCACCCAGCTGCCCTAGATTTGATGGCTGCCTGCATACCTCTCGGTCTCCTGCCTAAAAAATCAGGGACAAAGGACTAAAATCAGGAACACATCTTCAAAATTGGTGACGTCCACGCAGGAAGCTGGTAGAATAAGGGCCTTGGTGTAAAATACATTTTCTAAGGAAGAGCAAGTCTGTAACTTTAATTTTTTACATTATTTTGTAGTTACAACTCCTACTGGTCATGGAAACACCATTTTTAGGAGGGACAGAGTAAAACTTTGAGGCAGAATCAGGGACAGTTGAGGGGTATGGCTGCCTGCCTGGCAGCTTTAGCTTCCTTCAACTACTAGAATGCTCAGTAGCCGCCAGCACACATCACATCAGAAGGCTGCCCAATCCAGTATTAAGGTCCACATATTATGCGGATAGTGTAGGATGGCATACAGTTCTTTAATGGAACGCCACAAATAGATATATCCTATGTCAGCCATATTACAGCTCCCAAAAGCAGGTTGCCCTGCCCTACCTGTGATACTATTTTAGGAGGTGCACTGTGCGAATAATAAACCAACAGGTGTGGCTATGAGAAGAACTGAACTGCACACGAACGCCAGAGCAGGAAATGCAGGGTTTTTAACATAATGTTTTCCAAAAGAGAGGGAATATCCTAATAAATTATAGTATATGTTTGCACAGCATACTTATTCATCCTTGCTTATTGGGGGGGGGGGGTTGGACCTATAGTCCCTTCTGATCTTTAATTAATTTGACATTAAGTTACTATATATGTGATTTTGAATTTTAAAGGCATATTGTTATTGGTAACCCACACCTGATTTGGGCAGTCATCTGGCCCCTGAAGATATAATATGGAGTCGAAATGTCTTTTGATCTTCACGTGTGTTTATGTGTAATTTCTGCCCCCTCCCCACACACACACAAATGCTCAACCTTTTGTCAGACTGTGTCACTGATAGTTTAAAGAACTACTGACATGTGGGGAAACGTTGGCAGTTCTGATGTTACTGTACCACCCAGCCTACATTTCACGTATGTTCTGTGTTTCTCTGCCCACATCATTTTATTACAGAGGATATTTGCATGGAACTAGGATCTGCTTCCTCGGGACTTCACATTCTTTCAGTCTGAGTTAAACCTAGAGTCGTAACATCCTCCCAATATGACATCACATGCAGGTGCTGTGGAAATGGGTCTGCGATCCCAAGCAGATAATTGCAATTTCTTGAGTAAACAAAGGCGTAGCACTGAGCCATTTGTTGGTGAAGAACTCAATAATTTATGGTCTTTGTCTCCTTTCTTCCCTGGAGCAGGTGAAGGCTCCAGGAAAATAGTGCGGAAAGTACATAGTGGTGTGTGTCTGTTACAGAAGTTTGCTGTAAGGCATCAAGAGTATCTTTTTAAACTTCCATGCTGTGTTTGCAGTTGAAAGTGCTGGTCTTGTGTTTTTATTGGTCCCTACCAAGTTTGCCATTAAGGGCCTGTTAGGATGTGTATGGGGCAGATTTTTGGCATTTATTTTGTTTTATGTTTATTATATTGGAAAAGCAAGATGAGCTACAGAGCCCGTCTTCACAAGCGACCAGTTGTAGAAAGTTTAACAACATATTACAACACTTTACAACTCGCGAGAGGGATATCCAGGAGCAGGGAGGTGATCCTGCCTCTCTACAGGGCATTGGTCAGGCCACACCTGGAGTACTGTGTGAAATTCTGGCACCCATATCTGAAGAAGGATGTAAAATTACTGAAAAGGGTACAACGCAGGGCAACAGGGATGATCCAGAGATTGAGGACAGACCACACAAGGAGAGGCTGAGAGTTGAACATGTACTGTTTGGAGGAGAGAAGGGACTGAGAGGGTATGATTGAGACCTTTAAATACGTAAAGGGGATGAACAAGGTGGGCACTGAGGGGATAAGGCTGAGGAGGGGGGAGGACATGAGAGGACATAGCCTTAGATTGGAGGGGGGAAGATTTAGGACAGAAATGAGGAGACGCTTTTTCATGTAGATGGTCGTGGCAGAATGGAATGCTCAACCAGAGGAGGTGGTAGCCTGTAAAATAGTGAGTAGTTTCAAAAGGGGATGGGACAAGGTGAGGGGGAGGTAACTGGGAAGGGGGGCAGGGCAACTGCAAGGTGAGGGTGCTAGCTGCACACTAGAGCAGACTTGATAGACCAGGTGGCCTATTTCTGCTGGCAAACTCGTTTGTTCGTAGCACAGTATACAAGTATACAGTTCAAGTATAACACCAATCACAGGCACATTGCATGTTACACAAAATATAGGCAGTTAATACAATGTAGAGAAACCCTCTTTGCTTGCACAACAGCCCCATTTGAATATGGGGATCCAGCGCAAGCCCCGGTTTGCGCAGGAAAAGACCCAATAACGCCCATGCAAACTTTTGAATATTGAGCCCCAGATGTTATCCAGGTCTGCTTTTCTCCAGGGGCTAAGTACAGTCCTCTGTGACTGTACTTAGCCCAGGAAGGATGATAGGACCAGCAAACAAAAGATCAGGGACCCAATATTCAAAAGAGTGCTAAGCTGAGCGTAAAACCTTATACTGCACCTTGTGATTGCCCAAGAGCCTGAGGATGCTATATTCAGTTGACTAGCATACCAGCGCTGTTCGACTGAATATAGGGCCATTGTGGTGCAGCGCTAAGTCATGTGGGCTGCCATGACATGGATCCCGAAGTATGATGCTAGAGTTGATAGTGCCGGAGCATTATCTGCAGTATTCAAAGGGATCCATGCAGATGAGCCCAGTGGACATGCAAGATGCTAAGGGACCATTTGCATGCCCATTGTGGGCTCGTTTGCATGGAGTTGTCTGCGGCAGGTGAGTGCCCCCCCAATTGCCTGGTCTCATTAATATGTAGATATCCCTAGTGGTAGTGCCCGTCCCAACCCACTGCCAGCCCATAATGTAATAAATAAAATCCCTGGTGCAAGTGCCTCCCATCACCAGCTCATACTGTAAGAAAATAAAATCCCTGGTGGTAGTGGTCCCCCTCCTGTTTGCCAGACCATACTGTATTACAAACAATCCCTGGTGCCAGTGATCCCCCTCCAATCACCAGCCCATACTGTAAGACAGTAATGTAATATCCCTGATGCTGGTGGTCCCCCCGATCGCTGATCTGTGCTGTAAGAGAGTAACATTCCTAGTGGTAGTGGCCCCCCCCAATCGCCAGCCCATATCGTAAGACAATAATATCCCTGGTGGTAGTGATTCTCCCCCCTCCTCCAGTCATCAGCCTGTACTGTATTACAAACAGTCCCTGGTGCTAGTGGTCTCTCCTCCAGTAACATCCCTGGTGGGAATGCCCCCCCCCCGATCACCAGCCCATACTGTAAGACCATAACATCTCTGGTGGTAGTGGTCCCCTCCCTCCGATCACCAGACTGTGCTGTAAGACAGTAATATCCCTGGTGGTAGTGGCCCCCCATCCTCCGATCACCAGCCCGTACTGTATTACAAACAATCCTGGGTATTAGTGGGGGCCTCCCCCCGATCGCCAGCCCATACTGTAAGATGATAACATCCGTGGTGGTAGTAGTCCCCTTCTTTGATCACTAGCCCATACTGTAAGACAGTGATCTCCCTGGTGCTAGTGGTCCCCCCTCCCTCCAGTCGCCGGCCTGTACTGTAAAACAGTAGCATCCCTAGTGGTAGTGCCCCCCCCCCCCAATCGGCAGCCCATACGGCATAAAAATTAAAAAACTGGTTCTGGACAGTGATCCCCTAGGCACCATAATACCTGGCATTTAGAGCCCCACACCGGCACAAACAGTCACCCACCCCAGTCACCTTACCAGTCCCCTCTGTGCCACAGGTGCATATGGCGTCGCGTGCAGCACTCCTCATACCTCTTCAGGTGGCCCCCGTTTGTCCAGGCAGAGAGTGTGTTTCTTATGTATATGACAGGGCCTGACCTATAAATAAGGGGTGCGCTCCCTGTCTGGACATACAGCAGCCGGCCGAGGAGGTATGAAGAGAGCTGCGCCGGTTGCTGTATGCACCCACAGCACCGAGGGGACTGATAAGGTGACAGCAGGGTGGGTATTCAGTGCCATGGTGAGGAGGGCTGCTAGATGCCAGGGATTATGGCATTGCGAGCGGTGATACCATGGATCAGGTCCTGGGGAGAGGAGGGACCACTGAACGCAAGGCTGGGTTTCCTGTGCTACTACAGGATGGTGTGCAGAGGGGGGGCCACTAGCACCAGGGATTATTTTCTGTACAGTATGGGATGGCGATCAGAGGTGAGGGGGACCACTACCATCAGGGATGTTATTGTCTTACAGTATGGGCTGGTGATCGGTGGGAGGGGGGGCACTAGCACCAGGGATGTTATTGTCTTACAGTATGGGCTGGTGATCGGTGGGAGGGGGGGCACTAGCACCAGGGATGTTATTGTCTTACAGTATGGGCTGGTGATCGGTGGGAGGGGGCACTAGCACCAGGGATGTTGTGTCTTACAGTATGGGCTGGTGAGGGGGCACTGCCGACAGGATATTATTGTCTTACAGTATGGGCCGGTGATCAGGGGGGCACTAGCACCAGGGATGTTATTGTCTTACAGTATGGGCCGGTGATCGGGGGGCACCTAGCACCAGGGATGTTATTGCCTTACAGTACAGGCCGGCTACCAGGGGAAGGGAGGACCAGAACAACCAAGGTTGTTATTGACTTACAGTATGGGCTAGTGATTGGAGGCACTAACACTAGGGATTGTTTGTAATACAGTACAGGCTGGCTATCGGGGGGGCGGGACAACTAGCACCAGAGGTCTTATTGTCTTACAGTATGGGCTGGTGATGGGGGGACACCAGACATTTTTTGCTAGCACAGGATTTTTATTTATTACATTATGGTCTGGCAGTCGGAGGGAGGGCACTAACACAAGGGATGTTTTAATACAGTATGGGCTGGCAGTCGGTGGGGAGGGGTGCCAGGGACCACAGAGAGCAGTTGCGCTTCCCCAGCGGCTGTCCAGCTAGGCAGCTGCATTACCTCGGGCAGCTACTAGGGTTGCCTGGAGTAAGTCAGGGTTTTGTTTGATGGTATTTGTGCTGCACAAAAGGACTGTGCTAAACCCTTCTGCACAGCTGCTAAAAATAAGGTAGCATGGTTATTCATGGCTACGCCCCTCCCCTTGTCCACTCGCATACATTATGTTTTGCTTGGGCACTAACCCTCTCTGCCCACTCAACAGCACCTTTTGAATATGGGGATCCAGCATGAACCCCAGTTCAAGCATCAAAGACCCATTAGTGCCCATGCAAACTTTTAAATATCAGGCCCAGAGAGCTTAAATAAACTCTAATATGCACTGCAGTTTCCCACTGCTACCTACTGCTTTGATCTCAGCTGCATGGGATTTGTGGATTTATAGTAACAGAAGATGTCAGCCTAGAACTCTGCAAAATTAGTCTGATCCAATCTACTATGCTACAGTAAATAGTAAGTAAGCCAAAATGTTTTGCACATAAAGTGTACATTTAGGACCAACCCCACACTTGAGCGTGGGGCCCTTGTTGTTTGCTGTTCCTCTTAAAGAACACAGACTTGGAAGCTGGAGGGAAAGAAGGGATTAGACAGTTGTAAGTCACCTTGAACACCTCAGATCCCACACAGACTACGAAGCACCCGCCTAATCAAGGGACACAGATGGATGAATTAAACAACACAGGGTGCAGTAAACTCTTCGGATGGTACAAGTAATAAACTGTGATTTCAAGTATGGCGCAAGAATCAGTAAGTCTAGTACCCAGGAATTACACTAAAGTCCCAGTGCAGGCCTGGTGGTAACATTGCCCAGGCTTGCAATTTAACCCACCCAACAGGGCATAATGTGCTAGCCCAATTTAAAGAACTTGAAATCCAAATGGAAAGTGCTTCAGAAGCCACTTGTTATCCAAATGAGGTAACTGTAATCCAAACTGGAAAAGTACAAAAGACCTCAGCCAGCTACACTAGCAGTCACGTGACCCACAGATGCCTCAGTTTATCTGAGGCAGGGAACATCCCGCAGCAGCAACAGATCAGGCAGCAGTGAGGAACTGACCCCAGTGGCCTAGGGAAAAAGCACTGTGGACTCTCTCAGACATTTTGCAGCAGCAGAACCCTTCTGGCTCACACCTCTCAGGGCACTGGCCTTCTAACTCAGCTTTCAGTCACAGGAGCACTACACAGCAGCTTCCTGGTTCCCAAGGAGCCCAGACCCCAGGAGTGACTGTCATGGCCAGCTCCCTTCCAGATCAAGAGTACCCACATACTCTGGGCAAGCATTCTGTGGCTCTCTGTTCCACGATCCACACCATGAGATAAGGGCTAGCAGGCCTCTGCCTGGCTCTGAGGCAACATGGGTGAGATGCAGTCTGTGTCTCTGCTTTGTACAGCTCAGTAGCTTCGGTCTGCAGCACTGCCTCACAGGTACAGACTCTCAGCAGTTTCTTTTAACAGGTGCCCATCTGCCACAATCTCACAGCTTTCACTAAACTGGTGCCTTTCCCCGGCACAGTCTCTGAGCAGTGTAAGCTCGGGCAAGGCTCACAGTGATTTTCCTGTTGCACTCTGGTGAGGGCTCACAGGTTTTGTGGCCTGGCTAGGCTTCTAGCTTGGTCTGTCCAGTAGTGGGTCTGAACACCTCACTGTCTCTGCCACAAGCTTCTCAAGAGCGCAGAAACTTATTTCTCCCAATTCAGTGTCCCATTGGACAGGCAGGGCTGTCTGTCAGTCCTTCTGCCCTGTTCTGCACTGTGATTAGTTGTTTAAGCCCGCTAGTATAGTGGGGAAGGTCCCTGTGTCTTTGCTGCCTCACAGTCCTCGCTCTGCCTGTGTTGCTCAGGCTTTATAGCCCTTTAATCTATTTATTTTTGATAACCGGGTAGGTGCACCAGACATAGAAATGCCTATTTTCAGGCATGACCTGTGAGGGTGCAAGTCAAAATGTAATACAACAGTGAACAGTAATACAATGAGGTAAAAGTACAGGTCAACACTGGAATAAAAACAATGAGTAAATAACAGGAAACATACACGTATCAACGCATTAACACATACGTGCATTTGTCAGAGGCAAATAAAAAACAGCATAAAACACTTAAATGGGAAGACTGTCAATACAAAAATAGGACTGTACAAATGATATAAAGTTAGAAAAAAGCTACAAATATAATACTGGCACAGACCTTGAGCTGAGTAAGCATAATACATTTCTTGACCCCAGGTAAGGAGCGGGAGTAAGGTAGTATTATAGAGCAGTAGGGCAAGCAGGGCACATAAAGGAGCAGCTGGGGCAGAGAGTAGAGAAGAATGATGGGAGAGGTGAAAGTTTAAAGAAGGGTGCAGAGGGCACAAAGCGGGTGAAAGTAACCTGGGAAGGTTTACAGGTGTCATAGGTGTAAGGAGAAGGGTTCATGGAGGAGAAGAGCATGTGCAGGGGGCTGACTTAATTAGGTGATCACAAAGCATTCTTTTGAAGCAAGTATGAGTAGGGGCCAGTCAGATGTCTAATGGTAGGAATTGGATGGCCTGCAGGGTTAAGGGTCATAAAAATTGCTGCCCCATGACCTGAATGGAACCTTGGCTCCAAACAGCTTTGTTTTATTCATTTACTGTGATTCCCTTTAAGTTCTGGTCCCCTGGGTTCTGTAGCAGCCCTCCTGGGCTGCAATCCAATCGGGCTGTTTTGGTGATGGGGTATTGGGTCCAGGAGTCATGGTGCACTGGGGGAGGAGCCCCTGCATGTGTGCTCTCACTCATATGATGGTGTCAGAGTGTCCTTGTGGTGTCGATTCGTCGAAGAAAAGGACAGTGACCCCATTGACTCCTGGTCCAGCCTGGCAGGAAAAGGGGACCTGGAGAGAAAGAGCACAGCTACAGCTGCTGAAGAAATGGGTGCAGAAGGTGCCAGAGATCACACCTCAGCATGTCTCTTTTTCTCCATGTCTCACATGTTGTTGAGCAAAAGCCATGCTGCAACAGCGCAGCAGTCATTTGGGAGCCTTCTGTAGGGCTGTAGGTGCAGTCCAGTTAAGCCCCCTCCCAAAGGGGCGGTTACATGTGCATTTGTCCAGCATAGTATTTGTATTATCTAGCCTAGGGGCCAGTAAAAATGGGAAGTGTACTCTCCCGGTTAATTTAGCATTACTTTAGTACACGAAAAGACACTGGCGGTACAGACATACAGGTCCTCTACTTGACATCTTTGCTCTGATTGGTATGGCTGTGTCTTAATGAGTAACTTTATATACAGACATGTCATGTCAGAAATACTTTGTTATTATTACACTGGCAGTATAGCCTAGAGGTTAGAGGAACGAGGTGTGAACAAGCATGATACATCTAGCAGACCAGACTTGAGTTTGATTCTCACAACCTCCACTTGCATACTATGGGACTCTGAGCAAGTCACTTAACCGCCCAGTGCTCCCAGGTCACCCCTGAAAACAGGCACTTGTGCCTAGTGGGCCTTACCTGGTTACTAAAATAAAAAATAAATTATGTTAGTATGTAGAAGTCTACATGTGGGCTAGCAGCAGAGCCTGGAGGTTAGAGTAATGAGCTGTGAATGAGCTTGGTACATCCAGCAGACCTGGGTTTGAGTCCCACAACCTCCACCTACATACTGTGTGACTCTGAGCAAGTCACTTAACCACCCCAGTGCTTCTGGGTCGCTCCTGAAAACAGACACTTGCGACTAGTGGGCCTTACCCAGTTACCAAAAGAATTATAAAAAAAGCGAGTGTGGATTGCCACATGAGGAGGCAGGCTTGGCAGGGTAGCTGCTGTGCAGTAGTGTACCTCGGCCGAGGAGGGTTGGGGGCAAGTTCAGGTGCTGAAGTAACCATTGCAGTCGTGCTGGGGAGCTTGCTGTCTCCGCAGGGGCGTTATGTGTGTTAAGGCCAAGAGAGGTTACACTCAAGTCAAAGACAGCAGTAAACAGGAAAAAACAGGGAAGAAAACCAACCCCTCCCCTCCCCCACACACACTGTCAAAATGACAGCAATCTGCTTGATCAGAGTGATTCCTGGTAGCAGGGTATATGTCTGGGCGATGGTAGGGGAAGGTAAATACAAGATGAAAAAATAGAAAACATAGTCATTGACATATGGGGAGATAACGTTTTAAGCATTCCACACATTCTCCATATTAGTAGTTACATTTCTTTAGATCATTACGGTGCCCCCCCCCCATCCCAATTACCATGACAGTCAAGGCCCCAAGTACAGAATAAGGAATCCTGCAGTGTTATTCTCGAAGTGATGTCAAGACTGCTGGTGGTGTTCTGAAGTTTTAATGGTTCGTTTACAAAATTGCAAAAAAAAAAAAAGAAAAGAAAAATCACATTAAAAGATCCAGTGGCAGGGGACACACACAGTGTTTTGGCCCTCACATGGAGTAAAACACATTTTGTAACTGTTCTATGACTGATTGTGAGTGTTATTGATAGTATTCACAGTAGTACAGTGACTGTATGCAGACAAACACAGCTGCTGTATTTGTGCCTGCATACGGTCACTGCACTACTAGTACCTTTGATTCACTGGCATGGTAACCACTTTTTGAATCCTTGTGTATGAAAGGCACTACATACAGCTATGTTCTGTTTTTTCCTATTCTGGGGTTTAAATGAAGCAGTTATGCAAAATTGTTAGGACAGCTGCGGTATGAATCTAGTACTTTTGTAATGGTTTGTTATGAGCTGTGTGGCAGAACAGTTATCGGCATCTGACAGCAGTGTTTCCTCTAGCCAGTTTAATAACAGAAACATCGGGCAAATTCCACTGCAGTATCAACGGCCTCACTTACAGCAGAACCTTCAACAGGCATCAAGGTGAACTGTACCAGGGGATTAGTTACTAAGTAATTTGCAGGGTTTGTTTATTAACTTACGTGTGACAGTGTCAGACTCGGGTACAGCTGGCCCAACTAGAAACATAGAAACATAGAATTTGACAGCAGATAAGGACCGCTTGGCCCACCCAGCCTGCCCATTTCCCTACCTAATGGATAAGCTGCAGATCCTAGTTAACCAGCAGCATACTTCTTCCTACCCCCATGCCCTAGAATTGCGTTATGACTGTCCCATGCATGCTTGAATTCCACCACTGTTTTTGACTCCACAGCCTCCTCCGGAAGGCCGTTCCATGCATCCACAACCCTCTCTGTGAAAAAATACTCCTGACATTACCTCTGAGCCACCCCCATCTTCAGATTGTGCCCCTTGTTCTTGCACACCTCTTTTTGAAAGATGCTACCCTCTTGGACTTTGTTGATTCCTTGAGGTACTTGAGAGTTTCTATCATGTCCCCCCTTTCCTCAAGGCTATACATATTAAGCTCTTTAAGTCTCTCTTCATATGTCTCGGTGCAGACCCTGCACCATTTGAATTCTTCTCCTCTGGACAGCTTCCATCCTGTCTATGTCTTTGCGGAGATTGGGTCTCCAGAACTGCATGCAGTACTCCAGATGAGGTCTGACCAGCTGTCTGTACAGAGGCATAATAACTTCCTGTTTTCTACTGGTGATGCCTCTCCCTGTGCGTCCCAGTATCCCCCCAGCCCTCCTTGCTGCCCTCTCACATTGCTTGCCCACCTTTAGGTCATCTGATATGACTACCCCCAGGTCCCTTTCCATTTTTGTTGTTGTTAGTATCTCACCCCCCATTGTGTACTCTTCCCCTGGGTTTTTGTTTCCCAGGTGCATTACCTTGCACTTCTTAGCATTGAATCTAAGCTGCCATACATTTGACCATTCCTCTAACCTTGCCAAGTCCCTTCTCATCCTTTCCACCCCACCTTGTGCATCAACTCTGTTGCAGATCTTTGTGTCATCTGCAAAGAGACATACTTTTCCTTCCAGTCCCTCTGCAATGTCACTTATAAAGACATTGAAGAGGACCAGTTCTAATACTGAACCCTGCGGTACCCCACTAGTAACCCCCCTTTCTTCAGAGTGGACTCCATTTACTATTACTCTCTGTGTCCTATTCTCCAGCCAATTTTTTACCCAGGCTGTCATCTTGGGACCCACTCCCAGGCTGGCTAACTTGTATATTAATCTTTTGTGTGGGACTGTGTCAAATGCCTTGCAAAAGTCTAGGTAGGCCATGTCCACAGCCCCTCCCAGATCTACTACTTTGGTCACCCAGTCAAAGAAATCTATCAGATTAGTCTGGCATGACCTTCCAGCTGTGAATCCATGCTGCCTTCGGTCCTGTGCCCCTCTGGCCTCTAGATACTTGACAATTCTTTCCTTCAGAAGTGATTCCATCATTTTCCCTATCACTGAGGCTAAACTAACAGGTCTGTAGTTTCCTGCTTCTGCCTTGCTCCCGCTTTCGTGAAGGGGAATCACATCTGCTCTCCTCCAGTCCTCGGGTACCACCCCATCCTCCCATGATTTGTTAAAGAGGGTAGTCAGTGGTGTCACTAGTTCTACCCTTAGTTCTTTTAGAATTCTGGGATGAATCCCATCAGGCTCCATTGCTTTGTCCACCTTCAGTTTTAAGGGTTCTTTCATAGCCCTTTCTTCTGTAAATGGGCTGGTATCAACTTCTGTATCCAGAGTGTTTCTACTGTTTGTTTTAGGTACCTCCCCCTCTTCATTTGTAAATACTGAGCAAAAACATTTGTTTAGTATTTCTGCCTTTTCACAGTCTCCTCTGCCCACCCTCCCTCCCTTATTCGCCTCACTATCCCTCCCTTGGTCTTCCTTCGCTCCCTGATGTACCTATAAAAGGTTTTATCTCCCTTCTTAACTGAGTTGGCTGTCTTTTCCTCGGTTTGGGCCTTTACTGTTCTGACTTCTGACTGCCTTCCCAGCTTCCTTTTGCTTTAACTGATACAGTTCTCTGTCCTGCTGCTTCTGCGGTTCCTTGTACTTCCTGAATGCTTTCTTTTTCTCTTGAACCTTCACTGCCACTTCCTTTGAGAACCATAGTGGTTTCTTACATCGTTTTGTTTTGTTTATTTGCTTCACACAAAGGCTCGTTACCTCTGTGATGGCAGTTTTTATTATTCCCCATTGTTCTTCACCCCTCCTTCCTGCCCATTTGCTAGTGCATTCCTTAGGCACTCACCCATTTTGGCAAAGTCAGCCCTCCTAAAGTCCAGTACTTTTGCCTTTGTATGGCTTGACTCTATTGCTGTGTTTATTATGAACCATACTGTTCGATGGTCGCTAGTTCCCAGATGGCTACCCACTTCTACATCTGTGATCCTCTCTCCATCTCCATTTCAGAGAACCAGGTCTAAGATTGCTCCCTCTCGAGTGGGCTCCCAATACTAGTTGTCTAAAGCATGCCCCCTGTAGGGCATCTAGAATAACCCCACTCTTCGAAATGGCTGCTGCAACTGCACTCCAGTTAACATCTGGCATATTCAGATCACCCATCAGCAATATCTCCCCTTTTTCTGCCATTCTAAGTATACTTTCTATCATTTCTTTGTCCATTTCTTCCCCCTGAGAAGGGGGTCTGTATACAACCCCTGTGCAGATTGTGGTGCCATTGCCTGTCTCCAAATTTACCCACAGTGTTTCTTCTCCTCCTCCTCCCTGTTTACCCTTTTGTTCTGTTGCTTTTATTCCTTCCCTTATGTAAAGAGCTACTCCTCCTCCTCTTTACACCCTCCCTGTCCCTCCTGTAGATAGTGTATCCTGGTATGTTTACATCCCAGTCTTGGTTTTGTGTGTACCATGTTTCTGTGACTGCCACGATATCCAGATGTTCCTCCTCCATCAAGGCCACTAATTCAGGAAGCTTGTTACCCAGACTACGGGCATTGGTACTCATTGCTCTCCATTTTTTGATGGCTTTACCTTCTGTTGCAGCATCCCCACTGACCTTTCTACCTCAGTCTTTTCTCATTTAGTACCCTGTTTTGTAGGGAGGCTGGGATTTTCCTGCTGCTTATCAGTGCCTCCCCTTTGACTAGTTTAAAAGCTTGCCAATGAAGCATTTAAACCGATTGCTCAAAAGACTTGTTCCTTCCTGGACAGATGCAGACCATCCTGCCAGTATAGGCTGGTGTCCTCAGGTGGAACCCCAGTCCCCAATGAAGCCAAACCCCTGTGCTCCACACCATTTTTTCAACCAGTCATTAAACTGCATGGTGCAAATTACCCTCTCCTCCCCCTGCCATTGACAGGCAGCACCTCTGAGAAGAATACTGTGTGTACTACTTGTCTTAGGCCCCTCCCCAGCTCTACAAAGTCCTCCTGCACTGCTCTAATCTCATGATGAGCCAAGTCATTTGTCCCTAGGTGGACAATGACGTCCAGCTCAGACTCCCGTGCAGCTGTTCTAGTGATCCTGAGGATGCGCTTCCTGTCCCTCCAAGCCATGGCACCAGGCAGGCACCTTTCTTCAGTTTTCCCTGCTCCCCCCAGTTCTGTCCCCCTAATAATTGAGTCCCCCACCAGGAGCTGCTTCCTTTCCATGTGGTGTCCTCTGCCTCCTTCCTGTCGGCCTCCCTTGTGACAGTTGTCACCAGTCTCCTCTGCGGGTACATCCATAGGGGAGCTATGCTCCCCCAGAATGGTGTATGGATTGTGGAGTGGAATAACTGACTGGGTGTGCCTCTGTTCCACCATCCTCACCCTCCCTGAGCCCACTGTGGTTCAACTGCTGTGCTTTCTTTGCAACCTCTGAGGTAGTGGTGGTGGCTCTGGTGCTCCCTGGATGGGGGAGGTTCCCTTCCTACTGTCCAGTGTGGCCTGGTGGAAGGTTCCTTTACTACTGTCCAGTGTGGCCTGAAGACGGGCAACTTACTAGAAAGCGGCTACAGGGGCCCACCAGTAAAATCAATAGGGGAGGGCCCAGTGAGACACACTTATATTTATACTCCACCTAAAGAACTAGTGTGCTGCCTAAAACTGATATTAGATTTTAAAAGCAGCCAACCACTCCCTTTTATATCTGAGGTACTTTTTCCTTTCCCTTTGTTTAATTAGGAGATTGTTTACCTGATGTTAGTAGGTGTGATGTGTGAAACAGCTCTTAGCCTGGCAGCTGACATATCTTGCTGTACTGCCCCACACTACATCATCAGGATTATGATCTCACTGACTGTGACATCACTGCTACTTAGGAACAGCAAGTGAGTGACTGCCAGGTCATTCACCTGTGATGTCACTGTCAGTGAGATCATAATCCTGATGATGTAGTGTGGGGCAGTAGAGTTAGACATGTCAGGTACCAGGCTAAGAGCTGTTCCACACATCCAGCACAATATTATCACTTAGAAGACTTTCTGATGAGCAAAAATAAAAATACTTAAAAAATTAAAAGTTACAACTGACTACTATTTAAATATGTATTATTCTCCTGTCTGCATGTTTTGGCTCCACTAGCTCTTTAAAGCAGCAGTATTTTTTAGTTGGCAAAAACATTTCATCCTTTAGTTTTTATGGCACAAATGTAATTCTGACATCGTCAGATTAATCCTTGGTGTATTTTTAGTCTTCTCAGATATTGTTAAAACCGTTTTTACAGCAAATAATTGTAATTCATGGGTGACCAAGGTTGATGAGTTGCAGCAAATGGAGTATATTACCACAACCCTCAGCCTCACCTTGGACAAACACCTAGAGGTTTGGCGGAAGTGGGATGTTTATCTGGATCAAAACTGACCCCATATACAAGAGGTGGAAGAAAAGGCAGATGGTGTCTCGGCTACACAGTAGGGAGGAGGCTCTGACATGGCTGTGGGGACAACTCCTATAAGATCACTAGTGGTGGTGCAGCATGGGACATTGGGATCAGTCGGAAGAGGGAGGGAGGGTGGGTTGCTGGGATGATCCCACTTGCTGGGAAATCTTTTCAAATGCCGTGCTGGTCATGAACTATACATAAAACAAGAGACAAGCAGCCAAACTGTTCTCTGTTGTATTCATTTGATTTATTCAAGACAGTTTTTCTCTAACGGATGGCTCAGGTGACTCTCCAGCGTAAACGAGGGAAGAAAGATCCCAAAACAAGTGGTTAATAGCATTACCTCAGAACATTTTTACCCATGTAACAAGATACTGTGCTGTAACAAGACATGTAACTTGCACTACTGATAAAGTCTGTTATGCATGAATTCCCCAATAAAGCCGAGTTAAAAAAACAAGATGGCCACCATTCACAGTTTTAAAAAATCTTTTCCGTGGAGGTTACCTGTTGAATGTGTATGCTAGATTCACAATGTGGCTATATTAGGATGGTGTTGCTACACGTTTCTGATGCTAAACAGCACAGCACTATACTGAGGTAGTTTTTTCATGGCGATCATGGCACGGGAGATGGAACCTTTAAAAACGTCAACATTTCATGTCTTGGTTCAGGAATGAAAGAAAACAAAAAAGAAAAATGGATATCTTGATATTTTTGACAGACAAACATCACTGAAAAAACTCTGTGGTGACTAACAAATACTACTGCTATTTGATGTAGTAGCTCTGTGTTTGCACCTTGCATTTATGTGCAGTGCCCTAAATACCCAGTTTAATTCGAAAATAGATGATAAATGTGCATATTTTCAGATTTTAGAAGGTGTTCAGGTACCCAGCAGAAGGGGCCCACCTGGAAATTTTAAGGTATCCCGGTGGGCCAGTTTGACTCAGGTGATTGAAGCCGAGTTTTCCACATGGAAATGCAGTGTGCTTCTACAGCCCCATGGGGCTAGCTCCTAAATCCATTTTCTGAAGAAAACAATGTGGATCATGTAATAGGAGCCCCAAACTGAGGAAGCAATAACCCACGACAGGACATGGGATTATGGTGAATTGATGCACACCCTGGCTGCGTTGTGAGACACAAGGCCGAAGGCTGAGTGTCCCCCAGTACTCGGGATGTGCATTAATTCACCATAACCCCATACCCTGAAGTGGGTTACTGTGCTTATAAAATGGGTTAGATGTTAATACTAAAAAAGATAGAAGAAAGTCATTTTTTAAGTAGAAAACCTAATACAAGTAAACTAGTTTAACAGTCACAACATGTGCTGTGAACATGAAAACATTGTAAAAGTTTATAACTGTTTATATCAAAACATGGGTTGCGAATATGAAAACACTGTAAATTTTATAAACTGTTACATGGCTCAGAAAGGTGTAATTTTTGTTATGTGACTTCTAAACAAGGGTGGCAAGGAGTTTGGTTGCCCAACTGCGGATTAAATAGGAGATTTAATCAAAGTTCAGACGATGCTATTTGACCAATTAGGTTTTGAGTTTTTTTACTTTTCATTTTACAAATGCTTCAGTAGTGATTTACTGATATAATGGAAACTTTGTTTTTGGACAAGATAGCCCACTGAACCACAGTTTACTCATTTCCAGGTGTGTCGTGCGAGTAGGGGAGCAGTTAGAACAATTTGCAATGCAACAATAAAAAAGATACACCCAAGATACACACTCGTAGGCTAGATAAAGAAAAAAGCTTTCAGTATATGCAATACTGATGCAGAAGTACAATCCACTCTCTTAAACTGATGCAGAAAAACAATTCACTATATTACATGGGAAACAGTGTATAATGGGTGACTAGCAATGTAAATGCATTCAGCCTATTTATGGAGGAAGTAAATAGTACTGAGAGGGGAATTAGGAAGTGGTTTGGGAAAGGATGTGCTGCTTAAAGGTGGATATTAGGAGGTGGGTTAGACTGTGTACTGAGTGAGAAACCATAGGAAAGCAGTCAGAGGATTTAATTACTGAGGTTAGCAGTACATATTGTATGGTGCATGTTCCCAATTAGAAAAAAAGGCATCACACTGATTTATATGACTGAAAATGGTATCCAGGCTGGTCTGTAGAATTTGGCTATGTAACATTTACACGCAGCACTGTAAATGTCATGACATATACCCAGCTCAACAGCTTTTGCTGATCCTATTTAGGAAGAGAGGTGGAGCTATTTAAATGAGTCTCATGTCGGATAAAAAGCCTTCATGTTGACTTTTGGGCTGTGGTTCCATTAAAAAAATTTTGTACATTGGCCTTGTGTTGCATTAAAGGCCTTTCTGTGAACTTCTACAATGTGATTATATGTACAAAATTGTTTATGCTGAAATTGATTTTCTTGTAAACAATCAAGTTGTAATTTTTCCAGAGCAAAACTTGGACTTTCTTGATTGCTTGTCCACAGACTAGGTTGTAAGAAATGCGTAATATATACTGGTTTATAAAATGAGGTATATAAAGGTGACTGATATGAACAATTTCATTGGTTAAAACACAGCACACAGCATCTGCTCATTAAATTATTTACCTAGAAAGCGGTTCATAACTAACCTGCGCTAATCTACCTAGCAACAACCAAGCTAAATGAAAATAAAACATTTTTGCATGCACTGGGAGCATCCTATATGCCGGCATCTATGTGGGAGCATGGAAGAACAGTGGAAAACACCCCAGCAGTGTGAAGGATGACAGTGAATGCTAGAACCCTGACCCAAATGACTCACCACCCTCACCTTGGAGGTTGTCAGTATAACAAGATCAACACCTTGCTGGGCAGTGGCCAGGTCTGTTGAGCTCCTCCTCGTATGGTAACCGGGGGGAGGGTGTTAATGGGGGATATGCACTGGAGAAGTCTGAGTGTGGGGCTGGGTGGTTGCCACCAAAAGGGGCTGCATTGGAGAGAAGAAATATAAAGAATAAATTAAAAAAAGAAGGTATAATATGGACTGCTTTACATGTTGATGCAACAAGCCTGCATTATCTACTGTATATGTGATGATATCTGTGCCGTAGAAAAGGAGGCTTGCTGGGGCTGTACCAGTTCCCTTCTAAGGAGATGTGATGGAATTGCATTAAATGAGATCTTTGTCTGCTTGACAAATATCGAGTGGTGTTTTATGTTCTCGTTCCATGTTTCAAGGATGTTGTATTCCTTTCGAAGAAAAAAAAAAACGCAAGGCCCTACTTAAAAGGACTCCCCCGAGTGAAATCACTGTGCATGAGTGTACTAACAAGCAAAACATTCAGTTCAGGGAGACTGTTTTAAGTAGGTGAGGAAGGAGACCAATTCAGGTATTGTGCTATCACCTTACAAAATAACAAAAGATCAGGGGAGTCATGAAATATAATCTGAAAATCCAGCTGAAAGGTAACCCATGGATAATCTTAAATTACTGATTCCTCAGGGAGAACTTTGAACGTGATAATATTTCAACACAATGACAGTGGTATTTTGCATTTTCTGCATTTATTGCCTCTTCATTCTTCACCATAAAGGGCATTTACACTGGAACAAGAGCGTTGCTCCTCAGAATTCATCTGCTTTTGCTTCTCTACATCTGAAGTCATAATTGTGATACTGCAGCGTAACAATTCAACAACAATAGAATCTATGCACATTTATTTATTTGTAATTTTTGACCAGGAAAGGTACACCAAACTGTGACAGTTTGTTTCGAGGTAGGCCTGGATGGGGTTACATTGACCTGTTATATTGACGGGGAGTGTTGGTTATGACAATGAGGAAACTGCAGTACTCATACTAACATACTAAAATGCCAGCAGAATAGGATTAATGGTCTTTTGTGTCTGCTTGTTTGGTCATCCCCCACCCTGGGAGTTGACCTTGCTGCCCCCCTCTCCCTTTCTGGCTTCTCCCTTCCCAGTCCCAGATATTCTTGCTGCACTGGTTTTTGCTTCCAGAACCTTTCCCCTGTACCTGTCCCACCCACTCTTGAACCCCTCCACCGTTTCTGCCTTCACCTCTACCTCCTCTTTGATGAGTGCGATGAGATCTTTTACTTCTACCTGGCAGTGACCAGAGATGGGCAGAAGTGACCCTTGGTTTAATGTCTTCTCAAAAGGATGGCACCTCAACAGTGTAGTACCCCCCTTTTACAATGACAGTGTCATTTATGGGTATTACCCCAAATACCTAGTGTGGGGCCAGAATCCACAACCTTCTGATACTGTGGCCCGAGAGGTGAGTGTACTGACTACTGAGCCTCTGACACTGCAGTGTCATAATATAGTGCATGGTGGAAAGTCGTTCCAACCCAGTTTCCATCTCAGCTGAAATACTGTTGCACCACAGCTCAAAGGTTACAGAATCAGGGGTCCAGATCATTTTTAGGACTGGGAAGTATTTACTGCTAGCTGCTTTCACCTGGTAGTATTTTTATCTATATGGTAGTAATACCATAGAAACACAGAATTTTGAAGGAAGATAAGGACTGCTAGGCCCATCCAGTCTGCCCTTAACCTTACTATTAACGGCCACTGATCCTACTTGGTCATCGGCTTTAGCCTCAGCATGCATTGACCTGTCTCGACTCCCAACTCTAAAAAAGGCCACAAGTTCATTGGGTGTTTGCAGCCACTGATCCTGCTTCTCCTATACCAGTGAGGAGTCTTGACATCCTTTTCCACTGCTATGTAGTACGGTGACCCTATTTTTAACATTTTATGTTGTAACTGCCCTTCTTACCATCCAGTGTGCAACTCCTCAGTCTCCTGCATGTACGCAACTAATAACCTATGCTGTTTTCTGACACCACCTCTGCTGCTGACAGTCTGTTACTATTTGGATCCACAGCTAGTAGCACTGAATGCTGCTGCTAATTTTGTGCATATGTACCAACATATTGTAACTATACAGGGTGGGAAACAAATTCCTAACATCAGAAAGCGGGAGTAAATCATGCAAAAATGGTAGTAAAACACCCCTTTACTCCCCTTATCTGTTCCTCTGCATGGAACATGATTGCACTCTTCTGTGGAACAGTGTTCCGCCTGATTTAGAAAGCACACAAGCCACACAGTAAACAAAAAAAAAAAAAACAGTTGTGGCAACAGAAACTGCAGGATCAACCAGATAAATTGTTTTAGTGGCGACCCAGTCACCTGCATAAATCCTGCAGATGCAGGATCAACCAGATACGGAAAAAAAAATGCAGTGTCAACCAGATATTTTCACTTACAGCAAAAATAAAACACGATTTCTCACTGTGAGAGTCCTCTTAGCGAGAAATATAGCACCATGTTTGTTTGTTTTTTAAATCCCTCCCAAACGCAACTGACAACCGATGGAAGCCCATGCTATAGATGTACGGACGTCTGGTCTGTAATAACCACACCATTGATACTAGCAACCAACCTTAAATGCCGGAATAAGATGCAGGAGCAAATAATCTTGTTCTATTAAAGAAAGATCATACTGTTTTTATATTATTTTTTGGGGAACCCTACACCATAAAAATATTGGATGTGCAACTCTTTTCAAAACCAGTGTGTTGTGCCACCTTGGGGTTCTGATTCCCACAGATCTCTGGAGCTTTGCTCTTGAGGTCAGAGGGATCAGAACCCCTCTGTGGCAGAACACACTGGTTGTGCATAGTTGCCCATCCAGTGTTCTCTATACTGTCAACAGCAATAGATTTTGTGTTTATCTCAATAATGTCAACAGCAGTAGATGCTGTATGTGTATGATCATAGTGTCAACAGCAATAGGTGCTGTATGTGTATCATCATAGTGTCAACAGTAGAAGCTGTATGTATCATCATAGTGTCAACAGCAATACAGTAGGTGCTGTATGTGTATCATGATAGTGTCAACAGCAGTAGATGCTGTATGTGTATCATCATAGTGTCAACAGCAGTAGATGCTATATGTGTATTATCATAGTGTCAACAGCAATACGTGCTGTGTGTGTATCATCATAGTGTTAACAGCAGTAGATGCTGCATGTGTATCATCATAGTGTCAACAGCAGTAGATGCTATATGTGTATTATCTTAGTGTCAATAGCAATAGGTGCTGTATGTGTATCATCGTAGTGTCAATAGCAATAGGTGCTGTATGTGTATCATCATAGTGTCAATAGCAATAGGTGCTGTATGTGTATCATCGTAGTGTCAACGGCAACAGATGCTGTATGTGTATCATCATATTGTCAACAGCAACAGATTTATTTATTTAGCTTTTGTTTACCGGGTAAGTACACTAGACAAGTAGTATGCCTATTTTCAGGAACGACCCGGGAGAGCACAAAACATACAGTATACATACATGGCAACATTGGAGAAACAGCATGATACAGTAAAAAACAGCTATAACAACGCTTGCATAAGGGTAGAGATACTGCCACACATAGTACAAATTGTTACAGGACATAGATAGACATTAGAATCACTGAATACATATTTCGTGGACAATAGTGGACTGCAGAGTATTACATTACAGAGATTTTGTGCAGTCACATCTTGTCGTTTGTTTTAGGTGGGACCTCAGGGAGGAGCGAAAGGTCCCATGGGAAGGGGCAGAGCGAACAGAGTCCGGAATGGAGTTCCAGAGCCTAGGCACAAAAGCGGCAAAGTCACAATCCCCCATAAGGGTCCAAGTAGGGGGAACTTTAAGCAACTCGGCGGTCTGTGACCTGAGCTGGTAGGAGATGGCATCCAGTTTTGGGAGGAGATGCGCCGGTCCTGACGGTATGCCCGTGGCAAGCACTTTCCTGGTGAAGTTTCCTACGCCAAGGATCAGGAATTCTGCAGGGGGAGCCAGTTGAGTTTGTCATAGAGCTCACATCGGTGGGTGAGTTTGGGAGCAGCAAGTGCAAACCGACAGATATCATTATATGCTGTGTTCCACCGATTAAGATGGATTTGAGGTGACCTGGCAAATAGGTGGTATCCATAACTAAGGGAGGGGAGAAGCACTCCCTACTGAAGTGCCAGCCTCGCTCCCGAGTCAGGTTGTATTTGGTCCTGTAGGCAGGCCAAGCAGCTTACACCTGGTGGCTCTGCAGATGTTTGGATATGGCTTCCATGTCAAGTTGTGGGTCGAGGGTGACCCCAAGATATTTAATTGAGCTCGCTGTTGGCAACAGGGGGCCTCCATCACAAGCTATTTTGAGCATAGCTGATGGGGCTTTTAACTTGGCCATGGAACCAAAGAGCATGGCCTGAGTTTTGTTAGGATTCAATACCAGTCTATGGTTGGTAATCCAGGCCGAGACTCTGCTGAAGTCTTCAGATAGGCACTGGTTAAGGTCAGCAGCATTACGAGCATGGGCCTGATGCTGTATGCGTATCATCATAGTGTGAACAGCAGTAGATGCTGTATGTGTGTTATCATAGTGTCAACAGTAGTAGATGCTGTATGTGTGTCATCATAGTGTCAACAGCAGTAGATGCTGTATGTGTATCATCATAGTGTCAACAGCAGTAGATGCTGTATGTGTGTCATCATAGTGTCAACAGCAGTAGATGCTGTATGTGTATCATCATAGTGTCAACAGCAGTAGATGCTGTATGTGTGTCATCATAGTGTCAACAGCAGTAGGTGCTGTATGTGTATCATCATCATGCCAACAGCAACAAATGCTGTATGTGTATCATCATAGTGTCAACAGCAATAGGTGCTGTATGTGTATCATCATTGTGCCAACAGCAACAAGTGCTGTATGTGTATCATCATAGTGCCAACAGCAGTAGGTGCTGTATGTGTATCATCATAGTGTCAAGAGCAATAGGTGTATGTGTATCATCATAGCGCCAACAGCAGTAGGTGCTGTATGTGTATCATCATAGTGCCAACAACAGTAGGTGCTGTATGTGTATCATCATAGTGTCAACAGCAGTAGGTGCTGTATGTGTATCATCATAGTGTCAACAGCAGTAGGTGCTGTATGTGTATCATCACAGTGTCAACAGCAGTAGGTGCTGTATGTGTATCATCACAGTGTCAACAGCAATAGGTGCTGTATGTGTAGCATCACAGTGTCAACAGCAATAGGTGCTGTATGTGTATCATCATAGTGCAAACAGCAACAAGTGCTGTATGTGTATCATCATAGTGCAAATAGCAACAAATGCTGTATGTGTATCATCATAGTGCCAACAGCAACATATGCTGTATGTGTATCATCATAGTGTCAACAGCAATAGATCTTGTGTGCGTATCATAATATCAACAGCAACAGATGTCTGCATATCATAATAACGTCCTGGCAAATGCACTGTTCCTCTGGGGCAGACTGGATGGACCTTTGGTCTTTTTCTGCTGTCATTGTGTATGTTTCTGTATTTTCTGATAGATTTATGCAGATAATTGTGATGTCACTTGAAGTGTAGACAATCAGCAGGACAAGATAGTATCTAAGGGACAGTGATATGGTTTCCATGAAGATGTTTTGGGTAATGAAGAATAACGGAAAGAAAAAGACAGAAAACAATGTGAAGTGTAAGCCGGCTCGTGTATTGACTGTTTATTCCTGATTATGTTTTCAAAGTTTTTTCTAAGGTAGTGGCTCTTTAATATGTGGCTTAAAGTAGAAAACTAGTTCAGAGCTGGGAAAGTCCAGGTTTAATTTTTTTGTTGTTTTTTTTTTGACCGGGAAAGGAGCACTGGACAATTCCACCTGTTTTCAGCCTTGTCCCGGGGGAGGGGGATACAGACGGATGCCAACTGACACTGAACCAGATTAAGCTGTTACCTGCCTGTTGGGTAAACCAGTAATCAGCGGTACACAATACATCTGTGGATTTTTGATTTTAAATTTTTTACCAGAAAGTGGACTGGTACAACCCTTTTCAGCCACATCTGACATTAAAATGTAACATACAAATATACACAAAGCTATAATAAGATTTAATATCAAGTAAATTGAATTATTGCAAACCGAAGACATGGTGTTTCTGATTAACAATCCGTTTTATAGCTCAGTGTTGTCCAAGACAGCACATGACTTTCCTTTTAATCAGGAGAGAGACTGACTAGGTAGGTGACTGAAACAATTCAGATCAAAATACAGGGGGCTGTTTAAAATCTGTTCTGGTTCGAGAATCAGTCTTTGAGTCTTAGGTTAGGTACATATAGAATAAATGATGGGTCAGTGTGGTGTATAGGGATGTAATTCGCTGAGCGGTGCCAATGAGGTCAGTAAGCCATGAGCCTGAAGGGCGAGTGTCATTATGACCTCATTAGTACCCCATGATGGAGTTATTTCCCTATACAGCACACTGACATAATTTGTTTTTCTATAGTACAAGGTGTTGTGAAATAATGAGGTCAGAAACAGAAATATAGTGAAACAGTGTGTATTTACAGGTGTGAGCAATTAGGAATTCAGTTGGTATATTAGTGGTAATTAGTGCAGAGTCTGTTTAAGGGCTCGAGTCTGCTGGTTTACTTGATCGTTATTGCGGTGTTAACAAGGTGTTGAATGGTAAATGGTTTAGCATTTTGTTTGTTGTTATTGGTAATTGTGTTTATATGTTTTTTTTACCACAGGGGTATTCATCTATAATTGGGAGGTATACAGCTTTAATTGGTGTGGTACACTGGGAAATAAGATAATAGGTTCCTATTGGACCACGTATTAAAATACATTTAGTCTTAAAGGTGATCCATGGTTTATGGAGTTGGAGGGGGACTCTGGAGGCAGAGCACTCAAAGTTGGGGGGGTGCTTGCCCCACAGATGAAGACAGACAGACCACACCACTCACCCCTCAGAGGCCAGGGGTCACCAAACACAGCCAATGAGAAAGAGGTGGGCTGGCTAAAAATAGGGCAAGCCAGACTGGGTCCCTGTGTCACTGGACCAGAACAGATGTCTACCTCTGTCAACCTTTTTCAGCAGGTCCATCATAGATGTCTGTGATTTGCCATGGCTTGTGGAGGTTTCTTGCAGGATGACTGGTGTGCTGGTGGTAGCCTGAAGGGAGTCTAGGACTAGCACAGAGCCCTGAAGGAAAGGAAAGGAAAGGAAAAAAAGCTGTGCCAGGACTGACCAAGACAAGAGCTGAAAGATTTCAGCAACAGTAGGCAGGGGATAAATAATATAGCTGTATGAACTACACCCAGCTTTTCAACATATATTTATTTATTTATTTATTTATTAAGGGCATACGGACGGAGGAACTCCTTGGACATACTGCAGAAACAAACTGCAGAAACAGTTGGGGCTGGTAGAGATTGTGGGAACTTGCTTTTGCTGAGAAGCTGGGGATTTTAGTAGCTGGATAAGCTTTAAATTCTTATCAGTCTGTAGACTTTTAAGCAGGACTGCTGACTTGTTTAATAAGTGTTGTTTTATGTGGGACCTTCCTCCGGAGGAGGAGGTTGCAGTGCTTGGAGGTTCAGTGTGGGGCAGACACAGGGCTGATACACTCTTGTGAGTGTCGTGTTGGGCCAAATCCCACCTCCCACCCCTCCCCAGAGCACAGCTAATTTATAGGGGAACACCTGCCCTACAATTGGAGGAAAAGGCTTCAGGTGCAGCTGATGTAGTTCTAGCCACTGGGGGTTGGGTTTTAAGGCTGGGAGAGAGGAGCGTAGGGAGTTGAAATCTTCCCCTGTAAATTAACTCTTAAGGCAAGTAGTCAGGTGGGGAAAGGTTCAGCCACTCAAGCTTTGCAAGTTTAAAGGTCTGTATGCTGTATGGGGGTGGAATTGCCTAGGTATAGGTACTGGTAGCTCAAGAAACTGTAGAGCAACTGAGTTGATAATCTGGCCTAGAAAAGACTGCTGTAATGATGGGGAAGAGACCGCATATCACTAGAGCAGGTATCTTTGGGCTGGTGGTTGGGTGCACAGGGTGTGGTGTGGCCATGATACTGGACTGGGCTTGGAAGTTTGGGGGATGCCCAGTGTGCTACCAGCTGGAACAGCTTAAGGGGGAGGTAAAGGGAATCCAAAGGCAGCTGAGGGAGAAGGATTGGAGAGGTAGGAGGCAAGCGGTCACCTACATGGAAGCACGAGGTGCTGGGGCCTCCCAACCTGGGGGAGGAGTTAAGAGTGGGGCTGACACTAGCAGAGGAGGGAAGGGGGGTACACAGAGGGCTCTCAGGGACCCTAGCAGATGGAGCCCAAAAGGTGAAAATTTCCACAGCAGTAGGCAAAGAGTCTGGGAGTGTCCACAGGAAACAGAGAGAGGCGGTAGGGACAAAGGGGGCACTGGGGGATGGGCTAAGGCTCACAAATCGTTTTAATCCTCTACGTCCATTGGTAGAAGAGGGGTGTGTGGGGGGGGAGAAGAGGAGGAGGATGCTGCTGCTACTGGTGTAGCTGGGGCAGGGACGGATAGAACAGGTATAGAGGGCAAGTGTCAAGGGCACAATAGATGGGGTCCCGGACAGGATGGGGGAAGAGGGGTAGGAGGGGAAAAGAAAAAGGAGGATCAGGGGAACAAGGAGGAGGCTGATGGTATGGAACAGGGGAGCACAACAGGCAGGAAGGCACAGGACGTAAATGGTATGATGGTGAGCAGAAAGCCAGATAGGCAAACGGATAGGACGGATGAATAAGTAAGCAGTGGGGAAAGAGATACAAAGAAAGATACTCAGGTGGGGGGGTAAAGAAGGCCAGGACACGGGTAGAGGAGGTGACCAGGGACAGTAGTGAAGGGGCTACCTTCAACATCCAGATTGTGGGAGGTGCGAGGAGCCAGTTGGGAGAATCCAGACGAAGGGATGAGGAGGGGCATGGAAGGAGGGGGAACCCGAGAGGTAAACAAGAAGGCAAGGGGGAAGTTAGAGTACTGCTACTGGGGGACTCCATGATCAGAGGCATACAGTGGGAGGGGCAGGAGGAGGGTAAAAGTTGTCTGATCAGAACCAAATGTCACCCAGGCCTGACAGTGCACAAGGCCAAACATGAGTTGTATTCACTGACAAGGGAATGCGGGGGGAACCCGGACATTCTAGTGCACTTGGGGACAAACGACATAAGTGGTAATAGTGAACTAGAAATTCAGGCAAGGTTCCGGGAGTTGGCCAGGGTATGCCTTTCCATAGGCTGTAAGATCTCCTTTTCAGAAATCCTGCCAGTGCCAAGGGCTGCTGGGGAAAACAAGATAAAGATTAGAGAGATAAATCAGTGGCTTAGGGAGTGGTGTGGGGAATTGGGGTATGGCCTGGTGGGGGACTGGAGGGGGACCTGGGAGGATAAGGGGCTGTATGCTAGGGACAAGCTCCACCTTAATTTGGTGGGGAAGGAAATACTAAAGCTCAAACTAGCTGGGTTCATCAGTGAAAGGTGGGGTTTAAACTTGTGAAGGGGGAAGAGATAAAAAAAGGAAGCAGTGCCAGCAGATACGATAGATGAGGGACATGGTCTCCAGTCCTCTAGGGGGCTGGGAAGATACAGAATTGGGTCAGTAGGTAGGGTGCAGGAGCTGAGAAATGGGAGCTCAAGGGGGAGAAAGGAGAGGAGGGAAAAGGGGTGGAGTGTGGTCCTGATAAATGCTAGGAGCTTAGGAAATAAAATGCCTGAGCTCCAGGCGATGCTAGTTGAGGGGGAGGTAGATGTTGCAGCAGTCACTGAGACCTGGGCCACTCAAGGGCACGAGTGGGACCTAAATCTGGAGGGCTACACTATGTTCAGAAAAGATAGGGGGGAGGGAAGGGGTGGTGGTGTAGCACTGTTAGTCAGAAATGGCGTGGGCATTGGAGGGGTAGAGGAGGCAGAGGGGAATGTGGAGGCTATTTGGGTCACCTTGCTGATGCAGGGGGTAAGAGGGTAAAGGTCAGAGTGGTATACAGACCACCAGCACTGGCAGAGGTCCTGGAAGAAAGTTTGGTGGCAAATCTTGAGGGACACTGTAGATTAGGAAAGGGAAGGGTAATAGTAATGGGGGACCTCAACATGCCAGGAACAGACTGGGGGACTATGACCTCACCAGTGGCCAGAGAGCAGAGGCTGCTCAATGTCTTCCAGGATGCGTTTCTGACACAACAGGTGGGTGAGCCAACTAGGGAGGCCCAGACACTGGACATGGTCCTGGCAGACAGTGATCAGATTAGTGGCCTACAGGTGAGGAACTCGCCGGCTGGGAGTAATCACGCCACAGTCTGGTTCTTCCTGGACCTAGGGGGGGAGGAAAGTTGAACAAGGACGGTAGTAACAGACTTTAGGGGTGCAGACTTCAGGGAGATGGGAAGGATCCTTAAAGATCATCTAGACAGGATAAGGCTGGATATGGATGCTGATAGCAGGTGGGGGATCATTAGGAGGGGAATACAGGAGGTTACCAGATCCTGGTAAGGTCAGAAAACCCTGCTGGTGGACCCGGGAGGTACAGGAGGTGGTGAGGGAAAAGAAGGCAGCCTACAGGCGCTTCAAGTGGTCAAGGAGTGAAAGGGATCAGGAGGAATATGAGCTGACAGCCAAGAGAGTCACCAGGGTGGTGAAAGCAGCTAAGGCAAAAAAGGAGCAGTCCTTAGCCAGTGGGATCTGGAGGGGAGACAGGGGGTTCTTTAGATACATAGGGGAAAAAAGGAAAGTAAAGGGGCAGATCAGCAAGATAAGGGTAGGTGATGGGCACAGGAGGTGGGGAAACAGGCAGAAGTCCTAAATGAGTTCTTTGCCTCAGTTTATATCGGGGGGATGGAGGGGCTAGGTCTTGCCAGGGGAGCGGGGGCAAACCAGAGCAAGGGGTGAGACCGGTAGAGACCAAGGGCCCTGATGGGTTTAGGGAAAGGGAGTGGCCAGCACAGACAGGTGGGGGCCTAGCAGTGCATGGTGAAACGGGGGAGAACGAGGCTGAAATTCCAGTAGAGAGAGTAAGGGAAGCCCTCAGGGCCCTTTGGATGGAGAAAGCACCTGGTCCAGATGAGATGGATCCCAGGGTGCTGAGGGAACTGGCAGATGTCCTGGCAGTCCCTCTAGCGGAGCTTTTCAACATCTCTCTGAGGACTGGGTGGGTGCCCCAAGACTGGAGGGTGGCCCATGTTGTGACGATCCACAAGAGGGTATCAAGAGAAGAGGCGGGAAATTACAGGCCCGTTAGCCTGACATTGGTGGTCGGCAAGGTGATGGAGGGTATTGTCAAGGAAAGGCTAGGGGGTTACTGGAGCAAACTGGGGGCTTGGACAATAGGCAGCATGGCTTTGTCATGGGAAGATTTTGCCAGACAAATCTTGTTGAGTTCTGTGACTGGGTGATGAGGGCCCTGGACCAGGGTAGGCTAGTGGATGTCCTCTTTCTGGATTTTAGCAAGGCGTTTGATTTGGTACCCCACAGTGGCCTGCTGGCTAAACTGAAGGAAATGGGGGTAGGGAGACAGTTGCTAAGATGGATAGGAAATTGGCTCTCTGAGCGTATTCAGAAGGTGGTGGTTGGAGGGTTAGCCTCATCCCCAAGGTGGGTTACTAGTGGGGTTCCCCAGGTGTCAGTGCTGGGGCCACTCCTGTTCAACGCCTATATCTCAGACATCAGGAGGGGGATCAGGAGTGAGATGAGTCTCTTTGCAGATGACTCAAAGCTAGGTGCAGTGGTGGATGGGGAGGAGGGGGGAAGGTGGCCTTGCAGAAGGACCTGGAGACTCTGGAAAGGTGGTTGGGAACATGGAAATTAAAATTCAATGCGGGGAAGTGCAAGGTTCTGCACCTGGGAGTCAGAAATCCAGGCCAGGGGTATACCCTGGGAGGAGACATGATTCAAGTTACGGAGGGTGAGAGGGACCTGGGGGTAGTGGTAGATGTCAAAATGAACAACTCGGAGACCTGTAGGAGGGCGGTGGCAAGGGCAAATAGGATGCTGGGATGCATCACCAGATGGATTACCTCCAGAAAGGCGGAAGTGATCCTTCCACTGTACAACTGCTTGGTTAGGCCACACCTTGAGTATTGTGTACAATTTTGGAGACCACATTTAAAGAGGAACATCACACTCCTAGAGAGGGTCCAAAGGAGGACAACCAAAATGATCTGGGGCCTGGGGGAGACGACTTATGTGGAGAGGCTCAAGGAGCTCAACATGTACACCCTGGAGGAGAGGAGGGACAGGGGGAACATGATAGAGGTCTTTAAGTACATGAAAGCGATCAATAAAGGAGGCCCAGTCAGGGTGCTCCAAAGGATGGAGGGTGGGGCAACAAGAGGTCACGGGTGTAAGCTGGAAGGGGGCAGGCTCAGAGGGGAGAGGAGGAGATGTTATTTCACTGAAAGGGTGGTATAGCCATGGAATGCACTGCCCAGGGAGCTGGTAGAGATGGAGACTATGGACGGGTTTAAGAGGGGATGGGACAGGTACAGGGGGAGGGTAAATCTGACCAGGCACAATACAGGTGGAACATCTGGGACTGGAGACAGTATAACCCAAGGGGGAGGGGGGACATCAAAATCGGCCCTCAGTACGGGTGCTGAAAATCGAGCAGATTCGAGAGACTGTTAGGCCTATTCTGCTGGCATTTCGGTATGTTACATACTAACATACTAATTGCCAGCAGATTAGGCCTTCCGGTCTATCGAGTCTGCTCGAACCTCAGATCCCTTGTTGGGTGCAGAGGCCCTCCCACCCCCTTGTGTCCATCCCCACCCCTCTGGGCCAGGCCATCATCTGATACATCCGCTTTCTGTGTCTGTCCCAGCCTCTTTTGAAGCCCTCCACTGTGGATCTCTGAACCAGCTCGCCAGGCAGCGCATTACAAGTGTCCACCACCCTCTCAGTGAAAAACTTCCTCCTCTTTTCCCCCTTCACCCTTCCACCTTACAACTTCAAACCATGCCCTCTGGTGATACCTCCCTGCTTTTGTCTAATGATCCCCTCCATGTTTACCCTATTTATTCCCTTGAGGTACTTGAAGACCTCAATCATGTCCCCCCGTCTCTCCTCTCCTTCAGTGAAAACAGGCAGAGCTCCTCAAGTCTGTCCTCATACGACAAATCCCCTAGTCCTCGTATCATCTTAGTTGCCCTCCTCTGTACCCTCTCCAGGAGCTGTATGTCCTTCTTCAAGTGTGGTCTCCAGTACTGTACACAGTACTCAAGGTGTGGTCTAACCAGTTCATTGTACAGCCGCAGAATCACTTCCCTGCTCCTAGAGGTGATCCCCCTTATGATGCATCCCAACATCCTGTTTGTCTTGCTAGCCGCTCTTCTGCACTGCTCAAAGTTATTCATACATGAATCCACCATGACCCCTAGGTCTTTTTCCACTGTTGAGACCTCCAGCACCTCCCCTTCCAGGGTGTACCTGTGTTTAGGGTTTCCCCACCCAAGATGTAACACCTTGCACTTGGTGATATTGAAATTTAATTTCCATGTGTGAGCCCAGCTTTCCAGAGTGTCCAGGTCCCTTTGCAGGGCCAACCTCCCCTCTTCCCCCTCAACTACTGCTCCCATCTTGGAGTCATCAGCGAAGAGACTCATTTCACACCCTATACCCTCCCTGATGTCCGATATGTATGCGTTAAACAGGATTGGACCTAGGACCGAGCCCTGCGGTACCCCACTACCAACCTTTCTAGGGTTCGAGAGCTCCCCACCGACCACTGCTCTCTGGGTGCATCCAGCTAGTCAGTTTTCAATCCATCTGACCATCAAAGGGCCTACTCCCAACCCTGTCAGTTTCTCCACCAGACCATTGTGGGGGACAGAGTCAAGCATTGCTGAAGTCCAAGAATAATACATCCACAGGCTTTCCCAGTCCAGTTCTGATGTTACCCATTCATAGAACTCCACAAGATTGGTTTGACATGATCTACCTGGCACAAACCCATGTTGCCAACTATCCAGACCTTCCACCTCCTTCAAGAACACCCCCAATCGTTCCTTTAGTATACTCTTCATTAATTTTCCCACCACCGAGGTCAAACTGATAGGTCTATAGTTACCTGGTACTTCCCTCGACCCCCCTTTATGGATTGGCACCACATGTGCCTCTCACCAATCTCTAGGTACCCTCCCTGTCTCAAGTGACCTGTTGAAGAGCTCCACCAGGGGTGCAACCAGTATGTCCGCCTGTTCCTATAGTACTCTCGGATGAATGCCATCCAGCCCAGGAGATTTATCTTTCTTTAGGGCCTTGAGGGCTAACCACACCCTTTCAATGGAGATAGCATCATCCGTTCCCTCCACCTTACTGGCCTTTTTATCTTTATCCTGATGTGACACTCCTGGGGTATCTCTCCCTCCTTCTTGCTCCATTTCTGTTGCTCCCCTAATCCCACTCACTACCGCTTCTATCCCCATCGTGCCTTGCTTTGTAGATATCCCATCCCCCTTCCTAGTGAACACACAGAGGCAAAGCACTCGTTTAATACCTCTGCCTGGTCCCTCACCTCTTCAACCCACCCTCCTTCTGATCTCAATCTGCCGAGATGGCCCTTAGTTTTTCTCTACTCTCCAGTGTACCAGAAGAACCCCTTTTCCCCTCCATGTATCCCCTGTGTCAGCCGCTGCTCTTTACTGGACTTTGCCCCCCTCACCATCCAGGTGACTTTTCTAGATGCAAGATGGTACATTTCCTTTTCCCTATCCCCTGTTGTTGTTTTATAGTTTTTGTAGGCCGCCTTCTTTTCTTTGACACCTACCTGAACCTCACTGGACCACCAACATGGTTTATGTGACCTTGCTCCCTTATGTTTCACCTTAGCGCAGGTCCTGACTGCCTCATGAAGTCCCCGTTTTATGACCTCCCATCTCTTTTCCACATTTGTCATTGATGTAATCCCCTTCAAGTGATCCTTGAGAATATTTCCCATGCCCACAAAGTCTGCCCCCTAAAGTCCACTGCCAGTGTCCTAGATCTCTCCCCCCCTTCCCCATGCTTATTTGAAACCAGACAGTATTGTGGTCGCTCCCAGTTAGGGAATCCTCTACAACCAGGTCCCTTACCAGATCCCCATCTGCCAGAATCACGTCCAGGACATGCTCCTCCCTTGTGGGCTCCATCACATGCTGTGTTAAGAACACATCCTGGAAGCCGTCCAGCAGCCTCTGCTCCTTGGCCACCTTAGAGGACATGGTTCCCCAGTTTGTACCTGACATGTTAAGGTCCCTCATCAACACCACTCCTTCCCCTTTTGGTCTACACTGGGCAATGATGTTGTCCAGCAATCCATCCTCCAGAACATCACCCATCCAGGAGGGCCTATATACTACACCCAGCTTGACCTTACCTCCTGCTGGGGTTCGTAAGGTGACCCATAAGGCCTCCACGTTTCCCTCTGCCTCTTCTACCCTAGCAATTTTTGCAATCTCTAATGGACATAGCCACTCCACCCCCCCGCCCTCCTTTCTGTCCTTCCTAAGCATAGTGTACCCCACACGTTTAGGTCCCAGTCATGGTTTTTTGTTGCACGTTTCCGTGACCGCCACATCCACCCCCCCCCCGAACAGCATGGCCTGGAACTCTGGCAACTTGTTTCCAAGCTCCTGGCATTTACTAACACCACCCCACCCCTTATCCCTGATCCCTTTGTCGAACCCCATCCAGGTTCCTTACACTTCCATCCTCCCTCTGGTCTTCCTTGAAACCTCCTCCCCAGTCTGTTTTCCCCCTCCCCTTGGGTTTGAGCTACTCCCTCATCTGGAGGAGAGGGTTTATGGTCAGTCCTCCCTTATCCCCCTCACAAGTTTAAACCCCACCTTTCTTGAATGTAGTCAGCCACCCCTGTTTAAGGACTTCCTTCCCTAATGGGGCAAGATGAAGCCTGTCCTTGGCATACAGTCCCTTATCCTTCAAACTCCTTTCCAGTTCCTAACTTAACCCACTCTCTTCACCCCACTTCCTGAGCCAGTTATTAACCTCTGTGATCTTCATTTATTTCTCCACTGAGGCCTTTGGTACTGGCAATATCTCCGAAAAGGAAATGTTGCATCCATTATCCTGACAGACTCTGGCAAGTTCTTGGAACCTTGATTGGATTTTCAAAACACTATTTCCCTCTAGATCGTTAGTTCCCAAATGCACCAGGAATTCCGGTTTCCCTCCACAGTCCCTAACCAGTTCATACACCATGAACTTTGTTCTGTGCACTGTCAGCCCAGAGATACTCGCTACCTTCACCTGACTATGGCATCCACCCCCCTGTCCCTCCCGTTGGAGTAGTATACCAGTAGCATGTTTTGAAGGAGGCTGTTTGTTAGACCATCTCTTTGACGGTCTACCAGCATCCAAAGTTTGTGTCCAAAAAAAAAAGACAAATGCAATTGCATCCATTTTTACCGCAGAAACATAGAAACATAGAATTTGACGGCAGATAAGGACCACTTGGCCCACCTAGTCTGCCCATTTTCCTACCTAACAGATAAGCTGCAGATCCTAGTTAACCAACAGCTTACTTCCTCCTACCCCCCACTAGGACTGCCTTATGCCTGTCCCATGCATTCTTGAAGTCCACCCACTGTTCTTGTCTCCATGACCTCCTCAGGGAGGCTGTTCCATGCATCCACAACCCTCTCAGTGAAAAAATATTTCCTCATATTACCTCTGAGCCATCCCCCTTCTATCTTCAAATTGTGCCCCCTTGTTCTTGCACATCTCTTTTTCTGGAAGATGCTACCCTCTTGGACTTTGTTAATTCCCTTGAGTACTTGAAAGTTTCTATCATGTCCCCTCTCTCCCTTCTTTCCTCAAGGGTATACATATTAAGCTCCTTTAGTCTTTCTTCGTATATCTTCTGGTGCAGACCCTGCACCATTTGAGTGCCCTCCTCTGGACAGCCTCCACGCTGTCTATGTCTTTCTGAGATGGGGTCTCAGAACTGCACACAGTACTCCAGATGGGGTCTCACCAACTCTCTGTACAGAGGGATAACAACTTCCTGTTTTCTACTATTGATGCCTCTTCCTATGCATCCCAGTATCCCCCCAGCCTTCCTTACTGCCTTCTCACATTGCTTGCCCACCTTTAGGTCATCTGATATAATTAGCCCCAGGTCCCTTTCTATTTTACTGTTGTCAGTATCTCACCCCCATTGTGTATGCTTCCCTGGGTTTTTGTTTCCTATGTGCATTACCTTGCACTTCTTTGCGTGAATCTGAGCTGCCATACATTTGACCATTCCTCCAACCTGCCAAGTCCCTCTCATCCTTTCCACTCCATCTTGTGTATCAACCCTGTTGCAGATCTTTGTGTCATCTGCAAGAGACATACTTTTCCTTCCAGTTCCTCTGCAATGTCACTTATAAAGACATTAAAAAGGACTGGTCCCAGTACTGAACCCTGCAGTACCCCTTAGTAACCTCCTTTCTTCACTGTGTACTCCATTTACTACTACCCTTTGCGTCCTGTTGTCTAGCCAATTTTTATCAGGCTACCACCTGGGGACCCACTCCAAGGCTGGCTATCTTGTGAATTAATCTTTTGTGTTGGACTGTATCAAATGCCTTGCTAAAATCTAGGTAGGCCATGTCCACAGCCCCTCCCTGGTCTACTACTTTGGTTACCCAGTCAAAGAAATCTATTAGATTCGTCTGACATGACCTTCCCATCGTGAATCCATGCTGTCTTGGGTCCTGTGCCCCACTGGGCTCAAGGTACTCAACAATTCTTTCCTTTAGAAGTGATTCTATCATTTTCCTTACCACTGAGGTCAAACTAACTGGTCTGTAGTTTCCTGCCTCTGTCCTGCTCCCACTTTTGTGAAGAGGAATCACATCTGCCCTCCTCCATTCCTCGGGTACCACCCCATCCTCCCATGATTTGTTAAAGAGAGTAGTCAGCGGTGTCACTAGTTCTACCCTTAGTTCTTTTAGAATTCTTGGGTGAATCCCATCAGGCCCCATTGCTTTGTCCACCTTCAATTTTATTAGTTCTTTCAGAACCCTTTCTTCTGTAAATGGACCGGTATCGACCCCTGTCTTCAGAGTGTTTCTCTTGTTTGGTTTAGGTAACTCCCCCTCCTCTTCCTTTGTGAATACTGAGCAGAAATATTCGTTCAGTATCCCAGCTTTTTCACTGTCACCCTCTACCCACATTCCCTTCCCTTTATTAAGCTTCAGTATCCCTCCTTTGGTCTTTCTTCGCTCCCTAATGTACCTATAAAAGGTCTTATCCCCCTTCTTAATAGAATTGACTATCCTTTCCTCGGTTTGGGCCTTTGCTATTCTGACTGCCTTCCCAGCCTCTTTCTGCTTTAACTGATAAAGTTCGCTGTCCTGCTCCTTCTGTTTGTGGCTTTTGTTGCAAACTGACATGGCTTTTAAAACTGCATCAGGACGGCCTGTACACAATCAGGTGGATATATTGCAGACGCAAGCACTATGTGCATTTGTGTCTGCGTCCAGCCTTCTGAACCCCCCCACATCCAAAAAAGGAAAAGAGATATGCAAATAATAAAGAACCATTTACTTTTGTTTACATTTATAGTTTCCCCATTGGTTATGGATGTGATACGTAATAGTTCTATTTATTTGTTTTGATTTTAGTCTTTGGTAACTGGGTTACGCCCACTAGGCACAAGTGCCTGTTTTCAGGGATGACTTGGGAGCACTGGGGAGGTTAAGGGACTTGCTCAGAGTCACACAGTATGCAAGGTGAGGTTGTGGGAATCCATGTTCCATATCTGCTAGATGTACCGAGCTTATTTACAGCTTGGTACTCTAATCTCTAGGCTATACTGCCAGCCCAGTCTACTTAAAGCTGTCAGTCCAAACTGCTGTTCTATACAGGCAACCCCTGTGATATAACTGCGTAATATATGTGTGGTATTTGAGGAATGTATGCATTGCTTGACCCTTCTTAAATCAGCATAGCTGTTAGTAGAGATATGATAACCAATATATTTGTGCTGCTGTTGATACCCTAGAAATGCATACCATTTGGTGATGGGTAGGGAGAAACACCATCCGTCCAGAAAGAGCTACAGCTACTGTTGTTGGCTTTGTGAATATATACTGACTGCCAAGATGGGCTTATTATGTTTGCACTGATAAGCAAAGAGGACATACTGCTGCCACCCATGCCTCTCAAGTGCTTCACATGGTGTGAAACTTTCCAAATTTCAGCTCCAGAATTCAGTCTGCCCTAGATTTTTTTTGTCAGTTACATTTTTATTGAAACAATATATAACAATCAACTTACATTACCACATCATTTTTCAACAACTATAAAATAAAGTTATCAACAAACAGTAAAGAACATTTCTTTTATAAGAAACAAAATCATACTAAAGGGAATAACTGTTGTAGCCAAAATTTCATACTTTCCTGCCCTTTGTATAAGAGAAATAGTGAGCAAAATACCCCAGAAGTAGAGAGCTTAAATCGTTCTTTGTACCCAAATATTGTTTTAACTGTGTAACTAATATTAAGTAGAAAAGTTAGAATCAGTGAGGAAAACTAGAGAGAGAAAGCGAGAGAGGAAGGAATACAATTACATTTTTTGAGAGTATGTGCTTGATCCATATGCTACTTGTGTAGCCCCTTGTGGTTTATCATTGCATGCTGGTGCAGCCAAAAGTGACATGTAAATGTACCTACCCATCTATGAAATATCTTGTAAAAGGATCTATGATGAAAAGGCAAAAATAAACCTAGTGACACTGCGTATTCGGAACTAGGTGTTCCACTTTATAACCATTTATAACATGGACAAAAACATTCAAGCCAACTGATTGGCGAAACATTATATACAAGAGTGTAATTATCTGACCATAATTACACTCCTATATTTGTTTAGGCTGTGCATTGTTTAGCTGTAATATCAGTACACCTTAACTGGAACTATATTTTTGTTTTTTTCTATTTCATATAGAAAACAATATAGTTATACTATTACTAATAAACTTTTTAAAAATATGTTTAAGTAGAACCATTGTGATAAGTGCAATAAGATATTGCAGAGATGTGTAATTATGGTCAATAATTGCACTTTCCTATTATGTGTTTATAGGCACTCGGCGCAAGCGCCTCGTGCCTAACATCACACTTGAGGTGTATGATTATTGACCCATGATTACACACCCTGGTGTGTCTTATTGCATACTTGTTCCGCAGTGTGTTTCACATTGGCTGGGTAGGAGTTTGATAGGTATGCTGTCACCTGTGCCTTTGCTAAAAACAACTTGGTGCAGTTTTAAGTCACATAACTTAATTAATGTTGACTCAGTTTCCTTAAGAATTTGATATGTGCATACCTTAAACAGAAGTACATTCGTGGCATAACTGAATGATTATGAGCTGTGGAATTTGACCTTAGAAGTGGAAATCAAAATACAAAAGAATATCTTGGGCCCTTCCTTGGATTCTTCACCTAGGTGTGTTGAAACTAGAATGGTACTCATTTCATGTGAGTAATAAATGCCAAACATGAAGAACATGTTGACTTTGGCATGGTGATAAGCTTGAAGATGTAATTTAATTTTTTGCTGTTTTTATTGAACAATAATAACTGATAGGGGCTGATCTGGACAGAAATCAGACCTTGTATTCTGTGTATCAAGCTGGTTTCACATCCCATCAGGTTTATATGTAGAACGTCACAGCTGCTCAATCACCTGCATAGGAAGCCATTGTGCTGTCACACTAACTGAAAACAGCTATGACAGTGTCTGTTGGCTTACTGGCACTTTGAAGTCAGATGGTAAATAATAAAAAAAAAAAAAAATATGAGTGACTGTGATTACTCATTTTTTTACACATCCTTGATGTGTTTTGCCTTTTTAAACTGCTTGAGCATCGTTCTCATGGTTTATGTGGCAAAACATACCTTGGATATATAAAAAAAACTAGTATTACACCATCACCCATACACTATCCTATGTATTTATTTTGTATTTATAGCGTATTTTACCAGGTAACCAAGCAGAATACACAGTGCTCGTTTCCAGTTGCGATCTGGGGGTGGAGAATATCAGGTGACATAATACAAGCAATTTCAATATGGGCGAAATTCCCATAGACAAAAAAAAAATACAATAATGAATCAACAAATAAACAGTGTTACAATAAACAAAGCATTTGCAATAACAGCCGTGAAATGGTACAACAGAGATAACATGCCCTGGTGGGCACAGATAAATCCTCACTCGCTATACAACAATAAACAGGTCAAGAACGTATACAGACTTCACAGAATACATATTAATGTAAACACCCAGCAGTGTTGCTGGGGGACAAAGGAATGAGCGAAACAGCACAGTAAATTCTGAGAGTAGCACTGTAAACATTTTCCCAAAAAAATCCAAAGGAAGTAAAAAATAATGTAGGAAGGGGGGACTCCTATCTAAGTTGGATGGCACATCAGGACCAGGCAACACACTATAGACCTCCTGATCAAAGTTATTTTATGCACCATTTAGGGCAGTTTTTAACAGGTCAGTGGGGCCTTGAAGTACTCCTTGAACTTGGCCTTTGCGGACTGGAGTCTTGGGATGGACGTGAGTGAGGTAGGGAAACTATTCCAAGTTTGAGCAAGTATATATCTGATTGCGGTTTGGCCCACATTGTGTTTGCAGGAGGAACTCTGGAATCGATTTTGTACCTCTGGCAGTAGGAAATACCATGCATTGGAGGCAAGGGTGAGTATCTCACTGAGGTACTCCAGGTAGTTTGTCCAACCAGAATTTAACACATAATGAGGCAGTATGGAGAGAGTGCCTTGCAGGAGGAGGGCCCAGTCTAGCTCCTTGTATATCGTACAGTGGTGGATTCGGGAAGGGCAAGCCAGAACAAATCTTCAAAGGGCATTGAAAAGAGGGGAGAACCTGGATAGTGTAGTGTGTTAGATGCTATGTATGTACACATCCCCACAGTCAAGTAATGGAAAAAGGGAACGTTCAACTACTGTTTTCCTTGTGCTAAGAGGAAGACAGTGTTTTACTCTGTAAAGGGCCCCGAGTTTGGAGAAATACTCACAGTGTAATTAATGTGGAGGGAGTAGTCTCGGTGTTTAACAAGGATCACTCACAGGTATTTATAAGAAGTCAGGGAGTCAATCAAGGTACCCGATAACGAATGTAACTTCAGTGTAGAAGAGGAAGAGTGAAGCCAGTGGGCTGTGCTGAAACACATAGATACAGTTTTCTCCTGATTCATGGCTAGCTGATTTGCAAGGAACCATTTTTGTTTGTTATCAAAGTTAATCTAGAATGCTTTTTCAGTGGATAAGAGTGAGGGGCCAGAGGAGAAGATGATGGTATCATCAGCATGCTTGTAGGATTTACAAATAGGGAACTGGGGAGATTGTTTATGAAAATAGAGAAGAGGAGGGGTCCAGGACAAACCCTTGTGGGACACCGAAAGAGACAGATAGCTGAGGGGAATAATTGTTCCTGATTTAACTGATTAAGACCTGTCTGATAGGTGGGACTTAAACCAGCACAATGAAGAAGAAGAGACCCTCAAAATTGCAAGTTTGACTAGGAGCAGAGAGGGGTTTACTGTATTAATGCTTTAGCCAGGTCCATGAAAATTGCACTGATCTCTTAAAATAAATCCATGTGCAGATAAATATGGTTAGTAATTCCGAGGATAGCGGTAGAGTGAACTGGGCAGGAGCCCAGTTGGAAGGCAGTAACATATCCTGATTTGTCAGAGAAAGTTTTGAACTGCTTACTGACCAGTCTTTCAGGTATTTTGGAGAGAGGGAAGCAGAGATATGGGATGATAATTTGTTGCGGCATCATTGGGCCGTGGGGGTAGCTAGCACAGAAGCCTCTAGGGCTAGGAGTATGGGCGAAAGGCCATCAGAATCACCACATCAGAAAACATTCAAAGAGGGTAGTTGTCAGAGAACATCCAACTCGAGGATAGGGGAGAGGCCAAAACTCCAAGGAGGTGAAGGTGATGGTGGCAGGTTTAGGGCAGGTTTAGGGCAGATGAAGGAGAGATGAGCAACCTGGATCATCAGTGAAGAAATGGTTTAATGCCTCAGCTGGTATGGGGTGGCTGGTATTGACCTGCAAGTTTGATGAGGAATGGGAGACATTGAACAGCTTTCCAGAATTTGGAGGGATCTGAAACACTGAATTGGAACTGATTTTGAAAGTAGGCAGGTTTAGACTGATGTGTGCGTTTAGTGTAGTAGTTTTGGAGTTTTGTGAAAGCTTTTTGATCAGATGGTGCTCTTGAAACTTTAAGCCTGGCCAAAGCAGCATCTTTTACTGGAGGGGGTTGATAAGATCAGATGAGACTTGAAGGAAGGTATGAGTCATGAACTCTAGCATGCTTGAACATTGCAGACCAAGTTAAATGTATCAAGCAAGTAAGTTAAAGCCTTGTCGGGGTTGGGTGAAGAAAGTGTTGGGACCCAATCAGCATGATGAAGATCTTCCAAGATACTATCCAGGTGGAAAGATTTAATTGTCCTAGCCAGAACAATTCTGAGAGGGGGCTTTTGACAGTTCTAGTCTTCCTTACACAATAGGTCATTCAGTGGTTACTGATATCTGGAACGGTATCTGCTACCACTATTCTGTGACGGTGAGATGCAAGGACCCAATCGATTATACTATGGTTGGAAGATCTGGTGTTCAAGTGAGTAGGTGACGTAAGCAGTTGGGTGACATTTGGAATGTTTATCCTAGAGTGAAGAGTGGTTGAATGAGAGGCCTTGCTCCCATCAGACCAGTTAGCACTGAAATCCCTCATGAATATATTCTCACCTCTAGGAGAGGAATCCAGAACATTTTGTATAGTATTGTAGATTGCATCGGGGGATTTGCCAGGGATACAGTAAATACCAGTGATAAATACTGGTAAGGAATGGGGGAAGTACACTGGTTATTGATTCATGAGACTTAGGGATGGACTGTTGACGTGCAGTAGTGAGTTTAAGAAGATTTGCAGTGTAGAAGATAATACAACCACCTTGCTTGAAATAGTCTTGCCTATGACTTGAATAGCCTGGGATTGAGATATCAGTAGAATTAATTCACATGGATAACCAGGTCTCAGAGTGAGGACATTAAGTTTGTTTTGGCTGACCCAGATTGTGGTCAGATCAATTTTGGAGAGAAGACTTCTGATATTTGTACAAAATATCTTGGCTTATAGAGTCCCATTGGGAATGGAAGGCACACTACTGCTGGGGGTGGGGGATGGGGAGGGGCTTGGTTCACTTTCACATCACCACCAAAAAGAAGCAGGAGGACCAAAAACAGATGGCTGTTTTTAAATGAAGAGTAGGAAGTTCTCCTTTTAAAGGTGTACAAGGTAGCAGTGCTGGGAATACCAAGGACATAAAGTTAGGGTAAGAGCCCTGGTGCAAGCTATTTTGGATGGAAGAGATCTGAGTGAAAATCAGAGTAATGAGGGACGAGATGAATCTATGGGGACCAGGGGGGTGAGCAGATGGATAATGTGTGCAGGATGGTAGGTAACAGTACTATGAGCAATAGTATGCATGATGAAAGGAGAATGACAGATGCAAGTGGCTTTACTTGTGTAAGAAAAAATCAAGGCCATATGCACAGTAGGACAGTGTGGTAATATCCAGTGGTTAGGTATGCTGGAATAAATTTATGGGAAATTAGCTCTATGTCTGGACCACCCAGATGAGGTGAAGCTTTTCTTAGTCAGTTTATAATCAGGAACCCCACATCACCCAGCTAGGGTATCACGGGCGCTCAGGATAGTGATAGAGTATGGCGAGTGCTTCGGATAGTTACTGAAAAAGAAGGGAAGTAATAAGAAATATGAGATAAGTTAAACCTATATTAGGGCCTGGTTGAGCTATTACCTAGGCCAGCCAGAAGGGATTATGAAAGCCCATGTAAAGGGCCCAGTACTTAAAATAAAACCCACATCACCTATAGAGGGTGTAACCAGGAGGAACTTGTATTTTAAAACTGAACTAAATAACCTCACCATCCAAATTGGGTGAAACCAGGAGGAAACTTGTACTTTAAATAACCTCACCATCCAGATAGAGTACAGCCAGAAATAACTTGTAGAGAAAAAAATCACTCAATATAATATCTCACCACCTAGACAGGGTGTAACCAGGAGGAACTTGAACTAAAACAAGCTGTATTGCCTCTCTACCCAGATGGGGTGTAACCTAAACTGAAATAAATAAATAAATAAAAACCAGGGGGAACTTGTACAGAAATATGCCTATATAACCTCACCATCCAGATATGTATAACAGGAGGAACTTGTACTTACACTAAAACTAAATACCTCATCACCTTGATAGGAATATGGTGAGAACAGTAATACGTTATACCACACCCACGTGAGTATACAAGTATCCAGCAGAACTATTCCTTTAAACAAGAGAATAACCACTGTGTAAGAAAGGACATAAATGATGCACAACGATTGAGAGAGCAGTGCTGAATTTTATTTCCCTGGTTTATGATGCATAAATGAATTGAAACTGCTGGTATACTTGTTGAGCAATAATGACCGAAGAGTCGGTCATTTCCTAATAGTAATCTCACCTGAGTCATTAGCCTAGCATTGTTTTCAGCTGCCGCAGTACTCATTCGTGGCTCATTAAGGTATTAACACCTCATTCTGCCACGGCCAGAAGATGTATTTGACTTTTGATGACTGAATCATTGACCCTCTAGCTGACGTTTACATCCTCCTACATCCCTGGAAGAGGAGTTTCAGCATTTCACGGACATCAATGAGCAGGCTCAAACAGATGGCAAACTGTCTATAGAGGTCATCTGTGTTACTGTTTCTTGAGATACGAACGATGTGGATAACGCACCACTAGCTCCTGTCTTCAATTAGGAAGCTATTGGGTACATCGGGTCGCTCCATGACTGGTGACTGGTGCCTACGACGGGCAACATACAGAAACAGCTGTTAGAGTGTGGAGGCAAAACAAGAAAAATTACCAATTTTTCGTGTGAGTGGTGGTGGAGTGCGCTTGACCATCAGGACGTAAGATAAGACGTTTAAGTTTATTTAACTGTTGAAACTCATGGAGACGAACAGACAAACGGAGACAAATAGCATTAAATCAAAAACAAGCTGTATTTACTGAAAGTGCTCGTCCCTCGTGCATTGTTTGCTATTTTTGTTTTGTTGGTGTCACTGCAGTGTTTAATGTTGTCCCACTCAGTGTTAATTGCAGCTTCGCTTAAAAGAGACGATCACTTTAAGGGGACGAATAGTCAGCCACGGAGTCGTCCCCTTAAAGCGGCTTCTACTGTATTTGTAACTGCTGCCATCAGTGTAGAACGCTGTGATCAGCGGTGTGGCTGCCGTGCCAGACATTTCTAAGAGATTTCAGACCAGCACGGAAGCCAATCAGTGAGCTTCTTTAGCTCATGAATAATTAATTAGACTTATAATATCCTTTAGTGCTCCATCTTGCCATTGCACTGCCTGTATGTAGTTGGGCAGCATGCTCTGTAGACAGCTTCCTCCACAGATGACACCACAGTAGACACCAGCATAATGTTGCCCTTTGCACTGCAGCCCTTAGTGCTCCAAACCATAGTGCTCCAAACTGCTAGAGACTGGTTTTGAGAAGGAGGAGCAGTGGCTCTGCTGCAGCCGGATTGACTGAAATCAGAAATTATTTTGTGTTGGGGACTTCCAGTCCCAGCGGCACATTGGCTGTTGCAGCATTCAGTGTTGGGGAGGAGAAGCCTGCTGGAGATGGCTGTCACTTCTCTCGACCCCAAAAGTCCAGTACAGAAGGTAGCGCCGAGGTATGAGTCATCAAATGCGGCTCACAAACAGTTGCAAGGATTCAAAAACTGGCACGCAGACTCTGACTCTGCCTCTTTCTCTCGTTTGCAGCCCGATTGGCTGAATTAAAAAATTCTTTCATGCTGGGGACTTCCAGTCCTGGTGGCAGGTTGGCTGATGCAACATTCAGTGGGGGGGACCTGCTTGAGATGGCTCTCACTCCTTTCAACCCCAGAAGTTCAGTGCAGAAGATAGTGCTGAGGTATGAATCACCGAATGCGGCTCATATTTGATGATTAATATTTCATGATTTCTTTGAAAATTAGCAAGAAGATAAATAGGTAGAAAGAATGACTGCTGAAACAGCATGACTAAGTTTCTAAAACACAGCTGATTTTTTTGTTGCATGTTTATTTTTACTCAGTACATTTGAAAAACTGTGAAAATAGGGACAAGGCTAAAATTGGGCAGTGTTTTGCTAGCCCTCCTTTCCCAGTCATCAAAAACTGAAATGAATAAATGTACATTTGAATCAGTAATGATATGGGTTGTTTATATAGGTAATAAAGAACAAAGAAGGCCACCACGATGGCCCAGCCATGCAGGAAACAGAGATTTGGGAGCAAACTCGAGTCAGTTGTTAATTGTAAAGCCATGACTCTGGGCAGGCGCATCAGCACTGGCACTAATGTGCATGCCGGGGATTATGACTTCACATTCCAAAACCAATTTTTACTAAGAAAGTCTGCTCATTTTCAATAAGCGCTTATGATTTCCAGCTCAGGAAAGCTTATACTAACCATAGATGCATTCTGCTAACATGACTTAAAAAATGCAGGACTCGTGCATGTACAAGTTGACTGGTGCCTCTGTGCCATTTTGACCTCAGGAATGTGCACCGGCATTGGGAGGCAGCAAAAGGTCAGTCTGCCCCAATTCTATTTTTAGCATAATGTAATAATAAATAGTAATTTTATGACAATCGGGACAAATGGAGCTTCAGGTAGCACAAAGGTTGTAATAGGCACCGTCTGCATTACAACATTGAGTAGTCCCCAGAAAGCTGACAAACTGCTTTATGCCACTATTAAAGTGGAAGGAAACATAGAAACATAGAATTTGACGGCAGATAAGGACCGCTTGGCCCACCCAGTCTGCCCATTTCCCTACCTAATGGATAAGCTGCATATCCTGGTTAACCAGCAGCCTACTTCTTTCTACTCCCACCCCCTAGAATTGCCTTATGACTGTCCCATGCATGCTTGAATTCAACCACTGTTTTTGACTCCACAACCTCCTCCAGAAGGCCGTTCCATGCATCCACAACCCTTTCTGTGAAAAAATACTTCCTTAAATTACCTCTGAGCCACCCCCCATCTTCAAATTGTGCCCCCTTGTTCTTGCACACCTCTTTTTTTGAAAGATGCTACCCTCTTGGACTTTGTTGATTCCCTTGAGGTACTTGAAAGTTTCTATCATGTCCCCCCTCTCCCTCCTTTCCTCGAGGCTATACATATTAAGCTCCTTTAGTCTCTCTCCATAAGTCTTCTGGTGCAGATCCTGCACTATTTTAGTTGCCCTCCTCTGGACAGCTCCCATCTTGTCTATGTCCTTGCGGAGATTGGGTCTCCAGAACTGCACACAGTACTCCAGATGGGGTCTCACCAGCTGGCTGTACAGAGGGATAACAACTTCCTGTTTTCTACTGTGATGCCTCTCCCTATGCATCCCAGTATCCCCCCCAGCCCTCCTTACTGCTCTCTCACATTGCTTACCCACCTTTAAGTCATCTGATATGACTACCCCCAGGTCCCTTTCCATTTTTGTTGTTGTTAGTATCTCACCCCCCACTGTGTACTCTTCCCCTGGGTTTTTGTTTCCCAGGTGCATTACCTTGCACTTCTTAGCATTGAATCTAAGCTGCCATACATTTGACCATTTCTCTAACCTTGCCATGTCCCTTCTCATCCTTTGCACCCCACCTTGTGCATCAACTCTGCTGCAGATCTTTGTGTCATCTGCAAAGAGACATACTTTTCCTTCCAGTCCCTCTGCAATGTCGCTTATAAAGACATTGAAGAGGACCGGTCCTAATACTGAACCCTGGGTACCCCACTAGTAACCCCCCTTTCTTCAGAGTGGACTCCATTTACTATTACCCTCTGTGTCCTATTCTCCAGCCAATTCTTTACCCAGGCTATCATCTTGGGACCCACCCCCAGGCTGGCTAACTTGTATATTAATCTTTTGTGTGGGACTGTGTCAAATGCCTTGCTAAAGTCTAGGTAGGCCATGTCTACAGCCCCTCCGTGATCTACTACTTTGGTCACCCAGTCAAAGAAATCTATTAGATTTGTCTGGCATGACCTTCCTGCTGTGAATCCATGCTGCCTTGGGTCCTGTGCCCCTCTGGCCTCTAGGTACTTGACAATTCTTTCCTTCAGAAGTGATTCCATCATTTTCCCTATCACTGAGGTTAAACATTGCTGAGTCACTCAGATTCTGAGCGTCCATGAAAAGATCTTTCAGACAAGATGATTGGGCTTACCTGTTGCATCAGCAGTCCTGAAATACAAACATTTAAATGATCTGTAAATGAAATCAAAGCAGCAGCAGCCATTTCATGGGATGATGAGACCAAAAGTGATATCACTGAGGGGCAAGCTGTTTGTTACTAATTGCAGCTTGATCATCAATTACATCATTTTTAGCTCTGTTGCATTCCCAAGGTAGGGACAGTGTGTCCATTCCACTGGATCCCTTCTCCTGCAATCATAAGAACATACCTAATTGGGCATTTCTTGATGTTGCCATGAGACCTACTTGAAGGGGTCCCCACCTGTTGTTTGTCTCGTGGAAGCTGTCTGGGTGGAGTGTCTACTCTCCTGGGCACATTGTCTGGTCATGGTTGAGCCAACTGGCCTGAGTGTTGAGTTTCCCTGCTAGATGAACTGCAGTAATCCCGGCTAGGTTGTGCCGCACCCAGTTCAGCTGAGGGTGCCTCCACCATTAGCCTCTTACTGCTGGTACCTCGTTGTTTGGCTGTGCATGCCACTATTACCAGTAATCAGATCGGAGGAGGATCTTCTTCCTCCTAATGTGGCTGGCAAAGTGTTGCAGTGTCTGGTGTACTGCTTGCATCTCCAGAACGTTGATGGGGAAGCATGACTGTCTTGGATTATGTCCCTTGTGTTGTCCTGTGGCCCACTGTGGCTCCCCAGCCCAGCAGGCTGGCATACATGTCCATCACATTTATTTATGTGTTTATTTACTTGTTTGTTTTTGGTACCAGCTAAGATACACTAGGCACACACGTCTATTTTCAGGCATGACCTGTGAGAATTGCAGAGTAACAGCTGGAAAAACGTACAGCAGACAGTATACATAAATTGAGAGCAATTACATCAGGGGGTTACAATTAATAGACATCATGAACAGGCAGTAGAACAAACAACAAAATACAGTAGTTGGAGCAGTCGAAAATGTGCTTGCAAAAAAGAAAACACATGGTACAGGACATAGGGAAAATCAGTGATATCAACTTTCTTGGTGCAAGTACAGCAATACAGAGTGCAGTAACGTAGTATAAAAGACAATACACACTGGAGAAACTTGAGTGGAAGGTGCAACAGTGCTTGTGCAGCCAGTCCTGTGGTTTCTAGCAGGATCCTGGACCGAGAAGACATAGTGAGTTCTTTAGAGCCTTGCAGAAGATTTTAGGTAGAGGAAGTTCTGGTAGATAAGGGCATTGATTGCAAAAGTCAGTTTTCCCAAGCCAGTGGAGCACTGATGCTTAATGAGAGGCTGGGAATCCGTCGATCTTAGCAAGTATGTAGGGGACTGGTGCTGCAATATGCCTTGGTAGGGAAGGTGGGGAGCCTGTTCAAATTAGTTTGTCCACAAAATGGCCCAAAGCAAGAGATAGTTGGCCAGCAGGGGAAGGCCAGCTGGGACCATTATAGAGGAGGCAGTGATGTTTGAGCTACAGAGGGAGGCCAGGGCAAAGCGACACACATTATGGTGTGTTGTATCCCATCTGGAGAGAACAGTTTTGTTAGCACCCTGGGGTGCCAAAAGCCCATGCATGAGGCAGAAGTACACCTTGGGCTATAGACAGCTGGGCAGTTGGGGATAGGCAGTGTTTGACCCTAAAGGCCATGTGCGGTGTCAGTGGCTCAGTAGGTAGCACACTTGCCTCTGAGGCCGGGAGATCAGAGGGCTGTGGGTTCAGTTCCCACATCTGGCGCTTGGGTTAATATCCCAGTACTGACACTGTAGTGCAGCATGAGAAGGGTGCTGCACTTCTGAGGTGCCGTCCCTCGGATGAGATGTTAAACCGAGGTCCCATCTGCCTGGTTTGGTGGTAGTTCAGGTGGATGTTAAAGATCCCATGGCATTAATCGAAAAGAATAGGGGAATTTCCCCAGTGTCCTGGCCAAATTTCCCTCATTCACTAAAAATACCACCAACAGCTTAATCTGGTTCAAGGTCAGTTGGCATTCATCTGCATCCCCCTCCCCCGGGTTGTGCCTGAAAATAGGCAGGATTTGTCTAGTGCACTCACCCGGTCAACAAAAACTAAATAATAAAAATAAAATAAATGTGCAGCATTAACAGATTTGCAGACTGAGACATGAAGAAATCAAGGGAGGGGTTTAGCTATACTCCTTAGTATTTGAAACTGCTGACACCCTCAGGTGTGGATCCATCTTTACAGATGATGGAGAGTTTTAAGGGGGTAGCACAGAGTTTTGGCTTGGAACCAAAGAGCGTGGACTTGGTCTTTTCACTGTTTAAAATGGGCTCGTTTGCAAATAGCCAAGATCAAGTGATTGCGACGGCATCTGAGAGGGTTTTTGGATGGCATGAACAGTCTTGGCACTAAAGTACAGGAAAAGATCGTAAGCATACAACAGTGAGCTACAGCATGTAACATAAGGGGGCTCACTGATGTAATCATAGAAAAGGAGTGGGCCTAGGATTGACCCCTTGGGAACCCTATCGCTAATGTCAGCAAGGCTGTAGGTAGCAGAGTGGACGTGAACTTGCTCTGTTTAGTTGTGTTGCACTTGCAGAGGGGCTGCATTCCAAAGTTCTGCTGTCTTAATTTAATTTGCAGATTATTTTAGTTATTTATAGCTTAGGACTCCTAATACCTTCAGGTAAGCCCAGTACCTTGTTTAAAAGAACTTCTCATGTGCTTTCAGAATTTAAATGACCCTCCAACATTTTTGTTCCCTTTAAGAGGTCAGATAACACATTTGCTTCCGTTTTAGTCTGTGTTCCATTGTTTAGGTGAAGGGGGAACCCGCATCAATGTAGAAGTTCTTTTTGTAGCCCAGATAAATCTGTTTAAAACATGTATTGACCACACCAGTAGCTGCTGTAGAACTAAAGACACAGATTGTCCCCCTTCCTTTGTAACTGAGTGGGATTCGTATTATAAATCTCTTACATAAAAAGTGATATCATTAATGGGGAAGTGTAGAGGTATTATGCAGTGCTGACACTACTTTGGCTACATGTACAGTCTATATATCATTTTAAATAGATTTCCCTGGTTTACAGTGGGACATGCTTCAGCTACAAGCATGGCCTTTGTTTCATTTAAAATAGATGTCCCTGATCTACAGGGGGACAGTCTGAAGCTACAGACATGGCCTATATTTCATTTTAAGTAGCGTTCCCTAATCTACAGTGGAACATTTTTCAGCTACAGGTATGGCCTTTGTTTCATTAAAATAGATTTCCCTGGTCTACAGTGGGGCAGGCACAGGGTCATTCTGCCAAAAGCAAAAACCGCGTGGCAGCCAGTGCCGCAAGCAAAAGGGCGTGCGCTACAATATCGGGTCAAACACCGACCCAACACAAACAGCACACACCCTTTAAAACAATGGGCTTTGTGTTTTTGTGGGGGGCTTCACACACTGCACCCCCCCCGACATGGGGGGCTTTGCCCCTTGCCCCTCCACACCCCCCGGAATTATTATAACAAACTCCGGGGGGGGGTGGACTTTGGGGGTGGGGAGTAACTCAGGAGAGGGGAAAGTTTATTTAAAAAAAAAATAAATAAAAGTTGCAGCAGACCTGGTAGGAACTGAACCATGGTCCCAGGTCTCCGTTTTTACAGTGTGCTGGTGCCTTAGCCATTCCACCACAGGAGCAGCTCGATCAGCACCCCCACACGTGGCAACCTGATACTTCTGCATTTCAGTGTGCAGCGACAGTGGTAGCGGTAATTCCCTACCACTGTTCTACCCCTGTCGCTGTTATTCCAGGCGTGCTGTACACAGCGCGGTTAATACTGTGCTGTCTTTCTTGCGCAGTATTGGCCCGGTACCAGTGGGGCATTTCCCTAGTGGTGCCCATTTAAGATACTGGTACAGTTTTCTTGTTTAACTTTCTGTTGTGGAGATCTAATAAGAACTTAGTTTCTTTAAGTTCTTACAGTTTTGCAGGATTTCATGATAGCTGAGTACATACATTGATACATATTGTCATTTGCAGATATGTGCGTAACACTATCACTGGATTTGAGATATTCCTACCTGTTTAATAGCCCATGGTTTACTAGCGTTTGAAACAGAGACACATCTCCTATAGGCATGCAGTAAACTCTTAAAAATCCGTTGGAAGCAGCAAGTTTCAGTTGGTCCGCTAGTTTATTCCATTCGCTAGGTGTCGAGTAAACAGAGACATTGACCAACGTCTTTCTTCATCCTGGATGCATTGTAATTGGTAGTTTCTGGGGAGTTCAACCCATAGCTCCTCTCTGTGGCAGTGAAGTAAGGGTTGTGGTAGTTGGGGCGGGGGGAGAACCACAGGTGTATATAAATAAGAAACTGGTCCAGTGGCATGTCCATGCCTCTCTGGGCTCATCCAGCATAGACTGTCATAAAGTATGCGGTGGTGTATGTTTCGATTGTTTGTGGCGGGATGGGCCTGTACAGCTTAAAATGTGTCCACCTGTGTAAGGAGTGTCTTGTTAGACAGTATCTCCATAATCAAAGCTGTGACATCACACCTTGTTGCCATGGAAATAATTATCATGTCACACGCAGATGAATATGACTTCATAACAGGAAATGCAGCAGGAACTGATCATGTCTGAAGGGCAAAGAGACTATTCCCTTGCACATATCTTCAGTATTGAAGAATGGGGATGTCCAGAAGTACAAATTTGTTTGGAATTTTAAGGGATTTGAGTCCTGTTGATATCAGCTGTAACTTATTTGCAGAAAGTTGCAAAATCACATTAAATATCAAGATAAACACCTTATAGTGTGGATAGGAGAACTGGTTTGGATTAGCTCAGAGTCTTGCAAATCCTTTGCCATTTTTGCAAAACAACTGTATCAGAACCTTTTTTTTCAAGTTTTGAAAGGGTTCTGATAAATTTTGAACAGTAATTTGGGAGTTTAAAAAAATTCCCCAGCAGGTCTTTATCTAGACCAAAGACTAGAGGTGGAGAAAGCACCCAGTGACCAAGATCTGTATTAAGTGGACATACTTATAGTGGTGTTACACAGAGGGTACTAACTAGCTAGACAGCACTAGTTGTATTTACTGTAGTACCACTTACATTGTTTTAGATTCCTTTCCCTTCACTGGCAAGAGTTAATGCGTGGAAAAGGATGGTTAAAGAAGAATCAGTATCAGAAGTTTTATTTGATCATCTCTGTTAAAAGACCTTTTTAACTCCTCCCTTCAGTTGGGGTGGGTGCCTCAAGACTGGAGGTTGGCCCATATCGTGGCTTGCAACAGGAGCCGGAAAACTATAGGCTATAGCCTGACGTCGGTAGTGGGCAAAGTGATAGAGGTCATTTTGAAAGAGAGGCTGGAGGGGGTTCTGAAGGCACGGGGCCACCTAGATAATCACCAGCATGGCTTTCTTAAAGGCAGATCATGTCAGACCAGCCTGGTGGAGTTCTATGAAGGGGTGATGAGTGCGCTGGATCAGGGCAGACCAGTGGATGTTCCCTTTCTAGACTTCAGCAGGGCATTTGACTCTGTGCCGCATCCGGGGCTGCTGGGGAAGCTGGGGATATGGAGGTAGGGGGACAGATGGTCAGGTGGATAGGAAACTGGCTAGCGGGGCGTGTACAGAAGGTGACGGTTGGGGGGAGGTCTCATCCCCCAGGAGAGTCCTTAGCGGGGTCCCTCAGGGATCAGTACTGGGCCCGCTCCTGTTTAACACCTATATCTCAGACATCAGAGGTGGTATCAGGAGCGGGATGAGCCTCTTTGTTGATGACTCGAAGCTGTGGCAGTGGTGGATGGAGAGGAGGGGAGGATGGCCCTCCAGGAGGACCTGGAGACTCTGGAGAGGTGGTCACGCGCCTCCAAAGTTTAATACTAGGAAATGCAGGGTTCTTCACCTGGGGCCAAAAACCTGGTTTATGTATACACCTTGGGGAGAGACACTGCAGGTTTCTAGGGGGGAGGAGGACCTCGGAGTGGTGGTGGATGCCAAAATGAATAACTTGGAGCAGTGTAGAAGGGCTGTAACCCAAGCAAATAAAATGCTGGGGTGCATAGCCAGTGGGATAACCTCAAGGAGTCAAGAGGTGCTCCTTCTGCTGTATAATTGCCTGGTTAGACCATGCCTTGAATATTGTGTGTAGCTTTGGTGTAATTACTTAAAGAGGGATATTGCTCTTCTGGAGAGGGTCCAGAGGATGGCTACCAGGATGATACAAGTTCTAGGAGAAAGGCCTTATGGGGAAAGACTGGAGGAGCTCAACCTGTACTCGCTGGAGGAGAGGAGGAACAGAGGGGATAGGATTGAGGTCTTCAAATATCTCAAGGGAATAGATAGGGTAAGCCTAGAGGGGCTGCTTCAGCTGAGTGAAGTAGGGGCCACCAGGGGACACTTAATGATGCTGGTCGGGTGGGAGACTGGGGGAAAACAGAGATGCGACTTCACTGAGAGGGTGGTGGAGCCCTGGAATGTGCTGCCCATGGAGCTGGTGGTTGTTACAACTGTGGAGGGGTTCAAGAAAGGCTGGGATAAGTATAGGGGGAGGGTGCATTCCAGAGCCCCGTTGGGGGCTGAGGGTGGGGAAGCTATAACGGTGCCTGGGTAGACACTGATCCCCAAGCAGACGCGATAGACCATAGGGCCTACTCTGCTGGCTTTTTAGTTTGTTAGTATATTACAAAATCATGTAAGTAAATTCCAAGTCAAGACAAATAGTCATACAGACAATCACAAAACAAATTGAGAGCAATTATATTACATCAGGGGGACAGGTGCACGTTTTCATGATTCTCAGTTTTAATTGTTTCCTTTAAGAACATGGTTTTAGCCTTAGGGGCAAATATATCCTATATGACTTAAGTATAAAAATTAAAAATATTCTGCGGAGGCAGGAATACATTTTTCAGCATAATACCTAGCCATTTATCTCTAGGGTTTGCGTACAAAAGATGGGGGAAAAAAATACATGATCCATGCCCCCAGTTATCTCCAAGTTGCAGTTACATAATCTAGCCTTCCTAGTGTTTGGACAAAGTTTACAGTGAACATCAAGAGAATTTGTTTTATGAATGTTAAACCTTAGTGCAGTGACCATTTTTCTCAGTATAGGATCAGAGATGTTGCCCAAATATCATTCAAATGTATGGGTTGTTTTAATTTCCAGTAACAAAGGACTGAACTCAGTATTAGAAGGGTTTTCAAGATCTGCTTGCCTAGCTGTACTGGAAAGTCTATTTTTTAAAAGTGGGGCACAGTTTCTGGAAGTAATATCTTTAAATTCACTGTCAATTCAGCTCACTTGATTTGTAAAACAGGTGCTATTCCAAAAGATCATAGCGCCTTTACAATTTAAAACATTAAACAATAAAAAAGTAATCCCAGCCAAATAGCATTACTAAGCAGAATCACCAAAAGCAAATTCAAGTAAGTATGTTTTCAGAGCTACTTTAAAGCTCTCCACAGTCAGGCACTCTCGTATCCGATGAGGAGTAGAGCGTTTCAAAGGATAATCCCAAAGATAATTAAATCTAACCAAGTATAACATATCTTTATACTCATTAACCTTAGCATAATAATATTACAGGCTAAGAAATCTCACTTTTTCTTGTGACATACAACCAGTAAACTAGTTAGGAGTGTTTTCTGTATATTTAACCAAAAGCTTAACATCATTGATGCCACCAAAGTAGCTAAAGATATTTCCCCCAGTTCTGCTCGAACAGCACTGGCAGGGATGGCATGAGGAAGTCCAGGCAGATTGCAATAAAAATCCATAAACCGCTTTTGTAGGATGTCAGATTTTTCTTCTTCATTTAGCTTTTTCTCCATTCTAGTCGGCACAGGCAGGCTCTCAACCCTGTCCCTGCATCCTCTCATCTGGCATCTCATCTGTCCTGTATCTTTGTCCCAGGATCCCCATGTATTGCCCCGCCCCCTTGGTGGGGCCAGGAAGGGGAGGGCTGTCCTCCCCCCACTCAGAGAGCCACATTTACACTGGGGCAGAGACTGGGTGATGGCAGGGGATGAAGGTAGGTGGGCAGGGCTTCATGTGTCCCATGCCAACCATTTTTCCATTTTCTCCCTTCCCCATTGCTTTAGAGCGCATGTCAGTGTGCGCACACTGCGGAGTCCTGCTGTCCCCTCAGGCCTCCACCTGGTGGCAGTCATTCAGCGGGAATGCCAATCCAGCCTCGTCAGGAGAGCTGTCCTCCGGACGCTCGATCCTCTCCCTTCCCAGCCGACACCGTGCAGCCCATGCTCACCACCGAACATGGCTTGCCGGTGTGGCAGGAGGTAGGGTGCCAGCACCTCAACTCTCCATGCCACTAGGCTGGTGGATGTCTAAAATGTCATGCCTTCAAATCTCTGAGTTATAGGTAAGTTAACTAATGGCTTTGGCATTACAGGCTAAAATGGCAGTTTTACTGCACTAACACATGTAACATTAAATGTTTTAAGGCCTGCCAGAGTCTTTTTTTTTTTTATTTAGTTGTTTAACCAGGTATAGCACACTAAGCTGAAAGCTTTTTTACAGGAGCGACCTGGGAGCACAAGGAGGTTAAGTGATTTGCTCAGGGTCACACAGTATGCAAGTGGAAGCTGTGGGATTCAAACCCAGGTCTGGCCTGCTGGATGTCACCAAATTTGCAGCTCAGAGCCTTAGACCACTGCGCTATACTGCCTCCTAGTCTGTGAAACCTTTGCTTTTATTGATTTTTTCATGTGCCTCCCACCCAAATTTACTGGAGAAAATTCAAGATATAGATAGGCGTCACTTTCTTCAACGTCTGCTTTTTGATTAAACGGTTAAAACAGTTGTTGGTAGTTTAAACTGAAAAACAGTTTTTGTACTTTAAACTAAAAGGTTCTGAAAGTTGTTTTATTTTATAGTTCACATTTTTTATGTATTTTAGACAATGTAGAACACAGCATACAGTATCAACTGTGAACACAAAGAACAAGGAAACAGAGTTGTGCTAGCTAGAGAGTATGTAGCACTAGTGAATTACATTATTTATTTGGGGCCATTTAACATACAGACCGCAGGAAATATGGCATAGAATTCATATTAAAACAGAGAGATTAAAGTGCAGTGCTTAATAAGAAAGAAGCCCAGGAGTGTGGAGCAACACACCAGTTACCTTCTTGGCATCATCCATCATTTCAAGGCACAAAAGAGCTATGATGTTCCATTATGTTCAGAACCCATTTCTGCTATTTATTTCAAAACTGGGGTTCAGGACTTCTGAGAGATGATGTTAATCATGCCATTAAGTAAATAGAGTTAAAGGAAAACTACACCCAAAACTTGAAAAAATATATGTTATGCAGAGTGTTTTAATTTGTACGTGAAGTTCTAGTGTTTCCTTCCCTCTGACTGGTATTAGGAGTTTTTCCTAAATTAGCCTGCTAGCTTGAGGGTAGTTTTATGACCCCTGGAGATCACCATATCAAATCGTTTTATTGCATTTCTTTGTCCTACAGTGCACCTTGTTTCATGTAATGGTGATGTAGCAGAGCCCATAAATCCAGCAGAAAGCATTTCATTACAATCAGTTCACAACAACAGAGATGGCTATATTTTAAAATCTGTAGAATTCAGCTTGGTGACCACCCTCATTCTAAAGGTTTTACTGTCCTGAAAAACTTTGCTGCTGGTAATTTTTGTGCAGCTTGTAAAGCTTCCAAGATATTTAGTTTGTTTGGCATGCGTGTGCTGAATGTTGGGTCTCTCTTACATCACAGTCACATGAGACAAAATGCACTGTGGGAACCAGAAATACAATTACACTATCAGGTATGGAGATCCCCAGGGGTCGTAAAACTAGCATAAAGCTAGCAGGCTAATTTGGGAAAAACTCCTAATACCAGTCAGAGGGAAGAAAATACTAGAACTTCACATACAAATGAAAACACTCTGCACAACATATATTTTTTCAGGTTTTGGGTGTAGTTTTCCTTTAACTATCAGTCTCCGCTGAGCAACTTTTAGCAGTTTAGTCTGGAGCCACTTTCTAGTGACTGCCTTTTTTGCATCTGAGAGGCAGGGAAGGAGAATTGTGTGGTAAGGAATGCTGACTCCTGGTGGAGTTCTTAATATAATCAGTCCAGGTGAGAGGAGGTCAGACTCATCAAACAGAGACCGAAACTGAGTCTGCATTGACACCCAGAACTCTGTTAGAACTGGGTAGCCCCAACATGTGTGTGCCTGACCTACATCTCTGACTCCACATTGGTTCCAACATTTCTTTTACGCAGGTCCCATAAGTTTGGCTTGCATTTTTGAGATCCTAAAACAATGAGAACAGGGTTCTGAAAGTTTTGATAAGGTGCAGAGAACTACCAGAACCTTTTAGAATATCACAACCTTTGTGGTTCTCCTGTCCCCTTCCTTATAGTCGATTCTTTGAGTGGCACCCTGTTCGCATCGCATGCTGGTGTGACTTCCTCTGACCCCTGAATGAAGCCGAGGATCTGCACTACCATATTCTGCGTTAGCTGCAACCATCAATCTGGCTACAGGGTTGGCCTACTGGAGAGCATATTTCAGTATTCCAGACATAAGAAAACTAATGTCTGTGCCTGCAGTCTCAGATCTCTAGGTTTCAGGAAAGGGCACAACATGGCTATACTCTTTAAATGATATTAAAGTACAGGCCTTGACTACAGCAGAAACTGCAGGGTCAGTCTTTTGTTAATGGCTACTCCCAGGTTTTTAACCGCTTTCCCCAGCCTCCAGTTAAACTCCATCAAAGATGGGCAACCTAAGGCTTCCTTTACGGTAGGAAATTGTCGATCCGTACCCACTAGTAACAGCTGCATAATACTTGGATTTAGAATTAATCAACTGGATGCCATCCAGTCCTTTATTTCTGCCAAAAATTGTTTGGGAAGTATTACTGAATGATCTCTGGTCAGGCATTAAGGAAAGATACAGCTGAGTATCATCAGGATAGCAATGATACCCAATACTGTACTTCCTGCTAATCTCCCCCAAACATGAAGCTTTCAAATACATTAGATCTTGTCCCTGTGGTGGTGCTTTGGTGTTTTGGAAACAAAATCTATACTAGTACAAACTATGTATTAATTTAAAAATTGTGTGGCCTGGCATACGCAAGAGTGGCTTTGCTGACATTTTTCAACAGCTATTTTCTGTTTACATAAGTACTGTATGGAACCAGAGATGTTTCGCAGATAATGTAATAGCATGTTTTGTAAAAATATGTCACAGAAAAGTTTTCAGCAAAATGGATTGGTCATAATTGCAGTGTGTAAGGTGTTTTCTGATGGACGTGGAGGTATATCGACCTATGAAAAGTGAATTTGTAAAACCAACATTAAAAATGAGCAAGCAAATGTTCTTTGAAAGAAATAAATGTAAAGCAAGCAAGTTGTAGGTAGCTGAAAACAAGGTAGGTGCGTACGCATAGGTGTGAAGAAAATATTTTGCAGATTCAACTGGACAACAAGCATTTCACAAAAATATGTCAGCGAATGAGACAAAGCGGATGTTTCACAGCATTGTTCAAAACATGTTCTGCTAAATGTGGAGGTGTATTCATTACATTTGACAGCAGACAAGTGAAGTGTTTGTGTGAATAGTAACAATAGAGCAGTTTAGTGTTTTTGTAAAAAAAAAATACATGCATCTGAAGAAGCAAAGGAGGTACATGAGCAGAAGTGTGAAGAAAAACATGTTCACAGTAGTACTGGATGAAAAAAGCTTTTGCAAAAATGTGCTGCAGATATAGTGTTGGATAAAACGAAAATGTATTTTCAGCAGTGTGCAAACCTGCTTGGGGGGAATGCACTTGATGCCAGGGGATGACTGGGCTGGGTCTGAGAGCAGTTTGGGGGGGGGGGCTGCTTCAGAATATCTGTGACTGCTTTGCACAGGGTGAGTACAGGCATGGGGTGGCACTGTACTGCAGGGACTGTTTCTATTAAAAATATTGGGATGGCACTGACAATACAAAGTTGTGTGAATATGTTGTCATACATATTTTTTTTTAAATAGGAGTTTTTAGGCTGGCCCGTTGCTGGCGCAGCGGTGGGATTTCCGCTTGCGGCGGCGACCCGGGTTGGGGAGCGGATCCGCGGGTGCAGTCGGAAACTGGGGGAATAGGATCGGCGTCCGATGGATGGCTCTGCTACCTGAGGAGGTGCGGGTAAGCCTCGGCGTGGGAGACCCCTGGTGAGACCAGGGGTTCAGCGCTGGCCGGTGCTCGAGCATGGGGGATGGAGGCGGGCGGACGCTGGCGTCATTGCACGTCCCGCCTCCTCTAGGGAGAAAAAACCGGAGGAAAAAGATGGAGGGCAGGACCGCCCGATCGATGAAGCCCTCCCGGAGGCCTTACATAGCTGCCGCCACTGCAGGACCCGACTGGAAGTATAGTTCCCAGGACCCGCGAAGGTGGCCAGCGGCCCTGCCACCAGGGGTAAGCCGGGGGTGACCGAGGGTCTCAGCAGCAGTGGCGACGGGCGGAGGTCTCTGGGGCCGTGACCAGGGTGGACGAGCTCGTGGCCCTGTGGGAAAAAGAAAAAAAAGGAGTTTTGTTGCCATAATTTTACGTTAATCCATCAGTTATGATTTAAGCCGAGAGCATCAAAAGGAGGAAAATGTGAGGTAAAGTCCCCCGAGTCTTGGTCAATCTGTGGCATAGTGTTTCACCATGTTTGAATGATGACGCGCTGCAGTGTTGGTGTTGCCAAACCTAAGCACTCTCTTTTCTGGCACAGAGAAATACACCCAGGCCCGTGCTTGAAGAAAGGGTGCCAACATTTGGGTAACACCAACTCTGAATTGCACAGTTGTTCAAACCCCAAGAAACCTCACACCACAGATTCATCAAGACTTAGGGGACTGTTTCCCTTAACATCATATTTCCCTCACATTTCTGTGCTTTGGATGCTTTGTACTTAAACCCTATCTGATGTGTTTACATGTTTCTTTCATTTATGTAATATACGTGAATGAGTGTGTGAATCAGTTTGTTATGTCATTCGCTACTTGGCATTGGACAGGTACAGTACTCATTGATATTTCCTAGATGAGGAAAGTCTCCTAATTTCACTAAAGATCTTGTTTTTGCAGGAGTATCATTAGATAATGATGAGGCAGTAATAATTATCCTCATAAAAGCATGTCAACGCATAAATTACAATAACAACCAGTTAAAAAGGACTCGGTACATTACTTGCAGCTTTATGAAAAGCACTAGGAAGATGAAAGCTATCCAGACCGTTCAGTACCAGTCAGCATACTAATGAGTTATTAAGCAAGACATTCTTGAAACATGGGGTTTTTAATATGGTCTCTGCCAAGTCAGCTGCTTTCTGTTTAATCTCTTCCAGCTCTAAAAGTGTGTAGAAGCAGGAACCCCTCTGTAACTGAGATGCTGCATTTCATTTGTGTTACCTTGGGTAAACATATTACGGATCAAGAAACATTTATTTCAGTTAGCTGTTGACATCTTCAGCTGTTACCTCAGTGTTGTTATATTACTCTGCAACTCACAGGGGTGGTCTGATAATTAGGGTAGAATCTTTGGGTAAAATCTTTTACAAATAACTTTATTTGAAGAAAGAAAAGTAATAACAATAGGAGATGCTAAGAAATAGAAAATTCCTACCTTATAATAAACATCTCCTGGGCTGTGTGGTAAATCAAACCTATGCTACACTTATTTCAGTCGGCTGTTACAGAGCAGTGCTTTGCTTATGCAATCTCCAGGAACAACAAAGGACGTTGATACTCGCTGAAGCATGACAGACCTAGGCAGGCTGTTGTGCATTGTGTATAGAACCATAAATAAGCAGGCTATTATACCAGTAGATTGGTTGCTACTGTAACAGAAATTTTTGGCACTTAATGTTTCCAAGGTAGCAACACATGTGACAGTAAAATGCTAAACCTATACATTTTATTGTGTTTTAGACTGCCCTTTTTCTCCTCCTCTCTTGTAAGATGCCACCCCACCCCCGACCCCCGGACGGTTTTGAATCTGCGTTAGCACTGTGTTCAAGACTTGAAATAACTAAGGAACTGTTCCTTTAAAAATTGGTGCCCCCAAATGTTTTCATCAGTATTCTTTGCTGTTTCTGAATATTGATTGTTTTAACATCGATTACAGACACTTAACAGGTCACCTGGAGTTCAGAAAACGGCTTTTTTACAGAAAGGGTGGTGGATGCATGGAACGGCCTACCTCAGGAAGTGGTGGATATGAATACAGTGCAGGGCTTCAAACAGGCATAGGATAGGCATAAGGGAGCAATACAGAGGAAGTATGAATAGATAGGCCATTGACAGAGTACAAGCCGATGGCACATTCATAAGGTAGAAAAAATGGGCAGACTGGATGGGCCTTGCAGTCCTTATCTGCCATCAACTTCTATGTTTCTGTGTTTAGAATACTGAGGGCTACCTGTGAACAGCCTGTATGGGGGATACTTTAATTATTCCAACTCTTAATTCAAATGCTAATACACACTTAAAACTGGGGAAGGGCATCTTAAAACATATTGTATAAAAAGAAGGACAGAATAAAAAGGTACAGGTTCAAAACTGCGACTGCATATGCCATGTCACTGCCTTAAACTGACAACGCCAACAGGAAGTGCTTGTCAACGAGAGTTTTCTTTCAGTGTCTTTACCTGTATAAAGACATTTAAACAAAATTCATTATAGGCTGGAAAAAAGTAGAGCATCAGTAAACAATCTGTTGCTTTGGAGTTATAAAAGTAGTTTGTGGTGAAAAAGAAAGTTTTAATCTTTTTAACTAAAGGGAAGGTTGAAAGACATGGATTTAATGTAAATCTGGATACAGGGTAAGGGTGGGTTCAGGATTATATTTTTCTGTTCTAAAGTCTGGATTTACTGTAGCATATGTGATTGGATAAGTAATGTATGTGTTTAAAGTAAGGACATTTCTTCGAGATCAGTAAATCCTCAATATAAAAGAAAGAGTAAATCCTGGTAATTGCATAAATCCGAGACCAGTGGATTCTGTATTGTCTATCTCAGGTTATAGATACAATATCTCTATTGAGCCATGCTGGTAAGGTCCATGAAAGACTTTGCTTCTGTACAAAACACAAAATACGCATTACACAAACAAAGAACTGCCATGGGCATTCTTATGCACTTCCTTTGTAAAGTAGATACCAAATGATGGCCTGTTTCTGCCTTTGCGGGCTTTTTTTTTTTATTTCTGTTGTTTCTAGGAAACATCACTTGTAAATGCCAGATAATGAGCATTTCCTGGTTTTATAATGCCAGGTAATGAGCCTGTCCCTGTTTTATAATGCCAGATGATGAACATTTCCCGGTTTTATAATGCCAGATAATGAGCATTTCCCGGTTTTATAATGCCAGAGAATAAGCATTTCCCTGTTTTATAATGCTAGATGATGACCATTTCCCGGTTTTATAACGCCAGATAATGAGCATTTCCCTGTTTTATAATGCCAGATGATGAACATTTCCTGGTTTTATAACGCCAGATAATGAGCATTTCCCTGTTTTATAATGCCAGGTAATGAGCATTTCCTGGTTTTATAACGCCAGATAATGAGCATTTCCCTGTTTTATAATGCCAGGTAATGAGCATTTCCCTGTTTTATAATGCCAGATAATGAGCATTTCCCTGTTTTATAATGCCAGGTAATGAGCATTTCCCGGTTTTATAATGCCAGGTAATGAGCATTTCCTGGTTTTATAATGCCAGGTAATGAGCATTTCCCTGTTTTATAAAGCCAGATAATGAGCATTTCCCGGTTTTATAATGCCAGGTAATGAGCATTTCCCGGTTTTATAATGCCAGATAATGAGCAATTCCCTGTTTTATAATGCCAGATAATAAGCATTTCCCTTGTTTTACAAAGGAATCTTGTTTCACAGTGATTTGCATCATGGCCACCCTATTATCAGGATTCCATCTTAGAAAAAACTCAAACCCGTATAACCAGTAAATCAACTTCAGGATTTTAAATTAACACTGTGCTCCACGATGTAGATTTAACATCTCGTAAAAGTTGTAAAACCTAACTGCACTTATCTGAACAAGCCCTGTCACACTTACTAACTTGGTTACTCAGTAACATAATCTAGGATGGAAAGGAACTCTTGGGTCTACCATGTCTGCCCTCTGCTTCATAAGCAGATATGAATACAGTAAGTATTCTGTGCTATGATGTACTAATTTAAAAGGGTTCCCTACCTACTCTACTATTCAGAGTATCCGGTAATTCCAGGTAAGGAAACATTTATCCAGTGTTACCTTGAAGGCCTGTACTGTCTTCATGTCCAACTTCCATTGGTAGGCTGTTTTTAAGCAATAAGGCATGACCAGGTGTTAGATTAACAGTCTGTTAATCACCCCCTAGGGGTGTAATGTAGCACAAGGTGCAGCCGAGTGCCATATTGCCCTGGGGGGTGATTGACTGTTAATCTAACTCCTGGGAGTGCCTTATTGCTATTATAAAAATTATTCCAAAAGAAAAGTGTTAAAAGTATACTTTTTCAATGTTTTCCTCTTTTAGAGGGAGATTTTTAATAAAATAGTTCTTCCACCACCAGTTTAAAAATGCTGGTTCAAAATCAGACTGCATTATTTCAGTCATTCAGCAGTGCTAGAGGATGGAATGCTGATATGAAGAATCCATGTGCCATGGTGATCAGGCTGTACATGACAGTGTAACAGGGATTAATGTAAGGCTGTTAGAATCCTAACAGCCAATCAGATTGCAGCATTTCTGAGACCCTTTTTATTATATAGGTTAACCACCCTTTGGGAAGTGCTTCCTAATATTATCCCTGAATCGGACCACATCTGAGCTTCACAGCGTGTCCCTGTGTCCTGCTGGAGGGTACCAGGTCAGTCATCTGTGTTTCATCTTGTCGATACCCGTCAGTATGCAGAAGACTGAGCTCATGTACCCTTTCAGCCTCCTTTTCGCACGCCACCGTAAACATGTTAAGGGTCACCAACCTCTCATACCTTTTGTCTTCCACACTGCTAATCATTTTGCTGGCCTGCATTTCACTCTCTCGACTGTCCAGCTATTCTTCTTGTATTGAGGAGCCCAGAACTAGGTACCTTACTTCAGGTGGGGCCACACCGGCGGGGGGGGGCTTCTCATGAGGCAGGATCACTTCCCCTTCCCCTTCCCTGCTGATCACCTTGCTTTTAATGCACCCTAGCATTCTGCTGGTCCTCTTGACAGTGGCTGCATGCTGGATTCCATGGTTCAGTCCCATGTCTGTTAGGAACCGGAGCCTAGATCTGTTTTGTCCTCCACTGCATCAAGACGAACTCCATCCACACAGTGCAGCACCACCTTGCATTTGATTACAGTGAATCTGATGTTTCAGGAATCTGACCAGTCTCTCTCAGTGTGTTGTGGTCCTCATATCAGCACTACCAGAGCAAACATAATATCGAGCTAGAAGTGTAGTTAAAATTCAGATATGTCCTGATTTGTCTGTCCCTGTTCATTAATAGTATATGGTTAATTGTTGTTGTGTATGGATTTCCATACACTCAGAACCCTTGTGCATGGGCAAACGTTGCTATGCATAGTTCAAAGGTCATATGAAATAATTTCAATCCTATGAAAATACAGCCTTGTGTATTGTTGCTCATGCATTATTCTCTATTTACTAAGGGTATATGCATAATAAAAAAAGGTGATCTGGACTGTCAAACCTCCTGAAATTCCTACAGCTTCAGGAAAAAAACTGGTGCAAGTGGGTCTCCACATGCGGAGCCACAGTTTTTCCCGCAGCTGCTATATTCTTATAGGTGGAGCCAGTTTACAACCAGCTCCACAATTTACGGCAGCTTGAGGCCGTTTTTTCAGCGCAGCTGGTGGGACCAAACGTAACATTCCCTTGTAGCTGTGCAATCTGAAAGTACAACTCTACACAGATGCGGAGATTTCGTCCTGCAGCAGGGGCTGTGACATGGGACTTAGTCCCTGAAGGATTTGAAAATCTAGCCCCGGTTTCTTGGTCACTTGCTCTTCACCTGCTCTGGTTGCCTCTCTACATTTGTCATTAGAAGCCTTTTGTTTGTGAGCTCACAGTCATATCTACAGCAACCAACTGTGATGTCATAAGCAGAAGCTTAAACCCTCATTTGTAGAAAAGCTCCCAGAGCAGATGAAAAGCAAGGGACAAAGATCATGCATTTATTCAGATTTCATATGTATTGCAATGAAGTGTGAGAGGAAGGGTAGAAAATGAAATACAAGCTACAGTTTTGTGACAGCTCATCATATTTTCACAAAGCTGTCCCTATGACATCAGAGCACTTTAAGGAGGCTTTACGGTTTTACAGAAAAAAAAAAAACTGTGTCATGAGCATGCAGTTTCAAAAAATTGCCCCATAACATGAATTTGCGGTCCTTTTTTTATTTATTACTGAAGGTATTTTCATTAAAACGTGATCTCTTCCCCTTAGAATTCATGTGTTCCTGTTGCTTATTTCTGCCCTGAAGTGATAATTCTTTGCTAATGACATCGCAACCTGCAGGAAGACGAGGGATGGGATCCACAAGCCCCGAGTCCTAGAAATAAATATGTACAGAAGTGGGAGGTGCCTGCACACAGTTTGGCAAAATACATCTTAAGTACAAAGGGCACTGCTGCGCAGACTTACTCACCCTGAATCTCTTTTATTGCACATAGATAGGAATCATATCAGTCCCTAACATGATTGCGTGCCTACCGTTTGTGCTTGTAGTCGCCATTTTGTCAGAGTGGGTGACAGTATTCAGCTGTATTGCTAAAAATTAAAGACAAATTCTAAATGAATGGAGTCTGGTTTAAAGACTCCTATTTCAAAGCATTTCTCAAACTAAATAAATAGGATTCACCAGCTGTATATATATTTTCTGTTTTCTACAAGAATAGGTGAAGTAAAATCTTTAGCAATTTATTGTAGTCATTCAGAGTCCTCGTTACAAATGAAAGTTCATATGGCAGTGTGCTGCATCTTTTGTTACTGGATATTACACTAATATTTGCTAGAACAAGAGGCAGTGTGATTTATGGGATAGATCAAAGTACTGTGAGGCCAGAGTTCCCTCTTAAAATATCCCAGCTTAGCCACCGTCTCAGTGTGCGAGTCAGGGTAAGTCAGCTGACTTTGTACTGCAAGTGAGACGTTATATCTCATTTGGGTTGTCCTTGACGAATAACTTCCAGAATAAAAAAAATAATAATTAAATGTCATTCTGTTAACCTCACAATATCAGCATGAGAGCCACTGAATTTTGTTTGATACTCTTGATCAGAGGAGCAAGAAGTGCCCTTCAGCAGCTGAATGAGTTAAGTCTACTACTGGCAAAAATGCAGATGCTTTATAAAAGTTGCGTTTACTAGTTTTAGGATACCATGTGTACGTGATGTTTGTATCAGTGCTGGTTCTAAGGCCTGCTAATCCTGTCATGCTGATAACTCATTGTACAGTAGTGCCTCTGTTAATGTGTTCAGCAGAGCATGACGGGGGCTATTTAGGGAGGGGTCCTTAATTGGGAGAAGATACACAAATGTGCAGTGTGCAGACTGGCTCAAGTTGAACCTTTGCAGCAGCTGATCAGGTCATACAAATGTCTTTAAATATAAGTGTTGAAGACAGAGTCTTTTTGCAAGTGAAATTCTTTTATATATTTATTTTCTGTTAAATAACCGAATTGAAATGCAACATCTCATTTTTAGTGGGGTCCTTATTTAATCCGATCCAAACACAGGGATGTCCGGTGATATGCTCAAGGTTTTACAGTGAGCCAAAGGTTTTTATGGGATTCAAACTTGGGAACTTTTTGTTTATAGTTCTAGGCTTTTGCCTTCATTTCTATTTGTCTGGTTTTGTGTAGATTTTCCTTATTTCTTTGTGGTTTAAAGTGGCAGTTGTTTTCCTTGTAAACTGTCTTGTTTGTTTGTAAAAGTTTAATCTTGAATATTTTTCCAAGAAATGGATAGCCCAATTGAGCAAACTCATTAGTCTTCTGTTACAGACTAGTTAAATAACACACACACACCTGAAGTCCAGGACCCTCGCCTTTGTATGGCTCAATTCTGCCGCAGTATTTACAATGAACCACGCTATACAGTGAGCACTGATCCCCAGGTGGCCACCCACTGTGACGTCTGCAACACTGTCCCCGTTGGTGAGTGCAAGGTCCAGCACTGCCTCCTCATAAGTGGACTCTTTTACTTCTTGCCTGAGGAATGCCCCCTGCAGGGAGTCCTGCTCCAGTCTACATCTGGCAGATTGCTGTCCCTCACCAGCAGCACCTCTCCCTTGTTCGCCATCTTTTGGATGGCTTCCACTACAACCTTATCCGCCCCCCGGCCCCGTGTTGGAGGTCTGTAGATCATGCCACTGCGAACAGCAGCTCCATTTCCTGTTTCTGGAGTGACCCACAGTACTTCCACCCCTTCCTGATTTCCCTGTATCTCAGTAGCCTTTATGCTATCCCTCAATTAAGGGCCACCCACCCCCCTTCCCTCCATGTCCTTTCTGAATAGAGTATAGCCTAGTATGGCTATGTCCCAGTCATGGTTCTCATTGCACTGTGACTCGGTAATGACAACAATGTCCAGGTCAGCCTCTTCCATGATGGCCTCTAGGTCTGGGATTTTGTTTCCCAGACTTCAAGCATTTGCGCACATGGCCTTCCAGAATGTGCTTCCACCCTGTTTGTCATCATCCCCTAGCCCCTTATGCCTTCTCTCCTTACCCCCTCTACTCTCAGTCCCATCTTTCTTCCCTTTTACCTCTTTGTTTCCTTTCGTGTTGGGTATCCTTGGGGATGTCTCTTCCCTTAGGTCTCTCCCTACTACTTACTTCAGTTTGGGGGGAGCAGTTTATGTCTCCCTGTTCCCCCACTTCCATAGCTAGTTTAAGTGCTCATCAGTGTAACATTTAAACCATTCATTGAGGACTGTGGTTCCCCTTCTGGATGGATGCAGGCCATCTCCCCTGTATAGGCCTCTATACCTCCAGGTGGGACCCCAGTCCCCAATGTAGCCGAACCTCTCCTCTTTGCACCATTCCTTCAACCATACGTTGAAGCTCCTGGTACAGAGTAACCTATCCTTCCCCCTGTCATAGATGGACAGCACCTCAGAAAAGCCACAGAGCATGCTACCTGCTTAAGACCCTCCCTAACTCCCTGAACTCTTCCTGTACTATCCTAGCCTCGTCCCTAGCCTGGTCATTGGTCCCGAGGTGGACCATGACATCCAGCTCTCCCACCTGTTTTGCTTCCATAGCGATCCTCGGGATCCGGCTCCATACCTCCGAGCAGTGACCCCAGGTGGGCACCTAACCTCCCTCTCCCCCTTCCTTCCTGTTTTCGGATCTATCCCCTAGCAACTGAGTCCCCCACCAGGAGTTGCCTCCTCCTTGTCTGGGATTCTCTACCATCCACTACGGAGGACCCCCACATCCTCTTTGGTCACTACTCCGGGTGCCTTCATGGGACAGTCCCACCCTACCAGAGTGGCGTAGGAATTTTATAGTGGTACCATATGGGGGATGTGTCTCTAACACACTACCCTCACCCTTCCCGGGCCTACTGTAGTCCAGCCGCTCCTCATCCTTGGCATCCTTTGAAGCCACAGAGGTAGACTTGGCAGTCCCTGGGTGGGGACAGAGGAACTCCAAAACCTAGGCAACTTGGCTTGGAGTCTAGCAATCTCCCTCCTCAGCCCAGAGAGGTGCATGTAGATGGGGCAGCACCGCAGTCTCCAGAATGTCTTCCTAAAGACTATTGCCCCGCAGCCACTGCACTGCTCCAAGCATAACTATGTCTTACCTTACCTGTTTTTCTGCTTTGCCTCTTTTAGATCCTTTTTACCCCTTGCCCAAACTATTGCTTGACCGTAACTTGCCTCTACCCTGCCTGTTTTGGTTTTGCTCTCTTCAAACCCTTATTTACTCCTACCCTAGATAGAGTAGTTCCCTTGCACCCAAACTATTGCAAGACCCTGACTCACCACTACCCCCTTTTTTTCTTTACTCCTACCTGTACGCTTCTTTATTTTTTTACTTTCTATTTATGCTTCCCCCACTCCCTGTGTACCGCACCATCAGGAGTTGCCTATGGCATCTGCTCTGCTCTCCCTTACCTGGAGTCCATGTATGATCCCCCATGTAGCCTTGGTTGTTCCCCAGGTGGGGATGAGGTGGGGACCGTAAACCCTGAACGTCTAGTTTCGTCGAGACAGGCAGGGAGAGTTGGGAGTCTGTGCTGGGTGCTCTGTCTTCCCAGCACACAGGGAGCCAACTTTGCAGTGTTTTTGTGGGGCGTGATATGTGCCAAGACATCAAGGATGATCGCCAACATCCATCATGCCCCTTCCCCTCAGTATGGCTTGGCGCTTGCTGTGCCTCTGGCCTCCGCCAGAGGCCAGTCACGTGCCAAGCCTCATCCACCCTCCCCCACCGAGAAAGCGAACAGTTCTTGGATGCTCAGCCCTCCTCCCCCGGCCAGCCCTCCATCTTCCCAGTCATGTTCTCGGACCCGGGTTGGCGGCGTCACAAGCGATAGTGCTGCCACTGCGCTGGCAGGTGGGCTGGCTCTTATTGCAGGTCCCTGACTCTCCTCGCTCCCGTGCAGTGTGTGCGCAGTTACAGAAATTTAAACAGGAAGCTTCCCTCTGGTGCCAGGTATGCCTCCCTGATGTCTTGCTACTTCCTGTCTTACTCCTTTGTTGCTCCCCTATTGGCTTATTGAGCTGCAGGATGTCTGGCTGCCAGCTGCCTTGTTGGGCTAACTCTGGTGGGCAGACTCTGCTGTGCTGCCCTTGTCTCCGGGGGAGGGGGGCTTGGTGGCCTGTTCCTTATATAGGCTCCCTTGTCTTCCTGGATTTACTGGCAGCCCCTGTGATTGGCTGCCGCTGGGTCTGGGAGGCACGGCTGAGAGCCAGTTGACTCTTTCTTGGAGCCTTCCTGTGCCGTCCGAGTTGTGGCCTCAATGTTTGCTGATGTGGATCTGGCTGTTTGTCAGGGGCCGTTCCGCTCCACCTGCTCGTCCTCTAGCTGAACAGCCAAATGATCTGGGTGCCGCTGGCTACTTGGGGTGTTTAAAGCCTGAATCTTCTTTCCTCTTTCTGGATTTACTGGCAGCCCCTTTGATTGATTACTGCTGGGTCTGGGAGGCATGGCTGAGAACTGATTGGCTCCTCCTCAAAGCCTTCTTTCACTCTCCAAGCTCTGCTTCTGGCATTTGCTGCTGTTGATCTGGTGGGCTATCAGGGGACCATTCCGCTCCCCCTGCTGGTTCTCTGGCTGAACAGCCCAATGATCTGGGTGCCGCTGGCTACCTGGGCTATTTAAAGCCAGATTCTTCTTTCCTCTTCCTGGATTTGCTGGCAGCCCCTGTTACTGGCTGCTGCTGCATCTGGGAGGTACGGCTGAAAGCTGATTGGCTCCTTCTTGGAGCCTTCTTTTGCCCTCCAAGCTCTGCTCCCGGCATTTACTGTTGTTGATCTGGTGATCTGTCAGGGGGCCATTCTGCTCCCCTTGCTTATCCTCTGGTTGAACAGCCTGACTGCAGTTTGCAGTATGCATGTCTGTTCCATAGATTCAAAGACATGTAATGACAGAAAAAGACTGTTTAGTCCATCCAGTCTATCCTGATGAGTCCTTACTGCCTCCATCTCTCTCTCTCTCTCTCTCTCTCTCTCTCGGTCATAATAACCCTTTAAAGAGCTTTGTGCTTTGAACCCTGATAAAATAACAAGACTAAATTGTTGGGTAGCCTAATGCATCTATCCACCACCTGCTCAGATGTCCTTTTTTTAATTCCCCCCTTCCCCTTTCCAGCTTGAGGCTGTGCCCCTTGGTGATTGCACTGTGCCTCAGCTCAGACAACTCTATGAGCCCACTGTATTGTATCCATGTATGTATTTTTTATGTTTCTGTCATATCCACCTTCTACCTCCTGTTCTCTAGAGAGTACATATCAAGACTTGCCAGGCACTTCTCATTGGACCTACCCTGCTGGCTGGATCATTGTTGCAGTTCAAGGAATAATCTCTAACGTCTTCTGGGCCTTCCTTCCAGTTTCCTCTCTCTTCTTGGCTGCTCCCACAACTGTTGTCTGCCACACTGCAGGGCCCTCATCAAGTTTCATGACAGGCAGTTCTTTCCCTTGCTTCGCACACTATGACTGGCTGGGCTGGGAATGCAAGCTGTCGTTACCTCTGTCACCCCCTATTCCCAGCAACCCAAACTGTTAAACAGAATCAGTATACCCTTGTGGGTCCATTGTACATTATAATACAGCTACTGTAATATGTATAGCATAGTAAGTAACTCAGAGATGCTGTGGTTTTGGAAATGCATTTTATTGGCCTTCTCCATGGCACTGTGTGGTGGGGTATCCATTCGGTACACTGGAGATCCCGAGTGCAGCAGCACACCACTTGGTGAGCAACTCCTAGTGGTAAAACTGAGCCTTGGCTGAGCTGGGTGGCCATGCGGCCGATGGCTGTGTCCCAGGCTGTTGGCGTAGTGTGTGATGCTGTGGGTGGTTGGAAGAGATGGGACAGAGAATATGGAAAAAGTACAGAGGCTCTGCAGATTGTATGACTACAGGTTGTTCCACCCAAGGCCACACACCCTTCTAGTGCAGTGCCCCCCCACCCCGTGAATGTCGATTGTCAAATTAAGATGCTTCCTCACCTCTCCTGGCATGCCTGCCTCATGGGGGGGGGGTCCCAGCAGGGATAACACAGACTCACCAAAGGACTGTGAAGGCTCTGGGGAGCCTGGAGGCAGTGATGGGTAGCAGAGGGTAAATCTGGCAGGCAGAAGGGTCATCTGGAAGTGCCAGGAGTGGGATGCCAAGGTGTGAAGTGGAAGGCACAAAAATGAAACACTGTATTGACTAAAACATAGATAAATTGCAATAAATCAGATCAGATGCATCAGACAGTGACTATCCGTGGATGCTTTTTGATGTTCTTTGGCATGAAAGCCACTCTATATTGACTGCAGTATTACTGGTACGCAAACAGAAGAAAGACCTACATTTATATGGATTGCTTTATTTGTACTGTAAGAGAGCTTGGTCACAAAGTATTTGATGAAAGCAACTGAGGTGAAAAGAGTAAAATACAAAAGGGCAAGACCGAGAAGAATGCAGATAGTGAATCATTGTATACTGCTGCCACACTTTCCCCTCTTCTGAGGTTTACTAGTATTGCTGCTGGCACTAGAGTTTTTTTTTTCCACTTGTATTTTATTCATTTTGCATCGTACAACACAGTACAATCTCCAGCAGGCAGATAAATCAATGACCGTAGGAAAACTGTAGGGTGCCACAGGGATCAGTGCTGGGTCCAGTCCTATTCAATGTCTTCATAAGCGACATTGCAGAGGAACTGGAGAGGAAAGTATGCCTGTTCGCAGATGACACCAAGATCTGCAACAGAGTCGACACACAGGAGTGGCTAGATAAAATGAAAAACGACCTAAGACTACTTGAGGAATGGCCAAGGGTATGGCAGTTGGGTTTCAACGCTAAGAAGTACAAGATAATGCACCTGGGACACAGAAACCCAAAAAAGGAATACAGGATGAGGGGCGGGTACTAGCCACCACAAGTCAGGCCAGAGACCTGGGGGTTATCATATCCAGTGACCTGAAGTCGTCCAAACAATGCAAAAAAGCAGTGGGGAAAGCAAACAGAATGCTGGTGTGCATAGAAAGGGGCATAACCAGTAGGAGGAACGAAGTGGTGAAGCCACTGTATAGATCACTGGTGAGGCCTCATCTGGAATACTGTGTCTGGTTCTGGAGCCCGCATCTCAGGAAGGACACAGACGGAATGGAAGCAGTCCAGAGAGGAGCAGCAAAAATGATACATGCACTGCACCACAAGCCTTATGAGGAAAGACTCCAGGAACTAAACATCTGTTCACTGGAAGAGAGAAGGGAGAGAGGGGATATGATAGAGACTTTGAAATACCTTAAAGGGAATAAACAAGGTACAGGAGGGGAGCATATTTCAGAGAAGAAAGTGCACAAGGACAAGGGGGCATAACATGAGGCAGGAGGGAGGGAGGTTTAAGGGGAATGCTAGGAAATATTTTTCACAGAGAGGGTGGTGGATCCATGGAACAGCCTACCAATGGAGGAGGTGGTGGAACCAAAAACAGTACAGGGATTCAAAAGTGCATGGGATAAGCATAAAGGCACCCTGCTGTACAGCACAGCAGGGGAAAGGCAGTCCAGATAAGAGTAGGGATTGCCAAACCAAGTAGGGAATTGGGCAGACTAGGTGGGCTGTATGGTCCTTATCTACTGACAGATTCTATGTTTCTATGTTAAAAAATTACTTTTGCAAGCAGACAAAATCATTATCCCTGCCCATGGTACAACTTAGGGAGAATAGCGTTAAACTAGTACATCACAGTCACCGAAAGAGCTACCCTGCCTCCATGAGCTGGGTCTATGTCTAGATAATGTTTAACCTGCATTGTGTACCCATTATAATGGGTGTAAAATACTCAATAAACCTCAAAATGGGGTTTAAATGTCATTTGCTGCAATCCACGCTCTGTAAACAGTATTAATAAGGGCAAACGACTCACTACAATCCATAGACAGGAACTGTGGGCTGAGAAGCTAATGGTAGGACTGTATATCTTAAAACTGTAGATTCAGATATTGCTTTCTTTTCAGTAATAATGGCAGTCTGGAGTTGTAACACTGGTATCTGTGGAAGCAGAAACAAATGATGAAATTAAGGTATAGGTATAGTAAATTTGAAGGTATAGTAAATTTCAAACAGTCACAGAAGTCCTCCTTTAAACAAAAGTGCAGTCTCAAATTAGGCATTCCTAGTTATTGGTATCCAGACATAAAATAGTGTCAAGTACCTCAGTCCAGCTGGCCCGATGGCGCTGAGGCGCTGGATGCCTTACCTCGTGCTACGCCGGCAGCCCGTGTTCGGGAACGGGCAGGGGTCGGCAGAGGAGGAGAGGGATAGAGCGTCTGAGGGACTGCTCTCCCTCTCTGGGGAAGGGGAACTCCAGTGGTTGGCGCATGACTGGCCCCTAGCGGAGGCTAGGGGGCAGTACGCTGATGCTGCAAAAAGGGACTAAGATGGGGCAGACGCCTGGAGGAGAGCATGTGGACGCGTGTGCGGTCCCTTCGCTGCTGAGATTGCATGCCCCTCTCACGTAAGGGAGAAAATGTGACAAATGGTCCCAGTCGTGCAGGATGAAGCAACCACCCACCGCAGGCCCTGACCCAGAATGGCGCTCCCCGAACTGGATCCTGGTTGAGGTGAGTTAAGCTAGGGGAACTTCTCGTTGCCTCGCCACAGAGGGTAATCTGTGGGGGAAGAGGGGTTGCTGCCTGATGTCGGGGTACGGGGCAGGACTCCAGATTTTCAACATTGCCATCTCTTCACACCTCCCAATGAATGGTACAGCTGTCATTCTTCACATCCTGCCTGATCTGTGTTTTCGCATGTCTGGCGCAGAATGGCACTGTCACTGTGGGAAATCAAAGTTCAGGACACATTAACAAAATCACAGTGCCACTATTCATGAGCAGAGGTCCCAAATGCTTTCATGAGGTGGGGGTCACAAAAGGGCCAAGTTGAACATTTGTAGTGCAGATACCAACAAATGCCCGGGGCATTTGGTTTTCTAACTATAACCTCCCACCCTGTGCAGACTGACAGCCTTTAATTTCTTCGTTTAATTATCTGCTGTAATCTATGATGCAATTGGGAAGTGTGTGTGGACCCCCACTCAGCCAGGCCCAGGGCAGTTTGTCTTCTCCAGCCCTTAGCAGAAAGGCCCATGTCTCTCACAGCTGAAAGTTAATTTTTCAGGTAGCTTAATGCTGCAGAACGGAGGAGAAGCCAGTGCATAGGAAAAGATTGTTCCTTGCCTGTAGAGCTGTAGTTTCCCTCATCAGTAATAGCCTGACCTGTTAGTCAATCTGAGCCTTTTTGGAAAAGACTGAGCAGAAATCAGAGGTGGTTTGCAGCTGATTCTCTACTGGTAATTCCTAATTTTAATTATCCATGCTAGCTCATTTTTGCTTGCACTTTATGATCCACACCACTCTAGTATTTGCAGCCATTATTGCAATCTAATGTCTTGAAGAGCTAGTGGAACCAAAACAGGCAAACAGGAAAATAATGCAAATTTAAGTCTTCAGTGGTGACATCTTATTGCTGAAGCAGTTTTCTTTTGTCGTTTGCTCATCAGAGTCTTCCATGTGATAATATCATGCTGAATGTATGGAGCAGTTCTCAGCCTGGCAGCTGACATGTCTTTCTCTACCCCCTGCCCCCCGCACCATCAGCGTTGTGATGTCACTGACAGTAACATCACCTGTGAGTAACGTGGCAGCTACTGAGTGGCTGGTCTAAGCAGCAGTAATGTCACAGTCAGTGAGGTCACAACACTGATAATGTAGTTGGGGAGACTAAAGCTATATATCTCGGCTGCAGGCAGAATTCTGCCCCTTACACCACACCTTCTAACATCAGGTAAAACAAGAGAAGATGGAAGGTTTGATACCTTTTATTGGACCAACAAGTGTCTTGTACAAAGATTGAATTATACACAAGCTTTCGGGGCCACACGGGTCCCTTCTTCAGGTGAATAGCAAAACTGAGCAACATAAGCAGTATTTATATCTACTGTGGAGCAATTAAAAATCAGCAGTTGAAGTAGGAAGGTGATAAAGGGGACTAGAGATGAAAGTCTAAGATGCAAAATAAAAACATGAGAAGAAATGGGGAAGGGAGCTGAGTAGGAACAGGTCAGTAGGAGATGAAAGGAAGCTAAGGGAAGACAAAAGCATGCGGATAGGATCTGAGATCAGAGGCTGGCTGAAAGAGTAGAATGGACAGGAGATGCCTAATAGATGCAAGGAAATCAAGAAATTAGGAGAAACAAAAGAACAATGGTCTTGATAAACAGAGGTGTGAAAACAAGAGGGAGTAGATGGGACTGAGCTCAGGAGTTAAAGGAAAACTACACCCAAAACTTGACAAAATAAATGTTGTGCAGAGTGTTTTAATTTGTATGTGAAGTTCTAGTGTTTCCTTCCCTCTGACTGGTATTAGGAGTTTTTCCCAAATTAGCCTGCTAGCTTTATACTAGTGTTACGACCCCTGGGGATCTTCATACATGATAGCTTAATTGTATTTCTGGTTCCCACAGTGCATCTTGTCTCACGTGACTGTGATGTAAGAGAGATTCAACATTCAGCACACACATGCCAAACAAACTAAATATCTTGGAAGCTTTACAAGCTGCACAAAATTACCAGCAGCAAAGTTTTTCAGGACAGTAAAACCTTTAGGATGAGGGTGGTCACCAAGCTGAATTCTACAGATTTTAAAATACAGCCATCTCTATTGTTGTGAACTGATTGTAATGCAATGCTTTCTGCTGAATTTATGGGCTCTGCTACATCACCATCACATGAAACAAGATGCATTGTAGGACAAAGAAAAACAGTAAAGCTATTTGATATGGAGATCTCCAGGGGTCATAAAACTACCCTAAAGCTAGCAGGCTAATTTAGGAAAAACTCCTAATACCAGTCAGAGGGAAGGAAACACTAGAACTTCACATACAAATTAAAACACACTGCACAACATATATTTTTTTCAAGTTTTGGGTGTAGTTTTCCTTTAATTGGAGAGGCAGGGAGGATGTGAGGTATAGGCAAAAAAACAGAACAGGCAGAACTCAGAGGAAAAAATATAATAGTCAGAAAGATGCAGAACCAAAGTGTGATGAATAGTGACATGATGTAGTACACAATAAAAAGAATTACAGTTTACCATAGCGGGTCATGAAACCGATGTCCTGATTCAGTCCAGAAATGTTAGATTTAAATAGTTTTATATATTTCAGTTCCCATGTCCTTCTGTCCTGTGTGTTTCTGAAGTTGCCTTTTAGTATCAAAACAGATAAATCCAGGAGAGCGTGATCTGTTTGAGAAAAATGGTTTCCTACTGGAGTGCTGATAATCTGGTTTATATAGCGTGACGGTGGTGATTCACCCTTTTTTTAAGTGGCTGGCTAGTTTCCCCAATATAGCAACCATTTGTGCACTTCTTGTATTGAATTAGGTAAACCACATTGCTGGATTGACATGTGAAGGATCCATTAATCTGTATTATGTTGTTCTGGCTTGTCTTAATGGTGGCCTGTGCACATATGTGGGTGCAGGTCTTACATCTTGCCATGTTGCATGGTGTTGTCCCTCTTGTTTTCTGGTTATTTTGGTCTGCTGGGAGTTTGTTGTGAATCATTATGTTTGAGAGGCTGGGAGGTTGCTTACAGACAATGACAGGTGGTTCAGGGAAGATGTCTTTCAGTGTTTCATCTTATCTCAGCGTGGGTTTTAGCTCTTTGATAATTTCCTGAAGGGGTTTTAGCATGGGGCTGTAAGTGACCACTAAGGATGTACGGTCAGCTTGATGTCTTTGCCTGTATTCCAGCAGATTCTCTCGTGGTATATGTATGGCCCGTTCAAATTCTCTGTCAGTTTGTCTTGGAAAGTGGCCCTGCTGAATTAGGGAATTCCGAAGTGTGGAGAGCTGTCTGTCTTTGTTCTCTCATCAGAGCAGATTTGATGGCTTTGAATCGCCTGACTGTAGATTACAGATTGTGGCCCCGAAAGCTTGTGTATAATTCCTTCTTTGTACAAGACACTTGTTTGTCCAATAAAAGGTATCAAATCTTCCATCTTCTCCTGTTTTGCAAGGACCAATATGGCTGAAATCTCTTTTTACATAACATTAGGTAAACAATCTTCTAACTAACCAAAGGGAAGAAGAAAAAGTACCTCAGATATAAAAGGTAATGATTGTCTTCTTTTAAATACTAATATTAGTTCTAGGCTGTACACTAACTCTTTAAGCTTACTGACCTGTTGAACATAGTTATTTGGTTGTGAAAGTAGAAGTCTTAGATTTCAATTGCACCTTTTCCCTGTTTTCCTAACAACAGTCAGTGTTTATAGTGCAAATATAGGGTAATGTTAACTTATTGAATTACCTGCTTTAACCATACATTACCCATTGAAGACCATTAGGTAATGTTTTAAGCTTGTGCACATATTTATGCAGCCCTAGAGATACTGTTTACCTTTAGAAAACACCCCTGTCTCTCTTTCAGGCCCTGTCAATCTCCTTCGGTGGTACCACAGCTAGGGTTGCCTCCTCTCTGGTTCTCCAAGTGGTTTGTACTGCCCTGGTTCTGTCTAGCTCTCAAGGGGCCCTGTCTTTCATAAGATTGGTAGCAGTACTCCAGATAAGCTATGTACAAGCCCTATTTATGCTTGAGAAAAGGACATTTAAGATGTGATTTTTTTCAATGGTTTGCTTATGAAATGAACTACTTTTCTGTGTTTAAACTCAACATATCAGCTGCTGTCCAGCTGTATTTTGCTCCCCCTCCCAACTTTGCCTGGTGCCTGAAGTTCCTTTTCGGACCCCCAGATTACTGGCCAGCATCTTCTACAGATTGGACTTTGGAAAAAAAAGCCATGCTCCACTCATGCTCACCCACTCCCGTGGTAATGTGCCTGGCAACTATATTGTTGGTCTGACTGAGAGAGTGAGCATCAGTCACACTGTGCTGCCGAAAAACTGTGGGAAACAGGAGCAGGCAGGATGGTGAGCCGTAACTGAGTGCTGAAGTCCCACATTCCAGGCTGCAGTGTCAAGTCCAAGTTGAAATGGTTCTACCTACCTGGGTAAATAAAGCAGTAAAGCCCCAGCTGCCAGATTTTGCACCCAGCCATGCCCTGTGAAGGGGTGTGACTAGGCAGGGTGGATTTTGGGTGGAAATCGGTGAGGCCTCTGTGCCTGTCGAACTTGTTGGAAACTGAGAAGCGGGGGCAGGAGCAGGCAGTGGATGCACTGTAGCACTAAATCTAAATGCCGGATTAAAAAAAAAAAAATACAGGGGAAAGAAACATTTGCTGACCTCAGGATAGCTGCTGTTTGAATGTTAACTGCTGTCTAGTTAGTCGTTGCATTGTTTGAAGAAGGGCAAACTCAGTTTGGGATTTTTTTCCTATAGTGAGTTGAGTAAGGGAATCGCTAGACTTGTTTTAACTAGACAGAGTCTCAGGAACATTTGCCATTTTGTGGATGGTACTGCTGGCTGCTGCAGTTCAGTTTGTGTGCAGAGTCACAATGTGCTGCTTGCTTGTACATGGTGGTGGGGGGGGGATCCAGGAGATTCAGAGGGGAGCACATACAGACTCTATTTTCTCATTTGGACTCCAGCCTGGATCCCAGTCAGCTTGCTTAAACGTCTGTGTATATATGTGTGTGTGTGTGGGGGGGGGGGGGTGTCTGGTGCGATCCCTCTATCCATCTAACTTGTTGGACACTACACAGACGTTGACTAGTCATGCAGTAATCATGATTAAGAAATTCATGCTGAACAGAGCCTGCCAAGGTGAGCCACCAGCTATTCTGTATTATTGGGCTGTGCTTTCACTTTGTGTTGATTTATTGTTGTTAATAAAAATAGAATAAATGATAGATAAGTGTGCATTACAAGTGTGTATTTCAAGGCAGTAATGCCATCGAGATGTTTTGGGGACTTGGAACCTTGAGAGTTTCCCAAAGTCCCCAAAACCTGGAGATGGGATTACTGCCTTGTAACACATTTATCTATTATTTTTTTGTAATATATGGATGAGCCTTAATAATACCACCTTGGCCCTTCAGAAAATTGTATTATATATTTCATGTATTATCAATCTGAAACCATGTACTATCAAATCTGAAACCATGCATTATCAGTCTGAAACCATGTATTATCAGTGCTGAATGATAGTATTATGGCATTGGTAGTCATGTATTACAAGAACATTTTCTGATGGGCCAAGATGGTATTATTAAGGCTTATCCATATATTACAAATAGAATAATAGATGGGTTAGTGTGTATTACAAGGCTGTAATTTCATCGAGAGTTTCTGGGGACATAGATAACCTCAAGAGTGAAGCTGAGAGGGTTTCTATGTCCCAAGCTCGAGATAATTCAACAAAGTAATACCTGATGACTCCATTGTTATTTTTTGTAATATATGGATGAAGGAGGTTGGCGAGTCTTAACTGCGATGGCTAGAAAGCTGCATCAGGAAGTGGAGTCTTGTTTCTGTTATCGTTTGTGGCTTTGATAGTGCCATATTTGCGATTTTTACTGCCAGAGTATCGTAACAGTAGCGAGCGTTACTTTCCCGCGAATCAGTTTTTCAAACTATTAGAGCTGTGTGGTGATTAAGGTGGCTCGTGGTGGGCGCGAGGTAAAGGGTGCACTTGCGCTGTGCTGCTGCAGTGATAATACTATCGTTCGTTGGAACGATAGTATTATTGAGAGTGAAGTGTGGTATTATTGGGTCTGCAGAGTTCTGTGAGATGTATTATAAGGATTTTTTTGGATCGTTTTCGATACTATTATTTTGGAAATCCATATATTACAATAACTTACCTTTGTGTATTTAATTCTGTATTGTTATGCCAGATGCTGTAGTGAGCAACGTGTGTCAGAGACTAAAAAATGTAGGTTTTCAACAAGTAAAAGTTTACTAAGTGACAAAAAGAAATAAGTCTACAAACGCTAAAGTTCATTAAAGTAAGTTTGTAACCCAAAAATATTTTGAACAACTTGCACAAACTAAAAAAAATGAAGACAGCTGACACAAATTGATTGTTTTAATTCAATTAGGAAAATTTATTTTCTTAAAAAAAAAAGTACTCCTCAGTTGATGTTGTTTCATCATTTGTAGTCCTCTGAATGTGGCTTACTCACCTTCCTTCAAAAATAAGGAGTGCAGTAGTCACATTTTAAAATGTTATCTGGAGCATTGGGTGGCACATAGGGCCGAGATAAGATGTGTTTATTGGCTAGGGGCTTTAGACGTGGAGATGCCCTGTAGAACATGGACTAGACAGCATTGCCGGGGCACTGTGGATCAAGCTATTTATTTTTAGAAATGTTTCACCAGGAAAGATACACTGAGCAACTTAATGCTTGTCTCACGGTACGTCCTGGGGGAAGGGGTAGTGGGGTGACAGTAGCAACAATGACAAATCGTACAGTAATACAGAGGTGGGATTGCATACAGTGGTACAATAGATACAGTACAGTACCATACATTCAAGCAAGGTCTAGGAGTGAGTAACATAGTAAGAAGTACATTCATGTGAGAGGCATCATTTACAATACAGGAGGAGCATAGATGACGGTTATACAATGCATAATACGTACAATTGTTAAGAGCAGTGCTGAGCCATGTGCCTAGGAGGAGTGCAACAGGATTTTGTGGGTTGTACACTGCAGCAGTTGCAGTATCCTTTCACAAGGTGAGCATGTCTCGAAGTTTTATGTTAGTTTTATGGCTCCTGGACATATCCATCTTAGCATGGTTTATTGGTCTTCTTTTCCATATAGTTAATGTGATATAGATATTTATTTCCTATACAAAGCTTTGCACTGTTTAACTTAAATCTCTGTATGATGTTTTGTGTTACTGTTTAATCTATTGTTTTATTCTATTATGTACTTATCCCTCATCCCCTTCCCCCCAGGACGCATCTGGAAATTAGCTGTTTTAGCTCAGTATGCCTTTCCTAGTGAAACTTTTGAAAATAAAATAAATAGTGCCTCCTGTCCCATGTGACAGTGATGTATCCAGGAACATAGATTCAGCAATTGCTGGTTTAGAGTCAATTTTGCAACAGCAAAGCTGTGATAGTAAGTAATTTCCCTTATCCAGTGAGCACTGAAGGCTACATTTGCAGTTTAGTAAATATCTGAGGGCTAACTGAGTGGGCTATTCTACAAGAAAACAACTAGAGTATTTACTAGTTATAAACATTGATGATATAGGGTGATTTGTGTCCTTTTTATGGCTGTGTATGTAGTCTGATGAAATGAAAAGTTTTAAAAGCAAAACATTTACTCCTGCTGGCTAGACCTGGCACACACATAGAAAACAAAACTACAGAATTGGAGTTATTTAGTGGAGGCAGAATATCAGGCTTCTATCTCTAGTACTTGCTGAATCAGTGGTCCTAGATATATCCCTGTCACGAGAGACAGGAGGCATTACTACCAAACAACTAGCATGCTAATTTAGAAAAAACTCTTAAAAGCAAACAAAGGGAAGGACACACCAGTACTATGCACACAAATCAAAACACTCTGTACATTTGCCGGCCCGGAGGCACTGAGGGCTGTGGCACTGGACACAACACCTCATCCCATGCCGGTGACCCGTGTTTGGGAATGAGCGTGGGATGCCAGGGGTCAGCAGGGAAGGAGATGGATCGAGCATACGATGGACTGCTCTCCATCTCCGGGGAGGGGATGATCTGCAGTCGGTGAATGCCTGACCCCTGGTGGAGGCTTGGGCTCGGCGGTACGCTGCTACAAAAACATGGGGTGGGAGCACAGCAGATGCTTGGCGGGGATGCGCGCAGGTGTGTGCATGAGCCCACTGCATATGTTATTGCATGCTGGGCTCCCACAAGGGGAAGAAACTAGGGAAAAGACCCTGGTGGCTGGTTGTTGCAGCTTGATGGCTGTCCCCCGGCAGTACGTCTCTGGAGGTAACACCCCGAACTGGATCCTAATCGGTGGGTGAGTAGGGGTTTGCTGTTGCCCTGCCACGAGGGGGTAAGCCATGGGAGTTACAGGGGTGAGGGCCTGAAGGAGAGGAAGCAGTAGGATGGCAGCCGGACAAGGAGCTGGCCGGGGGGGGGGGTGCGTAGAAAGAAATGGCAAAAAAACAAAACACTCTGCACAACATATGTTTTTACAAATTTTGACTGTAGTACTCCTTTAAAACCAGCACCCCTGCATTTTGGTACAACATTTGGGGGTTAGTTGTCTGATTCAGTTAGGACATCTATAAACGTAAAATAAATCCAACATTTATGGTACCTAAAATTGACTGCTGCTGCCATGAGCAGGAATATCATAATACATTAACAAAACATCATTCACCCATACTTAAGGTTAATCATCCCTCCTATTCTTTTATCGCGAGTGAAAAAAAACCAAAAATCCTTATCTTACTGTAGTCACCCCACAGATAATGCAGTTAATGACAATAGTATTATAGAGCTGAACTTGGCAATAGATTGAACACAGTGTAAATTTTAGGCAGGTGGTGCAATTTTAACTGTAGAACCTGGCTTAAAAAAAAAAATGTGATCATATTGCCCAGTGGCATGGAGGGTTGAGGCACTGTGCATGTCACCTCCTACCATGCCGGTGGTGTAGATTCAGAAATGTATGCTGTACGCTTGGGGCTGACCAGGTGAAGGAGGACTGAGCATCTGTAGGACTGCTCTCCTCCCTTGAGGAGGGGGTTCCTTTTTGTGCTTTGAACACAGCTGAACTCGGGAAAGTGACTCTTTAGTAAACCGAGGGCTGAAACTCGGAGAAAACACAGTCTCTAAGTCCAGCCCTGACACTGGGCATGCACATATGCAGCTGTGTTCAAAGTACAGAAAGGAACCTTCAGCTGAACTCGGGTCTGACAACACACCCTCGATTCTTCTGCCCAAAGGTGGTTGGAGCGCTGTGTGTGGTGCTGGCTGTTCACACAGCCCAATGCAACGGTGCAAAACTTGGGCACCGCAACACAAACCCAAGGAAAGAGGGATCACCCTCACAATGGAATGCCACCGGAAAATACAAAACAGTGGCGTTCAGACAGGAGCAGCGGCACCGATCTTGTCAGTGTGCACCATCTCCAACGGCTCAGATGTCACCATGTGAAGGAGCCTTTAGAGGACAGGACAAAAATCAGATGGCTGCATTTTTATGCCTGTTTAAAACAGGGGCTACAAGCCTTTCCCACACAGTTGCTAACCACATTGTAACCATACAAGGAAGGGCATGGTGGTCTGTCAACCTGAAAATAGCCTGCAAGGCCATTTACAATATATGGTGACCTTCACAAAGTCGGCTGCACAGTGTTGTCACACTCCCTGCCCGTAGAGTTATTACAAGTAGGTGGTGAGTATGTCACAAGTTTATATGACTGACACTGAGAGAGCTGTCTGCGGGGATGGTGATCATCATGGGAGAAGAGTATCTATGTCACACTGCAGGGCAGCTGGGCTAAGGAAAGTGTTCTTCTGGAGGCCAGGGAGAGCTGAGGGTATATGAAGCAGCAGGGAGCCACTGAACCACCTGCAAAATACTCCAGACTACATAATTAGTTGCTGTAGCACCCAGAGATTTACCTTAAGGTGAAGAACTAGGGATGGTGGTGGTGGGGGGGGGTTCTCCGGCACCCCGGTTGCCACGTGATTGCTGCCTGACAGTGGTGAAACCCTCATCAAGATGGTTTCTGTGCCTTCATGGTTCCCTGAAAGGACCTAATGACCAGGCTGGGAATTTGGCTGCCTAGTGGTGGTTCCCACTGCCTAGTTTACCCGTGGGACAGCAGAATGTAATTGTTGGGGGGGGAGTCTGCCCATATCCATGTCTACTATTGTCAAGCCTAGCCTGCATCTACCAACTATAATGTGTGAGCCCTACCTCACCCTACATAACGACCTACCCCGCTGCTAGGGGGCTGCCCAACGAGGCTCACCCTTCCCCAACCCTACCAATGAGTTAAGCCTCCACAAACTGCTTTACTCACTCTGACTTTGGAATAGAAATTATTACAAAAATGTGCCACCCCTTCCTCCTAGTACTAGCTGCAGGACCTGGAAGTCCCCAAAAGACCCCCAGTCTGCTCTCACATCTCGACTCCTGCCCTGGCTCTGGCAATTTGTCAAAAGTATCAGGTGTTACCTCTACCCTGGGGACCTACCCCACGAACTGCACACCACCGACAAACCTGCTGGCCCTAGTTTCTGCCCCCCAGTTGGGGCACAATTGGACAGATAGCCCCCACATATACCCCCATTAAAATCAAGTTGCCCTTCCCTGGTAGATTCAGATCATGCAAGGTCCAGACCATGCTTAACACCACATTCTCAACTCAGAAAGTGATCCTAATACTACTCCTCCTCCTGTCAGGGAATGCGCACCCGAATCCTGGCCCCACAATGCCCACCAGGCCCAGAGTATGTAAAGGTCTTTGTATAGCTGCCATGAACATATTTAATTTTTAATTTTAATTCATATATCGGATTTACAACCTTTGAGTCAAGGACTCATTTACAATGGTACCTCGTCACAGGGAGGGGAAACAATCAATTCGTGAGACAGAACAGTGGGGAACAGTACAGGTGAGATACATGCAGCATACATAACAGAATTCTCAAAGACCAAATAAACATAGGTAATTGCAGAACAGCACACAACAGTAGGTCATTGGGGGTACCAGTGGGTCACACAGGATACTGTGTGAGGTATGCAGATTGAAGAATAGGCAAGTTGAGAGAGCTGTTGTGTAAGTAATACTATAGGAACTGGTTGGATTGAAAGGTACTTGCGGGAGGCCTTATAATAGGCATATGCAGCTCCGAGTGCTAATGAGGTGTTTGCGTAGGGCAGCTTTAAAGTGGCCAATTTTTGGTGCGTTTGTGATGTGCGTGGGGAGGGAGTTATACCAGGACGGTGCTCTGTGATGGAAGGACCTTTGGGTGAGTGAGGTCCTAGCTCTAGGCTCCTGGAAGGTGGCTTTGGTAGCATTACGGGTGTTGACCGAGTGGGAGGCCCGTAGAAGCGGTGCAGCAACTCCTGGGGGGCATAGCCCAAGTAGGGCCTTTTTAGCCAGTATGCAGGTGTGATAGTGCAGTCGTTCTTCAAGATTGAGTATGTTAGAAATGGAGTAGAGTTGGCATGTGTGAGTTCTGCTTGGGACACCAGTCAGGAGCCTGCAGGCTTTGTTGATAGAAGTCTGAATTTTGGTGAGGGCAGTGGGGTCAGCGACTGCATAGGCAGGGAGTCCACAGTCAACCAATGACAGGATGGAGGAAGTGATAGCCAGCCGTAGGGCGAACTCAGGGAGGCAGTCTTTGTGGCGGTAGAGGAGTCCAATCCGGGCATTCATGGCAGAGGACAAAGCACTGACATGGGCATGGAAGGAGAAAGCCGAGTCGAAGGTGATGCCCAGGTATTTGTATGTAGATACCTGCTCAAGGGGGTGGAGGGTACTGGGAAGGATGCAAAGGGGAGCATTTTTGTAGTTACTTTGTCGGTGTGCAAAGATCATAGATTTTGTTTTCTTGAGGTTCAGAACTAAGCGATGGTTGAAGAACCATTTTTCAGCTTGGCTGAAGGAGAGTTGCAGGGAGCTCTGGAGAGTGAGTGGGTTGGGGTGTGAGGCGACTAGGACTGCATCGTCGGCATATAGTAGCAGTTTGCCTGTGCAGGAGCTGGGAAGGGTGTTTAAGAAGAGACTGAACAATGTAGGGCCCAGAATGGAGCCTTGTGGGACTCCAGAGTGTACAGACAGGGCAGTAGATAGGTTGCCATTTAACTTAACCCGTTGGGATCTATCACGGAGGTAGCTGGAGAATCAGGCCAAAGGGCCAGATGAGAGTCCCAACTTACGGAGGGTATCAAGTATTAATGGGTGACTCACAGTGTCGAAGGCCTTGGACAGGTCAATGAACACTGCCCCAGCAGTCTCCCTGGCATCTAGTGCCGAGTGTATATGGTGGGAAAATTCCAGTAGAGCTGTGATGGTGCTGTGTCCAGGGCAGAAGCCATGCTGTTCTGGGCACAGAATGTTGTATTTGGATAGATAATCCACAAGTTGCGTAGATACTATTTTCTCCAGAGCCTTGGGGGATGGAGATAGGTCTGTAATTGTTTGGTACTGTGCAGTCTCCATTTTTATGGATGGGGTGATTTCAGCCTGTTTCCATGCACTCGGGGAATTGGCCGAGCACAGGGGAGCGATTAAAACTCCGTGAGGGCTAGCATGACATCCGTTGTTGGGTGGAGCATCCTGGAGTCAAGGGGTCACAGTTCAGGTTGTTGGAGAGAGGCTTTTAGGAGGATCGGTTTTGCGTCATGGGGGAGATAGCCTTAAAGAGAAGAGGGAAATTGCTGGGTTGTTGGTTACGGGATGGGGTCAAAGAAGTGGTCGGAAGGACTGCACTTAGATCGGAAAAAGTTGTGTTAAGGCAGTCGGCAATACGGGATGGGTCAGTATTAATTATGCCATTTATAACCATCTGAGAGGGAGGAGGGGAGCGGGTTGTCCCGTTTAACTCCTTCATGTTATCCCAGAAGGTTCGGGCAGAGCCCCAGGAGGAGGTCAAGGTGGATTGATAGTAGTTGGCTTTGGCTTGTCTTATGACCCAGGTGCACCGGTTGCGAGCTGTATTATAGGCTTGCCTGTCTGCTAACCTGCCAGTCTCGACAGCAATGTTCCATATGTTATCACGCTGCTTCAATTGTTGGATCAGGGAGGGGGAAATCCAGGCAGCTGTGTGTCTTTTAGTACGGGTGTTGGTGACAGGGGCAAAGATGTCACAGGCCTTACAAAAGGCACTGGTGAGGAAGGCTAGGGCAGTGTCTATATCCGTTGCGAGGGAGATCGGTGACCAGTCAAGCTGGGCAAGGTGCCGCTTAAGCTTGTTTAGACCTCTGGGGCAGAAGCGTCGACGGGGGGTGGTTTTGTGTGCAGGTTTGCACGTGGGGAGGACCAGAGGCAGAGAATAGGGGAATGGTCACTGAGGGAGTTTGCTAGGACGTTAACATCCATTACTTTGTGTGGGCGGTTAGAGAGCACGATGTCTAGTAGGGAGCTGGTCCCACTTGATTGGTTAAATCTGGTGGGTCGAGTTACTAACTGGGATAAGTCAAGGGCTGCGAAGTCGTCCTTAATTTGCATTGAGGTGGAGCCAAGCCAGTTGATGTTGAGGTCTCCTAGGATGAGCTGTTCAGCCTTGTGTGGCAGGGTAGTGAGATAGTCTGTGAGGGAGCGGATTGCTAGGCTTTGTTCTCGTGGGGGTACGTAGGCTGTTGTGAGATAAAGAGGGCCACGGCCTGGGTCAGGGGTGATTTTTAAGGTGATGGCCTGTGCCCCGTGGTCGAGTTTGGGGGCGGGTAGAGCATAACCCAGGAGGGAGTTAGGTAGACAGCGCATCCGCCGCCACGCTTATTCACACGATCTTCTCTAAAGAGGGTGAAGCCAGGGAGGGAGACAGCCGAGTCTGGGGTCGAGTGCGAGAGCCAGGTCTCCACTATGGCAAGAATGTCGGGCTTATGTTGAGAGACCCAACATTGGAGTGCAGCAGTCTTCCTTGGGAGACTGCAGATATTCATGGAGGCAATGCAGAGTCCATGTCCTGTGGGGGGCAATGTAGCAGGTCTGGGTCCGGGGTTGGGGTGGACATTCCCAGAGAGCAGGAGGAGTAGGATGATGAGTCAGAGAAAAGGACTACGGCGGTAGTGATAGGGATGCTTGGACTGATGCGAGGATCTGGGGGGGCAGTGCAGGGGATGGGTAGGGAGATAAGGGTGGGTAGAGCTAGGACAGAGAGATGCCACCAACCACTATGGGCTGTGGGGGGTAGGGGCACTGGAGGGGGGTGAGATGGGGCGGTTGGGTGTTCCAGTGTGTGTGGAGTGCTGATAGTGAGCGGAAGGTAGATGGGGGGGTTTGGGACAGCGGAGGAATGAGATGCTGGCATGTTGTGCATATACAAGGAGGTTAGAGAGATGTTTGGCAGCAATTTTTGGGGGGAGGGATATGATAGTGAGGAGCAATGTGAGTATACTAAGACCTGAATGAGACATATTGCTGTATAAGATAGATGAGATAGAAGAGGGAGGATTGTTTTTGCAAGCAGGATCCCCCTAGTGTTCAGTGGGTATAACCTGCAGGTGGAAAAGTGGGCTGATTGGTTCTGCAACCTCACGTGACACCGTCTATAAAATACAAAGCCGACCAAGGCTGGTGGTGGGGGCGGCGGGGTCAAAACAACGCGCCTGAAATGTTGGTCTGAAAGCCTATGAGCTCCCGCAGCCGCGTACCTGGGAGTCCGGGGGGGGGTTTGGCGAGTCCCTGTTGGATCCTATGGGGAGGGCGGGCAGCTTCCTCCAACCCTCGCTGGTGTTGACTGTAGAAGGAGAGAGGAAACAACTATAAATACAGTGCAGCAGTAGGAGGTGGGGCAGGTAAGACAATGAAATGCTTTTAGTAGCGGTCGCAGGCTTTTAGTAGCAGTCGCGATCAGAAATGGCTTTCCCAGTGCTTAATTACACTACCTGACTAAACAGTACTATTATTCAACAAAATGAGCCACAACATATCGTCAACAGTGCTACCTGACTAAACAGCAATATTATTCAACAGAATGAGCCACAACAGTGCTGCACAGGTGTTTTTTTTTTTTTCTCTCAAAATGGCAGTTTGTCCATTGGCGCCAAATTTAAACTGAACAACGCGCCTGAAATGTTGGTCTGAAAGCCTTTGAGCTCCCGCGGCAGCGTACCTGGGGAGTCCGGAGGTTCGTGAGTCCCTGTTGGATCCTGTGGGAGGCGGGCAGCTTCCTCCGGCCCTTGCGACCTCGCTGGTGCTGACTGGGAGTCCGAGGAGGGTTGGCGAGTCCCTGTTGGATCCTGTGGGGAGGCGGGCAGGCGGGCAGCTTCCTCCGGCCCTCGCTGACCCTCGCTGGTGCTGACTGGGAGTCCTGGGGGGTTCGGTGAGTCCCTGTTGGATCCTGTGGGGAGGCGGGCAGCTTTCTCCGGCCCTCGCTGGTGCTGACTGGGAGTCCGGGGGTGGCGAGTCCCTGTTGGATCCTGTGGGGGGCGGGCAGCTTCCTCCGGCCCTCACGACCCTCGCAGGTGCTGACTGGGAGTCGGGGGTTGGCGGAGTCCCTGTTGGATCCTGTGGGAGGTGGGCAGCTTCCTCCGGCCCTCGCGACCCTCGCTGGTGCTGACTGGGAGTCCAGGGGTTTGGCGAGTCCCTGTTGGATCCTGTGGGGGCGGGCAGCTTCCTCTGGCCCTCGCAGCCCTTGCAGGTGCTGACTGGGAGTCCTGGGGGGGTTCGCGAGTCCCTGTTGGATCCTGTGGGGAGGCAGCTTCCTCCGGCCCTCGCGACCCTCGCTGGTGCTGACTGGGAGTCCGGGGGTTTGGCGAGTCCCTGTTGGATCCTGTGGGGAGGCGGGCAGCTTCCTCCGGCCCTCGCGACCCTAGCTGGTGCTGACTGGGAGTCGGGGGTTGCGAGTCCCTGTTGGATCCTGTGGGGGAGGCGGGCAGCTTCCTCCGGCCCTCGCGACCCTCGCTGGTGCTGACATATGTAGCCTCCTTGCCAAATTTGAGCAATTCCAGGCCTGGATGGCCCTCCACAACCCTGACATTGCCTGCCTAAGTGAGACTTGACTAACTAACAAGACAAAAAGTAATGAGATCACTCTGCCAGGCTACCATGCCTTCCAGCTTGATAGGAGGGGCAAGAAAGGAGGCGGCTGCCTAATCTATATCAGGGACTCTCTCCACTGTACTGTCCTCTCCATAACAGAGGTGGTCGATGACCATGAACTCCTAGCCATGAGAGTTCAGATTGGGCAGCATGGCAAGACCCTAGTCATCGAATCAGTTTACCTACCCCCTAAGAAAGCCCTTGATGGCCTCCTGAAGATACTGGAGGTGGTGGCCTCTCTAAACAAGGATTGTGAACTTATCATAACTGGAGAATTTAACATAAATTGGGACAGCAAAGAATCAACCCCCCAGAGGGACGCAGTGAGCAACTCATACCTTTCACAGCTACTCACTGAACCCACAAGGATGAACTACAAAACAGGCAATAACACCCTTATTGCCTGGATCCTCTCCAGCACCCTCCCCTGCTATCGGAGGTCACTGTGCTGCCTGACACCCTGAGCGACCACTTCTCAATCACCTTCAGATGGTCCAACAAATTCAAAAACAACTCTCCATCGAGAGCAGGGGCCTGAGAAAAGGTCAGCTAGGATCTCTCAAAGCTGCCCTCTTGTCGCTTTGACTGGTCACCCATTGATGCGATGCTAGACTTGGACCTTGCACTGAAGTTCTGCTTGATGGGTTCAACCAGATCTGCGATACATTTTCCCCACTAAAATGGAAGAAAGTCCATGGAAGCAACAATGGCTGGATCATGAGGGAACTCCTTGCCCTGATGCGTGAAAGGGACAACCTTTGGTCTAAGGCCAGGGCCTCTGGAAACGAGCATAACTATCTGTCCTATAGGGCTTCCAGGAACCGAAGCACGAAGCTCATTAGACAGGCCAAAGCAAGCTTTTACAAGGAACAGCTGAATAGAAGCTGGGGAGACGGCACGAGGTTCTGGGAGAGTATCAAAAATCTACTCGGGGGGGGAAAAATGAAAGAATACACCCTCAACAGCTCCTTATACATGACACTGTCTCATCTGACCCACTCTTAATAGCAGAGTCCTTCAACTCTGCCTTTACTGACCTCAGTGCAGTCCTGCCCCCCATCTGCCTACACCCCATGGATGCACATCGGCACACCACCACATCCACTCGCACCCTCCCAAATTTCTGCTTCAGGAGGGTGACAGCCACAGAGGCCTTGGTGTACGTAAACAAAGTCCTTGGGAAAAAACAGAATAGGGAGTGATGGAGTGGACATGAAACTGGTTTCCCTCACACGAGATGAACTCATCGTTCCCCATAACTAAGCTATTCAACAAATTGCTGACACTAGCGAAATTCCCTGAAGTCTGGAAACAAGCACTGGTGACCCCCATCCACAAGAGTGGGGACAGGTCCAGTATCACCAATTATAGACCCATCTCCATCCTCTCCCTCCTATCAAAGGCGCCATAAAAGATTGTAGTGGACCTACTCACAGAATACCTCAATAAATATCAATTGCTGTGCCCCAACCAACATGGTTTCAGCCAGAACCATAGCACTTCCACTGCTCTGGTGGAGTACACAGAATACATACACAAAGCAGTGGATGAAGGCAAACTGGTCGGGTCTGTGTTTATAGATTTAACAAAGGCCTTCGACACTGTTAACCACGCCTTCCTCCTGGCGCAGCTGCAGAACCTGGGGGTGGCTGCCAACGCTGCACAGTGGTTCCAGGACTACCTGACTAGCAGGACCCAGAGGGTTAGAGTTGGTCAAACAGTGTCGGGATCCAGAGGCATCACACACTGGAAGTCCCCCAAGGGTCAATCCCTTGCTTTTCAGCATTTTTCTAAATGACCTTCCTAAGACCTGTGACACCAGAATTATCCCCTACACCGACAATGCGTTCATCCTCAACAGCAACCAGCAAATTGAGACTCTTCAATCTGAATTGCAGACATCCTTCCATCTGCTAGAGGATTGGTTCAGTGAACACAGGCTTTTGCTTATAAAAATAAAACAAGATAATGCTCCTCTCCAGCCCACAGCTCAAAAAAAGGTTCCCCGCCCTCTCCATCTCAAACGATGTCCATGCACCACTGGTGCAAGTGCACTCTTTCAAGTACCTGGGGATCACCCTTGATTACACTTTCTTATTCGTTCAACACATAGATCAGGTGGTTAAGGCAATTAACTCCAAGCTGGGAGTGCACTACAGACACAGGAAGTACCTCACGCTTGATGCCCTCCGCCTTGCAGTTTCAAGCTCTATACTATCAACTATCGACTATGGTGTGGTAGTCTATGGAGAAGCCACTGACACCGCACTAAAGAGGGTACAAATAACCCTTAACAAGGTGTGTAGACTCATCCTCTCCGCAGACCACCTCACTTATACCTGCTCACTCTACAAGCAGACAAACTGGCTACCGCTGGGTTGCAGAATTAAATTCCAAACCTGCCTGTTTGGCAAAAAGGCTCTTCTAAGAAAGGCACCCCCTTGCATGTCTGATATCCTCCTTAGGGCTGGCACAGTGTATGGCACTAGAGGCAGAAAGCTAGGGGCACTCGCCATTCCTTTTCAGAGAACTGCACTTGGTCAACGCACCTTCTCATATTTATTTATTTATTTAGTGATTCGGAAAAGACCTTTGAGCGTGAACTCTTCTACAAAGGTTCCACATTATAGATTGCAAAACAAAGTACAATAGGAGAAAGCAAAGGTACATCACAATGAACGATACAGCTTGGTTTCAAAACTTACAGGATAACTCAAAACATAGGTACAAGTTAAAATAAGAAAAACACTTTATGAGGGTGGGGGGGAAATAAGCAGCTACAAAGTGCCTTGTCAGTAGTTCAGAGGGACGGGGATAGCTGGTAGTGGGGTGAAGAAAGGAGGTACAAGAGAGAGGTAGATACTGCGGTGGAGGTGAAGGGTGGGGGAAGAAGGGCAGTAAGGTATAGGGAGAAATAAGAGGGGTGAGGGGAGGCTGAGCGGAGAAGACATGCTAGAGTAAATGGTGGGGTGCGAGGGGGCATGGTCAGGCAGCTTGCATTAGTAGTGACTGTTAGCCCCTCTCTGGCTCAGCGAAATTCCTGAAGCTGCTCTCAACTCCCTCAGTGTCTCTAACTTCAAAACTGAACTCAAGCATTACCTTGCCTCCAGCTCTGCCTGTGTTTGCTTCATGAACACCTAACACTGCGTCCCTGGCAGGCCATCATAATGGACCTTTGGGTCTCCCCGCCCACAAGACCAGGGCTGTTTCTATACCCCCTGACCAGCCTCCTATCCCCATGTTCCCCCCTCCCCCCTTTTCTCCCCCCATTATCTTCCACCAATACTTGTGGCCCACTAGCCCTCCTGCGAACGTCTTGTCCCCCATGTCCCTCTCCCTGCCTTACCTGCTGCCAGACAGCACCTCTTAGCTCGAGGCTGCTCCTTACTTTCCCCATAACATGACACTACCTCACCTGGAGGGGGCTTTTCCCGAATTTCTACTCTGCTCTAGCCCCTTCGACACCTGTTCAAGACCAGCAGACTGGTGGAGTCTCCCTATATCTGCCCAGTCTCCTGCACCCTTTGTCACTTGTAGAAGGTTATCTCTTTTGATCTTGTGTATGCTAAGGTAATCCTGCATTGCAGTGTAACTGATCTGTTGTTTGTACCTGACTTGTGTTTGTATTTTATGTTCATATGATGTGTAACCCTTGTAAAAGAGCTCATGCTCAAAGGTTGTTTCCGAATCTTTAAATAAATAAATGTCAGCGTGGTTCGGGATCAGGCAGATATCAAGATTCACTACTGCCTAACCAGTTCATGATATCTGCCTCCAGAATTCATTGTCTACTTAGTTCTGAGCCCAGAAGAGGTGCAGGGCAGGACTTGGGTCGGAGGAGCTGGCTGCGGTATTGTAATGAGTGTAACAGGGGAAGGGGGAGGCCTGCTTATCGGTTTACCAGCATCTATGGCACTTCAGGGTGAGGGGAAGGAGAAATATAGTAATTGAACTGTGTTGGGGGAGATAGGTGAGTCTACTGAATGTGTGTGTATGTGTATGTGTGTGTTGTAGTAAGGTTGCAAAGGGAGAATCAGAATCTGATGCCGCACCTTTGTTTAGTAGGGCAAATGATTTTCCATTTTCAAAAATGGCCAATCCTGTTTAACAAAATCTGTTTTTTCCCTAAAACCGAGGACAAATCAGCATGTTTTGTACAAAAAACTTTAGCTCGAAATGAGGGTGTTTGCACAAAACATTGGTGCACAGTGGGGCTGTTTGCATGATAAAGTGTTGTGAATAGAGTTTTTTTCTTGAAAAAAAAAGACTCCATTTTTTTGGCTAGTACTTTCCATTGAAAACAGTAAATCGTCGTCCCTAATTAGGATTTTTTGGCCTTCAGGTCTGAAAATCCTAATTCTTGAAAAAAAAAGTTGGACTCCGATGAATCCAGTTCCACAATTCCATGCATCCTATATACTTACTTGCCCATTGAACCAGTGATCTGAATATTAAATCCAAAAATATCAGTTTAAATGCTTTTCTTTATATTCCTGTGGGCTGTCTAGTAAGTGTGTATTGTAGTAGAATTGTAATGGTTGTACTGGCAACTCTACACTTTTGTGACAACTGTTTTTCTTGTTTGCAGGGATGTAACCCACTTGCTCAAACAGGTCGCAGTAAACTGCAAAGCCAAAGAGCCACCCTGAACCAACAGATTATTAAAGAGATGCGACTGAGAGCGGGTGCTGAAAATCTTCTACGGTAGGTTCTCACCATTGTAACTTGTTACTCTGCACAGCAGCAGAATGCAGTCTTTGTTCTGACAGCAGTATCAGACTCCAGTTCCCAGGCATGCTTTTCAAAAACATTCTATTGAATGAACTGGCTTTACATCCTAGCAAAATAACGCAGTATAAACTAAATATGCCAATGATATTTTCAGTAATTATTTATGCTATAGCTAGTCCTCTGTGATTTAATATCTATATAATAATAGTCCATGTTTGTAAATGTGTGTCTGTCTACAGTGGCTATGTGGTTCAGTCGCAAATGTAAACCACCTAGACACGCACACAAACCCAGGCTCAGATACCTCTTCCCAAGCTCAACTCCCGAACACCGTATAATACCTTTTTTTGGTAGAGGGCTCCCCTCCTAATTCACAGTTCCCAGTTTGGTGGGACAGTAGTCCAGCACCCACTCATCTCAGTTGCTAAACTTCCTAGCCTGTGGCACACACTACAGTTACATACATTGACAGACTGATTAGGCTTGTGCCCAGGACGAAGGGTGAGGTTGGTGACATAATTAATATTGCAAGGCAAACTGATTATTGCCCCCACACCATTGTACATTTTGGGTCGGGGGGCCTTCTACCAAACAAAAGATATGTGGTGGTCTTGGTGGGGTTAGGGCTGGCCAGAGAAATACTGTCTCTTCCCCCAAATTGTGGATGAAGGGTCCTCGATCAAAAATGATGCACAGGGTTCTGGGGGGTTGGGCTGGGGGGTGGGTTCCATTTCAAACAGTGTTGCTCCCCAGTCATGGATTGGGAGCCAGAAGGAAAGGGTTCTCATCTACCAACAAATATGTAGGGATCTTCGGGGGTGGGGGCTAGGAAGGAAGATCTTGAGCCTAGATTTTATGCAGATTTTGCACAGGTATTCCAATAGTTGTGATGACTATCCTAATGATTTTTTGAAAGCCTTAATACTAATGTTGTTGCAAAGTTGTATTAGTATGCAGAGTTCCCAGCTTCACCTTTTGCAATGTTTCTGGGAAGTGGGCACTTCATGGGAAAAAAAGCCAAAAAGTGTAACTCAGATATGTTGCAAAATGATCAGCTCACGCATGCATCAATTTACGGGCACCAGTTTGTGCCTTATCAGGAACAGGAACGTGCAGGCAGCTGAAAGAGCTAGTCACTCTCATTTCTTAAAGTAGTATGTTTTGCCATGTTTCAAATAAAGCTGCATTTTTTAATCGGGGAGGACAAATTAAAAATCTGGCAGACAATGATGGCAAAAGGTTACATAAGAAGACTGATTAAAAGAGAACCTTTTGTAATGTAAGATAATTTCCTAAAAGAAAACTTTTTAAAAGGCTGACAGTGTCCCTTTAAATTGCATTCAATATGTATGTTTCCACTTTCCAAAGAGTTTTTTTTTACGATACTCATACTTTCAGCATAGAGATACATGTTATAAACCGGTTGCAGCGACGTCATGTTCTCATATGCTAATGCAGCTCTCATGGGCAATTAGATTTCAACAACCATAGAATGGAGACACCCATGGTAGTTACAGAGGACTAGCATGAACTATGAAAATACATTAAAGCAAACCTGTGTATCCCCAACAGCTACAGGAAAAGAGTTGTTTCTTGACATGAATACAAATAAAATGTTCAAGCTATGAGGGTGTAGTTTTCCTTTAAATGGATGCCATGATGAGTACATGCTTCACGTGGTTTTCTGAGGTTTCACAGATGCCACTCATGCTTCAGATGTGGAAGTTGCAATTTTGTTTTGCAAAAAAATCTGTCATAGTCATTTTTTTAAATGTTTTATCAGCACTTAGTTTCTGCCAGCCCTCCAGTTTTCCGTGTGCAGCCACACCCCAGAATGATGTCATGCAAGGGAACTGTCAATGGTTTATGTACAGCAAAAAGACATTCTGGGTACATTATAAAGTTGGCTTACATGTTTATTACTCAGAGGCACAGTCCCTTATTTTGGTAGTGATAACTGCAGAATAGCACCTAATATGTAGACATATTTATTTATTTAAAAGTTTCACCAGGAAAGACATACTGAGCAAACAAGCTAGTTTACAGATGCATCCTGGGGGAGAGGGGAAAGGGGTACACAGTAGGTACCTATATAGCAAGGCATTGTGGGTACAATAAGAAGTTGTTTTCCAGTTTCCTTACTGTGAGGTGCAGTCTCATATTTCTGTAGTAGCTTCAACAATAAAAGCTCTCCTGTGTTTATTTTTAAAACAAGGCATTGTGCATATAGTATCTAACTGACAAGGTTTCTTTACTGAGAGATGTAGTCTCCTATTTCTGTAGTGATCACAGAAATAGCTGATTTTTCTATCTTCCAAATCAAAGTGCAGTCTCCTATTTCGGTAGTGTTTACAGCAGTACCATCTGTAGGAAAGTGTCTGGAAAATATTTTTGTGATGCAGGTAGACCAAAAAGACCATTTGCCATTCTGTGTAGATGTTTCAGTTTTACTTCCTGCTGGTGAAGTGACAGCTCCTGTCAGAATGTGGGTGCATGATGATACTTTTGTATATTTATGTTACAGGGTCTAAATGACTGTAAGTAGTTTAGAAGTGTAATTATGGGTCAGAATACTTTTATTTTTCTTTGGTGTCAAGCTTATGCTAGGAGCCCAAAAATTGCGAAAGGAAAAGTATGTCTGCAATACCAAGACTGGCCAACAGATGGGACTGTTTCAAAAATTTGATTCCCTTGCATGATGTCACGGTTGAGGGTTACAGCACTGAGAAAAAAGGGGTAAGGTTATGCAAATTAAGCAAAGCACAGAAATAAAAGCATTTTTTCAATGGAAAACAGCACTTTTTGGCAGTTTGAATTGTAGGAGATTGATTCACAACTCCTACAGGTTACTACTGCCATTTGTTATGGCAAACTTCAGAAAATCACTTTCACAAAAGCCACCCCCTTTTTTGCCAACTATAGTTTCTACTAAAAAGATAAGGGTGTAATTCATTACAGAGCTTAAAGAGCTAACTTACAATTTTAGTTAGTCAGAAATGTACCTACTGTTTACATATCCATTTGACTAAAGGACCTGCTACAGTTTTTATTTAAAAATGAGGGGAACCAGAAAATGTGAAGCACCATGTGAAAATATAGGGGTCCATTGTAATGAAGTTTGCTGCTTTATGTTCTATATGCCAAGAGGTTAAAACAATGTATTTATTGCCTTCTCCATGGTACGTGTGTTTTTTTCTCATGGCCGTCACATAGGACACAGCACTTCTCGGTTCGACCAGCATGACATAAAAAAAGGCAAAGCCAGGATCTCTGTCTCCATTTTATAGCATTTTAAGAGGGGGGGGAGAGATGGGAGAGGGTAAATTTTTCTAACGCAAAATGTTATGTTTAAAGAGCACTTTTCTTAGTGCTGCACAGAAATAAGAGGAAGATCCCTTGCCTCTGCAGGAGCTCCACTGTAGCAAAAACAACATTTATCATTATACCCTGGAGGGAAGGGAAGGGATCATAACTTGCCCCCGAGGGGCTAGCAGTCCAATCCCTTTCCACTTCCCTGTTGCTGGCTATGTCCCCATGCTCCGATGTTTTATGACGCGGCAATAAGGAGAACGCGGGGGTGCACTCCATTGAAGTGTATGGAGCATGATTTTAAAATACAGTTTTCCACCGTGTGAGTGGCCAGTTGGTAAAACTGTAGCCACAGTTCAACTAACAAGACTCTTGTTAACTGAACCATGGCTTCGATTTTACCAAGTGGCCACTTAAATGGCCGACACCTGTATTTTTTTTTACTTAGTATGCTGTATTTATCCTTCTGGCAGCATTCCCCTTTCTTTTTGTTTTTTTAACTTAGTGAAAACTGTACTTTAAAATCACACTCCATGCACTTCAATGGAGCACACTCCCTGCACTCTCCCTGTTGCCATCTCACTAAACAGGGCGTGGCCAGCAACAGGGAAGTGGAAAGGGATCGTGCTGCTATCCTATCGGGGGCAATTTACGATTCCTTCCCTTCCCTTGGTATAATTATAAAAGCTGTTATTGCTACAGAGGAGCTCCTGGGGAGGTAAGAGAGCTACCTCTTATTTTTTGGTGGGGGAGTTTAAACATTTTCAGGAATGGTTCTCTTTAAAAACACTTGTTTTAATAAAATTGTGGTAGTTCCTACTTCTGTGACTAAAATGATTGACATGGTTGCAATTCGTTCTGCACTCCCCAAATTGAGATCTGCTAATGGTGTTTTATTGAATTCAACTATCACAAGAATCGTAATGGTTTGCGGTCCTTTTCTATCACAACTCCATCCTTTTGGAATGTTTTGCCTGCAACCCATCATCAAGCCCCATCCTCACTTAGTTTTAAGAATAATTTGAAGTTATATGTATTACAGCAGTCTAAGTTTAATTGTCAATTAACTTTTGTATTGTATTTGTTAATGCTTGTTAAATGTTGTATGTCTCCGGGTCAGACCTGATAAAGGACCTGCCCAGTGTCCCCACCCGGTTAACAAATAGATAAATAAAATAAAAATAAGATTGAAAACGGTACACTAGCTATTATTTCAACAATCTGTGTGCAGCTGGGACTGCAGCTCTTTATGAAATGTAGCCTTGAAAGGTTAAAGTCAAGTAGACATAAGGTGCATTGAAACATAGAAACATAGAATCTGACGGCAGATAAGGACCGCTTGGCCCACCCAGTCTGCGCATTTCCCTACCTGATGGAAAAGCTGCAGATCCTAGTTAACCAGCAGCCTACTTCTTCCTACCCCCACCCCCTAGAATTGCCTTATGACTGTCCCATGCATGCTTGAATCCCACCACTGTTTTTGACTCCACAACCTCTTCTGGAAGGCTGTTCCATACATCCACAACCCTCTCTGTGAAAAAATACTTCCTTAAATTACCTCTGAGCCGCCCCCTTCTATCTTCAAATTGGCCCTTTGTTCTTACACACCTCTTTTTTTGAAAGATGCTACCCTCTTGGACTTTGTTGATTCCCTTGAGGTACTTGAAAGTTTCTATCATGTCCCCCCTCTCCCTCCTTTCCTCGAGGCTATACATATTAAGCTCCTTAAGTCTCTCTTCATATGTCTTCCAGTGCAGACCCTGCACCATTTTAGTTGCCCTCCTCTGGACAGTTTCCATCCTGTCTATGTCTTTGCGGAGATTGGGTCTCCAGAACTGCATGCAGTACTCCAGATGTGGTCTCACCAGCTGTCTGTACAGAGGGATGATAACTTCTTGTTTTCTATTGGTGATGCCTCCCTATGCATCCCAGTATCCCCAGCCCTCCTTGCTGCCCTCTCACATTGCTTGCCCACCTTTAGGTCATCTGATATGACTACCCCCAGGTCCCTTTCTATTTTGTTGTTGTTAGTATCTCACCCCCATTGTGTACTCTTCCCTGGGTTTTGGTTCCCAGGTGCATTACTTGCACTTCTTAGCATTGAATCTAAGCTGCCATACATTTGACCATTCCTCTAACCTTACCAAGTCCCTTCTCATCCTTTCCACCCCACCTTGTGTATCACCTCTGTTGCAGATCTTTGTGTCATCTGCAAAGAGACATACTTTCCTTCCAGTCCCTCTGCAATGTAGCATAAAGACATTGAAGAGGACGATCTAATACTGAACCCTCGGTACCCCACTGCTAACCCCCTTTTTCAGAGTGGACTCCATTTACTGTTACTCTCTGTGTCCTATTCTCAGCCAGTTCTTTACCCAGGCTGTCATCTTGGGACCCACTCCCAGGCTGGCTAGCTTGTATATTAATCTTTTGTGTGGGACTGTGTCAAATGCCTTGCTAAAATCTAGGTAGGCCATGTCCACAGCCCCTCCCTGATCAACTACTTTGGTCACCTAGTCAAAGAAATCAATCAGATTTGTCTGGCATGGCCTTCCCGCTGTGAATCCATGCTGCCTTGGGTCCTGTGCCCCTCTGGCCTCTAGATATGCAACAGTTCTTTCCTTCAGAAGTGATTCCATCATTTTCCCTACCACTGAGGTTAAACTAACAAGTCTGTAGTTTCCTGCTTCTGCCTTGCTCCCACTTTTGTGAAGGGGAATCACATCTGCCTTCCTCCAGTCCTCAGGTACCACCCCGTCCTCCCATGATTTGTTAAAGAGGGTAATCAGTGGTGTCACTAGTTCTACCCTTAGTTCTTTTAGAATTCTGGGATGAATCCCATCAGGCACCATTGCTTTGTCCACCTTCAGTTTTAAGAGCTCTTTCAGAACCCTTTCTTCTGTAAATAGGCTGGTATCAACTTCTGTATCCAAAGTGTTTCTACTGTTTGTTTAAGGTACCTCCCCCTCTTCCTTTGTAAATACTGAGCAAAAATATTTGTTTAGTATCTCTGCCTTTTCACAGTCACCCTCTGCCCACCCTCTCTCTCCTTTACTAAGCCTCACTATCCCTCCCTTGGTCTTCCTTCGCTCCCTGATGTACTTATAAAAGGTTTTATCCCCCTTCTTAACTGAGTTGGCTATCTTTTCCTCGGTTTGGGCCTTTGCTGTTCTGACTGCCTTTCCAGCTTCCTTTTGCTTTAACTGAAACAGTTCTCTGTCCTGTTCCTTCTGTGATTCCTTGTACATTCCTTGAATTTTAGTGCCCCCAGCATTACCAGGCTTAAACTGTTTATTGAGAGCTAATAAATGTCATAAACAAAGTACCATTGTTGTGTGTTATCTAATTGTCATGGTTTTTACTGTATTGTACTCTCTCAGGTTGTCCCTGTAAATATGTAGGCCTAGTGCACTTACCTGGCAAATAAAAGCAAAATCCAGGATTAAGACTCATTAAGAGTTAAAGTGTAGGCTGCAGTGCTAAGAAACATTTTCTCTAGGAAGTGATCTGGTTCAGCTGTGTTTAAAATGGAGGCAGTATGGCGCAGTGGTTTAAGGCTCTGAGCTGCAAATCTGGAGACCTGGGTTTGAATCTCACAGCCCCCACTTACATACTGTGTGACCCTGAGCAAGTCACTTAACTTCCTTGTGCTCCCAGGTTGCACCTGCAAACAAGCTTTCAGCTTAGTGTGTCTTACCTGGTAAAATAATTGGTTAAAAAAAATATGATGGTGTGAAAATATAACAAGGACTGTGCACTGTACAAAGATGTCTCTGCACTGTAATGAGGGAAGAACCTGACAATCTGGCAGCCACTACGTGAATCCAAAAGAAGAATGGAATGGCTCATTTTCTTTCTTTCTTTTTTTTTTAAATATAGCTTTTTGGCCACTGGTGGCCTCCTTACACCCGCTTCTGGCATATTTCCAGCACCCTTGACTCCAACCGCCACTCCCCCTGCTGTCCAACTGGGGGGAGCCATATAAAGAGGGACCCAAGGGCACTGCCGTGGTCATTGATGGCCATTGGCTCGCATGGACGTGTGCCCTCATGCATGTCACCCTGTCACATGGAGCAACATCCTGTGGGGTGAGACAAGCTCCCTTGGCCTGCCGCAGGGGTCAGAACTGTGGTACCTTCCTACACTGGCTGGTAGTGCTGCCACACAGAAGCACTTCCCAGCCCCCTGGTCACCCGACTGACTTCCCGGGTTCACTCCTGAATCTGGGTCAGCAGCATGGGAGCATTCGGTGCCTCTGCTAGTCACAGGGCGGCAGAAGGGCTCGTTCTCTTCCTTATTGTTTACCATACTTTTATCAGTTACTACCAGGTTAACTGTTGTTCAGAAAATGTGATGAGAGTTAGCACAGCAAGATTTCTGTGAGAGGAGGCCTTATAAATGTAAAAAATATATATTAAAAATGTATTTGCCAACCATGCCGATGGCCCAGTGGCAATGCAATGCACTGACACACAGGTGAGCCAGGTTTTGGAGCAGAGTTGGGTCGTCATGTAGAGGGATGGGCCTGACTCAGGTAGCTGGTGCTTAGCAGTGCACCTCAGTTGGGAGGGGGATAGAAACATAGAAACATAGACTTTGACGGCAGATAAGGACCGCTAGGCCCATCTAGTCTGCCCATTTCCCTACCTACAGGATAGGCCACAGATCCTAGTTAACCAACAGCCTATTTCTTCCTACCCCCCACAAGAATTGCCTTATGTCTGTCCCATGCATTCTTGAATTCTCCCACAGTTTTAGACCCCACAACCTCCTCAGGAAGGCTGTTCCATGCATCCACTACCCTCTCTGTGAAATAATACTTCCTCACATTGCCCCTGAAGCGCCCTCCTTCTATCTTTAAATTGTGTCCCCTTGTTCTTGCAAGTCTCTTTTTCTGAAAGATGCTACCCTCTTGGACTTTATTGATTCCACTGAGGTACTTAAAAGTTTCTATCATGTCCCCCCTCTCCCTTCTTTCCTCAAGGGTATACATATTAAGCTCCTTTAGTATCTCCTCATACGGCTTCTCTTGCATGGCACTAAATTCCATCGTGACAGTGACCCCTGCAGCTGGGCCCGGGAGCTTGCCTCTTGCCATGGGGACCTTGCGACACTGAGGCAGATGGAGACCCACTCACATAATGGGTTGAGGGAGGGATCTGGGGAGAAAACCAGGTGAAAAACTCCCTGCAATCTCAATTACGTCTCATCAAGCCTGAACGGTATATTCCTGATTACAGGGTTTATCCCTGGTAATACGACAGGGCAGGGGGCCAAAACAGTAGCTTTAAAAATAACATAATCACCCCCATCTGTAAATGAAGGAACAACATCTAGCACTAAAGCAGATCACAGCCCAAGCTGCAGTTTTGCAATTACATTTTTTTCTCTCAGATTTCTCCAGTATCCCTTGACCCTTATTAGTGGTTTTTTTTGGCTGCATTGCCAGTACCTAAATTGTGCTGCTAAAGGTCCACTTAAGAGGTCTTATTAGAGACTGTCACCAAAACCCACTGTAAACCAGCCTCAGGGAGTGCTACTTAGTGGTATGTGCATGCAGTACCAAGCCAGTAACCCCCTTCCCCATCCCCTATCCCCACCAAGAACATGAACGTTTTCATCTTGAGTCACCATTCTCTGCCTAGGGAGCAAGCAGTCAGAAGTGCCTCCCAAATCCACATTTGTTTCCCATCTGCACTTAATGATACAGTGCTACTGAGTCCCCAGGCAGCCTTTTCTTTCTCTGTGAAAGAAATACTCCGGCCCTGTTCTCACTTTTCTTCCAGTCTAACAGTCCTCACTATGCTTACACTCCAAGATCGTTTACTCACTGGAATGGGATTGATATGGTGGTTAAATCTGTATTTAAGGGACGTTTGGGGGTAGAAGACCACAGCTAATCTGTTTTTAACATCACCCTAGACCTTGACTGACTGTTTTTGTAAAGGGAGGTAACAATTTAGTGCTAATGTAGCAGTTCTTGTGAGGTGGAGTCTGTGCCTCATGTGACTGATGCAGGACTTTTAGAGTTCTTTATTCCTAATAGAACTCTTGCAGTGTCTTCTGTTAAACATATTTAGCTAAAATAACACTGAAAAGAGTGTTACACTAAGAAAAAAACAAACTCTGTTCAGGTACCTGCCCAGTGTTCTGTTGACATTAGTGGTCCTTATCTTGAGATAAGACCCACTTGTTTGTGAAACTTATTTTACTATCGACATTCTCTGTGAGGTTTATTATACTCAGCGGGGCATGTCCAGACTTATAAAGTGGCACTGTAGCTCAAATAAACTCTGCAGGAGGAAAAGTTTTACAGAGATGTACACATGAACTGCTTACCTAGAGTAAATGTCAACTTTAAGGCACCATGATTTCTTCTTGCGTTCAATTGATATAATAAACTGGGAATGAAAGAATAAATTGTGATACATAACGTCGTGCAGAGCCTGGTACAAAATGGCTGTCAGCTAAGCTATGCTTGCAGTCAGTCCCTGTGTAATATTTTTGTTGCATCAATCACAAATGATCTTTTTTTAAATAATTTTGTTTGCTCCCAAGCAAGCCTCCTCATGCTGTGAGGCCCCTGTGCCATGGACCTCCCAGCCCTGTCACTGGCTCCCCCCCGCTGTCAAATCAGTGGGGATCAACACAGAGCAGGGCCCAAGAGTGCCAGCAACCATCTGTCTGGTGGGCCACAGCTGAGTTGCCCCCCCCCCCATGTTATTGCCCTGGTCCTCTCTCCACCCCTTGGCATGAGCACAGCCACTATTGGCCTTTTGCATGTACAAAGTGCCCCTCTGGTGCAAGCAAGTTCCCCGGCCCTTCAGGGGTTGCTTTGGTAACAGCATGTAGTGCCAACCTTTCCCAACCAAGACACACTGCCGCACAGCACCTGCCTCAGATTGGCCTGCATGCTGAGGTGGCAACCCAAGTCTGCTCCCAGACCAAGGCTGCCTGGATGGCATTGCAGTGTGCTTCTTCTGCTGGGCCACCAAGTTGGCCCAAAATATAACAATAATAAAAAAAAAAAAAACTGGAACAGAAACAAACCTAAAAAACACCCAATACTACCCTCCTGATATAATCATAACTACAGCAATGCCTAAATATCACAAATGGAACTGTTATCTAACGTCCTGTAGTACTGTAATTGTGTAACACTTCGTTTTCTTTATGCCATTAAAAAAATACCTCTAAATATGGAATCATAAATGATCATGCTCCCTTAGGTATCCAAAATTCCTTGTACACAAAACAAATCAAATAAAGAGGGTGCAATCACTGTCCCAGTCAGGAGGGAAGTCCCTCAGCGTAATAGTGTTCTGTGGGTTAAAAAAAAATACTTATAAAGGCTGTGTGATGGATCAGTGGAAGTGCCATATGCTTTTGTGCTGGCAGCTCGGGTTTGAGAGTGAACTCTGGACGTCAGGTTGTGCGGTTATGGGGCTGATGTGGCACTCCCAGCCAGGGGAAGGAGTTGTTCTGGTTCCAGCACTGTACTGACCCATGTGGTGGTCTGAGGGAGCTTGTCTCCTCTGCAGGGCATTGCTGCATGTGTCCAAGGGATGTGCATGGGAAAACACTCCCTGTGCCAAGGCACCAGATGGGGGGGAGGGAGAGGGGGAGGAGAAACCCCCCAAAAAAACAATACTGGTGCCTTCAGATCCTACCCTTTATGTGAATCCCTGCCGGCAGGGGGACTGGTGGATGCAACTGAGAGCACTGGGTAATATGCCTGAAGCAAGCACGGGGTGGTGACTGGGACCAAAAGTATGATTTAAAAAAAACAAACTTTTCGATGCACTGAATTCATAGCAATGCACGATCACATTTCTGTGCTCCATTTTATAGTCAAAATGCTTGTTTCCTAAACAGTACTGAGCTGTTTTATATGTACAGTAACCCACTCCTGTGTGTGTTAAAGGAACACTGTCAACCCCCTTAGGTCTCAAAGTGTTCCTAGTTTAAAAAACACATTTTGTGATTGCCAGCATTCTGTAAGGATTGCTGATGTAGCTGGCAGTTTGATTCTGATTCTTTTTTTCTTAGAAAAAGTGAAAAACTGGTTGCCCACCATGCTGGTGTTACCACACAAACACATGTTTGTTTACATTCCTTGATCATCTCCAGCTGCATCTTTCCTGGACTTGGGAACACCCACAACACAGTCTAGCCACTTCTGATGCAGTGAGAGTTTAGGAGGCTACCGCCTCATGAGTGACTCCACTGTTTGGGTGTGTTTCTAATGCTCAGGAAGTATACAGTAAGAACAGATCCAGGATTGTAAACAAAAACATATTTGTTTATAAATATACATCGCCATGCATTTCAGTTCTACTAAACAAGGATACAGACAAAACAAACAGCAACATCAGTGAATTTTAGAGAAGGTAAGCAATCATAAAATGTGGGTTTTTAAGTAGAAATGATATTATGAAAAACAGGTTGACACTGTGTTTTTAATGCTGAATTGATGCACTTCCATGGGTGTAAAGGCATAAACACCTTGGCCCAGATTTTCAAACTACGCCCAAAAAGTGCGCAACAGCTGAAGCAAGCGCAAGTCCATTGCGCCCATGCACAAGAAGCACGATATTCAAAAACTACGCAGGCCAAGATGCACCTACAGCCGACGACTGAATATCACACCACCCGTGCCATAGCGCAACTAGGGAGGTGAAGCTGAGCATATCTGATGCGCCATAGCGCAACAAGGGATGTTCAGCTGAGCAGCCCAGATGCGCCATAGCGCAACCAGGGACACCCCCAGCAGCAGGGCAGCAGTGCAACAGCACAACCAGGGATGCAGGGGCCCACCACCCATGCCACAGATGGGCAGAGGAACACACAGCAGAACAGACATCGTCCCCCACACCCCATGCACTACACAACCGGGGGAGAGCTGGAATAACCACCAGCTTGTGGATACCAGCAACCAACCCACAGCCAGACCATGGTGCCCCAGCACACCACCTGGCTAGCTGTGACTGGCACACAAGGAGGGCCAACCACCCCATACCACAATATCCCACCAGTGCAGAGCACACCCTGCACCATGATCCCCATACACCCTGCCCAGGAGTAGCACCAACAGTGCAGGACACCCCATGCATGCCACCACCCCCACTGTGACAATGCAACCCTGTGCACCATGGAGCCATGCAAGGCAGCCCCACCATGGGCACCCTGCAGCGGGCGGCAGCAGACAGTGATGCAACAGATGCATACACAGTGCCACCCTGCATGTCCCCCTGAGGTACAGCTGAGAGACTAACCATGCGTCAGCACATGAAGTACCCCACATGCGACAGGGCATGCCCCGGACCCCACCTCCAGCGGTACAGCACCCTGCACAACCTCCCAAGGACACATCCTGTCCCAGCACTGGCCACAACAGACAGCACAGACGCACAGTGTAGCATGGAGGCATGCACCACACAGGATGCAAGACAGTGCATGGACAAACACCCACTCATACCCAAGGGCACAGCAACACAGGGACACAGTAGCGGGTCAACCAAGTCACTGGCATGTGGCCACGGCTGACGTGTACACACAGCCAGCACCTCTACATTGCACAGGTGTGCCAGCCACCCTGCACAGGCACCATGAAGCTGTATGCCACCAGCATGCTGCCGGAGCACAAGTGACAGACACTGGAGCCATGCCCTGCAACAGACACAAGCGACAGCATGGATGGTGGACAACAACAGCAGAGGCCACAGTGCCACCGGAGGTAGACGTGCACCATACTGGTGATGCAGTCAACCTGGCATTGTGCTAGATACAGTTGTTATCAAGCACGGACAGCCACCACTGACATGCTGCACAGGCCATGGACGGTCTGACAGGGGTGCCATGCACACAGTGCAGGCCCCGTGGGCCACTGCACACAGGCATGCAGTGCACAGAGTACAACACACAAACCACAGACAGTGACTGATCCCCCTGTCCACACCATAGGTGGTTCACCTCTGCATACACACACACACACACACGCCCATGCGTGCACCACCCCTGACGCCATGCACACCACTGCAGCTGAGCACCTGTAGCCTGCTGCAAATCAGAGACCACCACAGTTGTTATAACAAAATGTATATATTAAAACTATGTACAGTAAAGCTATATACAAAACTATATACAGTAGTGGGGGAAGGGCCACATAACAGGTGGGGGCGGGTAAGGGGCAGGGGTGAACATATGGGAGAGGGAAGAAGGTGTGTGAGGGTGGGTCAAAGGGGGGAAGATGGTATTTGGGGCATGGAGACATCACTGGCCGCCCCGGTCCTCTTTCTCCCTGGCGCCGATGGTATGTCCGCCTCTTCCTCCTCACCCCGTGGTGGTGGATGTGACTCAGGAGCTCCAAGGTCTCCCTCCTGACCCGCAGCAGCTCCTGGATGTCCTGCTGGATCTGCTGGAGTGTCCGGCTACCTAGGACGAGGGAGCAGAGTCAATAGGTGTGACTGTCCATCCCCCTGCAGCCCACCCATTGTGCATGGCATACAGCCATGTGAGACGCCTCTGTGATGGTGTGCGACCACCCACAGTGACCATGTCCACAAGACCTGCCCACCCAGGCAGCCACAGCCATGTGGACCACTGCACACACCCACCGCCCACGTCCTGCACAGCACCACCATGGCCGTACAGTGACTTGGCTATACGGTGTGAAGGCAGTGGCACAGCCATGTACACGGTGCACGCATGGACCACCATTGATGCACTCCCAGACATGCAGTGCCACTGGACAGTGCTGACTATAACAAGTTGCATGCATGGCAGTGGTGTTACTGAATGGTGACCATGCCCAACTGCCCGCCCAGTTATACAGCATACAATAGTAATCATAGATGTAAGCCACTCACCACCATCAGCAGGCTGGTCCACGCACCGCGGACCACCTTCATCCCTCCTGTCCCTCTCCTCCAACATGCGGCACCTCCCCTCTCGGTTGCGCCTCTGTTCTTCTGGCCCTAAGGTGCAAACATGGAGAGAGGAACATCAGTACAATCCGGTAGCAGTGTCCCCCCGGCCCCCATGTGTGTGCAATCCCACACAGCCAGACCCACCTACCCCACACCTCGATACCACCACCACGGCCAACACCGGATGCCCCCCCCATGTGCCAGACACATGCAACCGTGATACCCATATGGACGATAAAAGTGTATGGACGTTGCACCTACCTGGCTGTGGTACCGTGCCCCTCCTGGCACGTGCCCGCAGGCGGGCAAGCAGGTCCGGGTCCCTGCACCTCAGGTCCCCGTAATGGTGGTGGCACTGCTGTGCTGTCCACCCCATGCCAGTGGCCTCCTCCAGGGCGTCGACCACCTCCTGCCATACTACACTCCTGGCCCTGTCCAGGGGTGCCTCTCCAAACAAAGCCCCAACATTGGGCTCGACTATAGCCACAAGGTTTGCCAGCTCGATCTGGCTCCACTGCACAGCACACCTCCGTGCCATCTCTGCTGCTCAGTTCAAGCAAAATGGTGCTCTGCAGCATGGTCTTGCCACGTGCAGATGCTGCGCTGTACAGCGCTGCCATTCCCTATCGCGCTGTCACCGAACAGCGCGATAGTGGTGCCTCCATGCCTGACGCATGACGCCTAGGGGGCAAAGGTCGGGCCCAGGGTCAGTGGAACCCAATGCGTGTAGCGCGATTGGGTGCCTGTGTGCCACCTCCTGTAGCGGCCTTATGACACCACAGTGCCATATAGGTGAACAGCACTGTAGTGCCACTGGCACAGTGGTGGCTGTACTCTGCATTGCCTCCTGTGCACAGCACGTCAGCAGCGTGGCAGGCGCCTGCGTCATCAACCCAGGCATGCGAAGTTAGGTGTGTACTGCGCATGTCACAGAACTGCACCCTTGGCTCAGCACGTTCAACACAATTGTGCAAAGTGCAACAGCGCAATATTCAGTCGGCATATGCAAATCATCTAATCAGCCATTCAGTGGTGCAGTCACTGCATTTGCATCCACTTAAAGATGCGCCTCACCTCATTTGCATGGGTTGTGCTATAAAAGTGCGACATTGGGCTGCACTGGCCATAGTTGGTTACTTCAGTCTATTGCGGTGAGTTGCATGCTGTTTGGGAGTATGGACTGTGGTGTTTGGGACATGCATGGGACTGCACAGTCACAGGTAACACCTGTCATTCTCACAGGATGAATCGTGACCGAGTGTGTGGTGGAGGAAGAGGAACAGAGTCATGGGAGGAAGAAGAGACCAAATTTCACTAAGGCCAAGACAGGTGCCCTGTTCGAGGCCTACCTAGACCAGGAGCCGCTTCTCAGCGGACGCCAGGGAACACCACAGGCCCATGCTGCTGCATGGGAGGAGGTGGCGCATACTGTAAACCTGCATGGCATCCACCAGCGCTCCATGCAGAAGTGCAAAAAGAAGATGGGCACAGACAGGCGGAGGATTAAAGAGAAGGTGGCTGCCATCAGGGCAGCATGGTCTGCGACAGGTGGGGGACAGTTGGAGGTGCTACGCCTGACCCCACAGGAAGAGCGGGTTGCTGGCAGCATGCAGCGTTGCGCCATTGAAGGTGTTCCAAGTGGTGGATTCCAGATGGGAGGTAGCCCATCACTGCATGGTAGGTCATGGTCTGTCTTTTGGTGGGGGGGACAGGGTAGGTCACATGCAGTAACACTACTTTTTTCCTTTATAGCTCCTGAGCGTCTGCATGGGTCAGCGGTGGTGGGCTTCTCCACTGAGGCCAGTCACATGGAGATGGAGGAGGGCCCATCCACCTCCACAGGAATACGGGGGGTCAGGGCGACAGTGGGCCCGCCTGGACATCCGGACTGATGTTGGTGGAGCAGGTGCGGAGGAGACCCTGCCCCTGTCCCAGTGTCCATGGATGCCAGCGTGCTGAGACTCGGGCTGGTGCTGGATCCGTCACCAATGATGATGGAGCTAATGTCATAGGCAGTGACGTGTGTGCCACAGGATGGCCACACAGCAGGTGACATCGCGGCCATGGCTGTGGGTGGTGCCGCCGTGGAAGCCTGCGTGTCATCACAGTCCCAGCCTGTGCCTGTCAGCACCAGTGGGACAGCACCGCTGTGTGTCCAGGACAGTGGGACTGTTGCGGCCACTATGGCGGCACCATTGAGCCCTGGGGAGCGGCAGCCAGAGGGGCAACATCAGCAGTCGGCCAGTGGCCATGGGGGTACAGTGTCAGGGGGGCGGCATCAGTGCATCGCCTGTGGACATGCCCAGGCCTGGCCCTGGTGTGCAGTGCCCACCCTCAAAGCTTGATGAGCATCATGGCCGCGAACACCCTGAGGGATAGCATTCCGATCAGGCAGATGACCTCTTGGATGAGCACACCCACATACTGCAAGCATCAGTCAATCAGCAGATATGGCTTGTGACGGCGGTGGATGCATTGAGTGCGGCTCTGTGTCAGGCAGAGGAGTGTCGCAGCAGAGATACCGCTCTGCTCCTGGCAGGGATGGACCGGTTGCGGGAGAATGTGATCACTGTCATTGACAGGCAGACACAGACATTCACTGCTGTCATGGCCACAATGGGCACATAGTTATTGGCCCATGTGTCGCAGACACCACGCAGTGCAATGTCCACCCCGTTCCCGCCGCCGTGCAACACCATCCTTGTTGACACTGGGTTCAGCTGTGGGCATCCCGAGCACGCCTGGCGTAGGCATGTTCAGTGTGCTGCAGACCCCTGCGTGAGCACGGTCGCATACATGTAGTGGAACCCCTGGGGGACCGTCGGTGCCACCCCATGAGGCCAGTGGTCAGCCTGTCACTGCTGGCGGGTCTCGGCGGGGCCACCCATGCATCCGTGGTGGCCATGGCACTGTGGCGCATGACTGACCTGTCTCCCAGCGCGGCTACTGTCTGATGCTGCCCTGTGTGCATTGTGTCATTCAGCGGGCAGTGCATGGGTGGGTACCCGGCCCTGCATGCACACACACACACAGTCCATCTGCACACCCTCCCGGCTGCTGTCCGCAGTTGCATGTGCTTGATGATGCCTGCATTGCGCTGTACGCCACTGTGCAATGGTGCCCAGCATCTGACACATGCACAATGACAGGCAGTGGGCATGGTGGTCTGTGGACATGTGTGTGGCTAGGGGTGGTGGTCTGGGTCGGCGTGCTCCCTACCCTTTGTGCAAGTCTGGTGAGGTGTGTGTGTGTATGACCGTGTGCCATGTTAGACCTCGCCCATCCCTGGCGGTGTGTGCGGTTCCATGCCCAGCCACTTCCCTTGACAGCATGCACCCCTGGTGTGTGTCCATGCGTGTTTGTGGGTTGTGCCTTTGCCACTGGTGGTTGCACATGGCCCCATGATTTACCTGGCTTGGCTGAAGTGCTCCTCCGTGATGGTGTCCCGGTGTAGCTGTGCCAGCCGGAGCAGTTGGGGGTCCCATCGCCCAAGGGGGGGCTGCCCATCACCATCATCACCGGCGTCCTCTTCGTCCCCATCGCTGTCCCCCTCTTTGACCTGTACGGCTAGCCCACATTCGTTGGCCATGTTGTGCAGGATGCAACAGGTCAGGAATAGCCCGCAGGCCTTTGAGGGGCTGTACTGTAGGGCACCGCCGGAGGTGTCCAGGCAACGGAAACGTGCCTTCAGCATCCCAAACACCCACTCGATGGCATTGCATGTGGTGGCATGTGCCTCACTGTAGCATTGCTGCAGTGGGGTCACTGGCCACCGGTATGGTGTGAGCATCCAGGGACGGAGTGGGTATCCACTGTCACCTGTGTGTAGAGGGTGGAGGTTAGTTTGGTGATCAGCATCGCCCTGCCTCGGGCCATGTAGGCCACTACCCATGTCACCTCTGACCATGCCCCTCCCAAGCTCTATGTTTGTCTGTGTGGTTTGCATATTCACCCACTAAGTGGCCAGTGGGGATGTCCCCACTCTCGAATCTGTGGCACAGTGCCGACTGGTGCCTGATGAAGGCATCATGTGCTCCTCCAGGGTGCGTGGCACAGACATTGATTATGCGCCCCCTGGCATCGCACACCACCTGGCAGTTGATGCTAGCATAGCCCTTCCGATTAATATATGTGGTCCCCTCGGGGCCAGGTGGTGTGCGGATGGCCACATGGGTGCAGTCTATTGCCCCTAGCACGCCAGGCATATGTGCTACCTTGTGGAACTCCTGTATGTTTGCTGTGCACTCTGCCAGTGTACTAGGGAAATGGATGTACTCCGCAGCATGTGGCAGCAGTGCGTTGAGGAATTGGGTGAGGTGGCTTGACGCAGGCGACTGGGTTATGCCTGTGGTGTCCCCTGTTGGTCTCTGGAAGGTACCCCTGGCGAGCAAGCACATGCAAGCTGTCACTTTAGTCTCCACTGACAGAGCATGGCTCCGTCGTGTGGGTGCCTGCATCACATCACTGCACAGCTCACAGAGCCACCTCAGAATTGCCCGATTCAGGTGGTACTGGCCCACGATCTCAGTATCACTGTACAGCTCGAAGCTGGTGCGGGCTCGGTACTGCCTGTTGGGGGCATACCGCCGACGGGCCCTTCCACGGCGCGCCCCCTCCTGCTGCCCGCCTTCTCACCCCCCTGATTACTACCTCCATCTGGATGATGGCACTGGCCATGTCCCTGGCTTGTGTTCACCCCCCCCCCGGCAGTTGTTTCTGTGTTCCCCCCGCTGTCCTGGCTGCTACTTCCCCTGCACTGGGAACACCTTCCTGTGGTGGCCTCTGTGCTGTGTGGCACTTCCCCCTTCTGCACTGGCTGTGGCTCCCCACACCTTCCCTGTGCCTCTCTGTTCAGGGTGCCATTTCCCTGGCCTGCCCTGTGTGTCCCTCCTGCCCAGTTTGAGTTGCTAGGGTTCAGCCTCATGTACCTTCCCTGTAGTGTTCTTGTGCCTCTCCCTTGTTCCTTTTTATTTTGGCTCATTTCCGCTGTTGCGCAACTTCCGCTTGCTCCCCTATTGCGCATGTTGTTGAATATCACACTGCGCCATTTATGCATGGTTCCTCCCCCTTCAGTTGCACATACATTCATTATCATTGCGCTCTTGCTCAGCGTGATTTGGGGGGGCGCATCTGCCTCCCGCTGAATATCGCAGAATGGCGCATTTTTGGACTTGCGCTGGAGCAACCCTATTGCGCATAGCACAACCCTTTTGAATATCTGGGCCCTTGTGCCTTATGGCCCTTGGGGCATGTATCAATTTAGCATTACAGCACACCATGGTGAGGTTATTATTTTTTGTCTAAGGAATGTTGGTAAAAATTAAGTGCCGTCTTTGTAGATATTTCAGCTTGGCGAAGAGAAGAAGCTGAACTAGCCCCTTGATCTTATTTCCTGGGATACGAGTATTCCCATCACTAGGTTCTGATTTCATAACTAATAGTCTGCCGTCACTGACAGCCACTTTCTGACAAAAGCATATGCCCCTGTGGAACTAGAGTGGTAGGATCTGTATTTGTTAACTATTGTTGTGGTGAAAAGAAGAACAGGAGTGAACTGTAAAAACAGTGTGATGTCATTAACAGGTATAACGCTGGGATCATGCTAGTACTACAGGCACTGAAAAATTGGATTTACATCTTCTCACCATCTGAGCTATTTAGAGGCATTGTGCTATAGCATGATGATCGTATTAGCAGTCAAGTGGATATTTCTGTATTCCTATGTTTGATGCTATTAATTCTTATTTTGAAGAATAATTGTCTACGAGTGCCGAATAGATATTATGGATGAGGAAATGAATGCATTTGGTTTTATATAGCGCCTTTTATGCACAGTGTCCCAATGTGCTTTACAAACTGTGACTGGTTGCAGCAGTAATTTAGGATTGTGTAGGGGGGTTAAGAAAAGAAATGTTCTGTGAAATTTAACCCAGAGAAAGGCAATGTGGGTGGGTGACTGACTAACTGATAGCAGGCTGAGTGTGAGAGATACAGAGCAAGTTGCTTGAGCCAGAGAGCAGGTTGAGCTCAGGTAAAGCGACTTGCTTAGTCACACAGTGAGTGAGTGATAGCAGGTTGGAGAGATACAGAGCAGATTAAGAGATAGAGAACAGGCTGAGCTCAGGTAGCCTGACAGTGAGTGAGTGATAAACAGCAGGTTGGAGAGATACAGAGCAGGTTAAGAAATAGAGCAGGCTGAGCTCAGGTAGCGTGATAGTGAGAGTGAGTGAGTGATAGACAGCAGGTTGGAGAGATACAGGTAAGCATTAATCACCGGCGGGGAGGCCTCTATCAGATTAATGCCCGCTGGGGCGTTGTTGCACGAGGGTTCAACCTCTAGCGGGCATTAATCACCGTAGAGGCCGAGGCTGCCGTGATTAATGCTCTTGTAATATGGACAAGCGCCGATGTCTAATAGGACGATCACACTGCAGAGTCATTAAGAAAAAGGCGCTCGGAGACGGAGGCAATCTTCATACAGTTTAGTCTTACTTTAGAACGGCATTACAGAAGGCTGTCTGACGGGCGCCCGCGTCGAGCAATGCCGTCACGTGGTGCAGGGCAACACGGCAGTATGAGCCAATAATGCGTGTTGCTGTGCTGGAAGCGGCGTTCACGACTCCAACACGGCATTATTTCTGCATAATGCCGTGTTGGTCTTCTGTGACTCGAATCCCAACACGGCATTATTTCTCATAATGCCGTTGTTTTGCGCTTTTCGAGCCCAACACGGCATTTTGAGAAATAATGCTGTGTTGGACTCATGAACGAGCTTCCCAGGACAGCAACAGGGCATTATCGGCTTACAATGCCGTGTTGGTCCTGCACCACGTGACGGCGTTGAGCCTATCGCGGGACGCCCTCCTAGACTTCTGAATAATGCCGTGTTACAAAGCAGGTTAAGAGACAGAGCCGGCTGAGCTCAGGTAGAGTGAGTGAGTGAATGAGATGGGTTAGGGTCACACGGTGAGTAAATTCCAGTGATGAACTGAAACTGGAGTCTCCAGGTTCAGTGCTCTGTGCTTACTACTGGTACAGGTAATGTATCTAGTAAATCTGACGGACTGATTTACCTTTCAGTAGCACACACTAAATAGAGTACACAAAGAAGGGTCTGTAATATTTTTTTAGATTGTGCTCTTGTATCAGCAGTTGTCAAGAGTATTTATTTGCCTAATTTTGGACTGGCAAGTCACATTACATGCAAAGGGCTAGTGACAGACTGCTTCTCTTTGTTTCCCCAGTATCTTCTAATCTTAGGACACTCCCATAGACTATGACAGTCGGATTGCAGTTTTGTTAGCACTGGTGAAACTTGAATTCCTCTTCCTCAAATTTAGTTGTTAGTCTGGTTCAGATAATTTGTCGTGTCTGTACAGGTGAACTGTAACTAAGTAGGTAGCCAAGCCCCTTGCAAACTATGAATGCCCACAGCACTGGAATCATAAGGAAATGCATTAACATTAGCCTGACGGATATAGCAGGCATGGCAGCCACATTTATGGTTTTAAACTGCCTTTAGAGCACATATGCCATTTTGCTTGGGGAAAAAAATCTGATATTGCTTATTCTTACTGTAGTTTTTTAATCTGATATTACTTGTTATTTTTATTGTAGTTTATTAATCTGACATTACTTGTTACTTCTACTGTATTAATCTGACATTACTTGTTATTTTTACTGTAGTTTATTAATCTGACATTACTTGTTATTCTTATTGTAGTTTATTAATCTGACATGTTATTTTTAGTGTAGTTTATTAATCTGATATTACTTTTTATTTTTATTGTAGTTTATTAATCTGACATTACTTGTTATTTTTATTGTAGTTTATTAATCTGACATTATTTTTACTGTAGTTTATTAATTTGACATTACTTGTTACTTCTGTGTTTATTAATCTGACATTACTTATTTTTATTTTAGTTTATGAATCTGACATTACTTGTTATTTATAATGTAGTTTGTTTACTACTATGAACCTCCAATTTCACCTGAGAATTTTTTCTGTATTTTGTTCCAAGAAAAAATATATAATTGCTGGTTTGTTTACCATTTTCCATTCTGTTACAATTACTACAGATAGGTTTGTTTTCCATGAGAACAGTAATTCTGTAGGTACAAGATTGGGTGTTTCAACCGTTCATTTTGGGTGTGGGATAAAAATAGTTCCAAGTCTAAAATCTGAAGTGAAAATAGATGCAAGATAATTTAACTAGGTCAGTTTTTAAGGTTTTTTGTAACTATTTGGACTGAATCGGGACAGTGCTGTCCAGAACTGTATGTCTTCAGCTGGCTTTTAAAAGCCACAGTGGGAGTGGCACACAAGCAGGATTAAGGAGATAAAGAGAAGGATATGCTGCTGAGCTTGGGAAGCATTGAGAAAACCTACTTGAACACGTATGCTAATATTTAATTTACTTCAGTGAGCAGCTTGACTTTGTTATAAGTTAATAAGTGCTGTGAGAGATATCTCGTATGGCATAATGTCATCTTGTGTAGTTTGGAAAAGACAACCCTGAAGCAAAGCACCTGTAAACTTTTATTATAATTTATCATTCACGTTCAGTAGAGTGATTTGAGTTTTATGATTGACTGGCGACAGCTCCCTGCGCAGGGAATCTTTCTTTGCGTTAGTGTATTTCTCTCCTCTAGTTTGTTAATATTGTGAATCCCAGCAGCAGAAGCTCTATGGAGGAGGCTGCAGCAGCTGTAGTGCCACTGGGGACATCAGAGGAGGAGCCCAGAGGATGGCAGTGCCTGTGGGGACTGCTAGAGCCCCTCTCCCTTGGTGGTGGGAGGCACACTGCCCCCTCACTGAGCCCAGGTGGGAGATGGGTATTTTTCTTTGCGTTGGAGAAAGAGGGAGTGCACCAGAGTCCAGTCACCATGGAAGTTAGCACAACTGTGTGTGTGTGTGGGGGGGTTGGGGCTCCTGTACTTAAGTCCACACAATCGGCAGTACAGTTTTGGGATGCCTGTTACATATTCTGTCTATCTGGATGTCATCTTATGTATGCATGGCCACACATGAGCATTAAAGTGTTCATAGGCCATTTTTCACTGATTTCTTGCACATTTCTTTAATCGGCACCTCAATGCTCCAGCTGCATCATAAAACAGACTGCTATAGAATTCATCCCTTCATGAAGCAGGTTGTTCCTTCTTGGAACTGCAGTTTGGTGCCAGAAGCTCTAATGGATCACCATTTGAACCTCGTGCTGAGGTTTCCCTCTGACTGCTGACCTTAAAGATGCTATTCCTAGTGGCCGTTTGCTCGGCGAGATGGGTTGGGAAAATCCATGTGCTGTTCCACAAGGAACCCTATCTGGTGTTCCATAAAGAAACGGTCTTTCTCCCCCCTTAAAGAGCAGCTGACACCTTCAGGACAACTTTAACACACCATAATATTTAGACACAGTTCAGCTTTTGTTTCACGCTAGTTCTCTATTCGTCCTCCCTATTATTTATTACTGAGGTCATATGCATTAAAACAAAATCTTTGTTCCTGAAGAGTTCATCTATCCCTGTTGCTTTCTTCCTATGTAAGGTCATAATGCGCTGCTTGTGACATCACAGTTACTCTCACAGCAACACATTGTGATGTCACAACAGAGGATTCTGACTTGAGTAGGGATTCACCCCAGAATTCTAAAAGAACTAAGGGGCGACATAGTGACACCACTGACTACCATTTTTAATAAATCATGGGCGGATGGTCTGGTACCTGAGGACTGGAGGAGGGCGGATGTGATTCCCCTTCACAAAAGTGGGAGCAAGGCAGGGGCAGGAAACTACAGACCTGTTAGTTTGACCTCAATGGTAGGGAAAATGAGGGAATCACTTCTGAAAGAAAGAATTGTTGCATACCTTGAGGCCAGCGGGGCACAGGACCCAAGGCAGCATGGTTTCACAGTGGGAAGGTCATGTCAGATGAATCTAATAGATTTCTTTGACTGGGTGACCAAAGCAGTAGACCAGGGAAGGGCTGTGGATATGGCCTGCCTAGTCTTTAGCAAGGCATTTGACACAGTCCCACACAAAAGATTGATAAACAAGTTAGCCAGCCTGGGAGTGGGTCCCAGGGTGGTAGCCTGGGTAACAAATTGGCTGAACAACAGGACACAGAGGGTAATAGTAAACTGAGTACACTGTGAAGAAAGGGGGCATACTAGTGGTTTACCACAGGGTTCTGTACTGGGACTGGTCCTCTTTAATGTCTTTATATGTGACATTGCAGAGGGACCGGAAGGAAAAGTATGCATCTTTGTAGACAACACAAAGATCTGCAACAGGATTGGTACACAAGAGGGGGTGAAAAGGATGAGAAGGGACTTGGCAAGGTTGGGGGGATAGTCAAAAGTATGGCAGCTTAGATTCAATGCAAAGTAATGCACCTGGAAAACAGAAACCCAGGGAAGCATACACAATGGTGGGGGGAGGTACTGTACTAACAACAATAAAAATGGAAAGAAGGGCCTGTGGTAGTCATATCAGACGACCTTAAGGTATTGAGAATGTGAAGGCAATGAGAGGCTGGGAGGATACTGGGATGCATTGAGAGGCATCACCAGTAGAAAACAGGAAGTTGTCCATGTATCATCTTTCAGAAAAAAGAGATGTACAAGAACAAGGGGGCACAATTTGAAGATGGTGGGGGACAGCTCAGCGGCAACATGAGGAACTATTTTTTCTTGGAGAGGGTGGTGGACGCATTGAACAGCCTTCCTGAGGAGGTTGTGGTGTCAAAAACAGTGGGGGAATTCAAGAATGCATGGGACAGACATAAGGCAATTCTAGTGGAGGGGTAGGAGGAAGTAGGCTGTTGGTTAACTAGGATTTGCAGCTTATCCAATAGGTAGGGAAATGGGCAGATTAGGTGGGCCAAGGGTCCTTATCTGCCATCAAAGTCTATGTTTCTATGTTTCTGTGGGCGTGTCCTCACACTGTCAGACTTCATCTGTCCCACCTGAGGTGGGAAGACAGCCCATTCAAACTACTGCCTGCTTATGGAGGGAGCCTACACACAACCAGAATCCCTGATAAGGTAATTATAATTCCCCTCTCCCAAACATTCCATTTTAGCATTTCTGCACAGGGCAGCAGCAGTAAGCAGGATAAGAGGCCCTGCTGTTCTGAGCACAGGTTGGCAGAAAGCACTTAAGGGATTTCGAATTACGAATACCTTGGATCTTTAAAGATCATTGGTAATTTAAAACATAGGTTGCTATATTTATACTGTCAGTCTCTTCCTAGCAATGTAAACTGTTTCAGTAAAGAACAAAAAATGTTCCTCAGACCTACTGTGGGGTTTTAACAACATGCTTTTTTAATTCCTGCTCCTTTTCCAATCACTCAGGTCCACAGTACTTTGGTAGAAACATAGAGGAATAAAGACAGAAAAGGACTTTTATTTCATGATGTCATATTAGTTGGTAGCCTGTAACTATATCTACCCCCAGCCCCTTATAAAAGTGTTTCTTTTAAAAAAGTGACAAGATACCAAGTTTGCCCTTATATTTGCAGGTGTCATTCTTGAGACCATGGACCGGGTAAACTTTTTTTTTTTTTTTTTAATTTTCTCCCCACCTACGTCCCTGCCAGAGCTGCCCCTTAAGGAGTCACCAATGAAATCGATCCCTGCCACCGACTTACCTGCTGCTTGGGTCCCTCCATCCTACTGCGAATTACCCCCCGGGCAGGGTTTGGGGTGGAGCGGAACACCCCTATACCTTGTATCTTGTCAGGTCCCCGAGACAGCGGCAGTCAGTGGCATATCAGGAATGGGCTCGGTAAGCAGACATTTGTCCAGCATTACCTTAAAAACCGGCACTGTCTTCATCTGTTAGTAGGTTGTTCCACAGATTCCAAGTCAAAACAACAGGAGCACTGTGAGTCATATGAATGGTAGATGCTGTTTTAATTGTATTTATTAAAACTTGTTGTTTGTGCAGGAGGGCACACTAAGCTGTGTAAAGCTTGTTTCCAGGTGCATGAGGAAGAAGGTACAACAGCAGAGCATTTAGCAGGCATTGAATGAACTAAATACAGTAGCAATGGCAACTGTCACAGTTATAATTACAGTAGTAATACACTGTTCAAAACAGCCTGTAGGACTCAATAAAATAATGTCCTGGGAAACAGTCACATTGTCACAATTAGATTCCAATAGTTAAACAAAGTGCCAAACAGCATGTAAAATATTCCATAGTAAACAGACACATTGAACAGCCCAAAGTACTAGGTGGTACAGTTAGATTACAGTAGCAATACAGTGTGCAACACAGCATGTATAAATTGTACCCTGAGTAACAGTCATATTGTCACACTTATACTGTAGAAGCAATACAGTGTGAAAATCAGCACATATGAGAAAACAAATAATGCACCGGGATACAGTCGCATTGTACAGGAAAAGTACTGGGAGAAAATACAGTACATTAAGTTCCTGGGTGTGGAAGTAGAAGGGTGAATGGATTAGTAATAGGAACTTTAATGGACGGTATGTTCATGGAGGAGAGTTTTCAGAGTAGGAGAAGAGGCGGAGTGGTAGGGTGGGAGGTTGGGAGTTGGGACCAGTGCCTGGAAAGCCTGAACGAGAAGGCAGCCTGCCCAGCAGAGGTCTGAGGGCCAGGGAGTGATAGGAGTAGCAGGGGACAGAATTCCACAGGGATTATGAGGAGAGGGGAGGAGAATTGAGCAGATATTTAAGGTAGAAAGAGAGGGAGACAACCCAGAATTTAGAGATGAGGGAGGCACAGTATGACAGGCACCTGCCCTCAAGGGTGGAGAGGGAGAGCAGAGGGAACAGTGGTGAGTTTAGAGAGGGCAGTTAAGGGCAAAGCGTCAGAAGGAGTGGTAGAGGGGTGCCAGTCCAGCCTAAAAGCAACAGCACATTGTAATAGAGCTGTCGGCAAGACAGAAAGGAATCTGGGTTGCAGATAGGGAAGGGGATAAGCAATAGAAATCTGGAGGTGATCCTTTAATTGTACAGGTCATGGGTGTAGCCTCACCTACTGCACTACACACACTGCTCCAGGTACCAGAGTCCACACCAGATGAGACACTGCAACAAGGTGGCAGCACAGAATAACCAAGATGGACCATGGACTAGGGGGCAAGACATACGAGGAGAGGCGGCAGAGCATTAACACGTACACCCTTGAGAAAAGGAGGGAAAGGGGTAACATGATCGAGACATACAGGTATCTGCATGGAATAAATAGGGTTGAAGCCAAGGAGCTTTTCTCCTTGAGCTCAAATATCACGATGAAAGGGAACTCGCTTAAACTCACACAGGAGAGATTCAGAAGGGTTTTCCGTAAGCACTTTTGAATAGAAAGAGTGGTGGACAAGTGGAACAAACATCCAGTTGAAATGGTACAGACCAAATCAGTGAGTAGATTCAAGCAGGTATGGGACAGGCATATGGGATTTATTGGGGGAGAAGGGAATGGTCATCAAGGCCAGTGCAGAGTAGTTAGGGTGGGCAGACTGCATGGGCCGATAGGCCTTTCTCTGCCATCATTGTCTATGTATCAGTCAGGCCACAGCCGACTTGGGGGTAGCACTGTAGACCACATTCCCATCGTCAAATGATGGGAGAATGTTTACAACAGTTTCTTGCTGTACAGAGAGGGGGAGACAAGACTTGTTCCAATATAATGCCCCTTGTTTAGGGAGGAGTTTTCTTTCTTATTTAGCTTTTTTATCCTCCAGATTTTTCCCTCCAGGTCCTCAGGGCTGTAACTACCTTTACTTGGCAACTACACATTGTACTGTTAGCCACTACCCCTTCCATCCCTCTGGTGGAGGTCCCTGCTGAAAGGGTCCTAAAAGGTGCCTAAGCCCGGCATCCTGGTAGTCTGTGGCTATCTTCCCTCATTTTCTCTCAGTCTCCACCCACTTGATTGTGGCACCAGCCTACTGTTGGCCTCGGACACCACAGTGGGGCCCTGGAGGAGCTGCTTAGCCTGCCACAGGGGTCCCTGCAGAGCCGGGAGTAGTGCTGTCCCTTCCTTGGGCATAAAAGCATTGTTGTCAGCAGGACTGTCTCCCAGCCCTGGCCACTCAACCATCCTAGTCAGTTTCTGAACCTAGGCTGCTGGCACATTAGTGCCAAGCTCTACTTCTGGGCCAGCAGGCAGCCTTAGGGAGCAGTTTTCAATGGATGGCACTGATGTGACAGGAAAAGTCAAGACGAAGGGTGCTGCTCATGTGGGAAACACTAGGATAAGCAGAGCAATAAAGTTAAGCAGAGTAATAAAGAGGAAAGGGGTATTTCTAGCTCCTAAATTACCTGATTAGTCAGCTCTCCTTGCTGGTAGATTTCCGTTTGACTTGGGCTTGATCCTAGTGAAGGAGCACCCAACATCACATAAAAGTTAAGAGGGTGTCTTTTGTAAACTAGGATGGTCTTGGGTTTGTCAATGGTGACCCATGCCTGAACGCTGGCAGGCTGATATGGTGGCTGACAGCAAGGAACCCTGGCTTTTTAAATTTTTGTGCTTAGCCCCACCTCCTGGATGACATGATTGTTCATCTCTCTGTGCATAAAAAAGGGATAAAAAGGTTTTCTTTTTATGACATTAATACAAAAATTTAATAAGTGACCCATCCCCCTAGCTAAAAAGCATATACAATTTATGTTTAAAATTAGTGATTCTGCAATGTATAACAAGAAGGTGGCTGCTTTGGCTCAAACTACAGTATTTTTTGTCTTTGTTTTTATTAAGCATGTGGTGTTGATTTTGTCTTGGACTATAATGTTACAGATTGCTCCGTTCTAATGAAAATAGGTATGTTCCAAACTTCTACCATGATTAGACTTCTACTCGTGATATGCTAGTGGGAGAGTTTGCCGTGCAATAGTGCCAAACCATTCATAGCCAGTGCCTGCCATGTCTGTTTTAGGATCGCCTCTGAGGTTTTGGCATCTGTCCATCACACTCCTCTCTGTTCAGTCTTCTTTCCTCTTTGTTTGGCCTGTACTGTGATACTTGAACCATGATATCCCAGGTATTGATTTTCAGACAGTCCCTCCCTTACATGCAAACCCCATATATGTGTGAGAGTGTGTGCACAAAGTTTGCATTTGTTTCTAAAGCCGCATTCAGCTTTTGGAAGTATCAGATGGTTGGTTGCTGCTCAGTAAAATGAGAGGAACAGCTCCACTGGCCATGATTTGCATGTACATTAGAGCTTGAGGCTTTGTTTTGATAGCCTCAAACAAAACAAAAGTCTTGAAACACAAAACAGAATGTACTAATGCTCACAAACTCTGTTTACAACTGACTCTGTTTTTAAGTGAGTTTTGTAAACTCTCGTCAGGGTGCCCAGTATGGGGGTAACAGCAGACAGATCAGGTGCTGCTATGCACTTTTGTACTGTCACACCAGTTTGAAAAGAAATATCAATCCAGTGACTACTGTGTTTTTTTTCTTGTGTAAAAACTGCTGTTCCATTTATTGCCACACATATAAATCCAAACAGCAGACATAAAAATGTTTTTTTTTAGGTACGCTACCACTCTGTACTAACTTTACCCACCCAAAATAGCAAGCCTTAGTGCACTTTGATATTGCAGGTAGCTGTTGCACTCCTTCCTAGAGCCGCATCCTGAACTATTGCTTGAGAACATGGCCATCACAAAATAACATTCAAATCTCTTCAATCTTCTGATAGGATTCACTGCCATGAGGAAGCAGGAGGACGCATGCTGATCACTCGCACACACGGATGAGCTTATGTATTGCCAGGTGGGCTTCATCAGTGCTGCAATCTCGTGTTGTAAAGGCACAGCTTTTATACCCAGTGTATTGAGCACCAAAGGTTCCCCAGCAGTCCTGCTTGGTTACTGCTGCCTACAAAATACGTGGGGGAGGGGGAGGAATTTAAAAAACAAATATAGCATCACCAACATTTCACATTTCTAACAGTGCGCAACGGCACTCATAATTAATACATTGGGCTTCAATTGCTGCCACAAAAAAGTGTATAATTACATCAATATAAGATTCATTATAAAACATTTTTTGTTACCAGTGCAAATTCTAATCAGTTATATAAAGTGTTACCTTTTCTGCAGCTGACATTGCATTCTTAGGGAGCTTGGCAGCTCCGTAGATCCTGTATAACTGTCCCAACTAGTCTGGATAAAGTACAATTACATACCTAGAGACATGCACACATAAAACATACAGTAATGTGCAGCCTTGTTAGTTGAGCAATAACTCTGACTTTAAAGGAGCTCTGATATATAAAAATGTTTAATGGAGCCGGCCCGGTGGCATACAGGATTGTGGCGCTGGTGCCTTACCTCGACCCGCACTGGCAACCCGGGTTCGGGGACCAGGCCTGGGCGTGGGAGGTTGGCACAGGGGAGGGAGGGTGGAGCTGGATAGAGCTGCTGGCAGGAAGCTGTCCTCTCCAGGGAGGAAGTGTGGCATCCCTCGTCTGATAGTGACCCCCAGTGGAGGCTAGGGGTGGCACTGGCCTGAGGGTGCCTAGGCATTAGGCCATGGGGATGGGGAAAGGGGTCAGAACCGGGGCTGTATGGTGCATGCGCGCCTCCACATGCATGCATACTCCCAGGGCCCCTGAGAGAAAATTGGAGGGGAAAAATATACCAGTCTGCAGGATGAAGACCGATTCCCCGTAGGCGCCGCCCCTGGGCCAGGCAAGTTAAGCGCTGGAATTCCCTGGGACGGGCTGGGGGCAGTTGGATGGGGCTGACTGGCAAGGCGCATAAATACAAATGTAAAAAAAAAAAAATGTTTAATGGACTGACGCCCCTATTCACTTCAATGGAATGTGGCAGCACTTTCCAAACAATTTTGTCACAAAAAACTTGAACCCGGGGGGATGGGAGAAGGTTGCTTATAACAGGGAAGTGAAAGGGACTGGACTGCCAGCTCTGGGGAGGAAAAATACGATCTCTTCCTTTCCATTTGTTGCACCACTTAAACTAATGTAACTGTCACGAGCAGCCTTACTGGCAGGTAAGGCTTTCAGATTTTTCTTTTATTTTACTCAGAATTAGTGCTGTTTCAGAGTTGCGCAGAAACCAGCAGAAATGCAACTCACAGACAATCCGCCCTGCTCTTTCTGCAGACATCTGAGCCTGTTTACCCTGCCACACTTGCACCATAGCAGCCCGAGCATTCAGGTTACTGTGGTGCAAGTGCTGCAGTGTGGACACTTACCCAATCGCGACAAGTCATTCTCGTCACTGCTTCTTGAGCCGCAGCAGAATAGTGGACATGTTCTGGAGTGAGCGATGTAAGCATCATATAGACAGGCTGCACCGCTCACTCATGCGTGTGAGAGCAGTCTGTGGAACTTAATTTCATGGCCAATACGTTAATAATGAAAATTAGCTTGTAACACACAGCAAGTTTAGATTGGCTCAGATAGCTCCAAACAACATGCCGACAATGTTTTGCTGCAGTTACAGATAAAAAGTTCTACTTTTCGTTAGTTGATATTTGATAAACGGAACGTGCCCACCGATGCAAATCACAACAAACCAGAGGTGGCTTTTTTTCCCCATCACTGGCAAGTTATTCGGGGGGGGGGTCCGGGACAGAGCAGGTGCTGGCTTGGGGGGGGTACAGGATGAGAGCATGTCTGCTAAAATGGATGCGAACACCTGCCCCCTTGAACTCATGGCCCCTCTCAGCATGACTTGCATCACCCCTTGGAGAGGCCTTGTTGGTGCACTTGTGATACATATCAATATATCGAAGCCGGAGCGGAATGCAGGTAAGTGCACAGCGACTTTGTAAACATGGCATTAGAGACTTGACATAACCTCTGCTAAGGCCTGCAACAACTTTAAGCAATGAAAGAAAAAGACTGATGCAGTGTGTTAACACTTTCTAATTATTTACAGTTAGAGCAAGAGAGTCTGTGATCTATATTCAAGAACATTACCTCCAGCAGTAACACCACTTTACCTTGCCTTCATTTCAACAAGGTGTCCATGTACAACTTGTAATATTGCTGAATTGAATTAGCAAAGGCAAAGTAAAGTGACATTAACACTGGAGGTAATGGTCATGAATAAAGAGAGGGCAGTGAACTTACACTAACATACAACTCAAATAATGCTTCAACCATAGAGAACAAATGTAATGAAGCACGAGAGGTGACACCATGTGATCTCCCTTTCTGGGAAAGCATCTTGATGTGCCAGCAGTCAGCTGTCATGGAGTTGCAAAAGGACATTTTCTTGACCTTGAAGGAAATTACTGCTTTACCCAGCTGTGACCTGTGTGGGAGATTCTGTGTTGCACTTGATATCTGCAACCTGCACACTCTTGCTCAAATCGGTGGGAGGTGAAACTAACTACCTTTGGTAATTGTTTTTATTTATATAATTATTTAGTGTTTAACCAAGAAGGGGCTTGCAAACTCTATTTATCTTGTGAGTAACTTCAGAAGGATTGAAATACTGCGTTTGGGTTGTCCCTTGGGGGTAGCTGGATTGACTACTAGGATTTTGTGATAATTAAACTATTTTTAAATAATTTACAGTTGGCTGAGGAGTTGAAAACGGGGCTTGCAAACTCTGCTTATCTTGGAAGTAACGTTAGAAGGGTTTAAATACTGAATTTGGGTTGTCCCTTGGAGGAAGCTGGATTGACTTCTAGGATTTTGTGACAAATAAACTATTTTTAAATAATTTACAGGTGGCTGAGGAGTGGAAAATGGGGCTTGCAAACTCTGCTCATCTTGGAAGTGACTTCAGAAGGGTTTAAATACTGCATTTTGGTTGTCCCTTGGGGGTAGGTGGATTGACTACTAGGATTATATGACAGATATACTATTTTTAAATAATTTATTGGTGGATAGGATTTTGTGATAGTTAAACTATGTTTAAATAATTTACTGGTGGTTAAGTTGTTATAGCAAAAGCTGCAGTGTGGATTGAAACACAGACAGCCTCAGGTACAGGAGACTGTGTTCCCCTGATTGTTGTGCAGGTTGTCTTCCTGAAAGGAAAGTTAACACTCATCCTAGTGGTAGGTCAGAGCTTGTAGCTGATTGTTCTTGAGGGCACAGCTAGGGCCAAACCCACCCTACCCCACATCCCCCCCCCAGGTGTCACTCCCTTTATAGCAGGGGTTGTGACATCCTTTCCTCAAGGGGGATGGTGCATACAGCACGTTTCCTTACCAGCACAGCACACTGCATTGAAGGTAATAGCACGCTCAATAACAATATATTTATTTATTTATTTAAGAGATTTACCAGGTGGCGGAGTACCGCTCGATTCCAGATGCGCCCTGGGGGGAGGGAGTTATAGTGGTACAATAAATACAGCGGGAAACAAAAACATACATACAGTGATTAGGACAAGCAATGGATGAAGCAGTTATAACACAGTTGCGTAGGTACAGGATCTTATTTTTTAGTTTACTACAAAGGTGCAGCCTGAATAAATGGAGAGCCAGACTGGTGCTAACAGTTGGAAGGAGGCGGATTGAGGAATTGGAGCTAAGGGGTTGGTAATAACAGGAGCAGTAGGCGAAGTGCGTTTGAGGAAGGGCATTTCGTTGTGGTGTACTTGTGGAGTGTCTAATATCGGCTGCCAGGGAATTCCACAATTTGGGCAACCTGAAGCTGAAAGCAGCCTGGCCAGACCGGGTGGATCTGTGAGGCATGTGCAGGAGCCTGGCATCTATGTTTCTGAGAGCGTAGGCAGGTGGGGAGAGGGCGGTTAGGGAGGAGGACAGGTAGGAGGGGAGTGTCTGTGACCAGAATTTAGCAGTGGTTCTAGCGCAGTGGAGCAGTCGTCGGTTATGTAGAGGGGGAGGTCCAAGGATTGGTAGAGGACACAGTGATGGGTGTTTGGAGGACGGTCCAGTGAGAAACGGCAGAAGGAGTTAAAAAGGGGATCTAGCCTGGCTAAGGAAGTATGGGGGGGGCCGCACAGTAGACAACATCGCCATAATCAATAATAGGGAGGATCATTTTTTTGGATATACAGTATAACCACAAAAAAAAGGCATAACGCAAGAGAATCAGGAAAGAAGACAGACATGTGGGAGTAGTGCAATGCACTGGCTGTAAGGCAGCAGTCTTCCGGGAGACTTTCTGGAGGGTGCGATGCTGCCCTATTTGTAGGCAGCTTTCTGGTCTGAGTGAGGAGGTTGCTCGTCTCCGGGCTGACTTGGCTAGAGTTCGTGAAACCTCCTCCCCTATCCAGGGACCACCAGGACCACTGCTGCTACCTCAGAGGTTGCCAAGAAAGAGGAGCATTTGGACCACGGTGGGCTCAGGCAAGGGGAGGGTGGTGGAACAGATGCACATTCCTCCAGCTGTACCTCTCCACAATTCATACGCTCTTCTGGTGGAGAGTGGTTCCTCTGTGGAGGCGCCAGCAGTGGAGACCAAAGAGGATGCTGGGAACTTCCACAAAGGAGTCCCATAGGAGGGTGGCATGGGATCCCACAGGGGAAGGAAACAACTCCTGGTTGTAGACTCAATTATTAGGGGGCTAGATCTGGGGAATGATGGGGAGAGGGAGGTTAGGTGCCTGCCTGGTGCCATGGCATGAAGGGACAGGGAGCGAATCCTCAGGATTGCAGGAGCAGCTGCAATAGGGAGGGAGCTGGATATCATTGTCCACCTAGGGACAAATGACCTGGCTATGAATAGAATCACAGCAGTACAATAGGAGTTTGAAGAGTTGGGGAGGGGCCTACGTGATTCCCTGCAGGCGGCATGCCTCAGACAGCTAGTGGTGGAACCCACTAGGGAGGGAGGGGGAGCAATCTTAGACCTGGTACTGTCTGCTGTACTGTACTGCTGGCCAACCCCGGGCAACGGACCTGGCTACCCCCCCAACCTGGGTACCCAGAGTGTGACTTTTCAGACCCTGTATGTGTGCACAGTACTGTGATTTAATGCCACTAATTAACCTGATTTCTCCCTCCCGTGTTACTGTTCCCTAAACAAACCAGATTTGTTGTTGTTATACTATATACTGTCTGTGGTGTTGGTACTTATGGAAACAGTATTGTGTTTTGCTGTGTATGTTGTTTAACCTTACTTTCCAGGGGGTCCTGAGAGACGTGCTGCAGAATCAGCCTGGAGGGTAAGTGGTATTTATATGAGTGAACAGTGTGTATACGTGGGGTATTGGGGCTGTAACTCTGGTGTACGGTGTGAGCCACTAGAGGGAAGAAAAGGGTGTCTCAGTGTCCCAGAGGTCTGTGGCCAAGCTAGTCTAACCACTACAAGCCCTGACCTCTGGGTGGAGGCACCCGCCATGGGACCTAGGCCCCTCAACCTGTCCGTAGTCAAACAATCAGGGGTAGTAGCCCTTGGGATAATGCCACCTAGGGGTTACACAAACATTTAGAAATTTACATAAACGCCATATTATTGCACTTACATTGTAAAAACACTTTAGTTAATCACATCTATTTCAAATTTAACCAATTTTGAGTCCCCTTCCCAACAGTCTTGCCTATAGATTTAATGACTTCAAAAATCTATATAGTCTATCAAGTATATTCAAGTCATTATTATTAAATAGATGCATTATAAGTTGATCAGAAGGCAGACCAAGGGTAGCCAGTATTGGAGCTATCAATTACCTTCTTTTTATTTCAAATTGTGGACAATGTAATACTATATGTTTAAGATCGTCCACTATTCCCATTTCAGTGCTCCATATCACTGGGCGTGTTATGCTTACCTAACCTGTACTTAAACTCAGGAGTACAACGGGAGCAGTTACCAGCAAAATGAAACGTTGAAGATGCAGCACAGCACACTCATGAGCCCAGAGCCTGACAGCCCTTGGGGATTCTGGGACGGACCTGGAGGGGGCGCTCATTGTAACAAATCTGGGCAGGGGGATGAGAGAATTAACTGTTGTATGTATATGTATGTTTGTATGTATGTATTTATGTATATATATATATATATATATATATATATATATATATATATATATATATTATATATATATGTAAATATGTAAAGGCTGCAAAAGTACAAACATTCTTTCCCTCTCTTTATCTCCTAATCAGATGCAATCTTACAATTGTGGGACGTTATACTATACATGATGTTCATCTTTAATTTTTATGTGTTTGCATTTTGCTTTGAACAATTGGACCCCATCTGTTTTTATTACTTTTTTACTGTGTGCTTCAGGGTCCCCTACTTCTAAGCACTTCAGTTTGGTTGGCGCTGCTGAACTCAAAATCAGAACCACGTCTCCTCTAGTGTTTCATTATATTTGATCTCTATGGTTTCACCCTGCCTGTACGGTTAGGAATTTGTCATTTTGAAGTTCTGTAACAAGCTGCAAATCAAGGCTTGACCTTCAAACGTGTATATTAATGCCTGCTATTAACACATTTGTTCAGCAGAAAGTTGAAACCTTGTCTTTACTGCTTTAGTTTCCATTGTTATGATGTAATAGGAGTACATTACACATACCAGCCATCCTGTTGCTGAATAACCAACAGAATCACAATAAACCTGTAAAACAGGTTAGGTATACCTTTTCAGTGGTAGCATTGTCTTGATTCACAAGGGTAAGTCTACTCTGATCCAGATAAGTGATACCACATTATAAAGTATAAAATGTGCCTTTTTTAAATTACGTTTGTATGTACACATTGTATTTGTAATTGTTAGGATCAGGAAAGTACACTGAGTCGTGACAGTTAATTCCCAGGTGCATCCCAGGGAGTGGGTTAAATTAACATGTTGTTTATGGATGCTGTCTCATAATTTTCATTCTGTTTTAGTTCAGTAGAAGGGCAATATAAAGATACAGTTTTTGCTGGCCTGCCGATACAGTAGTGGAGTCACCGCTTGTGGTGCCAGCAACCTGGGTTTGGGAACGAGACTGAGAAGCTGGAGTGTTGGCTTGGGGGGGGATGGATTGTGCAGCAGTTGCCCGCTCTCTCATCTCCGGGGTGGAATCACGTACCTCTTGGTGTGGCGCCCCTGGGTGACCACGGGGTGGCATGCCGGGGGGGGGGTGGTAGCAAGGTTGCAGCTGGGAGGCATGCAGAGGCTTCACACCACGCATCCCGTTCAGGGAAAAACACCTCTACAAATAAGTGCAACCCCCACTGGTTTCTGAGCTGCTCCTGCCTTAAAGCCCACCCGACGAGATGGATGTTGGGCGTAGCCGGCCTCCTCTTGCCCCTGCCAGGGGGGGGGGGGTTAAACCACAGCTCCATGGGGGTGGGTCGTGCCGACAGGCTAGAGGGCCAGCTGGGGACTAAGGGGGCTTGAGCATCAAAAAATATAATAAAAAAAAAAAAGATACAGTTTTCATGGGTACTGCAAGTAGATCTTCACCAGCTCCTTAAAGCAAATGTAGGTGGTACCTTGAAAAGCTCAGTCATGCAAATCAAACAGGCAAAGTAAACAGCATGCTCTCGTAAATATATGTTGAGGCGTTGTCTCTGATGAGGACTTCAGTATGAGTTAGTTTGTGCAATAGATCTTGTATAGTGCTTTGACTTTAAGAAAATCACTTTAGAGGTAAAATTGACAGTAACTTTAAAAAATTTGTGTTTGCACATTTGTGGTGGGGTTTATTTAACTTCTAAAAGTTGGACAACCCTGACGGTCAGTCGGGTTGTGCTGGCTTGGGGGCTGTTATTGTACCAATTATCCAAGAATGCCCCATAATGAGATCTGTCCAGACAACTTCCCAGTGAAAGGCATTTATCCTGTCCAGTGCTGAGCTGGTGATCTCACCTGTTGTTGGTGCATCATGTACTGCCTACATGATGTTGGTAGTGACAGATATGCGTAGTGTGGTCCTGAAAACGTGCTATCAAGAAGACACAAGAACTAGTATGGTCCTTTACTAGTCTTCTCCATGGCTCAGATAGAGAGCCTCATCATATGCCCTCCAAGGAGCTGTGGAACAAAATATGTCCCCTATCCTACCCAGCTGCTTGATCCCACTCTAAGCAGTGCTATATCCCGACCTAGTTTTATAGTCCAGTTATGTTTGCATGGCATATCTTAAATTCTGCAGAAAATAAAAATTGTAATTTGAAAAACAAAAGTTATTAATTTAGCTAACAAGTGAATGTGAAGGGAGTTTAGTCCTTTAGATACTGTAAATGAGCATGCTTCCTATGCAAACGTTTGCTTCACTTTTAGGCACCACAACAGTAAAGCACATGTAAACAGCTTCTCTCGCCAGCTCTGTAGCACTGAGATGTAGGGCACAGCTCTGGCATGGTAGTGGCCTGGGTTCATGCCGTGAGGCTGGCAGGGAGGGGGACACTCTTCTCCGACAGAGGGAGGAGTCCTGCATAACTCAGAGAGTGGCACCTGGAAGTAGCCTGGCTCATTGCTGGAGTGGGTGACCATTCACTGACCCTTTGTGCCAATGTGGTGCATGCTTTAACTGAGAGTAACCCGAACCTGGGTAGCTGGCACAGCGCAAGATAAGGCATTCAACTCCTCAGCCCTCAGCACCACTGGGCCAGTGACTCCCTTGACTTCTGACAACAAGCAGAGCCTTGCTAGGCTCCATGATACCCCTGTCTTCATGACACTGTATGGCTCTACTCTTGACAGAGTCCTTTATTTCAGGTAGATTGGTGTGTGACTGGATTGCAACCTTGATTCTTCCTTCCACAGAAATTTCCTCTCCAAACTTGGTACATTGCGTCACAACAATGAAAGTTTACTCACCTGGTAAGGGTGATTATAGGAGCCCCTTTTACAGCACTCCCAGCCATGACTCTTGGGTTATAGAGGTGTACTCTGATAGGCTGATGCACAAATAGAAACTTTTTTGGAATCCAGTCCTGTTTCTGCCCCTTCTTGTGAACCTTTCCTCAGTACGAATCTTCCAAAGCTGTTACCTGCAACTCACATTACTTGATCGAGAGAAGAACATTTGACAGGCAGATCATACCAGTGATTAGATAGCAGAGAAAACAATCTTGGATTCAGTGGCTTTATTAAGCATCTTGATTAGACAACACAGTCATCACTTCATAACCAGTCTAACTCTTCAGATGGGAACCCTTCCAATATTCCTGAACTCGAAAACAAGGACCCTCCCCAGACCTCCATCCAAATTAGGACCCCAAAATGTTAGAACTTTTACTATTGCTTAGAGAATGTCTGATCACCCAGCAAGGATCCCACTTGTCCCTCCTCACCAGGTAGGATGCAGAGTGTTGTAAAAGGTGATCCTGTAATAACCTTTAGCAGGTAAATAAACTTCTATTATCCATTGCACCTTATATAGCACTTCCAGCCGTGACTCATGGGTGATTTAAGAAGCAGTACCAAAACTGCTTGGGGGGGGCGAGGAGGGATTGGCTTGCTTGCTGTTAACAGTATTCTACAGCCAAAATTGGCTTTTTCAGCATCCCACACATCAAGTCCATACATGTCTGGAAAAAGTGTACAGAGAAGTCCAAGTAGCAGCAGCACAGATCTCTGCAATTGATGCTGAGTTTCCTTCCACCCAGGAAGTCTATAGCATTCCAGTGCAATGGGCGCTTAGATTAGCGGGAACTTGTACAGCTGATGCTTGTAAGCCTCAGAGAAGGCAGTCTTCAATCACCAGGCGATAGTTAACCTGAATGCCGGTAGTTGCCTGCGTTAATGAAACAGCACGAAAAGTCTCTCTGGCCGTCTGAAGGAAGCTGTCCTGTTCAAAGTGATCCTGACAGTTTTAACAGCATCTAGTTTCAGGATTGAATCTCTGTTGGGATCGTCATTTCCTTGGTCAAAAGGTGGGAGTGAAATCCCATGGTTTAGAAGAAAGGGAGACGAGACTTTAGGAAGAACAGATGCAATGGTTTTGAGAATGGTTCTGTCGTCATGTAATATTAGAAAATATTTGTTACAGGCCAGTGAGTGAAGTTCACTTGTCCTGTAGCTTAGCATATAGTGATAAGGAATACTGTTTTGAGGGTGAGGAACAACAGGAGAACATCCTCAATTGGCTTGAATGGAATCCTGGCCAGAGCATCTACCACAGCGTTTAACTGTCATGGTACTCATGGTGCTAGAGGAGATTTCAGATCTTACTTCGAGACACAGCTCTTGCAGCAGGTTACACCATTAGGACCCGAACCATGGGCGCCAGGACCCTCGGAAAAATTCTAGCTAGCTAACTACAGGGGACCTCTTGACGTCGGTCCCACCTCCGGCGTCAGGCGTGGTACAAAAGAGGCGGTCCGCCAGATTCCCCAGTTCTTTTCCGCCGTCGACTTAGCTACCTGACCCTTCCGGTTACCAGTCTAGCGCGACGCTGCGAATAGTTCTTTTTCGATAAATTTTCAAAATCTTCAGAATCCTCTTCAAGCAAGATCTTGATGTCATCACCAACTTCGGGCCATCCTCTGGCGCGCTTGTGGAAAGCAGATCCCGTTCAAGGACCCCCACGGCCTGCGTCCGGTGCCTAGGCCCAGACCACGATACCGGGCCTGTCCTTCTTGCCAAGGGTTCAGTAGCCGTGCGGATCCGGCGTCAGAGGGCTTTGCAGGCGTTTCTTCTGGAGGAACAACTGAAGACCATGTCCTCCAAGGGAAAGCTCCAGGGTCCACAAGCAGCGGAGAAGAGAAGGCCCTTCAGGTCCCCTTCTGGGTTCGAGTCCCGTAGCTCCGGTTCGAAATCTCCCCCGGCTGCAATCAAGAAACCTTCATCTCAGGAGAAATCCGCCAGGCCTTCCTCCCCTTTCAGGGCCTTGGCGAAGTCCGGGGAACGACACCATCACCACCGCAAGTCGGGTTCCCGCTCCTCGGTACCCGACGTCAGGTCTTCGTCGGTGCCTCCACGCAAGACGTTGGAGCTCACGCCTTTAAAAAGGCCTGTAGCCCAGACGCCGGCTCGACAGCCGTCAGCCGTGCGCCCTTCTTCCCTGGAGCCGCCGTCGGCCCGACGACCGACGCCGGCCATTACATCCCAGCGGACGCCGGTAGGGGGACCGACGCCCGCCCCTCCTGAAAAGAAGAAGGCCCTGTTGCCTCCGACCGACATCGGTCAGGAGCCTCTATCGGAGGAGGACCTAGAGCAGCCCGAGGACCAGACGGGCGACCCCGGTCCCGTAGGTACTCCCAAGGAACCCTCGCCATTACCAGAGCCCCCTGTGGAGCCGACGCCGTGACCCGACGACCGCCCACCGGCACCCGGGCCGTCGTCGGGCCTCTCTCTAGTGGAGGTGAAAGATCTGTTCACCTACTGGTGGGATACCATTAAAAAAGACATGGTTCCCCCTCCTCCTCCTACTCCTCCTCCTCCTCCTCCTCCTACTCCGGTTCCTGCCCCCCCCTCGCCATCGGGGTCGGCAGGCCGTGTTCCTCCTCCCGGGGCCTAGAGCCCCTCCAGGGGAGACCTGATAAGCGGAGACCTCCGTCAAATCTCTTCTGGATCACCCAGCCCCAAGAGATCCAGGAGACGCCCGACGATCGCGCTTCAACGGAGGACACAGGATCAGACTACTCCACCTCTAGATCCCCATCTCCACTCTCCATCCCTTCTCCGGACCCATGTGAGATGCCTAGATCTCCTCGGATGATCCCTCGTTCCTTGATATTATGAGACATATACAAGAGAACATGGGATGGGATGCTGAAGACTTAGACCCGAAAAGTACGACTAGCCAAATATCTTGGCAAAAGGACCCCAAGCCTGTGGTGGTACCACCCTTGGTTGACACTTTCGTGGGCGTCACCAAGGCTGCGTGGAGCGTCCACACTCGCTCGGCGAGACAGAAGAAAAGCTGATCGCTTGGCACAAGGCTCCTAAGGACGACCAGTATTGACGCCAGCATCCTCAGGCCGATTCTCTGGTCATCACAGCCTCACATGACCCGGTCACAGAGGCCACAACATTTGAGCACCCTGCCACGGACCCAGAGTCCAAACAACTGGGCGCATTGGTGAGGCCACGTATGCTTCCGCTACCTCGCCCATCAGATCCTGAACTATTTAACCCACATGGTTCAGTTCCAGAACGCTTTGTGGGAACAGGGTCTGGGCGGCTGAAAAGATGCCGAAGGTGAGCAGAAGGAGGAGATGCTTCAGCTCCTCGTACGGGTTCAGGCGTGGGGACCCAAGTGCTGAGCAGCGTATGACTCCAGCGGACTCATCGGCCCGAGCAGCAGCTTCTGGCGTTTGCCTCGGAGACACTCTTGGTTGGCGTCTCGGTTTTACCCAGGCGTCCAAAAGAACATCTTGGGCGCCCTTTTGAGGAAAGTATTGTTTGGTAATCCTACAGAAAAGATCCTTACCAAACTCCAAGAGGCCGGAAGGCGGTAAGGTCGGTTCAGGCCATGTGCCGACCTAAGCTTGGTTCCTTTAGTAGGAACCAAAGCCGTTCGTCTTGGCGGACGCTTAGGGGCAACAGACCCACTCCGCTGCACCTCAGAGGGGCTCTGGTTTCGTGAGGCCCAGGGCAAACACCCGCCAGCCGAGGCCAGCGTTCTCCTAGGCAGGCCCAGCCAGCGGGTCCATCTGCCGCCACAGCCTGACTCCTTTCCGGCCCCGCCCTCAGGATCAACGGGAGTTTATAGTCGGAGGCATTAGAACTTCCTGCGGGATGGCAGGCCATTACCAGAGACAGGTGGGTTCTTCAGTTGGTCAGTCTAGGCCACTTTATAGAATTTGCAGGAAAGCCACCTCGAGGCCTCCTTTGCTCTCCGGTATCAGGGTCAGCACAAAGCCTTGATCTGGCAAGAAGTACTACGCTACTACGAAAGGGAGCGATAGAATACGTCCCAGAGAACCAGAGAGGACTAGGATACTATTCCCACTTCTTCCTGGTTCCCAAGAAAACAGGGACCTCCGTCCAATCTTGGACCTCAGCGACCTCAATGTGTCGGTCACTTACAAGAGATTCCATGGTGCCCCTTCCGGGTCTTATCCCCATGCTCAAACAGGACGCCTTTTTAGCGTCTCTAGACATGCAGGATGCCTACCTGCACATCCCTATGGCTCAGGCGCACAGGAGGTTCCTGCGCTTCGAGTTTCTCGACCACCACCTTCAGTTCCGAGCCCTTCCTTTCAGACTGTCTTCCGCACGGGTCTTTACCAAGTGCATGGCAGTCGTGGCAGCGTCTCTGAGGAGACAGGGCCACCTACGTGTTCCGTACCTGGACGACTGGCTTCTCATGGCCGCCTCCAGAGCGTTGCTTCTTCAATCAAGAGCACCCAGGATCTGTTCCGATCCCTGGGCATCCTCATAAATTACGAAGTCTCTCCTGGTACCGTCTGCAGAAACTGCAGTTCATAGGAGCAGTTCTGGACACTGTTAGGAAGAGCCTTTCTTCCGGCCGACAGAGCGGAGCGCATCAGATCCTCATAAGGGACCTATCATTAAGCAAGGTTGTACCTGCCAGGTCGGTCCTTTGCTTGCTCGGACACATGGCTGCGGCCATTCCTACTGTCCTTCGCAAGACTCACATCGCATTACTCAGTGGATATTCAAAGTGCAATGGGACCAAAGGCAAGACCACTTGCAGCATCGGTCAGACTCACGAATTCAGTGATTCAAGACTGGCAGTGGTGGCTAGCCCCGGGGTCGCTCTCATCAGGCGTCCCGTTCATTGCGCCATCCCGGGTCACCCTCACCACAGAGGCTTCCGGTCTGGGGTGGGGAACACCTGGACGGGTAAAGTCCCAGTGCGTGGACCCAGATGGAAGCTCACCTTCACATCAACGTGCTGGAAATGAGAGCGGTCCTCTATGCCCTGCAGGCCTTTCAGTCAGTTATCCCACCGTACTCTTCTACTTCAGACAGACAACACGGCGTGATGTATTACCTCAACAAACAAGGGCGCACACTCTTACCCCTTTGCAGGGAGGCCATGAGAGTGTGGGATTGGAGTAATCCAGACACGGCGCGAATCTGATCACTGTGCACGCTCCTCGGAGTGGACAACACGGGTTGCAGACGGCCTGAGTCGTTCTTCAGGCCAGAGTCCACGAATGGGAACTCCTTCAAGAGGTAGCAGAGGATCTGTTTCTTGATGGGGAACTCCAGATCTAGACTTGTTTGCCTCCCCATCCAGCATAAAACTGCCCAATTTTTGCTCGCTAGATCCAGGGCCTGGTGTTTTCTGGCGAGGACGCTGCTATCCCTCTCCTGGGCCAACAGATTCCTCACGCTTTCCTCCTTCCCGCTGATCCAGAGAGTTCTTCTCAAACTGCGCAGGGAGCACGCATAATAATGATCCTAGTGGCCCCATTTGGCCCAGACAGATTTGGTTCCCTTTGTTGATTCAACTATCTCGGGAACCCGCTCCCGTTGCCGCTCAGCTCCCACTTACTGTCTCAGGAGAAGGGTTCACTTGTCCACCCGGACCTACGTTCCTTGAACCTGCATGCTTGGCTCCTAGAGACATAGCCATTTTGCGTCTCACGGGTCTCGCAGGAGGTTGCAGAAGTCCTTTCTGCAGCCAGAAAAGCCGGCAACGATGACGTTCGCCAGGAAATGGCACTATGGTGTATGGTCACGAGCACGCGACCTTTCCCTTTAGGTTGTCCTGTGGGAGTAATATTAGAATATTTGCTCTCCCTCTTTCATTCGGGTCTAGCCTACTCCTCTATTAAAGTGCACCTCTGTGCCATTTCGGCTTACCACCTCCCGGTGGGAAATCGTACAGTGGCTCAGGTGGACGCCTCTCGGGAATTTCTTAGGGGAGTGTTGCACCTTAGACCTCCTATTAGAGACCCTGTGCCTCCATGGGATTTGCCTTTTGTCCTTGAACAGCTCACGCTCCCCCCTTTGAACCTGCCGCGGATTGCGAGCTACGTTTTCTGTCGTGGAAAACGTTGTTTTTAGTTGCTGTTACCTCGGCAAGAAGAATTTCTGAACTTCACGCTCTCATGTGCAAAGAGCCTTATTTAGTTTTCCACGGGACAGAGTATCCCTGAGACAAACCTAAATTCTTGCCTAAGGTGGTTTCTTCGCTCACTCTGAACCAGGATATCGACCTTCCGGTCTACTTCCGAACTACTCTAATAGAGGAGGGCTCTGCTCCATACCCTGGATGTTCACCGCAGCCTGAGGTTTTACCTCAACAGAACTCAGTCCTTTCGTAGTTCTGAGCAGCTTTTCATTTCCTTCTCTGACAGAATGATGGGCCAATCAGTATCCAAACAGTCCCTTTCTCGCTGGCTTGTCCAGTGTATTTCTCACTGTTATGGTATCAAACAAAAGCCCTCCGGGTACAGTCCGGGGTCATTCCACTAGAGGGGTGGCTACTTCCTTTGCAGTGCTCAAAAATGTTTCCACTTCTGCTATATGCGCTGCAGCCACTTGGAGTTCTGTGCATACCTTTATCAGGCATTATAGCCTGGACATCGCCTCTCGGCGAAGGGCTGGTTTTGGTTTGGCCGTACTTCAGGGTCTCCTGTCCTAGGTTCAGGACCTGGTTTTTATCCTTTATTTTCCTCCTCCGGTTTTCTGACAGCGTTACTGCTTGGAATCAGTCTCCTAATGGTGTAACCTGCTGCAAGAGCTGTGTCTCAGTAAGATAGTACAGTTCACGTAAGAACTACCTAACAGTAGATCTTGAGAACAGCTCTTGCAGCAAGTACTCCGCCCACCTTCCCCTTGGAGGAAGCATGGCTCAGTCTTTCTGAGCAGGAATTGTTATCTTTCTGTCTTCTGTGGAATCCTAGGTCTCCCATTTGATGTCAGCCTGCGGCAGAAGTCTCAGCGGGAGAACTGGGAATCTGGCGGGACCGCCCCCTTTTGTACCACGCCTGACGTCGGAGGCGGGACCGACGTCGGGGGGCGGTCCCCACTGTAGTTAGCTAGCTAGAATTTTTCCGTGGGGTCCTGGCGCCTGGCGGCTCCGGTCCTAATGGTGTAACCTGCTGCAAGAGCTGTTCTCGAAGATCTACTGTTACGGTAAGTTCTTACGTAACTGTACTTTTCAGTCTGATGTTGGCTGTTGCCTTGAGAAAGGTGAGCACCTGTGGGTGCACTTACAGTAGTGACCCATTGATAGTGCCTTGGCACACTCCTTCAGCCACTGCCTGGACTCACAACAATGCCATGGTCAGTCCCTTATTGAAGCAATCCTGCAGGAAGTCCAGAACTAGAGGGACAGTACCTGAACTAGCACTGACCTTGTGAGCCTCACACTACCTTGAGAAAATTGCCCAGTGTCTGCAGTAGGTCTTGTTGGTTGACCCTCTGCAGGACCGTAGCATGTTCTCTATTATCCTTTAGTGAAAGACCTGTGGCTCTGAGTAACCATGCCATCAGCTTGAGGGATTGGGGACTTGGATGCAGATTGTGACCTTGACACAGAAGATCTGGCCTGTGTGGGAGAGGTATCAGGTCGTCCCATAACATCTGCATGACCGAGGAATACCACGTTCTCCTTGTCCAGTTTGGAGCAGTGAGGACCACTGTGTTCCTGGATCACCCTCAATATTACAGAGATTGGTGGGAAGATGCATTGCTCTCGAAAAGTTCCATGGTGTGGAGAAGGCATGTACTACTGCTGATTCCTGTTCCTTGTGCCTTGAGTAAAAGAGATGAACTTGTCTGTCTCCCTTTGTTACCAAGAGATCAAGGTCGAATGGATGTCATCAGTTTCGGATTGTGCAGCATACTTGTTGGCTGAGGTGCCATTCTCTGGGTTCAGAGACTGGCAACTGAGCCCGTCCACTTATTTGTTTAGTTCTTCAGCTAAATGAATGGCCGATAGGTTTGCTAGATGATGTTCCGCCCATGTCAACAGTAAGGTGGCCTCCTTGCTCATTTGCCTGCTCTGTCTGCTGCCCTGCTTGTTGATGTATGCCATCATGACTCTATTGTCTGTTCTTGTTCTGATGTGTTAACCTTTTATGTTCCTGTTGAAGTGTACCAGAGCATACCTAACTGTTCCATTCTCTAGTACATTGATGGGTAGCCTTGCTTCTGCTGTTGATCACCTTTCCTCTACCATGGACTTGTTCAGGACTGCTTCTTATCCTTGTGAGCTGGCATCTATATCAATTGTGGCGAACACCTGCCTGTCCAGAGAAGCTCCTCGTTTGAGATTGTTGTCCTGGATACACCATAGAATGGACTTTTTGATTTGCATTGGCAACAGGAATCTCTTCTGATAGTTTTGTGTTGCATGACCCCAGTTGTCAAGCAGAAATCTCTGAAAGGGTCTCATATAACCTTGCCCAGTCATGTAAGTCGATACAAGCTGCCATGAGCCCTAGTATTTGCATCAGGTTCCACATTGTCATGTATCTACAGGTCAGTACAGCACTGCAGTCCACTTTCAGATTGGTGATGAGATCATCTGACAGCTGCACTATTCCTCTTGCTGTGTCGAACACTGCCCCAAATGTTCTGTTATTGATGATGGATTCAGATTGCTTTTTGTCTTGTTGACCATCCAGCTGTGGTGTGTCAGGAGTTGTTGGGCCCTGTGGGTGACTTGTCGAGCTGCTGTTTTGGACCTGGCCTTGATCATCCAGTCATTGAGATATGGGACCATGTGGATTCCCTCTTTTCTCAGGATTTTGGCCAGCACCACTGCATGATTTTTGTGAATACTCAGGGTGAAGACACTAGCCCAAATGATAGATGTATATGCTGAAACTGGTGACTGAGGGTGCAGAATCTTAGAAACTTCTTTGGGTTGGGCAGACTGGGATATGGGGGTATGCGTCTTTGAGGTCTGTGGAGGTGAGACAGTCCCCTTTCCTACAACTGCTGTTCTTAGCATTTCCATTTTGAATTGTTTGTACTGTACAAACTGATTTACAAACTTTAGATCCAGGATGGGTCAGAGATACCGTGTCTTTTCTGAGTACCAGAAAGAAGATGGAGTAGACTCTGGATTGTTGCTCTTGACTGGGCACTGGCATGATGCCATGTCTTCCAGTAGTTTGTTTAGAAATGCCCTGACTTGTGGTAGAGGGGATCTAGCTGTTGAGATGTGAGACTCTATGAATCTGTTGCTTCTGGGTATCTGACTGAACTCGTGGCATAACCCCTTGTGATTGCCTACAGCACGCATTTGTCTGTAATCATTTTGGCCCTAGTCTGAGAAAAGAGTTGGGGTCTTCCTCCCGCTGCTTCTGTGTGCTGGGCCCTGTTCTCCTCATGTTTAAGACCCTCTGTTGTTGTAGGAGGAACGTCTGTCTCCTTTTCCTCCACATCTTCCTCTACGTGTCTGTTGTTTGTGAAGCTTCCTCTTTTGAAAAGTTCAGCTGGAGTCCAGAAATCTAAGACTCATCATTCTGGCCTGGGGAGGGCAGGAACTGGGCAGTCAGCGAGCTCATCACAGTATCAGTTCCTGACCACATCTCAGATCCCTGACCTGCAGCTAGAGGGGCATGGATAGTAACCCAGAATTCAACAGCATTGGGCGTCTTAATCTACTGGCTGAGCAAAATAAGCTGGCAGACAGAATAGGTAAACCAAGATAGCACAGCTCATATGTAGTATGGATTTTTCTCACATTCATAAACCTCGGGGCCAAAACATAAATGCTGCAAACGTACCAGCCCCAAACCACTAACAGTCCACCACATGTCGCTGGAATCTGGCCAACTAATCAGAAACCCACAGGGAGGCCAGTGGGAAACTAAACCAGAGACAGCCTTAAAACCACATCAGAAACTGCCTACTGAGTGGCAAAGGGAACAGAGAGAACAGGTAGAATGGTGAAAGCGGGGTAGACACAGAAGAGCGAGGTAGCCAATCCAGCTCACAGGGAAGTATAAAACAAAAAAAAAAAAACACAAATTTTGGAAGCAAAGCAGGCAAAAAATGGGACATTCCCATAAAACAGGGAGTCCACTTTAAAAATGTTCAAAATAACAGCAAAAATATTTGATTCTTAACTATTTTAAGTAAATGATTGGCACAGAGCCAAATGAGATATGACCAGCCTAGAGAGAGAGGCACAAATTCAGCTGGATGAAAGGTTCACAGGAAGGGGCAGAGACAGGACTGGATTCCAAAACAGGTTCTGTTTGTGCATCAGCCTATCAGAGGACACTTCTGTAACTCATGGGTCATGGGTAGGAGTGCTGCAAAGGGTGCAGTCGATGATCCTGCCTCCCACTCACAGCTTGCCCTGACATTATTCTCAAGATGATCCACCCCGTGTTGCACTACACAGATGTGGTTGAGTACATCCCCCAAAACTGCACTGTCCAGACTGGATCATCTCTTTCACTGCTTTTGCCATTTCACCCTAAACTGCCCTTCGATCAAGTGCTCATCTCCTAAAGCATGCAGTACAGGCACTGGATTTAGGAGGCAGTTCCAGCAGGGCCATGCAGAACAGAAAATGACATAGGTGCCGGAGCGGGGGCCACTAGGGCCATGGCCCTACCACTTTCATAAGTGGCCCTATCAGTTTTTGCAATCATGTTAATGTATTTAATAGGGGAGAACTTACCCCTTACTTCCTTGGCCCTCCCACTTTTCAAACCATTCCAACACCAATGGAAAATGGTAAGCCAGCCAGAGAAGTTTGTCTTGGATATAAGCAGCACCTTAAGATACAGTAGAAATTATTGGAGGGGGAAAGGGTCCCAGTGTGTTTGGGACAAGCTGATGTGTATTTAGTAGCATCGAGGCAAGTGCACAAGTGGTCTGCTACCTCCACCCCCCCCCCCCCCCCCGTGCTCTGCAACATCCAGTTGGATAACAGGGCAGCCACTGGCGCCTGTTAGAGAACATTAAAACATTTGTAATCTCGATAATTAAAAGAAACAGAGAGTTGAGTTCCATTTAACTGCCTGACCATTTCAATCATTTCTGGGAGTTTGAGTAGTGGAGAGTGTGGTTCCCACCGCACCCCATATTGGGGCTTCTCTACTTTAAGTTGTAAAAGTTGCCCCTGGACTGACAAAACTAGCAGTAGGCAGGTATAACTTTATAAGAGAGGAAAGAGCCCAACCAAAGCAGTTTGTTAAACACTGGAGATATGTAAACAGAAAGTCCCCTGGCAGATCATGAGCCAGTTGCTGCATGGTGGTATTCCGGGGCCCCAGCACCCTCTTCCCAAACACTCCTCCGCCCTCGCCCTTCCCCCTCCCTCGCTTGTCAAAAAATGACAGCATCAGGTTCGATAATTTGTATGAGGTTATAGTACCATGCCACAGCCAGCCCGCACACTCTCCTTGCAGTGGTTGCCTAAACTAAACTGTTTGTTTTATAACCCTTTTCATGCCTGACTTCTGTTGGTTTAACTATGTCCCTGGCTGTGTATTCAGGTATTTTTAGTTATTTCTCTGATTAAATTATTTAAAAATATTTATAATTGTGTGCTTCAATTGAGTTGATTTAATATAATGTTTATAATATTGTTGGTTTTATTTTTGTGATTGATTGATTGTGTATGGCGCCCAGAGCCTGCCTTGCATACAGCTGTATGAATAAAGGCAGCTGTATATTCTGGCTGGCGTGGCGATTCAAGGCTCTGATTACACTAACTGTGTTGTGGTGCATGTGCAGTCACGGGATAGCCGCTCGCACCTGGGCCATGGTTGGTCAGGCTGGGCACTGCCAGGATTATAACACTCGCAGGATTGTGAGTTGGGTACCTTTACTACACACCACATCAGGGCTAAAGGGAGCTGGCTGGGCCCACTAGGGTCTTTATGAGAAGATTCTACAAGGCACAGGACATACCCAGCAATATCTGGGTGGCTGAGAAGGTGTGAGGCACTGCAACAAACACAGATACAGCCGTGAAATAATGCAAGTTTGCTATGAAGTTGGAGTTCAGCCGAGGTGGGGGAGGGGGTAGGGCCAGGCGTCCACAGAGCAGTGGGGGAGCCCAGGAAAAGAGGAGCAGTGGAAAACCCTGAAAATTACTCCAGGCCTACTATGAATGAAAGGATATCATTCAGTTAGCAGTCATTTCTGTGTGCCAGAGCTGGATGGACTTGATGCAGGATCTCGTGTGGTCACTCGCATGTGCTGTATCACATCTCATATTGCCTCAGCAGTCTGCTGCTTGTGTGGGGCATGCTGGTTCTTTTTCTGTTGTTTCTGTCAGGCTTTTTGTGAGATTTTGGAGGCAAGTGATGGTTTCGGCTGCTGGCACTGTGACTGGAGGGGGTATAGATCCTCCATTTAGCAAGATCCACAGTGGCCTCCTCTTCTGAATCAAAGGTCTTACGTCCCCCCGAAGAGAAAATTGTGATTCGAGCTGGGTGGGGGTTGGTGGGGGGTTCAGAAGTATAGCTTTTGCTCCTGCAGCATCTTCATAAGAGGGATGTGTGCTTGGCACTTGAACATTTCTTTTTCTTATTTTGTATTAACTTTGTTATTGATTTTATAAAAATATATATAAAAGTGTGACAATTGTACATCAAATCAGAATACAGGATAGATCAAAGTTACACAGGGCGCTTGGACATTACAGTGGAGGAATAGTCATTGTTGATGAAGATCCTCACCCCCTGGTACTCCACCACCACCTTTTGCCATGCCAGGTGCAGTACAGTCTCCTTCTCAGGGTATCTGAGGAAGCGGAGTACCACCAAGTGAGATCTGGCTCCCAAGTCTGGTGGCTTTGGTCCAAACATCCTGTGGGCTTGCTCAAGCTCTAACGAAGGTTGGCAGAAAAGTCATCATTTTTGGGACCCTCCACTCCTTCTGGGAGATTGTAGATTTGTAAGTGGTTCCAGCGGGCCCCTCATTCAGCAACATCAGCTTAGTCTTGGGAGGGTTTGTATTGCAGTATGCAGCCGTGGTAGGGCCCAGTAGGAAACATTAAGATGGTGGTCCTCCTTACTGAGCTGGTCATTGATGCCGGAAAGGTGGTTCTCGATTGACATCTGTTCCCAAAGCTGCTGTGGTCAATGTCATTTCTTTTGCAAAAGTCACAGAGCTCAGTCATCATTATATCAAGTTGCCTCTGGAGTGTTCGAGCATTCGGGGTTGCAGCCTTCTTGTTCCAAAAGGTGTTGCGGGTGGCTGCAAGCACTCACTGTCAGATCTTCCTTGGCTGAGTCGCTCATTGGTCGCTGAAGCTGACGATGACGGAGCCCTGCTGGAGCACCTCACTGTTAGTAGGAGCCTCCAAATGAGTAGCAGATGTGAGTTTGATGGAGTTTGTGGTTGTTTTTGGAGGTTTTCTGACAGGCCTGATCAGAGCTATGCAGTTAAGCTGTTTACTGCTGAGTGACATCACCAAAAGTCTCTCTATGGTGTGTTTTAAGTTCTGTAACGCAACCCATGGTGACAGCTCATGTCTTGCCTCTGATTTATTTCACTTATTGTGCTCCCCCACCCATGGAGGTTGTGTGTCCAGAAGTGATATAAGCTTGGGCCACTCTGTCACCTCAGAGATATAGAGACTAATGACTACAGTATTTTGCCTTCTGTAAAAAATTCACACTTTGCGGCATTCCACTGCTTAGCCAGTACTTGCTTTTCTGAATAAGAATTATACACATGTATGCCACAATGGGGAAGTATAAAACTTGTCTAAAATACAGTTTACAGTAGAAGAAGTACAGACCATAGCATCTCAGATAAACAGTTCAGTTGCATATATCACAGGCTTATCATACTCAAAAGAACACACTCTGCCAAAAAGCAGCTGGTCAGCACTCAGAAAAAAATGTTCTTACCGCACCAGAGTTTCTTCTAATCATTTCTTTTCATTCCACATGCAGTGTTGCAAGAACAGGCAGCAGCTTAAACAAACCACAAAACAGAGCTGGAACAGGTTTCGACGTCATCCCAGTGTCATCATCAGACTCTGATGATGACATTGAAATGTTAGTGAGGGAATGGGAGGGAAAGCAGTCCGTGCGACGATCGTAGTTTTAAAAGTTTTACTAAATGTAATTGTTTTGTCTACTGTAAGTAATGACCACACTAGCAACCTTCAGCCGCGGAGACTATTACTTTTGGATTAGCTGTTCCACCTCAGTTATGTGGTTTGTTTAAGCTACTGCCTGTTCTTGCAACACTGCATGTGGAATGAAATAAAACTGGACTAAGAAGATTTGGTGCGGTAAGACCTTTTGTCCTGCATGCCAGCCAGCTGCTTTTTGGCAGTCTATTCTTTTGCATACAGTTTACAGTCAAACTATTTCAGTGCTTCTGCTAGTACAGAACGATTGTAAGATGCGACATAAGCACTAAGTGTTTATAAACCTGTAGTCATTCATTGCTTTCATCCCTCGCAAGTTAAGACCATGTCTGTAACAAATACAATGCATCTAATCCCTACCAAATAAGGATGTAATGCTATGTAAGCGTTCTGGAGATTCTGGATTATGAATGCATCTAGAACTCAGTAGCATTATGTTCTTATTAGGCTTGGTTGGTTGTACTGTATTTCTTATAGGCACTTGCCTTCACAGTGTTGTTAATGGTAACATCGTGTGACAAATAAAGTGGAAAATTTGCCAGAGTTTTTGAAAGTTATTTGCCAATTTTTATTTTAAAATTTTTGGCCAAGAAAGGCACGCTGAGCCAATGCTCATTGCCAGGTGTGCCCCAGGAGCAGGGAGGATGCCTGACTTGCTCAATATCATACTGTGTATGCAAGTGGTGGCTGTGGGTTTCAAACCCAGGTCTACTAGGTCTCCAGAATCACAGCTTGTTGCTTCAACTCTCTAAGCAATACTACCTCCCTGAAATTAACTGACAGCTTGAAGATCCTCGTGAACACTGGTTAATTCCTTGTTGGACTTAGAAAAGCATATATGACTTTATATAACAATCCTTAAAATGAAGAATTGTTAAAAAAAGAGAGGGGGACAGACAGACAGACAGACAGATGCTTTATTTATGAAGAGTCTGTCCCAGGCCCAAGGTGATGTATAGAATCACTCGAAACAAGAACAATAGCTGGTTTTGTGGTGTCGAGTGATGGAGGATTGCTCGGCATGCTGGCGACCTGGGTTTGTGCCACGAGCCCGGACGTCAGGAGCAGAGACCGACAGGGAAGGAGTAAAAGCATCCTCTGGGAGCTTCCCTCCTGAAGGGGTGGCAGTTCTGGACCGCTGTACTAGCAGCTCCTGGAGGTGGCTAGCAGAGACGTTCTAGATGATGTGGACCACCACACTTTGCTGAATGTCTCCGTCTCCAGGACACCGCAGTGGCTGCACAAATGTGGGAGGTGGGAGGACCCAGAAAAGTGGAAATTGCCTGCCTGGCTACCCGATGACAGCTGTCTCATTCCCCTGCACCACATAGCCACTCGCAGCACCCCTCCGATCCTCCTAGCCCACTGCACTCCTCTGTCAAGGTAGCGGAACTGTCTCCCCTCCTCTGCGCCTCTGGGGGCGGACATCTCCCACCCCCCAGAAGGGTTACCCTCAGTCTACCAAGGATGTGGGACCAAGTGAGTACAGAATAGATGGCAACAGGGATGGCCCGGTGGGCAGAGGTTAACACTGTGCATCCCAAAGGAGTGGCCAGCCAGAATTGTAGGAGAGGAACGTCTCTGTCCCCAGAGAGGAATGTCTCCGTCCCCAGGACACTACAGTGGCTGCACAAATGTGGGAGGTGGGAGGACCCAGAAAGGTGGAAATCGCCTGCCTGGCTGCCCGATGACAGCTGTCTCATTCCCCTGCACCACATAACCAGTCGCAGCACCCCTCCGATCCTCCTAGCCCACTGCACTCCTCTGTCAAGGTAGCGGAACTATCTTTCCTCCTCTGCGCCTCTGGGGCGTCCCCCACCCCCAGAAGGGTTACCCTCAGTCTACCGAGGATGTGGGACCAAGTGAGGACAGAATAGATGGGAACAGTGATGGCCCGGTGGGCAGAGGTTAACACTGTGCATCCCAAAGGAGTGGCCAACCGGAAGGGTAGGAGAGGCAGAAAAAACAAGCATTTGTCAATGCCGAATGTTTGCTTGCTGGCACTGGCATTGGTAGTGTAGAAGTTACAGAGCTGAATAATAGGAATGGCAGCGAAGTATTGAACTGAAGCCAACCCCACCACCATCCTGCAGAGAGTGGCAGGCATTGGGGTGTGCCTTTGGGTCGTCAGGCATAACGACCACGCCATTTCACCACACCCTACCCTGCAGACACTGACAAGTGTCACGGTGTGCCTTGGGGTCTTTGGCCCTTATGCGCACCCCATTCCATCAGGAAATATAGTGAGATGGGTGCGGTATAGAAGAATGGGGTGAAGTTTGGACCCGAAGAGTCAGAGGCACACCTTGATGCCTCTCACTGGCTGCAGAGTGTGGGTGGGGGTGGAATGGTATGAGCATGACAGGCAAGAATCCCAAGTCACACCCCTGATGCCTGTCATACTCTACAGGGTGGGGCGTTATGGTCGGAAACCCTAACACCTCAGGCATTGGTTGGTATTTTCACTCCAAATTTTCAACATGGGTTTTTGTGACCCCCACCTCATGAACAGTGGCAATATCAGTTTGTCAGCCGAAAACTGCTTTTGCACAGCGACTATGGCATTTGGCACCACAGGTGCAAAAACACATTCCGAACAGGATGTGAAAAATGACAGCGGTACTGCTCATAAGGAGGTGTGGTAAAATGGCAATGTTGAAAATCTGGAGATGAAATATTAATTCATAAACTTACTAGCGTGTACGTGGAACTGCATAGCATGCATTTCATCAAACAGTCATTGTTAGGAATTTTTCACCAAATTTTCAACATAGCCATTTTAAGACCTCTGCTCATGAACAGTGTCACTGTGATTTTCTTAATGTGTCCGTACATTGATTTCACACCAACTGCGCCATTGTAGCTACATGAGCAGAAACACATTTGGGTGAGATGTGAAAAATGACAGCTGTACTGCTCATAAGAAGGTGTGGTAAAATGGCAATGTTGAAAATCTGGAGTGAAAATATTGAAAATTCGCGAACTTACGAGTGTGCGTAGGAACTGCACAACGCACGCTCGTAAAACAGTCATTTTTAGGAATTTTTCCACCAAATTTTCAAAATAGGCTTTTTGAGAGCCCACCTTATGAACACTGGCAGTGTCGTTTCGTTAATCATTCTGGAAAGGTGATTTCGCGCAGTGGCTGCGAAATCACCCTTCGGGCCCGAGTAACGCCATGACAGTGCAAGAATTCATGAGGAGGGGTCCCAAAAACCCCACGTTGAAAATTTGGTGCAAAAATTCAAAAAAATGCCTGAGATATGCAACAAAGTTGAAAACCCCGTATCTATCCCATTGTGCAGCTTACCGGCATTTCCTCAGTTCGCGGTCGAATTTGAAGAGTGCAGACGTGTTCCCGGTCCACGAAGATCGTCGCGCGGACTCGGAGGTAAGTATGGGGTGAGGGGGTGTGGGGAGGCAGGATGCACGGTGGGTGCGGGTTGTGGGGGGCAGGGAGATCATGTAGGGACCGCTTTCTTTCTTTAGCAGGTTTTTTTTTTTTTTTGCAAAAGACGACGTTGGATGTTTGCCACGCTGGGGTGGGCTCTCAGCGTGGCAGAAGGGATGGCTGGGGCGTGGAGCCATCGGGGTATTGGGCACCCGTCGGCCATGGCATCTGTTGCCACGCTGGGGTGGGCTCAGTGTGGCACCCTGTACTGGGGGAGACAGTGAAGCCGGACGAGGTTGGGCACCCGTCGGTGACAGCATGGGGGAGACAGTGGAGCCGACGGGGGTTGGGCACCCCGTCGGCCATTACGTGTTTGCCACGCTGGGGTGGGCTCCCAGCGTGGCACCTCTGGCTCTTTGGGGGCTGGAGCGATGGGGATTAGGCACCCCGTCGGCCGCACAGTGTGGAGGGAAGGCGCAGAGCACGCAGTGCGGCGTGCAGCGGCGTGTGTGGGGGGAGCTCTGCTCACCAAGCGGAGCTCTCCTTTCAACTGTATGCCACTGCATTTTCAGCTGTCATAGACAGCTGGAGCAGTGATTGGCACTCTGCAACCGCGCCTGCAAATACACTGACTGAATTGGAAGAGGCTGACACACCTCTGGAAAACTCGTATGATGGCACTATGTTTCTTGCACATGCGTGCAAGCAAACATAAAAAGGGGAAAAAAAAACGAGCAATGAAATATAACAATAAACCATAACCAAAAATTCTGGGCAGTGCAATAACAGCACGTATCCAAATACACAGTAAAAACGCTCAGTGGGCAATTGTGCATTCAGAGGCTGTCTGATATGCCAGATTTTAACTGCAGTTTTAAAGTTGCAACAGAAGGAGCTCCTTAGTGGGATCTTGGAAGCACATTCCAGAGTCTAGAGGCAGCAACAGCAAAGGCTCGATCTCCTGCACATCTCAGTCTTGACATGGAGCATTTGAATAGCCCCAGACAACTAGAATATAACTTCTCTCCATCTACAAGATCCCACAGATGGGTGGCCAGCAGTTCACGGATGTGTCCAGGGCCGAGTCTGTTCAGGGCCTAAACATTAGCAGTTTAAAATGTACAGTTTCCAGCTCGTGCGACACTGTGTGTAAGTAAAGCAGATCACTCAAAGTAGCTGTAAGAGGAACTGGGTCTAGGAGACAATTTTTCTCAGCAGAAGCTGGCACTTTTGAATTCACACAAAACACTTGAACATAAAAGTAAGTTAGTAGCCTGCAGCCACCATTAAGGGCAGATTTACTGAGTTTCCATAAGGTTGTACATGCACTGTAATTTTAAGGTTTAAACAAATAATGTCATTTCCAAAATGCCATGTTTCAGTGCCAGATATCCTAATGATTTTCATATTTTGAAAGAGTGATTTCAAAGCGTGGGCTGGCGGCTTCAGTACTTTCTGTGTTCAATTACAGTACATGCCTTACTTTTTTCAAGCATCACAAAACTTAAACACACCCTCTACTAAAGTTAAAAAGACAGTTCAGCAACTACAGACATTAAAAGTGTTTACTCCATGCATGTGAAAATTTGGTAACTATGTGGACTTTTCCTATACTGGTTGTCTTTTGAAGTTATGATTGGTAACGTGTGACCTTGTAATTCCATTCTCTCTGAAAGTGCTTCATTATCCTGGAAGGTAATGTCATACCAGTCAGAACAGCCCCGAGAGCTTTCTAATTTGCTAACATTCTTGTAGCAAAGTTTTCAAGTCAATTTATACTCAACTCCTGTTGCAAAAGACTTGCTATTATAAACCTTTTAAAACATAAACACTTGCAAGGAGCAGTTTTTATTTTTTTTATTTTTTATTTATCAAGTCTAGGATTACAAATACCTTTGAGCCAAGGCTCTTTTACAAAGGTTCCATGTCAGAGAAATACAAATTATGGGGAACATCAAGACAGACATTACAACAATGTGGACATTGCAAACAGACTACAGATTAATACAATTCAAGGGTAACATTGTAAGCAAGGCAGCCAGTGGCATTTGTCAGAGAAATCAGACAAGAGATAAGAAGTGCCAGAGTCATAGGGAGAGGGAAGAGGGGAGGGGGGGGGAGAAGGATATGTAGGTAGGGTGGGGAGAGGGTGTCCTGTATTAGCCATTTCGTTGTTGTAGAAACACAAACTGCAGTAAGAAACAGTGTGTGACCTAACTGGGAATGTAACCCCCACCCCCAATACATTTTAGGTCTTCTACTACTTAGCAACTACAGCCTGCACATACTACGGCCTCTTTCTTTCTCACACTACGTGGCCTGCTGCTAGAGGCATTTTAGATGAACAGACGTGTCGGATACTAACTGTAGGGGAAAAGTAATAATGTGAACTAACTAGAGAAAATGGTGAAAATAAAATTACATCACTCATCCGTAGGGATGTAAGTTTGTCATGGCAGTCATACATGTCATTGATTCCATGACGTTTGATCTTTATTCAGGACTTCCATGACTTTCACTAGTGTCATCAGAATGTAGCAATGATGACAGTGCCACAACATTTACTACTGTTTACTAATGATTTCATGAACAAACAATGAGTCATTAAAACCTCACCCATGACAAACTTGCATCCCTACTCATCCGTGCTATGAAATGTGTGCAGCTGGTTTCCAAACGATTCTTAGCTTTGCTCTTTTATATGATGCCTCTGATTTTTCCTCGAAACCCTAGTTGATGGCAAGTCTTCTGTCATCTGGTCCCAAACCATAATATCTGAAATCGGCCGTGGAGAGTTAAAGAGAAACTCCTACAAAGTCACAAAGTGCAGCAGCTGCTGCAGAAACACCTATGGGCTTTCAGCATTAAACACAATATTTATTTTTCCTGCTGCTTTCAGATTTTAATTGCAAAGACCCACTCTGTCCTTAGTGGCTACAAAGCCGCGGCGACCATCTCACGCACCATGGCCGGCTTCCACCGCAAAGGTTATACTAATAAGGTCTACCAACTCTACCATTAGTTGGTAGCCCTCATTAGCATAACCTTTGTGGCAGAAGCCGCCCGTGGTGCATGAGGTGGTTGCTCGCGGCTCTGCAGCCATTAAAGATGGAGCAGGTCTTTGCAATTAAAATCGGAAAACAGCAAGTAAAAGAAAAGTTTTGTTTGATGCTAAAAGCCCTAATCGGGTGTTTCTGCAGCAGCTGCTGCGACTGTTGGAGGAGTTTCCTTTAAAGAGATTTACCAGTCTCAGCATCGGCACCTGCAAGCTCGGTGCCTTACCCCTCTCTGACATTACTGCTGCTGATATTTTGTCCAATAATCCAAAAATTAAGAAATGCCATCACTCCTAAAGTTATCCCCATCGGCTCCCGAGGACTTACCGGTTTCTGGGGCTGCCCATGCTCCACCCGCATGCTCACTAAAGTTGTGACGTGATGCTAGGAAGAGTGCGGGGACAAGCGTCATTATAGTCTATGGGGAGTACCTTTCGGATGTTTTTTTTTAAATATTGTAATAGGCAGTTGGTGAAGAAATGTGGGCACCGATCGACTAACAAGGCCCTTAGACTATAATGGTACTCGTCCCCACGCTCTCCCTAGCATAATGTTACAACTTTAGTGAGCGTTGGGGCGGAGCATGGGTGGCCCCAGAAACCAGGAAGTCCTTGGGACCCAGTGGAGATAAGATTATGAGTGATGTCATTTCTTAAGTTTTGCATTACTGGACTAAATATCGGCAGCAGTAACATCAGAAAGGGGTAAGGCACTGAGCTAGCAGGTGCAAATCAAAATAGGTGGATCTCTTTAAACAGTAAATCAACCAATTTGATAAACTGATGTAATTATGAATTTGGAAATTAGGCTTAATTGTGGCAGACAGAGGGAGGATATGTTATGTTTAATAGGAAAACTGTTCATTTGTCGACCACTGCCTTACTAGGGGCACTACCACATCATAGTTTTCATACTGTTATCCGCTCATATAGTGCCATCTCGGACCACTTGGTGGCAGTACTTGAATGATCTGACTGCATGTTATCAGGAGATAACAGTGAGCTGACTCAGTTTGGTATGTACCCTACATTTTGGGATAGTTAGATGAAATCAGCTTCCACTAGTCTCTGTCGCTTGAGACACCCTCCCAGAAGTTAAACCCATAGTTGTCCTTTAACCATTTCAGGTCAAGAATCACAGAGGAAAAAGAAAGGACTGAAATTTTTTTTTTTTTTACCTTTTCCAGCTCAGCATACGTAAAGTATGCTGAACTGGAAAAAGTAAAAAAAAAAAATGTCCTATAAGGCGTATACAGATACCTGCACCTTATGCAAGGTGTATTTGATCCTTTGCAGCATGGAGGGTTAGGTGGGGGTGTCATTAGCCTAGAGGAGTGGGATATTAGTTGATCAGAGGGGCTGTAGACCTGAAAGGGTCTGTATACCGGGTTCATGGCCAAACTTGGGTTACTTGCCCTGAGACCAGCAGCAGCGCAAGCATGTTACAGAGGAGAGGTGAGGTGCTTATTGTCGGTGGAGAGTACAGGATGCCCAGCATTCATTGCTCTCCTTGTCATCTAGTTGTGAAGGCAGGCACTGTCCAGTCCTACCAGCCAGATGAAAAAACATATGGCGGTAATGGGGGTGGGTAAATTATCCCTGATAAAAGCACTGCATACAGCAAAACTGGAAAGCAGAATTCTGAAATTGGATATTATGACTTCAGTGCTGAAACGTTTCAATGGATATTTTGCTGCTTCATAATATTTTGTTGAACACATTAGACTCAGTGTGCATTCTAACCTGAGTAATGACGCTTTGGTGGCAGTTCATGCTAATAATTTGTTAACATTCAAATTAACAGTTTATCTTAGAAAAGAAGTCTTATATTTTAACATTTATTTAACATTCTTGTTCCCTATTTCTGGTGACAGAGCATGCTGATTTTCAAGGTTTAATTAACAGGTGTTTACATGACTGTGAAGTCATTTATTAAAAGCTTGTCTTTGGAAAAAAAAATTTAATAGTTACTGATTCATTTTTTTTAAATTCAAGGCCTTTGAAAGTTGAGCATGGGGAAATGAACATGTCCCTTCAGTGTGCTCACTCTTTCAGGCAGTGTCAAATAAAGATGGCTGCATTTTTACAGCTGTCTCATTTGAACAGGTGGAAAGGATGACAACTGTTTTCTCTTCTTTGTTGGTGGAAGTGATGCTTATGTTTTTGTAGCAGCAGATTCAGATGAAAGACATAGTACCATATGGAGTTTGATGTTTTTTTCTGTGGATTCCACATCCGGAATAAGATTAGCTAGAGACTGAGTATTTGCTCCCGCTGCATACAGGTGGCAACCCTGAATGCTGTTCAGGTGCTGTGCGTAGTGCTTCTCGTGTTTTATGCTTTTTTTAGGCTAGGGAGAGCCTGACGCCTCACATCAGGGGGCCAGCTCTCACCTAACCTGATATAGATTCTCCACACCCTATTGAAGCCTCTCTTCAACTTCTTAGCTCCAGGGTGTTCTACTTTCTTTCAGTAATTCTGTCTTTCCTGGTGGCCATCACAGCAGTCTCTCTTGAAAAGAGTATGTTCCTTTGAGAAAAGGTAGTGCTTTGCCTCTGACTTGGTTTACTGCCTCTCATTGCCTGAGAGGTTCACTTAAACTAGGAGGCTTCTAAGTGAAAAGAATTCAGGCTATGCGAGGGGTTCACTCCATTCATACCGCAGCTTCTTGTACTGAAAAGCACCTTGGTTTTGTACAGTAGAGCTGCCATGCGGTGACGTGGAACTTTGTCCAAAATGTTTACCCTACGGTTTTCTGCAGATGTAGCTGTCTCAATCTCTTGTGCAGAGAGCAGTCCCTTTATTTTTAACATATTTCACTCTTGGGGCTGATCCTCATTGGAGCTTCACTTCAGTAGCTGTCAATTGCCCCTTTCCTGACCACAAACTCCCATTGGACTCTGTCTCTACTGGCTCCCTTTTTACCACTGTCTGATACCTTCTCAGATTGCCCTTATGAGCTAAGGCCTCAGGGCCCTGCCGTTTCTGCACCTTGGCAGGCATTTCCCCCTTATCCAGATATCAGGGTATAAGAATCTTGGCTGGGGATTGGAGATGCCCAAGGAACTGGGACCCATAGAAGTCATGGGAGGCAGGTAGAACTTTATCTGCTTGGCATGGTGGCCTACTGTGTTTTTCCATTTTCTGTCCCCAGGACCACCCTTGAGAGCACATGCTCTGATGTCCATGGTGCCTGCATGATGGACACACCCATCATCATCATCTGCATGCTTTCACCTTCCAGCGCATGCATGAGGCACTTACCTGCACTGCCGTCTGTGGTGGCCCAGGTGGTGGTATTTCAGGGAGCTGTACTATGCTTTTCCCCTCCCTTGAAGAGGAGAGCTTCCTGTGGGACACGCCAACCTCCCCATGCCAGCGAGGAAGCGGATCAGGTAGAGGACATGAACCAGGGTCATCGGCAATCTCTTTATGAGGTGCAGGTATTCTTACCTCTTGGCATGGGGGTAAACTGTGCTGCTGCGCCAGATACCAAGAGGTCAGTGTAGCCATGCTGGGAGTCAGTCAAATGCAGCACCCCAGAAATTTGGTGGTAGTGGGAGCTGAATCATTGCAGGTGTGTTTTTTTTTTTTTTTGTTTGTTTTTTAATCTGTTTTTCCCCTTTTTCACTGGCCTGCTTCTTTCTGCTGGCTCCTCCCCAGCTCCATCACCAACCTTCCCCAAGAACTAGCCCCAACCTCGTGGACCCCATGATTTGCCCCTGATGGTGGTCCTTCAGGGCTCACTCCCTAGCCTTTCCAGGCTTCTTTGTGTGATAGAGGCAGGTGCCACAATCAGTAGTGTGGGGCCTGTGGGAGGAACTCAGCTTTACCCTGTATAGCCAGGGCTTGTTTTCTCTCACCAGCCCTCAGGGATGCAACTGGCGAGGAACTGACATCACGGTGTCCCTGCCCATCCCATTGCATGTCCCTCTTGCACTGCCCCCTGTGATTACACAGGTGCTGGTAGCATAGCAAGGCGCACTGCCCACCCTCCCTAAAGGAGAACAGCATTCTCCGGGATGTTTGTTCCTCCACTGGCTGGCCCCCTGGCTCGTTCACGAACCCGGGTCACCAGCATCATGAGCAGTAACCCTACCGCTCTTCCACTGATCCCACCCTGCAGGTGTTTTCTGGGTTGGGATTTTAGTCAGGGTTGGGAAGAGAGTGGGAGTTTTTTTTAATGTGGTTGGGTTCAAGGGTGAAAGTTTGTAGAGTGAGGGAGCAGGAGGCTTGTTAAATCTGACCAGGCTCAGGAGTAGGGAGCTAGCAAAAAGAGAAGGAGCAGGAGGTTAAAGAAAACAATGGAATTGAGGAGGACCCCCGCTAGAAATGCAAACACCAAACAAAACGTTGGTGGAGTTAGTTGTGCTCATCCTATCTTGCACATTTTTCTGCTAGATGCTGTTTACTGGCATTTTGCACAACCTGCTCTGTAAACTAACCATCCTGTTGATGGGATCACTGCTGAAGGAAAGGATTTCAGAATATCCTGAATTCAGTGGGTTTCAAGACCCAAGGCAGCATGGGTTTACAGAGGGGAGGTCATGTCAAACGAATCTGATAGATTTCTTGGACTGGGTGACAAACGAATTAGATCAGGGTGGAGCAGTGGACATGGTCTGCCTGGATTTCAGTAACGCTTTCGGCAGTGTTCCACACAGGAGACTAGTAAGCAAGCTGGGTAGCTTAGGAGTGGGTCCAAAGGTGGTAAACTGGATAAGAAATTATGGGATAGGCAACAGAGAGTGGTGGTCAACAGTTCACTCCGAGGAAAGGAGGGTGACCAGTGGGGAGCCTCAGGGATCAGTGCTGGGACTGGCCCTCTTTAATGTCTTATTAAGTGGTATTGTAGAGCAGCTGGAAGGGAAGGGAAGGGAAGGTCTGCCTCTTTGTGGATGACACCAAAATCTGCAACAGGGTGAACACTCTGGGTGTGTGTGTGGAAAGGATGAGCAGAGACATCAGGAAACTGGAGGAGTGGTCAAGGGTATGGCAGCTGGTTTCAGTGCAAAAAAAGTGCAGAGTTATGCACTTAGGGAACAGAAATCCAGGGGCACAGTACAAAATGGGTGGAGTGGTATTGATGGCTACCAAGCAGGAAAGAGAGCTGGAGGTAGTCATATCTGATGACGTAAAGGTGGCCAGGCAGCATGACAAGGCAGTCGGGAGGGCTAGTGGAATACTAGGGTGCATAGGGAGGGTATCACCAGTAGAAAGGTTGAGGTGGTATTGTCTTTGTATGGATCACTGGTAAGACCCTGCCTGGAGTACTGTGTCCAGTTCTGGAGACCACATCTCTGAAAGAACATAGACAGAGTGGAAGTAGTCCAGAGGAGGGCAACTAAAATGATGCAGGGTCTGCATCAAAAGCCCTATGAAGAGAGAATAAAGGACCTCAGTATGTACACCCTGGAAGAAAGGAAGGAGAGGAGGGATATGATAGAGGACTTTAAATACCTCACTGGTAAATATGATACAGGAGGGAAGTATTTTTCAGAAAAAATGGTGCTGAACAAGGGGACATGCTATGAGGCTGGAGGGGGGTAGATTCAGGAGAGATGTAAGGACGTGCATTTTCACAGAAAGAGTGGTAAATTTCTGGAACAGCTTTTTTGCGGAAGTAGTGGGGGCAAAAGCAATGGTGAGAGTCAAGAATGCATGGATAGGCACAATGGATTCATAGTGGAAAGGAGGAGGAAAGGGAGAAAGAGCTGCAGGTCAAGTGCGCTCTGCAGTAATAATGTAGGTAGGGAAAAATGGGCAGACTGGGTGGGCCAAGTGGTCCTTATCTGCAGTCAAATTTTATGTTTCTGTGTTTCGTCCCGAAGTGAACAGTTACTGTGCTTCCTTTGCTTTTTGGTTTTCTGTTCATGGTTACGCTGGGTAGCAAATCAGTGCATCGATCCCTTGTTTGTCGTTTTTGGGATGAGTGGAGCATGCACGTGCATTGATCCACAGTGCCAGTGTGCAGGAAATCGCTGCAGTGCCATGCACCAACGTTTGGAGCTGGAACACTGTGAAAGTGCAGCAGTAGTCTAAGCAGAGCTGCAGACAGTTCTACTTTCTGCTGGAGAGTACACTCGTACTTTGCAGGAAATGGTTCTGCACAGGAGAGGTGTGTCCTAACATGTTAACATGTTTTGTTCAAGCTTCCAGATCTAGTCAATTGATCAACTTCTATCTAAGAATTATAACATTTTTAGTTATATTAAAACAACAAGCATTAGCAGTCGGAAATATTGTGGTAACAGAACTATGATAAGGTCCATCCCTGTGTCTGCTCAACACTCACACAGCTGGAGTGCTAAAAAACTAAACCTACAGTAATTGCTCATCTCACGACCTCCCTCCCTCTCCCCACACACACACACACACACACACACACACACACACTCACCCTTGGAGTGCACCAGCCTCTTTTAAAGATGGCTGTGTACTTCCCTTTTTGGCTATACTGACCTTCTTTGAGGACATCTCCTCCATTAGGCCACACCTTTGCATCTATAACCATCAGTGCTAGGACCACATGGAAACGTGTGATGGTGGTGGGGCTGCCAATGATCTGTCACATTTACGTGTATATACGCGTGGGTGGTCCCACCACTCCTTAGTTCTTTTCCTGTGTTGATCATCCTCATCGGACCTGCTGAAGAAAACGCTATCAAGTTAGCAGCTGAGGTTAATTTTTTTATTTCACCAAGTGTTTATTTTGTTATCTCTGCATGCCTCCAAAGCTGAAAGAGTCTTTATTTCAGTACTGTAAGTGAGGAGATGAAATTTACAAAGAAGACACACATGCGGTTTGTGTGTGCTGTCTGGGCCTGTCTCACAATGTGAGGACTTGTGAAATTTACCAAGAGCTTCATCCAGGCTACAGGGTGACACCGTATGGAAGTTCTAGAAAACTTCCTTCTTCTCAAAACTTTGAAAGCCATGGAGAAGGAGCAGGGCTCAGAATCTGTGTGTCCTTCACCATTAGCCGAGAAATGGCCACTGAAGCTCCGACACAGTTTTGCACCATTTTCACCTATGACTTTTCTTTACTTCGGTTTTTAGAATCTCTTTTTAATAAAAGATTCCTTTACCTTGTTTATGTTGAAAGTTAATCCCTCCATTTCTCTCTCCTGTTGCCGCAGAAAGAAGATTACCTATTCAGATGACCATATATTCTGTGTCTCCTGTCTTGGGTGTGACCATGATGCCTTGGACTGTGAGCTCTGCCAGAAATTCAATCAGACCACCCTTAGGCGATGCAAAAAGGCTCTCAAAAAATTCCTGATGGAACAGCAGATAGCCATTTCTGGGCAGGTGTCCTCGGGGTCCTTCCTTCCCAGTTTCCGGAAGTCCTCTGGGGAAAATCACAAAAAAGACTGGGACTGTTCCCCCCGGTAGCATTCCCGATCCCTGAGGGCCTCTTCATTTTTCTCTGGGGGTACTCAGTCGGCGGTGGTTACACTGACGCCCACTGCTGTCCAGGCCTCTGCTCACCCCAGGCCCATACTGACAGTGCCTCCTCCCACTTCTCAGGGAGGTCGGTTGTCAATGACAGCACCTCTGTTGCATCCTGATACCTCTCCAGGCCCATGGCCATTGTGCTTTTCTGGCTTCTCGGCCCCAACGGATGGGTTGTCGCACCCCATGCCGACGACCCCTCTTCCATCAACGCACAAGTATTCTGCCATCTACCTCAATGATATCCTGGCCTGGTTCACCACAGTCCTGGTCCACCAGTTGGGCTCTTTAAGACCTGGGTGCCCTGCGCTGTTGACGACCATGTCATTGTCCAAGCCGCTACGGCCTCCTCGAGCGGTTCCTCATGGGCCATCATCGGTCCCTCGTTTGGACCTCGAGTTGGAACAGATCAGCATTGAGGAGGAGTACCATCTTACCTGAGGAAGAGGAGGAAAATGAGAAAACTCTTTCCTCCAACAGGTCCATGGCGTCTTCAATGAGTGAGAACTCTGTCAAGCATACTCCCAGGTCTCGTCCTCTACTTTCTTTAGTGTTATGAAGCAGCTGTCCACAGCAATGGGCTTCCATACTGAGGAAGAGGATGCCACCCGCTGAGAGCTGGTGGACTTTCTGGGGATCCCAGAATCTCCTCGTAAGGTCATTCCTCCTATCCTCCCAGCCTTGAGAAATGCCACCACTGCTGTCTGGCATAGGCCTGATATGGTCCCTGCCACGCCCTGCTCGGTGGATAAGTTGTATTATGCCCCTCAGGGCTTACCCTACTTTGCTGCCCAACCCGAGACCGATTCTGTGGTCATTAAAGCAGCACATGACAGGTCTAAGGTGCCCAAGCACCTTAGCTCCCTCCTCCTGACAGGAAATCTAGGCAGGTTCACCTTTGGGGTAAGAGGGTATGCGCCTCATCTACCTTGGGGCTGCTGATTGCTAATTACCTCTCGCATATGGTTAAATACCAAAATACCATCTGGAGGAAGGGCAAGGCGCTGCCCAGGCCCTTCCAGAGTGCTCCCGGAAGCAGGAGGTTCTCAAATGCTTACAGAATACTGCAGATATTAGTAAACATCTCCTCTGGGCCTTGTATGATATCTCTGACACTAGTGCCAGGACTGCTGCCACAGGCATCTGTCTTTGTAGGCACTCTTGGCTGAGGGTCTCAGGTTTTGCTGCAGATGTCCAGCAGAAAGTGCTCAGCGCCTCTTTTAGTGGCTCAAGTTATTTGGGCCAGATGTTCAGGATATCATTAGTGACTTACAGGCATCTGGCAGGGCTATCAAGTCTGTCCACTCCCTCTACCATATGCAGCCTAGAAGCAGAAAGCACCCTTCCTTTCGCAAGGTGTTCCACAAGTTTGGAGCAGCCTCCCGTACTCAGGGCAAGAGAAAGGCTTCCTCCGCCTTGCCTACCCCCTCCTCTTCCGGCACTGCAGCAAAGTGTCCTAGGGGTGGTGGACCAACCCTAGCAGCTGCATCCACCTCAGTTTGAGTCCTTGCCAGCCCCCCTCTTCCCAGTCCCCAACCAGAAGGTGGTGGTCGGAGGTTGGTTCTGCCTCCATCTCAGTCAATGGAGAACCATCATTTTAGATGCCTGGATTTGTCAGATAATAGAGGGAGGACACACTGTGGAACTTGTAGAGATACCTCTAGAGCCTCCTCCAGTACCCTCCACCTCTCCCCCCCCCCCGGACCATCTGGCACTTCTCCAGGAGGCGGTACAGTCCCTTCTTCAGAAAAAAGGTCGTGGAGCCAGTGCCCAGGTGCCAAATGAACAAGTGTTTCTATTCCAGGTTCTTCCTGGTCCCGTAAAGAACCTGAGATTTGAGACCCATTCTAGATCTCAAGGACCTCAGCCTTTATATCCAGTACAAGAAATTCTGCATGGTCACTCTGCCAGGCCTGCTGCCCTTATTCAATTAGGGTGTCTGGCTGTGATTCCTGGATATGCAGGATGCTTACCTGCACATCTCAGTGTGTCCTCCACACAGGAGATTTCTCCAGGTTCTCTTTCAGGGTGAACACTACCAATTCAGAGCATTGCCCTTTGGCTTATCTCTGCACTGCTAGTCTTTACAAAGTGCTTAGCAGCAGCAGCAGTAGCTGCAGCTGTCCGGAGGGAAGGGCTCTACGTTTTCCCCTACCTGGATGACTGGCTCCTAAAGTCTCTGTCCAGAGAACAGCTCCTCCAGACCCTGGAGAGAACTCTTCAGCTGTTTTTGTCCCTGGGCACCTCAGTCAGTCTGCCCCAGTCCATTCTCATTCCATCCCAGAGGTTGCAGTATATAGGGGCAGTCCTGGACTTGTCACAGGGCAAAGCCTTCCTGCCTCTCAGCAGGGTGGGAGAGCCTTATTGCTCAGGTTCCAGAGGTCGCCCAGATCCATTATGTTCCTGCGAGTTGTACTTGAGGCTATTGGGTCTCATGGCCATGGCCATTGCCATGAATCCCTTGGCCAGACTGCACATGCGAGTCCTCCAGTGGACACTCAGAGTGCAATGGGACCAATGAACGGATGACTTAGATCAGTTATTGTTGGTCTCCTCCCCGCTTCGCAGTGTGCTCCAGTGGTGTATGGACCCTCAGAACCTGCTATGAGGGGTTCCATTACAGATCTCCTCCCCCAGCAGATCCTCATCACACGGATGCTTCCAGTTAGGGCTGGGGAGCATACCTGGATCCCTTTCAAACTCAGGGAACGTGATCCCAGATTGAAACCTCTCTGTATATCAACATTCTGGAGATGCAGGTGGTCCAGTATATCCTGTAGGCTTTTCAGAAGCATCTCCTTCCAGGTAGCTGTTGATCCAGTCTGATAATCTGAGTTGTCTACTATATCAACAAGCAGAGGGGGATTCCTTCGTTCCCCCCATACAGGGGGGCCACAAGAGTATAGTACTAGGCACCAGACCAGACCCTGGTCCTCTCGGCAGTACACATCCCAGGCATGCTAAACACCCATGCGGACAGCCTGAGCAGGACGCAGTCCAGCATGCATGCATGGAAACTTTTCTCATCTGTCACAGAAGAGTTGTTCATCAGATAGGATCATCCAGAGTTGGACCTTTTTGCATCCACACTCAACACAAAACTGCCCGGTTTCTGCTTGCTAGATCAAGGGCCTAGAGTTTTCTGGCGAGATGCATTGTCCCTCTCCTGGAGCAGGGGGTTCCTTTACACCTTTCTTCCATTTCCTCTGATTCAGAGGGTGCTAATCAAACTGTAGATGCTGGGGGCTAGCATGATCCTGGTCACACCCTTCTGGCCATGGCAAATATGGTTTCCATTACTGCAAAAGTTAGCGAAGGAACCTGTGCTTGTCTGCAGAGATCTGCTGACGAAGGCTCAGGGAACCCTGGTCTATCCCAGTCTCAGGTCCCTTCGTCTGCATGCCTTGCTTCTGAGGACATAGCCATCACCCAGTCTGGGGTGTCTCAGAGAGTGGCGATTGTCCTCGTGGCAGCTCGGAAGCCCTCCACTAGAGCCACATTTGCCATGAAGTGGAAGTGATTTGCCATCTGGGCTGCCAAGCATCATCTGAACCCTTTCATTTGTCCAGTGAGCCAGATTCTGGACTACCTGATTTCACTGTCAGACTCGGGTCCCCAGTACTCCTCCCTCAAGGTGCACTTTTCAGCTGTCTCTGCCTTCCACGAGTCCATGGGTGGCCGCACCATGGCACAGTTACTGTAGATGTGTCCTGTACCTTTCTGACGGGCATCATGCATCTGAAACCTCCAGTCTTTTCCTCTGTCCTGGCATTGGGATTTAAATTTTGTTTTGGAGAAATTGACCCCGTCTCCTTTTGAGCCAGCCACAACATGCGAGCTACGCTTTCTGTCTTGGAAAGCATTGTTTTTGGTTGCTATTACTTCTGCTTGAAGGATTTCCGAGCTTCAGGCTCTTTGTGTGAAGAGCCTTATTTGATTTTTCACAAAGACAAGGTGTCTTTGAGCACAAACCCTAAGTTTCTCCCAAGGTGGTGTCTGAGTTTACTCTGAGTCTACCTACTTGTTTATTGTCCTGAGTGTACCAATCCAGGGGAAGCACCACTCCATATGTTAGACATGCACTGAATTTTGAAATATTAGCTGCTCCAAACTAAGGACTGCAGAAAGTCAAAGCAGCTTTGTGTTTCTTTCGCCCCAGGAAGAGCAGGCATTTAGGTTTCTAAGCAATATTTGTCCAGATGGTTGGCACATTGTATTGTGTTCTGCTACAACAAGCATGGCGTAAAGTTGACAGGGGCGGTGAAAGCCCACTCCACAAGGGGCATGGCTACCTCTGTGGCCTGTTTCAAGGGTGTCTCAGCAGCTGACATCTGCGCTGTTGCTACCTGGAGTACTGTCCATACTTTCACCAAGCACTACAGTCTGGACCTCGCTTCTAGAGCCCGAGCTGGCTTTGGCCGGGCTGTCTTGCAGGGCTTTCTGTCATAAGCTTTAGTTTGCCTTCCTCCTAGACTGTTTTGCTGTACCTGTAACTGCTTGGGACTTGTTCCTACAGTGTGACCTGATGACTGAGATACCCCTGGAAAAGATAGAACAGTTATGTAAGAACTTAACCATTAGTCGATCTTTGAGGGGATCTCGGTCATCGGGTCTGTCTTCCCTCCCACCGCCCCCCTTTTTGGGGCTCTCTTCTCAGAACTGGCTAACTGGTGTATCCAGCCTTTTATTTTTTCCTGGGCATCTCTCTATCTCTCTTTCTCTCATGGCAGGGGTTTGCTCCCTAGTCTCTGGGGGAAAGAATTAAGGAGGGAGTGAGGCCACTGACACCTTTATAGGGTTGATGGCATTGGCAGATGATGTTGGCATGGGCAGCCCCAGTGGTACTGCTGGAAAATCTTCCTTGTGGATCCTGCTTCACCGACGGTGAAGTTCCTACAGTGTGACCTGATGACTGAGATCATAGAGCATAGAAACATAGACTTTAACGGCAGATAAGGACTGCTTGGCCCACCCAGTCTGCCCATTTCCCTACCTATTGGATAAGCTGCAGATCCTAGTTAACCAACAGCCTACTTCCTCTTACCCCCCACTAGAATTGCCTTATGTCTTATCTCATGCATTCTTGAATTCCTCCACTGTTTTTGAACCCACTACCTCCTCTGGAAGGCTGTTTTGCATTACCCCTGAGCCATTCACCCTCTATCTTCAGATTGTGCCACCTTGTTCTTGCACATCTCTTTTTCTGAAAGATGCTACCTTCTTGGACTTTGTTGAGGTACTTGAATGTTTCTATCATGTCCCCCCCGCCTTTCCTCTAGAGTATACATATTAAGCTCCTTTAGTCTCTCTTCATATAGCTTCTGGTGCAGACCCTGCACCATTTTAGTTGCCCTCCACTGGACTGCCTCCATCATGTCTATGTCCTTGCAGAGATGGGGTCTCTGAACTGCACACAGTACTCCTGATGGGGTCTCACCAGCTGTCCGTACAGAGGGATAACAACTTCCTGTTTTCTACTGGTGATGCCTCTCCTGTGCATCCCAGTACCCCCCAGCTCCCTTACTGCCTTTTCACATTGCTTGCCTACCTTAAGGTTGTCTGATATGACTACCCCATGTCCTATTTCATTTTGTTGTTGTTAGTACCCCCAAAAAAAATTGTGTAATCTTTCCTGGGTTTTGTTTCCCAAGGTGCATTACTTTGCACTTCTTTGCATTGAATCTAAGCTGTCATACTTTTGACCATTTCTCCAACCTTGCCAAGTCCCTTCTCATCCTTTCCACCCCCAACGAGTATCAACCCTGTTGCAGATCTTTGTGTCATCTGCAAAGAGGCATACTTTTCCTTCCAGCCCCTCCACAATGTCACCTATAAAGACATTAAAGAAGACTGGTTCCAGTACTGAACCCTGTGGTACCCCGCCAGTAACCCCCCTTTCCTCAGAGTGGACTCCGTTTACTATTACCCTCTGCATCCTGTTGTCCAGCCAATTTTTTACCCAGGCTACCATCCTGGGGCCCACTCCCAGCCTGGCTAACTTGTTTATTAATCTTTTGTGTGGGACTGTGTCAGATGCCTTGCTAAAGTCTAGGTAGGCCACATCCACACCCCTCCCTGGTATACTACCTTGGTCACCCAATCAAAGAAATTGATTAGATTCATCTGACATGACCTTCCCGCTGTGAATCCATGCTGCCTTCGGTCCTGTGCCCTGCGGACCTCTAGGTACTCAAAAATTCTTTCTTTCAGAAGTGATTCCATCATTTTCCCTACCACTGAGGTCAAACTAACAGGTCTGTAGTTTCCTGCCTCTGCCTTGCTCCCACTTTTGTGGAGGGAAATAACATCTGCCTTCCTCCAGTCCTCAGGTACCACACCACCCTCCCATGATTTGTTAAAAAGAGTAGTCAGTGGTGTCACTAGTTCTCCCCTTAGTTCTTTTAGAATTCTGGGGTGAATCCCGGCAGGCCCCATTGCTTTGTCCACCTTGAGTTTTAGGAGTTCTTTCAGGACCATTTCTTCTGTGAATGAACTGGTATCAACCCCCCTATCCAGAGTGCTTCTATTGTTTGGTTTAGGTACCTTCCCCTCCTCTTCTTTTGTGAATACTGAGCAAAAGTATTCATTCGGGATTCTGCCTTTTTACTGTCACCCTCTGCCCACCTCCTCATCCCTTTATTAAGCCTCACTATCCCTCCCTTGGTCTTTTTTTGCTCCCTAATGTACCTATAAAAGGTTTTATCCCCTTCTTAACCGAGTTGGCTATCTTTTCCTCTGTTTGGGCCATTTGCTGACTGCTTTCCCTGCTTCCTTCTGCTTTAACTGATACAGTTCCCTGACCTGCTCCTTCTGTGATTCCTTATACTTTCCGAATGCTTTTTCTCCCTAACCTTCCCCACCACCTCTTTTGAGAACCATAGTGTTTTTTCCTTCATTTTGTTTTATCTGTTTCACACAAAGTCTTGTTGCCTCTGTGGTGGCAGTTTTGATGTTTCTCCCTTGTTGCTCCACCCCTCCTTCCTGCCCATTTGCTAGTGCATTCTTTATGCACTCTCCCATTTTGCCAAAGTCAGCCCTCCTAAAGTCCAGTACCTTTGCCTTTGTATGGCTTTACTGAACGGCTGTGTTTATCGTGAACCACATTGTTTGGTGGTCGCTTGTTCCCATGGCTACCCACTTCTAAATCTGAGATCCTCTCTTTGGCCCTGTTTGAGAGTACCAGGTCTAAGATTGCTCTCTCCCGAGTGGATTGCAACACTAGCTGTCTGAGGCATGCCCCCTGTAGGGCATCAAGAAGGACCCTGCTTTTGGATGTGGCTGCAGCAAATGTGCTCCAGTTAACATCTGGCATATTCGGGTCCCCCATCAATAATATCTCCCCTTTTTTTGCCATTCTAAGGATGCCTTCTCTCATTTCCATGTCTCTTTTCTCCCCCTGAGATGGGGGTATGTAAACGACACCCGTGCGGATTGTGGTGCCATTTTCTGTCTCCAAGGTGACCCACAGTGCCTCCTCTCCTCCCTGTTTACCCTTTAGTTCCGTTGCTTTGATCCCTTCCCTTACATAACGAACTCCTCCTCCTCCTCTTTTACCTGTAACAGTAGAGCCCCTCAAACACCTGCTGTTATGGTAAGTTCCTATGTAATTGTACATTATTCTGCCAATGGGGCCTCCTAGTTCTTAGCCCTCATTGACGGTTCCTCTAGCATGTCACAGATTCCTCCTCTCAGCTGCAACCAGTGTCACTGGTGCGTTCCGTAGCCCCCATCATCAATAGGGATGATGATGGCAAAATGAAATACAATTCTGACCTCATGGATTTAGAGGAGGAATACGAAGGGTAATAATATTTAGCACGTCACTCCAGTTCTGCCCTCTCATCCTGCAGGAAGGACTCTGTGGTTTATACCGTGACATCTCTTCCTAAGGATCCAACTTTTCAAGTCATGATGCAGCAAATGCAGTCTGCCATGTGCTTTGCTGTGGAAGAGGAAGATTCCACAAAAATAAATCTAAAGGAATTTTGGAGGTGTCCTGTTCTCCGTCCATTATAATTCCACCTCTATGTCCTGCATTAGAGGATGCTACCTTTGCTGCATGGTGCAGACCAAACTCACTGCCTGCAGTTCCTAGAGAAGGAGAGCGGAAGATCAAATAGGATCTGGGCTGCCACACTGAGTAGGAGAAAAGGGCAGACCAGGTGGGCCATATGGTCCTTATCTGCCAACAGATTCTATGTTTCTATGGCTGATAAGCAGTATCCTACTCCATCTGCTAAGCTTTAATCTGTTAACGAGCCAGAAACTGACTCTGTGGTCATCATGGCTGCTCATGATAAGTCTATGAGACCTAAACACATGCTTATTGTGTCTTCTGAGAGGCTGGATGTGATGGGCAAACATACTTAGGCTTCTGCATCACTGGGCCTTAGGATTGCAAACTACCAGGCCCACATGATAAAGTGTCAGAACAGCCTGTAGAACGCTGTTCATACTGCAGCCCAGGCTTTGCCTGATGCCTTTGGCAAGAATGATTTACTTAAAACATTATCTTCTGGTGCTGAGGTTGGCAAACATTTGCTACACTCAGCTTATGATGTCTCTGATGCTTCTGCCAGGGCTGCTGCTTCTGGCATTTGCATGAGGAGATATTATTGGCTTAGATTTGCTGGCTTTGCCAGTGATGCACAACAGGCAGTTTTGAATGCCCCATTTAGAGGTACAGAACTGTTCTATGATGTTGAAGAGGCCCTACGTGGCCTTCAGACCTCAGAAATGACCTAAGGTCTGTATGGTCCATGTATCCCACTCCTGATAGGGTCATGAGAGGGGATCCTTTCATCCACCTTCTACCCGAGGTAACCATGCCTACTGTCAGCAACACCATGGTAAGGGAAGTGGCCCCTGCTGGATCCCCTCCCCCAGGTGCCCATGCAGAAGCACCCAAAGTAGTCAGTTTGAGTGGCCCTGCCACCACCAGTTCCACGTGACTCTCTTCTTTCTCCATCTCCACCTCCACTGCTATCTCCAGGGGCGAGGGGGGGGGCAGGATCTTTCTGCATCTGAAACAACGGTGGGAGATCACTACGGACCAGTGGGTTTTGGAGATAATTGCAAGAGGGCGTGCTCTGGAGCTGTTAGAAATCCCTCCAGATCATCCTCCACCTCCTTCCTGTTATCCTCTGGGCCATTTGTCCCTTCTGAAGGACGAAGTTAAGTCATTGTTCCAAAAATGTGCTATAGAACCAGTTCCTCCTTTGGAGAAAAACAAAGGGTTCTGTTGCAGATACTTCCTCGTCCCAAAATGAACAGTAGATCTACATTTTGTATTGTATCTTCAGGATCTCAGCTTCTACATAGACTACAAAAAGTTTTGAATGGTATCCCTGCAAACTCTGATTCCCCTTCTGCAGACAGGGAACAAGCTTTGTTCTTTGGACATGAAGGATGCATACCTTTATGTCAAGATCAGGAAATCCCTCAGACAATACTTCCACTTTATACTAGAGGGAGAACACTACCAGTTAAGAGTATTGCCCTTTGACTTCTCTTCTGCGCCATGGGTCCTTACCAAATGCTTGGCAGTAGTGGCAGCAGCCCTTCGCAGGGAAAGCCTATATCTGTTCCCCTGTCTGGATGACTGGCTTCTGAAGGCCAGCTCCAGGGAGGCTCTGATATATACTCTGTCTCGGACACATCAGTTGTTTGAAAACTTGTGGGTCACAGTGAATGTACCAAAGTCAGTACTGAGTCCCTGTCAAACACTGCAGTACACAGTGGCAGTCTTAGACACAAAGAAGGGATGTGTTCTCCTGCCACCGGACAGAGCAGACATCTGATTGCCCAGGCACAGTTGATATACATGAGTCATGATTCTCGGCGTGGACAATGTTATGTGTCTTAGGTCTCATGGCTGTGGCCATAGTGACCGTGCCACTGGCATGCCATCATATGAGAATCCCTGAGTGGACACTCAGGGTTCAGTGCGATCTGTTGACGGCCGAGCTGGACTAAATGGTTATCGTTACATCTCTGCTTCATAGAGCATTGCTGTGGTGGATGGATCATGAAAACCTGTTGAAGAGCATTCCGTTCCTTGTACCAGCGAGCCCAAAGTCCGTGGCACTCGAGACCTCCTCAGGCAACAAAAGTCCACTATTAAAGCTGATGCATAAACTTTTTATTGAGGAAGATCTGACAGCATCACAGTGCTCCTTCCTAGCCACCCAGCACTTCGACTCCTCGTGAGTCTCCCACGGTCTTTGGGCTTGCTTATTTATCTTACTTTGAGGCTGGCTGCCTTTTCGTGAGCACCGTTCTGAATGGTGTAGGTCACAGCAGTTTTTGAGACTTTCCATTCCTTGTACCAGCTCCTGTACATATCATCATCACATATGCCTTTGGCTGTGGCTGGGATGCCCCTCTTGGCCCTTATGAGATGCAGGGGTCATGGACCAAGATGGAGGTTGAGCTGCATATAAATGTCCTGGAAATTAGGGCTGTCCTGTACAGCCTTCAGGCATTTCAGAATCATCTTTGCCCCGGGCCTCTGCTAATCCAGATGAACAAGGTCAGTGTAATGCATTACATGAACAACAAATAAAGGGGCACTCACACTCATCCATTGTGCAGGGAAGCAATGAGAGGATGGTACTGAGCTCTGCCCCATTTCCTGCAACTATTGGCCCTCCATCTCCCAGGTCTCCAAAACATCTTAGCAGACAGGCTAAGCAGGTCACAGTCCATGATTCATGAATGGGCGCTACTTACTCCATGATAAATTACCTCTTCTCAAGATGGGGTCATCCAGAGTTGGACTTTCTTGTGCCCCCACACAACACAAAACTGATGCATTTCTGCTTGCTCTCTCCAGCGTCTGCAGTATTTTGGGAAGCTGCATTGTCCCTGTCTTGGAAAGGGAAATTCCTATATGCATTTCCCCCAGTTCCTCTAATGCAGAGGGTTCTGCTCAAGCTGCAAGTGAAGCGTGCCACTCTCATCCTCATTGCTTGATTATGGCCTTGCCAGATATGGTTTCCAGTTCTGCAACAGATGGCAGTGGAGCCTCCTGTCCCTCTGCCTCTGTGTCATGGTCTGTTGTCATAGGACGAGAGGTCCCTGGTCCATCTGGGCCTAAAGTCCCTACGTCTGCATGTATTACTCCTGAAGACAGCAATTGCACAGTTTGTGGTATCCCTAAGGTTGCTGATATGCGGATTGCAGCTAGAAAATTTTCTACCATGCATACTTATTCCTTGACATTGAAGCATTTCACTTTGTGGGCTGTTTCCAAGAATTTGGATCTTCTGTACATGTCCTGTAAGTGCTGTGTTGGAATACTTGCTGTCCTTATTGGACTCAACTACAGTATTCTTTACTTAAGGTGCAACTGGCAGCTATAGCTGATGGTCATATGGTTGTCCAATAAGAGGCGTTCTGTACGTTTCTGAGAGGTAGTGTCCATATGAAACCTCCTATCTGTAATCCACTCCCACCTTGGGACTTGAATTTGTGCTTGAAAAACTGACGTTGGCTCCTTTTGAGCCAGCCATGAGTTGTGGCCTATATTTCCAATAATGGAAAACATTGTTTTTAGTTGTAATGACTTCTGCTCGGACTTCTGAACTTCAGACTCTAATGTGTGAGCCTCCTTATTTGATTTTTCACAAAGGCATAGTGTCCTTATGTACAAATTCTAACTTTCTACTGAAGGTGGTACTGAATTTACACTGAATCAAACAATATATCTTCCAGTTCATTACCCCGAACGTGCCAATCAGGGTGAGGCACTGCTCCATACTTTAGATGTACATAGAATACTAAGATACTGTATTACTCACATCAAGGACTGCAGAAAGTCTTCTCAGCTTTTTGTTTCATTAACCCCTGGGAAAGAGGGTGCCCCTGTGTCAAACCAGTGCCCATCCAAATGGCTGGCATGTTGTGCTTGTTCTGTTATAGGAAGTACAGTAAGGAACTTCTTGGTGTTCTTCCAGGCCACTCCACAAGAGGAATGGCCACTTCTGTTGCCTGTTTCAGAAATGTTTCTGCTGCTGATGTAGGTACTGCAGCCACTTGGAGCAATGTCCACACTTCACAAAACACAACAGTCTGGACACTGTCTTTCACAGATGTGCTGGATTTAGGCTTACTGTACTGCAAGGCCTTCTGTCCTGAATATGTATCCGAGTGTACCATACTCCCAGTTTTACTTGGTACTGCTTGGGAATCATTGCAAAGGTGTGGCCTAACAGACGAGATATCCTTCAAGAAGACAGAGCTGTTAACGAAAAAACTTACTGTAATAGTAGATCTTCGAAAGAATCTCTTCCATTAGGCCATGTCGTACCTCCCTCCTTCCCCCTTCTGCTTCAGTGAAGGTTATATGCTGTACCTAAAACCTTCTCCATGTGTCCTGTATCCAGCTCCATGCCTGTCCTTGTATGCCTGGTGCTGCTCTTTTCTCCTGGTTCCCTATGGTTGGAGGTCCTCTGCAGCTAATCTCCGGCGGGGAACTGAGGAGTGACGGAGCTGCCCACACTTACATACATGTAAATCATGTGGCACGTCATTGCGAGAGGCCCCTCACTATCAAAAGTTTCTGTGTGGGGGGAGCATGACTAGCTGCCGAGTTAATAGCAGCACTTTGCTTTTGCTCTGCACCATCGAAAATTTAATTGCAATATTTTATGGGAAAAAACAGAAAAAAGCTGTACAGAGTCACTACCGTTGGCTCTAATAGCATCAGCAGATCACAGCTATATAAAAATCTTCTTGTTGGTGCCATGGGTTGAACAAAAACAATGACCAGAGGAAATGGAGCCAGGCAGAAAGATACTCGAACAGGCCCCGATAAGGAAAAGAGACCCCAGACACGACCCCACATCAGCCTACGAATGCTGCATTATTAAAAGCAATACAGTCTTATCAAAAGAAAAATGGACAAATTTACCTCACGCATGCAGGTTGTGGAGACCAGAATGGAATCGGTGGCAGTAACGGCTCAAGGGGCTTCCAGAATGGCAGAAAAAGCACTTATAGTTTCCTCAAGCCTGGTTAAAGAAAATCTTCTCCTTCTGTGCTGTCTAGAAAATTTAGAGAACGGGGCACGGGCGTCCCACATTCGTATTCTGGGACTGCCGGAGGATTCAGAGGGAGAGGACCTGAGCAGCTTTATGGAGCAATGGTTACAGGAGTTCTTGCACCTAGATTCTCCAGTCTCAATTGAGAGGGCTTACCGGGTGAATGCAAGGGTCCCTGCTTGCATGGGGACTCGGCACATCCAGTGAGTCTGGCTATTTTGGTGGCATTGGGCTCGGTCCAAGAGAGAGAGACAGTATCCTCCACGAGGTAAGGCAGAGAGGACCATCTCAGTGGCAGGGGAACTCTGTGCATATTTTCCCGGATCTCAGTTTTGCCTCGAGGCAACGCTGCAAGGCCTCTGACGGTGTGCGCTCCAGATTGCAGCTGTTGGGGATTCACCATGTCTTACTGATGCTGGCGACGCTGCCATAAGGAACTAAAACATACCATTTTGTTGATTCAATAGATGCTGCAAAGTTGGTCTCCAAAATTGAACTAGACTATGCAACGCGGGGTTCTAACTCAGAATCGGAAGATGAGGGCAACACTTGAAGGTGGAGGCGGTACGGCCTAGTAAGTCAAGATTGAGTTGTGCATCTTAAGAGGATGAGGACTTATTTGTCAGTCAAAATAACTTTTCACAGTTTGTGCTTAATTAAATGTTAATGGTTCCTTAAGCAAGAATAAAAATCAAGGTACCTAGTGTGCCACAGAGTGTAATACAGCTCTGGTGGGTACTGGTTAGCGTGTAATGATGCAAGTGAATTTATTGGATGTTAATGGAATATTTAGTTATGTAATGAGTCCTGTAACTTTTCTACAAATGTTGTAGTATTTTACTGGAAGTTGATGAGCTTTAGTGATTAAGTACAGCTATGACGTTGTGTCTTTTTCAAAGCTGACAATTATGTTAGGCCAGTCTAGTCCATACGGGTGGTTGGTGTGGAACGTGGGGGGGTCCTTACCCTATTAGTTTATGTTTGATATTCGGAACAGGGAACATTAAACTTATTAAAGGGTTGTTTTATAATATTTTGTATTCCTATACAGTTTCTCCCGTCTCATGGCAGCTAATAGCCTATTAGATTGCTTTAATTTTGAAATGTATCCTATGGATAACCTCTTTATGATGTAATAAGCTAGGCGTGCCAGAATGGCACTGGGTGTGTAATTATTTGGTGCACTGTCCTTCGGCTACACTTGTATTTGATATATGTTAAAATCAATAAATGTAAGTTCTAAAAAAAGAAAGGTTTCCATGTGGTCCTAGAGCTGACAGCTATGCTTCCAAAGGTGTGGCCTAATGGAGGGGATTCTTTCGAAGATCTACTGTTACGGTAAGTATTTATGTAAGTGTTCTTTCTACAGTCCAGGCTTCAACTATTTTCTCAGGTCCTGAGTTTTAAATGGGCTTGGCACTTCAGTGGGAGCTGCCATCTGGTAATTTAGTCTCAGGTTCAGGGAGATCGAGGTACCGATGATAACCATGAAAGTCAGAGCTACTGCCTCCAGCATCGCTAGGCAGGGCCAATTCCTGTAGCAGGCAGATTGCTGGAAATGGTTGCTTGAAAAAAACATGTTAGCAATTAAGGACCTAATAAAGTACAAGGAATGTGCTTTGAAACTTTTATGGCTTATAATTATTCCATAGACTTGATAGCACTTTCCTGCAAACAGCAACATAAGCTACTTTGTGACAGGGTAGTAAACCGGGTGGCTTCTGGGGAACACTCTCAAAGAGAACACTCCGGACCCCAGTTTAAATAAAATGAAATCTGCTTTACTTTCATTCACAGGAAAAGGAAACATACATCTTGTATTCAGCTAAACAGAAACTTTCTGAAGTTCAGTCTCTTCCTGTCTTCACTTGCATCTCACCGAAACAGAAACCGTCTTCTGCTTGCTCACCCTTCTTCCTGCTTAGTGTTGCTTGTTAAAGAGTAACTATCGCGCTCTTTAGCATATTCCCCTCCCAGGAAGCACAAAGAACCCTTACCTGCCCCAGATCCAATCCTTTTCTTGTTTAAGTGCCCTAATTTAGAGAGGGAAGGGATTGTATTTTTGCTGAGCCCCACGGTGCTGATCGCTTCCACTTCCTTGTACCTCTGCAGAGTCCACTCCGCCCCCACGCTACCACATGTTGTGACATCAGTATATGAAGAGCGTGGGGGCATACTCTTATAGACATGAATGGGGGCTGTTATTTAAAGAGATCCACCAAGTTAAATTTATTTTGATTTGTACCTGCTAGCTCAGTGCCTTACCCATTTCTGACGTTACTGCTGCTGATATTTTGTCCAATAATCCAAAAATTAAGAAATGCCATCACTCGTAAACTTATCCCCACCAGGTCCTGAGGATTTCCCGGTTTCTGGGGCCACCCGCTCTTCGCTCGAAAGTTGTGATGTGCTGCTAGGGAGGTGTGGGGAGACTCCATTATAGTCCATAGAAAGTACCTTTAGTAGATTTTTATATTGTAATGGGCAGTTGGTGAAGAAAGCGTGGGCACGGTTGACTAACAAGGGCCTTGTTAGTCGACTGGTGCCCATGTTTCTTCACCAACTCATTAATATAAAAAATATCAAAAGTGCTTCCATGGACTATAATGCGCTCATTCACGATGCTCTCCCAGCATCATGTCACAACTTCAGTGAGCGCGGGGCGGGCATCCCAAAGCAGGAGTCTCGGGACAGTGAGACAGGTTCTGATGATAACGTGAGCTCTGGATTGTTGAAAAATATCTGCAGCAGTAATGTCAGAGAGAAATGAGGCACCAAGCTAGCTGATGCTGAAACTGGTAAATCTCTATAAAGTTAAATTTTGGTACTTTAGATGGCCATTCGAAATAAATCATGGCCACTGCTTAACTAACAAGGATCTCTGTTTTAAGGCTGAACACTGCGGCTGACAGGTTATGGCGAACAAAAGCAAACACCAACAGGAAAGCAGGCAAAAATAGCTAAAATGCTATATCGCAGTTAGCAAATGCAGGCATGTTGACTACTGGGTGCGATTATGTATCGATTTTCTCAGTCATCATCAGAGCTAACTGTGACATAATGTTATAGCTATTTTTGCCTGCTTTCGTGTTGGTGTTTGCTGTTGTTCTCCATAACCTGTTGGCCTCAGTGTTCAGCCTTAAAACAGAGATCTGTTACCAGGGAAGGACTGATATTTAGCAGCGCGTGTGTAAGCAGTAGAAGACACAGTGTGGGACATTTTTCCTTGAGTGTGTTTGAATCAAGCTGACTAATGCTGTGTGGGTGAGATTGTTTATGGCTCATGCCAAACTTTTTTGATTTGTTAATTGTTCATGTTTTTAGTGTGTGTTCATTAATAAAGCGTATTGTATTTGGTAACTACTGATCCTGTATTCACTTTATGGACATAAACACAGTTATAAACTGCTGACCTGTCATGAATACAGTGGTTACTGTTTTCAGAACTTTCTTATGCTATATATTTAAGCTCTGAGGTATAGTGCACTCCCCTGAGGTTTGTTATTGGAGAGCCCCCCTCCCACACTTCTTATGCAGGAATCCATTTTAGTTTTTTGAAATCTCATTACAGAGTCCAGTTCCGATTGTTTATGGGACAAAGGAATTGTCTATGTCCGTAATGTAGTGGATCCATGGCGTCCACTTGATTACGAATAAATCTTCCTGATTAAGTCTGTGTGTGAATTTTTCCATTGCATGTGTGTGATTCACTAAAGTGTGCCAGCCATTTAAAGTAGGTAGGCCAGGCTTTATGACTGCTTTGTTTTCTGTAGTAACTAGAATGTGCAATAAAGTTTTCAGGCTTTTGATTGTACGTGGCAGGGCAAGCTGGATAAAGAGCTGGAGTTCTAGCGGAACCACATTTAGGACAATATCAGAAATACTGTATTAACCTTCTGCCAAAAAGGCTGGAGGACAGGGCAAGGCCAGTGAATATGTGTATGTTGTGCTGTGGTTTCACCACAGTTTTTCCAACAGACTGCAGTGAGTTGGATTTGGACTCTTTCTTATATTGTTGGTGTTATAAAAATCTGGCTTGTATTTTCCAGGAGAATTCCTGGTATGTTGGGGAAGAAGTGGCTTTATGGGATTCTACTGTGGCACTTTCCCATTGTTAAGTTATTGATGCCCTTGTACTTGATGCTCTTTATACCCTGGGCGGCCATTTTGTATCGGGAGAATCAGTGGATGGTTTGGACTTCATACGGAACTATTGGGTACAGTGAGTTAAGATAATCTGTATTAGTGTTAACTTGAGCTAGCAGAGCCTGGTAAAGGGCAGAAATAAGATGAGAAGGGGTGGCCCTGTCATGATCCATGTCAGAAGATGAAAAAGCTGTGGTGGAGAAGCCATTTCTTGACTGCGATGCTGGGGAGGCTGCAGGAAGTGTCTGACCTGCAGTGATCGGTTATGGTCAGTTACTTGCAGGTGGTATTTCTCCAGCAGAGTTATGAAAAGAATGTATTTGACCATTGTCAATAAGTTGGAGAAAGTAAATGAGGCCGGTGTGGGTCCAGCGCCTGTATCTCAGGTCCAGTATTGAAGGCATAAACTATGAAGTTTATGCTGTGGCAGAAAAAAAGTGCAAAATGGGTGGCATTCTCAGGGCTTCTGTTGGTGTGGGTTAAACAGTCCTGAGTAATAAAAGTGTAAGGTTCTTTATTTAATGAGGGTATAACCGGCTTCAGCATTAAGGAAAAGATACTGTGTAGGGGGTGTAGTGGTTCTTGCGTTAGTTCAACCTGTTTACAGTTGCAGGTGTGGCCTGAAAACAGCCAGTAACACACCATATGTAACTGAGCTGCCAGGTAATATGAAAGCAAGTTGGGGAGAGACAGACCTCCTCTGTTTCGAGGGAGTAGAAGAACTTTGTATTTTGACCAAGGCTTGTTCCTGATCCTGAGCTGTCAGCATCGCAAGCAGCAGAATTACTGCAGTGCTAACAGGCTGGTGTAAAAATAAGCTCTTGAATTTTTGTGGCATAATGTTCTTGTTAATGTTATCTATTTTTAGGTATGCTTCTCATACTTTTCCTTAAAACTTCAAGCTTCGTGGTTTCAAAGAGGTCTTATAGTTTGACTTCTAGTGCAGGGCTGTTCATATCAAAACTTTTAGGACTTGCCAGACCATGGCATTAGCTGAATTTGCCCTTGCCCCGCATTCTTTACAATGAAATCAGCTCTCTTTCTTTACTTGTCCTTCAAGGAAATGCATTTGTCCTGGACTGAGGGAGATAGAATTTGCACAACCCTATTCTAGTGGTTTCCCTTGGTACAGGGTCTTTCCATGTTTCACTGAATGAACTCGAATTAATGCCAATTTTTTTATTTTGGCACAGACATTGTGATCTTCTGAAAATGATTTATCTGCAAAATGCATTAAAAAATAAACCACTGGACTTCCGGTGACGTCAGCATTAATGGCAGACTGATCTCACCGAGGCTTCTCCAGGACTACTCCCAAATCTAACCCCATCTGCAACCCACGCTGGCTTCCGGAGGAAAACAACGTAAAATTGATGACATGATGGCTAAAACTCGACAGCAACTGAAGGATTTTATGGCAGAGGGGGAGAAATTAGATCAGGTCAGTAAAGACCCTGAGGCATGGGATGAAGGCCGCAGATTGCCTCGGCGCTCGAGTATTTCAAGCTGAGACCCTGCATCGAACAATAGCTCAGAAGAAGAAGCTGCCTTTACCATAACTTCTAAAAAGCTGTACAAAGAGCTACACAGGTTGGGAGATACCCTAACCTGTATTCAAAAAGACTTGACAGAGGTGAAGTTAGAGCAGAAAGAACAAAAAAAACCAAATTGCTGACCTGGAGCAGAACGCAACAGAAACATCCAAAGCTGTTGATTTACATAATGGTGCCATCCTTCAATTACATGACCGGGAGATCTGGCTACAACAAAAGCTAGAAGACTTAGAGAACAGGTAGAGGAGGGTGAACATCCGAATCCACGGGATACCGGAGGGGACAGAATCCGGCGAGATGATCTCCTTTACTGAAAGCTTCCTACGAGAAATTCAAGGCTTGGAGAAGGACTTTCCCCTAAACATTATACGGGCACACAGATCACTAATAGCCCGATCGACTGATCCAAAAGCACGACCAAGATCGGTAAACATAGCTTTTTTTAGATTACCGCACCAAGTCCGAGATATTAAAGCGGGCATGGGCGAAAAAGGAGGTCATGTTCGGCGATGTATGGCTATTTTTCGAGCATGATTACGCCCCTGCCACGATGGTCCATAAACGGAAACTTTTCCCAATCTTGAAGCAACTGTGGGCCAAAGGAGTTAAAGCATGCTTGGACTACCCTGCCACTTTAAAAATCATAACTGATTCGGGTATATGTACTTTTTCTAAAATTTCGGAAGCTGCAGAATTCCTGAAGCAGTGGGACATCTCGGTGGCCTCCTTGCTTGACCCAGAGATGATCAGAGAACTGGAGGGGCGGCGCTGGTACACAATGGCAGGCCCGAGGGAAAATCTGCGCGAACAGCTGCAAGTAACAAACTGGATAACCGCCCGCTTGAGCAGCTCGAGGGATCGCGAACTCCAACTCCCACGCAGGTTTCTTCCCTGCCTCAACGCTCAGGTAGAAGCACCAAATGGAATAAGGGGGCGAAAAGAGAGATACGCAGAGAAACCTACCCGAAGAAACAGTGTGAGGAAGGCCGCTGATGTGAAAAGCATTTATTGGACTTACAGTAGACCCGTGTGTACGGGGCCTAAAATGAAAGAAACAAATGCCTTCAGCTCATGCATTTGGAAATGGACCGGGGCAGGGGAGGGATCATGAATATGTCGGCCATGGGAAGCACACAAGTGTGCATCAGATCCATATATACAGGGGGGTCTTTCTTTCTTTCTCTTCCTGTTAAAATAGTTACTAGATGGGCAACATGAAACAATATGGAAAGAATGAACGAAGGAATGTAAAAGTGCTACTACCACTCTCTAACAGATCTCAAAAGAGCTACATAATCATTTCGCTTTTCAAGAAAACTAGACTAGCTTGTTTTATATTTAATATCTGTTTAAAATATTTAGATGCATATGGAGGTGGGATGGATGGGGGGGAGTCACATGGGGGAGCCAGAAGAGGTATTGGTTTCAGCCAAGTGCTGACGGGATTTTGTATCCCTTTAACCCAGTTGGGCTTGGGTTAGGTGCAGTCGAAGGTGTTGTACCATCCTACCCACTTGACATCAATACGGGTAGGGACTACAACCACGTTTGGAAGCCACGAATTCAAGTTACTGTAATTTGAGAGGGGGCTTTTATTCTCCTCTTTGTTTTGATAGAGTTAAATGGTTGAAGTTACTGTTTACAAATGCCTAGACAGATTTGAAGTGGAAGGTAGGAGGGAGGAGGGACTGGGTGTGGGTGGGGTAGGGTGGGCAGATGGGGGGTCCTGATGGAGGGGTTCGGGGTACAAATAACTAAGTTACTTAATGGTACAGGATGGCATTAACATTCATCTCATACAATGTCAAGGGCCTTAATAGCCCAGTTAAAAGGACTAGGATTCTGCAGGAACTGGGCAGACACCAGGCGGATGTGGCATTCATACAGGAATCCCATCTCAATGAGCTGGAACATTCTAAGCTTAGCAGAACGTGGGTGGGGGAGGTTTATAGTGCCTCATGGCCTAAAAATCCACATAGGAGGGGTACGGTAATACTGCTTAGGAGAAGTACTCCAATTAAAGTGATTGGTGTGGAGGCTGACCCAGTAGGTCGTTATGTCAGAGTGCAGGTAACAATATATGGAGTACGTTGCATACTCTTGAACCTGTATGCCCCACATGAATCTCGGGAAAATAGACTGTTTCTTAAGAAAAAGTTGTTGAGGACCCTGGAGGAACCGGAAGCCCTACACATTGCTGGAGAGGATTTTAATAGGGTGATCTCTACTAAATGTGATAAAAGAGGTCAAACAGCACAGGTAGAGAATGGGGGCGAATACCTCAAATGCCTCATGGATGAGTTGGGGTTGAAGGACACCTGGAGACATCGGCACCCGGTGGAGTGGGATTTCACTTTTTACTCCTCACGACACCAGAGCTACTCCCGCATAGATATGTTTTTATTATCTGGGGAGAGCTTATCTTGTGTTCAGGCTTCCAATATTTTACCTATGACATGGTCGGATCATGCTCCTTTGCAGTTGATTTTACAAATAGCCCTGACTGTCAGAAATTCAAACTGGCGACTAAATATTGGACTCCTGAATTCAGAAGATTTTAAGGGAGAGATGTCAAAACAGGTGGAGATGTTCCTGGAGACCAATGTGGGAGGATTCCCTTCCCCATCGGTGGTTTGGGACACCCTTAAGGCCTACCTGAGGGCACAGATTATATCTTATAGCTTGAGAGAAAAACGTAAAAGAGAACAATACCAAAAGAAATTAGAGCAAGACTTACAGGAAGCGGAGTTCAGACATAAGGTAACACTGGACCCTATTGATAAAAGACACTGGTTACAAAAGAAAACAGAACTCAAGAATCTTTTGGCTAGGCAGGGAGAGGGAATGCTCCACAGAATTAACCAAAAGTACTATGTGGAAGGTAATAGAGCGGGAAGGGTTCTGGCGGCAGCCATGAGAAAGCAGATGGTAAACAGATCAGTGGGCAGCATCAGAAAACAGGAGAATGGGAGTGCACGGATAGAGGATCCTGTGAAGGTGGCAGAGACTTTCTTTGATTTTTATAAAAACTTGTATAGGTCTGACATTGGAGACTCCCATCCGATAGCAGTGGATCAATTCTTAGAACACCTACCCCTGAGTAACTTAGAGTCAGAAGAAAGAGAAGGCTTAGAGGCTGTAATTACTAGGCAAGAGTTAGTGCAAAAAATTACGAATTAAAAAAATGGGAAATCCCCAGGTTTAGATGGCCTCCCATCGGAGTTCTACAAAACCTTGAAAGAGGAATTGGTGACCCCTCTTCTGGCATGTTCCCATCATATACAGGAGGGAGGAGAGGTACCCAACTCATGGAGATATGCCCAGATCTCGGTGATCCATAAGGAAGGTAAGGATCCAGAGCAATGCGGCTCATACCTCCCTATCTCATTGTTAAATGTGGATCTCAAACTGTTTACGGGGATTCTGGTGGATCAACTGCAGAAGGTGGCCTCCAAATTGGTTCACCCGAATCGAACTGGTTTTATAACAGGAAGATATTTAACTGATTGTATTTTTGGCTACTAAATGTTATTTCGGCTCAGGCAAACCAAAACAAGTTTCAATTGGCAATATCGATGGACGCGGAAAAGGCGTTTGACAGAGTGAATTGGAGAGTCCTCTATAAAACGATGGAAAAAATGCAATTTGGCCCCAAATTTTTAGGGATAATCGAAAATCTGTACATTGATCCTCAGGCGCAAGTCAGAGTGAATGGGTTAATTCAGGTAGGTTTCCTATTCACAGAGGCACCCGGCAGAGATGCCCGCTCTCCCTGGTTTGTTTGCTATTTTCCTTGACCCTTTGGCAGTACCGATCCGCCAGAACAAAAATATAGAGGGGGTATTAACGTGGACCATAGAACATAAAATTGCACTATACGCTGACGACTCCATATTCTTCCTGAGAAACCCAGAAAGCTCATTGCCGCATTTGCTCCAGGTCCTCAAATCATTTGGAGCAGTATCAGGATATCGAATTAACTATAATAAATCGTAACATTTACTCTGGGTGGACTATGCCCTCCAGAGTTCAGGAGAACTTTCCCATTTACATGGGCGAAACAAAACCAGATCAGATATCTTGGAGTGCAGGTTACTACAGCTCTATCTAAGTTGTTTACTACCAATTATAACAAGCTATGGAATGATATGCAGAAGGATATGGCTAGGTGGTCACTGCTTCCATTAACTTTGGCAGGCAGGAGAGATTCAGTGAAAATGACTCTGCTGCCAAGATTTCTGTTCCTTTTTTCTACCTTACCAATCCAGATCCCTAAGGAATTTTGGCACAAAGTAGAGTCAGGCATTACCAGATATATCTGGGAGGGGGAGTAGACCCAGGGTCAGACAATCTGTACTCCAAAAACCTAAGTCACAAGGATGCCTTGGTCTACCTAACTTGAAGAGCTATTACTTAGCTGCCCAGATGGGGGCGGTGAACACCTGGGCGAAACAACGTTTTGATTCTGGGTGGTACGAAATAGAGAATGGTGAGGATTGCCCTGTTCCCTTATTCGCCCTGCCAAGCCTGGCACTCCCGAGAAAGTTTATAAACCACATTAAGAACCCATGGCTGCAACACTCTATGCGCATCCTTCAATTAACCAGGCATAAAATGGCAGGAGGGAAGGGTACCTTAGGCTCATTGTCATTAATTAGATAACACCCCAGACTTCATACCCCCAGGGACAGACTCAGGTTACGAAAGGTGGAAAAGAAATAAAATCACAAGATTCGCACAGTTGGTAGAGAATGGAATTCTCATGTCCTTTCAGCAGATTCAGGTTAAATTCAAAATACCCCAGTCTGAATTTTTCAGATATCTGCAGATAAGACATTATTTGAGTACACCTGGTTATCTGTCCCTGGTGGGTAGACAGAAGAATGCATGGGAAGACTTTATGTATAATATGGCAAAAATAAATCTAAAAGGGAAATATATCTCGGACCTCTACCCTCGGCTGATCTCAGAAGAAGTCATTCCACTAAGCTGTATTAAAGAGGCCTGGCATAAGGAAGGGGTAAACCCAATAGCAGAGGATACCTGGAAGAAGCGCATACTTATAGGTTGGAGCATAACTTCTTCACCTAACTGACAAGAATTTTATTGGAAAGTCTTGATCAGGTTTTTTTACACGCCAAAAATTACAAAACATTTTCAAAGATCTAATTCGGATAAATGTTGGAAAGATTGCAGCTCAGTAGGATCCCACCTACATATCTTCTGGGACTGCCCAGTTATACGAGGGTTCTGGGAGGAGGTAAGAATCACAACTAATGTAATACTGAAAGTGAACATCCCTGGAGATATGACCGAATGGGTGCTAAGCTTACCCATGGTCCTGCATCTTCCTGTTCCCCAGAGAGAACTAGCCCAAATTTTTATGGTAGCGGCCCTTAAGTGTCTTACAACTCATTGGCTTAAAAGAGAATCCCCCGTGTTATCGGAATGGCGAAGTAGAGTGGACTCCATCTGTGAGATGGAACGTCTGACAGCAAGAGTAACATAATGTTTCCTAATTTATTCTGGAATAACTTTAGCTTAAAACTTTTGTGTGCATTAATTTTGCATCTGTGTTTATTTAATAAGCATGTTTTTATCATGAGAGGCACACGGAACTGAGACTCATTTCCTGAGGTGACACGGGGAGTACAGGGGTAAAGGGGAGCACAAAAATAAATACAGAACACATTTCATTCCAAAAAAAGTAGTCTTATTACAGCTTTCACACCACAGAGCTAATCAACATGGTCATCTAAAATGATGTGGTAAGTGAATTAGCAACAGACAGGTAAAATAGCAAAATATGATATATAGGGGATATTCCACGTGGCGTCCAGGAATACGTTTTCTGTTCACTCTAGAATGTTGTCAACAGTGCTTCCTAGCATCAAGTGGTGAAGCACAGTTGAGTTGCAAGTGCTAGGGCAGCATTGTTGACAACATGTTAGAGTGAATGCAAAGCTTATTCCTGGATGTCTAAAGGCATGTTCTATTTATACCATGGGCCACAACTCAAATTAATGTAGCAGTAGAATCAACATGATTGACAGCTACAGGAAATACAGCATGGGCAGCGGGGAAAATAACATGTCTTTCACCCTAGAGCTGAAAATCAGGGCAATGTAACTCACTTTATTTGGCTATGTTATTCATCCCTCTCATGGTATCAAAATAAATGCATACAGTATATCTAACTGAGCAGTAGGGTAGGGTTAAAGGAGGAGAGCAAGGTTGGGGATAATAGTGCAAAGGGGGGAAGTGGGAAAAGAAAGGAGAGCGACTAGCTGTAGGAGTGAGCTGAGAATGCATGGAGAACTAGAATTCCTGGAGAATGGATAAGAAGGAGAAAGGTGAGGAGGAGGAGGAGCAGCATGCAGAAGGTGGGTTATTCTAGAGGTGGGGGACTCGGGAGGAGAAGGCAGCTTGCTCAGCAAGGGTATTGCAACATGGGACTGAGAACCTCTGGGAGTCAGAGGGATGGAGAGAGAAGGTGGAGAGGAGCAGTAGTGAGAGAGAATTAAACCAGAATTTGGATATGAAAGTAGCACAGTGGGAGTGGGGAGGGAGAGAGTGTGCAGTAGAAGGAGCAGTGCCTAGTCAGTACAAAGGGATTGTTTAGGGCAAAGCAGCAGAAGGAGTGAAATAGGGGTTAAATTGGTAATGTAAACCTACAGCTGGAAATTCAATAAGTTTTTTTTTTGTTTTTTTTTTCACTTAAATTCTTTTTTTTGCTCCGCTGCCTGGCTAGGCTAATGTACCACCTTTTTGGCCATGTTGGCCATCATGAAACTGTACAAAGGGGATTTAACCCTTAGTTGCCCCCGCTAGTCTTCACCATGAGGGAATGCCAGCTGCAAGACAGCTGTTCCAGTGGTAGCATGCGTATGTGCATGCCCTGCCACGAGCTCCAGAGCATCTCCACTCCTTTTCGCTCCTAGCTGCTGCAGTGCTGCACATACCTCTACAGGCAACTGTGACAGACTGAAATGAACTAGCCCTTCCCGGAACAGGAGAGTGTCCACTGGGACGCTCATATACCCCCGCCTGGCACCTGACGTCGCAGGCTTTCTTCCAACCCTGAGTGTCAGCACCGTGAGCCACAGCCCTGCCATTGTGCTGACAGCATGGCAAAGACTATTAGTCCAAGTAGCAAGATTATAATTGAATAGTGATAGTGACCTGACATGATCCTGTATGAGTTCACAGTGTTTGCACAGATTAATAGTAAAATGTGAACCTGAACTTATCATACAGTACTAAGGGAAATGCAAATGCATCAGCATTTAAAGAAACTTGTGTTTAACAGATTTCTGGTGGTAGGAATTGCTTGGCTTGAAAAATATGGTCTAACCTTGACATTTTTGGATGATTAAGCTTTTGATCTGTTGCAACTCGATGATTTAGAAGCAAAGAAAAAACAGTCTCTCATGAGAAAAAATGACGGTGATAAGACCTTTTTCTTTGTCTGTTTCCAGGGCAACCAGTAACAACAAGGTACGGGAGATGGCGACGTTGGAACTGAGTTATGTAAACTCCAACCTACAACTCTTAAAGGAGGAATTAGAGGGTCTCAACAGCTCAGTGGAGGTTTACCAGAATGTAGAGTAAGTAAAACTAAAGCTACCGAGGCATTAATCAGATACAGTGCATTTAAATTAAACTAAAGCAGGAAGCCTTACTGTAGCAGTTTATTCAAAGGTCACTCTTTTACGGGAAACTTGTCAACATTCCTAGTCCCAGTCTTAAAAAGTATATATGAAATGTATATATCTTCGACATATACGATGAATGAATAACTACAGAAATTGTGTTGCTTGCAAATGAAGACCCATAACCTGGCCGGCCACAAACAATCTAACAAAATCATAACAAGGGTCAGTAGTTTCTTAATTGCCTTTAAACACGCCACTTGGAAGTGCCAACACCTGGAAAAAGCACATGGGCCCTTATTATGAGTAATTGATATTTGGAAGAACAGAAGGATCTTAGACGTGAAAAATTAGGTTTCAGCTGTTGGAAAAGGCTTACAAATGTGCCTGTCGAAAGTAAACCCTAAGCTGGGTGTGACATACTGTATAGAATTCAAGTGTTTACTTCTTCCTCTGTGCATGAAAACGTGCACATCATCAAATTCTAACTATCATCAACTGCAGTGATATTGTTGATCAGACCACCGATAAAACCAAGCTAACCTCCCCGGACAAGCATTCCAACAGATTATGTAGCTTCATACTACAATACTGTGTACACAGAAACATAGAATTTGATGGCACATTAGGACTGCTTGGCTCACCTAGTCTGCCCATTTTCCCTACCTGTTTCATATACCGCAGATCCTAAATGATCTGCTGCTTACCCTCTCTTTCCTATCACTAGAGTTCCTTTATGTCTGTCCCATGTGTTTTTGAATTCCCCTACAACCACTACTGGAAGGCTGTTCCATGGATCCACCACTCTTTCTGTGAAAAAATACTTTCTCACTTTACCCCTTAGGTATTTTCATATCATTGGCCCTTGTGCTTGAACATATTTTTTTTTGAAAGATGCTACCCACTGCTGTGAAACGTACAGTAAACATAACTGAACAGGACTACAAACTGGAAGACAAATGCACTGGTACCTGTTCTTAAATAAATGTATCTCTAACATAGCCCAGCCTTATCCGACTCAGTCCACAAGAAACAGTGTCATCCTACTTCCTCTGAGCCAGACTTAGCTTCTAACATCATGGATCAGAAATCTTTCAGCTATCTTGGACCTCACTACTAGCTAATCCTCAAACTCCCAAACTTAAAACATGAACTAACGTCCTATTACCAGCACACCGCACCCTGTACTTGAGTGTAACATTCCAGTGTACTCCATTACAATGGAATGTTGCATACTCCACACATTATACCATTCTGTAACTTGGAACATTGTGCAATGCATTAATTATATTTGTATGTGTGAATTACTGTTTATATCTACTGCTCCCAGGACCCACTCGAAAAAATTAATTACCCCCGCCAATAAAAAAGGTAAATATGGGTATAGAATAAATTTATGAGATTATGTTTTATTAAAGTGAAAAGTGCCGTAGGAAGTAGCTGTAACCTGTTTAAAAACTGTGTTCTTGCAGCACTTGTGCAGTTATAGTTTATCACAGAGTGGTTCTGGGTAAAATATGATGAACTGCTGAAGTAAATAAGGGAGACTGATGGCAACTCTTAAAATATAATGGGCAGAACTGACAATATAATTAATGTGTGAGTTTGCCCTCCTAAGTACAGCAAGCACCATTTTTATGGTTGACAATGCTGGGCTTTGTGAGTGCTATCACAGTGCTGCAAGTAAGCTATTGAAAGACGTCTGCCGTCCCTTAGATGAGATGCTTATTTTGTCAGCTTTGTTCACAGCTCTTTTTATGGCTGAAGGGTCGTCATGCCTACGGAGTCGGGGGGGGGGGTGCATGTGCTGCTCCCCCCCAAAGTTCCTATCCAAGTATTGCTTTTTTAATTCAGGGAAAGGCTGTGAAATTATAACTTAGAGCCCTCCCTTTATTAAATTTTAACTGTGTGCCCCCACCAGAAATGTTCTTGGCATGTCAGTCAGCCTTGCTCTGTTGAGCATATTGGGACCTAGTTAAGGAGAGGCAGGCCTCTGAAGATGACTGAAACAAAGCAGTTCAGTCACAGACCACTGTACTGTGCAGCAGCCAATCACAGGCTGCCAAAAACTGCGATGCATAAGAAGGGGGCAGTCAGGCTCAGGAACTATAGTCTTTCAAAGAATTAGACTGTCCATCCAGGCTAACTTAGCAATCACAGGTCCCTCATAGCTCTCTGCAGTAAATTCAGTGTCACTGCTGACACGCTGCCGATGCATAGTGTGCTGTGGTAATGTGAGACTAGGCAGCCAGTGCTGTGGCATGAAATGTATGACCTACTTAGTTATTACCAGTCACTTATAGCACCTCAATTATCAGTTGTGTTACTCTGGATTTATACATTGATATTCTGATTTGTCACCTACTGGTCACAGTAGCCTCTGTCCTCCATTCTAGTCTGGACATGCCAGGATGAGTCCCCCCTCCCCTAACTAAACTTCAAGTATGGGGCTTAATGGGGAAGATATTTTAGTAATTGAAGATGGTGCTCTGTGTGTGTGTGTGTGAGTGAGTGGTGGCCTGGGGGGTACATAACATATACTTTACGGACACAGAGGACATTGGAGCAGGGGGTATTTTTTTGAGAGTCTTAGTGGGGACGGGCATTTAATGTGCTTTTATTTGTCATTATTGGGTAGTAAGGTGTTGTACAGTACATTATATTGTACAATACTTACTACCGGAACCAAAAATTGAACATATTAATATACGACTGAATATTGGGCACTTGAAACTGAATACCAAATCGAAACTTAATCAGACCGTATGCTATGTACATCCCGACACAGTACCTCCCCCCCAAACTCAGCCATGCTAGCACAGCAAGTCACATACAACACCCCCCACACCCATGTGCTTTGTGCATGACATGCAGCTATCATAAGTGGGAAAGCTAGGGCTTATACAGTATATGCTCCCACTGCATTTTCTGAGGCATTTTATACAGTGGAATGTGAGGTTCCAGTTGTGGGTAAAGTGTTGGACTGCACTGAGTGCATATGCATATATATATATACTGTATATATAATATCACCCATGTCATCTGTGTACTTAGACGTAGTGACATGTAAAGCAAAAAACTAGGTTTTATATCAGAAGTTCAGGAAGTAAAATGTCCTATTTGTTTCTGCATCACCTACAAAATTTGCCAGCAGATAAAGGCCTAGAGGTCTATCAAGTCCGCTCGAATGTGCAGCTGGCACCCCTTATTCTGCAGCTGCCCCTCCTTTCCACCCTTCCCCTCCATTGACCTTCCCCCTTGTCCTGTCCCATCCGCTTTTGAAGCAGTCCACTGTTCTGCTGGATACTACTTCTGCAGGTAACGCATTCCACCCAGCTACCACCCTCTCTGTAAAAAAGTGTCTCCTCATCTCCCTCCTGAACCTTCCTCCCTCCAGTCTCATATCATGGCCCCTGGTGTCCCTCTCCTCCCTTACTTTTAACAGTCTCTCTGTACCTGTCTTGTTTATTCCTTTCATGTACTTAAAGGTTTCAATCATGTCCGCCCTGTCCCTCCTCTCCTCCAGTGAGCACATGTTAAACTCCCTCAGCCTCCTCTCATATGATAAGTTCCCCAGCCCCTTGATCAGCTTTGTCGCCCTGCGCTGCACCCCCTCCAGTAACTTAATGTCCCTCTTCAGATACAGGCGCCAGTACTGCCTGCAGTACTCCAGGTGCGGTCTAACTAATGACCTATACAGTGGCAGAACCACCTCCTCCTCGAGGATATACCCCTTGCAATGCAACCCAGCATTTTGTTGGCCTTTGCAGCTGCCTTCCTACATTGTGCCGAGTTCTTCATTGACCCTGTAATGTGCACCCCCAGATCCTTCTCCTCCTCCTCTTTCTGGGCTAGCTGCACTCCCTCCAGCTGGTAACTCCTCCTTGGGTTCTTCACCCCAAAATGCAGCACCTTGCACTTTTTGGCATTAAACCCCGGTTGTCAGGTGTCTGACCAGGTTTCAAGCTTTGCCAGGTCATCCTGCAACCCCTGCCATCCCCCTAGGTCATCCACCACTGCTCCCATCTTGGTATCATCAGCAAACAGACTGATCTTGCTCTTGATGTCCAATGATATGTCTGCAATGAATATCCCAAACAACACTGGTTCCAACACCGAGCCCTGTGGAACACCGCTCCTCACTACCCTTGGGTGTTAGTATCATGTTTTTATTGATGAAAATAATGCATTAGCTAGTTGTAGTGTTTGCATTTCTACATTCATCTTCTGCTGATCTTCTCAGGAAAAAATACTTGGCTAGATTCACAAACGTCCCAAAATACCCGCAGCTGCAGGAAAGAAGTGGCACAAGTAGGTTGCTACTTGAGGCTCCACAGGTTTCCCGCAGCTGTGGGTATTCACAAAGGTGGAGCTGGATTACAACCTGCTCCATGATTTACACTAGCTTGCGGAGGGTGTTGCCCAGGAAATCCCCACAGCTGCAGGAAGCTGTTACTACTGGTGGGACCAGCCGTAACTTCTGCCACAACTGCTGCGGCTGTGAATTTCAGTCTCTGCAGCTGCAGGGATTTTGGTCCGCAACTGGCGTTGCAGTTTGGGACTTAGCCCTACACACATTTGTAAATATAGCCATTAGTATATATGTAGATTAGCTAGCATTTTTTGGAACCATGATCTTGAAATATTGGGAGAAATGGCTTTCCCCTTGCAAACATTGACTGACTAAAGATGCAGGGTAATGTGTTATAGGGACCAGACCAGAAAACATTACAGGGACTAGCAGTCTCCATCTACAGGTATACCTGATGCTGGGTAACAGCTACTGTAGCTCAGAGTGTATCAGGAGAATTAACCCGGAAACAATCGTTCCTGTTATTAGTAGACCTGGTAGGTACAATCCGTTTCAGTTAGTTCATATAAATGCACTATATGTCCAAAAGGATAGTCACAGATAACTTTTGTGATGTGGCTATACATTTTGGACAGATCAGATAAGTATCCAGTTTAGGGTCACTATATCATTGTAACCAACGTATAAACATGTACACAATCAACCCAGCTTGGGTGGTGCCAGCGGGACAAGACCCAGGTTGAAGGAGTCTCAGGTGCTGCATGGCATGCACTGTTAGACTCTGGGGGAAGGGCTGCTGCAATCCTGCAGCCTGGCCACCTCTTTTGGGGAGTCAGGAGTAGAGCTGGACATTGATGGTGAACACAGAGTGTCATGGTCCCCCCCCCCCCAAAGGTATGTACGTTCTTGAAGAGTAGTGAGAAGGAGAGAACAATTGAGTAAAAACACCCTGGAGGTATGGCCGCATGAAGTCTGACCCACCAAGGCCCCAATAAACTATATAAACACACCTTGTTGCAAGTCACCACTTACATATACTGTAGCTATAGGTTGGTTTCTTTATATCTCTCTAGACCAAACACATACTTTCAAAAGCCTCAACCCCAGTGGAAAGTATTAAGGGTATACAAATCCTTATGTAGGGGGCAGGCTGTGAAGCTTCAGAGTACAGAGAAGTTGTTCTTTGTATAGGCTTTACCATCTGTTTGAGCCAAGACTGAGAAAGTCAAATTACAGACATCTGTTTCATCGTGTTGGTGCTCCTTAATGTAGTGCAATCACTACCTCAGCCAAGTACCAAGTAAGCCCAGGAGCAATTCAGGCACTTAGTACACCCAGGGGTAGCAAACCAGAAAGGCAGGTTGAAAGAAGAGCAATATGTGGACTCCATGAAAGATAACAAGGAGAGAACCAAATTTCCAGATTGGTTTCTGTGTGTCCCTCCAAGACACACAACTACACTCAAAAGCCAGTGCAAAGCATCATGGGTATGTAAATCCTTGTGTAGGGGAGGCAGGCTGACAAGCCTTCAGCAGGACCAAAGTTGGCTTATTTACTAACTTATGTATTTATTGTTTGATACGGTTTTATTGTCTAGTCCTATAGACAGTTCTAGGTCAGTGAACTCAGTGTTCTGACTATGAAAATGAGAAATGAACTGTAGAGTTGCAGGATAAACATTGATGTAATTTCCCTCCAAATGCAGAAAAATTCATCAGTATACTGAAACCAATACAGAATGGGATGGATTTTCAAAGGTCTGAGACTGACTTACAGACATTGCGTCAAGAGAAATTGACGAAAGGGGCACACTGCATCAGAAATTGCGGCAAACACAATTTTCAAAAGCTGCTTGTGGCATAACCGGGGCCCCCTGCACCAGATAGACTTGCACTAGACACATGACTGTGCCACGTCAGACTGGGGCATGCAGCATGACAAGTGTTGCACCATCCCCTTACGAGGGATTTTCCAAGTCTGCAGGACCTGTCAATGCTTAGACCAGCCGGGGCTGGTCTGACGGTGCATAGAGCATATTAGGATGCCCACAGCTGGCAGGCAGACATGCCAGAACTGTCCTTCTGCTGCACAGGCACTACATGTAAGACATATGGCATGGCATTGCCATGTACTGTACCAAGTATCGATGTACCTCCAGTGCTGTGCCCACACAGTACTCGCAGTACTGTACAGAGTGTGTGATGTGTAGTGTGGCTGGGGTCCTTCAGTAGTGGCATGGGTATAGTAGCGATAGTCCCCTTCAAGATCAGTGTACAGTGTTGCGGGGGCCGTTACTGCCAATTTCATGGCTTCGTCTGCTAACTGTGGTTTTGCACACCTTCCGTCACTCACGTCCCATGCACCGAATCCCTGCTGCAATGGCCCACTTACATCAATTACAGGGACACTAATACAGGGGATGCAGTTCTTCCAAAATATGGTGCACAGGCATTGCCGCACCTGGCATTGCCACAAGCTGTTGTGCACCGCAGTTGCGTCAGTCTAAGTGCCGTTTGAAAATCCATCCCAATGTGACTGTTCACCATGTAAGAAAATCCATATGCCAACAACCAAAGAGACTTCTGAACAGTCAGCACCAAGAGCCCCTTAGCCAAGTGTGGGTCTGGTCCCAATTTGCACTTCCATGTGCAAAAAAACATACATTTTTTTTTTTGTAGTTATTGTTTACTGAAGTATAGTACATTGTATCAGACTAATTCTGTTGACTTGCAAGCTGACTGAAATTTTTCTGTAACTACAAGTTCCAGAATCCCTTGCAGTTGACATCAGGGCAGGGCTGCAGCAGTGGGAGATTCAATAGCCTGCAGTGTGTCACAGCTTTTATAAGCTTCAGTCTGATTTTTGCTGGTCCCGCTGTTTTCCCGGAGCTAAGTACAGTCCTCTGGGATGATGGGGATGGGCTGAAATCTTTTGCAGATCCAAAGAAATAAGTAAATAAACTATATAGTAACTTTTGGCTGGAAATAGTGCAGTTCAGTAAAGGAGCCTTGTCACTCCCTTACTGTATCAGAAAGAGTTCTGCTGCTTTTTGGGGGTTCGGCTAACATGAACTGCTGCTTTAGCTTCCATACGACACAGTAAATACTCTGTTAGGTGAAGAACAGTCTTCTTTGAGTTGTGTTTACCCCTAAAAATGTTTGCTTATTGATTTTGTTTGCTTTCTTGCAGAGAGGCTGCCAGTATTCCTTTGATTCCGCTGGGACTTAAAGAGACGAAGGAAATTGATTTCACAGTGTCCTTTAAGGTATGTGCAGTATTTTTGCTGTTGCCATTTCACTTTACACTGAGAACCAGTGACAACAGACTGTTTGTATTTGCATCACCCAGTTCATAAGAAGTGTAAAATTATTTAAACTTGCAGCAAAATGTTAAGTGCTACAGTTTTGAAAAAGCTTAAAGCTAAGGGTTCGAGTGTACTGTGAAATTTCAGAAGTTTCAAGCAACATGGGACAAAAAGGATTTTTGCTTGAGCTTTTTGCACAAGTGATTTGTTCACTTCTTGCAAAGGCCCCACTTGCTATCAGCCCTTCAATATCAGAGGTTCATGGCCCTATCCTGGAGTGGCAGAGTATCAGCGGAGAGGGTAGAAGAGGACTGAGCATCCCGGAGGATGCTGTCCTCCTCAAGGAGGGGAAGCATGGCCCCACTACTTAACTGCCATCTGGGTGATTGTAGCTGGAGGCTACAATGGTGGGCGGATGCTGACAGACCATATAACAGCACACCCTGGGTGTGTGCTCCAGGGTCTGTGGCCATTGGTGTTTTTTGAAAAGGTGGAGAAATAAAGAAGATGGACCCGGCCAGCAAGTGATGATGAACCTGGTGCTCTCCAGCCCCACACCAACACATGTGATACCAGCTAGATGGAACTCTGGAGGGGATATTGCTTCAAATGCCTTGCTATGGTAGAAGTGGTGGGGAAAGAAGTGATTCAGGCAGGAGGTGTTGGGGCTTGGAAGTTGCCAGCAGGGCTGATGGGGAAGGCTGGGTAAGAAGTTTAAAGACTTTTATTAAAATATCTGTCTTCAGGAAAAAAGTGTAAAATATTTCCCTCCCGTACCTTATTAACTCCCATGAGGTATTTAAAGGTCTCTGTCATATCCACCCCCGGTCTCTCTTCCAGGGTGTACGTATTGAGGTTCTTTAGTCTCTCCTCATAGGGTTTCTGATGCAGACCCTGCACCATTTTAGTTGCCCTGCTCTGGACAGGCTCCACTCTGTCTATGTTCTTCCAAAGATGTGGTTTCCAGAATTGGACACAGTACTCTAGTTGCGGTCTCACCAGGGATCTATACAGAGGCAGCACCACTCTTTTCTTTCTGCTGGTGATACTTCTTCCAATACAATCCAGCATCCCACTAGCCCTCCCAACTGCCTTGTCACACCACCTGGCCACCTTTAGGTCATCAGATATGATTACCACCAGATCTCTTTCCTGTTTGGTGGTTGCTACTACCAGTCCACGCATTTTGTACTTCATCCTTGGGTTTCTGTGCCCTAAGTGCATTATTTTGCACTTTTTTGCATTGAAACCTAGCTACTATACCCTTGACCGCTCCTTGAGTTTTCTCAGGTCCCTGCTCATTATTTTTGGCCCCCTTCCCTCAAGTGTCCGCCCTATTACAGATTTTGGTGTCATCCACAGAGGCAGACCTTCCCTTCCACCTTCTCTGCAATGTCACCTATAAAGACATTAGCGAGGAATGTCCCAGTACTGATCCTGAGCCACCCCACTGGTCACCCACCCTTCTCTGGAGTAAACTCCATTTACCACCCTAAGTCGCCTATCCCCTAACCAATTTCTTACTCAATTTACCATCTTTGGACCCACCCCTAAGCTGTTCCGCTTCTATATGAGTCTCTTATGTGGAACAGTGCTGAAAGCTTTACTGAAATCTAGGTAGGCAACGTGCACTGCTCCACCTTGATCTAATTCCCTGGTCACCCAGTCAAATAAATCTATCAGATTTGTTTGACGTGACCTCTCCTCCATTAAGCTATGCTGCTGTGGGTCTTGTAACCCACTGGATCCAAGATATTCCACAATCCTTTCCATCAGCAATGATTCCATTAACTTTGCCTCCGCCGATGTGAGGTTGATTGGCCTGTAGTTGCCAGCCTGTTCCATGCTACCAGTTATGTGAAATGGGACTACATCTGCCCTCGTCCAGTTCTCTGGAACCACTCCTCTTTCCAGTGAGTTGTTAAATCGGACTGTCAGAGGTGCAGCTAGTACCTCACGGAGCTCCCTCAATACCCTTGGATTCACCCTATCTGGCCCCATTTTCATGTCCACTTTCAGATTTGTGAGTCCCTTCAGGACTGTCTCCTCCAAAAAAGGACTGATGCCCACCTCCCTGCCGCCAAAGCTCCTGTTACTTTTTTTGTGGCCCCTCCCCTTCTCCTTCTTCTGTGAACACTGAACAAAAGTGTTTGTTCAGGACAGCTGCCTCTTCCTGGTCCCCTTCTGCAAAGTCTCCCCCATCCCTTCGTAATCTTACAGTCCCTCCCCGGGTCTTCCCCTTTTCACTTGTATACTTAAAAAATGTCTTGTCCCCTTTGATTACTGCCTGGGCTTTTCTCTCCTCAGTTTGCACCTTTGCACTCCTAATTGCTTTCCCTGTTTCCCTCTGTTGCACCTCATACACTTCCCTGTCCTCCTCCCTCTGAATCTCCTTATACCTTCTGAATGCCACCCTTATAGCCTTTACCTTCTCAGTCATTTCTTTCAAGAACCATAGCGGTCTCTTTTTCCTCTTGCTTTTATTGGTTCCATGTCAAAAGAGTGAAAATAAAACAGCACAGACCATATGGGCGAAGACAAATGGGCACGAGCAAATACAGCAGGTACCAAAAACAGTGAACGTCAAAACAGCAATGGGAAACAAGCAGTATTCAGTATGGGAAACAATAAAATAACCGCTCGCTATGTGAAACACTCATATAAAACTACGCTATATTTTCTGCAGGGGGCTATGCTCCTCACTCACTGGGGCTTTGCCACCCGAACCCCTCCTATAAATAACCAACTCCAAGTCCGCACTAATCACTAATACAGGGTAAATACTATCCAAACAGTAATAGCCATCGCTGAAATGACATTCACTATTAAGCACAACTCGCTGACATGACACGTGCTATTATTTTGTCGCTCAAAGTGAGTCACTCCTTTCACGGGATACCACTTTTGCTCAGTTGCCTGGCACAAAGACTTATGGCCTTCACTCAGCCAACTGGTGGACACTCACATTTGTGTGGGAGAGATGACACATGAGTGGTCTCTGCACCAGGAGGGTATGTCCCAGATGTCCATCCAGTGGTGAATGCCTTCGGTGGACCTGTTTGCTGTCTAGGAAAACAAGAAGCTTAGCCTATTCTGTGCATGTACTCCTCAGGGGGAGTCTGATAGGGTAATGCTTTCTGTGAATCCTGGGCCTAGGGCCTTCTGTACGCCTTCCCCTGTTTCCCTTGGTGCACAAAGTGGTTCTCAAGGTACAAAGGGACAAGGCATTGCTGATCCTAATCATGGTCACTCAGATGGGACCTCCTGATGAGGTTGGGAGGGGGGAATGATCAAGCATCCAGATTGGAAATCCCTGCACTTGACTGTCTGGTTCCTGAGCAGCTAGATTTCCAGGCATTGGGGCTTCTTAAAGATGTTCTCCAAAGGTTGGAGGTGCCTCAGAAGTAGTCAACCTGCAAGACATACACCTGAAAGTAGATGAGGTTTTTATACTGTTGCAATATGCTGGGGATGAGTTATTTCACCTACCCTGTCACCAGTATTCTTGGTTACCTCTGGTGCCTGGCTTAATTGGGCTAGGGAGCCATGTACCTTAGGGTGCATCTAACTGCCAGTTTGACCTGGCTGCCTACTCCTTCTGAAGACTGATAGGAACCTGTAGAAGTGTGGATAGCGAACTGAATTAAGGTAGTTAGAAACAGGGGTTACTCACTTGTAACCATAGTTCTACTGCTAGTATTCATTTCACATCCACACAACCCACCCAAAGTCCACTGGCAAGGCTTGCTTCAGATTCCTGTTCCAACATGCAGACATGAGTACAAAGGAGGCAGAGCAGGAAGATCACATGGTTGGGTGGTTGGTAGGAGGAGGTCAAGCTTGAAGACTGCTCTGGTGGTTGAATATGCTCAGTGGAGAACTGCCTAAGTGTGGTTGTTAACAGAATAATAGTAGAAGAACTTGGAGTCACCTTCTTTATCTGGGTTTGTGTCTGGTTAGGGCCATGGTCAGCTGCGCTTTGTTGTTTGAGAGTCCTGGGTGTTTACACTGTGTGGACATATTTTTGCAAAGGGTACTATTTTGTCCCATGTGAGTTTCTGTAGTGTAATGTTCCCCTATATAATGAGGAGTGTCTACAGCTGGTTGTCTCTTAATTTGTTGGTGGGTTCAGGGTATGCAGCGGTTTTGCAGTCAGAAGTGTGGTTAGTAGTTGGGAATGGCTATAGTGTGTGCTGTGCGTGGCATTGGTGGTAAGGAATGGGGTCTGTTGCAGGGGCCGTTGGAGTTTGAGAGTAGCAGTGTGGCCCTGGTACCAATGACAGTTGCAGCATGGAGGGCATGATGTCTGAGGATACAGCTGAGTATCGAGGGATCTGTTGGCAGAAGATTCAGTGTCTGGAAGCTGTGGAGAGCAGTGGAGTGTCAAGGGACATTGCTGTTTGGTAAGTAAAGAGGTGGAGTTGCTTTTTTTGTGGTTCCCTGACTTTTTTTTTAGCATTGTTGTTTGTTTTTCTGATTACTTGGATGTGTTGAGTGCGGGAAGTTTTGTTAATTGGTGCATGGGTTGTTAGTTTTGGTTTAATTGGAAGCAATGATGTTAGTGGAGCGAGTCTAATGCACAAGTTAAATGTCATTTAACAACAGACTAGATACATAGGGGAAATCACGGTCATTAAAGAAAGGGCAGTATATACATTTACTATTACATGCAAAGCTGCCGCGTGCCTCTTGCATAATCGTGTAGCACATCCGCTGCAGTTCTAAACACTTCCTGAACATGGAGATAGTTTTAACCTTGCAAAAATGTATTAAGACACCAAATTTCAAGTAAACAGATTATTTATTCACTAGAGCTACCCTTTGCCTACAAGCGTACGGGACGGTTTGGGAAATGGTGCATGCCCCAATTAATGGCTTTAGGTATCCTTTATTAAATGAGAGGTATACAGCTTTAATTGGGGAGCATAACACTTTAATTGGGAGGCATAAAGCTTTAATTGGGAACTATATAGCTTTAATTGGGATGTATACAGCTTTAATTTGGATTTATACAGCTTTAATTGAGAGGTGTAAAGCTTTAATTGGGAGATATACAGCTGTAATTGTGGATGGTAACTGGAAAATACACAGTAATTGTTCCCATTAGGGAATACCTCAGTGTGTACACATATATGTACATATACACACACACACATGCATATTTATATAAATATAGAGGGCGAGAGAAATAGAGATTGGATATGCCATGGGCTGTCTCAAATAATTTATTTTTAGTTCCAGGTTTAGGTGTCTTTCGATCTTATGAGTGGCAGAGTCACTAAGTGCTTTTAAGATCATAGGCCAGGCCTGTTGGAAGTCTTGTAGGGACTGTGTTGATAATAAGTACACTTGAGAACCTATGAAACAGTTAAAATTCTGTGAAATGGCATTTAGAAAGTTTGTTTGAAATCTTGTGATTCTGTCAGTGTTTCAGCCTGAAGTGTAAAATTGTACAGCACTGTGGGCAGTTGTCACCTGAACAGTGTAGCCAAATGACACATTTCTTAGCCAGACCTTGCATCTGCAGCAAGTGGAACTGTGGTAAAAATTCAGCTACTACAAGAACGTGATATATAGCTAACTACCAAAATGCTTAGCAAAACATTGCTTGGCTTGTAGCAGCTTTAACACTGACTGCATTCAAAGAGGTCACTTAAGAGTAAAGAATTACTAGATGAAGTTTACCATTCCAAAGAGCAGTTATGCTCACTGCAGTTGGGAACAGATGGTTCTAGAAGCTAATCATATGGTAAAGCTTTATGAACCATCGCACATTAACTGTTGACCTTTTAAACAGTGCTTTAATCAACCAGTATGATAATTTACAGTGGTAATATATTATTTTCAACAGGACTTTATTCTGGAACATTACGGTGAGGACGGCTCACAGTATGACAACGAGATAGCTGACTTTATGGATTTACGACAGGTACGTTCTGGCAATGCAGATGTAATGTTAAATAAAAAGTAGGGAGTATAGACCTGCACAATAAACCCAATGGCTTCAGTTTTCATATTTAGTATAATGATACTTCAGTTTTCATATTTAGTATAATGATAGCCTGAAGCTACCCTTGCTTTTGTTTTCAGTTCTGTTTCTCGCCTTTTGCTTTTTTTTTTTGTCCCAAACCTCATTCCTTGCCACTGTAGTGTCATCCCTCAGTATGGCAACCTCTATTTCTACAAGGACAACCACCTGCCATTGCCATATTACCTTAATGGTATACCCACCGTGGCAGGGCCTCCTGGGGATGGGGACCCTGGGAGGAGACTGTATCCAGCCAGCAGCGATGGCAGAGAGAGACAGCCTCTATCCTTGTGTGTGGGATGTCAACCATGCTGATGCATCCAGTGCCACAGTCTTGTTATGCTGTGGAGGGGTCTTCCCTGCATTACTCCCCTCCCTACGGCCACCAGGAAGAAGTTAAGCAGCAGTAGGTAGCACAGTCCCACCCTGTGAGCATCTGGGATCCCAGTCTTGAGACACGAACCTGGATCACCTGCTTGGTATGCCAGAATGTGTATTAGTAGGGAATCAAGCTGGCCCAGTTATCCTTTCTCTGACCAGCTGGGAGTGAATTGTTATTGTAGTGTGTTTTGTTATGCATAGTAGTATGTGGCATGCCAGAGGCAGTTGCATTTGCTGCCTGGACAACTACAGCAATATACAGTGTTAGAACCTCCTCCACCCCCACATTCTCAGAGGGAGTTCAGCTACCCAATTCTGCTCCACCAGATTGTTAAAGGTGGTGCAGATCAGTGCTATGTGGCATCCCCAAAGCTTGGTTTGCCTGGTTTTGGGTGGACAAAAAGTATATATAGGACTCCCTGTACATATATATCTATCCCCTGCTCCTGCCAGCCCTCTTCCTGAACCCTTCCTTACCCTTCCCTGGCTTTGACCACCCCTTACATCTCTCTTCCCCTAACCTCATAGTTCTGGCAACTTTTTTGAAGTTTATCAACCTGTTTTGACTCCTCCTTTCCACACCAGCTCAGCCTCCCTTCATACTTGCACTGGTAACCTTTTTAGCTTGCCCAATTGCTCATATGAGTTGTATGCTAATATCTGTCCTCCATGTGCAGTGTTGTGCCATTTTGTCTAGACTGCACTCCGCTTATGCACTTTATGTCATAGTCATTGTCACCCCATCACCTGACTGGCTGTATTTGTAACTGTGTTCTCCCCTTCCCTTTCCACTGGGTCACTCCTGAAAATGAGCCTTGGATCAGTGTGCCTCTCCCAGTTACCAATTTTAAATAAATAAATACATAAATAATGTTATATATCCATATATATTATAGCTGCACAGTAGTGCAGCTATAGCTAACGTTGCCTGGCCACTTCTATGTTAAACCCCAAATTTTGCTCTTTAATAACTTTGCAACCATACAACGGATTTGCCTGAAATTTTGCATGCGTGGTCTGGTACCATAGATCTCTGAATCTGGCAAGTTGCGTTGTGGTCGGATGTGCAGTTGCGGAGCTGCAGCATGCAAAATAATGCACAAAAACTGACTTTTTGGCCATTTATTTGTTCGGGGCTACAGCCCGAATGGTTTGTCCGTCTCCTCTGAAATTCTCAGGGAATATGCAGTCTGGGCCACTGATGTGCCTTTTGAAGATATGGTGAAAAACTATTAATCCGTTCAAAAGTTATCTATATTTAAATTTTCCCATTATAGTCAATGGGAAAAAAATATATGTGCTTCTCAAAAGCCGTTGTCAGTACATTTTACTGTCGCAAATGCAACACTGACAGTTGTGTTTACCTAATCAGGGCATGAGGAACACAATACAGACATTCTTTTGATGTAAACCACCCCCAGAAATACCTTTTTTTGGATCAGGCCCCTGGTGCTGTTACAAATTGCGACAGAACGGATGCGACATGTTCGCAAATTGCGACACTGTTGTGCCCGTTCTTTCACAGATTTTTGCAAAAGTGTCGCAGTTTGTGACACTACTGCTCCCAAAACCAGCATTTCTTTGTCACCACACTGCAAGTAAACGGCTGGGGCTTTTGGGCTAATATTTGCAGAGTGGCAAGCCCTGGCCACACCGATGTGCCTTTTGGTGTTTGGTGAAAAAAATTACAACAGTTCCAAAGTTGAGAAATTTCTCATAGGATAACATTGCGGTGCCCGTGGCACTTTTTGGCACCCGTACCTTGAAAACTATTCAAGATACAGATTTTTCGCTCTGGGCAGCTGTGGAGTAAGCATGTATGGAGGTTTCCAAGTCATTATTACAGCTGCAGTGATCATAGTTGCTATGGTTACTGAGATACTGCCAGATTAGTGTTACAAGGGTTCCTTTTCATGACTCTAGGGCTGCGGTATGTCTCTGTACTTATGGGTAAGTGGGCAGGCAGGGCCCAGATGGCCTGCACTCCCACATATGCATACCATTATGAAAAAATGGGCAGTGTTAAGGGAGCGCAGGGCCTGCCCACAACCGCATACCAGTTACATTACACGTTCTCAAAAAGAAGGGAAATTCATTGCAAAAAAACTCCGATAATGCATCAGTTAGGGTTGATAGCACGTCGACAAAGGTTTGAAATTGACAGTTAGGTTCTCACCTTGCCTTTCCACACACCAACACATCAGAGGCTATGGGGTCATCACGCTAACTCTCACCCAGTTCTCCTATACTGTACCATGTCAGCTTGTTTACACATGGAATGGGGTAAGAGTTGGGCCTGATGACCCCATGGTACACTCTCACTTCTGTTGGTGTGTGGTGGGGTGGTAGGGTGGTAACACTAACAAACTTCCAAACTTTTGTCGCTGTGCTATCAACCCTAACTGATGCATTAACGGAGTTTTTGCAATTTATATATATATATATATATATATATATATATATATATATAAATGGCCCAGATATTCAAACCATGCCCGCTGTGGTGCAAGCTTGGGCTAGCTCAACCATTAGCGCAGGTACTAAGCGATATTCAAGGAGCTGTGCCATGGCTTAGTAGCTTTGAATATCGCACCCTGGCCACCCCCAGTATGCATGGCGCAGTGGCACTGCGCCAGCGCAAGTGACCAGAGTGGAGCATGAAGATGCACTAGCGCAAGTTCCATTGCGCCATGCACAGCAACCACGATATTCAAAAGTTGACATGCAAATGGAGCCATAATGTATGCAAGGCGCTCATGGGGCCATTTGCATGTCATTATAGCCCCATTTGCATGCAGGTGCGCCGATCCCCGACGACTTGCGCCTGGTGCCCTGCCAGGCAGCAGCCGTCGGGGAACGATGCCCCCTGCAGCCTGATCGCGGGCATTTGTTTAAAAAAAGATCCCCGTCCAATATCCCTGGTGGTCCAGTGGACCTCTATCTGCCCGATCGCGGGTATTTGTATAACATAGAATAAGTCGTCCTATATCCCTGGTGGTCCAGTGGACCGCTATCTCCCCGATCTCGGGCATCTGTAAAACAAGTCCTATATCCCTGGTGGTCCAGTGACTGCTCTTCGTCGATCTCGAGCATCTGTAAAACAGAATCCATCTCTGGTGTCCAGTGACAGCCTCTCTGCCGATTCGGGCATCTGTAAATAAACGTCCTATATCCCTGGTGGTCTAGGGTACCCCTCCCCACCGGCCCACTGAAGCCCCATCAGCTGCCCCTTATCAGCCGGTGTCGGCGCACCTCACCGCTGCCGCGCCCGCCAACCGACACTGAGGCTGCACGCCCATTGGTTCCAACGTGAGCCAATGGGCGGCAGCTTCATTGTATTACACATTCCAGATATGTGAACAACCATTCACACATCTGAATGTAGTACGAGAACAGACGCCCATTGGCTCACGCCAGAACCAATGGGCGGCAGCCCCATCGAGGTGTCAGTCGGGGGCGCGGTGGAAGCGCACCCGCCGGGGTTGACCGGGGAGCGGGCGAGGTCAGTGGGAGGGGTGCCTTAGATCACCAGGATATATAAGACGCTTAGTTTTACAGATGCCCAGATCGGCAGAGAGTGGTCCACTGGACCACCAGGGATATAGGATGTCTTTTTTTTACAGATGCCCGAGATTGCGCAGAGAGCGGTCCATTGGACCACCAGGGATATTGGACGGGGAGGTTTCTTTAAACAAATGCCCGCGATCGGGCATTGGGGGGCGCTGCCAGGTGCAGCCGGAACTCGGGTGGCCACCCACAGGTGGCAACTGCCATGTTGCGCCCTGCAATGCGGCAGCTCACCTGTGCGTAGCCATCAGTTGTTCCTTTTTTTGGGGGGCTTAACTTTATGCTGGTGCAGGTAGGGGTTGCGCATGCATGGCTCTGCACATCCCAGGCTGAATATCGGGCTGTGCAGGTTATGCATGGGCATGCCCCCACCACCTGTGCCTGCATACATTACTGATACGCTCTGGCACATCGGGATTTGTGCCGCGCACTTTTCCCTTTTGAATATTGCACCAGGGCGCATCAGTGGGTTGTGCATGGCGTAACACTGTTGTGCCATGCGCAACCCTTTTGAATATCTGGGCCCACGTATATACACACACATATGTATCTGTGTATATACACAATTGGTTAAATCTTAATTTCTGTATTAAACTGAAAATTTTGCACTTTAATAACTTTGCAACCATTCACGCGATTCACATAAAATATGGCATGCCCCGTCAGGGACCAAAGATCTCTTGATGTGGCAAGTGTCATTCTGGTTGATGTGTAAATTATCTTTTTTTTGTCAAATTCTTTGTCACTGCGTTGCGCAGAACCTGTGTGGAATTGTGGTCTGAAATTTTCAGGGTGTACAGATCTTGGTTCCCAGTGGTGCCATTTGAAGATTAGGTGAAAAAAATATTAATCCATTCCAAAGTTATTAAATTTTAAAGTTTCCCATTATTTCCTATGGGAAAAGTTAGATATGAGGCTCGAAATTGGATTCTTGATTGCAAATGTGGAATCCTCATTTGTAAACACGGAATCCTGTTCCACAAATGCAGAATCCTAGTTCATGCTGCCACCATCTTGTTTTCCATTAGTGAGGGAAATAAACTTAAATTACAAAAATAATACAGGGGTTTGGTAAACACCAACAGTTGTGTTTACCTTATTGGGGCCCAAGGAATCAGATTCTGAGGGCTTTTTTTTTTTGATAACTTATCCAGAAATGTTTTTTTTTATCCACAGAAATCCTTTGCCACAAATTGCAGAAAACGTTTAGAGCGAAAAAGGATCCTTTTTCGCAATTTTGAAAAAAGGATTTTCATTTACCGAAAACTGGGAAAAAGGAAGCACGGAAAAGGATTCTTTTTTGCAATTTGCAAAAAAAGAAATTTTATATGGCTGTTTCTTTGTCACTTCTTAGCAAAAAAATGGTTGGGAATGTTGGACTGAATTTTCGGGGTACAAAGGGCTTGTCCCATAGATGTGCCTTTTGCTGGTTTGTTGAAAATGTATTACTTTGGCTTGGACTTCCGCAGATTTCAATTTTGCTTGATTTCCCATAGGATAACGTTGTAATGGGAGGTTTATGGAGTTGTTTCTTTGTTACTATGCTGTTAAGCAGTTTGCAGTTTTGCTGTGAAATTTCCAGGGTACAAGGGGCATGTGCCACAGATGTGCCTTTTTGTGGTTTTGAGAAAATATATTAATTTAGTGTCAAGTTACACAGCTTTCCAATTTTGCTGTGTTTTCTATATGATAAGATTGCAATGTGAGGAGTTGTTTGATGCTGTACACTATGGGATGGGAGTGCAGGGCCCAGAAATAAGAATACCACCACTCTGTCTGAAGAATTATGCATGTATGGGAGCGCAGTCCACATGTATATACAAATACCATTATGGACTGATGGGAGCGCAGGGCCCACAGGGAAATAAGGATACAATTACAAGCTCTCTACACTTGTGGATGGATGGGGCTATGTGCAGTGTGAGGTGTGTTTTGATGCTGTACACTATGGGATGGGAGCGCGGGACCCTCTGCCACATTGCACTGCAACAATACACTCGGATTGCTGCAGTGCAAGTGTGGCAGTGTGGGCACTTACCAGGTCATGGTAAGTTTTCCTTACTCCGCACTCACTGTCGCAGCAAAGTTGGGAACATGCAGCGATGTGAGCAGTGTAAACTGCCATGTGGACTGGCGGCACAGCTCGCGTCAGTGCAATTTGTTCCTTTCCCATAATGCCCCAAGTAAACAGGAACAGTGCCATGGTGCCATGGAGAAAATAGAAAGAAGAGGGGAAAAGTGCTGCAGTAAGCCTCCTGGGGTGCAACAGATATTCATCCGTTATTCTTAAAGTAACCTCCCCGCAAAGTGTCACCCCTCCCAGTAAGTTTGAACCAGAGACCCAGTGAAGCCAGCTTTACTGAAACTACAGCTGCTCAGTCATGCATAGTCAGGTAACAAGGGGAAGCTGCTCGGCCATGCATAGTCAGGTAACAAGGGGAAGAGAACAACTGTGATTTGAAATGTGGCACATTAGGCTCCCAGAAAACTTTAACAGGAAGAGAGGAGTGAGGTCCAGCACGCATCATCCCCAAACTGCTGCCCACTGCCAGACTCACAGCCCCTTTCCAGCATGTCTTGCATTGGCATGGAGAGGGGCCATGTAAACTCAAACATACATTACCTTAGGAGGTCAGGGCAGTGCTGACATGGACCGCAGCAGGAGAGAAAGCGTCTGAGTCAACAAGGTTCTTCAAGGTTCTTTTTTTTCAATATAGATTTTTACCCTCCTATGCATCTCGGGAGGCTGTTCAGCCCTGTCCCTGTCTCCTTCTCCCAGCTACTGACTCTCTTGTATCGCTGAGTCCCATTCCTCCATGGATTGCCCCCCATGGCGGGGCCGGGGAGGGGAGGGCTGTCCTCCTCCTCCTCCCACCCAGTATTCCTGCATCCAGATTTGGGGTCCAGCTAACCGGCAACAGAGCAGGGCGAAGGCAGGCAGGGCTTTATTAATCCCAAGACCACCATTTTCCTCTGCTTTTTCTCCCCTTTTCATGGTGGCTGCAAGCACGTGCACATGGAGGCACGCACGCGTTACGTAACCACGGCTGTACTCCTGCGCTGCTCTAGACTCTGGTACTGCTACTCGGCCTCCATCAGATGGCAGCCAAGCTGCGATACAGTGGATCCCCCTACCCCGGGAGAGGAGAGCAGTCCACTGAATGCTCAATCCTCTCCCTCCCTACTAACCCCCAGCAACCCGAGCTCACTCCCAAACATGGGTTGCAGGCGTGATGCAAGGTGTTGGATCCAGAACCTCAACCCTCTACACCACCAGGCTGGCCATCAGCAGGGCTCTTGACTGTAGTCTCAAGCAGCTTCCCAATTATAGAGCTCATACTCTCTGACCTATAGTTACCAGAGTCATTCCTGGCTCTGTGCTTATGCAGTGGTACCACATCTGTCACTCTGCCTTCCCCAGGTACCACTCCTGACTGTAGAGAGCAACTGAATAGGTACTCCAGCGGCCTTACTAAACATAGTTCCATCTCTGTGTGCAAACCATCTGGCCACAGGGACTTGTTTACATGTATGCCCTGCAGCCTTTTTAGAACTCTGGCCTTGGTGACCAGCCCTACCCCAACATTTACTCCATAGCCCTACCCCAACTTTTACTCCATTACCCTGCTTCCAAGCTGAAAAATTTATTTAGGTTGCTTGCCATTTTGGTGTAATCCTCTGTTGCCCCCACCACATCATTTTCTCTTAACCACCCTTAGACTACCTTTCCTGATTTATGTAATATTAAAAATATAATCTCAGTTTTATATGTTTATTCCATTGAAGAAAAAATGTTTTTGAAATGTTTATAAATGCATACAAACATTAGAATTATTTTACCAGATGGAATGGTACATTGTCCACCACCTCCTCCCCGACCTGGAGAGAGTTTGTATGGAGGGTCAGAGTGAGTTTTTTCTTGGTACCCACAGCACTAGCCCGGAGAAGCCCGGGGAACGCCTCGGGTTGCTGGCGAGGGCGTGAGGATCATATGGCATCACATAAACGCATTTTTTGTGATTGCCTGAAAATAAGCACCTTTTGGACTTTGGTCTCTCACCACATTACTAATATACTGGGTTATCAACAACCACTTTCTGGGGTCAGTCTCTTGTTAGGTATCCCACCTGATGGAGTAAAAGACAAAGCTGTTCTTTACTTATGGTCCATTATGCTATGTGCAGCACACAAGTCCATCACCAAAAAATGGCTCCAGAATATCCCACCTATGGTAGCTAAATGGAAATCTGTGATCCTTATCATTCAACATAACGAACAAATGTCCTATGCCCTACGCAATAAGTTGGAAACATACACTTTGTACTGGACCAGATGGGAACTAGCCCAAGATCAGATTCAATGAGACAGGTGGGTGGGAGCTACAAGGAGCGGGAATTTAAGTACTAAGATAGCATCTTTCCCTTAAGCTTACTTATCCAAACGTGATGTGTCCCCTATCAAATATCAGAAATTAACTTAAACAAGGGGAATTGAGGCAGAACACCTCCCTTAAGAAACTGATTCTACTCACTGAATTTATTTAATATATATAAGTTCCTAGCTTGAATGCTGTTACTGATTTGTCTGTATGTATTTTAATTTTCTTTTCCTAGTTTTTTTATTAACCTCAAGACTTGTGTATTAATAACAACAAGCAAATCGCTATATTTTCAGATAGCTATGAACTGTTAACTCTATGTAAAATCGAAACAAAGGAATGACATACATGTGGATCTGTATGTAAACTCATCTACCAATAAAGGAAGTATTAAAAAAAATAATCATTTTACCAGAATCACAGGGGCTGCAAAGCTCCTCCACCCACCATATTTTATATACATAAACCTGAGGGAACTTTTAGTTTTACGGGTTTCTAGACATTGGAAAGGACGTCATAGGGGTTGCAAAGAAATCATGGTGGTCTCATCCGCAATCCCTGTCTACCCTTAAATGTTGCCCCTGCATACAAGTTAATCAGTTACAGAACTGTAAGCAGATTTTGATGCCTGCCAAAGTTCAAAGCAGCAGAGCATGCAAGAAACTTGTTTACAGGCCCGTGTTCTTGAGTGAAGTGTGTAAATGAGGGCAGTCCCTCTGGTGTATAGCTGTTTCAGAGGCTGAGAAATGTTTTATTTGGAGTGCACACCAAAAATTCTTATTTCAGTTTGAGGCCTGTTGAACCAGTGTCCGGAATATTAAGTTGCAGTATATGCTGGGATCAGGTACAAAAACAAGGCAGTACTGTGTTTGAGCAAAAGGAGTTTTGTTCTTTTTAAACCTTCTTTACAAAAAAAGCTTCTGTAAATAAAGTTGGTAACATGCAATGTTTCTTCAAACAACCTGTTTCTTATATATTATTGGGTGTTACTTTATCTGTTCTGTTTGTCTTTCCTGTTGTTATCTTGCAGGCCTGTCGCACTCCCAGCAGAAACGAGGCAGGAATTGCACTGTTAGTGAACTATTTCAGTCAGCTCAGCTTTGTCGAAGCCAGATTCTTCACACCCAGCAAAGACATGGGCATTTTCTTCACATGGTAGGTTGGGTTTACTTCAAAGCCAGTTCAGCTTTGTTCACTAGCATTGTTATTGTGGTAGCTGTATTTGCCTTAAACGGCCAGGTGAAGAAATTGAGTAACTCTGGAAATCTTGGCTGACTTTTTAGTGTTTGCCTTGTGGCTTCACTTTTCAGCAAAAACATCACATGTGAGGACTGAATGTTCCCACAATTTGAAGGACCCTACAAAATGGGGTTTATAGTGCTTGCATAACAATTACAAAAATCTAGATATGCAAGAGTAGTAAGTGTTCAGTGCGTAAAGTTTTATTTTTTGCCTGGTCCCTCAGGCTTGTTCCACCCCCATGCGCTCCCCCAGCCCATGCTTACTCCACTGGGGTGGGGCCATGGAACAGGGCCCCCAGCAGACTTTAAGTCAGAGTGGACACGGGGGCATCATGAGCAGGGCTGTAATTTTTAATATGCTTATCCTTGGGGGTGGGGATGTGCAGTGATGTCCCGTCTGCCCTGCCCCCCCATCGAATGACAGTGCTGGCACGGTGATTCTCCCAGCCTCCACCAGAGATCCATGGTGTGCCAGACACTCTACCCCCCCCCAAGAAAGAGAGCGGTCCCTAGGATGCCAAATTCTTCTCCCCCAGCTGGCCCTCTGATGTCCTGAGTTCATTCCCAAACTCGGGTCGTTGGCGTCGCAGACGGGTGCCCTGCCTCTGTGCCAGTGAGCCGGCTAATGCCATGAAGGTTGAGCAATAAACATTTAAATGTTACCAACACAGTCATATTGCAGGCATCATAACAGAGCTGAGAAATTTGCAATGGGTTATAAATTATAAAGCCACCTTCCAAAAAAAAAACTCTTGAATATGATAAAGATATGACAAGGTATTCAACAGGAAAATCAGAAGAAGCTTAATTTGGAATATTGTAAATATACATATGTAATTTTATGACCTAAGTATTACTGTAGAGATGACAATGAAAGTTCTTTGTCAGTCACGTCTCCAGGAGCTTGATACACAGTCGCAGTCAGGGTGGCAAATGTTAGGGGTGCATAGAGGCCGTACACCCCACTACCACCAGAGGGCTGGTGCTGTCTGCAGAAGGGGGTAGATTCATCTCTGTGACAATGCCCATAGCCTCATTATGTAAATAAGCAATCCAGATGTTAGTGGTCGCACACAGGACATGTGACCACTAACATGGTAGATTGTGACAGCCACAGGGTCAGACCATGGCATAGCAACAGTTGCATGGTGCCATGCCATGTGCTATGCCCTGAGCTCCTGGTATTACCTCCATAAGCGTCCTCCCTCTCCTTTGCCCAGTACCTATGTTCCCATTCGTGGTTGGCTGCCTTTGCCCTTTTTTTCCCCCCAGCCCATGCTAGTGTTTCCTGGGGGTCCAGTGGCCCTGAAAAAAATTCATTACGTGGAATATATTCCTGCTGTCCAGTGGATCCCAGCTCCGGTCCCATGGTATACAGCATTCACACCTTCTCCCTGAAGGAACACAGATTCCGGCTTGCAAGTCATCGACTCCTTGAATACTGTAACTTCTTGCAGTAGTTTCCAGTCATTGAGGTCACTGCTCCTTGTGATTAGGGGTGAGGGCACTGTTGATTGTGCATCGCACTGTGGCTCCTTGCATACTGGTGCTCTGATGAAGTTGTTGTCCCTCCACCCCTTTACCTGCACCGTAGCACTGACCAGTGTGATAGTGCAGGGAAAGACTTGTAACCCCTTTGTGTATAGCATAAAGGAGTGCAAGTTAGAAATGTGCTGCAAAGTGGTCCTTGCGATCACCTTGCTGCACAAAACCACAGCAGCTTTTTTTGAAGACCATCACGGGCAATAACTACAGCTTATGGGTGGGATTTTCAAACGTCTGCATCTGTTTCCTGTGCACAGGTGTACAAAACTTGCCTGGACTGTTAGACCACCTAAAAGATTATCTAATTTCCAAGCACTTTTAATGCAACTTGTACTCCGAAATGCTGCATGCGTCAAAATTTTGATGCACGCATCATTTTTTTTTTTTTTTTGGCCGAAAAGCACATAAAATGTCACAAATGCATGAGGATGCATTTCCCTGGCAACTGCTGTAACCACAGCTTTGAAAATCCCAGCCTATATATTTATAACACAGATGCACTGTCATCTGCTGGTAACAGTGGGCCATGTTAGTAATTTAGCACAAACTGTAAACCAGTACAATGTCTTGTATTGATTGTGACTTTTTCAAAGTTGCAGTCATTTTTTTCCAACTTGATAAACATTGATGCTGGAATGTGTTATGAAACAGTGCGCACAGTGTATAAAGAAGGACCAGGTTAGCATACATCATAACTGAGCACAGTGACCCAACACTAACTGCTCCTAACTCTTTATATTATCTAATCGCTGTTCTCTTTGAAACGTTCCCAGTTTGCGTGACTTTTTGGCTCCTGATATGGTGCCAGGAGCCAGCACCATCTTAATATTAAGTTCCTGCTCCCTAATCCACCCCTCCTTGCCTTCCTGACACTCGGATAACTGTGTTTAATAAAGGGCCCCCCTCCTGACCCATGATCCACAATGTTTTTGTGATGGGGACCAGTAGAGGCTGCTGCCTGGATGGTTCACCCCCCCCCCCATCCCTAACCCATGGCAGACACCAGTCCAGTCATCAGACTAAATGACTACTTGGGAGTGAGGCTGGAAGGAGACAGAGCTGTTGGCGTCATTCATAAAGCTAGGCAGAGGACTACTGCCCTTTACTAAAAAGGTATTTTGTGGTCTTAGGGGGTGGATCTAATAGACAAGGTGTGCATGCGTGTGTCTGCTAGGTTCACGTTTGTGGTTTGCGCTTGGTCAGTGTGGCCACCATGGCCAGACATGAAATGTTACAAACTTATTTTTCCACTCTGAAATTTTTTTTCAGTTGGTCAGTTAAAACAGGGCGAGCACAGAAACATATCATAGAATCATAGAAATCTGGCAGCAGAAAATGACCCTCTGGCCCATCGAGTCTGCTCCCCCATCCCCTTACTCATTACCTATGTCACAAGACCGCCCCTTCCCCCCGCTTGCCAACCCCTTATGTCTGTCCCATGCCCTCTTGAATCCCTCCACCATTTCTTCCCCCACCACCTCCTCCGGTAGTTTATTCCAGGCCTCAACCATCCTCTCTGTGAAGAAACATCCCCTCACATTGCCCCTAAATCTTTCTCCCTCCAATCTTACACTATGCCCACTAGTTTTAACTCCCACTTTCCTTTTAAATAAGCTCCCCTCCCTTACCTTATTGATCCCCTTCGGTACTTAAATGTCTCTATCATGTCCCCCCCTCCCTTCTAGTCTCCAGTGGGTACAGATCCAGTTCCCTCCACTTCTTCTCATTTGACTTCCCCTGCATACCGTGCACCATCTTGGTTGGCCTTCTCTGCACCCTCTCAGTCCCATCTGTGTCCTTGCATAGGTGTGGTCTCCAGAACTGGACCCCGTACTCCAGGTGCAGCCTCTCCATGGCTTTATAAAGAGGCATCCATGCCTCCCTCCTCCCTCTTGTTGTGCCCCTCCCAATGCATGCCAACATTCTGTTTTCCTTTCACACTGCTTTGCTGCATTGACCTACCTTAAGGTTGCTTGATACTAAGCATGTCAGGGTTAGTACATCACTGGTGATGGGTCATCAGAGGTGACCAAGGCTGAGCTAGATAATGGTTACAAAGTACATAGAAAGCTGCTAAACATGAGCACACAAGCATTTGCATACGTGGTTTGTTTTTTGATTATGAACCACTGCAGTATGTGGAGAATAATGTATGGCGAACCATGCCCAACAAGGCAGTGTTTCTGTTGAGGGTTTCTGATGTCATCATATGGACTTCAAGAGTGAAACTTCTGAGGTCCCTTTTTTGTAGCTATAATTGATTGACTTCACAGCACTGTACATACAATATCAATACAATTTGTGTGAATAGTTGCTATGTATGTCATTACTATAAAGGTTTTTGTATATAGGATAAAATTCAGAGAACAGACAGTACAAACATTACGGTAATAGGATTACAATAAAAACTTGGGGGGGGGGGCATGGCTAGTGTTTGGAGTGAGCAGACATACTTTTCCTAGCTCCTGCCATAGAACAGGCTAAAAGCTTAGTATAACTTGACTTTGAGTGAAATGAATCACCTCCAGCTCACCCAACTAGTAAATAATTGGTGCTGTGGTGTCCTGATGAACACTGGAGTGAAAGTCCTGACGAACTTTGGAGTGAAAGGATTATTTCTAAGAGCAGAATTTTACAGCAGTTTCCTGGCATGGGGAAACCGCATGAGGTGGGTACAGCAGGAGGGTCCCAAGACTTTTTTCAAGCCTAAACAGGGCTCCTAGCATACAACGATGGAGTCAGATTCGGCAGTCTCTGGGAACAGTGAAATAACTTTACAAACTTTAAATGCCACTACATGTTCCATGAATGCTTCTCACAACTGCTAGCTGGTAAATTTGGACGCTTTAGCAACTGTACAGACACGTAGAACAGAGGGCGAGGCGGTCACTCGGCTGGCTGAGTGCTCTCTCACAGCAGAGATTATTAAAGAGAATGCTTTGCTAAAAATAAGGATCAAGCATGCTGAAAATCAGCTCGGGACGCTGATGACATTCTAGTGATGGCCCTTTCCCAGAGACCTCTCTCCATGCGCTGTGGGAAACTCAGGAACACTTTACTGCTGTTTCAGGTTTCCAGCTAAATATAGCTAAAATAGATCTTCTCCCACTGTTCTGTACCCCACCTCCAACTCTTAAAAATAAATATCCTATAAAATGGTACCAAAGTTAAAATATTTGGGAATCCACATACCAAGAAATTTGGATAACCCAGAGTTGCTAAACTATGAACCCCTATCTATCCAGATCCAATCTGATTTAGCCTGCTGGTCCAAGTTACCACTAAATTTTTTCCAAAGAATCTAAACCATTCGCATGATAATCTTGCCTAAACCACTGTATTTATTTCAAAATATCCCTTCTTTCCCATCTAACTTTTACTTCCAGTTGTGGGATAAAATGATATCGAACTTTATTTGGAACGGCCAGAGGCCGAGAATCAGGATGTCCCTATTACAACTCCAACTTTCCCTCAGTGGAGCTAACCTACCTAATCTGAAATTTTATGCATTAGCAGCCTTTTTTTAAATATTGTCTCTATGGTTGTCCCCAACATATGAAGGCGCCCTGGAAAGACTTGGAACTTGCAATAAATGATTTATATGATATTACCAAGGTAACTCTGTTCACGTTTGCTAAGATACCACCTATGTGGGTTTACACACCTTTTACAGCTCAAATTTTGAAATTATAGGATAAGTTAAAAACACATAAAGGCATTAGGGCCCTTTTTTTCTTTTACACACGCATCTCAGGGGATGATAATTTTTTTTCTGGCTGCCATAGATCACACCTTTTTAAAATGGAGGAGAGTGGGACTCCAGTTCTTTAAGCAGTTCCTTTCTCTGACAGGCATCATTCCATTCGAAACCCTTAAAACAACCTATGACTTATCGGTTACCGACCTTTACAGATATACCCAGGTCAAAAATTATATACTACGACAGAGGGAGGTAACCTCAAAATTACCAGGGGATAATATTAATGGTCAGATGTGGGGTCACCAGGTGGGACATCTATATAAAATTCTTAGGGAGGGGATGGGTGATTCATCGCTTTCAGTACTCAACAGCTGGTGTAGATATTTAGAACTAGAAATTTCAGAACAGGATTGGTTGTGAGCATCTCCTTTGGCATGCAAAGTAACCCATTCTACTAAATGGCGTGAATTCACCTGGAAGTATCACAGTCACTTTTTCCGTTCACCGGCAATTCTTACTAAATACCTCCCCACCCATTATGGTAGGTGTTGGCGGAAAAGTTCATGCCTGTACACCAACCTCAGTCATGTCTTTTGGACATGCCTGCAATTAACACCATATTGGTGCATACTGCAGCAGGAGATTTTGGATTGTTTAGGAGAAGTGGTCGAATTTACGGCCGAAATGGTTCTCCTATCTATATTCCCTCCTCCTAGGCCTTCCTGGTATCGAACCCTACTACCTATTTACATCTTAGCTGCAAAGAAGGCTATAACGAGATGGTGGAGATCTCTGATTATTCCCACTCTTAAAGATTGGAGGGGGGTGGTTTCAGATATTTATTTATTTGTTTTTTGTTTACTGGGTAAGGTGCACTAGCCATAGCAATGACTATTTTCAGGCACGACCTGGGAGTTACAGAACAAAACATTGGAAGCAGTGACAGTACAGTGAATTACAGTACATAATTTGACAATTATTGAGCAAAAATACAGTACAGGCCTGAGAAATACACTAAAGGTAGGGTAAAATACAATGCAGTTACAAAATAGGTATATAGGAAGGTAATATAATAAGTAAGTTCAATAAGAGCAACAAACCAGAAACATTTGGGGGTAGGTTGAATACAGAGGTGATGGTACACATCCTAATAGTCATACCGGGTAGATATAGGAAAGCTAGGAATCGAATAGGAGTAGGGGTGCCAGATAAAGGAGGGTAGGATGGAGTAGAGAAGTAGAGGAAACAGTAGGATTACTACATGGAATCCCTTACGGCTAAACTCCATAACAAACACCCCGCATTTGAGGTGCTGTGGAGACCTTGGGTGATGTACCTATCTAGACACGACCTGGACTTTGTCCCTTGAGCCTCTCCATATAATAATAATAATTTTACTGATATCAGGAGAGACCAGACCTTGAGAGGGCCTTAAATGCAGCCTTCACATCTGCTACAATAAGTAGTCTGCTTCATGTAGGAATATAATTTCAGTTGATCCCACAGGGTTTAATGCCTGCAGGGCGAATAAACCAGTCATTTTATAAAGAATTGCTTTGGTACAGGAAAGAGGAAATTGTTATTTTATTGTTCAGCAAGCTCAGAGTCGATGAGAAAGAACATTGTAACAATTCTATACGATGTTGACTGTAAAACATGTTGCTGTCACCTCTAATAAAAAGAAATAAAAAAATAACAAATCAGCTCTGGGAGAATAACGTTCATATCAGTGGTCTCCCTGAAGGCTTTGAGGGAGTGGAAACACCAGTGGCTAATGTGCTGGCATGACTGGGAGAAGCACTGGGTTTGGGTACCACCGCACTTCGTGTGATCGACTTTACTGAATCACCCTGAGGAAGAAACTAGAAGCCGGATCCTGAACAGCGTTGATGAAACTAGGATCAGTGGCACAGAGGGACACGGTGCTTCAAACAGCAGAGAGGGTGAAAGCGATGGAGGCGCATGGTATCCTCCTGGTCACGTTCTTCCCAGATCCCAGGTTTTCTACTCGGCAAAAACAGAAAGGGTTTGATCACCCCAAAAGACTCTTGAGAGATCTGGAAATTCCTTTTAACACCGAATGGTCATGTGGATGTCAGTATGTGGGTCGTTTAGGTGTGCGGAATGGTGAATGCGATTTTTGCATGATTGGAACCACTATACACTATTTGGATGTGTTTACATTGGACCCACTTTTATGGCTTGCTGCTGAATTGAATTGAAAATAAAACAATTTCTATGGTGAACTCAAGTTCTGGAGTGCTGACCTTTACTGCTGTTGCAGAATGTGTTACTAGTGTTTGGACTACCCCTGGTAAGAGTGCACCCACTTTACATGCTTGAGGTCCTTGGTAATCTTTGGATGAACCGCTTAATTGTACTTTGTTTTTTTTTTCTAAGCTCCGTGTGCAGCACAGATACTATACATATGTCTTTACTGACTCGAAAGATGTGCATACATTTATAGACAAAGTTCGGGCAGATCATGCTCGAGAATAACCAGAACACCTGGATTCCAAAGCAGACACTTGAGACTTTGCCGTTTACTGCACCGCCGATATGGGACGTGTAAAGGACTGTATGGTGTGGTGAGTATGGAATATCGTGCAACTGTGTTAATTCTTCAGGTTTCAAAGTTAATTATGCTGCACAATCTGTTCCCGATCACACATGCTTCAATCAGCTGTATGTGCTGGACTAAAATTGAACAGCGGGACTTTATTTATTTATTTGTACATCAGTTTGAAAACCTTTGAGCCAAAGACTTGTTTACAAAGGTACCTCGTCACAAAAAAGACAGACACAATACAACAGTGTGTTACAACAATGAGATATACAACAAGTTGGTTCCAACAGGATGAGGCATACAATAAATTGTTAAAGACAGCCTATCTTCTATTGTTGGATGCAGCCAGTCAGGTGGCTGCATTACAGTACCGGGCTCCTGTACTAGGTTAACAGTAATTTTGGGGTGTTAATGGTCAATGTCAGTGGCTCAGCAGGTAGCACACTTGCCTCTGAGACTGGGAGATCAGAAGGCTGTGGGTTCTATTACCACACCAGGCATTTGGGTTAAATACCAATACTGACACTGTAGTGCCGCATGAGGGGGGGGTGCTGCACTCCTGAGATGCCATCTTTTAGATGAGACATTCAAGCGAGGTCTCATCTGCCTGTTCTGGTGGTAGTTCAGGTGGATGTTAAAGATCCCATGGCACTTCTTGAAAAGAGATGGGGAATGTCCCTGGTACCCTGACCAGATTTCCCCCCCATTCACTAAAAATACTGCCAACAGCTTAATCTGGTTCAAGGTCAGTTGGCATTCATCTGTATCCCCTTCCCTGGGTCGTGCCTGAAAATAGGCAGAATTTGTCTAGTGCATTTACCCGGTCAACAAAAACTAAATAAAATTAATATTTTAACCATTATGTTCGGTAGAGATTTGCATTAAGTGTGCTACACTGAAAGATAGTAGTCATTTTGCACTACTAAAATGGTGGTGGTTCCCACCAAGTGAGTGATAGATGTTTGGGGTGGGGGAGACGGGAAGGGTGCGAGAAGACATCTCTAAATACAATATTGTATTGCTGGTATTCTTGTAACTTCCTGCTCAAGTCCAGGATCCCTCCACCTGTTCATCACTTGCACTAGTTTGAGTTTCCTGTTTTTTAATCTCTGTCACCACAGGTGGGAAGCAGGTGCTCTGTTATATGTCTGTTGAGTCCTGTAGCAGCTCATTTAACAACTTTTGCAATCTGGTTTCCTAGTCTTTCTTTCACCCATGCTGTCAGGATGCCTGTTCGATTCACTGTGTCAGGTTGGTGTTTGTGGGGATCCTAACTAATATGGCCAGTCTGACTAAAGGAAGGGTCGTATGTTCCATTCTTGAATATACTTACATAGAGGGCCCAGCTCCTTTGATGAAATGGACAGTACTTAAATCCTTTGTGCTCCTACTAGTAGGGTCAGGTTACCTCCAGTGAAGTAACTGCAAAGAGTCAACTAACTGACCTACTGTCATAATTTGTGAATGAATACTTTGTTATCTTGCTCTTTTGGAAAATGACGTTTGTCTTGTATGAACTCAATAAAAATAAAGTTAAAAAAACAACAAAAAGCAAGAAGAAGAAAACTGAAACTGATGCATACTATTCTGTCTGCTAATAAATTGTCTAGTTACCATTGTCATACACTTTTATCACACTATGGTCTGAAAATGCAGTGTTGAATGTCCTCCAACTGAGGGTACTCACATTGGGCTCTGCCTCGCTGCCAGGACACTATCATCATGAGGACTGAATTACGAATAGTCCTCGAATGAGACCCATATGTGATCAAACACATCCTCTCTCCCCCTGGCTTTATAGAATATTTTTTCCAAATGGGCAGACAGGATGGGCCAAGTGGTCCTTATCTGCCATTAGATTCTATGTTTATGTTTCTATATTTCTATTGTTATGCAGTCCTTCAAGACTCATAGCCATCCTGTGAAAGTTGGGGGCTGCACTTGTGCCCCCCTTCCAATTAGTAACGATCCCCAGCTTTACAGTATTTGTAGCCAACATTGCTAGTTTTCACTGTATAGTCTGTGGACCTTCAGGTTCAAACCAATCTCTCAGGAGGACAGCCTTGGGGTAGATCTGAACATGTGTGTCCAGCATATCTGAGAGTGCCATAGAAGTTCTCAGCTGATGTTGTTAAAGTAAGCTTTAAGATCGGCAGAGCAATTTAGATTTCTTATTATGAACACACTTGTGAATCAGGTGACTGAAACAATGCTGTATGTTGATCTTTGTTCTCTGAATCCATTTTGCGCTTCATGCAAAAGTCCCTTCAGCATCACCCATTCCAGCAGTTTAGCTAGTATCATTCTGAAAAAGGTTTTTTTTTTGTTCCGTCAGTTAGGCTTATTGGCCTGTACATGGCAGGATCATGGATAGATACAGTACCTTTTTAAAAATAAGAATATTGGATATTTGTCCCCTTACCCCAAAGTGAGGTAAGCATGATTTTGTCAGTTTTGAAGGACTTGTGCTGTCCTCCAGCCGTCTCCTCAGAGCGCGCAGGGATGTGGTTCTCTAGTTTCTTATTTTCCTTCTTGAGGAGATGACTGGAGGACAATGCGAGTTCCTGAAGATGCGCTTATAAGCCAAGTGCTAGTGAGAGTACAGAGGGATGTAGTCCTCTAGTCTGGAAAGGATCAATTCCATGTAAGGTATTATTAATACTTAAGAACTGGATAAGAATAAGGAGAACAATCTAGTTACTAGAAACACAGCATGTTGGGGGGGGCCCTCACAAAGTAGCGTTGGAGCTAAGAAATGTTGCCTGGGAGTTATTGTGTTTTCGAATAACAAAGAAAATACATAGAAAATACAAGAACAGATGTATATGAGTGATGCTCATCCCATTATTCCTGTAGGTTTTATGATTTGTCAAGTGGATGACCCAAGACAGAGACTGTTTTCACTTTGATAGAAGTGAGGGCAGCCTGGATTTCTCTGGATGTAGAATCATTGAGATTTTGAGCCAGAAATGTGAAAGCAACATGCAAAGTTATTTTTAAGCATTCTTCATGGTACTTCTGTCTATGGAATCTCTTCTGAAGCTGGGGGCTTTGTGTTTACCAAATTAAGAGATCTATTTAGCTGTTCATATGATTTTGGCACCTGTTGCAACAGTATTTATATGCATGTTGTCTCTTCCTGACATGTTCCCCTGTGGTTTTAGTGCTTTTCTGGGTCTTCATGATGCTGGCTAAAAGGCCCGCTCCTGTTCCAGTGCTTGTTTTTTTTTTTTTTTTTTTCAGCCTGCATTATTACTAACAAAAATGCAAAACTTTGTAGTGCTGATGTCATAGGCTAACACATTTAATTAGTCTGGCCTAAAGAATACAATGATGAACATGAAACCATAAATGAGAGCAATTCCCATTCAGTCCCTTAACTTTAATTCATAAAGGTGTCTTATAAAACTTGTCAAGTTCAATTACAGGAATAATTAAATGGCTTACTACTTTTGATCGGTCAGTGAAAACATAGACAGATTTTAGACTTCTTGGATGCCAGTTGTCATAGTTTAATGTTTCATATACTGCAGTCAACATGTAACTGTCGAGGATGGATTTCCTTGATGCCCTACTTAAATTTACTTGCATTGTGTACTTTCACTTGAATCCAGTTAGAGGATCCAGGATTTTGTAAATAATGGAATGGGGTAGTGATTATTTCAAGTAGAACTAGCATTTTCCAAAGGAAAGTGTACAGTAAAGAAATGCAGTAGCTAGGGGTGTGTGATTAACTAATTATATTTCCCCGAATACCACGAGTAATGCACTATTTGTTATTTGGATCCAAATAATGAATAGTGGCACTATTTGTGCCTATTCATGTTAAGGAAATACTGATACAAAGACAAAAAAAGAAACGGCCCCTGTCATAAATAACCCCTTCCTCTTCCCCACCCTCCGTAGATCCATTCTGCCTTCCCAGCGCACCTACAACTAGACCAAAACAGTCTCATGATGGGTGGCTGGCACAACCTGCCCACCTCTATGGCCAGCCGCCATCTTTGAGCACTTACTTGCACTAAATCCTGATCCTCCACTAGTATATTGATATGTCCCCCAGCAGCAGCACCTCCCTCCTCCCCCTCCAGCACCCAGAATCTGGGGACTCTCATCCTTAGTGGCGACTGGTGACTGGCGAGCTGATCCAAGTCAAAGTATGAAGAAGGGAACTGGTCACGCATCTCACCCTCCTCCACAGCCAGCCACCATCTTCTGAATGAAAGTGCTGGTTTTACTGTGAGCAGGAGCTTTCATTTAGAAGAAGGCGGCCAGGAGGGTGGGTTGCATGACAGGTCATCTTCTTCAGACTTTGACTTTGGATCGGCTCACCAGTGACCACACGAGACAGGAGTCCTTAGATTTTGGGTGCTGGGAGGGGGTGAAGAGGTGCTGCAGCTGGGTGGGGGTGGGAAACATATCGATGTATTAATGGAGGATTAAGATTTAGTGCAAATATGTGCTTAGCGACAACAGTCTGCAATGGAGATGGGCGGGTTGTGTCGGCCGTCCATGGTGGGATTTTTTTAATTGTGGGTGCTGGGGGGGATGGTATGGATTCTTACTGAGGGTGGGGGACAAGGGAAGGGGTTGTTATGGCAGGAGCTATTTCTTATTTTTTGTTTTTTACTTTTGCTCCCAAATAACGAAGCCGAATACCAAAGTTCCAAATACCTGGGGCCCCGAATACAAATATTCAGCCAAATGTTTGAAAAAAGGTAATCGCCCACCCCTAGTAATAGCCATACTAGTCCAGTCTAAGATGCAAAAAAAAAAAATGGACAAACTGCAAGTACGCTGTGAATGATATCTGCCATTGGACTAAAAAAATGAGGTTTTTCTGCAAGACTGGCTTTTAAGAGTATAACTCAAAGACTTTCTCACAAAACAGTTTCTTAGGTCAGGTAGAGGTATCACCTGCAAGGTATTTGTTTGAGGGCTGGTTTGCACCACTGTTAAGTGTTAGGTGAGCCTTCTTAAAATTCAGATGAAGCTAAAACAGCTGTTGACTGAACCAAGGACAACTCAACATTACTACATAGCTGAATCTGCAAGTGTGCCCAGTTGGTTAATCTTAATGTTAGTTTCAAAAATACCAAGTTTGACTTCTTGAGGTAATTGGATGTATCAGACAAGGATTCACAAGTTGCAGTGAGCAGGTGATCATGCCACTGTACAGGTCACTAGTCAGACTGTATTCTGGAGTATTGTGTGCAGTTTGAGAACCCTTATGTAAAAAAGGACAATGAAAAACAGGGTGATACAGAAGAGGGCTGCTAGGATGATTCAAGGATAAACTTGTAACAAAGCAAAACCCCGCACCCCACCACCCACAAAGGTGCTGCCAACCAACCTTAACAGGTATACTCAGAAAGTAAGAGAAGAATGACACACACACACTGCAGAGGTTAGAGCTAAATACTTTTATTTAGCATGGGTGCGAGGACACCGGCAGAGGATGTTTTAACACCCCTACATTGTGCCTTATATGTGAGGCTTCATCAGAAGGTGCTGATGAAGCCTCACATAGGAGGCATTACATAGGGGTGCTACACTGCAGTCAAAATAAGCTAATGGGATAAAAAATATAAAAACTCACATCTACTGCAGCAACAGCAGGAGGAAAACAACTACAGTGCTTTGGCAGGAGCCGGGAGGATGCCTGAAGGACACATTCTCAGCTCTAGGAAGGGTTTCCTTCCTTCCTCATGGAATGGCTTTCTCTTGTGGTGCAGGGGGATGGGAGTCATTCTGTGAGGAACCCCTTAGTTTCAACTGCGTTACCCTGCTGACAGCAAGGAGGGGCCCTGTGGTGGGCAGACAAATGTGGAGACCTCTAAAAAGGCCCACTCCGCAGCTTCGTGTGCATGGCTGCAAATGGCTGGGCAGGATCCAGATTCTTTGAATTGTGGCTTGTAAGGGGGCAGGAGGTGGGTGGGCAGTGGGAGGAACAAGGACGGATTCTGTCTGTTGTGCTGCTCCTGGCGTCCCATCACAGTTCGAAGATATGAAATGGGTTTTAGTTCCACACTAGGAACTTGGGCTAATACCCCGTACTGACAGTGTAGTGCAGCACTAGGGGAGTTGGGCTAATACCCCGTACTGACTGTGTAGTGCGGCACTAGGGGAGCTGGGCTAATATGGGGAGCTGGGCTAATACCCTGTACTGACAGTGTAGTGTGGCACTGGGGGAGTTGGGCTAATGCCCCGTACTGACAGTGTAGTGCGGCACTAGGGGAGTTGGGCTAATACCCCGTACTGACAGTGTAGTGTGGCACTGGGGGAGTTGGACTAATACACCGTACTGATAGTGTAGTGCGGCACTGGGGGAGTTGGGCTAATACCCCATACTGACAGTGTAGTGCGGCACTAGGGAAGTGGGGCTAATACCCCGTACTGACAGTGTAGTGCGGCACTAGGGGAGTTGAACTAATACCCCATACTGACAGTGTAGTGTGGCACTAGGGCAGTTGGGCTAATACTCCGTACTGACAGTGTAGTGTGGCACTAGGGGAGTTGGGCTAATACCCCGTACTGACAGTGTAGTGCAGCACAGCACTGGGGGAGTTCGGCTCATACCCTACACTGACAGTGTAGTGCGGCACTAGGGGAGTTGGGCTTATACCCTGTACTGACAGTGTAGTGTGGCACTAGGGGAGTTGGGCTCATACCCTGTACTGACAGTGTAGTGTGGCACTAGGGGAGAAACAGAGACACATAGACTTTGACGGCAGATAAGGACCGCTTGGCCCACCTAGTTTGCCCATTTCCCTACCTCCAGGATAAGCTGCAGATCCTGGTTAACCAACAGCCTTGTTGGGCCAATACCCCATACTGACAGTGTAGTGCAGTACTAAGGTAGTTGCTGCACTGTTTAGGTTCCTTTCGTCAGATGAGATGTTAAACCACGATCCCTTCTGCCCATCTCTAGTTGGCTGTCCAGTTGGAATTTAAAGATCCCGTGACACTTATCATAATAGTAGATAATTTTCCCTGGTGTCCTAGCTAACATTCCCCCATCAACAAAACAGATCCATGCACACCCCAGCACATACCTAGAAATTAGCTATCACAGTTCAGTGTGCCTTTCTTGGTCAAACAATTACAAAAAATTACAATATATTAGAAAATGCATTTTGTGAATGTGCTATTACAAAATGAATAAAATTGTATCTTAATTGCTACATTTCTTTGTGCCGTAATCTACTTTTGTCTGAAGGAATCTTTTAGTCTGTGAGCATATCTTTATTCAGAGTGAATCATTTTTTTGTGTCACTCCCCTGGGTCAGATTCGTGCCTTTTCTGCCATTTCTCTTAAAGACTAGCTACCTGCTATTTTTGGGAGTGTTCTATTCACTGGAGTTAATTATAGCATCTAGCTGACTCAACTCTTTAAATGTTTGTCTCTGTTTAAAGAATTTAAAGGTCCTCATACCTTCTTTAGTTTATTTAGCCGATTTAATAAGTTTTACAATTGAGTGTTTTTCCATTTTTAAGGGGAACAACTTGGGCCTTATATTCAAATAGTTAGCGCCATGCTAACAGGCTTTGTGCCATGCTGCACTTTGTGTGCTTAACAGTATGTTCACGCTGCAGGTGCCATGTTTGAAAGCACAATTAGTGTTGCCCAAATCTGTGAACTATAACTGACAGCAGGTGTGCTCTCAGCTAAGGGGTGAGGGTATGCAGAGAGTGTGCGCACTGATGTATTGCATTAGGTTTGGGAGTTTTAACAGTCTGCGTGCACAGTGCTAGTTAACACTTCCAAAACCCTACTTCTAACAGTTTGCACAGGATATGCTAACACCCCTCCTTCTTATCTTTAAATGAGGCATGCCTGGTGTTCAGTGGCCCCACTCCCACTCTCAGTAAACCGTGTCTGTAGTCCCCCTTCCCCTGATGCCAATCTTTGTTTCAGTACTTAAACATTATGACAGGCCATGCCATACCCCCGATGCTGCTTGCGGTGCCAGTACTTAACCATTACGATAGGTCATGCTGCACCCCTGATGCCACTCCTGGTTCCTCTGCTAGTATCTCTGGTGTCTGTTGGCGTCCTCACCCATTGTGCCAACCACCTTTCACCCTAGTCCCGAAGTGATGATCGGCACATACGCATCACTTGCCTCTACTGCTGGCAGCTGCATACAAGAATTATATTGCTATACAAGCAAGTGTAAATACAGTATTTGCAGGACATTTTTACCAAATCATGGCAGGTAAGTTGTTGGTATGTACCAGCTAACATCCCACAACTGTGGAGGTGAGGGTGGTTGGGAGGCATGGGGGGGGCCATTACCAGACTACAGGGATACTGGCAGAGGGACGGGAAGTGGGGAAGATGTGCAGAATGTTACACGCATCAATCTATAGATGCTGTGAGCTGGGTGGGTATGAGCTGATATATAAGCACCAGCACTGGGAACAACATCTATGGGAGTGCATGACCTGTCATAGTGTTTATGTACTGGCATGGCATACAGAGTGGCGGGGCGGGGACTATGCATGACACAGTTTGGTGGGGGGCATTGGATGCCAGTTATGACTAGTCAGGGTATGGGAGGGTGGGGCAGGACATCACAGTCTTATTCTAAAGCAAACCTCCAGGCAATCCCAACAGCAAGGCTGCTCCGTGCCTTCACTTGGAGCCATTGTAATTCCTGTTAGTGTCTTGCATGGGGAATTAGGTCATTTTCATGGAAATGTTTGAATTAGACAACTTAGTGCAACAGTGCACACCACTTTGGGATGCCCTCATACTTTGCTCCTTGGAAGCCTATTGTGTCACAGTGGACACATGGGTCTGTGTGGCCAGCAGAGGTTGTACTTTGTTCTGAGCAAACCTGCTAGTATTTTCCTTTGTACTGCGCTCAGGACAGGGGTACAATTTAACATGCTTTGGGTACTCACACTGTGCTTAACTTATGCAACTATACCAAACATTGAGCCGTTCACTAATTTGCACACAGGAAATGGACTTGCATGGTGCTAGTCTCCTTGTTCAAATATGGGGCCCATTTTTAGCAAAACACCTTGTTTTGCTTCTGACTTCATACACAATGTTACACCTTAGAATCCTGGTATTCTCCTACTCCAACAGTAGTTCTGAGCCATGAAGGCCTTCTCTTGAAATAGTTTTCACTGTGTCTGGGTGCAGAGTTTATGAAGGATCTTAAATGCTGAGACTAAATAGAATCACTAGAAGATTGGAATCATGTGATAATCCAGTAAGTGGTCTTGCTGAGATTAAGCATTTTTGGCAGAGATCGCATTCAGTTAACCCATCACTATCCCTGCCCCCTGGTTTACTAAACTGGACAAATTCGCAGGAAATTTCCTAGGGGAAGGGAAACCTCCCAGGTACAGCATGGCGAAATTACGAGGACACTGCACCAGGGGAGGCTGGGGCCTCTCATGTTTCCAAGGCAACCAGGTGATTTATGTGAATTCCCAAACAGAACTGTTGTTCTCCCCAGCATGCTTCACATCTCTGCAGTGGCTCATTTTTGGACAGGAAGTCGGCAGGTGATTCACGGCAGCCATGATCCTCTCTAACAAACCCTTCCCCTTAATCAGGGAACACCCTACCATAGGGGAATCCAGGGCACAGTGGTTCAAGATGCATAAAATCTTGGTAACAAATTCCACACCCCTTGAGGCTGCCCACTTATGGCATAATGAAACTATATTAATAGAACGGAAATCTGAATGAGGTACTGTACCTGAGCACAAAAGGGCATACACCAGGTGAAGGGTCTACTGACAGTTGACAGACTACATATAGAAGCCTTCACAACCCTGCAGTGATCATACAACCTTCTGGAGCATGGTTTGTGGAGGTACCTCCAGCTTCCGAGTGCAATAGGCCCCAGGCTGCAGCCACAGTCTCCCAAGCCTCCACCCAATGTATAACCCGCACCACTAATCTAGGTAAAGGAAAAGCCAGTCACTGCTACAAACTCCTCCAGAGGCTCCACCTGACTAATCTGTCCTCTCCAGAACTACTTGGGAGGCAGAACTGCAGATGCAGGTAACAGACAAAGTCCGGTTAAACGCACCATATAAAGCTCACAAGGCATGCAGGGATGGATGCAGCAGACCTATACAGAATAAGATTATGCTGTGCTTGGGCCTTCTGTCAGACAGCAAGTGCCGGAAGTACTCGCAAGGTGGTGCACGTCTTACCCACATCCTGTGGGACTGCCCCGCTATCCAAAGCTTTTGACAAGATGTCAGGTCTGCACCACAGCGGTGGGACCCCACATTCCTATAGATGCTCCACTGTTATTATTGGGGGTGCCCACATGCCAAATGCCCAAGCATTCCAGCGCCCTACAATGGATTGTGACAGTCTGTGTGGCAGAAAAAAAAGACTCCTTCTGAAATGGAGAACCACTGACATCCTAACCAAGGTAGAGTGGCTCAATGCTTTGGTCAGCTGGAAGCCCTGAAACATCTCTGTCATGCCAATGTAGGCAAATTACAGGCTTATCAATCAGTCTGGGGGCCTTGCCTAGATTCCCCCATCTGCTCCAGTGTACAGAGGGGGTCCCGTCTAGCTCCCCCCCCAGGGGTCACAAGAAAATAGGTTTTATACACCCTCCTGCCAGTACTTTTGTCCCCACTCCCCCATCAGGGTATTTTGAAAATGGTCACAACTACACAGGGGCACCCTTAAGAAGACCCCCTCCCTCCATGTACTGTCCCACATAACCTGATTTAAACATGCAACAGTTCTTAATTTGGTTAAAAAAAGTTTATTTCTGATAATCTTCTGTTGTTTCTCTGATGTACCATCAACACAATGCCTCATATAGGTGCTGCTAGGAAACCTTGTAATGGTTATGCTCTGTTTCAAACTTGAAATTGTTCTCCAGTACCACTGTCAGTAGATAGTGAGATTTTGACTGTTTTCTTTCTATTTGATGTTGTGATGTTGTTTTTGTTTCAATAAAAATATTAGCTGGAAAAAAGTAAGGCAACTGTAAGAACAGATATTTAAGCTGTTGTACAATTTATTTTTGTGTCTAGGGTCTCTAGGTCCATAGAACTCAAAAGTTTCAGCAGTAGTTCAGTGTGTCCACAGACTGTTACCTTTACCACTTACTTTCTTCTGACTATGAAAGTGTATTATTATCCACGTGCTAATATCTGTTGTTCTCATTTTATTTATTAGGTATGATTGCTTCACAGGAGTGCCAGTGTGCCAGCCAAACATCTCTTTGGAGAAAGCTAGTGTCCTTTTTAACATTGCAGCTCTATACACACAGATCGGCACCCGATGTGATCGGCAAACCATAACGGGACTGGAGAACTGCATAGATTCTTTCCAGAAAGCTGCAGGTATGGAGAGGAACAATTTGGTGTACCACTGAAATTAACTGTGGATGCTGTTACTGAAACTCACTAAAACTTTTGTCCCACATTTACCATGGAAGAAAGACGCATGGTCAGTTAATTGTACTTTTTTTTTTTTGCTTCTTTATTTGCGTACCTCCTCGGCCGAGGTGTTTCTATGGTTCCTCATTTTTCTAGTCCACTGGTTGCTCCTGCATTGGGTGCCATGCCCGAGCTGCTACCTCCTTCCTTCTCCCTCTCTCGGGCCACATCGCGGACCCACCTCATGGAAGACCAAGGAGTCCGGGCCAGAGGGAGCTCCTGGAGCATCTGGTGCAGTGCCGCATATAGGCCCTCATGAGCGCTGGAAGATTCAGCCATGTTTTTGTCCCCTGAGTTCCCGCCGACAGCACAGGCATGCAGTGATGCCAAGGACGCTGTGGCACACGCTCCTGCATGCTGCATGTCAGACGTCTGCCCGCGCCGACCCCACCATTGTGCCACTAGTTGTACTACCCCTAGCCAGCACCATTGTGGGAGTCCCTCCCCACCCTCCCTGGAGGAGGAGAGCAGTCTCTGGGATGCTCAGTCCTCCTCCCCAGGCTGACCCCCAACGATCCGAGTCCGCACTTGAACGTGGGCTGCCGGCGTAGTTCGAGGTGTGGCGTCCAGTGCCTCAAGCCTCAGCGCCACCAGGCTGACTAGTTTAATTGTTTTAGTATATTTTGTTATGCATACTACTTAAGAAGCATAACTTAGGTTTCACAGCCATCACACATTCTGACTTATTTTATTTTTATTATTCTACTTTATGTTGTTGCTGGCTGCCCTGTTAAGAACCCTCTCTGCCACTACTAGTGAGCTTTGATAACCCTGTTTCCGTGGATCCCCACAACTTTCCTTTAATGATGAGGTTTTGGGATGGCATCCCCCCATAGGAAACACATCCACTTCTGCTGGTGGGGGCACAAGACCTAAGAGTGCTGGGGCTGTCAGTCTGCACCCCAGAGAAGTTTTGTCTGTTGTTAAGACTAACCCTGGGGATGCCTGTGGCCAAGCCTGTAGGGTGCTCATGTGCAGTGCATGCTGCCTGGAGCCCCTTGATGTTCTGCCACTCCCACATGCTTCTCCAGCTGCACCTCCATTTGTGATCATCCAGATGGTGGTATAGCAGTGGAGCCTGCAGCCCTCCCTCCCCAAATCCTCAATCATCTCCTCTTCCCCAGCCAGCACTCTGATGCCCGAGGCTCATTTCTGAACCCAGTGTGCAGGCATTGTGAGTTGATGGTCTGGCACTTCTAGCATAGTAACGTAGTAATTTAAGGGCAGAAGGGAATCTGTGTCCATCCAGTCCGCCCCCTCTCCCACCTCATAAGCAGGGATTCACAGTTATACTGTTCAAACAAGTACAAATTTACTGGGATTCCCCACCCACCCTTTTACCCAGTGTACACTAATTTCCTTGGTGAGAAAAACGTCTTGACATTGGGTCATGTGGAAGCCAAGAGAATGCCAGCTTGAGTCTCTGAGCTAAAGTGAATTCTACTGAATCTGCATTCTTTCCCACTCCACCGGGGTTTTGTCAAGGAACAAACAACCTCACGAGATGCAGGAGAGATAGAAGATATGGGCTCCATACATGGTACAACCACAAAAAAGCTGAAGTCATCGATTTCTCCAGGTGCGGAGGCCACAACACAATCCAAGATGGGGCCAACCACAAGTATCCCTGTCAGGTCACTGCTGTACATAGAACTTGTGGAGATTCAGTGGTTTATGGGTCCCATATCCAGAGCCTTGAATTGTATGAGTTACTCCCTCAATGAGGTGAGAAACTCAGGACTGGGGTTGGTCAGGAATATCAAGGCTGAAGGGAGAGTGATGTTCATCAAGGAGTGCCTGGGGAGGGGTGACTTATGACAGCAGAGCAGCAGATTATGCTGTTCTGGGGCAAGTTGGATGACCAGGAAATTGCGTGGGGAAAGGAACAATATACACATCTTTGGACTGCCGGGGGAGTAAGCTGGAGTCTTGGTGGACTTCCTGCAGCACATGCAGTTCCAACTCCTCAGTTATTTCTAAGGTACTCTGGTGAAGTAGATAGGGCAGACAGGAGTCAAACAACACAGGTTCAGTAGTGGACCTTGGTTGTTTGGTGGCTGGCAAGGGGGGGATGGAGGGAGGATTGAGTGATCCAAGGACTGCTCTTCTCCTTTGGGCAGGAAAGGAAGTTTCTCCTGTAGAATTCCTAACATCTGGCAGGGGCAAGGGGTTAACATAGTTAGGGCTTCAGCTGGGGTGGGACACCGACAGACACTGGCATGGCCGTGCATGCATTTTTATTGCATGTCAAGTGTCTTCCATTTGTATATAGTTACACAAAGACTCTGAGAATAACACTTTGTAAATATATGCATTTGTGTTCATGTATGACGGGCCTAAAGTGGAAATATATAATTTATTTCAATGTAAGGTGGGTCATCAGCAATTTATTTCCACTTGGTCACAGTGGAGCGCGTAACCAATGGGAGAACTGTCTGGACAATGCGTTATGACGTGACAATGGCATCTGTTGCATTTAAAAATAGAGTAGTGAAATCAAACGGACACAGCTAAATCTTCATTAAATGAACTAGTTTTGTCAGAGAGACACTGTCAGTATATAAATTATATACGGTGTGCAGTGGTCTGGCTAGAAATATCACATTTATTTGTATCTGCGGAGTTTAACCTGTGTAGACCTCACTCGTGACTCACTTCTGAAACCTATCCACCCCCATTGATCAGCCAATTATTAATTTTAGTGGAAATTCCACTGTGATCCAAATGTGCAGGAAGGATCTGTCAAGCAAGGGAGTCCAAGTACACCGGACAAAGAAAGAGACCTATCTTTTTTATCTAAAATTGGAAAGCTAGAGAATGAAATATTTCTCCAAAAATGAATTCAAAATTACATGCAGAGATATGGGGCCGGATTGTCAAGGGGTGGCCCGGGGCTTGCGTCTAGTCCTGTATCACGCTACGTTATCACTGCAGTTGCACTCAATATTACAGTCTCGGGCGCAGTTGAGACAGTTTACTTGCTCTACGGCAGCTTGCACCAAACCTCGGGCACAAGCTTCAGTAAAACAGTCCACCTTCTTGATGCAGGCTAGACCACAGAAAGATGGTCTGGCAAGCGTCAGTTGCCACGGGATAGAAAATCCCTGTAGATCGCTGCAGGCCAAGTGTGCCATGTCTTTGGTGCACCTGGGGCTTGTGGCAGCCATGGACCTTTGAAAATCCGGCTCATTAGCTAAAAATTGTTACAAATCCATATTGTCATTCAAACCCTCTGGTGTCATTCCTTTCAGTTTATAAAGACATCTGCTTTCATTTTTTAACAATTGGTTTACACTCTCTCGACCTTTCCTACTTGCCTGAACTTGTAATATACACTCACATTTGAGACTGGATGGATAAAAGTCATGTGCCTCCAGAAATGTACACCAACTGGTGTGTCCAGATTCCTATTAATAATACTACGCACATATTCCTGTGTACACTGTTTCAGGAAACAGAGCATCCTGCCAGTTCAAGTTTTTCCACAAAGACACCACAAAGCATAAACCACCATATGGTATTATAGTTAATGAAGTGTCAAATTTCAAGTTTTTTGGGTGGTCGGAGGATTTTTAAATATCCTCCACTTTACTCTGAATTTCCATACATTGCAATTCATACAGATAGAAAATTCATTAGGAGTAGTGGCAGCTGATTTCCACATCTTTTCACATTGTCCACAAACTGTTGCACCCTATACCTGATACTGGTCCCTCAACTAAAGGTTATACGTGGAGTATCACTGAGGACCTTAGGCAGGTGTTCATCACTGAATAAAACATGTCATTCCTTCCTTACTGTTGCTGTAATTTGTCCTGAAATGTGATTATGTTGTGTTTCAAATGTAACAGTTTATTTGCCAAAATTTAGGGCCTTGTTGTTTTTGTTTAGGCGCAGGTAAGCAGTCTCTTTCCATTGATTTCACCTTCGAATAGGCCTGGTCAAGACTGTCTACCATGGCCTCTGTCTAAAAACCAATTAAACGTATCTCCTGCCTGCATTGCAAACTCTGCATCAATGATGCTAAGATGAGCAACAATGTCTGATCAGTAAAACTTGTCCATAGTGGATAGAGTTTAGCAGTTGCTTGGGAGGGGCACTGTCTGCCCACAGTACATTATTACTGGCAGTGTCCATGCAATGTCCTTTGCTTGAATTGTCATATAGTTGTTATCATACAGTGTCACACATCTATAAAGATTAAAGATTATTTCTTCCTAGCACACAGCATAAGTGAATGTTAAATATAATTAATTTTCCCCAAGCCACCACTGGATGCCAGGGACTACTTAGAAAGGAGTGGGATGAGGGATGGGGCGCAATGGTGCACAGCGCATGACACAAAAAAAAAAACTTCAGTTTTATGCAAGTGGCACATCCTGACAATAAACACATTTATTTGTTGTGGCCTGAGTGGTACTATTTTCTGAAAAGAAATGTGCTAAAATCCCATACGTAATTCTGATTGTCACAAACCAACTCCTGGGGTCAGGCCCTCTGCTCTCACAGTGCCCAACACTGAAGTGCAATTCGTGAACGGGACAAACAGGGACACCCTCCTGTTTGTTTTGTGTCTGAGCAACTACCAGTCTCGAGTCCTAGAGTCAATTATGAACCCTTTTTAGCTAGCACACGCAAGTAATAGGTCCAAATATCACACTCTCTTTGGGGAAAGCAGCACAATACTTGACCCAGCGGGTATACAACCAACCTGGTTCACAACCCCCTGCCGACTCAATTGAGACGCTGGTATTTTTCTTACCTTGCTGGATCTTTACACAGATCCTTTTTAGCGTGGCTGCATATGGTGACACACTAAGCAATTTAACAGTTATGTCAGAATTAACAATACTGTTCCACCATTCACACTCAAAATGAGAAAATGTCTCAGCCAGGTTTAAGGAAAACCAAATTTACTAAAACTAAAAACAGTAAATAAATACAGTACATATAACAGAACATATATACATAATGATTACAGTCAGAAATGAAATGGACAATTACAAAACAAAGTGCTTTGTAACGGAATTAACTAGTTCTAACTCAGTTTCAGTTGGCAACGGTTTACATTTGAATTACCAGTCTTGGCAGAAGTGGTCTCTCTTGAGTCCAGTGTCCCTTAGAAGTCCAGAACAAAAAGTGTCTTTTCTCTCAGCTAGGCTTCACCAATATCAGAGATAAAGTCCCACCCTCCTTGTGATGTCACAGCACATGAGGTCACTCTTAATTCTGTAACTGATTTGTAACATGACTAGTGTATAACCAAATGTTTCAGCTTACTGCCTGTTTGAAATCTGCAAAGACAGCAATATTTTAATTATAACAAGACAGACTGTCTTCATCAGAGAATGGTTTATGGCAGGTCACAATACCCCTTTGATCTGAAACATCCTGGAAACACTTCTCATAGCTGGGTGAATTTTCACAGTTATCTATCAGAAATGGCTTCCATCTTGAAATGCTGTAAAAGGCAATATTTTATGACAAGCGGCCTGTGTTCAAAGCAGTGGTTGATTTGTGACCTTGGTTTTATTATAGTCCCAGGAAGTCAGCTTTTACAAGCTAGCTGTGACAGCAAGCAAGACCAGAACATTTTATTTTCTTTTAAAAATCCAGTGTCCCATGATGTCTTGTTTCACAAGCAGAATTCAAAAACATATATTTATATCAAAATTATATACACATAGTGGGCAGATGGCAATTCCCATCACACTGATTATCTTCTTTTTTATAAATATTTGGGGAGCTACATTAATCAGAATTGTTTTAATTGTGTCGAGCATTTCCTCAGGGATTGACAGTAACCATTTTTTGCACTAACTAGCAGGACAAGTTGTTGCAAAATGACACAATTTTTTTCAGCTCTCTTTATCCTCCTGCTCTCTGGCCCCTTAGACCTCTCTCTGGTGAGGTCTCTCGGAGCTGCCTTGTCCCACCCTGCCTGAGGTCCTCCTGGGAATGGTCTCTGCTTCTCAGGAACTCCCCTCCAACTCTTCTGACTACATTGCTTCCGGCTCAGAGCCCCCGAGGTGGGACCGCCATACTCCATCGGTGCTCTGTCTATAATCTGGAAGGGCAGCCGGGGAGTGGAGGAGAAAGAGAGAGAGAGACCAGCCAGGACGGACCCGATAGTGGGCATGGGGGCAGTCCACTAGCCCCACCTTCGCCTGTCCAGGTGCCAGGGTTGTTTTCGTGTTGTGGTTGCAGAGTGTGCAGTACGCCTGCACGCAGTGGCGCCTCCTCAGCCTGTGCATAAGGCATCCGCCAACACCCCCTCTTTGAAGCGCGCACCACAGCTGCGCCTGCCCCCAGTCTTCACTGGGGCCACTGACACTGTGGTGAGCACACCCACCCACCCCCAGGAGAGAAGAGCAGTCCTCCGGATGCTCAATCCTCTCCTGCCCCTGCTGACGCCCGATGACCTGAGCTCGTTCCCAAACCCGGGTCTCCGGCATGGTACAGGGTGTAGCGCCCAGCACCTCAACCCTCAGTGGCACCGGGCCGGCACTAAATTGCACTTGCATGCAGGTAGTTGCACGAGTCCATGATTAAAATGGTAAAAAATCCAAGTCTAGAAATAGTTCATGATTACTGCATATTTATCCCACTACTACATTGTTCCCCACCCCAAACAACCGTGAAAAGGTATGCTGTGCAGGGAAACATGGCCCACATTGTAACAGCTGCCTTTCCGTCTCTCCACCCCCCCCCCAATACACACACGCCATGAACTAGACAATCCTATGACAGTAGCTAATCAGCCAAGCAACCCTGGTCCTGCACACTGCTTGATTAGCATCATCATGCCCTTTACCACACTCCTGATCCCACCCACAGGGCATTGAGCAGACCTGGGCAGAGAAAGATATGCTCTGCATCATGTTGCAAACAGAGAGCTACATGTCTGGACGTGATCTCCTATCACCAAGTGAGCAGCCAGCAGTTAGTCTCAGGGTCACAGCAACAACTTCATCAGCAGTCATACTTTGGCGGCACCAGTCAAGATGTACTGGGACACGGTTAGCTGTACTGTTTTGGGGTAATTTGCAGTATGCCCAGGACAAGCAAATCAATGCTAAAATCAACCTCTGATTTCTTAACTAAATGTTCCCTAGCAGTTTGACACATTTATGTTATTCTTGTAAATGACAATCATAAAATGTTAAACTTTAGGCAGAAACTAATAATTGCTTCTCCAATATGAAGAACTAATTTGAAGAATATTTACTTAGTAGAAGTCTGTGTATTTTTTCAGCATGCTTATAACATAATGATAGCACAGTTTACTGTAAAACAGTGGCCTTTATTTAAGAACATTACCTCCAGTGTTAACACCCCTTCACTTAGTTCGGCAGTATCACATTAAACAGCACGGGAGATTGTGGAATCAGGTTAGTAAGGGCAAAGTAAAGTGGTGTTGGGGAGGGGTACTGTTTTTGAATACATGCCGATATTTTAAAAATGTGTCTCTTACTAATGTCTTGTGACTCCTAATAGTGAGGACTTGAAACATAAAATATTTGCATATTATTTATTTATTTGAAATAACTCTGTAATTCCAGGTGTGCTGAACCATCTGAAGGAAACATTTACTCACACCCCAAGTTATGACATGAGTCCAGCCATGCTGAGTGTACTGGTCAAAATGATGCTGGCTCAAGCTCAGGAATGCATCTATGAGAAGATCTGTCTACCTGGGATATGTAACGAGTACTTCTCACTACTGAAAATGGCACAGGAGTCTGCAAAGGTACGCAATAGCTTGTTTTAAAAGACTTGCTACTAAGCACTTTCTTTACCCACCTTCTAAATGCACTTACTAGCTGTAGACTTCTTACCACGTATTCTCAAATGACCTGATCTGTGCAATAACCTGTGTGTACTACTGATTATCACTGTACTACTGAAAATCAGTCTGTCCTTCTTATTTTTAACCGTTTCTTTACTACTGTACCACTTGCTTATTGTAACCCACTGAAAATATGTATTTTACACAAAGTGTGTGTATTTTACGCTAATTTGTATGTACTCCCACCCACGCCCCCAACCCCGGGTCACACCTGGAATCGAGCATCGGCTCAGTGTGTCATTCCCGGTTACCAGTCATTTAAATTTAAAAAAAACTTGCATGAAAAAATAAAACTCAAAATAAGTTATAAAATATAGAAAATAATGGCTGTCCTGTACTGGCATTCATGAGCTCCGAGTTTAGGAGTGCCTTCAGGTCCTTGCATAGTCCGACTCAGTGTTGTAATTACTAATTTGTGATTTATTAATCTAGTGCAGTAATACTGCAGAGCTAGTAGAAATACAAAGTAAAATAGATTCAATGTTTGGTGAATAAGTGTATTGTGCTTGTGTATACTTAACTTTGGCCTTTCTCTGTTCCCACCCTCAGTAAAGGAGCTGGGCAGCGTTAGGGAAATAGAAGGCCCAGCACTAAGGGTGAGAAGAGTGCCAGAAAAGGAGGCAGTGGGGAGAATGGTGGGTACTTGAAACACCAAGTGGGGGCTGCTGGGAGAGACTGACTTATATTTGATTTGTGGAAGGAGTTATTCTTCCGCACTGAACCTCTGGCAAAGCCCTCCCATTCAGTGTTTGGTGAACAGTGTATAGTGCTTGTGTATATTTAACGTTTGCCTTTCTCTACTCCCACCCTCAGTAGAGGAGCCAGGCAGCGTTCAGGAAATAGAAGGCCCACAAAGAGATAACCTCCTCCAACTCATGGAGAGTGTGGACAGTAGCACACAGGACGGGGGAGCAAAAACCTGTAGAGGAAACCTGTGAGGACCCATGGCTACTAAACTGCCCAGCCTCTGGGCATACTAAGAGGAGATAATTCTAAATTCTTGTCTGTTTTCTTCTTCTGGATTGGAGATAAATGTTCCATGATGGTTGGTCCATTTTCTGATTCTCGATGATAGGAGCAGGATATTGTTTTTAGATGCTGATGATGCTGCTTCGATCCAAAGGAAAGCCCTGAGAAAGCATGAGAACTCAGTCTGAGCTGTACTAGGAGAATTCTCAGACGCTCCATGAACCATGTGGTAGTCATGCTGCATGATTGTCAGAAGAGGTTTAGAAGATTTGGAGCAAACATGGTGAGCATGAGTTGCTCGAAAGAGCTGCTGGACACCAGTACTTAAGAATCAGGAGTATGAATCTGGACTCCTTTGAGAAGTCTGAGTGTTTGAAAGTTGGAAGTAACAAGATATAATGATCTGCTTGTTTTTTTAAAGTGGCGACTGTGAGGATTTTAGCAGACAAGGCTGATGAAGGTCAACTCCCTGAGACATAGGAAGGCAGATGAAATGGCTGATGAGACCAAATATTCGAGTAGGAATAACTGGAAGTACCCAGAAGTCCAGTCAGGTTTGGAATCTTAAGTCCATCTATAGGTAATCTTTTAGGAGCTTTTGTGGATGAAGTTCAGTGGATTTCAAGCAGGAAGAGTTTACGTGAGGCATAAACTAAACTGAGACAGGAATACATTTGATTAGGACAAGAAGACTTGGAGTCTGGATAATGATTACTTTATGGTCTCATGTGGTAATTTGAGGTTTGATGGCAGTAGGTTATGGATGCAAGGACATGAATGAAGGAGGAGGAACTTCTCTGGATTGACTGGATGGCACAGAATGAGGAAGACTTCTTCAGAGGGTTGATATGAATTGCTTAGGAGCAGGTGCGGAGGTGGACCACATAAAAGCTTTGGTTTGCTTTGAGGTTTGATGGCAGTGGTTATGAATGGAGTATGAGATCAGTAGGAGGAACTCCTGTGGATTGATAGAATGGCACAAAATGAGGAAGACTTCTTCAGAGTGGTGGTGTGAGTAGCTTAGGAACAGATGCCAAGGTGGACCACATGAAGCTTCAACTTGCCAACAGTCATATGCCACATCATGATGAGACCAGTGACTCAAGGAGGAGTCATGATCAGTCTGTTACGGGACAGATGTGATGAAAGTCCTGATATTGATGTCAAGATAAAGAATTAGCTGCTTCATCCACATAGGCAGGAACAGAAAAGCATTTCAGAGTAAATTATGTTATAGAGATGACAAGTCAGCTTCTGCATAGACATTGTGATGGAATGAGATGAAGACCTGCCTTTATGGATAGTGTCCACTGTTGGTTGATTGTTTGAAAAGATTGAAATGGTTGTAGACTGGAGATGTTCCCATACGATGCCATGGCTTCCATAGGGACAATTTCAAGGAGAAGAGACGATGCTGAAAGTATTGAAGGGTGGTTATATCAGGAGGCTAGGAAGCAGTGATTCATGGTGCTCAAGATAGCAGTATATCCATAAGTTGGAGGTGTGTTAATGTATTTCGGGGTATAAGATCAGAGATGGGTCTTGTTAGATATATAACATCTGTTTCAGTAAGCAGAATAATGAGATGAAGGGATTGTTCTTATCTAGGATGAGACACTTGTGAACGATGACGTGAGCATGGGTGGTACCCTAGATTGCAAATATGAAAAAAAAACAGAAGCCGAGTCCAGGCAGCCTTCATCATTAAAGATATTGCAAATCAGTTGCTTTCTGCAATTTAATGAGTCTGCTTCCAGTCTTCAAGATAGGGTGGAAGGAGGCATTAGGAAAAGCAGTCGTGGATTATTCCTGCAGGAGTTGCTCAAGCTGATCTATCACTCTTAACTAAAATGATAGATGGAGAGACCTGTAACAAGGGAAAGCGAAATAGGTAATAAAGCCTCATAACAGGCCAGAGCATGCTTGCTGCTTGGCACAGTGATGACAAAACTGCTCACTATCGAGGATGGCCCAGTTCAGATTGTATGAAAAAGTGCTTATGCAACTGCAGCTCTGGAGAGAGACTGATGATGATCACGGAATTGCATCCCTCCCTATCAAAGCCTATATTGATAGGAATGCAAGTCTAGATCTTCACAATTAGCCTGTAATGCAAAGTACAAAAACATCAGTGTGGCAGAAAGGGAGAACAAGTCATGTGTAGATAGTGGGCCCGATTCGGAAAGTCCGTAATAGATCGATGCAAGCTGTGTCAAACTGCTGTTTGCATCAGTCCCCATGCATCAGGGACCTGCACCCAATTCACTATCGGGAGGGGTCCCGACGCTGAATCCCTACATCTTGTGGCATATGTTGCCATGCGCCAAAGTCAAGGCGCATGGGAGAGGTTTGTCGCAAGCTACGGGTTGGTCAGATGGCATTACACCCACTGCTGGAGACCTGCCTGGAGGCTGGCAGGGTCATGCAGGATAAGAGGGGGGATGAGGAGGGGGTAGCACACTGATGGGAGGGGCGGCCACTGCATGCTTGGCACCATGGGGGGGACCCTGGGGCTTGGTACACCACTGATTTCTCTGGGTGCTGTGGGGGCACGGGATACTGTGGACTGGCGGTGGCACAGATTCCCTTCCACCCATCGATGGCTTGGAGGGTTGCACATGGGCCATTAGACCAGCTCTGGGCTGGTCTAACTGTCACGGACTATGTGCCCTATGGGGGGGATTCCTGAATCCCTCTGTGGGGATACTGCAGTTTGCATCTGCCACAAGTCCCCTAGCACCGTGGCGCACCTCCTGATCCGGTGCATGGCTAGTGCAGGACCTGTTGGCCACAAGGGGTCCCGAGGTTGCCTCAGTTTATATTCCTGAATTGCAGTTGGTGCAATTTTTGAAGCAAGGTGCCCCCTGCATCAAACCCAATTGACACAGGCACCTTGCATCAAATTTTCAGGTTTGTTAATCAGGCGCCATGTCTTTACCAGTCGGGGCGTTGTTAACTTTGAAGGAAAGAAACAGCTCTGCAGGGTACTATCCTGTTTTTGACGGTGTTGTGGGACAAAAAAAGAAGGGATATCGGGTTACTTCCTTTCCAGCTATGATATCCCTGTGGAGATGACTCCGGAAAATTTGAATGGGACAGATGACCTGAGGAGGAGTGGCTGAGGAGGAAGTAGTACTTGAATTCTGTCTAGTTCACAAATCTGACATAGCTGGAGTGCTTATGGATGGCAAAGCGCTGGTAGGGCATAATGGCTGGTGGATGAGAAAAACAGGTACTGCAAAGCCAGACGCTGGAGTAAGTTGCAAGGAAAGGCATGCTTCGAGAGAAGCGATATGATTGTAGTTGTAATGGGAATGCCACTAGCTGAGCCAGGAATCTGTGAGGTGCAGATAAAGTAGCAGGGGCTGGCTGGAAATGAGCAGACAAGGTGCATGCAGGATCTCTGTCAGGCTGAGATTTTGCATGCTTCTAGATAAATCATACTGTTCTGCTTCCAAGCCGGAGCTGGAGGTGGCTTGCTAAGGTTTTCAATTCAGACAGAAGGCTTGGGACAGTCCCTGATGGAGAATGGAATTGACGGTCTTGTGTGTGTCTGAAGAAGTCTGAGGGGAACCCTGAGGACCGTCTTCGAATCTAAAGATGTCGAATCAATAGGAGTTGACAAGGCTACATGGAGTATGGATATGAAGGTCTTTTGCAAGACTGATGCATTGCTGAAGTCCAAGGGGAACCCTGACGATTTTCTTTGGATCTAAAGATGTGGTATCAGTAGTAGTAGTAGTAGATACTTCATGGAGTATGGTTGAGAAGGTCTTAGTAACTGATGCGTGTCTGAAGAAGTCTGGGGAATGCCCTGAAGGCCTTCTTTGGAATCTGGAAATGTAGAAGGAGTAGGAGTGGAGAGGCCTGAGTGCCAGTACGCCACTTCATATTGCACGTCAGAGTAACAAACCCTGAGCAGAGTAACTCGAACCTTGGAAGAATAAGGAACAATATACTCTCTTGCAAGTTCATGTGGAAGCATTATCACTGGCAGTGCCGAGAAAGAGAACAATCCCCAGGCAGCTAGGGCTGGTTAAGGGCCGGTTACTGGACACTGTCATGGACTGAACAGCTCCAGTGGGGCGGTGTTCACTTCAGGCTTTGTAGGTTTGCAGAATCACACCTTTGGCAGACAAAGTCAAGCCCTGAATCTCATATCAGTTAAAGAACTGTGGGAATGAGAATGAGATGTGAGTGTGAGGCACTGCTGATGAATTGAAGTTGCAGGCTCCCATCTCTGGTGGACGAAGTTGAACCCTACCCACAGTCGTAGACGTTCTGCAGGTACAATATAGTGAGACGGACTCTGGTAGGTTGCTGGCAAGGGCAGTTGAGGATAGGAGACAACAGAATGGCTGATTCAGGAGTTAACAGGAGGCAGGGGAGTATAAATATGGAGGTGGGAGATGCCAGACTAGGCAGAGACAGTAGGCAGAGCAGCAAAAGGAGTGAGGAGCCGAATGACAGAAAAGAATTAATGTTATAGGGAGTAGAAGCTAGGACTGAAATGTCATGGACTAACCCCCCACCACAGTGGAGCTGCTAGTGAGGGCTGATAGAGAGGAGGAGAGGCAGCAGGTAGCTGCTTTAGGCGGAAGAATGTGTGATGCTAGGGTAGAAGCAAGGCAGAAGTATGAAGCAGAATTCAGCATAAAGCTGAAAGAAAGAATAGGAGATGAAAAGGCAGACTTGAAAAGTAACTACTTAGTGGGCGAGGGAAAGGCAAGTGTGCATATTTAGCTGCAAAAATATGTGTCGGAGTTCCAGAGCTGGATAGGAACTCCTTTATTTGTATTAGACACCTGCAGGGTGTCTGTTCTACTTTCTGTCGGGTCGCCGTACCCCATGTATAAACTGTATATCTGCTGAACAGGCTAATGCTGTGTGTGCCTTACATATCAACAGTTAAAACTGCTGAACAGCAAACACAATTCTACTCTGTAAAGTAAATCATTGCTGCATGGCTTGTATCTAATACTTATGCAAATGCAGCAGTAAAGGCAGTGACAGGTTAATGAACGAGTTCAGTTTTAAGCCAGGCGGTGACATCAGTGTGTGTCCCAACCCAGAACAATGGTGTGCTCTGAGCGGAGCTAGATGACTCCTAGGACGGAGCGAAAAAGTAGAAAGGATATTAGATCAAAACAGAGAGTTAACCCAAAAAGAACAGGAGGAGCAGCAGCGACAGGAGAGAGAGAGAGAGAGAGAGAGCACAGATGCAGGGAGAGAAAACAGAGGTGAGTCCGGAGGAGGAAGGAGGTACGCAGGGGGAGCAGCAGGAGGACCGCCGACCAAAGCCACAATGGCGGGCTGACTGCAGGGAAGAACAGCGGAATACAGAGGGAAACACTGCATATGCAAGATGGAGCAAAGCCGTCAGGATGGTCTGAACGACTGGCCAGGGAAGCAGGAGGCAAAAAGGAAAAGCAAGAGACAAGAGGAGAGGGGGAGGTAGACGAGAGAGGAAACCCAGAGAGAAGGGAAGGAGGGTGCAGGGCAGCAGAAACACCAAGGGAGGGATGCAGCAGCAGCGGAGCAGCAGAGACGAGAAGAAGGAGGGAAGGGGACGAGACAAGGAGAGAGAGAGAGAGAGGAGGGAGGGAGGGGAGGAGGAGAGGAGAGAGAGAGAGGAGGGGAGGGAGGGAGGGAGGGGAGGAGGAGGGAGGAGAGAGAGAGAGAGAGAGAGAGAGAGAGAGAGAGAGTAAGGCGGAGGAAAGGAGCACAACCATGGACCACGCAGCAGCTCAGGTGCTTGAAACACACCGAGTGCTGGCTGCTGGGAGAGGCCGGCTTATATTTAATTCGTGGGAGGAGTTATTCATCCACACTGAACCTCGGGCAAAGCCCTTCCATTGAAAAAGCAATGGCCAGCCCCCTTGGTTTGGTTTCAGGGCAATGTGCTGCCAAATAGGAGACAGACTGTAAGTTCAGGAATGAATTTGGGTCGTTTGTTCACTGGACAGGTGGAGAACGCTTGCTTGCTCGCTGAAAAGAAAGTAGAAGAGTGAGCGACACTGTATGACCCTCTATGCATACGTTTTTAATGGGGGGGCATTTGAAGAGGCCAGAAAGGAGTGCACCACTGCTCTTCTTGCACTGAAAGCCAGCATCATGACATACTCTTGAGCACTGGGGAAGCAAACAAAACACAGTGAAACAGAGCATCTAGCCATATAAAACTACATGAATGAGAAAGTCATAGGGGTTGACTCAGTGACAAAGCATGCAGGACACCCTAGGTTTTATTAAATTTCATTCCAGTTTTATTAAAAAATAATGGCCATTGAGACATAACTCATTTACAATAGTGCCCTTCAGCAAATGTTACATATACAGCAATAAAAGGGAATACACATATGCAGTTAAAAGATTACCAAGCCCTTCTCTAGCTAGACCTGCAGGTGCTTAGTAGTTGTGACGCACTTGAGCTCTGGTAAGAAGGTAGAGAGATCAGCATTGTGCCAGCACCTGCCTGAGGCATTTAATATATTCTTCAGACAATAAAACTCAGATCTCCTGGATTAGGGGTTGTGTGAGGGTCACCCCTGACTATGACGACTCCCATGTGATCCTGTAGTCATGGTTTCACAGGAGGAAGGGTGGCAGCTCCTGCACAGATACCCCTGTTGATAGTCATGGCTAGTGTGGAAAGGCTTGTGACCACCCACTATGACCACAGTGAACACCAAAAAGTACAAGTTGAAAGAAAAGTAGTGGACTGTGAAGTTTATCCTCATGCAAAAAACCAAAAACCTGAAGAAGAATTAGTCCTTCACAGTTAGTTATCCTAGTTTAGCAATGTATAACCCTTAGTTATCTGAACTAGTCAGTCCTTTAATGTTACTGTAACCCTAGTCAAGCAGTGTATATGCACTTACTGCATTATTTTAACCCTTAGACTGCCAGCAGAATTTCAAGGTATGGAAAATCTGGACAGATATATCAGTTTGTGGCACAGCAAGGATTAAAGAGACAGCTCTTCACAGTTACAGCTACCCAAGTTTAGCAGTATAGGACCCCCTTGCTATCTGAACGAGTCAGTTCTTCACAATCACACTACTTTATTCTGGATTTGGTAGCGTTTTCTTAGTCACACTGAGGCCCTGTCTACACTACACCAGTAAAACAGTTTGGTAACGTTATAGAGGGCTTAAACCGTTACCGTAATGGTTTGCGTTTACACTAGTAACGTTACAGAAGGTGTTTTCGGAACCGTTATAGAAACCTGTTGTGAGGTGGTTTCAACAACGGTTCCTGTAACGGTTGCAGTTCTGTAACATTACCAGTGTGTGTCTAAACGCTCCACCGCGTTGCCTCCAGTCCCCACCATACCTGCCTGCATTGCAGCACTGGTGTAATGCATGCAGTGGGGGAGGCGATACCAGGGCGCACCAACGACAATGTGAGACACAAGTGTAGACTGCAATACTGGGCAGTCTCCATAGCAGGGTAACCCAACCTACAATGGTATGCCCACCCCTGCAGTTACCCATGTGTCCCCACTTGACCTACCCCCCCTGTCCACACATGCCTCCCTGAGAGCCCCCTCCTGAAGTATCCATATACTGTCCATGATGATGATGCCTCTCACTGTGATGGGCGCTGGGAGTACCCCGCCTGCCCATCAGAGCTGTGGCATCAATACTACCTGTGGAACGGTGCCAGTAGTGCACACATACAGTGGTTGAGCTCCTGAGTGCATCGTGTAACACCGCTGCAGTGGCCAATAGATGTGTGGCACTGTGTACAGGGGAGTAGTGGGGTACACCGATGGCAGTAGTGGAGGGGCTGCCATCAGCCATTCAGCAGCAGTACCTGACCGGCTGTCATGCCCTGGTGCCCTACCCCTGTTGGACATGTTGCCATGTCACACACTCTCCCTCCCTCTCACAGCAGTACCTCCCTGAATCCACCATGCAGCCCCCCGCACCTTCTTCTTGTCACCTCCTCACCATAGGTGTGTAAAAGATCATTGCCATACTGTATGTTGCACATTATGGCTTGTACAGATGCATATTACCCCATATGTATTGTGGGTGGGTGCCTCTCATCAAAGCTGTCCACACCAGGTGCACCATGGGATATGCTCTGCTTCAACAGGGTTGGGACCACACATACTATCACACTCAATGTGGACAGGCTGTACCATTTTCAATCCTTTATCAAACTGTTCACTGGCAGTGTGGACACACTGTACCGTGTACGGTCTGTAACGGTTTGGAACCGTTACAGATTTCAAGTGGTGTAGTGTGGACGGGGCCTGAGTGTTTGCAGGCAACAGAGGAATCAATCAATCAATCGATCAATCAGGTCTTTATTTAACCAGGCGTTCATCATTGAGCAGAAGCTCATTTGCAAGATGGACCTGGGAATAAGGAAGGAATAAGAAAACTGAGCATGTATAAGAGGATTAAGGGTACCTCTCAACTGACGCTTATTATGAGGGGCGTCCCTCATTCAACCCCTCAGAAGTGCTCCCCACATTGAAATGAGGCTGCCCACAGGGAGCTGATGCTGTAAACCTAGACTTTTAAGCAGGTGTAACCCCTAGGTGGCGCCATCCCAAGGGCTACTACCCCTGCCTGCTTGGCTAGTAGCAGGTTAAGGGGCCTGAGTTCTGAAACGGGTGCCTCCATCCGGAGGTCAGGGTTGGTAGTGGTCAAGCTAACCTGGGCACAGCCCTCTGGGACACTGTAACCCCTCTCTTTCCCCTCTAGTGGCCTGAACACTGTACAATAATCACTTTCACAATACCCCTGGTACACCACACAAGTACCCACACTGTTTGCACTTACCACCAGGGCTGGTTCCTCTGGCTCGACCCTGGGGACCCCCTGTAAAACAAAGTTATGTACAGCAAATAGCAACAGTACAGTACTTTGAGCACAAACTGGAACCAGAGTCAGATTACATGCAGAAAAAGTTACATCTGATTTATTCAGGGGGCTTGAACAGGGAAGGGGCAAAATCAGGTTAATTATCTTAAAGGTTATATCAGTCAAGCAGTTATGCATGCGCTTTGAGTCCCCTCACACACTCACACCTCTGGGTACCCAGGTAGAGAAGAGATGGGATAGCCAGGACTGTTGCCCGGGGTTGCAGCTGGTTGGGGCCCTGTGATGGAAAACACAACATGCACAGTACACAATATTTGTAATCCGGAGCCAGAGGGCTCAGTTCGAAAAGGAAACGAAACAACAAGACAATCAGATGACACACCCAGATTAAGCTGTTGTTGCAGTGAGCTACCCTGGTATTTACTCACGATACCCAAGACTGGACACAGGCTGGACGAAAATCGAGACTGCAGGTGGTTAATCTGGAATGCCAGGAGAAGCAGGGCCCACACAAGTCGCAGAGGCGTTGTTCCTGTTCAAGCATGGAGCAGGGGCTGATCCCCAGGCAGGTCTCTCGTCGATGGCTTCTCTGTGCAGTGGGTAGTCTGGCTGGGCCAGTCTGGCAAGGCCCAGACCGCATGGAGACAAATTCGGATGTAGTCCGTTTTGGGCTGGATACAGCTTCCAGCAAGCAGAACATAGTTCACACAGTGGGGAACTAACTCACAACCCACTAGCAGCTCATAGCACATTTACATGTACGGGAATTCTACTGTACCAGGCAAAGTGCTCTCCGGTTACAATTGCAAAGTCTCTGCACACTTAGCTTAGGGGTAGCTGGAACTCCTGACAAGCCAATCGCATTCAGCAAAATCTTCGGTCTTCATCAGGATGAGCCTGGCCCACTTTAGTAGCTTACTTTAGTCACACAAACTTGGATTTAGTCCAAAATAATTCTCTTCTCTCCCTCTCAGGAGCAGCTGGCAGACATGCAAGCCAAAAACTCAGCCCTTTCACAGTTTTCCCCTGCGAATCCACTCAGGATTGCTGCCCAAAATACACTTGAGCTCTTCTCATTTCACTTCTCAGCTCAGAACTAACTGAAAACTGCAAGCAGCCCGGGACTTCCCCAAGATCCAAAAGATCTGGTTGGCTGATTTGGCTGTCAGTCAAAGCAAGAGCTCCCCCTTCAGTTGCAAAAAAGGTGCAGAAAAAGCTCCAAACTACAGTTCCTACAGATTTTGACTCCAGTCAGCTCATGTAGTCTGGCTACATTTTACGTCCCACCAGAACTGATTGGTCCAATTTGCAGTCCAGTACCAAGATAGTGGAGACAAACAAAACAGTCCTCGCTATAAAAAAGGCAGGTTAGACAAACTACATTATCATTATCACTCTAAATGATTTTCAGCAAATAATTACATCTTTCAACAGAGCTACCTCTCAGATTACTTATGCTGCAATCAGGCAGCTCTTAAAGAGACAGTACACTGAGGCTATACAGGCCCTGGTAATCACATTTAAACTGCTAAAACGCAGGACACCAGCCTGGCAGTGAGCATTTAGGCAAGCTCAAGGAAGACTTTTTGGGAACCCCCATTTGTAGGGGGGGTTACACAGGCATTCTTAATATCAATGATGCTAAAGCAAAAGCTAATAAAAGCAATGGTTTCCACAGGGTTTTGTGCTCATATCTTCATGTTTGATGATGTGTAACTCATTTTGAGGTCCAGTGTCCCAGACTATGCCTCATTTTAAGTGTCTTGTGTCCTTCATGTTAGTAACAAAAAGGTTGGGAGGTGTAGGATTGACTCAAAGGAAATAAGAATCAACTTACAATATGTACTAAATGTAATACATTCTTAATAAGGACGTGGATATGATGCACAACTCCACACTTCTGGCAGTGTTCCTTTCCTCTTTAAATCCTGCTGGAATGTCTTCAAGCTGGCTCCTCCCACCCGTCCGTGTGGTAACTCCCCTAGTGCTGCCCCTTTACACCAGACCTTCCTTTCCACTGGAAGAAGATTCCTTCCTTACCGCTCTCGCGCTGAGTAGGCCCTTGGCTTTTAAAACTTTCAAATTGTGAATTACTTATCTTCAGGCGATCTCCTTCACCTCTCCCGTGATGGACAATGCAAAGTCGACTCCCAGTTTAAAAAAGTGTGCATGTGGGCAGAAGATGTCCCGGACAGACCCGCACAGCTTGCGTGTCTACTGCCTAGGCCACAAGCAGCATCCCCAGGCGTGCGGTCTGTGTCGCACCTTGCATCCTTCTACATTGGAAGGCCAGCATTCTTGACTTCTCCTGGGGCACCCTGACGAACAGGATCCTCCTCTTAAAGGATACCTAAACAACATTTTGACAACAAACTATTCAAAACTGACTCCATAGGTGACTAAAGGAAAGGCTGCTGTATTCATTAAGGCTAAAACTATATATATATAATTTACCTAAATGTGGTTCCAGAACATCTGAATATTGTAAAATCAGCCTTCTAATTTCAAAAAAACTCTTACTTGCTTCCTAAAATGGCCACCAAATGTATTATGTGATGATGTCATTTGAGCCAAAGTCAGAAAGATATATGGCTCTCTATAGTGCTAACTAGTTATTTGTTCCCTTTGTATAGAATTGTTTCACCCAAAAGGTCAAAACCATGTGCATTATTTTGTATAATACACATGTTAGGCTATGGTTCTGTTCATTTTGTTTATTTTAACATGCTGAAATTGTGCTTTAATCCAACCGACTTTCTCTGTGGCAAACCACAGTGCAGTACAAATCTTGAAAAACCTGGTGGTCTAGTGGTTATGGTGGATCCAAGATGCTACAGTGGGGGTGCTGGGGTAGTGTGCATGCTTAATATGTACTTTTTAACATTTTTATTAAACCTTTGTATTTTCTGCTGTTATTCTTTTCTAGTACGTTTTTGACAGAACCTACAAATGTAATCCATAGTTTGAATGTAAACATTTGTACAATCAATAAATCAGACTTTTTCAACAAAGTGAAATGCAGCAGCAGCACGCAAGTACATTACTGTGTGTGGGGGGGAGGGTGCAGCCACACCCTTCACCACCCCCTAGAGCCACCACTTTTTTGTAGCAAAGTTCTTGTTCAGTCCAATGTTAGAGTTCATACTTTCTCAAAACTCAAATATATGCTTGTCTTGTCTTCTTTTTCCATGGGAAATAATAATAATAATAATAAGAAGAAGAATCAACATTTATATAGTGGTTTTCATACACATTGTATCCCAAAGTGCTTTACAAGCAATACTAGACTGGTAGTGGAGTGACTAAACATGTAGTGGCAGCCATTTCATACATTAATATCCACACACAGCTTTGGACAGTTGCATGAACTGGTTTTATGGGAAGGGGAATGTTAGCCAGGACAACGGGGTCAGGTAATGATCAAGGTGCTGGCAGTCCACATCCTATTTCTCACAGTAATCTACTAATATTTCTCTCCTCTGTCTTCCCCCTTCTCTGAATATAGCAGTACCTTGCAAGAGTGGCCTTCTCAGTCCCCCTCTGGTATTCATTCGTCACTATTCCTCTTCACACCAAAAACTGATGAGCTCATCACCCTTCTGCATCATGAATGCAAGTAGTAAGTCCTGTTTTATTTTGACATATCAAATATAAACATATCTTTCCAGTAAGTCAGGCTGATAGCAACAGGGAGCAAGGGGAATGATGGGCTTTCCTATCCTTAAAAGATCTAGGCTACCTTTGATTAGGCACTGCTAAATGATGGGTGTGCACATCATTCTGCACGTCATTTAATAGTGCCTGATCAAAGGTGGCTTAGATCTTACATGGGTAGGAAAGCCTATTTTTCCACTTGTGCAATGCAGCTATCAGCCTGGCTTACCAGAAGATCATGTTTATTATTAATATGTAAAAATAACATGGGAGACTGTACTAACCACATTCATGATGCAGAAGGGTAGTGAACTCACCAGTTTTTGGTGTGGGGTGCAGGTGAGAAGAATGAATGCCAGAGTGGGACTGAAGAGGCCATTCCAGCAGGGTATAGCTATACTCAGGTTAGTTGAAGACATGAAGGAGGACATTGAGCAAATCACTGTGAGAGCTGAAATGTGGGGCTGCCAACATCATTTATTTTATTTATTTAGCTTTTGTTTACCGGGTAAGTACACTAGACAAGTAGTATGCCTATTTTCAGGAACGACCCGGGAGAGCACAAAACATACAGTATACATACATGGCAACATTGGAGAAACAGCATGATACAGTAAACAGCTATAACAACGCTTGTATAAGGGCAGAGATACTGCCACACATAGTACAAATTGTTACAGGACATAGATAGACATTAGAGTCACTGAATACATATTTCATAGACCATCATGGACTCAGAGTGGACAATAGTGGTCTGCAGAGTATTACATTACAGAGACTAGGAGCAGTCACATCTTGTCGTTTGTTTTAGGTGGGACCACAGGAGGAGCGAAAGGTCCCATGGAAGGGCAGAGCAAACAGAGTCCGAATGGAGTTCCAGAGCCTAGGCACAAAGCGGCAAAGTCACGATCCCCATAAGGGTCCGAGTAGGGGAACTTTAGCAACTCGGCGGTCTGTGACCTGAGCTGGTAGGGGATGGCGTCCAGTTTTGGGAGGAGATGCCAGTCCCGACGGTATGCCTGTGGCAAGCACTTTCCGGTGAAGTTTCCTACACCAAGGATCAGGAATTCCAGGGGGAGCCAGCTGAGTTTGTCATAGAGCTCACATCGGTGGGTGAGTTTGGAGCAGCAAGTAAACCGACAGATATCATTATATGCTGTGTTCCACCGATTAAGATGGATTTGAGGTGACCTGGCAAATAGGTGGTATCCATAACTAAGGAGGAAGCACTCCCTACATGAAGTCTCAACCTCGCTCCGAGTCAGGTTGTATTTGGCCCTGTAGGCAAGGCCAAGCTTACACCTGGTGGTTCTGCAGATGTTTTGGATATGGCTTCCCATGTCAAGTTGTGGGTCGAGGGTGACCCCAAGATATTTAATTGAGCTCGCTGTTGGCAATAGGGGCCTCCATCACAAGCTATTTTGAGCATAGCTGATGGGGCTTTTAACTTGGCCGTGGAACCAAAGAGCATGGCCTGAGTTTTGTTAGGATTCAATACCAGTCTATGGTTGGTAATCCAGGCTGAGACTCTGCTGAAGTCTTCAGATAGGCACTGGTTAAGGTCAGCAGCATTACGAGCATGGGCCACTAGCACAAGGTCATCTGCATAAAGCATGACTTGGCAATGAGAGGTCACCCGTGGGAGTTGATTAATAAAAAGTGAGAATAGGAGAGGTCCAAGTACGCGTCCTGGGGAACTCCATGGTCACTGCCCTAGGCCCGAGAGGACCTTGTTAAAGCAGTGCGCTGCTTTCTACCGTTAGGTAGCCCATCATCCAACTCATGGCATGCGGAGAGAACCTGAGAGCCCTGAGCTGCTCCCCAGTAGGTCATGGTTGACAAGGTCAAAAGCTTTTGACAAGTCAATAAATATAGCACCTGACAGTTTGCCCTGATCCATGGCGGATCTAATACTAGAGGTTACAGTAATCAGGGCAGTAGTGGTACTATGACCCTTCCGGAAACCATGTTGGGCCCCAGAAAGCAGCTCGGGTATCCACATACTCCGAGTTGCTCTGCCACAACCTTTTCCAGGAGTTTACCAAGGGATGGGAGAATAGCAATAGGGCGATAGTTGTCAGGGAGTTTGGGATTTCCCTGCTTCAAAACAGGGACTATCCTTGCCTCCTTCCAGATGTCAGGGATTATCCCCGAACTAAGGGATAGGTTAAAGATATGGGCAATCAGAGGGGCAATGTAAGCTGCTCCCAGCTTGAGAAGCCTGGGCTCAAGGTTGTCAGGCCCTGCACTGGAGTGCTGGGAGAGGGCAGCCAAGTGGTTCCGAACATCAAGGACAGACACGGCCTTAAGATTAAATACTCTCCGAGGAGGATGTTCACTCTGCATCGGAGGGATATTAAGCGAGCGACCCCCATCGGTCGTGAAACGAGAGGTGAGGGCCGGAAGGTCGGAGAAGTGGAGATTGAGGTGGTCGGCTATAGTGTGGGGATTATTGCACGAGACTCCATCAATAATCCTGTCCACGATACCCGAGTGAGAGGGCCCACTGACGAGGGATTTAATGTTGCTCCAGAACCTCCTAGGATCTCTGACAGAGCTAAGTAGTGCTGATTTACAGAAGTTACTTTTGGCAGCCCTAATGGCTTTTTACACGATTCCTGAGTTGCCGATATCTCAGGAGATTAGCAGGATCTCTGGACCCTTAGTACTTGCCCAGCATTTGTCTCTCTCCCGCATCTGGGCAAGTAAGTCACCATTCAGCCAGAAGGTGGCTGTTCCCCTCACCCTCCGGGTGACCCTGGGGGCGTGTCTATCTTGGAGAACACCAAAGGAATGTATGAAGCAGGAGGCTGCCACTGAGGGGTCAGAGGCTTCAAGCACCCTGGTCCAGTCAGTACATCCTAGATCGGCCAGGAAAGCCTCAGGGTCAAAACTGGAGTATTTTCTGACTTGAATGATTTTGTGTGGAATTCTAGGGGAAGGGATTTTCCAGACACAGTATACCGGGGAGTGGTCAGATATGGAGTCTGATAGCGTGCCTGATGAGGCAATCCTCTCCGGCCGGTTGGTCAGGATCCAGTCCAGCAGGGAACTTGAGGAACCATTGGCTGCCTGTCTCGTCGGGTCATGGATTAGTTGGTTAAGGGATAGGCAGGCAAGTTGTGATTCACATTTCCTAATATTGCCACACTCCCAGTTCATGTTGATATCACCCATAATAATGAGTTCATTGTCACCTATACTGGGCCTAACTGCATCTAAGAGGTAAGTGAGTCCTGTCAGACCCCAGGGGTTATAGGCGCACACCAAGTGCAGCTTCTTAGCATCGCCCAGCAGCAGGAGCACATGAAGAAACTCACAAGGTGGATGATCAGGTTTACTCTGTGCCACCAGGGAGATTTTCAGATGGGATCTGTAGCAGATGAGGGTGCCACCCCCCTTCCTACCCCCAGTCCTGTCTAGACGAATGAACTTGTATCCTGTTAGGAAGCAGGCAGAGTCAGGAATTGAGGGTTTGAGCCAAGTCTCAGTTATCCCTAGGATGTCTGGCTTGTATAGCTCAGTCCACGCTAGGCGATCATCTCGGTTAGGAAGCAAGCTCTTAATATTCATATGCACTATTTTTAGTCCCTTATTCCCATTCCAGGTGGCGGGAATATTAGAGATCAGCTTAGATGGCTCAGGATTGAGCTCAATATCTCCAGTCATGAGAAGTGAGAGTAGGGCTAGCCAGGGGAGGAACAATCTTCTGACGCTACCTCCAGGCCTGTGCATGCTTGGACTTTCTTCACCCTGACCATACACATAAGGCATCTAGTGTCAAGGCTAAGGACAGTACCGTAGTGCATTACCTTAGTTACAAGTTGGTTGGAAAGGGAGAAATCAGTATCATCATGGGAGGAGGCCACAACCTGGGTCAATAAATAGGCTAGAGTCGAGGTAGCACAATAAAGGAGGACTAGCCCCAGGGCCAGTATCATAATTATTAGTGTCGTAAACCGACCTGCCGCCCCTCCTGAATATAGGAGAGGTGGCTTCAGTTCTTCCATGGTAAGGACAGTAACCACCCCACAGATTATAGAAACTGGAGACCTAGAAAAGGAGCAAACCAGGGCTCCTGGAAACCTGTAAAGGGCAAACCAGGACACCTGGTATGGTGGGGCCCCAAAGGAACAGATCACCACAACTAGCGGCTGGAGGGGACCTCGGTGTGGTCACCACGCCTCCCTCCTCTCGTCAGCAGCTTGCAGTAGTTGAAGGCGTTGGGACAGAGATAGCAGAGCAGGAACTAAACAATGCTGATAGGCAAGCGGTGATGAAAATAGGAAATGTCTTTTTAAAGGCAAGACAGAACAAGTGTTAGGCCTAATAGCTGCACTCTGTATCTTTAAGAGGAGTTGCAATATTAGAGAGGGGAGGATGAACATTGCTAGGGGTTGTGCTGAGGGGGGAGGGGGAGTATTTAATAAAGGCTGGAGGTGGGTGTAAAAATTCAGGCAGCAAGGAGACAGAAGGACAGAAAGTGAAAGAGAAATTGAATTATTTGCAGGGCAAAGCTTACAACTGTGACCCAAATGGAATCTGGTCTAAACAGAAAAACTGTATCACTTTAAACTTACTTTCTGATCCAGGGTAGCTTACCACTGGACCTTAAAACAAAAAGATTTTACAATCTACAAACCTGCAGCCTAAATGAACTTGCACTTCAAACTACCCTTACAGTGCAAAATTGCTGTAAACAAGCTTAGGTTCGCATTTAAATTAGGATTTACAAGATAATTTGGAGAGACTTAACAAGTACCACAATCAGAATATAACATTAGCTTAAGGTCCTGAGAGGAAACAGCAGTAGCAAAGAATTAAAGAACTGCAGCAGCCCGTCAGCAGGCAGAGTCGATGGTTCTGGACAGTCAAGTTTCTGCATGCACTTCGGTCTGGTGAACAGTGGGCAGTGCAGCGAGGAAGGCAGCCGGTGGACAGAAGGGGTCCGCCCGGCTGCTTGAAGCAGCAGACGCACCCGTGTCAAGGGTGAAGCTTCGGTCTGGTGAACAGCGGGCAGTGCAGCGAGGAAGGCAGCCGGCGGACAGAAGGGGTCCGCCTGGCTGCTTGAAGCAGCAGACGCACCCGTGTCAAGGGTGAAGCTCCGGTCTGGTGAACAGCGGGCAGTGCAGCAAGGAAGGCAGCGGCGGACAGAAGGGTCCGCCCGGCTGCTTGAGCAGCAGACGCACCTGCTGGCAAGTGAGCCGGTCTGAACAGCGGGCACTGCAGCAAGGAAGGCAGCCGGCGGACAGAAGGGGTCCTCCCGGCTGCTTGAAGCAGCAGACTCACCCATGTCAAGGGTGAAGCTAGACTACCTAACTGTGAATGAGAGTAGCCAGCGATGACAAATACTCAGAGTGGCAGGGCTGTACCTAAACTGTTACTTGAATTCAGTGTAGGGAGATTACCCTCAGGTGAGGGGGGGGGGTGTTGACATTTGGTAGGACAGTATTGAGAGAGTTGTGTATAGCTCATTCAAGATTTGGAAGGGTGGTAGCCAGAAAACTCGCATTGTGGAGTAGAGCACAGAAAAGTACTGAGAAGAATTGCTGGGAACTGCCCTGTGGGGGTTCTGCAGATCACAGGTAAAGGAGTAGACTGACAATGGAAGTTGGGTGGATTTGCTCAAGGTATTAGTATGCCACTCCTGCTAATAACATCGTTACCCAGTCTAAGTGCAGCCCCCATGAGGGCATGAAGAGCAGTTTTTCTGATGAGTCATGATGCTTATTGCTTGGCCCTCCATCAAGACCTAGTTGGTTAATGAGGTGGGAAAAAAAACACAACAGGGGAACTGTACATACTACCATCATTTGTGCAGAAGGGTGGTGATCTACTCAATGTTTACTGTGGGAGCAGAAGTCAAACACTGAGAATGTGGACTGGAGAGTGATTTGGGAGGCATTTTTCAACAGTGCCAGCTGATGATGCATATTGGTATGGGTGTGCACAACTCTCTGAGGTACAAGATTACAATCTGAGGTATGATAATTCTCTTCATGAGACCATAAGCACATATGCAGCACCAGGCAGTACTAAGGACAGGGTATGGATGGTTGGGTGTTCAACAGAAGGCAGGCTAGGTGCAGGGGGTTCACATGAAAAAAAAGAAAGCCTTATTTGTGGATTAACAAGAGAGCATGGGCTTTGGAACTGAACCAGACCAGTACTTTGCTCTGTGACCCTGAGCAAGTCATTATACTTCCTTGTGCTCCCAGGCCACACCTGTAAACATGCTTTCAGCTTAGTGTGTCAAATTCAGTGCATCACATAACCACTAGATCATCAGGTAATTGAAGTGTTGTACTGTAATGCAGTTTGCCAAGGAAAAAGTCAGCTGGATTGCAAAACATTTTTCACAAGTTAAAGTAAACTAAATGAACAAAATCATAGCCTAACGTGTACTGAGCAAAATAATCCGCGAGTTAATATATGGTATTGATCATTCTGGTACAACAATTCAAAACAAAAGGGGAAAGAAGAACTAGTAAGCACTATAGAAATACATGTGGGTCTCTGTCTTTGGCTGAGATGATGTAATCATGACTCATCACCTAACAGACTTGGCAGCCATCTTAGGGAGAAACCAAGGTTGTTTTTTGAAAGTGAAAGGCTGATGTTTACATTTTTCAAAAGCTATGAAACTGCATTTATAATATTTACATAAATGCAGTTTTAGCATAAATGTAAACAGCAGCCTCTACTTTACCTTGTTATGAAACCAGATTTTGGAGTTTGCAGTTTTAAAAAACTGCTTGTTTAGGTACCCTTTAAGTCTGAGGACATCCGTAGGGCAGTCTCTGTGGCTGCGGGGTCCGCTGAATGGCTTGCAGCATTTGAAGAAGCTGTGGCTTTAGGCCACAGAGCATGCTTCTTTGGCTTCAGCCTTTTTGTTGCTCCCTTTAGATGTCTCCTTTTCAGGAGTGTTTACTTGTGCCAGGCCCTTCCCACCCTTGGGCAGGGTCCTTCCTTGGGCACAAAATCCAAATCGAAGTAAGAGGTTAAAAAGAAGTCTCGCCATTGATCGTGAGATTGCAAGCACTCTTAGGCCTTGAATTCCCGCACTTCCACAGAGGTTTCAACTACAGTTGATCCTTCAGTGCAGAACATTGGCTCCACAGTCTCTCCATTGGGCCAGTTGGTCAAGTCGTCTTCCTGCTGAGATTTTTCTCGAGCCGGACAACCTGTTGTCGCAAGATGAGGCTGATACCTCCCTTTTTAGGACTCCAGTCCTGCCTGTTAACCTCCAAGGGAGGGTCAGACCAGCCTGCTGATCCGCCCCCTCTCATCAGGATCCGGTGGACTGGAGGACCCTCGGCTTTCGCCTGCTCCCTCTGAGACCCGCCATCGGCGCCCCCAATGGTCGAGGTCACGGTCCCGACCCTGAAGTCCCAGGTCGAGCAGCCTGCGTCGTTATTGGCATTCCTGCTCTCGACATTCGGGCAAGTGGTGCCAATGCTATTCCTCCTCTTCTTCCTCCTCAGATGAGGAGAGACTCTGCCGCAAGATGCATCAGCACTATGAGGAGCTCATGTGACACCAGCTAATGTTCACCAGGGTGAAGCTGATCCTGGCCTCTACCCTGGCCATCACTTGGCTCTTACCACAGAGGCTGCAGCCTACCCCGGCTTGGCAGGAGTTGGCTTGGCCTCCTCTGGCTTCTCCACCGATTGTGGTGGCACTGTCAGCCAAAACGGCCAAAGTTTGGAACTCCTACTAAGGCTGCCTGTATGGCATCAGGGCTTCCTCATTGGCTGTTGGTCACTGTCACTCCCGACAGGCCCCATAGGGTCAGTGGGAACTCTGGTGGTCGGCCTTTATTTGACGAATCCTTGGAGTCTGGGGGCTCCTCTCTGCACTCCCATTCTCTGGATGCAAAGTCGGTGGAGGATTTTTCGAAGGAACATGACCTCACCTCATTCATGGGCCTTCTCTGCCTTATCTTGGAATCCATCGGGTTGCTGATGGAACCCATCCAAAAACAGGCCAGGTACCTGCTCACCCAGATTCTCAACCGACTCTTCTGGGGAAGCCTTCCCAGTCGTGGAGGCCATTCTTGGCCCTGCTGTGGAGCTTTGGCAACATCCGGCCTCTTGTCCTGCACCGTTGACCCAGATGGTCCACAAGTACATGGTCCCTATCGGTTCCCTTTCAGGCTTCACAGAGCATCCCTTGGCTGAGGGTCTGATAGCAGACTCTGTGTTCTGGCACACTAGGAATTTTGGGGACATGCATAAACCTCCAGACAAGGAATCCAAGAAGTTGGATTACATGGCCAAAAAGGTCTACACTGTCTCCTGTCTCAGCCTTCAGCAGGTGAGTTTATCCCTTTTCATGGCCCACTTTGCCCATGCCCTTTTGGGCACGCTTGATGAGGTGCTTCCCGGTCTCCCGACCGACTTGTATACTATGGTCAAGCAGGTCTGAGATCAGGGCCGAGCTGTAGCTAAGCAGCAGCTCCAGACAACCATGGATATAGGTGCCTCGTGCACTCATTCTGTGGTGGCCAAGGTTGCCATGTGCAACAGGGCGTAGCTGAGGATCTTGACCTTCATGGCGGATACCCAGCACAAGGATGGGCTGCTGACCGACCCTCACGATGTGGTCAGTGTCTTCAACTGTAAGTTCACCAACTTATCCATGTACCTAAATAAGCTGCCAACTGCCCAACCTCAAAGCCCGGCCCTAATATCTGACACACTGCCATCCTCCTCCAGCTCTGCCACTCACCTGCAAATACCCCCATTCTATTTTAAAGCCCTCTCCATACATGATACAGTGAAGCTACTCAAACATCTACCTAACCACGGCTCCTCCAGATCTGATGACCTATCTCCAGTCTTTCTTAGGCTGATCTCTTCGGCGATTGCCAAGCCACTCACCTTCATCTTTAACCTTGCCCTTTCCACCTCCTCCATGCCTGACCCATGGAAGATAGCTAAGGTTATCCCCATTCTTAAGTCCGGTGACCCCAAATCCTCCGACAGTTACCGTCCAATATCCATCCTCCTTCATCTCAGTAAACTACTCGAGAGAGCAGTCCACAATCAGCTCACTGAGTACATAAGCAAATACACCCTCTTATGCAACCAACAGCATGGCTTTTGCAAGAATTATTCCACCGCCACTGCCCTTGCTCTACTGACTGATCACATCCTCTCTAACATGGATAATGGTAAAGCCACCGGGGCTGTCTTCATCGACCTCTCAAAGGCTTTTAACATGGTTAACCATGCTTTCCTTACCTCCAAGCTTAGCCTCCCTGGTTGTTCTTAGAAAGTCACAAGCTGGTTCACTAGCTACCTTACTGATCGCTCACAATTCGTGTGTGTTGGTCAAACCTGCTCCCCCACCCTGCCTGTCTCTGTGGGGGTCTCTCAAGGCTCTATCCTGGGTCCCCTCCTTTTCTCCTTATTCGTTAATGCACTTCCCTTCGACTGCTTCAACTGTAACTCTCTCTTGTATGCCGATGACCTTGTCCTCTTCCACAATGACAAATTCACAGCCACAGTTTCCTCAGTTCTCTCACACAACTATGCTGCAGCCCACAGCTGGTTATCAAAAAACCTCCTCTTAGTAAATGCCAAAAAACTAAATCCATGCTGTTTGGATCTAAGCCCTTCCTGGCCAAAACTAAAAGCCACGCCCACTTATGCATTCTCACCCCAGATGGTACCGCCCTGGAGGACGTCAACACCTGCAAATACTTAGGAGTACGTGCTCCACCTGTCCCTCACCTTCCTGAGCATGCAAATTCCTTGTCAGAAGGTTCATTGGGTGCCAGGTGCCGCCTATAGATTCAGGGCAATACCTACCCCTCTGGAAGCCAGACTAGCCATTGTCCAGGGTAATCTCCCTATTCTTGACTACTGCTCCCCCATTTATGGCAGGATCTCAGCTACTGCTATGGCTAAACTCTCCGCTGCCCACAACAGCGCCTGCCGCTTTGCTTTATTGGCCCTGTTCTCCACCCACCACTGTACCCTCTATAATGCCCTTGGATGGCTATCGCTGCAAGGTCGCTTTGACCTAGCCCTCTGCTGCATGGTGGACAATGTCATCCGCACGGCTCCAGAATCCCCCCTAACTACCCTTGTGAAAACCTGAACACTCCTCCGCAACCACCGCTCAAATGGTACTCCCACTCTAGCTGTTCCTAGGGTATCCACCAACATGGGTAGCAGAGCTTGGTCTGCAGCTGCCCCCTTGCAGTGGAACAAACTACCGGCTGAACTCTGTTCCACTGGCACACTCCAGTTTCAAGTCCCACCTTAAAGTCTGGTTCCTGGAAAACTCATCCTGCCAATGCTCCCAGGGGTCTCACACCAACCCACACTAGTCAACTCCCCAGCCCAGGGGTTACCCACCTACCCGCACTAGTCAACTCTCTTGCCTACAACTGTTATATTGCATTTTTCACAGTAATATTTGACTTCCTTGCCTGTACGTATTGTATATACATTTTTTACTGAGTATTCTGTGTATTATTTGCTCACTGGACGATGCAGTCTCACATTGTACACTGTGCCTATGATTTGTTTGTTTGTACCAAGTCTTTTCATGTCTGATATTGAAATCTTGTATTCACTGTTTTCAAACGGACCTATGCATCAAACCTGTATATTGTGTCTACTATTGTTGCTTGTATCAGATCTGTTTCATGTGTATTACTGTTGCCTTGTACTCCACTGTCACCATGTGCTATGTGTTATGGCCCAGGTCGTGCCTGAAAACGGTCCATGGGATCAGTGCACTCACTTGGTTATCAAAGTCATAAATAAATTAAATAAATAAAAGTTAGCAGATGTCCCCTTCTTGGGCATGGACTTGTTCGGGCCAGGGGTTGAAGTCCGCCTCACTCAGAGAAGTCCAGTGCTACCTTGGACACTGTGACCTCTGCCCAGAGGGACTCCAAGGGCTTTAAAGTGCAGAAGAAGAAGCCCTTTTGGCCCCTCTTTGCCCCTGCGGCCAAACCGTCCCAGACCTCAGCTGGGCAGCAGGCTCAGTCTTGGTGTCCCCAGCTGAAGTCTGTTGCATCGGTCATCTGGATGCCAGGAGGTCAAGATCCCAGTGGCCCCTTAACTGGCCCTTCCTCTGCCTCCAAGCCTGCCCAGTGACAGGATGGGGGTGCCTCCCCCATTCCCATCCTGACTCCCTTGGATCCTTCTGTGGGGGGCTGGATCCACCACATCCTTTCTGCAAAGACCATTGTCACCACGGACAGGTGGGTTCTCAAGGTGGTCGGTCAGGGGCTTCCTCTGGAGTTCGAGACTTACCCACCATGCAGAGCCTGTGCCCCACGGGAGGAAACCGTGTCCGCCGACATTCTCTCAGCCCTTCAGGATGACATTGCCCAGCTCCTCCGCAGGGAGGTCATGGCTCCAGTCTCAGACCCTCCAGTACACCCAGGGTTTGTCTCCAGGTACTTCCTGGTGCCAAAATGGATAGGGGGCTGGCACCCCATCTTAGATCTGCATGACCTGAACAAGTTTGTTCAGCCGCGCACCTGCAGGATGTTCACTTTGTCTCAGATCATGCCATCTCTCAAGCAAAACATGTGGTCTGCTCTCTGGATCTTCAGGATGCCTTCTTCCATGTTCCAATCCATCCATCCCACTGCTGGTTCCTCCAGTTCTGTGCTGAGGGGGTCCTTTACAAGTTCCATGCCATTTCCCTATCCCCAGCTCCCAGGGTCTTCACCAGATGCATCGCAGTGGTGACAGCTCACGTGAGGCACCGGAGGGGTGGTTACCCCTACCTGGATGACTGGCTGATTGTGGGTCCCTCCAGGGAGGAGGTGGAGTGGTCAAGGTACCTGGCCCTCCAGATATGCGTCCCCCTTTTCCTCCTGGTCAACGAGGCCAAGTCGGAACTCATGCCCTCGTAGGTGATTAATTTCATTGGGGTGGAGCTAGACTCTTGCAGAGCCAGGGCTTGGCTTCTGGTGCACAGGCTTTCTTCTCCTTTGCCCGATCATTTCGGGTTGGGCAGTTGTGCCCTGCTCAGGACTGCCTGTGCCATTTGGAATACATGGCAGCATGCACCAGCGTGGTCCATTGGGCTCGGTGGAGAATGCACTCTCTGCAGTGGGAGCTTGCCTGCCAGTGGTCTCAGCGCAAGAGCAACTTCGACCAGCTGGTCAGTGTGATCCAGCTGATGTGGGACACCCTTCAGTGCTGGTTATTCCCAGAACATCTGCAAGAAGGGATCCCATTTGTCCACCCAGAGCCGACGGTCATCCTGACAACCGATGCCCCCATTATGGGCTGGGGGACCACAAAGTCCACAGGCTCTGGACCCCCAAGGAGTCCTGATGCCACATCAACCTGCTGCAGCTCTGGGTGGTTCGGCTGGTGCTGACAGCCTTTGCTCCACACATTCGGGGTCAGGTCATTCAGGTCCAGACGTACAACACCACGACCATGTACTGTCTCAACAAACAGGGTGGGACACATACCCTTCCTCTGTGCAGGGAAGCTCCCCACATCTGAACCCTCGTTCTCAACTTGGACATGGATCTTCTGGCTATCCATGTGGCCAGCGCATCCAACTAGCTGGCAGATGCCCTCAGCCGGGTAGGCAAGGCATCTCACGAGTGGTCTCTCCATCCAAAGGTAGTACACTGTCTGTTCTCCCAGTGGAGCACCCCTCTGGTGGATCTGTAAGCCTCCAGGGAGAATGCAAAGTTGAGGCTGTACTATGCCCACCCCCACTGAGCAGGTAATGCTGCAGAGGGATACCTTCTCTAGGTCCTGGACTCAGGGCCTCCTCTGTGCCTTCCCTATATTCCCCTTGGTCCACAAGATGTTGCTCAAGGCCAGAAAGGACAAGGCACAGATGATCCTACTGGCTGAAGACTTTCCCCACTAGTTTTGTTACCCCGATCTCCTCAGCCTCAGCAGCAGCCTCCTGAGTCATCTTCCTCTGCACCTGGAGCTGCTTTCTTACAATGGTGGAAGGTACTCCACCCAGATCTTTAATCCCTGCACCTGACAGCCTTGTTCCTGAGCAGCTAGAATTCCAGGTTTTGGGTCTCTGACGTCTTCGCCATGGTCAAGGTATCTCAGAAGGAGTCAGTCCAAAAATGTTATGCCTTCAAATGGAAGAGATTCTCCATTTGGTGCCAGGGCAAGGGGCTGGACCCCTTATCTTGCCTGGTGGCTAACATTCTAGACGACCCTTAAGGTGCACCTGGCAGCCATCTCTGCTTACTGGGTGCAGGCTGGTACGCAGTTTGCGGTGCAGGAGAAGGTGGTCTGGTGCTTTTTAAGGGCTTTGACCACAGTTCTCCTCTGGTGCATGAACCACCACCACTGTAGAACTTGTTGCTAGTGTTGGCAAAGCTTATGGGCAAGCCATTCGAACCAGTGCACAGGTGTGACATGTCTCACCTGTCATGGAAGACCACCTTCCTGGTGGCTATAATGTCAGCCAGAAGGAACAGTGAGCTCCAGGCGCTCTCGGTGGAGTCTCCTTACCTGGTCTTCCACAGGAACAAGGTCGTCCTTCGACCCAACATGAAGATCCTCCCGAAGGTTGTGTTGGATTTCCACCTTAACCAGGTGATAAATCTCCCAGTGCACTTCACCAGCCACACTTTAGAGGTCGAGCACAGACTCCACACTTTGGATCTGCAGCGGGCGCTTGCCTATCATAAGGCACACACGACTGGAGTTCGGGAAGAGGTTTGCCAGCTGTTTGTCACCTATGCTGAAGCCGCACCTGGCAGGCTGGCAGCTAAGTGGACAGTTGGCAGGTGGATTGTGGCCTGCATCAACCTCTGTTATAGGTTGGTGGGTAGGGAGCCTCCCGTAGGGCTAAGGGCTCATTCCACCCATCATACTGCTGCCTCGGTGGCTGCTTCCAGGGATGTCCCTACCCAGGAAATCTGCAAGGCTGCTACCTGGAGGTCAGCACACATCTTTATTTCCCATTACCACATCGACCTTGAGTCATGCCAGGATGCTGGTTTTGGGGCCTCAGTTCTCCAATCTGTATTTCCTAAGTAGGGGGTGTGTGTCTTGCCCCCCTACTCTCTGGAAAACTGCTAGAAGCTGCCAGAAATGTGGAGTTGTACATCATATCCACATCCCTAGAAAAACAGGTTGCTCACCTGTAACAGTAGTTCTAGGAGTGGTATATGATGTACATCCGCACTAACACTCCTGACCTCCCCTGACAAGTGGCACACTGTTCTTACTTCTAGCAGGCAAGATCTGATGTCACGGGATGGTACTAGGAGAGTTACCACCTGGGTGGGTGGGAGGAGCCAGCTTGAAGACATTCCGGCAAGATTTAAAGGAGAAAGGAACATAGAAACATAGACTTTGACTGCAGATAAGGACCGCTTGGCCCACCTAGTCTGCCCATTTCCCTACCTGTTGGATAAGCTGCAGATCCTAGTTAACCAACATCCTATTTCTTCCTACCCCCACAAGAATAGCCTTATGTCTGTCCCATGCATTCTTGAATTCTCCCACATCTTTAGACCCCACAACCTCCTCAGGAAGGCCGTTCCATGCATCCACCACCCTCTCTGTGAAAAAATACTTCCTCACATTGCCACTGAGCCATTCCCCCTCTATCTTCAGATTGTTTCCCCTTGTTCTTGCACATCACTTTTTCTGAAAGATGCTACCCTCTTGGCCTTTAATTCCCTTGAGGTACGTAAAAGTTTCTATCATGTCCCCCCCCTCCCTCCTTTCCTCAAGGGTATACATATTAAGCTCCTTTAGTCTCTCTTCGTATGGCTTCTGTTGCAGACCCTGCACCATTTTAGTTGCCCTCCTCTGGACAGCCTCCGTCCTGTCTATGTCCTTGCAGAGATGGGGTCTCCAGAACTGGATGCAGTACTCCAGATGGGGTCTCACCAACTGTCTGTAGAGAGGGATAACAACTTCCTGTTTTCTACTGGTGATGCCTCTCCTCCCTCTCCCTATACATCCCAGTATCCCCCCAGCCATCCCTACTGCCTTCTCACATTGCATGATAACCTTTGGGTCATCTGATATGACTGCCCCAGGTCTTTTTCCATTTTTGTTGTTGTTACTAGCCCCCCCCCCCAACTGTGTACTCTTTCCCTGGGTTTTTGTTCCGCAGGTGCATTACTTTGCACTTCTTTGCATCGAATCTAAGCTGCCATACTTCTGACCATTCCTTCAACCTTGCCAAGTCCCTTCTCATTCTTTCTACCCCACCTTGTGTATCAGCCCTGTTGCAGATCTTTGTGTCATCTGCAAAGAGGCTTACTTTTCCTTCCAGTTCCTCTGCAATGTCACTTATAAAGACATTAAAAAGGACCAGACCCAGTACTGAACTCTGCGGTACCCCACTAGTAACCCCCCTTTCTTTGGAGTGGACTCCATTTACTATTACCCTCTGAGTACTGTTGTCCAGCCAGTGTTTTACCCAGGTTACCAACCCTAGGACCAACTCCCAGGCTAGCTAATCTGTTTATTAATCTTTTGTGTGGGACTGTGTCAAGTGCCTTGCTAAAGTCTAGGTAGGCCATGTCCACAGCTCCTCCCTGGTCTACTACTTTGGTCACCCAGTCAAAGAAATCAATTAGATTCCTCTGACATGACCTTCCTACTGTGAATCCATGCTGCCTTGGGTCCTGTGCCCCGCTGGCCTCTAGATACTCAACAATTCTTTCCTTTAAAAGTGATTCCATCATTTTGCCTACTACTGAGGTTAAACTGACAGGTCTGTAGCTTCCTGCCTCTGTCTTGCTCCCACTTTTGTGAAGGGGAATCACATCCGCCCTCCTCCAGTACCACACCAGCCTCCCATGATTTGTTAAAAAGGGCAGTCAATGGTGTCACTAGTTCTCCCCTTAGTTCTTTTAGAATTCTGCGATGAATCCCATCCAGCCCCATTGCTTTGTCCACCTTCAGTTTTAGGAGTTCTTTCAGAACCCTTTTTTCTGTGAAAGGACTGGTATTGACCCCCCATCCAGGGTGCTTCTATTGACTGGATTAGGTACCTGCCCCTCCTCTTCTTTTGTGAATACTGAGCAGAAGTATTTGTTCAGTATCCCTGCTTTTTCACTGTCCCTCTCTGCCCACCCACCCTCCACTTTATTAAGCCTCACTATCCCTCCCTTTGTCTTTCTTCGCTCCCTAATGTACCTATAAAAGGTTTTATCCCCCTTCTCAACCAAGTTGGCTATCTTTTCCTCGGTTTTGGGCCTTTGCTATTCTGATTGCCTTCCCCGCTTCCTTCTGCTTTAACTGGTACAGTTCTCTGTCCTGCTCCTTCTGTGTTTCCTTATACTTCCTGAATGCTATCTTTTTCTTCCTAATCTTCCCCGCCACCTCTTTTGAGAACCATTTTCTTTTATCTTGATTTGTTTCACACAAAGACTTGTTGCCTCTGTGATGGCAGTTCTGATGTTTCCCCATTGTTGCTCCACCCCTCCTTCTTGCCTGTTTGCTAGTGCTTTTCTGAGGCACTCTCCCAATTTGACAAAGTCAGCCCTCCTAAAATCCAGTACCCTCACTTTTGTATGGCTTGACTCTGTGGCTGAGTTTATTGTGAACCACACTGTTTGGTGGTTACTTGTTCCCAGATGGCTACCCACTTCTAGATCTGAGATCCTCTCTCTGTCCCCATTTGAGAGTACCAGGTCTAAGACTGCTCCCTCCTGAGTGGGTTCCAGCACTAGCTGTCTGAGGCATACCCCCCGTAGGGCATCGAGAATGACCCTGCTCTTGGATGTGGCTGCAGAAAAGGTGCTCCAGTTAACAGCTGGCATATTCAGGTCCCCATCAACAATATCTCCTCTTTCTCTGCCATCCTAAGGATGCTTTCTATCATTTCTTTGTCCATTTCCTCCTCCTGAGATGGGGGTCTGTATACAACCCTTGTGCAGATTGTGGTGCCATTTCCAGTCTCCAGGGTGACCCACAGTGCCTCCTTTCCTCCCTGTTTACCCTTTTTTTCCATTTCTTTGATCCCTTCCCTTACATAGAGAGCTCCTCCTCCTCTTCTACCCCTCCCGTAGATTGTGTACCCTGGTATGTTGACATCCCAGTCATGGTTCTCTGTGTACTATGTTTCTGTGACTGCCACGATACCCAGGTATCCCTCTTCCATCAAGACCACAAGTTCAGGGAGCTTGTTTCATAGACTATGGGCATTGGTACTCATTACCCTCCATTTTCTGATGGTCTTACCCCTTTTTGCCCCATCCCTATCCGTACTGCCTTTGCCTTTTTCTCCATGTACCCCCCTTCTCCTATCAACACCTCTATCTTGGTGTTTACCTCACTAACTACCTAATTTTTTTTTTGGGGGGCTAAGTTTCCCTGCTCTTTTCAGTGCCTCCCCTTGGCTAGTTTAAATGCTTGCCAGTGAAGCATTTAAACCTGTCACCTAGGATCCTGTTTCCCCCTCCTGGACAGATGCAGACCACCGCGCCAGTATAGGACTGCATCCCTCCAGGTGGACCCCCAGTCCCCAATGAAGCCAAAACCCTGAGCTCTGCACCAGTTTGTCAACCATTGATTGAATCCCATGGTGTGAAGCACCCTAGCCTCACCTATGCCATAGACAGGCAGCACCTCCGAGAAGGTTACTGTGCTTGCTACTTGTCTAAGGCCCCTCCCCAACTCCACAAACTCCTTCTGCACCGCTCTGATCCCTTTCCCAGCCAGGTCATTTGTCCCTGGGTGGACAGTGACATCCAGCTCCTTCCCCTGTACAGCTGCTCCCACGATCCTGAGGATTCTCTCCCTGTCCCTCCAAGCCATGGCACCAGGCAGGCACCTTACCTCTCTCTCCCCTCCCTCCGCCAGTTCTACCCTGCTAACAATGGAGTCCCCCACTAGGAGTTGTTTCCTTCCCATGGGGTCCCATGCCACCCTCCTATGGGTGTCCTTTGTGGAGGTTCCCAGCATCCTCCTTGGTTTCCACTGCGGATGCCTCCATAGAGGAACCACACTCTGCCAGAACAACATACTAATTGTGGAGACGTACAACTGGAGGGATGCGCCTCTCTTCCACCACCCTCACCCTCCCTGAGCCTATGTGGTCCAACCGCTCCTCTTTCTTGGCAACCTCTGAGGCAGCGGCAGTGGCTCTGGTGGTCCCTGGGTGGGAGAGGAGGTCCCCTGAATCCTGGTAAACTCAGCCTGGAGATGAGCAACCTCCTCCCTCAGTCCAGAGAGGTGCCTGCAGATGGGACAACACCGCATCCTCCAGAACGTCTCTTGGAAGACTGCTGCTCCACAGCCACTGCACTGCACTACTCCCATCATGTCTTATTTGTGGCCCCTTAGCTGTTGTTTTGTATGCTTTCTCTTTACTTTTCTACTGCCTTTGTGCCCATAAAGCTCCTGAGCTTCCTGTTCTTGGACAGGAAGTTCCTGTGTTCCTCAGTAGTCTCCTCCTTCCTTGCTCAGAGTCAGACCTCCAGCAGCTGGGGGGGGGGGTGGAGAGCTACTCTTTTCCTTCTAGGATGGTGAGTCTTTTCTGCCTGTGAGATCACTCCCTTCCTGCTCCCAAACAGGAAGTTTCTATTTTCAGTCAAATCCTGTGCCTATAAAAGTAGAACTGGCTAAGGGGAGGGGGGGCAATATAGTCCTAGTAGAGTAGTAAAATTCTAACAGCAGCTCCTTCCTCTTGCTGTTCTCTGCCAAAAGCTATCTAGGGTAGTTTTTAAATCCATCCACCTGGCTTCCTGCTGCCTAAGCCACTCCCCCTAATTTACACTGCCAGAAATGTGACTGTACATCGTATGCCACTCCTAGAGCTACTGTTATAGGTGAGTAATCTGTTTCTTCTGTACAGTGATACTCCAGGACTGACAGTCTGTCTGATTTTTCTTCTACAATTCCTTGGTTGTAACCCTAATTGTCTGTATCTGACCAGGCTCCTCTTGAGCTAGTGAACGTTTGTCATGTTAACTTGTCCTGTATTGATCTGGAACCTTTGGAAAAGAGCACTTGTGCTCAAAGATATTTTCTGAATTACAAATAAATAAATGTTCCACCGACCTTGCATTCTTCTGAGAGAGTGCAAATTGTAGTTCTAGTACATCAAGCATTTGAATAACTGAATAGGTGGAAGCGTTGCAATGGCGGGGGGTGGTATAACACTAATGGTTGTTTATGTGTGCTGTTTGTTGTGCACTGATGCTGTCCTCAGTGGGGTTGCTGTTAATGAGTTCAGTGGGATTACCAGTGATGATACAGTGTCTGGCACAACTTATAACTACACACTTACGTATGGTATCGTCTTTGGTACTGTACACAAACATATGGGATGTGCTATGGGTATTTATATATCTAAACAGTCTAGAGTTACATTGAACTGGCAGTGTTTAGGCAAATTGTTTGTGTTTAGGGAGTTTTTATTAATGCTTGCTGGAGATGTGGAAACCAGTCGAGGTCTAGTTAACGATGTGGCTGAGGTTGATTATTTTAGACAAAAAGCTGCTGGGATAAGAATTATGCACTTTAATATTCATAGTTTACTTGCCGAGTTTCACGAGGTGGAAGCATGGGTAGAGATGTATTGTCCTGACTGTAAGTGAAACTTGGTTACAACCTGGTGTGTCCAATAATGAGATTCATTTACTTGGATATAAAAGTTTTAGGAAAGATGGAGTAATGGGTAGGGGTGGAGGGGTTATGTTTTATGTAAAAAGTCACTTTTTGGTCTCTGAAAAAAAAAATTTCAAGTTGTCCAACTTATGGAGAGCACTTAGCACTTCAGATTTCTTTGGGCCAGGTAAAGAAACTGACCATTTGTTATACATATATACCTCCTAAGATGTGTAAAGAAGGTTTGACAGAGTGTGTTGATATTCTTGATCATAAACTATTTGGGGAACTTCTAGTATTGGATGATTTTAATTCTGACTGGGTTGGTCCTGACATGGCTAAATTTAGTGGCTTACTGCGTCTGTTAAATTTACAACAGTTAATTCATGTGCCCAATAGATTAAATGTTAAGACAAACAGACACACAGCCCTAGATAGGATAATAACCAATAAACCAAGTCATATTTTAAACTGTGGCATAACGGCTGATTCAGTAAGCAATCATAGTCCTATGTTTTGCTTTTGGAAACATATGACCCCAAGGAAGCCTGAACCTATTATACAGACTTCTTGGAACTTTAGTAACTTCAATCTTGAAAGGTTCTGTGAAAGTTTAAATTGTGTGGATTGGTCCTATCTCCATCTGATTCCTGATGTGAATTGTGCTCTAGATTATTTTTGTTCATGAATTTATATCTATTCTAGACACTTTTGCTCCTCTCATTAAGAGATGGAAATCAGGTAAGAAATCAGGTTGGCTAAATCCTTCCTTGATAAAATTGATGCATAGTAGTGGTAAGGCATGGAAACATAAGAAAGATGGTTCATTGAGGGCACTACAGGAATATCACTGTCTACGTAATAAATGTAAAACAGATTAAACTGGCAGAAAGTAGCTATTTAAGGCAAAAACAAATTAATGGGTTCTCAGATAAGAGAACATTTTGGAAAACGATTCATGATTTGATTAATCCTACTGGTGACTCTGTGATGGCTATGAAATTGGCAGATATGTTCTCTTGTCCTAAATGTATAGCAAATGAGTTTAACCACAGATTTGTTGATTTAGACAAGCATTTCTGTGATAGTCATATAAACTCATTGTTCTCTGAATCTTCCCTTTGATGATAGGAAACTTAAGTTTTATTTAAAGGTTACTACTCCTAATGAAGTTTGTAAGTTGCTGCGACAAACTCAAATATGACAGCTCACCTGGTCGTGATGGTTTGTTGCTTAATTTGTTGCGTGATGCAGCTGAGGTTTTGTCTTACCGTATTAGCATGATACTATTATTTATTTATTTATTGAATTTTGATGACCAGGCAGGCCCACTAGGCCCCGGAGGTCCCTTTTTCAGGGGCGACACAGGAGTTACAGGACAAGTAGGATACACAAGTAGTACAGATGTAGGTTATAGCATGTGCAGGTATCATATGGCAATGACATATTGCGTAACAGGTTACAGTGATTAGCAAGTGTGAACAATGGAGGAAAGCCAGAGCAACACCTGGGTTGCAATTACCCGAATAGAGTATGTTAGGAGGAGAGCCAATAGAAAAGGATTGGGGCTCTCAGCTTTAGGAAGGATGAATAAGTGCTCAGGCTGGAGGGTAGGAGGGAAGTGTCAGGTAACATAGCATTGGCACTGACTCGTGGTGAGCATGTGTGCCTTGAGTCTTGTTTGGAAGCTCGCAGGTGATGAAGCTTCCTGTACCTCCAGAGGAAGGTTGTTCCATAGGAAAGGGGCAGTGTGGGAAAAGGACATGCCCCCTGCCTTAGTCCTTACCCTTGGAACTTCGAGAAGAGTTTGGCCTGAGGTCCGTAGGTTGCAAGGATTTCGCTTGGCAGTTATGAGCCCTGAGAGGCTTGGGGGAGGGGCTGAGCTAATTAGCTTATGTGCTGGGCAGAGCACTGGGAACCTGAGATGGGTTTGAATGAAGGCCAGCTGATAAGTGCTAGAGAGTCACAGTGGTGGCTCCTAGAGTAGGACTGAGCAGTGAAGCGGACCACCTTGTTGTACAAGACCCGTAACTTACTGAACTCAAGCTTGGCCATTCCCTGAAGTATCGGGGTAGCGTAGGCGAGTGTTGGGAGGAGGACACTCGAGGCAATGGCAGTCCTGGCTTCTGAGATCAGCTGATCCTTGAGGCGATAAAGGGTACCAAGTTTACCGTGAATGACTTTGGTGACTTGGTCAACATGTTGTTTTAGAGTGAATCCTTGGTCCAAAGTAAGGCCAAGGTATTTTGTGGAGGCAACCACTTCTAGTTTGTTACCCGCCCTGGAAGTGAGTTGCAGATGTTGTGTTCTGTTTAGGCCAAGGGATCTAGGTCCGAACAGCATGGCCTTGGTTTTGGTGATACTGAGGACCATTTTGTTCTTAATAAGCCAGTCCTCCATAGTGTGTAGGTCCTCTTGGAGGGATGGACCTAGGACCCCCAGGTTGTCTGCGGATCTATAAATCACAACGTCATCAGTGTACTGAATAACAGCACTATCATTTATCACAACTGAGGTGCCTGATTTGTGGAAACATGCATTGGTAGTGCCTTTGCACAAATCTGGTTCCCCTCATGAGTTTACTAATTATAGACCCACTTCTCTTTTGTCTGCTGTGGCTAAGGTTAAGGAATGGATAGTGTCCAAGCAGCTTATTGATTATGCTGACTGTAACAGCCTGTTGTGAAGCCATCAGCACAGATTTAGGAAGGGATATGGGACAGAGACTGCCTTGGTCGAGTTCATGGACATGGTGCTTGAAGGTATGGATAAGGGGTGTTTGACTAGGGCTGCGTTCAGGAACTTGACCAAGGCATTCAATCTGGTCTTGATCAGAAGACTAAGTACTTTAGGTATAGGCCAGCCCGCTCTAATGTGGTTCTTAGATTATTTACAAAATAGGTCTAAAATGGTGAAATACAGGGGTCCTGTCTCAGGGAAACTTGAAGTTAAATATGGAGTACCTCAGGGCTCCATATTGGGTCCTGTTTTATTTTCTTTGTATTTTGATGGGCTTTCAACTGCATTGAAAGATGCAGGTCTTACGCTTTATGCAGATGATGCCGTGGTATATGTCCACAGTAAATCAAGTGATGAGCTAAATTCCATTCTTTCCAGAGAGATGTGTAGCCTTCAGTGATGGTTAAATGTAAATCAATTGGTTTTAAATATAAGGAAAACAAAAACCACGGTTTTTGGATCATCACCTAGATTAAAAACTTTAGGGGTGAGTTTTCATATTGAAGATCTTGATGGTGACGTTTTTGAGAATGTGAACACATTCAAATATCTCGGTGTTGTATTAGATCCGATGTTAAGTTTTGACAATCATTTGAGTAGTGTTCGTAACAAAATTCACTGCAAGTTAGGTATGTTGTATAGGCGCAGGTTCTTTAAGACAGATGAAACTAAAATGGGTATTATTAAACAGTGTCTTTTGCCAACTGTTACCTACACATCTCTGATTATTGATAATGTTCTGGTGAATTTTGCGTTAAAAAAATGTGTTCTGTTGCAGACACTGGGTAAATTTGCACTGTCTTTACCCCGTGTTACCCATCATGGTGTAGTTGTGGAAAAAATTGGATGGCTCTCAATTTGTGATAATTTTAAATAAGTTGTGGCCAGGTTTGTGTATAGATTGTTATAGCTTGGAGCCACTTAGCCTTTGTAAATTCTTGCAGTGTCAGGACTTGGGTAGATTAACTAGGGCTAGGGTGGGTGGGTTTGACTTGGAGTACCCTTTTAGGAAAACCTCTAGTGGCCAAAGGGCCTTTTCTTATGCAGCACCTTCTAGCTGGAATCTTATTCCTATTGTAATCAGGGGTTTGTTTACTTCTACTGCTTTTTTACAGTTGTTACTTTTGTACTTTAAATCATCATAAGAATGTAATTGTTTTAATTGATTTTATATATACTGTATGAATGCTGATGTGGATTTTTTTTCCTATGCTGTTTATTTGCTGTTTGTGCTAAATGTATTTATTATGTTTGTTTGTGTGGGTCACACCTGTAAAAGGACTTCATGTCCAGTTATACATACCCATTAAATAAAGAAAGAAAAGAAGCAGACCAGGGTTTGATTCCCACGACCTTCATTTGTGTACTGTGTGACTATGAGCAAGTCACTTAACCACCCCAGTGCTCCCAGGCTGCACCTGAAAACAGACATCTGTGCCTAGTGGGCCTTAGCCAGTTACCAAAGAATTAAAAAAAAAAAATAAAAAAAAATTGAAAACAGATGGTGAGATCCAGGTGGGGAGGGTGAGGGAGGCTCTCAAGTCTTTAAGGACTGATAAGGCCCCAGGCCCAGACGGAATCCACCCCAGGGTTCTGAAAGAACTGGCAGATGTCCAGGCTGCTCCAGTGACAGAACTACTGAATTGCTCTCTCCATTCAGGATGTGTTCCCCTGGTCTGGAGGATGGCACACAGTGTGCCACTCCACAAGGGTGGACCTCAGGATGAGCTGGGAAATTACAGACAGGTCAGCCTGACGTCCATAGTTTGGAAACTGATGGAGACCATCTTGAAGGAAAGGATGGTGGAATTTCTGGAGGCTAATGGCTTTCAAGATGAAAGCCAACATGGGTTCGTCCAGGGGAGATTGGGTCAAACCAGCCTAGTCGAATTCTTCAACTGGGTGACAAGATCCCTGGATGGTGAAAGGCCGGTTGATATCCTGTACCTGGACTTCAGCAAGGCCTTCAGTTTGATCCCACATGAAAGGCTGATATGTAGGCTAAGGCGTCTTGGGGTGGGGGAAAAAATGCTGGGATGGATTGCAAACTGGCATAGTAACCAGCAGCAGACGTGGTGGTAGGGGCAGAAGCCTTGACTCACAGAAGGGTCATCAGTGGGATCCCTCATGGATTGGTGCTGGGCCCAATCCTGTTCAGTGCTTTCATAGTGGACATCAGGGAGGGAGTTAGGAGCAAACTGAGCTTGTTCGCCAATGATTTCAAACTGGGGGTGGTGGTGGAAAGCAAGGAGGCGAGGAGGGAACTCCAGGAAGACTTTGTGAGGCTTGAGAGGTGGGCACACAATTGGCAGCTGTGGTTTAACACTCTGAAGTGTAGCATATTCCATTTGGGTGTTAGGAACCCTTGGTATAACTATCATTTGGGTAGAGAACAGCTGACAGTGTCTAAGGAGGAAAAAAATCTGGGAGTGGTAATAGATGCCAGAATGAACAACTCAAAACAGTGCGGGAGCGCGGCTGCAAAGGCAAATAAAATGCTTGGGTGTATTGCCAAGGGGATAACATTGAGGAGAAGTGAGGTTATACTGCCCCCTGTACGATTCCTTAGGCCACACCTGGAGTACTGCATGTTGTTCTGGCGCCATCACTTAAAGAAGGACGTTACCCTTTTGAAGAGAGTCCAGAGAAGAGCGACAAAGATGATCCATGGTCTGGGGGAATGTCCTACGAAGAGAGACTTGGAGAGCTGAACATGTACTCCTTGGAAGACAGCTGGAACAGGGGGGACATGATAGAGGCCTTCAGATATTTGAAGGGGATCAATAGGGTAAACATGGAGGGTCTGTTCAAATTGAAGGGGGAAGGGGACTAAGAGAGGCCATAGTCTAAGGCCCCGTCCACACTACACCGCTCAGGTCCGGTAACGGATGCAAACCGTTAAGGCCGGGGAGCGGTACAGTGTGTCCACACTGCGGGAGCCGGGCGACCGTTACAGCAGCACCCGATCCCACGGTGCAGCTCGCCCTGCGGCTATGGGACCGTTACCCGCAATGTCCACACTCTGACCCGGTAATGTTACAGAGGTGTAACCGGTTTCATAACCATTGTTGAAACCACCTCATATGTGGTTTCAACAACGGTTACGAAAACACCTTCTGTAACATTACAGGTGTAAACGTGAACCGTTGCAGTAATGGTTCAGGCCCTCCATAACATTACAGAGGCATAGTGTGGACAGGGCCTAAAACTAATAAGGAGGTACAGAGGAGAGATGAGGAGACATTATTTCACAGAGAGCGTGGTGGCACCTTGGAATGTGCTTCCAGAGGAGCTGATGACAATGGAATCAGTGGGAGGATTCAAGAAGGGATGGGACAGGTACATGGGCAAGGTACAGGTTGGGGGGTGGAATTGCGGGGAATTTGGGGGTGCTGGATGCAAGGGATCCAGAAAGGAAACATAAAAGTTGACGGCAGATAAGGACCTCAAGGCCCATCCAGTCTGCTCATTTCTTTTTCTACCTTATGAATTTGCCATTGGCCTTTGCTCTGTCAATGGCCTATCTATTCATACTCCTCTGTATTGCTCCCTTATGCCTATCCCATGCCTGTTTGAAGCCCTGCACTGTATTCATATACAGGAAGGGGGCACAGCAGCAGAAACTTAATTGTGAGCTTCATCTCGGGCAGACTCGATAGACCGTATGGCCTAATCTGCTGGCACCTTTGTATGTATATATGTATGGATGCATGTATGAAACTTAAGCATTCTTAACATACTAATTGCCAGCAGATTAGGCCGTACAGTCTATCGAGTCTGCTCGAAACCTCAGATCCCTAGCTGGGGACCGAGGTCTCTCTTGTGTTCCAGAACACCTATCATCCCGGTCTCGCCCCCAAGCCCAGGCCTTCCTTGATACTTCCCCTTTCTGTATCTGTCCCATTCTTTCTTAAAACCTTCTACCATGGAAGCCTGAACCAGCTCTCCAGGCAGCGCATTCCAGGGTTCCATCACCCTCTCTGTGAAGAACCTCCTCCTCCTCTTTTCCCCCCTCATCCTTCCACCCTCCAACTTCAGATCATGTCCTCTGGTGATACCTCCCTCCTTCAGTCTGAACGTCCCCTCTGTATTACCCCTGTTTATTCCCTTGAGGTACTTGAAGACCTCGATCATGTCCCCCCTGTCTTGCCTCTCCTCCAGTGAAAACAGGTCGAGCTCCTCCAGTCCACCCTCGTATGTCAGATTCCCTAGTCCTCGTATCATCTTGGTAGCCCTCCTCTGGACCCTCTTGAGGAGCTGTATGTCCCTCTTTAGATGCGGCCTCCAGTACTGCACACAGTACTCCAGGTGTGGTTGAACCAGACCATTATACGGCGGTAGGATCACTTCCCTGCTCCCCGAGGTGATGCCCCTTGTGATGCATCCCAACATTTTGTCTGCTTTGGCAGCCACTCTCCTGCACTGCTCAGAGTTATTCAGACTTGCATCCACCATGACCCCTAGGTCTCTTTCCCCCCTAGAGGCCTCCAGTGTCCCCCCACCCAAGGTATACACGTGATTGGGGTTTCCCCACCCTAGGTGCAATACCTTGCATTTGGAGGAATTGAAATTTAATCTCTGGGTGTGAGCCCAACTGCCCAGGGTCTCTATATCCCCCTGCAGGGCCAACCTTCCCCCACAACTACTACTTCCATCTTAGAGTCATCAGCGAAGAGACTCATTTCACTCCCTATTTCTTCCCTGATGTCCGATATGTAAGCATTAAACAGGATCGGACCCAGGACCGAACCCTGTGGTACCCCGCTACTGACTCCTCTAGGGCTCAAGAGCTCCCCACCGAACACAACTCTGTGAGCGCGACCAGTTAGCCAGTTTCATATCCATCTTACCATCACTGGGCCCATGAACATGCAGTGCACTGTTGGAGAGAGGCAGCCCCCTTCTGTCCGCACTCCAACCCAGTAACAAACGACTCTTCACACCGACCTTGCAGCCGGCTATCTCTGGCCAACTGGAGTTCCACAGCGCTATGGTGTTGTTACGTTTAGGCAGGATTCTGACTTAGAGGTGTTCGGTCATAATCCCACAGATGGTAGCTTCACACCATTGGCTACTCAGCCAAGCACATACACCAAATGTCTGAACCTGCGGTTCGTCTCGTACTGAGCAGGATTACTATTGCAAGAAACATATCATCAGTAGGTTAAAACTAACCTGTCTCATGACGGTTCTTAGTTGTGGTAACTGTTTGTAGACTGTATTACCATATATCTTGCATACAGCACCCATATTAAAGAAGCTTTAAAGAGCCTCCAGCACCACAGGGACGATTTTGAAAAATATAAGTACTGTATGCATTACTTAGCATATATTTCTTAGGCTTACCTTTCTCTCATATGTTTCAAATTTCATGAAAACAGGATTCTCGATTATTTGATCTTCATCTGCTCTTGCTGCTTGTCTTCAAGTGACATCATAATCCTCTTTTTGTAACAACACAGCCGGAAACTGTAGAACTAATTATGATGTCACAACAGGAGATCCAATTATTATGTCACTTGAAGACAGTAGCCCGAGCTTCTGAAGACCAGATAAGAGAGAAACCTGCTTTCATGCAAGCATCCTCAGTAGTAAAGAATGATAACTTAAATTCTATCTGAATAAATGTTATGTTTCTTAAAGTTTCCCATGTAACATCTGAGGCTTTGAAAGAAAGATCCGAAAGAAATTATGTGTTCACAGAAGCCCTTTTGTAATAATGTATCTTTTTGTATTTCTATTTAATTGTCACAAATTTTTCTAGATGTCTGTTTAATCCTTTGTGTATGTGTTAGTTGTGCACTTGGAAGTGCCATAGACTTTAGAAGGGCAACACATAAATTGATTTTACATTTACCTTTAGAATAAATACAAAATTTCAGAGGCATGAGGAAAAAATGAACAGAAATAGGAAGGTGTACCATAATAGTGTTGACTTCAGCCGTGGATAAACGCTGGGAAAATAACCTTTGTTTATTCACTGGAAACAGTGAGGGTTGGGGCCACCTGCATTTCAGTATTAACCTTAAGATGCCACTTTTTAGGGACCACCCAATGACCCAGCAGACGTGCTTTGTGCCTCCATGCCAGTGACCTCTGTTCAGGAGTGAACTGAGGAGCCAGTACTCCAGCGGCTAGGTCAATAGTAGAATGCTGCCAGTGGCAGCCAGTTCCCCACTGATGGAAGGCTCATGTTCTGGCTGCAGTGGCTCCTGCTGGTGGGCCAGGGACCTTGCTGTCTGCATCCGAGGTGCTTGCCCTGAGCATGCTGTGTGGGCCACTTGGGGATGGACAGAATGCAGAATTGCACCCTCCCCCCGCAGGCTCTGCCCCACCAGCCATGGCACCTGCCTCCACCAGATTTGGATCTCCAGATGGGTTAGAGGAACCCCAAAGGCCCCACCATGAGAGCAGACCATGGGGGACTGAGGATGGGGTAACTACTGTACCTGGGGAGGGTGGGTAACTGGGCTGGGAAGACTGGATTGGGGCAGGTCAGAGAAAAAGGAGCATAAACATGTAAATAAAAAAAGATGCCACTGTTCCAACTACTTCTTTAAGTTTTTCCCATATCGGAGCTACTTTTGATAATGCCAGGGAGTTGTGCTGAGTTGGGTTTTTTGTTTGTTGGTTTTAGGAGACAGGCAACTATCCATGTGAGACCAGAGGCTTATTTCTGTTGCTGTATTTCCATTCTGTTACAGGTCAGTGAGGCGTACAGGCTTGTGCTGACTGCAATGCATCAGACACCAGTTAAGGAGAACATCCCTACCTCATGGTCCGCCATGACACAAGTGAAGTCAGAACATTACGGAGCTCTAGCTCACTACTTCATGGCCACTGCACTGCTAAACCACCAGTGTAAGTAACATACTTTAGTATAAACTGGGGTTGATCATCTTACAGAAATCTGTTTATAAAGAATTAAACTGACACAGTGCCATCAGGCAAGGCAAGGCAAATTTTGTTTTTATGGCGCCCAATCCCGGAGGCTCTGGGCAGCTTACAAAATAGGTTACACATACAGTAAAACAGAGTAACTAATACAAGATAACAATCATACTACAAGCAAAATTATTAAAACATTATAATAGGATTTCAACAGTGATAAAGATTGCTAGGCTATATTAAATTATATTATAATGTACAAAAGCAAATGGGTTGGTGTATCATAGTGACTGCACATATTTTCCTTAATATTATCTGAGAAAAGAGAATGGGTAAGTTTGATGACTTCTCCCCAAAAATGACCTTTTACAAAAGAAATTGGGGAGACATACTGATGTTGCTGATTTTAGGGCTGCAGTGGGAGTAACCCTGCAGACCTCTTGGTATTAAAAAAAGGGCTCAGCGCATTCCTTCCAACTGAACATGTTGGAGTTGCAACACAGTCTCCTCCACATCCATGAAGCACTCCGCTTGCTGTCTCACTGCACTGTTTTCTTCTCTGTCGATGGTCACAGCGGAACACAACATACTACGCCATGTCCAAGATGGCTGCCACACTCTACTGCACATGCACTAGTAGTTGCGCATGTGTAGTAGAGTGTGGTGGCCATCTTGGACACAGCAGAGTGTGCTGTGCTCCACCATGACCGCCATTTTTATTTTTTTTATAGATTATAGATTTCCTAATCCAACCCTACCTTCGCACCCCCATCCCCAAACACATAGAGTGACATTGGGGTGCCTAATCCTCAGTGTTATGTATCAGACGCCGGACAATTTATTTATTTATTTATTTATTAATTATGGATATTCCCCCTACCGACCCTCCCTCTTAGCACCCCCCACACACACACCCGCGAAAGATAAGAGTGACACTGGGGGAACCCAGTCCCTCAGTGTCACAATCAGGACTCCTCCATGTTTTTTGTTAGTATTCCCCACCTGATCCCCCATTTCAGTCCCCCCCACCACCCCTGAAACAAGAGTGACACTGGGGGTGCCCAGTCCTCCAGTGTCATGATCGGAATCCTTGTTTTTGTGGGGTTTTTTCGATTTTACTTTGTAAAAAAAAAAAAAACTCCATCGATGTCTTTGTAGCCATTCTGACCCCCACCCACGACCCTCCACTCAGCACCCACTACCTCGCACCCTACCCAAGCCCTTACTTACCCATCAAGGGTCCAATGCCGTAATCCTCTCTGGACCGCTGACACTTCTTCACTCTTCAAAGCCAGACCACGAACTGAAGAAACAGGTATGCAGTTCAATGTATTTGAATGGTATTTTGAAATTAGTGGCATAACTTGGCATTGTTGCATATTTTTAGCCCAAATTTTCAGCATGTCTTCTTTGGGACCCCACTTCATGAACAGTTGCACTGACATTAGGGAGATCTGTCCCGAAAGGTGGTTTCACGGCCCCTGCACAAAATCACCTTTCAGGCAGGAGCTGAACATTCTCTCTGTCCCTTGTTTATGAGGTGGGGTCCTAAGAAGGTTATGTTGAAAATTTGGTGTAAAGATGTTAAAAAAACAAAAAAAAACAAAGTTATCAGCCTATGTTGAATTCTGTGAACACAGGCTCGTAACTTTGGTAATTTTCAATATTTTTTACCCTAAATGTACAACATAGCCATATCTTTACAGCATCTCATGAATGTGACAGCTGTCATTTTTTTAAATCCTAGACAAAATGTGTGTTGTTTTTTTTTTTTACATCCCAAAAGGTGATTTCACGGTCCCTGCGCAAAATCACCTTTTAGGCAGGAGATGAAAGTTTCCTCTGCCCTTGTTTATGAGGTGGGGTTATAAAAAGGCAATGTTCTAAATCTGGTGTAAAAATATTTTCAACTTCAGTGTGGAAAATATTTTGAGAGCAATTTATGTAGTTAAATCAAGGTTTGTATGGCTCTGCATTGCTACTAATTCTTGAAGCTGTCAGTACTTTGGTTGTGGTGATCAAATTATTGATCCATTCTAGACTAGTTTCTGATTGGCAGTTTAGTTTCTCAACTCGTCTATGAAATCTGGATATTCTTTGCTAGCAATTATTGAAACATTTCAGCCATGGTGCCAATATTAAGTATGAGTTTTCAGTTCTGTTTGACCTATATGTTGACCATAATGTTTCCATTTGTTGCTACTAATTTTTGAGTCTGTCTGCACATTGACCAAGATGACCTCATTGTGCTGAGTCCTATCTTGTGACTGCTTGTTACGCTGCCCCTGGTCACTACAGTAGTCACCCCCAGTGTACCAGAGGTGATTCAGTTGATCTAGTTTTTTGTGTTTTTGTTTAATATCTGAGGAATATCGCCCAGGTGAAGCACCTGGTTCCTTCCAACTCTGGTCCACGCCTTCATTACCTCCCACCTTGACTATTGCAACTCCCTTTACCTTGGGTTACTGGGGGTTGATATCCGCCGCCTGCAGCTTGTGCAGAATGCGGCAGCCAGGCTATTGATTGGTTCATCTAGGACCAGTCACATAACGCCTGTGCTCCCCGGACTGCAATGGCTGCCAGTACGGTGGCGGATCACCTTCAAGGTCAGTTTGCTGACCTATAAGGCCGTACAGGGCCAGGGACCTGATTACCTGCAAGATCTCCTTCATCCCTACTGTCCCTCCCGCTCTCTCCGATCCACTGACGAGGGATTGCTAGAGATTCTCAGCATTTGTTTAAAGACATCCGGGGCCAGGTCTTTTAGTTTTGTGGCCCCAACCCTGTGGAATTCTGTACCTCATCAGGTGCGAGATTGCTTGACCATCCAAAGTTTTAAAACAGCATTGAAGGCATTTCTTTTTAGTCTGGCATATGCTGATTTTTAATGTTGAAGTCATGGGGTTTTAACATGTTTATTATGGTTTTTATTAATTGTTTCGATTTTTTAATGAACCTTGTACAAGCGCCTTGGTTTCTGAAAGGCGCTTTTTTATAAATAAAGCTGATTTGACTTGATTTGAATATGCTTCTGTACAACAGAGGGTACTATGAGAAATCTGCAAGTGTGCTTGATACATAACACTTGAATATTTCTGCTTGCAGTAAGCCCCAGTGATGATGAAGACACGCAGGAGAAAGCCTTATCTCAGGTGTACAACAGTATTCCAGATGGGTTATCACCACTGATGATCCTGAAGAACAGCGATCACCGTATTCGAATAGGTAATCTCAACATTTTTAAAATGAATTCCAGGCTTCCAGGTTGCGAGGTGGCAGGGACAGGACTTAGGTTCCACACCTGTGGATTGAAGGGGGAAGCTGTGGAGTTGAGGTACATGACAAGAGGGACACATAACATCCATACATCCGCTGTCAGCTGATCAGGGAGTGAGATTGGTTCTGCCTACCCACCCTTCCCGACAGAATGTGCATATACAGTGACCCCAGGGATTGGGTGGTGGACAAGTGGTGGGGGGATGCAGAAGAAGGGCATTTTGCTCACAGCAGATAAAAAAAAATGGATTTCAAGAATCCAATCCAAATTGTGCTCTTGATAATTAATTATTGACATATTTTGGTAGAGATGGGTTGCAATGGATATTTATTTTTCAGAGATAAATGATATGAAGGAAATGAATGATGGTTTATGTGAAATGTTATGAGCTTATGTAATATTTATTGAACAAAGACAAGTTCTTGGTAGTTGCCATGGAAATAAAACTGCATTATCTAGCATTATAAAATATCAGTTAATTGAAAAAAGAATGATAGTATACAACAGGTGTAAACAGAAATGTCACAGAATAAAAACAATATTTCTGGACCCACTTTGCAAGAAAACTGTATATATTATATTTTTAGGGTTTGTTACTATTGATACCTGCAAAGTTGGGTATATTACAATGGAATACAAAACCAGTCAGAGGGCATCTTTCACAATGCTGACAACATCATAGTAGCCATGTGAAGCACTGAACCCGGCAGTTAAAATAAAAGAGAAAATGTTAAATACTCACACAAACCGAAGATTTTAAAGCTATAACAAGTAAACTGTTGTATAAATGGAATATGCAGTGATCTGATGTAAAATATGCAAGTTATCTTCACGTGTGAGAGGGCAGGACTTCCATAACTCACTCATGCGTTTTATGGGCCTGCCCTTTACACTTGCATATTTTGAGTCAGCCATAGCATGGCTACTATATACGAGTAAAAACCAGCTCTGCACTTCAGTGTGCACTTTCATAGTGTTTCAGCTTGTACTGTTCACTGGAGAATACATTTTTAGTTCTAGGTTTTCCCTGTTACGGTTTATACCACATCTTGGTAGCCAGTCTGAAAAACGTATTTGACTGCCCCCTACTGATCTAATAGTGCCTTTTTTAAGACATCATAGTACTCACCATGACAACAGAATGTGACGTCACAAACAGCAGTTCTGAAGGCAGGTGGGGAAGTCAGTCTTTTTCAAGGGCACAGTGAAATATGTGCTATATTACCTGAAATATTTACTAAACCTATAATGGAGAAAAGTAAAAATAAAACGATAGAAAACACTAAAGGTAGTTTGTAATAACAAAAAAACAAGGTGCTGTGTCAGCATGTGTTCTGAAAACAAAACAAAATGGTAATACTAAATGCACGCTGAAAATAGAGTTAGAATCAATGTTACAACCTTGGTCTTCTTTAGGAATTATCTAAAGGAGAAAAAAGCAAAGTTAGTGGTTACATCTAGTTACTAAAGATAACTACAATGCAGTCTGTTACTAAAGACAACTGTTGTAAATATAATAGTTTTAAAATTGCCGTTTTTAGTAGAGACTAGTTTTAGTAGAGGCTCTTTTAGTTTGATCCATAAGAATAGTTAGCTGTGTTGTCTTTTTTTTTTTTTTTTAGATCAGTATTCTGCATCAGTTGATTAGTTGTAGGCATGTATATATTCATTCACTGGATATTTCTGCCCATTTTTCTCATTTGCTGTAGGAAAGTCCCACTTACATAAAGCCATAATGGGTAATGAAGAAGCCTTACGAGCTGTCGGTTTGTGTAGAAATCTGAGAAGGCTAGATATTGTTCAGGAGATTCTGTCTGTTGCTCACAAACGATCACTGAACAAATATTCTGAGTACGAGAAGGAGGACGACTTTGTTAATTTCATGGATGCACCTGAGATAATCCGTAAGTGTTGCATGTGGCTTACTGGCAGTTCCTAGACTTTCTAGTATGGTAGCCTGGGTCTCTTATTGTCAAGTTGGAGGTACTGTACTTATTCTGACCAAACCGTGAACTATTACAGTAAACATATTTATTCTTGTCTCATTTTAGATCCTGTTCATACAAGAAAAACAACTGAACTTTAGTAGTAGCTGTAGACAAGTCCTTTCCCATTTATTTCACTGAGAGTCTAGCTGTTCTGAATCAACATATTAAATATGCTAAAATCAGGTTAAAATGGTAAAGCTTTAAAAAGGGGGGATGTTACTCAGTGGAACTAGAGCCCCCCCCCTTTTTTTTTCTCTCTGATATATTTTGTCATCAGTTATGCCCACCTCTGTGAAGCTGGCGATAAAACCACCCTTCCCCTCTATTTCACATCCTCTTCGATGCCATATTCCTCAGTAGCTGAAGTCAGTAATGGGGATCAGGAGTAGGAGATTTAAGGGGGCCAGCAGTGATTTCAGATCATAGTTGCGCTCTGAGACATCACCACTATTATCATGCTCCCCCAACGATGAATACTGATCTGTTGATTACTTTATTTTAGGGGAAGACCCATCATGCAAAGCTGCAAACCTTAGTGTGGAGCTTCCCTGATTATCGAGTTTACTAAACATTGATCTGACATTCCTTCCAACATTTTGCGCCTAGCGCCCCCTGAGTAACCTCTAAGCCCTTCACTCAGTCCCAACCATGTTTGAAACCATTGATAGTTTTCCGTTCATTGTCACAAACCCACTCAGCAGGTCAGCCCTCTACTCCTAAAGTGCCAACCTCCGAGCGCAGTCTTGTGAACAGTTAACAGAAACAGGGTAACCCAGGATCACATCCACTGCTAATGTTTTGGCTACAGCCACCTGTTGCACAGTTCCCCGTGTTTCACCCCAGTCTAAGAGAACACTAGCGATGGGCAATGTTTTCTCCCCACACATAAACACACCACTTCCTTTCTAGCTCCCAATTGTGTATTATTGCTTGCCTTTTTGGGACACTGGCAATATGCCCAGTTTCTTTACACAACCAACATTAATTTCTTCTTCTCTCAGAGAAATTTTTTTCTCTGAAACCTGGGGCCTACTGGTTTTGGTGGAGGCAGTGAGGGTTTTAGCTACCCTGAATGCACGCTTTTCCCTTTCTGCACTGCCATGCCCGCCCCGTTCACTCTCAGAGCAGGTCTGCTCTTGGCATAGTGGTCCGAGAGTTCAGCAGTCTCTTGCACTGTTTTGGGATCTCAGTCCTCCAGCCAGGTTTTCAGCTCTGCTAGGCACGCCCAGAAAAACTGTTCTAACAGAACCACATTTTCAATTTTATCAGCAGAGTTTGCCTCAATTCCCTCCCACCAACGTTTTAAAAATTGATGTTGTTTCATGGCGAGCTCCACGTGGCTCATGTCAGAGCTTCTCCTGAGCTTACGGAATTTAGCTCTGTATGATTCAGCAGTTAATTCAAATTTCTTTAACAGTGCAGCTTTAAATTTGCTGTAATCATCACTGTCCTCATTGTCCATTTGACCCAATGTATCCCAAGCTTTTACGGTAAGTAGTGGGGATAGCTGGAAGCTCCAGGACTCTCTAGGAATTTTAGTCTGAATACAGACTTTTCAAAAGAATTTAAAAAGGCACCCATGTCCTCTCCTTCTTTAAATTCGGCTATTAATTTGGAATTAAATTTGTAACCCAGTCCTATAGTCCCAGTTAAACCCAAACCACTTACCTGCTCTGGTGCTGCAGGTTGGAGTCATAGCTTCTCCAGTTCATGTTGCCTCTAGCGCTCCTGCTCCTCATGGTCTGTGTCTCGGCATTCTCGCTCTCTCCTCTCCTCTGCAGCTCACGCTTCTCACGCTCTGCCTCCCAGCATTCTCGCTCTGCCTCACGGTCCCTCTCCCTTTCCCTCTGGAACTCCAGCTTCATCCTGCACAACTCAGTTTGCAGCCTCAGTCCTTCTGTATCCAGGATACGGGTGACCTTTCCCTGCTGCTGTGGCCCTTCACTGGCCCTGTTGCCCTCCTCATTGGATCTGGACACTGCACTGGCCGCTAGCCCTGCCATACTCGAGGTTTGGTCCTTTTCAGTCATGGTCCATGACTTGCTGCTCTGGGTATCTGGTACCATCAGGGCATCTATGAGGTTCTGCTTGCTGGCTTTCACCTCGAGCGGGACTCCTCTGTCCCCGCACAACTGTCTTAAGTAGTCTACAGTGTGCCTGCTGTAGTTGGAAGTCATCTTCCCTAACTACTGCTACTCTGACTTGCACTTTAGGAAAAAAAAATAAAATGGGTAGGAACTTGACTGTACGCGAAGTGATATAGTTCTGTGTCCTTTTAAAATAAAACTCTGCCTTTTTCTTTTTTTGCAAGTGAGCTGATGGTCTCAAGCTGACACACAGAACAATAAAAGCGTGTAATACCAAAATTATCCACACCGCTGTTAACCAATGTGGCACAAACCCACTCAGCAGGTCAGCCCTCTACTCCCAAAGTGCCAACCTCTGAACGCAGTCTTGTGAACAGTTAACAGAAACAGAGTAGCCCTCCTGTCTGTTTTTGTGGGTTCGAATTAACCTTTGGTCTCAAGTCTTGGAGGGATTCAAACTGTGCACCTGTTGCTAGTGTACCCAATGCACATGCTCAGATAATTCTGTCTTCGGGGGGCCAGATATCTTTGCCTACTGGCACCTAACCAGGTGTACAAAAATGAACCCTTAAAAACTCTAATAAAAGACCTCAGGTTAAACCCTTACATTTTTCCAGTTTGGTATCACCATTCAAGCTTATGCACAGTGTCTACTTTAACCATACATACTCCACTTGTTAAAGAAAAGAAACCAAAGACAGACCAAGTAGGCTCTAAAAATAGAGTTTTACTAAAATAGATAAAAAAATATGTAAAACATAAAATACAGAACCATATTTCACAAAACATGCAAATCTTTTAAAATAACAAGGTTTTAACAGTGCAGTTCCTACTACAGTACTTAGATTATGTTTCTACCTGTATACTTGCTTAAAGTGGTCAAAGATGTTTCTTTGTCAGAGTCTAGATAGAAGTCTCTGAATGAAAACAGAATACTGTTTAAAAGACTGTCTTGGCCAACCCCTTTGCGGGAGGTCACCAGGCTCCTCCCTGTCAGAATATATAAAAAATATATATCTATACAAAAACAGGATGTCTTTATCCAAGTATTAAATTCTATAACCGCAACATAACTCATTTTCTTCAAATTACTCTCTTTGATCTTATGATCAGCTTCTCCTTTCTAGGACATCAAAGGGACTTATACCTCTCTGCCAGATTTCATGGAGGTGCAACATGCTTTTGTAGCACCATGTGAATTTCACTGCGTTTCATCTGAACGTCATAAACGTTTATGATTCTAGCCCAGCATCTGGTAAGCTACCATAAATCTAGACAAACAGGAGATCCCCCAATTAAGGCCTGGTCTAGTCTGTAATTGGCTTCTGGCCTTCCAGGTAACACCTTATATCTAAAGCCTGTGTGTGTGTGTGTATGTCTGTGTCACACTTACATGCTGTTTCAGCATTTCTCATGTGAGAGAGTCCATAACACATTTTTATTTTACAGAAAATGATACAGTGATCAGAACCAGCTGTCCAAGTGTCACACTCATCACATCAACTGGCAGATTGTTCTGCATCTCCACAACCCTTTCTGTAAAATAAGACTAAGGACGTGGATATAGTTTATTTATCCCCACACTTCTGACAGCCTTACTTTAAAAGGCTGATCTGCTGGACCATCTTTAAGAGAAGCTCTTCCCATCACTTGGGTGTTATATACCCCATCTCTGCCCTGTGATTTCAGATCTTCCTTTCCACTGGAAGAGTCAAGTCTCCTCCATCGCGTCAGCCTGTCGGCACAGTGGTTGGATTTCTACGTCGATGCGGCGACCGGGTTTTTTTTTTTTTTTGGGAATGTACAGAGTCAGGGCCATCTGGGGGAGAAGGATGAAGCATCCTGAGGATTGCTCTCCTCTCCGGGGCGGGGAGTCCGTGCTTGATGGACCCTGTTGGAGGCTGGGGTGCTGCAGCAACCAGCACCAGCACGCTCGGGAGGTGGGGCAGATGCTGGATGTCATTGCACGCCCTCGCCCCCAGGGCAGCAAAATCCTCCATGATGCCACCCCCGCGCATGATGTCCCATTTCACTGTGCTGCCTGCTGCCTGACGCCCACTCGAGGGGGTCCCACCTCATGGCCCTGACCTATGGGAGGGTAATCCAGGGCTTTCCCACAATGTTCAAGGGAATAAGCCTCTCTGGTTTCAATCTAGGGGGATAAGCCTGGGCATGGGGGTGGCAGGCGGACGGGACCTGATGGGAAGAGGGGGCCAGACCAAAAACAGAAAAAAAAAAGTCTCCTCCTTCGCAGCTCCATGCATGGTGTAGGCCTATCTCTAGTGTGCCGTTTGGCAAACTTGGTCTTCATCCTTCAAATTCAGCTTTTCTTTCACTATTATCATTTTTCCTTGGTTCCACTCTCATTGACCTCTGACTGTGATGGAATGCGAGGATTCCAAGCCGGCTCACAGCTATGAACAGTGTGTCCAGTGGCAGCAAAAGATGTTCCAGATGGACATGCACGTGTTGTGTCTCTGTTGCCTGGAGGCATCTCATGACGTCACTGCTTGCGACCTGTGCCAAACTGTGCTGCCTTGATCCCTAGAAGATTGCCAGGCTCGCCCTCTCTTTGATCAACCGGGCAGTTGGGACCTGAGGTTTAAGACTAAGGCAGCCCCCATGGCTGTGGTGTGCGTGGTCCAGCTTGCAGCAATGGAAGAGGTGTGGCGGCCAAGGCTGTGGTAGGAACGTGTAGCTTGTCAGAGCACCCTTCACGGGCAGTTCCATGAAATGTATAGGGCTCTCCAGACATTTGGGGAAAGCTATTCCCACTGCGTGAAAAAAATCCAAGAAAACCCACCAGCAGTCATGAGACTGGGAACGGGCATGCTGTTCCTACTCCTGTGACCCCCCTCCCCCCAGCCTCTCAAGGCCTCTTAAGCGCTTGGCTTCGTCTGAGCCCTCTTTGGTCAAGGGACAGATCGCTAGCTCCACAGAGACCCAGTCAGGCTTGTTGGTCTTGACACAGGTCGAGCAGGCAGTCAAGATTTTTCTTGACCCTGTCGACACAGTGTCAGAAGGGGTCGAGGATGACTCGATCTCTAGGACCTCGGTCCTGCAGTGCCTCAGCCAGGAGGTCCTTGAGTGGTTGGTGAGCCTGGTCATCTTGTCTCAGGAGCAGTTCTGCCGCCTGGGTCAAGCAGTCGACACCAGTGCAGGTCATGTATCATACACCTCCGGCTGCATCTCCTTGACATCAGCATCCAAGTTGTCGGTCGAGGTTGAGGGATTCCTCGCACTCTTATTCACGCTTGACTGGGAGGCATCATTGTCAGTGCTGCTCTTTCTCTTCATCCTCAGGTGGGGGGAGGCTCCATCGACACACGTGGCACTGTGAGGACCTCCTCTGGCAGCAGTGGGCCTTGACTGTGCAGGGTAGGGCTCTGCCCTTGACCCCTGTAGTCGCTTGGTTGACACCAGTTGCGCCCAGGCTGGTCCTGCTAAGACAGCTGTCACCCACATGTGTCTTGCCGTCTACAGGTGCAGCTGCCTCCCTGACAACCCTTGTGGTGTGCACCTTCTGAGGACTCCTGTCAGGTTACCAGCTTGCCAGGCCAGTGGAAATTTCCCATTTTTATGACTTCTGAGTGGTGTACAGTGGTAAGAGGTCAAGAATGGTCTTCGACAAGTCCTTAGATGAATGAGTCCTTGATACAGTCATTGAGGTCTCATGCATTCGACCATGATTTCGTCAAGAAACTGACTACTGATCATTGGTCGGTGTTGTTTGTGGCCCTTCTCGGTCTTATGTCTGAGTCCATGGAATTCCTCCTAGAGCCAGTCCAAAAAAGGGCCAAATACCCTTTCACTGACATCCTGGATAGGGACAAATCCTTGTGGGTTGCCTTTCCTGCTGCCATGGTCATTCTTGGACTGGTGCTGGAACTTTGGCAGCATCCAGTTTCCTGCCCAGCATCCTCAGCCAGTATGGTCCACAAGTACTCGTCCCCTACTGGCACCTTGTCCAGATTTTCAGACCACCCCTTGGCTGAGAGTGTGGTCTCTGATTTGGTTTTTTGAAAGTCCAGCAGTACTTGGGACATGAACAAGCCCCCCTGATGGATCCAAGAAGCTTTACTACATGGCAAATATGGTTTATGCTGCATCCTTCGTAGGTCTCTTGTCAGGCGAGCTATGCACTGATGATGGTCCGTGTTAGTCAATCCCTGATGGGAGTGCTAGATCAGGTCCTCCCCTACCTCTCTGCTGACAAGTAGCTGACGATGAAAGTGATCCAAGACTATGGTCAAGCTCTGGCCAAACACCAGCTTCAGACAGCCTTGGACATTGGTGATTCCTGCATCTGTTCCATGGCATCAGCCATCGCAGTGCATAGCAGGGCATGGCTGTGGATTTCCACCTTCACAATGGACACCCAGCACAAGCTGGCTGAAGTCCCCTTCTTGAGCATCAACCTCTTTGGCCCCAGGGTAGACGGATACCTCACAAGGACTGAGAAGTCCAAGCCAACCTCAACTCTGTGACTTCCTCTCAGAAGGACCTGAAAGGGCAGACACAGAAGAAACCTTTTCAGTTTCAGCCCTTTCTGTCACAGCAGCCTCGGCAGCAACAGTTCCAGCAAGGCAGTTTCAGACTTGGCACCCCAAGATCAAGTTCCCTGGTCAGGGCCCCCAAAAATATTTTCCGTTTGGTGTCAGGGCAAGGAGCTTGATCCCCTTGCCTGCTCTTTGGCTAGCATTCTGGACTATCTTTGGTCCCTCTTCCAGTTGGGGCTGAGATTGACAGCCCTCAAGGTGCACCTGGCAGCCATCTCAGCATATCAGGCATGGGATGGTATGCCAATGGTGATGGAGGAGAAGGTGGTGTGGTGCTTTTTTAAGGGCCTTGACCACTTGAACCTACTGGTGGGTGAACCACTACCAACTTGGGACTTGTTACTGGTTCTGGCAGTGCCGATGGGCAAGCCTTTCAAGCCTATGTGGAGGTGTGAGATTTCACATCTGTCATGGAAAACTGCCTTCTTGGTGGCTGTCACCTCCCCCAGAAGGATCAGTGAGCTGCAGGCCCTCTCAGTGGAGTCTCCATACTTGCTCTTTCACAAGGACAAGGTCGCTCCTCTCCCCCAACCAAAGTTCCTCCCAAAGGTAGTCTCAAGAGTTTCACCTTGACCAGGTAATTAATCTTCTGATCTACTTTACTAACCCTTCTTTGGCAGCTGACTACAGGCTCCATACCTTGGATCTATGGATGGCACTCACTTGTTACAAGGAGCGTACGGCTGGAGTTCGGAGTGAGGCTCACCAGCTCTTTGTCACGTAGGCTAAAGTGGCATTTTGCAGAATGGCAGCTAAGAGGACAGTAGGTAGGTGGATTTTCTCCTGCACTGACCTCTGCTATAGGTTGGCTGGAAAGGAGCTTCCCATAGGGCTTATGGCTCATTCCACCAGGTATACCGCTGCCTCAGTGGCTGTTTCCAGGGATGCCCCCATATAGGAGATCTGTAGGGTGGCTACCTGGAAGTCAGAACATACCTTCATCTCCCATTACAGCATCGACCTAGAGTCCCACCAGCATACTGCCGTTGGAGCCTCAGTTCTCTAATCTCTGTTCGCCAAATAGGGGTGTGTGTGCCTTGCCTTTTCCGCTAGGAGAACTGCTAGGAGTCTGCCAGAAGTGTGCATAAGTGGACCATATCCATGTCCCTAGAGCTGAGGGTTACTCACCAGTAACCATAGTTTTAGGAATGGTATATCGTTACATCCACACAACTCACTCAACCTCCCTGGTAAGTGGCACATGGATCCTTGCTTCCAGCGTGCAAATTCTGACATCATGGGGTGGAGCTGAGGTATATATATCACCCGGGTAGTGGGAGGAGCTTCTCTTAAAGACAGCCCAGCAAATCAGCCTCTTAAAAGCAGACTGCCAGAAGTGTGGATGTGAATCATATACCACCACTAGAACTACAGTTACAGGTGAGTAACCCTGATTATCTCACTTCCCCCATCGGTTTCCACTCTTGCCGCCATGTTTTTGATCCACTACTTGTCCTAAATAGTTCCTCGAGTTTAGCTTGTTCATTCCTTTAAGAAACTTGAAGGTCTCTATCATGTTTCGCATCTCTCGTCTGGCCTCCAGTAAGCACATGCTCAGTGCCTTGAGCTGATCCTCATAAGATGCACCTTGCTGGCCCTGAATCATCTTGGTCACCTTACTTTGCACTGTCTCCAGCCTGTCCTTATCTTTCCTTAGGTGAGGACTCTAGAACTGGGCACAGTATTCCAGTGGGCACCCCACCAGTGATCTATAGAGAGGTAGTAATACCTTTTTCCTTCTGCTGTAAATACCCCTTTCTATACACCCCAGCGTCCTGTTTGTCTTACTGTAGGTCTTGTCACACTGGCTTGATTGTTTAGGGAGTCACTAATGATGACCTCTAGGTCTCCTTCTTCAGAGGCCATGCTAAGCTTTAATCTCCTGTCCAGTACTTTGTCCTTAGATTCTTGTTCCCTATGAGCATCACCTTGCACTTCTTGGCATTGAATTTCAAATGCCAAACCTTTGAACACCTCTTTAGCCTTTGCAGGTCTCTCTGCATCTCCCTGTCCGCCTTCTCACTGTCTGTCCTGTCACAGAGCTTAGTGTTGTCTGTGAAGAGACACATTTTATTCTGAATTCCTTCTCAGATGTTGCTGACATTGAAAAGGACTGGGGGGGGGGGCCAGGACCAATCCTTGTGGCACCCCACTGGTGACCTCTCTCTCTTCTGATTTGACTCCATTAACCACAGCTGTCTGCTGTCTCCCCTCTAACAAGTCTCTCACCCATCAAACTGTGTTTTTCGCTGCACTCAGGTCCTCTAGCTTCTTCAGTAACCTTTAGTGAGGCACCGAGTTAAACTCATTGCTAAATCCAAAGTAGAATAGATCCACAGCGTGGGCCTTATCCACTACCCTCATTATCCAGTCAAAGAATACATTCATCTTGGTCCGACAAGACCACCCTGCCAGGAATCCGTGCTGTTTACTATTCTTAAGTCCACTGCTCTCCAGGAGGTCCACAAAGTCCTCTTTGACTAGTGTCTCCATCGGTTTCCCCACAATAGAAGCAAGACTAACAGGACTGTAGTTATCCACTTGCTCCGTGTCCCCCACCTCCCAGTTATGGAATAGGACTACATCCGTTACCTTCTAGTCTTTTGGAACTAACCCTGTCTGATCTGAGCTATTGAATAGCCCTACCAGAGTTTCAGTTAGTTCTGTTGCCAGTTCCTTGAGCGCCCTTTGATGCATCCCATCTGGACCTGAGGCTTAATCTGCCTCCAGGGCTGGTAGCTCTTTCCGAACCCTTTCACTGGTAGATACTTACTGGTTCATTCCAGGGGTCCCTCTTACAGCTACTGTAATGCAACTCTCTGGCAGAGGCCCTCTGTCTTCCCTTGTGAATACAGAGCAGAAGTAGTCATTAAGAATGACTGCTTTCTGTCTGTCCTCTTCAGTTACCCTATCTCCTTCTGTTAACCTAACAATTTCTCCTTCCTTCTTTCTTTTTCCCGTAATATATCTAAAGAATTCTTTTCTCTCCCTTGGCCCCTCTGCAATATGCATCTCTGTGTCTGCCTTTGCTTGTCTGACCGCCCTCATGGTTTCCCTTGTTCTCATTTGGTACTCTCCTCATTATGAACATACGAAGAAGCCAACAGAAGAAGGTCATTTGGTCTGTCAAGTCTGCTTGTATTGCAGGGTCAACAGCTTCTGCTAATATCTCTGCCCTTCCTCCCTCCCCACTCCTCCCTACCCATGATTCTTACCTTCCCCCTATGCCTATCCCAGCCCCTCTTAAAGCTGCCCACTGTCTTCAATGAGATGACCTCTTCCGGCAGCGCATTCCAATTACCACCCTCTCTGTGAAGAAGTGCTTCAAACAACATGAAGTCTTGCTTTATTATGACATATGCAGTGAGTCCCAACCTTCAAACTGCTCCGGAGGTGAAAGAGTTAACTTTCCATGCCAAGCATGGAACTTTGAGCACGAGCTCGGTTGAACACTCTGTCTGTTGTTCTTCAAACTCAAACTGTCAGATTCTTTACTCCGCCTCACTGAACAGTCGCTCCGGAGATTTCTCCTTCTGCTCAGTTCATTTTGTCAGTTAAAGTATTAATTTTTCGGTTTTTTTAACCGAATGTAAACCGCAACCGATCGGTTCAAGCTCTGTCGGTGGTACTGTAAGTACTAGATGGGTTTTACATTTATTTTCTGTGTGGAACTTGTAAACGGTATTATCGGTTCTGTTTGAACCAATCAGGTTGTTGTAAATATATTAATCTGTCTTTTAGAGTGCGGTTCCCGGTTCTTATCGGTTCTAAAAAACGGATTTCATTACGTGTTTTTCCATACCCAGGAAACGTGTTGGGAACCCATAAGAGAGTCTTGCTTACGGATTGCCATAAACGGGCAAGTTTTGGTTAGGCTGGCACTATGTCTGAGAAACCCAAAAGAAAAACCGGGCCCACTGGGTTTCAACACTGCAGTGTTTGTGGGGAAGCCTTTGCCAAGGCTGACCCCCACACCACCTGTGTTTATTGTCTGGGGTTTGTCCACCTCAATGCAGACTGCCAGATTTGCAAAAATTTTCCTGCAGCTACCCTGGATAAGAGAGTTGGTAGGCTCAGGGAAAAGGAGGCCAAGAAGTCCGCTGACCCGGATGGCCAGCCCGGTTCGGTTGTAACCGAATCGGAGAGAGTGCCCTCTGACCAGGGCGAGACTTCCTCGAGCAAAAGGAGAGCCGACTCGGAGGAGTCAGTTCCAGCAAAAAGGACTAGAAAATCAGCAGGTGTGGAGCCAAAATTTCCTTCTCCAACCGCTGAAGAAATGGCCCAAGCGATTAAAATTGTTCAGTTGCTTTCCCCGGTTCCGACCGAACCGGCACCATCAGGTAAGCGTAGGGTTCGGTCGGTTCCACGGTTCAAGAATATGATTTAGAGAATTTTATGAACCGGAGGAGGGGAAGAGGAGTATGAGAAGAGTGATGTGGATTTGAAAGTCTGATGTGCCCATTGAACCGACATCTCCCCAGATAGACCTTCAGGAGTGTCTCCCTAGGCTTTCTGAGTCCCTCTCATTTTATGTTTTACAAAAGTGGTTGAAACCCTCCAGCTCCCTATGGAGGAAGCTGTGGATGATCAAGAGGAGCCTGACTATGTAGAAATGATGGATATCCCAGAGTCTAGGAGACTGTCTATTCCTTTGCATAAATATTTTGGGAAACAGACAGTAAAAATTCTAAAAACTCCTCACACTATACCTCCTGTGGATAAAAGAATGGACAAGAGGTACACATTGTCAGGCTCTAATACGGAGTTCCTTACACAGCAATGCAGCCATGTAGGGGTAGTGCAGGCTACAGCCTGTGACAAGGCTAATATTCCCTTGGCTTCACACCCCCCTGACAAGGACTCCAGGAGGATTGATGCCATGGCAAAGAAACAGTACATGGCAGCATCCTTGGGACTCAGACAGGCAAATTATATGGCTTATGTTGCTAGATACCAGAAATCCAGATGGGACATCGTTATGGCTCTAGCAAAGCAGGTCCCTGGCCAGCTTGCCAGGAGCTGGAGCAGGTGGCTGCTGATGGTATTGAGAGGCATCTAAGGTGCAATTTCATGCTGCAGTGGACTCTAATGATGTGTCATCAAGAGTCATGGCTACATCTGTGGCTCTTCGCAGGATGGCTTGGCTCAGATGTACTAGCCTGTCGCAGGATACCCAGACTAAGGCCATGGATTTTCCTGTTGTGGGTAACTCTCTGTTCGTGGAGCAGACAGAGAATTACATGAAGAAAATGGATGAGTATAGGACCACCTATAGGAGTGCACAGGCCAAGGAAAGGCAGGCCACTCCTCAAAGGCAGCCTTCCTGGGGCAGGGGCAGACCTTTTCATAGGCCTTTTTACCAAGCCCAGGCCTCCTCTTCAGCTTATGTCCAGAGGGGGTTCTTTAGAGGGAGAGGCAGACTGGGTACAAGCAGACCTGCTCCCACCCCTCAGCCTAAAGCCCCTGCCTAGCAGGCAACCTGATGGGGTGGCCAGGGACGATTCTCCACTACCTGTAGGGGACAGGCTGGCTTACTTTGTCCAGGACTGGAAGTCTTTTAACATCAGACAAGTGGGTCCTGGAAGTAGTAAGTCAGGGACTGGTTCTCAGCTTCAAAAAATGTCCAAAGATGAGAAGCAGGTCCATTCCACCTGCAAATCCATCAGAGGCACTTGCCCTAGAGACAGAAGTTTCTACCTTCCTGGCTCTCAGAGCTGTGGAAAGGGTTCCACCCCTACACCAGGGCAAAGGGTTGTACTCCAGGTACTTCCTTACCCCAAAAAAGACAGGAGAATGGCGTCCCATCCTGGATCTCAGATACCTAAACAAGCACCTTTTAAAACCAAAATTCAAAATGGTGACTCTGGGAATTATTTTACCCTCTCTAAGGCCAGGGGACTGGCTAGCGTCCCTGGACCTCAAGGATGCCTACTTCCATGTTCTTATCAGAAGCTCCCATCGAAAGTACCTCAGATTCGAACTGCCCTCAGGCCATTACCAGTTCAGAGCAATGCCCTTCGGCCTCACCTCTGCCCCGAGGGTATTCACAAAATGCCTGGCAGTAGCAGTTGCCCACTTAAGGCAAAAGATTGCCATCTTTCCTTACCTGGACGACTGGCTCATAGTAGGCCAGTCTCCAGACCAAGTCAAATTACATCTTCAGGTAACTCAGCAAGTGCTCACATCTCTAGGTTTCCTTCTCAATCTTCCAAAGTCAGTTCTAGAGCCTGTCCAGCTTCTCACCTTCATAGGTGCAGAACTGAACACAAAAGAGGCCAGAGCCTTCCTTCCTCCCTCTGGAAAGAGCAAGGACCCTGGTCTCTCTAGCCTCCTCCTTCACCCTGCAGGTCTCTCGACCAGCAAGGCATTTTCTGCAGCTCCTGGGGCACATGGCTGCTTCTACAGCAGTAGTAGTGCAGGGAGCAAGATTTCAGATGAGGGACATCCAGTTCCATTTGAGAACCTTTTGGTCTCAAAGGAGAGACTAACCAAATTGATCCCAGTGACTCGAACCCTGATCCAAGCCCTTCAGTGGTGGCAGGACGAGAGCAATCTGAGACAGGGGGTTCCCTTCGCCCCTCAGTCTCACTCCTTAATCCTTACTACAGATGCATCCCTCTTGGGGTGGGGAGCTCACATGGGCGACCTCACTACGCAGGGATTGTGGTCCCCTCAGGCATCTCTGCTCCACATCAATCTGTTGGAACTCAGAGCAGTTTTTCTAGCACTTCAAGTTTTTTCCAAATCTGTTCAGAACTAAGTTATTCAGGTCAGAACAGACAATACCACCACAATGTGGTACATCAACAAGCAAGGGGGCACTCGGTCTACGGCCTTGTGCACCGAAGCAATGAAGTTGTGGTCTCTGGCTTACTCTCTAAACACCTTCCTTATTGCAGTTCACCTCCCAGGCAAGGACAATGTCCTGGCAGATGCTCTCAGCAGGATTTCCCAGGGCCATCACGAATGGTCACTGGATCCCCTAGTACTGGAGGTAGTATTTGCCAGATGGGGCACCCCACAGATAGATCTTTTTGCAGCCCCAGACAATCACCAACTTCCCCTTTTTTGCTGCAGGCCCCCAGTGTTGGGCTCAGTCCATCTGGATGCCTTCCTTCTCAGTTGGGAAGGGAAGTTTCTCTATGCTTTCCCCCTTCCTCTTCTGTTCAAGGTGCTAGTCAAAATCAGATCTCAACCCTGCAAGATGATCCTGATTGCTCCAGATTGGGCCAGACAGCCGTGGTACCCACTCCTTATGTCCTTAGCAGTCCACCTTCCCCTGTGTCTTCCCAGGGATCACAACCTGTTAACCTGTGCTCCAGGGAGTTTGGTACCCGAACCTCAAATCTCTCAGTCTCAAGGCCTGGCTCTTGAAGAGTTAGAGTTTGCTGACCTACACCTCTCCCAAGGTTTGTTGGATATCTTGAAGGCTTCTAGGAAGCCTCCCACCAGGGCTACTTATAATTCCAAATGGAAGAGATTTTCCATATGGTGCTCTGGCAAGCATATTTCCCCAGAATCTGCTGACTTACCCACAGGCCTGGATTATATGGTGCATTTGAATACTTTGGGGCTGAGACCAGCTACCCTAACAGTGCACCTGGCAGCCGTGTCTGCTTTCTTATCAGCAGGTAAACCCTCTTCTCTTTCAGCTCATCCTGTATTCTCCAAGTTTTTCAAGGGGTTGCTTCACACCAACCCTCCATTCAGGGACCCTGCCCCTGCCTGGGATCTTAATATTTGCATTGCCCAGCTTATGCAACCCCCTTTTGAGCCCTTGTCTTCAGCAGAGCTTAAGTACTTGACTTGGAAAACTGTGTTTTTGGTAGCCATCACTTCTGCCAGGCGCATAAGTGAATTACAAGCATTGTAAGTGGAGCCTGATTTTATCTCCTTTCATAGAGATAAGGTGGTCCTCAGGACTAACAGAAAGTTCTTGCCTAAGGTGGTTTCAGACTTCCACCTTAATCAATCTATGTTTCTCCCTGTGTACTTCACTGACCATTCCTCCTCTGGCGAGAGAAGAATGCACAGTTTAGATGTCAAAAGAGCCCTTAGTTACTACATAGAACGTACCAAGGGTCACAGGTTTGACTCCCTCCAACTGTTCCTCACTTATGGTGAGGTTGGTAAAGGGAAACCTGCCACTAAAAGATCCATTGCCAGGTGGATTGTCTCTTGTATCCAATTTTGCTATGAAAAACTGGGTAAGGTTCCTCCCTCAGGCCTGAGGCTCACTCACCAGAGGTACAGCTGCGTCTCTGGCTGCTGCCAGGGACATCCCTATCCTAGAGATATGTCAAGCAGCTACCTGGAAAACAGTTCACACTTTTACCAAGCATTACTCCCTGTACATCCAGGCTAGGAGTGATGCTCAGTTTGGCACAGCTGTGCTTCAGAGCCTATTTCCTAAGTAGGTTCTGTCCCTCCTCCATGGAGGTACTGCTGTATAGTCTGCATATGTCATAATATAGCAAGACTTCATGTTGTTTGAAGAAAAAATTATTCACCTTAATAATGTTGTTTCTTCTAATGGAGTCTTGCTATATTATGATCTCCCCCGCTGCCTGCCCGTCTCGGAACCTCTGCTTTTGGGATGTGGGTGGGCAGTGCAGTGTTGGCACTTAATAGATGCCCACCTTGCTTTTTCACCCCTCCTTTTTGGGGTGATTGGGTGTTGTGTTTTTCATTTTTTGGGTCCCCTGACTTGAGTCTTTGTTTTGGGACCAAAAAAGATGTGTTCTTATATTTAGTAGCCAGTTGGCTAGTGTAGGTTTACAGCTTCCACACAGAACCTTAGTGGGTTTTGCTCGTAAAGATCTGACAGTTTGAGTTTGAAGAACAACAGACAGAGTGTTCAACCAAGCTCATGCTCAAAGTTCCATGCCTGGCATGGAAAGTTAACTCTTTCACCTCCGGAGCAGTTCGAAGGTTGGGACTCACTGCATATGTCATAATATAGCAAGACTCCATTAGAAGAAACACCATTACTAAGGTGAGTAATTTTTTCTTCCTGACCTCCCTCCTGAACCTCCCACCATCCAGCTTAAGACTGTGCCCACTTGTGTTATGGTTGCCACTCAGCTTAAACAGACTCTCCTTATCAACCTTATTTCTCTCTTTCAAGTACTTGAATGTCCCAATCATGTCTCCTGTCTCTCTCCTGTCTTCTAGGGAGTACATGTTCAGTGCCCTCAACCTCTCCTCATATGCCTTGCCCTGCTGACTGGCTATCATCTTTGTAGCCCTCCTCTGGACCTTTTCCAGCAGGTTAATGTCCTTTTTGAGGTGTAGGCACCAGTACTGAACTGCATACTCTAGATGTGGCCTTACCAGTGATCTGTACAAGGGCAGTATAACCTCCTCTCTCCTACTACTGATCCCCCTAGCTATGCATCCCAGCATCTTGTTTGCCTTTGCTGCTGCTTTCTTGCACTGCATGGATTGCTTCAGGTCACTAGTGATCATCACTCCCAGGTTCTCCTCCTCCTCCTCCTCTGATGCAGATACTCGGACTCCACCCAGGTAATACTCTGTCCTGGGTTTCTTGGCTCCAGTATGCATAGCTTTGCATTTCCTGGCATTGAAGTCAAGCTGCCAGATCTTGGACCACCTCCCCAGCTTTTCCAGATCTTCCTGAATGTCCCATATCCCTTCGGTTGTGTCCACTCTCCCACAGAGCTTGGTGTCATCTGTGAATAGGCACATTTTGCCTTTAATGCCATCCCCAGTGTCATTGATGAAGACATTGAACAGCACCGGCCCCTGCACAGAGCCCTGTGGGACCCCACTGGTTACCTCTCTGGTGCCAGATAACTCTTCCCCTTCCACCACCCTCTGGATTCTGTCCCTCAGTCAGTTTTCCACCAATCTGACCATCTTTTCCCCAACTCCAAGATCCACCAACTTCCTGATCAACCTTTCTTCCTTCCCTTGTTTTTTCTTCTACCTGGAGAAGGCCTTCTTTTTTGTAATACATATAATAGGCCTTCTTTTTCTAATCCATATAATTAAAAACAGCCTTCAGTCACAGAACAGATTCTAGAAACTTTATTGATTAAAAAGCATCACCTGTACTTAAGTGTTCTCTCACAGTTGGCTTACTTACCACTGAACAAGTACTTGTACTTATTTTATTTATTTGGTTTTTGTTTACTGGGTAAGTTGCACTAGCCATAGCAAGGACTATTTTCAGGCACGGCGCGGGAGGTTACAGAACAAAACAATTGGAAGCAGTGGCTGAGGGGTTTCGTTGGTGTTTGCTTTGATGGTAACAGAACAGTTCCCAGATGTATGCCTTTGCAGACTTATTAACCCTTAGGCTGCCGGAAGATTTAGAACGCATAGGTTTTTAGGACAAGATATCTTATCGGCAGCAGCCTAAGTTAAGTGAGAAATGTTCATTATCTTTGTAATTACTCCTATGTGTCCCAAAGCAGAAGGAGTCCTGCTTGCTCCTTGTTAACAGATGTCAACGTCTAGCATTATCAAATGGCATCCTTCTGTGTGTATTCATATGTAAGTTTGTTCACTTGCAAAATGATAAAAATTAAAAAAAAAAGCATCATCTGAGCGTACATTAAATCCCTAGATATGCACACACTGTTACCAGCCTAAACGTATCTATCTAGCAACAGCCTAACTTCAGAACTTTCTGGAATCCTAGCAACTTCATTAGTCAGCAACATCCCCTATCCATTTATTATTTTCAGTAAATGCGTGGTCTGTTTGTACAAAAATAAAACCTTTTTCCATTAACATTTGTTTTTTATTTTATAAGTGCAGTAACCCACTTCAGAATGTGCATGTCTTGAGAATGAATGCACTTCTTAGGTACATTGAAAGATTCCAGTTCACCCAGGGCGTGCATTATTTCTCTAGAAATGTACACCCTGTCGTGGGTTATTGCTTACATATAACATGAATGCATTATAGTTAATGTGGTTTCATATAATTAAAAGAATATGAAAGACTTCACCTTCAACTTCGTAACTCTGTATTATCCCTGCAGGGTTAATAGTTATAATTTACTTCCTTCTGGGGCATACAGATCAGAGCTGCTACCACTAAGAACTGTATGTAAGAGGAACAAGAGTAATTTGGCAGTAAGACAAGCTGGCTCTTGCCGTAGTTATTTCTCATAAAGAGTGCCAGTGTTTTTTTGTTTCTATGAAACAAAAATATTGTTTCATCCTGTATTACTCTAGACAGAATGTCGTTTTTCAGGGATTTGCTGATGAGAGAAAAAGTTTGAAAGGTGTTAATGAGCCAACCCTGATGGTAGGGCTACTGTTTGAGTCACCAGCAGCCTGGCGTCAGGAATGAATTGGGGTTGGGGGAGGAGGCTGGGGAGATTGGTTAAGTGTCCCAGTGAATGCTACGCTTTCGCTGGAGAGGGAGGGTCAGTGGTCTCGCTGTGATACCATCCCCTGGGTGACCACATATAGAGATGCAGTTGGGACTGTAAGACAGGGAGGAGACCATCAATGCCTGTAGTTGAACTCTGTGCACACGCACACCGTGCTGTCCTCAAGGACTAAGAGAAACAAAAAAGGAAAAAACATATTCCTGAAGCAACATGATGGACACCACCATACCTGCAGTTTCCATACCCACAAACTCGGGCAGACTCCCTATCGACTGGCTGAAATTTATCGGAGGGGATAGGGCCGCTCCAAAGGCTCTGCCATGGGGAAAACCACGGGGGAGGAGGTAAACCCTCTGGGAGAATCAGATAGTGGGTCCAAGGGCTGGTAGGGATTTGGAGCACAAACAGAAACTTAAAAGAAAGTTGTTAATTGAAAGAGACTGAAAAAGTATCTGAACTGACTATTTAGAATTACTCTGGAAACTTTTAATGCATGTGTGTGTGTGTTTGTGTGTGTGTGTGTAGTTTTCTCAGTTGTGACTCTCCTTAGTTTCACACAAGGTTGATGTAAGCAGACATTATTCCAAGTTAGTTTGGAGCTGAAGCAAATTCTGGGATACAAACAGAGGTGTCACTTGAATGCTGTGGGAGCAGAGATTGGAATGTATAACACTTTTTATGTGCTTGGCTGCTCTCAGTAGCAGCGATATAGTACCAGAGAGACACGCCTTAGGGGTGGGATGGCGACAGGGAGGTTGCAGTTCAAGCTGTGTAAAATTTGTGGAATTTTGGCACCATCTCTCTTCTCCCCCCCACCAAACCCCAATTTGCCCCTTACATCTAATTAATGACCCAAATCTTTGGAATCACATTGGTCTCTTATTTTTTGTCCCCTATCTTGTCTGTAAGTAAGGGGTGTCCAGTGCACAAGGCTGACATTGGGCTTTCAGCTGGGAAAATAACACCCTGAACTTTTCTAGCCACAAAGATGAGGGCTTCCATTTTTACTTCCATCCCATCTCATATATATGTAATGGGGTCGCAGCAGGTTGGCCTTTGTTTTTCATGGAGATTTTTGTCCCCTTCCCCTGGCTGACCTACCCACTTCAACTGGCCCATCAGCCCCATCACTTACCATTTCTAGGACTTGCCATCATCTTCAGACCCCCCCCCACCGCAGCAGCTCCTGTTCTCCTTTTTTGCAGGGTGTGGCTCCTAGGGAAGACAGGAGCCAGGGTTGGCAGTGTGAGGCCTGCAAGGGGGAGACTGAGCTTCATCCTGCTGCAGCCGAACCAGTTTTATGGATTTTGTTGTGAGAATCATCAGTTGTGCAGTGACACAGGAGCATGCGCGTGGAGGCATGGGTCAGAATCCGAGGGCGGTTCCTTCCTCGGTTTAGCGGTTCCCATCGTGCTTCCACTCAGCCTTCACTGAGAGGCAGTCAAACAATGGGACACAGTACCCTCACCCCAGAGAAAGTGCTGTCCATGTGATGCTCAATTTCCTTCTCTGTCAGCCACCAAACAACTGGAGTCTGCCCCAAAAATGGGTTGCTGGTGTAGCACAGACTAGTGCTAGCATTGTACTACTGGACCAGTGGCCTCTGGTTTTCAACTGAAAGGTAAGGCAAGTTTTATTTCTGTGGCACCCATTCCCGGAGGTTCTGGGTGCCTAACAATAAAAATAATACAAGTAATAAAAGTAAAACATTAAATAACTAAAATTCATATTCACAGCTTCCTCATATACATTATAATTACTCAGATGGTTGGACGGGGAAAGTTATTCCAAATAGGCCAGGCAGAAGAGGTGGGCCTTAAGCCTGTGTTTGAACACCCCAATCGAGGGAGCCTCCTGGACTGTGGGTGGTGGCAAGTTCCACAGGGTCGGCCCAGCAACACTAAAGGCACAGTCACCCAATGTCTTGAGCCAAACCCTGGGATCGTCCAGGAAGTCCCTCGATGAGGAGCAGAGGGAGCAGACAGAGGTTGTCAGTGTCAGGAGTGCAGTCAGGTAGCCAGGGCCCAGTCCATATATCGCCTTAAAAGTGAGCAAGCCCACCTTGAAAAGGACCCTCCACCTGACAGGCAGACAGTGCAGAGCATGCAGGACTGGGGTCACATGACTGGACCCAGAAGGGCCCATCAGTAACCATGCCGCTGCCTTCTGCTTTGGTTGCAGTCTACGGAGGGTCCGTCCTGTGACTCCGAAGTAAAGAGAATGACAGTAGTCGAGCCTAGAGGTAACAAAGGCATGTTCTAGTGTCAGCAGATCTTTGGCAGAACGAGGGACTTGATCCTGGCACTGTTCCTTAAGTGGTAAAAAACACTTCTGACAACTGAAGACACCTGATCTTCAAGTGTCAGTCTGCTGTCCAGGATCTCACCAAGATTGTGCACCCTCGGGGAGGCCACCAATTGGAGAAGACCCCAGGAAAAGTCCTGTGCCAGCTCCAGGTGCCAACCCATCATGCCCACGACCTCTCTCGATCACCAGGACTGCCATCTCATCTGGGTTCAGTCACACCCAGCTGGAGGACATCCAGTCATTGATTTTAGCCAGGCAGGTGTTAAGCACATCTACAGCATCGATGTTCTGGACGCAAATGACAGATACAGCTGGGTATCATCTGCATAGCAGGGAAACTCCACACTGAACTGCCGAATGGTCTCACCCAGGGGCAGCATATACACTGCAAACAGCATCAACAAGATCAAGCCCTGGGGCACTCCATATAACAGGGGCATTAATGAGGAGGAGAAGGTCCCCATCACTACCTGCTGCACCTTATCAGAGAGATAGGACTCAAACCATTTGATGATAACACCGGCGAGCCCACAATACTCACAGAGCCGATCGAGAAACACGAAGTGATCCACAGTGTCAAAGGCTAAAGAGAGATCAATGAGAACAAGACTTGACTTGTCTCCTCTAATTCTAGCTCTGAGCAGATCATTATGCACCCCTAACTAATCCTGTTCCCGTACTGTGTCTGGCCCAAAAACTGACTGGAATGGTTCGTAGATATCAAAAGACACGAGGTGTTGCTCGAGCTGTTGTGCCGCAAATTTCTCAACAACCTTGCTCAAAAATGGGAGTTTGGAGATAGAATGGTAATTTGCGAGGACATCTGGGTCAAGAGATTGTTCTTCAGTAGGTGTCTCACCAGTGCTTCTTTCAAAGTAACCAGGGCCCCACCACCACCACCAAACACCTGGCAATCCTGGTGAACACCAGGCCAACAGTCCCGCACATCTCATTAAGAAACGTGTCGGGGCTAGGTCCAGTTCACAATAAGTGTGCTTCAACTCAAAGATCACCTCAATGAATTTTGCCACTTCCACTGGATTAAACTCCTCCGAAATCGGTGGAGGGACTCTATTCCTTCCAGTCCGATCACTGCGAAACAGCGATTGCCTCACTGACGGAATCCCTGACCGGATAGACAACACTCTGTCAGAGAAAAACAGAGCAAACTCTTCACATAAAGTGGATGAAAAAGTATTTCTCGGCTGTAGACAGGGTGGAGTAGCCTATCCACAGTCCAGAAAAGCTGAGGTGGTCTGTTTTTCCCTGTTGCAATTTCCCTGGACAGGAATTCAGTCTTCTTACAGGAAATTAATTAATTAATGTATTTATTTATTTAGTTTTTGTTAACCCGGGTAGGTGCACTAGCCATGAAATGACTATCACCTCAGCCCAGCTCCTGGAAGCACACCAGTGTATGCCATTCAAAGGCTTTTCCATTCACTCTGACAAAGGGTGCCGGGCATATGTGTGCACCTTGCTAGGTAACTCACCAGTGTTATTGATACTAAGTAGGCAGCTTCTAATGGTTCCTCCAGTCTGGAGAACAAGTGCAGCTGTTCAGCCTACAATTGTGTGAGAGAGCACCAGAAATTAGTAGGAAGATGACACTCTACAGAAGGTATGAAAGAAAGTGCCCCGAAGACTGTGTGGAAAGATGATCTGCAGTCCATACCCTAACTGGACAAATCACTTTGTGACCTGGTGATCAGTTTGGCTACGTGCTTTCAAAATCTGGTAGCCAAATCAGTATTTTTAGTGGCCATCATTTTTTTAGAGGTCCAAAAAATACTTCATGTGCAGGTAGTCAGTTGGCTGTTAATGTTTAAAATCTGGTAGCCAAACCATTTTTTTTTTGGCCATTGGCCACCTGGCTATCTGATTTGTCCCACCCTAGGTACCAAAGTGATGGCTGGTGTGAGGGTCAGCCCAAGATACAGGAAATCATCAAAAGGAAAATGTAAAAAATGAAATATTGAGTGCTTCTAACTTCTAAAAGTAGATGGCCCCTGAGAGGTGGGCTTATCAGAAAATGCCAAGGAAAACATTAGCGGGAAGAAAGGGGAAATGCACCATTTGTCATGCAATGCAGAGTTTTGTATAGGGCCATTGACTTGACCTCATAATACTAATACTTTCTTTTTTTTTTTTTTTATCTTTTTTTTTTTTTTTAGCTAATACGGAGCCAAAATCAGAAATGATTCCGTTTCACCTGTCAAAGGTGAACATCACAGACTTTTTCCAAAGGCTGGTATGTGGGGCACTAATGTGTGCTAATCTGGTTTATACTTATGAATGTGGATGGAAACATGTATTAGTGTTAGTTTTTGGGTTTATACTTTCTTACTAACATGGGAGCTTATTAACCAAACTCACTCTGCATGTTGTCTTAAGTTAATGAAATCAAGTTATTGCAGAATGATTTACTGCATATTTCTGTGCTCTTTAAGACTGGGCTGGGCTTTCAAAATGTGAGCAAATAAGCAGTATTTTTTGAAAATCAAATGTTGTAAAAAATTATGGCTGTATAAATGGCACAGTTTAACAGCCTGCATCCATTTGGCTACCTTTGAATGGCCAGTTTTCTGACTTCTTTTTTTTTGGTGTCCATTTACACAGTGCATAACGAAACACATGACAAGTTTGATTAAAATAGCGTAGTCCTTAATCAGACACTTGGCATTAAACTAGGGACTTACACACAGTGGCATCCACTTGAAAACAGAAATGACCACTCACACTAGCTTTCACATTAAAACTAAAATTAACAGTCCATGATCAGTAGTTCAACTTTTGTGGCTTCCATAATTAATTATATTTGAATACTACTTTTGATTTTGTTGTCATATTTAAAACATCTCTTGATTTTATACACGGGAAACATTCAGAATCAGTGTTTACATCTACCTTTATCAGATTACACTCATTGCATGCAGGGCTCCAGGTCTATAGATGTTGAGTAAGGCCAAAAGCCTTATAATGATACAGAGCATGTCAGCTGCTTATCAACAGTCAGTTATATTTCTATTCCTAGTTTATAAATTATGTACAAGTTTATTAACTGTAATATTGTTGCCCATGCTCCTCCTTGGCCCATAAGGTAACATCTGGTCCTGGACCCAGAATAAGGAAAAGAGGATTTCTAGGGACATGGATATGTTGTTCATCCACACTTACTGGCAGGTATCCTTGCCGCTTTAAATCTTGCCGGAAGGTCTTCAAGCTGGCTCCTCCCACCCACCCGGGTGGTAAAACTCTCGGCTCTGCCCCATGACGCCAGATCTTCCTTACCGCTTGGAAGCTCAGGTTCCCTCCTTAACGCTCTGCGTTTGAGACTGGTTCCTAATTCTTCGGTTTTGCGAATTTAAAAGTTTTGCACTTCTAGACTTCAGTCTTCTATCCCTCACGCTGGGGACAAATCAACTCCGGTTTTGGAGATGCCCTTGCGGCAGAAGATGTCTCGGACGGATCCGCACTCCACGGTGTCTACTGTTTAGGCCTTGAGCACAACCCGCAGGCTTGCGACTCTGTGCTCTTCCTTCTCAGCCTCACGCCCCAAGACCGTGCTGCCCGACATAACTGGGGCGCCCCGAGAAACGCTTTCCTCTGTGAAGTCAAAGAGGCCCGGTGTCAGTTTCACGTGCGGCGGGTTTCGCGGAGATCAGCTAGCGAGATGATCGCCCTCGAAGAGGAGGCGGCGCGGGCCGCATCTTCCGCGGCCGCGGCATTTATCCCGCTCTCCCTGGGTTCCTCTTATACAGCCTCCTTTAAGGAGCTTTGTCTGTCCCACTCCACTAAGGGAGAGGGACTCATCGCCTGCTGGACCTTCTCGTCCAAAAGAAAGACAAGGGTAAGTCCCTCCGCGACGCTCTTGGGAGCGGAAAGGTCCTCTCCTCGAGTTGTCGGCCATCGACTTCGGTCGATCGCTCGCTTTGGCCACTGGTCTCACGGTGTCCCCGCCAGGTCAGTTGACCGAGACTCGCCGACGCAGTCGAGATTTTCTTGACCCGCTGACGGGTTGTCGCCAGGCGAGCTGAGAATCCTCTCTCCCGGTTCCCCGTGGGAGTTGAGGATCCTGGGCTTGCCAGTGCCTCCGGTTCCAGAGCCCTCGGTGATCCCTCCGAGCCGAGGGAGAGCCGTTCCCCCGGCCCTCCCCGAGACCAAAGCCGAGGTTCTCGGTCTCGGACTTCTTCATGTCCAGCCGATCCCGCCATCATAGGCGCCTCGGTCTCAGCACCGCGTAAGCGGCGCCGCCGGGCGTCATTCCTCGACGAGGGAGGCTTCGACATAAGTTACGTCGACGGTATGAGGACCTCTATGTGGCAACAGCTCCTTCTGACCGAACAAGCTCACGCCTGCTGCCTTCCCCGCCATTAATGGTTGTCACCGAACGGCCGAAACAACCCTCGACTTACCCGAGGAGCCTGTTCCCAGGCGGTTGTTCGCCAAAACCAGCTGCTCCACTCGATTCTGTGGAACTCCGCCCACAGCCGTTATTTGGGGCTCCAACCAAGAATTCTCGGTCGGCTCAGGGACTGCCCCATAGGCTGTCTGTCACCCTCACTCGATCGACCTCGCAGGTGGAGAGTGGCTCAGGCCTGAGGCAGCTCTTGCAGACTCTTCAGAGTCCGCGATTCCTCCCTTTTCTCCAGGTGAGTAGACTTGAGTCCTCTGGAGGTCAGTCGATGGACCTATAGCCCTTCGTCCTATCTGGGATTGCTTCGCTCATCTCGGAGTCCACCGGATGAAGCTCAAACCTGTGTCTGCGGGCCAGGTATCCTCACGGAGATACTGGACCAAGGGGATCCCCATGAGGCTTTTCCGGTGGCCGAGGCTATAGTGGCCCGGCCTTGAGCTCTGGCAGCGCCTGCTTCCTGTCCTGCGCCTCGCCAGGATGGCCAGGAAGTATGCAGTCCCCTACCGTTCCTTGTCCGGTTTTTGGAACACCCCAGCCGAGGGGCTAGTTACCGACATGCCCGTGCGCCGGGAACGCTTAGGACGTGACAAACCTCCCGACAAGGAGTCCAGGAAATTGACCATGCTGGAACAAAGTTCACGCTATGTCCTCCTCACTTTCGCTAGGCCAGTTCGGCCGCATTTATGGCACATTTCTCTCATGTCCTGTTGGGCCCCTGACCGAGGTAGTTCCTCATCTTCCCAAGGGACCTGCAGACCACGTGTTAGGCAGGTGCGGGACCAGGGCAGGGCAGTGACCAAACAGCAGCTTCAGACTGCTCTGGACATTGGGGACTCATGTGCCAGGTCAGTAGCGCCCAGTGGCTATGCGCGCCTGCCGGGCATGGCTGAGGATATCCACCTTCACTCGGATACCCAGCACAAGTTGGCTGGACGCCCCTTCCTGGGACCGACCTCTTCGGCCCTGGGGTGGAAGGTCACCTGCAGAGGATCGAGAAGTCCAATGCTACCTTGGACTCGGTCTCATCCGCACAGAAGGACAAAGGCCGCAGACCGCAGCCTAAGCCTTTTCGTCCCTCTGCACCCGCGACACGTCCGGCCCAGCAACGTCAGGGCCAGCAAGCACGAGCTTGGCATCCCAAACCCAAGCCCTCGGCTTCCTCCTCCAGGAAGCAGGGAGGTAAAGGCCCTGGAGGTCCCTCGGCCAGTCCTTCCTCCAAGCCTGCCCAGTGACGGGTTGAGGGGTGTCGCCCCCCAACCCCGTCGCTTCACCCCAGGTGCCCCCCATGAGGGGGCGGCTTCGCCACTTTCTTTCCACCTGGTCCGTTATCACCACAGACCGGTGGGTGTTAGAGGTGGTGGGAAAGGGCCTGCTTCTGGAGTTCGAGCAGGCCCCACCCTTCAGAGCCGTCGCACCTCGGGGGGCCTCGGGGTCCGAAGCCTCGCTGTCGGCTCGCCGAACCGACATCGCTCTCCTCCTCGAGAAGAAGGTGATCAGAGAGGTGGCGGACCCTCCCTCAGACCCGGGGTTCGTGTCCAGGTATTTCCTGGTTCCGGAACGGACGGGCTTGCGCCCATTCTCCGACTCCACACGACCTAAACAAGTTCCTAAGGTCGAACCTTCAGGATGGTCACTCTGGCTCAGATAATAACATCCTTGGAACATGGTGTGTGGTTCTGCTCTCTGGACTTGCAGGACGCGTTCTTTCACGTCCCTATCCATCCGTCACAACAGAGGTTCCTTCGCTTTCGAGCGGAGGGATCCCTTTTTGAGTTCCAAGCCATGTCCTTCGGCTTATCTCCAGCTCCCAGGGTTTTCACCAAATGCATGGCAGTGGTGACAGCATTCCTGCGGCGCCAAGGGGTCCGGGTTTACCCTTACCTGGACGATTGGCTGATAGCAGCCCCCTCCAGACAGGAGGTGGAGCGGTCCAGAGATCTGGCCCTCCAGGTCTGCTCTCAGGTGGGCCTCCTCATCAACGAGGCCAAGTCGGAACTCGAGCCAAAGCAGGTGATTCTTTTCATCGGGGGCAGAGCTCGACTCTCTTCGAGCCAGAGCACGGCTCCCGGCGCACAGGGCCGAGGTTCTTTCCTCCTTTGCCCAATCATTTCTGGTTGGGCAATCGCGCCCTGCCCGGGACTTCCTGCGCCTCCTGGGTCTCATGGCGGCCTGTACCAGCATGGTCCGTTGGGCCCGCTGGAACATGCGCCCCCTTCAGTGGGTGCTGGCCAGCCAGTGGTCCCAACGCTGCGATCCATTGGACCAGCTAGTGACGGTGACCCAGGGGATGTGGAACGCTCTCCAGTGGTGGACCGTTCCAGTTCATCTGCAGGAGGGCATCCCGTTTGTCCGCCCCGAGCCGACGGTCTCTCTATCGACCGATGCCTCTCTGATGGGTTGGGGTGCCCATCTGGGTGAACACCGAGCGCACGGCCTCTGGTCCCCGCGGGAGTCCCAGTGCCACATCAACCTGCTGGACCTCCGAGCAGTCCACCTAGCTCTCACCGCCTTTGCTCTGTTTCTTCGGGGTCAAGTGGTCCAGGTCCAGACGGACAACACCACAACCATGTACTATCTAAACCGCCAGGGCGGGACGCGCTCCATGCTTCTATGCAAGGAAGCTCTCCGCATCTGGTCACTCGTGCGCAGCCTGGAGGTGGATCTCCTAGCCATTCATGTGGCAGGAGCCTCCAACACCCTGGCCGATGCCCTAAGCCGGATAGGGGCTCGCCCCACGAGTGGTCTCTCCTGCCAGAGGTAGTACAAGATCTATTCTCCCATTGGGGCACACCTCAGGTGGACCTGTTTGCCTCAGGGGAGATGCGGGCCTGGGCTGTTCCATGCCTGCCCCTCAGCAGGGATCGCTGCAGGATGCCTCTCGAGGCCGTGGACCCCGGCCTCTTCTACGCCTTTCCCCCATTCCCCTTGATGCACAAGGTGCTTCTCAAAGCAAGGAGGGACAAGGCGCAGGTGATTCTGATAGCCCCAGACTGGCCCCACCAGTACTGGTACCCAGATCTCCTCAGCCTCAGCTCCAGGCTCCGGAGGCAGCTTCCAGCTCGCCCGGACCTGCTTTCAGTCAATCAGGGGAAGGTGTTCCATCCGGACCTTCAATCCCTGCACCTGACGGCCTGGTTCCTGAGCAGCTAGAGTTCCAGGCCTTGGGTCTTTCCGACGAGGTCCTCAACGTAGTTGAGGCGTCCTGTAAGGAGTCGACCAGAAAATGCTATGCCTTCAAATGGAAGAGATTTTCCATTTGGTGCCAAGGCAAGGGCCTTGACCCTTCCTCCTGTTCCTTGGCGAGCATATTGGACTACCTTTGGTCCCTTTCTCAGCAAGGGCTTAGGTCGACGACCCTTAAGGTGCACCTGTCAGCTATCTCTGCTTACCGGGCTGGCCGGAAGCAGTCGGTGGCACAGGAGAAGGTGGTCTGGCTTTTCAAAGGCCTTGATCACATTTCCCTCGGTGCTAGAACGCACGTCACCTTCGTGGGATCTACTGCTGGTACTGGCAAAGCTCATGGGCAAGCCATTCGAACCAATGCACAGGTGTGAACTCTCTCACCTGTCGTGGAAGACCGCCTTCTTGGTGGCTATCACGTCAGCCAGAAGGATGGGAGAGCTCCAGGTGCTCTGCATAGAGTCTCCTTACCTGGTCTTCCACAGGGACAAGGTTGTCCTGTGCCCCCACCCGAAATTCCTTCCAGAGGTGGTGTCGGAGTTGCACCTTAACCAGGTGTTGACTCTGCCGGTGTTCTACCCCAGTCACACCTCGGAGGTCGAATATAGGCTCCATATGTGGACCCTGAGGGGCTTCCACTATAAGAGCGCATGGCTGAAATTCGGGGAGAGGTTCGCCAGCTGTTTGTCACCTACGCTGAAGCCGCACCTGGCAGACCTGCAGCCAAGCGGACGATAAGCAGGTGGGTCACCTCCTGCATAGATCTCTGCTATAGGTTGGCGGGCATGGAGCCTCCCAGAGGGATAAGAGCTCATTCTACCCGCCATACCGCTGCATCAGTGGCTGCTTCCAGGGATGTCCCTATCCAGGAAATCTGCAGGGCTGCTACCTGGAAGTCAGCACACACCTTTATCACCCACTACCACATCGACCTTGAGTCACACCGGGATGCTGGTTTTGGGGCCTCGGTTCTCCAGTCTCTCTTTCCCAAGTAAGTATCGGGTGTGCGCCTTGCCTCCCTCCTCCCGGAGAACTGCTGGAGTCTGCCAATAAGTGTGAATGAACAACATATCCATGTCCCTAGAAATACAGGTTACTCATCTGTAACAGGAGTTCTAGGAATGGTATATGTTGTTCATCCACACAACCCACCCGACCTCCCGCTCGGGACAAGACAACCCTGAGCTTCCAGCGGGCCAGATCTGGCATCATGGGGCGGAGCCGAGAGTTTTACCACCCGGGTGGGTGGGAGGAGCCAGCTTGAAGACCTTCCGGCAAGATTTAAAGCGTCAAGGATACCTGCCAATAAGTGTGGATGAACAACATATACCATTCCTAGAACTCCTGTTACAGGTGAGTAACCTGTATTTTTGAGCCTTCCTCCCAGTGGGAACTGAAAGGTTCCAGAAGGCCAGGAGTGCTGACATTGGTTTCCTGCCCAACGCTGCAGCCAGTGCTGAAATCATTGGACTAGGGCATAAGACTGCAGAGAAACACTGACCTTTGACGTTTCTTCCTTTAGCAGCTGTGTAGTGAAGTCCTGATCTTTTTGCTTGCCAATTCACTCAGTTGCACACTTCTGTGAGCAGTTCAGTGCAGAGCAGCATTTGCGTAACCTGCACTGGCCTGTCAGTGATTTGTTGATTTTTTTTTTTTTTCTATTTGCAAATTATACTGTAAAGCAGCTAGAGGGCAACAACACTTATAGGTTGCAATCCTCTACCCACTGCTCTCCCCTAAAACGTCTAGTCCTGGGTCATTCATACCTAAAGCAAATTATCAACGTCCTAACATTCAGTGGTGTGATCTGAATCTGTAAGCCTGTACAAAGTCTCTACTACTCTACCCAGAATGGTTTCCATCTCTCTGCTATTCACACCCTTCCTGGTTCTTACCCTTATCCCAGTCTCCCCCTACACCTATTGCCACTTCTCTCTCCACTTCCCTTCCAGATACCTCTTTCATTCTGTCAGTCACCCCTACAGCTCCCCTTGTAAGCAGACTTCACTTTCCCTACTGCCCTCCAGCATCTCTGTTTTCCCTTCCAAGTCACTTTGCCTTTCTTCGTTTCCTTCTGTCCACCCTCCTCCCATATTTCTCATTCCAATTACAAAAGTCCTAAACTTCACTATTTCGTCCTTGGCCTCCTCCTTCTTTCATCAGGGAACATCCACCCCAACCCTGGCCCTATTTCTTCTCCTACCCTGATTCCTTACCCAAATAACATGTCTCCAAACCCCACTCCCACTACAACCCTCGACGTGGTGGTTGTGTTGTATGTTCTGACCTGAACCACCTTGCATTTCACTTGATTTGAGAATGATTGGAGACCAAGAAGAACAGCCCTGTGCTCCAGTAAGTTGATGGGCAGGAGTGATTCCTGCTTTGTCCATGAGCCATGTGCCCCCCAGCCCAGGAGGGCTGCATCTGTGGTTAGTACCAGTGAGGGGGCCTGTTGCAAGAATGGAACTGCTTACCTGAGGTTGCTGTGGTCTTGCCACCACTGCAGAGCTTGGAGAACTGTGACTGTGACTGGCACTAGCTTTGACAGAGAATCTCTTTTTTGAAGTCAGTGAGATCTCAGATGGAACTGAATGTGCCTCATTTGGAACCTGACACTGTTGCTGTGGATGCTGCAATGTGACCTAGCCATTGCAGAAAGTTCCTTGCAGGCCTTGGGACGTGCAACTTGAAGGAATTCACTACCTGAATCAAGTTGTCCACTCTGTCTTGAGGGAGGAAAGCCTTTCCCTTGAGTGTGTCCAGTTCTGCTCCTATAAATTTTAGCTGCTGAACTGGTTCCAGCACAGACTTTTTTGGGTTCATCAGAAACCCCAATGAATGCAGGGTACCCTGTGTGAGTGCCAGTGCCTCTTTTACCTGCTGATGTGATTGGCCCATTATGAGCCAGTCATCCAGGTAGGGAAATACTGTTATTTCTTGCCTCCTTAGGTGTGCCACGACCACAGCTAGGCATTTTGTGGACACCCTTGGAGCAGAGGTTAGGCCGAAGGGCATTGCCTTGAATTGGTAATGGTCTGATGGCATTCTGAACCTGAGGTACTTTCTGTGAGACAACCTTATAGGGATGTGAAAGTAGGCATCCTTTAGGTCTAGGTATGCTAGCCTGTCTCCCTGCCTTAGGATTGGTAGAATGGTGGTCAGAGTTACCATCCTGAATTTTGGTTTTGACAAATGTTTGTTTAGGTATCTTAGATCCAAAATGGGTTGCCACTCTCCTGTTTTCTTTATTGCAAGGAAGTATCTTGAGTATAGGCCCTTTCCCCTGTGGTTTGGAGGGACTGGCTCTGTTGCCTCCTGCAATAGTAGACTTGAAACTTCCTCTTCCAGCAAGATTGGTACGGATGGGGAGGATTTATTGATTTAAAAGTTTTACCAGGAAGACACACTGAACAATAGTGCTCGATTCCAGGTGCATCCTGGGGTAAGGGACAGAGAGAATGGTACATACGTGAGGCAGTAAACATCCAATAAATTTGCATATAAACACAGAGTAATAAAGTACATACTTAACAAGAAGCTAGTATACAGACAGCAGTATAAGTGGAGCAGTTTAATACCAATTATGAGCAAAAAATAACAGGAGCAGTAGGAAAAAGAAATCATACAAATATAATGCAGAAAAGCAGCAGGTAATGAGGCCATGCGGAGGGTCCAAAATTATCTGCATAGGAGACTGTAAGCCCTATAATGACTGACTGATGCTTGTAAGCTAAAATTGACACACATTACCCACAGGCGCAAGATGACGTGAAATGGGAATTGGCGAGAGAGCTGAAGTGCTTAGTCTGGGGCATATGCCTGATGGTAAACTGGAGGGAGTTCCATAGTTTGGACATCCGGTATCCGAAGGATGCTTGACCACTAGAGGTGGACACCTGCAGGACGACCAAGGTGCGTGTGTCATAGTTCCTAAGGGAGTGGACAGGAGGGGTAAGAATAGCCAACACACCAGAGAGGTAGGTGGGCAAGGTCATGGAACCAGTATTTGGCAGTGAGCTTGGCGCAGTGGAACAAGCAGCGGTCATGGAGTGAGGAAAAGGAGAGGGACCTGTAGAGCGCACAGTGGTGAGTGGAGGGCGGACTATCCAGTGCGAAGTGGCAGAAAGAGTGGAAGAGAAGGTCCAGTCTGGCTAATATGGACTTGGGAGCGGCACTGTAGACTACGTTGCTATAGTCAAAAATAGGGAGAGAGGCCGGCCCGGTGGCATAGAGGGTTGAGGTGTGGGCACCTTACCTGGACCCACGTCGGCGACCCAGGTTCAGGAACAGACTGGGGTCGCTGGGGACTGGCAGGGGCAGGAGAAGATTGAGCATCCATAGGGACTGCTCTTCTTTCCCAGGGGGTAGGTTGGGGAGTTGTCGGTCGGCAGCAGCCTCTGGTGGAGACCACAAGCACTGCGTGACGGTGAAGGAGAGACGTACATAGAAAAGTGTGAAAAACGCTCCATGTCACACTGGATGATGGCTGCCTGGCTCTACGAGCCGGTCAATGCCTCCACAGCCTTCCGCCTCAGCAGCATCTCCCTGGGCCAAGATGATGTGCTGGTCTGCATCTCCCTGTCTGGTGCTTTCCCCCTCAGAGGAGGGGGACCCGTCCGGCAAAGGGATACGCTGGGTTATCCGGGGAGATGGCTGTCATTTGAGAGCGGAGGCTCGGGGGACAGAACAGGTCGGTAGAAGCCTTGGCTCGCCGGAAGGAGAGGCTGGCTTGGATGCAAGTAGGGGAGAAAAGAAATAATACAAAAAAAATAGGGAGAATCATTTTCTGTGCCAGTGCACAGCGAGCTGGCGGCAGGATGCAACCACGACTCTGATAGAGGGTGCCCAATTTTGGGTGTAGCTGTTTGTGTATGGCATCGACATGTACAGAAAAGTCGAGGTGCTGGTCAAGCCATACCCCAAGATATCTGAAGGAGGAGCAGGCCTCCAGAGTAATCCCATCCAGGGTGTGGAAGGAGAGCGTAGCTGGGAGCCTAGAGAGTCTCTGTCTTGTGCCAAAGGTCAAGGAGACCGACTTCTTGGCATTGAGAAAAAGCTGGTTTGCACGGAACCAGAGCTGAACATCATTGAAATCCTGCTGTAGTCTGGTCTCAACGTCAACTGTTGATGGGCCAGAAGTATATAAGACTGTATCGTCTGCATACATATGGATGGATGAGTGAGGGCAGGCGGAGGGCAGATCGTTTAGGAAAATGGAGAATAGTAACAGTCCAAGGACCGAGCCTTGGGGCACCCCTGAGGTAACTGGGAGAGGTGGTGAGCTGGTGCTTCAGATTTTTACCGCCTGGGAGAGGTCAACCTGGTAGGAGTGGAACCAGCTAGTGACCAAGGTAGAGAGCCCAGCCCAGGAGAGTTTTTCAAGTAGGAGGGCATGGGAGACCATGTCGAAAGCCTTTGCCAGGTCGACAAAAATGGCTGGATGATAAGGCCCTTGTCCATACCATTGAGGATGTTATCAGTGAGCCTGAGGAGTGAGGTGGTGGTGGAGTGCGATTTCCTGAATCCAGACTGGTAGGATGAGAAGAAGGAGAAGGAGTTAAGAAAGGTGGAGAGTTGAGAGAGGACTATGTGTTCCTGTAGCTTGGCCATAATAGGTAGGAGGGAGATAGGCCGGTAGTTGCCAGGGGCCGAGGTATCACCACCCTTATGGAGTGGGATAACTGTTGCATGCTTCCAGTACTTGGGGATGGATCCTAAGGCGAATGAAAGGTTTTGAAGGTCGGCCAAGGGGGCAGTGATAGCAGGGGCAGCCAGGTGTAGCATCCTGGAGTCCAGACCAGATGGTTTGAAGGCTCTAGACCTCAGCCTTGGCATGAGCTTGAAGCTGAGTACAAGGCCCTGGCCCACTACCTCCAGGACCCATTTGTCTGTGGTAATGTTTTCCCACTCCTGGAGATAGTGGGCCAGCCTGCCCCCTACTGGTATTGGGGAGGCAACCCAAGCAGGCTCCTCAGGGTGTCTGCTTGGTTTGTGCTGCTGGCTGGACACTGGGGCTAGTGCGACCACTGCCCCTTCTGCCTCTTCCTCTAAAGTATCCCCTCTGTTGCTGGAACTGGGGGAAGCTTGAGGCTGGAAGAAAGGCCTATAATGAGCTCTGCCCCTGCCACCTTTGGTCTGGTGTTTCTGGGAGGTAGATGCTCTCTCTTTTGCTGCAGCACTCTTATAGACAGACATATTCATCCGTTTTCTTCATATATGCCTCTGTTTATTCACCAGAGACATGGGGTCACAAGGGAAGTCCATTGTTTTTGTTTGTGTATCCTGGGTCAGGTTGGTAGTCATGAGCCAGGCAAACCTTCTTAGGGACACTGATGCTGCCATCTGTCAGGATGCAGTGTCATTACAGTCCACTACCATCCTGAACTGTGTTTTTGCAGCTTCAATCCCTGTCTTTGCAGCCTCCTGTAGGTCAGCTGCCATGGGAGATGGAACTGATCTGGTTATTTCCATCAGTGCGGACCAAAGGTTCTTCTGGTACCTGGCCACATATGACATATAGGTGGCTTGCCTAATAGCCAAGGAAAATGCCAGGTACACTTTTTTTGCAATGGAGTCCATCCTCCTAGAACCTGTGTCCAGAGGGTGAGAGGCCAGGGGGATGCCCGCTTTGTCACAAGCTGCAGCCTGCACTACTCCCTCATGACTAGGGTGCCCAAAAAGTAACTCCGCACCACTTTTAGCCACCCAGTATTTCTTGTCTGCCTTCTTTTCTATAGGGGGCACAGAAGTGGGTGTCTGCAAGACTTTAAGTGTCAGTTTCTTAAGGGATTTATGGAGTGGCAGCGGTAATCTCTTTGATGCTGGCACATCCATCATTTCCCTATAATCCTCTTCCTCCTTATCCTCGGTGGATTCCTGAGTAGGGAGGTCAAGGGTCTGAACAATTTGCTTCATAAAAGTCAAATATGAAGGGAAATCTTCAGTTCCCTTATCAGGGGAATCTGGTCTGTGAGGATGTGGGGAAACCTCTGGATCAATTGGCTCCCCAAATTCCTCCTCCTCCTCATCATCTTCTTCTTCCTCCTCTTCTTCTGCAAAATGTTCCCCCCCAAGGTCTGTTAAACCGGGGGCCTGGTTTGAACCAGGAGTTTGAACCGTTACCAGTTGTGGTTGCTTTCGACCGGAACCGGGACTTGCAGAGACTGTATTATGCGAATCGCATTAGCGATGTCTCCTGCAAAAGAAGCCGCTAGTTTCTTCGGTTGCAGTTCCTGGTGTTTTTCTTTTCGTTTTTCTTACCCGCAGTGACCGGTTCAACAGCCGTGTCTGCGGTTCTTTTCTTAGTAGAAGAGCTATCGCCCCTTTCAGAGGGCAGCTCCTCCAGTTCATTCTGAGGAGGAACCAATTTTTCAATGGCTGGGTCAGCAGCCTTTTCAGACTTTTTTTTCTGCAGTCTCTTCAACCATCTTTCAACCGCAGACTGAGGAAACTGTTTGCAGATCTCATAGTCTGTCTTGAGGTGTTCAAACCCCAGACAAAAGGCACAGATTAAATGCGGATCTGCCTTAGCAAAAGGTTCACCACACTTGGTACAGTGCTGGAAACCTGTAGGTCCCATTCTCTTCTTGGCATTCTGTGACATAACCCTGAATAAAATCCCACTCTAAAGAATCACACTAAATTAATACTTTTTTTTTCCAGTTATGCTAACCGCTAGAACAAGGAGTTACCCCGGTTAAATTTTAATAAAAAAAAATGACTATACCCTTGTCGGTACAATACAGTTTAAATAAAGTAATGGAAGGGGGAAGACCCAAGGAGATGCTGGTTACCACTTACTTACCCCTCCAACACTAAAATCTAAACAAATTCTACCTGAAAACCAAGGACAGTGCTCTAAATACCGCATAAAACAACTTTTTACTAAGTAAACCTGAGAAAAATAAAGAATTTCAAGCGATGAAAGGAGAGCTCTCTGGAGACATCTTACTGAGGCAGAGTAAAGAATTGGACAGTTTAGAACTGTTTACCAGGGACAGTAGTTTGAAAACCAAGCTCGAGCCTAGCATTCCATCATTTGCATAGGTTCTGTTAACCATTTCAGCCCCGGGGCAGCCCTATGGTGAGACCATACTGCGTAATTCAGAATACAGTAAGATTTCCTGGGGTTTGAAGGACCGCTTGGTCCATCCAGTCTGCCTGCTTCTCCTTACCTACACTATCACCGCAGACCATGTCTGATCTACAGCTCTTTCTCCCTCTCCCTTCCTTTCTACTATGATTCCCTTGTGCTTATCCGATGCATTCTTTAACCCCACCACTGTTTTCACCCCTCACCACCTCCTCCACTGGAAGGTTGTTCCAGAAATCCACCACTCTTGCTGTGAAGAAGTACTTCTTCATATCTCTCCTGAATCTACCCCCCCAGCTTCATAGCATGTTCCCTTGTTTTTGAGTGCCATTTCTTCTGATAAATGCTCACCTCATGTACCTTACTTACAGCCATGAGGTATTTAAAGATCTCCATCATCTCCCCTCTCCCTCCTCTGTTCCAGGGTGTACGTATTAAGGTCATTTAGTCTCTCATCATAACGTTTTTGATGCAGACCCTGCACAATTTTAGTTGTCTTCCTCTGGACTGCCTCCACTCTGTCCATGTCCTTCTGGAGATGTGGTGTCCAGAACTGGACACAATACTCTTGGTGGGGTCTTACCAGTGATCTATACAGAGACAACGCCACCTCCCTCTTTCTGCTGGTGATACCCCTCCCTATGCACCCCAGCATCCCACTCACCCTCCCTACTGCTGCCTTGTCGCACTGCCTGGCCACCTTTAGGTCATCCAATATGATTACCTCCAGGGCTCTTTCCTGCTGGCTGTTCATCAGTACCACTCCACCTATTTTGTACTCCGACCTAGGGTTCTAGGGACATGGATATGTTGTTCATCCACACTCATTGGCAGGTATCCTTGCCGCTTTAAATCTTGCCGGAAGGTCTTCAAGCTTGCTCCTCCCACCCACCCGGGTGGTATAACTCTCGGCTCCGCCCCATGACGCCAGATCTTCCTTACCGCTTGGAAGCTCAGGTTTCCCTCATAACGCTCTGCGTTTGTGACTAGTTCCTATTTCTCCGTTTGCAGTTTAAAAATAAATTTTGCAAAAAGACTTCAGTCTTCTATCCCTCATGCTCGATGGACCATCGACTCGGTTTGGAGATGCCCATGCGGGCAGAAGATGTCTCGGACGGATCCACACTCCGCGTGTGTCTACTTAGGCCTTGAGCACGACCCGCAGGCTTCGACCTGTGCTCATCTTTCGGCCTACGTCCTCAAGACGCGGCGTCTGCGATTGCAACTGGGCCGTCCCGAAAGCGCTTCCTCCGGTGAAGTCCAAGGAGGCCGGTTGGCGGTGTCGGCGGCGGGCTCGGCGGATCAGCTCGGCGGATGAGTACGCCCTCGAAGAGGCGGTCTGGGCGTATCTTCCTCGACAGGCATTTATCCCGCTCTCTCTGGGTTCTTCCTACACGGCTTCTTTTAAGGAGCTTTGTCTGTCCCTCTCCACTAAAGGAGAAGGGCCTGCGTCTGCTGGACCTTATTCTCGGTCCAAAAAGAGGGACAGGGGTAAGTCCCTCCGTCGACGCTCTTGGGAGCGGGAAAGGTCCCTCTCTCCGGGCCGCCGACCGCCGGTGCTCGACCGCTGGGCCGCCACTGGCCTCACGGTGTCCCCGCCAGGTCAGTTGACCGAGACTCCACACCGATGAAGTCGAGATTTTCTCGACCCATTGGACGGCTGTCGCCTTTTAGCAGCGAGATTCCCCTCTCCCCGGTTCCCCCGGGAGGAGTTGAGGATCCCGTGGGCTCGCCTGTGCCTCCGGTTCCGGAGCCCTCGGATGGACCATCCGAGCCGAAGGGAGTGCCGGTTCCGGCCGACACCTCCCCGCACCGACCTCGGAAATTCCGGGACTCTCGGTCTCGGTCTCGGACCTCTTCGCGGTCCAGCCGATCCCACCGTCATAGGCGGTCTCGGTCTCGGCACCGCGGTAAGCGGCGTCGCCGCTCGTCCTCGTCCTCCTCCTCGGATGAGGGGAGGCTTCGGCGTAAATTGCGTCGACGGTACGAGGACCTTATGTTGCAACAGCTCCTCCTGGCCGGGAATAAGCCGACCCCGTCGCCTTCCCCGGCCATTAAGTGGCTGTCACCGGAACGGCCGACACAACCCCTCGACTTATCCGAGGAGCCTATACCCAGGCCGGTTGTTCGGCCAAAACCAGCTGCTCCACCGATTCCGGTGGAACCTCCGCCCCACAGCCACCACTGGGGCTCCGACCAAGGATTCTCGGTCGGCTAAGGGTCTACCCCATCGGCTGTCAGTTACCCTCACTCCCGACCGACCTCGGCAGGTGAAGGGTGGCTCAGGCCAGAGGCAGCTCTTCGAGGACTCTTCCGAGTCCGAAGATGATTCCTCCTTTTTCTCCAAGCGACTGGACTTGGAGTCTTCAGGAGGTCAGTCAATGGACGATAGCCCGTCGTCCTTCCTAGGACTGCTTCGGCTCATCTCGGAGTCTACCGGGATGGAGCTCGAACCCGTTTCCAAACGGGCCAGGTATCCCCTCACGGAGATTCTGGACCGAGGGGATTCTCCGACGGAGGCCTTTCCGGTGGCCGAGGCCATAGTGGGTCCGGCACTGGAGCTTTGGCAGCGCCCTGCTTCCTGCCCTGCGCCTTCGGCCAGGATGGCCAGGAAGTATGCGGTCCCTACCGGTTCCTTGTCCGGTTTTTCGGAACACCCCTCTGCTGAGGGGTTGGTTACCGACAGCGTTTTCCGGCGCGCCGGCAACGCCTAGGGATGTGGACAAACCTCCTGACAAGGAGTCCAAGAAATTGGACTATGTCGGGCTAAAAAGTCTACGCTCGTCCTCTCTCGCCTTCACAGGCCAGTTCGGCCGTCCTCATGGCACATTTTTCTCATGCCCTGTTGGGCTCCCTGGATGAGGTCATCCCTCATCTTCCCGCCGATCTGCAGACTACGGTTAAGCAGGTGCGGGACCAGGGCAGGGCAGTGGCCAAACAGCAGCTCCAGACTGCTTTGGATATAGGGGACTCATGTGCCAGATTGGTGGCGGCCGCAGTGGCTATGCGTCGGCGGGCTTGGCTGAGGATATCCACCTTTACTTCGGATACCCAGCACAAGTTGGCGGATGTTCCCTTTTTGGGGACTGACCTCTTCGGCCCTGGGGTGGAAGGTCACCTGCAGAGGATCGAGAAGTCCAATGCCACCTTGGACTCGGTCTCTTCCGCTCAGAAGGACAAAGGCCGCAAACCACAGCCTAAGCCCTTTCGTCCTTCTGTGCCCCCGGCGCGCCCGGCCCAGCAACGTCAGGGCCAGCAGGCTCGGCCTTGGCATCCCAAACCCAAACCGGCCGCTTCCTCTAACAGGAGGCAGGGAGAAGGGCCCATGAGGTCCCTCGGCCGGTCCCTCCTCCAGCCTGCCAGTGACGGGCTGAGGGGTGTAGCCCCATCCCCGTCACCTTACCCTGGGTCCCCGTGGGGGGCGGCTCCGGCACTCTCCGCTCCGCCTGGTCCGCTGTTACCACGGACAGGTGGGTCTTGAGGTGGTGGGAAGAGGCCTGCCTCTGGAATTCAGAGCAGGCACCACCCTTCAGAGCTGCCGCCTCGGGGCTTCGGGATCCCCAGCTCACTGGCGGCTCGCCGAGCCGACATCGCTCTCCTCCTCCTCCAGAAGGAGGTGAAAGAGAGGTGGTGGACCCTCCTTCAGACCCAGGGTTTGTGTCCAGGTACTTCCTGGTTCCGAAGCAGACGGAGGCTGGCGCCCATTCTCGACCCTACCGACCTAAACAAGTTCCTAAGGTCTCGAACCTTCAGGATGGTCACTCTGGCTCAAGATAATACCCATCCTTGGAAGCAGCGTGTGGTTCTGCTCTCTGGACTTGCAGGACGTTTTTCACGTCCCTATCCGTCCGTCTCACCAGAGATTCCTTCGCTTCCGAGCGGAAGGATCCCTCTTCGAGTTCCAAGCCATGCCCTTCGGCTTGTCTCCAGCTCCCAGGGTCTTCACCAAATGCATGGCAGTGGTGACAGCATTCCCTGGGCGCCGAGGGGTCCGGGTGTACCCCTTACCTGGACGACTGGCTGATAGCAGCTCCCTCCAGGAAGGAGGCGGAGTGGTCCAGAGATCTGGCCCTCCAGGTCTGCTCTCAACTGGGCCTCCTTATCAACGAGGCCAAGTCGGAACTCGAGCCAAGCAGGTGATTCTATTCATCGGGCGCAGCTCGACTCTCTCGAGCCGGAGCGGCTCCGCGGACAGGGCCGAGGTTCTTTCCTCCTTTGCCCGATCATTTCTGGTTGGGCACTGCGCCTGCCCGGGACTTCCTGGCCTCCTGGGTCTCATGGCGGCCTGCACCAGGCGTGGTCCGTTGGGCCCGCTGGAACATGCGTCCCCTTCAGTGGGGACTGGCCAGCCAGTGGTCACAACGCTAGCATCCCTTGACCAGCTTGTAGTCGGTGACACAGGGATGTGGAACGCTCTCCAGTGGTGGACCGTTCCAGATCATTTGCAGGAGGGCATCCTGCTGTCCGCCCCGAGCCGGGTCTCTCTATCGACCGATGCCTCTCTGATGGGTTGGGGTGCCCATCTGGGGAACACGGGCTCATGGCCTCTGGTCCGCTGGAGTCCCGATGCCACATCAACCTGCTGGAGCTCCGAGCGGTCCGCCTAGCTCTCACCGCCTTTGCTCCGTTCCTCCGGGTCAAGTGGTCCGAGTCCAGACCGGACAATACCACGACCATGTACTATCTAAACCGCCAGGGCGGGACGCCGCTCCATGCTTCTGCTATAGGAAGCTCTCCAGATTTGGTCACTCGGCGCAGCCTGGAGGCGGATCTCCAGCCATTCACGCGGGCAGGAGCCTCCAACACCCTGGCCGATGCCCTGAGCCGGATAGGGGCTGCATCCCACAGTGGTCTCTCCTGCGGAGGTAGTACAGCATCTGTTCTCCTTTGGGGCACACCTCAGGTGGACCTGTTTGCCTCCATGGAGAACGCAGCTGAGTCTGTTCCATGCCCCGCCCCTCAGCAGGGCTCGCTGCAGGGGATGCCTTCTCAGGCAATGGACCCCGGCCTCTTTACGCCTTTCCCCATTTCCCTTGATCCACAAGGTGCTTCTCAAAGCGAGGAGGGACAAGGCGCAGGTGATTCTGATAGCCCCAGACTGGCCTCGCCAGTTCTGGTACCCAGATCTCCTCAGTCTCAGCTCCAGGACTCTGCAGCTTCAGCTCGCCCGGACCTGCTCTCTCAGTCAATCAGGGGAAGGTGTTCCATCCGGACCTTCAATCCCTGCACCTGACGGCCTGGTTCCTGGCGGCTAGAGTTCCAGGCCTTGGGTCTTTCCGACGAGGTCCTCAATGTAGTTGAGGCGTCCCGTAAGTCGACCAGAAAATGCTATGCCTTCAAATGGAAAGGTTTTCCATTTGGTGTCAGGACAAGGGCTTGGACCCTTCCTCCTGTTCCTTGGCAAGCATCTTGGACTATTTATGGTCCCTTTCTAGTCAAGGGCTTAGGTCGACGACCCTAAGGGTGCACCTGGCAGCCATCTCTGCTTACAGGCGCGGCCGGAAGCAGTCGTGGCGCAGGAGAAGGTGGTCTGGCGCTTTTCAAAGGCCTTGATCACATTTCCTCAGTCACGGGAACCCCACCTCCGTGGGATCTACTGCTGGTACTGGCAAAGCTCATGGGCAAGCCATTCAGAACCTATGCACAGGTGTGCTCTCTCTCACCTGTCGTGGAAGACCGCCTTCTTGGTGGCTATCACGCCAGCCAGAAGGATGGGAGAGCTCCAGGCGCTTCCATCGGTCTCCTTACTGGTCTTCCACAGGGACAAGGTTGTCCCTGCCCCCACCGAAATTCCTTCCGAAGGTGGTGTCGGAGTTTCACCTTAACCAGGTGTTGACTCTGCCGGTGTTCTACCCCAATCACACCTCGAGGCCGAATATAGGCTCCATACTCTGGACCCTGAAGGGCTGCCGCTTATTATAAGAGGCTGCAGCTGAGAGTGGGAGAGGTTAGCCAGCTGTTTTGTCACCTACGCTGAAGCCGCATCTGGCAGACCTGCAGCCAAGCGGACGATAAGCAGGTGGGTAACCTCCTGCATAGATCTCTGCTATAAGTTGGCGGGCATGGAGCCTCCCAGAGGGATAAGAGCTCATTCTACCCGCCATACTGCTGCAACGGTGGCTGCTTCCAGGGACGTCCCTATCCAGGAAATCTGCAGGGCTGCTACCTGGAAGTCAGCAAACACCTTCATTACCCACTACCACATCGACCTTGAGTCACGCCGGGATGCTGGTTTTGGGGCCTCGGTTCTCCAGTCTCTCTTTCCCAAGTAAGTATATGGGGTGTCGTCTTGCCTCCCTCCTCCCGGAGAACTGCTAGGAGTCTGCCAATGAGTGTGGATGAACAACATATCCATGTCCCTAGAAATACAGGTTGCTCACCTGTAACAGGAGTTCTAGGAATGGTATATGTTGTTCATCCACGACCCGACCTCCCGGCCGACGCGACAACCTGGAGCTTCCAGCGGCCAGATCTGGCGTCATGGGGCGGAGCCGAGAGTTATACCACCCGGGTGGGTGGGAGGAGCAAGCTTGAAGACCTTCCGGCAAGATTTAAAGCGGCAAGGATACCTGCCAATGAGTGTGGATGAACAACATATACCATTCCTAGAACTCCTGTTACAGGTGAGTAACCTGTATTTTCTGTGCCCTAAGTGCATTATTTTGCACTTTTGCACATTGAAACCCAGCTGCCATACCCCTGACCACTCCTCTAGTTTTCTCATGTCTCTGCTCATCCGTTCTGTCCCCCTCCCCCGAAGAGTCCACTTTATTCAGATTTTGGTGTCATCTGCAAAGCACCAGTCCTTACCTTTCAGCTACTGTGCAGTGCCACTTATAAAGACATTAAAGAGGACCAGCCCCAGCACTGATCCCCAAGGCACCCTGCTAGTCAGCCTCACTTCCTTGGGGTGAACTCTGCTTACCACCACCTTCTGTCACCTATCCCCTAACCAGTTTATTTTTTTCATATTCTGTTTGTGCTCCTTGGGGCCATGGCAAGAAAGGTTCCTTTCTGCCAACTGCAGACACCCCCTTCCACCATCCTATGCCTCCCCAATTGCCAATAACAAGGGCACCCCACGGTCTGAGTCCCCCCCCACCGTGACAGAGTCAGCAGAGGCTCTGACCTCCTCCCCCACCTAAAGTCCATAATCCAGTTCCTTGTTCCAGGCTTCCTGGTGATGCAGCAGGTAGAGATGTGGGCAGCAAACATCATGTGCCCTTGCCATGCCCATTCTTTTTCCTCCAGCTTTTTATCCCCTTAGCTCCCCAGGGGCCATAGCAGCATAGTCACGCATGCGCATGGAGGTGCACACTGGATCCAGCAGTCCCCACACTGCCCACCCTGGCCTAGCACCTGGTCCCCAGTCTGCACAGCACTGTCACCAAGCCTCCACACGGTGGCAGCCAAGTGCCAGAAAGACCAACCTCCCCTACCCAGGAGAGGAGAGCTGCCTGCTGGTCACTCGATCCTACCCCCCACCAGCCCCTGACAACTCAAGCTCGTTCACAAACACAGGTCGCTGGCATGGGAGAGGTAAGGTACTTAGCACTTCGGTCCTCTGCACCACTGGGCTGGCCTCCCCCTAACCAATTTCTTATCCAGTTTACCACCTTTGGACACATTCCTAAGCTACTCAGCTTACTTGTTAGTCTCTTATGTGGAACAGTGTCAAACACTTTACTGAAATCTAGGAAGCCATGTCCAGTGTTCTACCCTGATCTAGTTTCTTGATCACCCAGTCAAAGAAATGTATCAGATTCGTTTGACATGACCTCCCCTTGTGACACCATGCTGCCTTGGGTCTTGTAACCCACTGGATTCAAGAAATTTCACAGTCCTTTCCTTCAGCAGTAATCCCATTAACTTTCACACCACCAATGTCAGGCTGACTGGCCTATAATTGCCAGCCTCCTCCCTGCTACTACTTTTCTACGGTGAGACTACATCCACTTTCCTTCAGTCCTCCAGAACCACTCCTGTTTCCAGTGAGCAGCCAGTATCTCCCTGAACTCCTTCAGTACCCTTGGATGCACTTCATCTGGCCCCATTGCTTTGTCCACCTTCAGATTAGCAAGTTCCTTCAGGACTCTCACCTCCCTCCCTCTAAAGCTTTTGTTACTTTTTTGTGGCCCCTTAACTTCTCCTTTCTCTGTAAACACTGAACAAGCAGTATTTGTTCAGGATGTTTGCCTTTTCCTGGTCCACTCTACACCGTACCCCCCACTTTTCCTTTTTAACCTTACAATCCCACCCCTGGTCTTCCTCTTTTCACTTACAAAACTGGAAAATGTCTTATCCCCTTTCGTTACATCCTGAGCTATTCTGTCTTCAGTTTGTGCCTTTGCGCACCTGTCCCTGCTTCCCTCTATTTCCCCCGATACACCTCCCTATCGTTCTCCCTCTGCATCTCCTTATACCAGCTGAATGTTACCCATTTAGCTTTTACCTTTTCAGCCACCTCTTTTGAGATCCACATCTTTTTCCTCTTGCTTCTGCTCACTTGTTAGACGCAGAAGTTTGTTGCATTTACTATGCTCCCTTTTAATTTTGACCACTGTTCCTCCACTCCACCCAGGTCACCCAACCCTGCTAGGTCATCCCTGAGGCATTCAACCATCTTTTTAAAATCTACCCTCCGGAAGTCAAGGACCCTGGCCCTTGTGTGGTTCAGTTCTGCAGCCATTCTTATATTGAACCACACTCTATGCTTATCACTGGTCCCCAACTGGCCTCCCACCTTGATGTCTGCAACACAGTCCCTGTTAGTGAGTTCCAGTATTGCCCCATAACAAGTGAGTTCACTGACCAGTTGCCTGAGCATGCCCCCTGTAGAGAGTCCAGGATATCCCTGCTTCTAGCTGAAGCCACTGATGGGAGGCTCTAATCTACATCTGGCAGGTTGAAATCCCCCAACAGTAGCACCTCCCCTCTTTCTGCCATCTTGCCAGTGGCTTCCACCAGTACCTTATCTAATTCCTCCCTCTGTGCTGGAGGTCTTTAGATCATGCTGGTGTGAATAGTGGCTTCAGTCCCCATCTCCAGGGTGACCCATAGTACATCTGCCTCCCCCTGTATCTCCATGGCTTTTATGCTTTCCCTCACATAAAGCACCACACCTCCTCTTTTTCTTTCACACCCGGTCCTTCCTGAATGGAGTATAGCTCAGTATGGCCATGTCCCAGTAATTTCAGTGCACCATGACTCAGTAATGGAGACAGTCTCCAGGTTGGCTTCTGCTAGCATGGCCTCTAGGTCTGGAATATTATTTCCTAGACCTCTAGCATTCACACACATGGCCTTCCAGATTTTGTTTCCACTCTGCTTGTTGCCCCTTTGCCCTCATAAGAAGACAGCATAGTGTAGTGGTTAAGAGCACTGAGCTGCAAACCTGGACACCTAGGTTTGAATTCTGTTAGCTCCCACTTGCATACTATGTGACCCTCGGCAAGTCCCTTAACTTCCTTGTGCTCCCAGGTCGCACGTGGAAACAAACTCCTGCTTATTGTACCTTTCAATTTCCCCTACCCCCTTCCTACCTCTCTTTTTAATGCTCCTGTTCCTTTCCCCCTTTATCTCCATCACTCTGCTCCCTTTATTAATTTGCACCCTGGGGGATTCCTCTACCCTCAGGTTCTCCTTACTGTCGACTTCAACAATGTTCATCAAAGTAACATTTAAACTGTCCATTGAAGACTGTGATTCCCCTCCTGGATGGATGCAAGCCATCATCGCTGTATAGGCTCTTATCCTCCCAGGTGGGTCCCCAGTCCCCAATGCAGCCAAGCCCTCCCTCTCTGCCACCATTCCTTCAGCCATGAGTTGAAGCTCCTGGTGCAGAGTTTCCTCTCCTGTCCCCTGTCATAGACAGGCAGCACTTCAGCGAAAGCCACTGAGCAAGCTACCTAAGACTCCTCCCCAGCTCCCTAAACTCCCCTGATTATCTTAAGCGTTGTTCCTGATTTATGAGGTAAGGGGTTGTAGTATACATGGCAACATAAGTTCATTAAGCAACTTGATTCTAAAAGGCACAGTCTGGAGGCAGAGAACATAAGGTGGTTTTGTATACAGGTGACTTTTTTTTCTAGTTAACCCAGGCTGAAACATTGATCCCATCTCTGTTAGAGGAATTTCAGGTGTATGGAGAGTTATTTGAGTATAAAGTGAATTATGAGAAATCAGAAGCCATCTGACTTAGTAGGTCAGGTATTTCACAATTCCAGTCAACTCTTCCTTTTAAATGGGCGCACAAAAATGTGGCTAGGTATCTTGGCATACAGGTAATGCCAGCTACACATAAATTGCTTGTCCTGAATCTTGCAACGTTATTTATGGAGGCACAAGAGGATATTTCCAGGTGGAAATTACTTCTGGTGATGTGTCAGGCTGAATAAATACACTGAAAATGAATACTCTGCCCAGGTTTCCTTTCTTCCTTCCTATATACAATACCATTATCATTGTGGACTAAGCTTATCAAGCTCTTCCTTTCCTTTGGGTAGGCACAGAGTTGGCAGACATATTTTGCAATCCCGAGGGATAAAGGTGGACTGAGAATGCCAGACCTAAAGAAGTATTTATTACCTGGCTGCCCAAGTTTCCCTGATGGTTGCTTGGGGCAGACAGAGGACGGAGGCTGGATGGTTTGAATTAGAGGCGGCATCCTGTTTACCAACTCCGCTATTCGCCTTTCCAGGAATATGTATCACTCCCCAGATTTGGACAGAGATCTGTAATCCTTGGACCAAACACACTTCACGCATAGTGCAGAAAATTAGGGTGATGACTTAAACTCTGAATGAAATAGGGCCCCTGACTGTAATCACAGGGTACCTAGATTTCGAATCACCTAGGTTGGATGGAGGGTTCAACAGGTGGAGCCAAAACTCATTAACTAGGTGCAAGCAGTTAGTTGAAAGGAGCACTGTCACATTTCAGGACCTCCATGCCCAATTCCAGTTACCTAGGCATGATTTCTTCAGATGTTTACAGGTCAGGCACTACCTGATGGAGGGGAGCAAGATCAAAGAGATCCTACACCTTGGAAGGTCTTCTTGTACCATACTGTCATACTGGTGGGAAGGGGTACATTTATAAATAGAGCCTATCACATGCTACTGGGTACAGAAACGCCGAATTTTCCAACTATCAAAGCACATTGAGAAGAGGAATTGGGGTCTCAAATCTCAGATCAAGAGTGACTAAAAGCTGTAGAAAAAGTCAGGAAAACTACAGCTTCCCCCGGGGGGAAGGAAATTTAGTTGGAAAGTCGTAATTAGATTTTTTCATGCCAGTGATCACTAAGCACTTTATCTGGGGCAACACAGAACACTGCCGGAGGGGGTGTGGGCAGGTGGTTTCCCACCTACACATATTCTGGACTTGCCCAAAGTTGCACTCATTCTGGACAGAGATTCACATTATCCTATCTCGGGTCTGAACCCACACAACTCCATTCATAGATACATAGATACATAGACAGTGTCGGCAGATAAGGGCCTATGGCCCACCCAGTCTGCCCATTTGAGCTTCTAAGTTCAGTTTGTTTTCCTAGAAGTCTGTTGCCCCTTACCCCTGACCTCTAGAATTCCTTTATGTCTATCCCATGCATTCTTAAATCCCGTGATTGTTTTAGCCCCCACCACTTCCTCTGGCAGGGTGTTCCACTTGTCCACCACCCGCTCTGTGAAGAAATTCTTTCTCATGTTTCCTCTGAATCGTCCTCCTCCAACTTCATCCCATGCCCTCTAGTCCTGGAACATCTTTTTCGCTAAAATAGTGTTTTCCTGCACCCTGTTCCTCCCTGTAAGATACTTGTATGTCTCTATCATACCCCTCTCCCTCCTCTCCTCCAGGGAGTACATGTTCAGTTCCTTCAACCTGTCTTCATAGGACTTGTGATGCAATTCATGCACCATCTTTGTTGCCCTCCTCTGAACCTTCTCTACCCTGTCTATGTCCTTACGTAGGTATGGTCTCCAGAACTGTACACTGTACTCAGGTGGGGCCTCACTAGTGTCTTGTATAGCAGAATTATGACCTCCTTTTCCTGCTGGTGATGCCCTGCCTATACATCCCAACATCCTATTTGCTTTACCTGCTGCCTTGTCACACTGTTTCCCTACCTTGAGGTCATCAGAGATGACAACCCCAAGATCCTTTCCTGCTTGGTGCATACTATATCCTCACCCCCAACTGATATATTGTGCCAGGGTTTTTGTGCCCCATATGCATTATCTTGCACTTCTTTGCATTGAATTTCAACTGCCAAACCCTTGACCATTCTTCAAGTTTCTGCAGGTCGCTTCTCATTCTGTCTACACCCTCTGGTGTGTCTACTCTGTTACAGAGCTTTGTGTCATCAGCGAACAGTGAGATTCTGCCTTCTAGATCCTGCGCAATGTCACTGATGAAAATGTTGAATAGGACCGGTCCCAGCACTGATCCCTGTGGTACCCCACTGGTCACTCTTCCCTCTGTGGCGTGACAGCCATTTACCACCACCCTCCTAGATGTATTTTTAGAGGTTCCCTCTCCAGGTATGGGAGCCAGAGCCCACAAAGCACTTTTCTCCATGCTGTGCATAGCAGCTTTGAAGTCTGCAACTACTCTGTCAAAATGAGTGCCATCAGTGAAAGCATGGTTGCAGTGGGTAGCAGATATCCAGAGGATGGAAGGGCTAATGGCAACATTGTTCCTATCCCTGGACAGGCAAAGATTTGCACGCACTGGAGGAATACTGGGCACGGGGCTGGGGGGACAGGAGGGAGTCACAGGGTGAAGAAGCCTAAGAACATGAGCAATGCTCTTTTAGAAATGATCAGAACTCGTCTTCTCTCTTCCCTTTCTGCCCCGGCTCAGGCAGGGGAAGGCATACTCAAGGTAGTAACCCACACGTCTTTGAACAGAATGGCTTTATAAATTGATGATACAGAAAAATTCCATTAGACATAAAAACACAAGAAAAAATACACAGAGTTAGTTTCTGGTTCTTTATTCAGCACACACCCAGTGACAGTTTTATTGTTTTAACTGTTTCTTGGTTTATCTAAGTGCAGCAGTGGACAACTGCTATGCAGGTTCACAAAAGCAATATATACAAACAAGTTGTACTGCTAGAAGCTGTTTTTACTTGAATGCATTTGTAGCAGTACTGACACTCCACTATCAAAAGTAACATTGAACTGTGATATAATATGTGGATAAATGAAATAATACTATTAAAAGTCATACAAAACACTTGCCACAATACCATGACTAGAGCCCCACTGATAGTATTATGAGGAGCTCTCATATTGCTATCTATGGAGCTTAAACAATAGTATTATGAAAAACAGTGTTGCCGTGCAGTGCACACACAAATGGCTTTGTCTGTGGTGGCCCAGTCTCTTCTCACTCTGTTGCCTGTCCTGCGGCCTCTTGCTTCTGGGAGCCTGCTCTCTACTAGCCAAGTCTCTTGGGGGGCTTGACACAGACAGCCGCAGTGCCACTGATCAGGGTGCTGGAGGGAGGCTTTCTTGCTCTTGCAGACTCCACCTTCCAACACTTTCCTGCTGTTTCCTCTCCCATCTGCACAGAGCAGGCCTCCGCTTTGAGCTCCAACTGAGCTGGAAGTGAAAGTGTCGCCTGGCGCTTTCACTTTTGCATGGTAGTGATAAAAGGATGGCTGAACTTAGCAGCCGCAGCACTCCACTGGTTGAATGCTTCCTATGCTGGATCCTTACGTTACAAAAAATAGGGGACTGTGGACTGTGAGAGTTGGCTATAATCCCATGTCAAGGTTCTTGTTGGAGCCTCTCGAGCTTCTCTCTTGAGGTTCACATGTCATTAGAATCTCTCAGTGGTATTATAGCTTCATAATTCACAGTCCCCTATCTATTCTATTTGTAGTGCATCATGTATTGGTGGACTGCTTTAATGAAACTCGAGTTAAAAAAAAAAAAAAAGTCTGAAAAGAGACATAGGGTTCATGACACACTATGGACCCCTCTGATCCATTTAATTACACCTAACCAGAGCAATCTAGTGAGCAGTGTTGAGGCAGTGCACTACGATTTTTGGGAGGGGGTATTGACCTCCCAGCCACATCAGCATCTCCTGTGATTGGTCAGCAGGACTCTCAAAGTTTGTGAGTGACCTCACATCAAGCCTTTCCCTTCAGCAGGATTTGTGTGGCCGAGGTGGTTACAGCATTGGGTAATGGGAGGGGGTATTGTAAGGAAGAAATCAGAAACTTGATTAGGATGATGCTCACCTAATCTCCTTGATCCATTTATCCTTTTTTTGGTCCATTTATTATTCTTGTGACCTGGGTAGCACCTCCACTTACATTTGACCCTGGTGAGAGCAAGTATTGTTTATGACCTACTGTGGGAAGCTGCATAGGTTTTTATTGGGGGTTGGACATTTATGAAGCACAACTAAGACATGCAAGGACAGTGTTGGGCAGAAGAGGTCATATTTGTTGTATATTTGTATTTTGTATTTTTTGTATTATTGTATGTTGTATTTGCTGTTTTTGTCTCATGTTATTGTTTTAACTTGTTACTGAAAAAGGGCAGTTCTGCTCATCCAGCTTACATGTATAAAAAATAAAAGTGAAATGAAAATGAAATATTTTTATTTTGTAAGACTTGTACCTAATTTTGATCATTTGTCCCTGATTTATTTAAGACGTGGCCCAGATTTGCAAGGTAGGATGGTGAGAGATAAGACGCTCGATGCCCTGAATTGCATATTACTCGCATCTGATATTCATTAACAAACAGCATTCCCGAGCAATAGGAACTACATAATTTGTTTCCTGTTTTTTGATCCTGAAGTCATCACTATAAACTAATGGCAAGCATTTTTCTTCTAAGGGTCCTTTGTCAGTATTTTGTGCTAAGCAGAGATTGACAGCTCCTCGAACAATTCAGTTTGTTCCTGAGAATGGATATCTGGGTTTTTCTTTAAGAGGTGGCATGCCAGTACAGATCAACTGCTTGGACCCAATGTGTGCTGCTGCAGTAAGTAAAAGCAAACACTTCTTATCAGATATATTGCCATGGGAGAGTTGTGAACCTGTGAAAATCCAGAATTAGTACATTATTGGTTGTAAAGCAGCTATTCTAGTCCTGCATGTTCTGGCACCCTTGCTTTCCTCTCCCCTTGTGTTTAAACCTCTTCTGCCCATATATCCTTTTGTGAAGCATAACCTGGGAGTGCTTTGTTGGATCACTAATGGAAACTGCATCTACCACTGAAAAATGACTTGTACCATGGGTGATAGCTTATGTATTGAAGTTAACACAGCCTACATGCCTAAACTACTGTACAGTAGATTGTTACATATCCAGGGAGCAGCAGACAGGGAGGTCTGTGCAGCATTCCTAAACCACCCTCTCTGCTGCCTACTGTCCCTTCTTAGACAATGTCATTCTACCAGCAGAGCAACAGGGGTAATGGGAACAAGGAGCCACTCTCCGCGACATGTCCAAAGCCAGGTTCTACTTGCTTTGAGCACTGAGTGGGTGGGTGCGAAAATTATACTGGGGGGTGGGTGCTGTATCTTTTATGTGCCTTACCATCTACTTCCTCTGATGGTGTGAGAGACCCCCGATCAGCTCCTACAAACAAGTCCCCCGCTGTCCTCTTTGGTTTGAATGGGGCAGCAGGTGTTTTTTAGTGTGACAAATTAAAGTATAAATGGCAGATCTTACTTCGAGAGGGATCTTGCAGTAGGATATTCACATATAGGACTAAGCCACCAGGCATCAGGACCCAGGGAAACATTTCTAGCTAGCAGTCTCTGACGGAGGACCGCCCCCACATCAGGTGACTGGCGTCGTGCAACGTTGGTATAAAGGGGCGGTCCCCCATGCCCGTCTTCCAGTTCTTTCCCGCTGTCAGCTTGTGAAAGTTCCTTGTGATAGAACAGCGCTTGTCAGTCGTTCATCTGTCAAAGTTTTTCTACTTTTCAACCTTTTTCTTGATATTTTCAACATTTCTACAAACATCTGTGTATGTCGTCCCCGACGCCCTCCGAATTGCATAAAAACAAGTGCGACTCGTGTGGTTCCCAGCTTCCACACAAAGACGGCCACTCATTGTGCCTCTTCTGTCTAGGCCCCGACCACCCCATGGAGAAGTGCCAACGTTGCCAGAAGTTCAACTCGGCTACCCGCAAGAGAAGGCAGCATTCCCTGGAAGCCCATCTCCTCAAGAAGAAAATGGCTTCCATGGAAAAAGAGTTAAAAAAGCTTAGGCAGGTGTCCACTTCCCCCAAAGGCCACAAAAAGAAGTATGACAAGGAGAAGCACCGGGAGTGGGAGTCATCTTCCACAGCAGCCGCGACTTCGGCTGGAGTCGCGGCCCTCAAGTCCCTCTGGGGGATTGCTCCTTGACGGCCGTCTTGGTGGCTACTAAGAAGGCGTCGTGCCTCCCATTGGGCTCGCGCTTGGGCCCTTGGGGAGCCTCCAGGGCAAAGGAGGCCTCCGCTCCCATTAAGGCCGCTCCTCCTTCGGGGCCTTCCGGTGGGAACGGGTCCGGTGAATTGAACGTTGGTTCCACTAACACCCATCCGGATAAGGCTGCTAAGCCGCTCACCTCCTTGGGTGAGTGCCCAGCCAAACCCCCTTCCGACAAGGCCACCACTCCTTCGCGGCCTTCCTCGGACAGGGAGTCTGACAAGTCAGATGCCGGCTCCTCCGACGTCTGCCTGGACACTGCCGATAAGTCGGCCGCCGGCTCCTCCTCCGACTGCCTGGTCAAGAAGCCTGAGCCAGACCCCATTGTCCCGTCTGATGCCCCAGGCTCTCCGCAATGTCTCACCACGTTGCCTACTGAGGTCCGCGCGTCCCCTCGGTTGACACCTGGGGATCTTAATCTTCCTTCCCCGGTTGAAACCGAAGACCTTGAGATGCTGCTGTCAGGGATCCCACCTCCTGCACCAGAACCCCTGATGCCAGATCCTCAGATGCCGGTCCAGACACTGGCCAACCCAACGACGCCTTCTGGCGTCCCTTTGCCCGACGGAAGACCTGTTCCTCCGTCAGGACCCACTCGACGGTATACCTACGCCAGGCCCGACACCTGCAGGGCCAATGCTTCCTCCGTCTGGTCCGCCAGCAGGGTCTTTGCCAGGTCCTTCTGCTCCACAAGAACCCCTGACGCCAGGGTACCCGACACCGCAATAGCCGATGCTGCAGTACCCAACGCCAGGCTTCCCGCCATCTGGCTACAGATACTCCTATTACGGGTATCCTCATTACCCTTATCCCCCACCTCTGCCGCCCACTCCACAGCTGCCGGCGGATCTCAAGGAGACCTTGGCCTCCTGGTGGGCTGAGGCCAGGGCTCAGATCACCAAGAAGGTCGAGAGTTGTCTCCCGACATCAGTCCCTATATTGGACCCCTACGTCGGAGATGGGAGACCCCCTCCCCCTTGCCCAACACCAGAGGAGAACCATCTGGCACCCGAGGCAGGGAGGACATGCGCCCCCGGGAACTCCCAAGTTGGGTCGTCCCTCCTCCTCTCAGGGAGGAGTCTTCTTTTTCTTCAGAGACATCTGACTCGGACTCCGAATCCGGACACTCTGACCATGGAGATGAGCCCCATACTCCAGAATGCCAAAGGCCAAGGGACCCTCCGGAGGACCCTTCCTTTCTGGAGCTATTAAGGAAGATCCAGGAAACATGTCAGTGGCAGTCGGTGGAGCCAGACCCACAACGTAAAAAACTTGCTGCTCATTTGGATCTACCCAAGACCACTGCTATGCTGATTCCACCCTGGATTGAGCCTCTTACTGATCTTGTTTTCACCATCTGGAAACAACCTTCCACAGTAGCCCCCCCTTCTGAGGAAGGCAGACAGGCTATACCAGGCTCCTGAGGGTGTAGACTTTCTCAGCCTTCACCCCAAGGCAAATTTGGTTATCATCAGCACCACCTACGGCTGCTCCGCCAACCCTAAACATCTAAGCTCATCCCCACCTGACAAGGAATCTCGGCTTCTGGACCAGTAGAGGAAGAAGATCTTTTTCTCTTCTACCCTAGGCATCAGGGCCCTCATTTATGTTGCCCATATGGGGGATTTCCAGAAGTCCATCCTTAGGCAGGTGGAATCCAAATTGGACTCCCTTCCTGAGTCACAAACTAAGCAGGAACTGGGAGACCTAGTCCATTCCTCTAATTGTGCCTGTAGGCACATGCTTCGTGCCACTTACGATGCGGTAGACACAGCTGTAATGAGCTCGGCCTTCGCGTAGGCCTACGGCATCATGCCTGGCTCTGGGTGTCAGGATTGGTCCCTGAGGTACAGTCCGCTATACAGGATGCTCCCTTCAGGGTTCGGTGCTGTTCAGGGGTGATGTCAAGGACATCATAACTGAACTGCAAGAGAAGGGTACTGCACTCAAGTCTGTCCAGACTATGTACAGACCCCCTCAAGGGCAGCGGCGTACTTTTCGTCACCAAACCCAACAAAGACAAAAACCTCAAGGAAAGTGCGCCAACAAATGTCAGGTCCCTCCAGCAACCAAGACTCCCTTCAGCAAAAACCCGCGGGAGCCTCTGCTGCTGCGCTGCCCCACACCTTCTGACTCCCGGCCTCTCCCTCTGCCTCTGGCCATTCCAGAGGAACCGGTAGGGGGAAGATTCTCCTCCCATCTGCCGGGTTGGGACAGGATAACACTGGACGCTTGGATGCTCCAGCTGATATTGGCAGGACACTCAAAAGAGTTTCTGTAGAAACTGCCCCGAAACCCAGCCCCTCAGTCGTCTTACTCCCCGCAACATTTTCTGCTAGTTTTAGAGGAAATCATCTCCCTTGTCTCGAAGGTGGCGATACAGCCAGTCCCCACTCACCTTTAGGGGATGGGTTACTATTCCCATTTCTTCCTAGTTCCAAAGAAGACGGGAGATCTGAGGCAGATTCTTGACCTCAGCTACCTGAACATGTTAGTGGAGTACAGACGCTGCAGAATGCTCTCCTTTCAGAGCCTCCTACCATTACTTCGGCCGGGACAGTGGCTGTGTGCTCTGGACATGCAGGTTGCGTACCTGCATATCCCCATATGCCCTTCCCATCATAAATACCTCCGTTTTTGTTTTCAGGGGGACCACTACCAATTCAAGGCCCTCCCATTTGGTCTTTCCTCGGCTCCCCGTCCCCGAGTCTTTATCAAATGCCTGTCGGTGGTAGCAGCCCACCTGTGTACCCAGGATGTGCAGGTATTCCCGTACCTGAACAGCTGGCTCCTGGGCAGCCCCATCCAGGGAGGAACTCCTGCACTCCCTTTCCCTTACCCTGCAGGGTTTTACTAGCCTGGGTATCACCATCAACCAGGCCAAGTCCCACTTGGTCCCTTGCCAACGCCTCCAGTTTATAGGGGCGATTCTGGCACGACCACAGGCAAAGCCTTTTTGCCTCCGGACAGGGTCGAGACCCTTCAGAATCAGGTCGCAGGAGGGTCGGAGCCAGATCAGTCCTCCACCTCCTCGGGCTAATGGCAACTGCCATTCCAACAGTCCCATTCGCTCGGCTTCATATGAGGATCTCTCAGTGGATGTTTCGGTCACAATAGGACCAGACCAGGGACAGTCTAGACCAAGAAGGTGCTAGTATCAGATCCCATGATCAGGGACTTTCACTGGTGGATGGTTCAGGAGAACCTGTGCCTGGGAGTTCACTTCTGCATCGCGCCTCCTTCCCAGACGCTGACAACAGATGCGTCAGAAGAGGGCTGGGGTGCCCACCTAGGGTTTCACAGGACTGCTCGAATTGAGGGCAGTCCTCTATGCCCTCCAGGTTCTTCTTCCCTTCATTCTCCCCGGTCATCTCCTCATCCCATCAAACATGTGCATAGTCTGGTACCTCAACAAACAGGGAGGAACATGTTCCTACCCCCTCTGCCGGGAGGCGGTGAGAGTCTGTTATTGGGCAGCCCAGCATCACCTTCACCTGACCGCAGTTCACGTTTCGGGGGTGGAAAACATACTGGCAGACTAACTCAGTCGGTCCTCAGCCAGGTCCCATGAATGGGAGTTAGATCAGCAGGTCGTAAATGACATCTTTCAGCGGTGGGGAACACCTCAGGTAGACCTCTTTGCCTCTTCCCAAAATGCAAAACTTCCCGCCTTTCGCTTGATAGTTCCAGGGCAAGACGCTTTCTGGTGGGACACTCTGTCTCTCTGTTGGAGGGACAGATTCATTTATGCCTTCCCTCCCATTCCTTTGATTCCGAGGGTCCTGAACAAACTCAGATCAGAAGGGGCTCAAATGATTCTCATCACCCCTTTCTGACCCAGGCATGTTTGGTTCTGTCTTCTGCAACAGTTTTCAGTGGAACCACCTCTTCCTCTGTCGCAACAATTGTTGACCCAGGATCAGGGGACCCTTGTTCATCCAGGTCTCAAATCTCTTCATCTGCATTCGTGGTTTTTGCAGACATAGCTAAAGCCTACTTCAGAGTCTCTCCTTTAGTAGCGGGCATTTTGGTGGAGGCGAGGAAACCTTCCACCAAGTCCACCTATGCTATGAAGTGAAAACGGTTTTCCATCTGGCCAAACTCTAAAGACTTGGAGCCTTTCTCGTGCCCAGTCAGCGAAGTCCTGGATTACATGCGTCACCTCTTCGATCTGGGTCTCAGCCATTCCTCGTTAAAGGTTCATATGGCAGTTATTTCAGCCTACCATATTCCCTTTGGAGGCAGGACTTTTGCTCAGTTGAAAGTCTCTTAAGACTTTCCTTGGGGGGGGGTTCTCCATTTGAGGCTCCCCATTCGCATTCCTGTCCCTCCATGGGACTTGAATTTCATCTTGGAGAAGCTTACTCTGCCTCCCTTCGAGCCAGCAGCAGAAGCTGATTTAAAGTTCCTTTCTTGGAAGACGCTCTTCCTAGCGGCCATCACTTCTGCTCGGTGCATTTCCGAGCTTCAGGCCTTGATGTGTAAAATCCAATACCTGATTTTCCACAAGGAACGTGTGGCTCTATGCACCAACCCTAAGTTTCTCCCTAAGGTGGTGGCTGAATCTACGCTGAATCAATCCATTGAGCTACTTGCTTTATTTACGCAACACTCCAATCAAGGGGAGTACCTCTTGCGTACTTTGGATGTTCACAGAATCCTGAGGTACTACACCAATCGGACTAAGGATCTCAGGAGGACTGATCAGCTTTTTGTCTCTTTCGCTTACAAAAGAGAAGGCAGTGCTGTTTCTAAGCAATGCCTATCCAAATGATTGGCGAATGGTATCACTTTCTGTTACAAGTACAACAAGACCCTTCCGGGTCAAGTCAGAGGTCACTCCACCAGAGGAGTAGCGGCCTCTGCGGCTTGTTTCAAGAATGTGTCAGCGGCAGACATTTGTGCAGCCACAACTTGGTCTTCTGTCCATAACTTCATGAAACACTACAGTTGGACATTGCCGCAGAGCAGGCTTTGGGTTGGCTGTCCTACAAGGTCTCCTTTCATGAGACCCGTTCAGCCCTGAGGTTTTCTGTTATGGATGACAATCCTCCTCTCAAGTGTTTTTCCTTATTCCAGACTGCTTAGGACTCAGTCCTATATGTGAATACCTACTGCAAGAGCTCTCTCGAAGTAAGATAGTACAGTTACGTAAGAACTTACCATAACAGTAGATCTTCGAGAGAGGCTGTTGCAGTAAGTATTGCCTTCCCGCCCTCCATCCCCCTAAGTTTTCTTTGCTTCATTTCCATGGGGGGGAATATCCTCTTCTCTCTCATCTTGCGTCTTTTGGCCTTTGGCGGGAAATAACTGGAAGGCGGGCATGGGGGACCGCCCCTTCATACTGACATCACATGACGTCTGTCTCCTGATATGGGGGCGGTGCCCCGCCAGAGACTGCTAGCTAGAAATTTTTCCGTGGGGTTCTGATGCCTGGTGGCCTAGTCCTATATGTGAATACCTACTGCAGGAGCCTCTCTCGAAGATCTACTGTTATGATATGTTCTTACGTAACTGTACTTTATACATCTAGGTAGTTTATACATTTCTAAAGTTAGAACTCATTATAACAAAACATTATTTCTGTATGCAGATCCTGTACTTTATATTATAGATTGAGGGAGCACTCCTTTCCCCTGCACGTGAGACACTCTTATTCTGTGATGAATGTCTCATGTGTAGATACACTGGAAATTGTCACATTCTGGAACAGTAAAAAATAACACTGATGGCACTCTATCTATAATATATTAATATGTCCCCTGTTGCCACTCATTGCGGGATAAGAGTGGTTTCACATGCGTTCTGCTCGAGCCAGAACAGCTCAGCTTCACTTCGCTATTCTCTCTCGAGCAGAAGTTCGTGTGTAAAACCACTCTTATCCCACGCGTGGCAATGGGGGACATATTATATAATTCATTGCCCCGCTGATGTTAGAACAGCTCTCAGTCTTGCTCCTTTTAAAAGAATGCTCACTTTGAAACAGAGAACATATTTGTTTAACCCTGGAAACATAAAGTATTTGCGTAAATGTATTTTGAGTAGTATGTACTGTAATCTGTAATCATGCTTTGTCTGTGTAACTGCTAGTCATTCTAGACATGATCCTATTGTAAACAAGCCTCCAGGATTAATAGGCTATCCTGTAAAAATATATTCAAGTAAATAAAAGAATACAGCAAAGGGCTATGGCAGGCCTAGCCAAAGACTGCTGTATCCCATAATCCCTTGCCCATGTTCAGCTGTTGATATACTGCAGAGCTGTCCCGGGCTTCTGCTCAAAAGTCTGGTGTGTGGCCTATACCTGTAGAGTAGGGCTCTGAAAGTGAATTCAGGTAGCCAAGCCACATGGGCCACCTTTGAGTGGCCCCCATATTTACTGACTCTCCTTGAGGATTAGACACTTAGCAGGTATAACAACCACCCATGGTAAAGTTTGTATACTTCAGCTTGACCCCCTACCCTGGAGAGCTGCCTAGAATTTACACATTAGGGCCAAAGTGACTCATTACCATGATATCTTCCAACCAGGTAAATTGATTGAATGACATTTAGTGAATTGTTGCTTTTTAAATAATGGTAGGCTGATTAGATTTTAGTGTACATCAGATTTAAGATGGCAGGCTACTAGACAGCTATGTCAGCTTCTTTGTACTATGCATTCCTTCAAAATTGGTTGCATGAACTTTCTTCAGATTTTAAAGAGCAACTCTGCACTTCAGCGCATGCTTTAACAAATGAGATGTTTCAGCTGTCACAACTTACTAGCAAATAATTTTTTTTCATTTTCAGTGTTCCTTTCAAAGATTTATAGCCCATCTTGGTAGTCCATCTAAAAAGTCTGTATAGAAAACATTTGTCTCTCCCCTGTTAACCCTCACAGTACCTTTGTTTATGACATCATAGTGCTCACCATGACAGCAGACTGTGATGTCACAAACAGCAATTGTGTGGTTAGCAGGAGAGACTTGTAGATACATTTTGAAAAACTTGGTGAAATAATTGCTGCATTATCTACAATATTTAGTAGATCAACAGCAGGAGAAAGTAGCAAATAACAACTAATAACTAGAAAACAATAAAGTTAAGGCAGAATTGACATAAATCTAGTGTTTTTAAGTGTTTCATTATAACAGAGAGTTGCTTTTTAAAGGACATTTACCCTACCTGCCGATATGTGCTGATTCAATTTTTGGGAGGATTCATCCAAGGTGGTTGACAAGTGGTCATCTTTGTTTCTCCTCTGCGGTTATTTATCTAGTCTCTTATTTATGGGCGGAAAGAGCGGGCAACAACTGGGAAGGGAAAATACAATACTGTATAGTTATATGATGGCACATTTGTTGAGTAAGCCAGGGAGGGGTCACCGAAGGGTGTGACTTCCACTCCAGGGCATATCCATGCTGGATAATTTCTAGGACCCTTCTGAACTGTGGCAGAAATGAAAAAAATACTCACCTGTAGTAATCTTGTTTCTTCCAACGGGATCCACTGATATTATTACTTCTTGCAGTGCTCCTTTAACCCAGCACTGCCCTGGAGCCAAATGGAATGCTGTGCTAATGATGGAATCTTTAGCTTGTGCATCCATTTTCAAAACTGCTCAGTATAACTGCCTACATTCTAACCTCAGATTTCTTAGGAGCCTGCAAAGAGGCCATAATAACCTATAGATAAAATAACAATAGAAAAAAGGGGGTCCCAACTGGGGCAACTAGTAAACAACCCACAGGAAAAAAAAGAGAGAGATTTCCCTTTTTTCTTAATGTCAGATTTACCTAAGAAAAAGGACCTACAAGCTAAAAACATTACTAAGAAGTGCCAGTAGATAGCATACCACTCCAAGTATATATACAATCCGCTGTGGAGAGGATTTTTCTTATTACTAATTCTGCAGGGGAGGCAGGGTGGCAAGTAATAATATTAGTGGATCCCGTTGGAAGAAACAAGATTACTACAGGTGAATACCTCAATGAGGTGGGCAAAGAATCTATTTAGGAAAAAGACTCTGCAGAACTGCTGTGCCAAACCTAGTATCACACTTGTACTGGGTGTCCAGGCTATAATGCTTAGTGAAGGTGTGGACTGACCTCCAGGTAGCCGCTTTACAGATTTCCACCAAAGGCACCTCTTGGGTAGCTGCAATAGTGGCAGCTGTGCTCCTTGTAGAATGGACCCTAAGCCCAGTAGAGGGTACCTTACCTGCTTTTGAGTAACAAAACTGAATACACTGAACTATCCACCGAGAGATAGTTATTTTTGAGGCAGGAGTCCCTTTACCAACCTCCCCATAGGTGAGGAACAGCTGTTGTCTGTCCTGCCAAAGGTCCTTGGTATGAATCATGTAGTAGCTTAAAGCCCTTTTTACATCAAGGCTGTGCAGTCTACGCTCCCCTGAGCTACAGTGATCAGTGAAGAAAACTGGCAAGGTAATAGACTGGTACAAATGGAAGTCAGACCACCTTGTAGAGGAACTTCCTATTAGTTCTCAACACTACCCTGTCCCTGTGGAAGGAAAGTCTTTTTCCACACAGACGGCCTGGAGCTCACTTATCCTCCTGGCAGAAGTAATTGCTGCCAAGAAGACTACCTTCCAAGTAACAAACTAAAGCTCTGCAGAAGCCATAGGCTGAAAGGGAGGAAGCATAAGCTGGGCAATGCAAATGTTCAGGTCCCAAGCTGGCACTGGTTCCCTGTGAGGGGGAAACAGATGAGAGAGCCCCTTAAAGAACCTCCTGAAGATAAGATTTGATACTAAGGAGGTGTCCTTTCCAGCTGAAATGTATGCTGACACTGAAGCCAGGTGCACCTTTAGGGTTGAGTGCTGCAACCCCTGGGAATGCTGGTGAGTCAAATAGTCCAACAGGGTTGGGATGCCAGCCTGAGCTGAGACTATACCCTTATCTTTACACCATATAGAGAATCTTTTTCATTTCGAGGCATAGGTTTTCTTAGTAGAAGGTTTCCTATACCCTCCGAGGACCTCCAGTATCCCTTCAGAGAATTGCCAGCCTGCGTATTGTAAGTCCTCAAGAGCCATGCCTTGAACCTGAGAGACCTGAGATTGGGGTACATGACTCACCCCTGAAACAATGTCAGTAGGTTGTACCTTTGTGGAAGGTGAATCTGTTTGGTCACCAACATAGAAAGCAGGAGGAAGTATCAAGGCTGTCTGGCCCAGTCTGGGGCTACCAGAATCATTGAAGCTGGCTGTGATCTGAGCTTGATGAGCACCCTGAGTATCCAGGGGAAAAGGGGTAAAGGCATAAAAATGCCTCCCTGTCCAATCCAGAATCAAGGCATCCAGGGGCCCTGCAACAGTACTGAGGTAAGTGGTGACTTTGGTGGGATGCAAAAAGATCTATTTCTGGGGTTCCCCACCTCCTAAATAGAGCATTCACCACTTGCTTGTTCAGTGCCCATTCGTGATGGGCCTGGGTTATCCTACTCAAGGCATCTGCCAGAGTGTTGTCCTTGCCAGGCAGATGAATTGACTGTAGGGAGGCGTTTAGATAGTAAGCAAGACTCCATATCTTCACTGAACAAAGTGGAGTGGACCCTGTTCCTCCTTCCTTGTTGATGTAGTACATTGTTGTGGTATTGTCTGTTCTGACTTATACCACCTTTTCCTGTATTAGGTGTGAGAAAGCCTGAAGGGCCAGGTAAACAGCCCTTAACTCCAGCAGATTTATGTGCAGGAGTGAGTCTGCACTCTCTCAGGTGCCGTGAATGGTGTGTTCCCCCAAATGAGCACCCCACCCTAACAGGGAAGCATCTGTTGTGAGAACCAGTAAAGGGGGCTCCTGCAGGAATGGGATCCCTTCTCTCAAGTTTTCTGGCTCCATCCACCATTGGAGTGCCTGTGGTAACACCTTTGTTACTGGTGCTGGCTCTGACAGGGAGACCCGCCTTTGGCACCAGTGTGCTCTGAGGTGGAACTGAACATCTCTCATCTGAAACCTGTTACCTATGACTGTGCTTGTTGCTGAAGCCATGTGTCCTAACAGTAGTAGAAGCTGTCTTGCTGGCTTTGGCCTGCCCAGGACAAATGAGCCTGCCAAAAGGTGAATACTTTCTGCCCTCTCCTGAGGAAGGAATGCCCTTCCCAGTGTAGTGTTTAGTTCTGCACCTATGAACTGCAGTACCTGCGCCGGGGTCATGACTGATTTTTTGTTGTTGAGAAGGAATCCCAGAGAGTGCAACAGATCCTGGGTTATCTGAAAGTGTTCTGTCATCTGTGGTGAGATTGTCCCATGATTAGCCAATTGTCCAGATAGGTAAAAACTGTGACACCTAGCCTTCTTAGGTGTGCCACCACTATTGCCATGCACTTGGTAAAGATCTTTGGTGCAGAGGTGAGGCCAAAGGGAAGTGTTGAGAACTGATAGTGGCCTGAGGGAAGTCTGAATCTCAGATATTTTCTGTGGCTCCCTTATGGAAATATGTGTCCTTTAGGTCTAAGGAGGCTAGCCAGTCTCCTTTATGCAGAGTTGGCAGAATCATGGCCAATGTGACCATCTTGAACCTGGGTTTTACCAGGTACCTGTTTAGCAGTCTGAGTTCTAGTATAGGCCGCCACTCCCCATTCTTTTTTGTTGTTAGAAAGTATCTTGAATAAAACCCCTGCCCTCTTTGGCTGGGGGGAACAGGTTCTACTGCTTTTGCTAGCAGTAAAGCTTGCACCTCCTGCTCCAGTAGTTTTCTTTCTGTGAAAGGAGCTGGTGTGAACTGATTTGATCTTGGAGGAGGAGGAGGAAGGGACTTGAAGCAAATGGACAGACCCTGACTCACTATTTCCAGAACCCACTTGTCTGTTATTATTTTCAGCCATTCTTAAAAATAATGAGTCAGTCTGCCCCCTACAGGAGATGGAGAGGCAGCCTGAGGGGAAAAGTCAGGGATTTTGCTTTGCTTGCTGCTGTGGCTGTGCAGATTGGGATACTCTCCTGGAACCCCTCCTGCCTCTGGCTCTATAGAAGCCACCCTGCTGTGACCGGTACTGCTGTTGGGGAACAGTCTGCACTTGAAAGAAAGGCTTCCTAAAAGAGGACCTACCCCCGCCTCCCCTGCCATAAGATGAAGTGGAGGGGGAAGCTCTCTCTTTAGTACAATTACTCCTGAAAGTAGCCTTATACTCATCTACTTTCTTCATGTACGCCTCAGTCTGGACACCAAAAAGTGAGTGGCCCTCAACTGGGAAGTCCATAGCATTACTCTGGGTGTCCTGGGTGAGATTAGTAGCTCTTAGCCAGGCAAACTTTTGCAACGCTATAGTACCTGCCATCCATCAAGCAGCTGTGTCATTTACATCAGCTGACATTTGGATCTGGTACTTGGAAGCCTTCAAGCCCAGTCTAGCAGTGTCCAGTAACTCCGAGACGGTTAGGGAGGGGTTAGTCTCTGCATTGTCCAAGATGGACTGCCAAAGAGCCTTCTGGTAGAGGGCTGCATAGGCTTGGTAGCTTGGCGAACTGCCAGAGAAGCTGAAAGGTACCCTTTCTTAGCCATGTTGTCTGTCCTCCTCGAGTCCTTCTCGGTGGGGGTTGAGGACAAGGGAGTTTTTGTCTTTTCACAGGCAGCCTTCTGTACAATCCCCTGGTGGTCAGGGTGAGTAAATAAAAACTCAGCCTCTGACCTCTCAAGATGGTATTTTTTTATCACACTTTTTATCAGTGGGTGTGACAGTGTTTGGAGTCTTAAGAATCTCCAGGACATCCTTCTTAAAAAACTTGTACATAGGTAGAAGGAGGCTTTTAGTGGGTGTTAACCCCATAAGCTCCATATTGGGCTTCTTCCTCATCCTGGATCTCTTCTGCAGTTTGCAGATCCAGGGTTGCCACCATCTTCCTGACAAAGGAAAAATGGGAGTTAAAGTCCTCTGTGGGTCTAGGAGGAGCGCCAAAGTCCTATTCTGGTGAGACCTCGGGTTCAATACCCTCCTCTGCCTGATCATCCTCCTCGGATTCCACTGTATCAGTGAGTACAGGAGGTACAATAATACTTTTTTTTTTTTTTCCCCAACCAAAGTAGCCACAGACTGCTTAGGGGGTAGTAAGCCCTACAGCACTTGTAATAAGGCTAGAGCCTGGGTTAGATCAGCAGACGAAGGAGCAGGTACAGGCACCTGAGGGACCCCTTGAGGTGTTTCAGCCGGGGTTTCAGTGTGCTTTGTTTTCTTTAGTTTTTTGGCGGGCACCGGAAAGTCAGCCGGTTCGTTGCCTCCCTTGCCGGAGCCCTCACCCATATTAGAGGTGGATTTGGAGGCTCTGGAAGGAATAGCCACAGTTTTAGAGGAAGTGGACTGGTTAGAGCCCATGGACCCCACTTCTAATCTTCTTTTAAGCCTCTTCTTATGTTTTTCCACTGTTTTCTCAGGGAAAGACTTACAAATGTCACAGTTATCAGAAAAAATGCTGTTGACCATGGCAGAGCAAACATAAGTCATGTTTGTCTGCCTTGGCAAACACTTCTGAACACTTCAGGCAATTTTTAAAGCCAGGAGGTCCTGTTTTTTTTTTTTTTTTTTTTTTTTTTTTAGGTTTTATCTGACTTTTATTTTTTTGTGTGTGTGTGTAATCTTTTTTTATCCCCTCACTCCTGCTCGGGTGTCCGCCACTCCTTCAGGCTCTCCTAGGGTCCTTCCTGCTTCTGCCATCCCCTTTCGAGTCCTGACTCCCCCGCGGGCCCCACATAGCAGCCCTCCACAGTATCCTGGCATTTCCCTTTGCCGGGCGAGTCCCCCTCCTCCGAAGGGGAATGCACCAGTGGAGAGGGGAACACTAGCACTTACTTTGTTAGCCAGAATGCTGCTGGGCACCCGCGAGAAACAGCTCCCTGGGGGATGCAGAGATGCAGAGGATCCAGAGGCCGTCATCCGGTGAACTCCCAGCCATTTTCCTTGTTCTTTTGGGGGTAGCGTAGTGATGTCATGGCATATGCCGACGTCCGCTCCTCCTCCAGTTAGCATTTTTGGGCCATGCGTCCTGCGCTACTCCCAGCCTCCGCTAGGAGCCAGCAGGCGCTGGACCAGTCTCCTACCCTCCCCTCGGAGAAGGAGAGCTGTCCATGGGATGACCAATCCTTCTCCCCCCCGCCAGCCCTCCAGCGACCCAGGCTCATTCCCAAACCCAGATCGCTGGTGTCGCAAGCGGAAATCCAGCCGCTGTGCCGGCAGGCCAACTTTATCTGACATTAAGGAAACAGGAACCGACAAAAATAGAGAAACTTTAAATAGTTGCAGTCGGTTCTTAAAAGATTTGCGGTCAGTTCCAACAACTGATAAAGTCCAAAAACTAACGGTTCTGATCGGATCCGTAACCGAGAAGCTGCTGAGGGAACTGATAAACCTCAGTTCAAATGCAGCAAATTTATAAAAGAATACAGAAAAGATATAGTCGGAACCCTGAAAAAAAAAGTTCAGATTCAAGAGAAAAAGAATCGGTTACCCCTCGGTTCACAGGAACCGTGAGGAACCAGTAAATAACGATAAAAATTAAAACTATGAGGTAAAACACTAACAAACAATTACACTAGGCAGTAATGAAAGAATTAAACAAAATACTCAAGGTTCTTTTGTTCAGTGCACTTCAGGAATCGCTCTTGATTGAGAGAAGATCTCCAGAATGTCTGAACTCTGCAGCGGAGAGAAGAAATCTGAGGTTAGACTGTAGGCAGTTACACTGGGCAGTTTTGAAATTGGATGCACAAGCTAAAGATTCCATCATTTGCATACCATTCTATTTGGCTCCAGTGCAGTGCTAGCTTAAAGATGCACTGCAAGAAGTAATAATCTTTGCCCCTGGTCCCCCCATTTGTAGTTTTGTCGACACAGAACCGGCACCTTCTCATCCACCGTTCAGGTTTTGGTCCAATTACCAGAACTGAAGTCCTACAGCTGCTACTCTCCATCTCCGATAGCACTAGCTCAGGTGCTGATGGATTGGAACCCCGACTACTGAAAGTCGCTGCCCCTCTGATTTCCTCCCCTTTAACTAAAATTTTTAATTTATCAATATGTCACGGCATAGTTCCCAACATCTGGAAGCTAGCCAGAATTACTCCCATCCTTAAGAAAGGTCATCCTAAAGACATGTCTAACTACCGACCTATTATCATTCTCCCAGTGCTCAGCAAAATCCTTGAAAAATTAGTGGCTACCCAAACTACAGCGTACCTTCAGGAGCACAACCTCCTCACAGATTCCCAGCATGGCTTCCACAAAGGCCACAGTTCTTCCACTGCCATCCTAAAATTTACTAATGACATCTATGCTGCTATGGAATCTGGTCTTTTGACAGATGCTATCTTCATTGACTTAACCAAGGCATTTGACCTTGTTAACCATGCCCTTCTCCTAACAAAACTCTGCTCTTTGGGTTCCTCCACCAAAACAGTTGCCTGGTTCAATAGTTATCTATTCAACTGGATGCAGGCTGTAGCTTTTTAACTCAGCCAGGTCAAATCTTTCTCCTACACTCATGTCAGTTCCCCAAGGCTCCATACTCTGCACGCTACTTTTCTTTATTTTTATAAATCACCTCCCATCGTTTGACCCAGCCTGCTCGACATTGCTGTATGCGGATGACCTTGTCATTTACCGCAGTGGTAGTAATACCGTGGATACTAACCACTCCCTAGCTGTTGACTTCTTAAACATTCAATCCTGCCTAACAGAAAATAACCTTGCTCTTAATGCTAGCAAAACTCACTCCATGCTTTTCGGCTCTCCAGCTAGACTCAAAGCAAATAGTAACGCCCTCCAAATATCTAGCGCCAATGGTTCCCCAGTAGTTACAACTAGCTCCCTCAAATATCTGGGCATTCTCCTTGATGAATCCCTGGATTTTGACCTCCATATCAGTGCCACCTGCAAATCTATGAATGCTAAAATTGGAGGTGCCTACCGTACTAGATATGCCCTCACACCATCAGCCAGGCTTGCCGTAGCTCGAGGCCTACTGCTCCCAGCCCTGGCTTACGGTTCAGTTACCTACCTAGGGGCATCTAAGACCTCCCTTCATAAATGGGATACTGCCTATAATAACATATGCTGCTATGTTTCTGCATCACCTCGGTCCAAACATCATTGTCAGCTTTATGCTGACCTAAAATGGCCCAGCCCTGCTGCTCACCAGTTTCTGTCCTATGGCTCTCTAATTGATCATATAATTAGATCAGGCCTCCCCCAGTCCCTCGCCTCCTTGCTACACTCTCATACTCCCTCCTATGGTCTCCGATCTAATGGCCATGCCCCTCTCTCCATCCCTAGATGCAAAACCACTATGGGTACTCTTGCTTTCTTTTTGCGGCCCCTAAGTACTGGAATTCCATCCCTCAAACCATTCACCTAGCCCCTACCCATGCTGGATTCAAGAAGCTCCACCATGAATATCTATTGGCCTCAAATCCTTGTACCTGCTTCCATCCTCCTTAGCTCATTCATTCCTTCCATCCTTACCCAAGTCTTTCCTGCACTCTCCTCCTTACCCTTCCCCTGCACGCCTTCATCCTTCCTACCTCCTTTCTTCCTGTTCCTACTGCCCCTCCTCCTCTTTTTACTTCTCTACGTCTTTGGCCTAGTGATGGCACTTACTGTATTTTGTACTCTCCGGTTAGTACCTATACTGACTTGTTGGCACTTGTTTATATTTTTTGACTTTTTTCTAACTGTTCTGTGTATAAATTTTGTCAGTGTTAACTCTGTATATCACCCAGTTGCTAAGTTGTTGTATTTTTGCCATTCCCTTGTTTACTTCCTTGTGCTGCATCACATTGTACTGCTCATGTATTGTTTTCTCTTGTATCCTTCTGGGTTGTGCCTGAAAATAGGCATCTCTATGCCTAGTGCACCCACCCGGTCACCAAAAGCAAATAAATAAATAAATAAATACATTAGTGGATTCCTGGGCTTAGAAAGAGAGATTATACACCCCACCAAAGTCTTAGCTGGTGAGCTAGATGGGAAGTTAGCATGTCAGAAGGAGGGGATGGCTGATGGCCCCCTTTACCTCATCCTTTGGGGGCTTTATGAGGGCCCCCATGAACTGCTGCTGCTGAGCACCGGGAAAGGCAGGCACGAGAGCTCCTGTGAAAGGAGCCTGTACCTCAGCCTTGGTGAGGATCATTGAGAGTTAGGGAGTGAATTTTCCTCACATACTTCTTCAAGGTTTCCAGCTCACTAAAAATGGCTACCCACTCAGAGCCAAAGAAGGTAATGTATGTATGTCTCTAAGCTGGGTCATCGGGGGCTAGCCAGGGGGAGGAGGTTTGAGCATCCCACGGGACAGTCTCCTCTTCCAAATGTGGAGGGTTATTACACCTTCCTTTTGTCGCCACCCGTGGATGCATGGGCGGCAGCACAGAACTCAGTGTGGGGAGGGGAGGATGCCATTAGGTACTTGATTGAGACGGGCATCAGCACGTCTACAGCCTTGACTCTCGTCCTTCATGCCAGCAACCTAGGGTGGGATCCTTGACTCTCGTCCTTCATGCCAGCGACCTAGGGTGGGATTTCAGGGACCAAAACACCACAGAAAAAACTACAAAATCCAGCCCCCACTGCCATGCAGCATGATTCCCCAACAAGCTGGAGGAGGGACGGAGCATGGATGGTCAGTACTACCACCACTGCGCCCAGCCGGCAGTGGGGGATAAAATGTTTAAAAAAATGATAAAGTTCAGCCAGCTCCATGGTGGTGAGCGATGGGGGATTGCACTGGCATGCCAGTGACCCAGGTTCATGTTCCATGCCTGGGGAGATTCAGCGCATCTGTTGGATTCTGTGCCCGGGGGGGGGGGGCTCAATATACTACTCTTGCAGTGACTCCTGATGGTGACATGGTAGAAGGGCTGTTGATGTGAGGGTGACCATGTGCAAACAGGCATCCCCACCTCAGGCCAGCTACAAGTGTATGCGGGTATATAGGGCAGGTGGGAAGAAAAGTTTCAGAAATGACGCATCTGCACGCTGGATGACAGCCTCCGTGGTCCTTTCATGCCAACAGACCACCCCAGAGCACATCACTGGTGGGCCCCCTATCCAGGTGTCCAAGCAAGTCCATGCCTTCTCTGAGCCAGTAGAGACTCCCAGAAAATAAGGCCAATGGTGGCAGTAAGAAGGAAGTGCTTCTCTGCTGGCCAGAGGAGGCCCCAAATATTGACATGCTGGTCCTTGGGATGTCTTTGTGGGCTAAAGGTTTGAGAGAGCCCTTGGGTGGCAGTGTGGGGTGAGTCTTGTGGGCAGAAAGGGCCGATGCAAGCCCTGAAGGAATGGGGTGTCATTAGTCAAGAATAGTAAGACAGACAAAAAGGGTTAAAAAAAATTAAATAGCCAAAGATTATTGAAACTTTAACTTTACATATTATGGAGGAAGTGTCACAAAACACTAGGTACTTCTGTATTTATTTGTAGACATTGGAAATGTGTGGACATTTACTCTGCTAGTGATTGTGTAATCATGGGATCTTCTTCTTTAAACTGGAACGTGGTTAGAAAAGTGTACTTCCGCCAGTCTGCCGGCGCAGAAGCAGGGCGTTTGTCTGTGATGCTGACGAGCTGGGTTTGGGAACGGACTTGGGGCCAGGGGAAAAGGATCAAGTGTCCTAGGGACTGCTGTCCTCTGAGGGGTTGGGGATTGTGTGGCCGGCATGCTACGGACCTCAGCGGAGGCTGGGGGAACCACAGTGCAGTGTTGTATCAGTGGGGGGCCGGGCCGATGCTGGCTGTCACTGCTCGTCCCTGCCCCCAATACAGCATACAAGACGCCAGCCCCTGAAACATGAAGCTCTGCTCAGTGCCTCCACTGCCTACCATGTCTGCTGGGTGAGGCCCCGCTCCCATGGCCCCACCCTGGGGGGTAAACCATAGGTGTGAACTTGTTCAGAAGATGATACTGCCCATTTTCGACTACTGTGACGTAGTCTGTGGTGCTGCCACTAAGTCCTCCCTGGCCAGACTGGACACCCCCTTTAATTCCTTCTGCCGCTTTGCCCTGGATGCCCCCCCTCGCACCCATCACTACGATCTTTATCATGCCCTATCCTTCCCTTCTCTTACAAACAGGTGACTCTCCCACTGTGCTAAATCCACCTCCAAGCACTGGTTGGGTGAGCTCCCTTCCTACCTTACCTCCTCCTTTATAACAACCCCCCACCTCCCATTTCCTCAGATCAGCCGACTCCCATACCCTGGTTGTCTCCTGCAGATCCATCCAAATTGGCCAATCTAGTTCCTCTTACCACCTCCCAAAAAATTTGGAATTCCCTCCCCCCCTCAAATCCAGCACTCATCCTCCGCCTACTCCATCAGCTTTGCCCTCAATAATTACCTTGCATCTAGCTGCTCCTGCCATGTCCCTCTCTAACTCCCTCCTCTAAGCCCTGGACAAACCCTACCCCTCACCTTCATTTTACCCTGTGCACACCCCCCCCCAATCTGTAGCCCTCCTCCCCTTCCTCCAGATTGCTCCCCCTTAGTGGCCTCCCTTGATCTCTCACAGAATGTAAAGGACCCCAAATGCTCTCCATGGGTCCCTCTCCTACCCCACAAGTGGCTTGTATCTCTCATCTACTCCCTTCCCCCACCATCTTAAAGGGGTGCCTCTGGGACACTGCCTTATCCCCTTTCTTCTCTCTGGTCCCCCCAGTCCCCTTGCAGGGTTCCTGGCATCCTGAAGGGGTCTCCAGGGACACAGTTCTTCCCCCTCCCCCCACCTCACGTCTCTGTCCCCTTCCCCCTTTTCTTTCACGTAAGCACTTGTTTACTTAATAACTCAGCACTTATTATTGTCCACTCTTTCTACATGTTATGCATAATACTGTTGTAACACTGTTTGTAACACCTGCTTTACAACTGTATGTTAATATTGATCTTGTAAGTTGAATGTTTAATGTCTCATTCCAGTTGTACCCCTTCCCCCAAGGTCACACCGGGAGACGAGCGACTTGTTGCTCAATGTGCCTTCCTGGTGAAACTTTTCAATAAGTAAATAAATAAGCCAGTGGCCCCCACCCAGGGGGGTAAGACTGGGCATGAGGAGGCAGTGTGGGTGGGAGCTGACCCCTGCGGGGGAGTCGGGTGGGGGGGAATGCTGCCTAGCAATAAGTGCAGTTGCTTACTAAGTCAGTGATCCAAGTTCACACTTTTGCCAAGGGAGCCATACATTTGGTGCCAGTGGTTAACATCAGCATCACAAAGTTTGTCACTCCTTGCCTTAGGGAGGGTGAGAAGCATCTGCCACTAAGCACCTCCTCCCACCAACACTACGGTGTGTCCCTAGGTGAGTAAGAGTTGTGTGAGCAGGAAAAAGAGGTGCAGTGGTGCTGCCAACGAAACGCTGACATTGGATGCACAGACGCCCTGATGTTCAGGCCTGCATCAGAAATTGAAAGGGTCAGAGTGCAGTGGGGGAGAGTTTGCTCCCAACCCATTTTGGACCAGCTAGTTGGCTCTCTAGCTACAGAACTTGGCCCAGTGGGATGGCTTGAGGGGGTACAGAAAAATAAACAGCTAAGGAACACAGGCAGAAAACACTACTGCAGTCCTCCTCCAAGTTACGCATCCTTAAAGAGCAGCTGACAACTTCAGGAGAACTTTAACAAAACATAATATTTAGATAAAGTTTGGCTTGTATTTCACATTAGTTCTTTATTCCTCCCCCCCATTATTTATTGCTGAGGTCAGTTGCATGAAAACAGGATTTTTGCTCCTGAAGAGTTCACTTATTTCTGTTGCTAATTTCCTACTTGAGGTCATAATGCACTACTTGTGACATCACAGTTACTCTCATGGCAACAGATTGTGATGTCACAACAGAGCATTATGACTTAAAGTAGGGAGTAAGCTATAGAGGCAGATTAACTTTAAAGTAACTGTAAGGGATAAAAATCATGTATTCATGCACATTTCCTCAGTAATAATGGGGAGGAGAAATCTAGAATATATATGAAATACAAGCAGAATTTTACGTATTTATTGTGTTTTTCAAAGTTTTCTTTCAGTCATCGGTAGCTGTTTCAGGTTTAAATTGTTCTATCACATTTCCTTAGTCCACCTGAAGGGTATATCCAAGTTGTAGAAGGTTAGTTAAGGAGTACCTGAGGCCACAGGATACTAGATCTAGTGATGTGGTGGTCTTGTAGACAAGGACTGAAGTAGTGCCTGGATCCACAGAAGGGGATAAAAAGGTAAATACAAAATGCAAAGTAAAATATGAAGACACTTTAATCAGTACAAAATATATGAAAACTGTGGTGCTTTACCAGTCTAGCAGGATGGTTTTGCGAGTTATGGCTCAGTGATTTAGCATGCTTAATTTGTACCTTTAAAATGAATCACTAAACTTGCCTTGTAGAATGCCGGATTAAAAGAAGGAGACTATATTGTTTCTGTTGAGAACAAAGACTGCAAGTGGCTAGGAGTGGCTGAGGTTACAAATATGTTGAAAGACGTAGATGAAGCAGGCATTACAATTCAAGTCGTAAGTGTCCCGGACATATCATATATGGTAAGTACAGGATAGTTTTGGTCAAATTTAATCAATTCTGTTGTGATTAAAGTAATTGTAATGAAATGATAGAAAGATACATTTGTTGTGTTTAGAAATGAATGGTGATGTAGAGCATTTTTATAAACTTTAAAATCATGGGCTCCTAGTTCTTACAGCCTTCTGAATGGAAAGTGTCTCATCTATATATGCCGTATAGAGAGAAGCATCAAGTGTGCAATCAGCGATTAACTTAATGATTGTTGGGTTAATATCGGACAAAAGAAGTTCAAACTTATGTGTTTTATGCTGATATTCACCAACATTTTCCAGTTACATACAAAGCCCGTTTATAAAGCTTCTTCAAGCACATAGAACCATGCCTCGGACAACATACCATTGTCAGTTAGGAACTCAGTTACAGTGTGTTAGAGAGAGTAGAACTGCATTGTCTTTGCTCTTGCAAGTTTGGAATTTCTTTGCAATTTTTATTCTGTTCTTACCTTCAGTAACAATTGGCAGTGAAATCCCAACAGTCATTTTAGAGAATAAAATGATGCTTCTTACCACAATTTAATTGGCTTTTGCTGTAGAAACCCTGGCACCTGGAGTTCTGCTGCTTTGCCTTGTCAAAAACCAATTAAGTTTGATAAATATTTAAAAAAAAAAAACCTGTAGTGGTCTGCCTTTTAACGTGGGGCTTGATTTTCAGAGAGCCCGTAGATCACCACAGTTTGCAGCGATCTAGGGCTGAAGCAAACTCCAGGTGCATCAGGGACCCTGTGCCCAGTTTTGTAAAATTTGGGGTTCCTGCGCTGAAGACCTGAGAGTTGCTGCAGCCACAGGCTGTGCAAACATTGAGTGCATTTGCCGGTTTGATGGAGGGATCCATCAACCCCTCGCGTGGCGCAAGCCTACACGAGCCACAGAGGTGGAAAGCTGCAAAATGGGGAACAGGGGCTGCTGGGGCAGTGAGGGTGCCATAGGGATCACGGGGCACGGCAGCAGTTACAATGAGTGGAGGAAGCACCTGACAGAGGTGCCATACAGTGTATCTGACAGCCTAGGGGACCGGGTACGGGGGTGGCATGGAAATATTTTTACGACATGGCCTCTGGTGGAAGCAGCCCTAGCACCTGCCCCACAGGACACACAGTCCCCGGCAGTGTAGTCAGGCATCAGCTGGCCGCCACGCAGGGGGGCTGTGTACCAGGGGAATGTCGCAATGCCTGGGGCACGTATCCAGCCACTGCATTCATCCCGAAATCTGCACCCACCCCATGTAGGGGACAGTTGGTCCTGTGGGGAAGGTGCCAGGGCTGCTTACACCTGGGGCTATGTCATAATAGTATTGCCATGCCAACCCCCACCCACCTAGTCCCCTCAGCTGTCAGACACACCATATGGCACATCTGCCAGGTGCCGCTTCTGCTCCCTGTAACTACTGCTGTGCCCCCCTCATACCCTATGGCATCCTTGCTGCCCCAGCAGCCCGTTTACCACCTTCCAGGTCCTGCAGCTCAGTTGCCACCCTGCCAAGCAGTGGTGCCAGGGCTTATTAAAGTACCTCCTGGCTGGTCTAACCTGAGTACCCTGTTGCAGCCACGGGGGGGGGGCCTAGAAAATCCCAACTAAAGTGACACTGTAGCACCGCTGTGGTACACCCACAATTGCGACCTGGTGCATGGGCACTTTTGCCACAAGGATAGCACAGGGGGGTTTGCCGCACAGCATCCAGATTTCGCCGCAGCTATGCCACTTGCATCATACACCTTTGGCACAGGAACCTTGCATCTGTGTGCCGTTTGAAAATTGTGCCCCTAGTGTCTTCAGCAAGCTTTAGTGTATTTTTCTCCTCCCAGATAGTATCCCTCTCTCAACAGTGTGCTTCATTTTTTGCCAAGTTCAGGTTCTTTTATGTGTCTCACTCAGCTTTTTTCTCGTTTCCTAGGGCACAGGCTCATTTATAGTTCCAAGAAAAGTGCATTTCAGTCAAATGTCTCATTTGTGTCGGTCCTTTTCCCTATCACTTTCGTGATCCATTTGCAAGCCTTGCACATATCTGACGGTTCGTAGGATATAGTTCCATTTGCCCAAGCAAAATGGCTTGCACTAGCTTTTGCTGAGCAAAAAGTTTGCCTGAGTAATTTGGAGATGCAAAGTGTTTGCACTGTAGTATTTTTGTAGCAACAGCGACTATTGCTGACGCAGTGTTTGGCCATTACACTTTTGATATAGTTGCAGTTGTTTCAACTCCTTTTTTGTAACAATAATTTGCCGCAAAAAGTCTTCTGGTTTTGATGCAATATACTAGAAAGTGGCAAACAAAATCTGTTTCAATTTTAGAATCTTGTTTTGCACCATGGCTTTCTTCAGACTCTCGTCTTTCATCTTTGGTAGTTATTTTAGGCTGTCAGTGTAGCCTAGAGATTAGAGTAATGAGCTGTGAATGAGCTTGGTACCTCCAGCAAACCTGAGTTTGATTCCCACAACTTCAACATTCATACTTTGTGACCCTGAGCAATTCACTTAACCTCCCCAGCACGCCTGTGTCACCCCTGAAAACAGGTCTTTGCCTTAGTGAACTTCACTGGGTTACCAAAGAATAAAACAAAATGCCACGTTTGTCACAAAAGCATCGGGCAGTCAGCATATGTTATGTTTTGCCTGTTCTGTACTAACACAGTGAGTTCTAGTTTCTCAGCTCCCAGCCCCCACTCACCTAGTGTCCTGGGAGGAGTTACATCTGGGGCCCAATTCTGAAAGGCATGGTGCATGTCATGCCAAAGGCGGCTTGCGCCAAATGCGATGCGCCCAGGATCCTGCACCCAATTCCCTAATGGGCAGGGTCCCCACAGCTACATCCTGTGACTTGCAGCAGCCCAAGCAGTGCGCCAAAGGGAGGGCGCACCTGAACAGGGTGCCACAAGCTGCTGCAGTGCCCACTGACAGGGCGCACGTGCCCTCCAGCCCCAATCCCCCAACACAAAAGCAACAGTAAGCCCTGGTGGGCTAGGTCCCCTCCAGCCCGAACCCCAGAAGTTAAATAGATAGCACCCCCATCATGCACAGAAAGGACTCCCACCTGCCCCAATCCCGGTAATATGAATTAGTAGCCCCCGCTGATCCTCGAATAACACTCCCAGTACACTGAAACATATGGCCAGTGTCCCAAGTAACCCTCAGGGTCTAGTGGACCCACTCTCTCACCTAGCAGTGTCCTACCACTCCACCCTCGCATTTAAGCCGACACCTGGCACAGCCCACCTCCTACCACTGCAGTTAGACGCCGACTGGAGTTGTGTATGAGCGCCACTGTAAATAGACAGCCAGTGAATGACAGCTGCTGTCATTCACTGAGGGTGTACTATTTACAGTACGCGCCATACAGAGCTCAGTCGGGTTGGCAGTGGTGGTGAGGTGGCTGTGCCAGTCGCTGGCTGGGTATTGGGGGGCAGGTGGTAGGACACTGCTGGTGCAGGATGGGTCCTCAGACCATCAGGGTTACTTTTGGGCGTAATATTTGTTTCACTGTACTAGGAATTATTATTTATTTTGAGATTGGCAGGGGCTACTAATTCATATTACTAGGATCAGGGCCGGGTGGAGGTCCTTTCTGTGCATTGTGGGGGACCGGGGCTGGGAAGGGGAGGCTTCATGGTCTGGGGGCACATTGTGGCAATCCCCGGTGGGCAGCAAAGTACAGGTATGCTAACTCATAACTGGCATAACTGTTCTTTGTTGGATGTCCACCGGGGGGTTGTTTCGGAATACCGATTTGGGGTTGCGGTAGACACCCTTTGACAATAGGGCGCAGATGCTGCCATAATGCCTCCCCCACCGATGCACCAGGTTGCTGCCGGATCTGGGGTGCACTGGTGGTGCAAGTCCACTTTGCCGCAAGCAGCCTGCGTGTTGTTGCAGGCTGCCTTTTAGAATACCACTAGGCACATCTCTTGGCACAAGGTGCTACTTGTGTCCATCATGTTGGACACAAGTCACCTTGTGCCAGGTGGGTGCCTTTCAGAATAGGGCCCTGGTTTTCATTTCGCAGTGGAAGTGGAGAGTTACACAGGTCCCTTCTGAACTATCCCAATCAACTTCTTTTACAGAGAGGAACCTTTGCCTGACTCCTCAACCAGAGTAAACACTCGGATTAAAGCAGCAGTGTAATGAAATTAGGCAAACAAATTTAACCCTACCTTTTTTTCACTATAAAAGATCTCAGGAATCTTCCAGTTTTATTTGGAGGTAACATTTTCTAGTTCCACCAAAATGTGATTATTTTATCAAAATAAAAAATATGTTGCACAGTATGGGAGGTACCTAGAAAAGTAGATCTGACAGGTGTGCTATTATTTATTTTTTATTAATTAAAGCTTAAACTAGCTTTTTTGGAAAAACATGTTTTTGTTGCACTGCAGCTTTAACTCAAGTGTCCCCTCCTCCAGTGAGTTGGCACAGGTATATTCAGATGTACCGGGGCATCATTCAGAGAACTTGGGTGAGGAATATGCCCTTCCTGATCTATAGTCAATCCAATATTGTACTGGTGCTGGGAGGCACTTCTTAGCCAGATAATCTGGAAGGCTTTCAAGGCAAAGATAATACCAGTGAACCCTCAGGGTTCTGAGTTAAAAGAAGAGCATCCTTCTTTTCTGCAGCTTGGCTGCTGATTGGAGAAGATTCTTCAAGTTAGGCTGTTCCATAGAGGTGGTGCACGCTTACATCTTCCAGGAAATAGTCTACTTACTCTGTTTATGACAGAGTTTGGACAACCTTTAAGGAATGGGCATAAATTTGGGGTTGGAACCGAGAAAGACTTTTGTAGTGCACATCCTAGGATTTCTTTAGGTAGCCATAGATAAAGGTCAGTACTGTACAAGTTAAATGCACTTTATTGCAGTATTGGGGAATTATGAAGGAATTGCCTTGGGCTCCCACTCAGAGATCAGTAAATTCTTCAGAGCGATTACAGATGCAGACTGATCTCTAGGCTCCCAGTATCTCCTTGGGACCTTCATAGGAGGCAGTATAACTGCCAAGGAAAACACTCTTTGTAACGGATTCCTTAAGTGTAAGTATTTGAGAAACATCTCTATCTGCTAGTTCTCGCCAAACACCCATATCCAGCTACTGATCTGTAGTTTAGTATCTTCCCACCAATCACCTATATTGTCATAAAGACATAAAACCAAATGTCTAGCCATTAGTACTTGTCTAATTCCTGTTTGTTCAGTAGGTTCTTGTAACATGGCAGTGTTCATTATTCATGTTTCATTCTGCAATAATTCCCCCCTCCCCTCCCCCGATACCAAACTGTACTGCTATCATTGAATTATCAGAAAATTCAATAGGCACTGTATGGGCCATAATCACCTGCTTAGTTCTGGAAGGAAAAGTATAATCTATTCTAGTGGCTAGGTGTCCTCTTGTGTACATGCTACCCAATCCTGTACTTTTAGTTTTATAGCTATCAATTAAGCCTGCATTGTCAATGCAGTTTCTCAGTGCTATCGAATCACAGTACATTTTCTTACCCCCTGCTATTTCTGATTCAAAATCTAAAGTACAGCTGAAATCACCCCCTAAGAAAACATGCTTTGATGCAGCTAGAAAAGGTTGCAATTTAAGCTGGCCTGGTGGTGTAGAGGGCTGAGGCACTGGCGCCTTACCTCTCACCACGCCGACGACCCAGGGTTGGGAGCAACCTCAGGTGTCGGAGGGTCGGACGGGGGAGGAGGAGGATTGAGCCTCCATGGACGGTTCTCCTCCTCCTCCAGGGAGGGTGGGTGGGAAGACTGCTGTGGTACTGGCTCCTGACAGTGGCCGTGGACTGGTGCAGCTCCGGTGGTCACAGTGTGGGTCGGCACGGGCTGACATAGGACATGCTATGTGTGGGAGCATGCGCAGCAATATCCTTGATGTCATTGCATGCCTGCACTGTGGAGGGGGGGAGAAATCATAGGGAAAACTACTACGGAGCGCATGATGACCGGTCCCGACGGTGCTGCACCACTCCTACACAGGCTGCTTCTCCTGGATCCTGACCCTGGGCTTTCCATGGTGGTGGGGTTAGTACCCGCCACGATGTAGCTTTCGAAGAGGAAGGGAGGAGGGGGTTGAGCACAGTACTGGGGGTGGTGCGGTGCCATGGGGCCAGGCGTATGGGTGCGGGAACCATAGGTAACCCGCCCCCATCGAGGAGGAGGTATAAAGAAAAGGTTGCAATTTTTCTAATAGAGCTACACACTCCGATTTTACTTAAGGTGCATAAACATTAATAAACCTTCTCAGTTGTCCTTTCCATATGCCATCTATAATCAGAACTCTCCAAGGAATTAGTTCAGTTAATTTATGCGGTGTAAAGTCTAAACCATTGAACAAAATACCTATACCATCTGCTTTATCCAGTCTGAAAGACCAAAAAGAAGGCCCCCAAACCCAGTCTCTTTTTGCCTGGGTTAAAAGATATAATCAGGACATCCATATGTCTTGTAAAAAATATTCAGGTTATAATCCTTCAAAAAGGAATATACAGCCCTTCTTTTCTCCCCTTTTCGTATACTTCAAATATTGAAAGTGGCAAGTTGGAACTGTGCCACCCGAGTCACAAACTAAAAATATATCACCGGTTTATCGAGTGTCTTCTTGTGATTCCTCATGTCGTTTTTTTCTTCTTTTTCCGTTGTTCTGTAGTCTGCATCGTTTCTGAAACAGACTGAGAAGACCAGACTGAGGAGGCATCGGAATCCAAATCTCCCCAGTTCTTTTTGTCCCAAAAAAGTAGTAGTATGATTATCCAAAGGAAGGTTTAAAGTGTCTGTGTCCCTAGAGTTTTTCTGGAACTTTTACACCATATAACTGGCACTGACTATTTTTGTGGTGTAGGCAAATTTGATGGACCCTCCAAACAATCTTTCAGCTGATCCTCAGGCAGAGCATTGGAATTAGGAGGAACAGTATTATCATTAATCAAACATTCACCCCTTCATTGTGCAACATAATTATGACCAGTTTAATCATGGGCTTCATTAGAGGAGTGACAATGAAAGGCAATCACAAAGGAGAACATTTCGGTTGGTTATATTTGGTTATATTTGAACCAGAAGTGTTCTAAACTTTGAGTATTAAAATTTACATCAAAGATATCTTCCCAAAACATGTATCAAGGCTAAGTTCTATCAGTTCTGGGTTCCAACCCACCTTTATAACATATCCTTACTGCACATTTTAGGGGGGCAGGTTCAGGTCTGTTACATAGAAACATAGAATTTGACGGCAGATAAGGACCACTTGGCCCACCCAGTCTGCCCATTTCCCTACCTACTGGATAAGCTGCGGATCCTAGTTAACCAGCAGCCTACTTCTTCCTACCCCCACCCCCCAGAATTGCCTTATGACTATCCCATGCATGCATGCTTGAATTCCGCCACTGATTTTGACTCCACAACCTCCTCCGGGAAGGCTGTTTCCATGCATCCACAACCCTCTCTGTGAAAAATACTTCCTAAATTACCTCTGAGCCCCCTCTATCTTCAAATTGTGCCCTCTTGTTCTTAAACACCTCTTTTGAAAGATGCTACCCTCTTGGACTTTGTTGATTCCCTTGAGGTACTTGAAAGTTTCTATCATGTCCCCCTCTCCCTCCTTTCCTCGAGGCTATACATATTAAGCTCCTTAAGTCTCTCTTCATATGTCTTCTGGTGCAGACCCTGCACCATTTTAGTTGCCCTCCTCTGGACAGCTTCCATCCTGTCTATGTCTTTGCAGAGATTGGGTCTCCAGAACTGCACACAGTACTCCAGATGGGGTCTCACCAGCTGTCTGTACAGAGGGATAATAACTTCCTGTTCTCTACTGGTGATGCCTCTCCCTATGCATCCCAGTATCCCCCCAGCCCTCCTTGCTGCCCTCTCACATTGCTTGCCCATCTTTAGGTCATTGGATATGACTACCCCCAGTTCCCTTTCCATTTTTGTCATTGTTAGTATCTCACCCCCCATTGTGTACTCTTCCCCTGGGTTTTTGTTTCCCAGGTGCATTACCTTGCACTTCTTAGCATTGAATCTAAGCTGCCATACATTTGACCATTCCTCTAACCTTGCCAAGTCCCTTCTCATCCTTTCCACCCCACCCTGCATCAACTCTGTTGCAGATCTTAGTGTCATCTGCAAAGAGACTGTTCTTAAATAAGTCAGCAAAACTTCTGTTCTGCTGAGTGTGTGGGGGTGGGAAACTACCAGAAATATTCTCCTCATCATTTGGCTCTTCCACAGAGGATTCTGCCCCAGTTGAACATTTATGGGGATGTCACAGGACTGTTCCCAGTATTTCCAGTAGCTCTAGTATCATCCCCAGATAGTATCCCCCGCTTAGTGTCCTTTCCTTATGTGTATCTGACACTGTCCCAAAATTACTACTGTATGTCTTCACTAATGTGTTTGCTCCTAGTGCCCCAGAAGCATCAGCTGAACTGAAATGTACCTAATGTTCAGCATTTGTCTCCAGTCATTCATTCCTCTGTTCTGTGGTGTTCTCGTCTCCTCTCGGTACCGATTTTCCTGCCAAGGCCTCTGGCGCAGCAGTTTCTTGCTGCTGTGAGTCAATATTTTACCGAAAGAGATTTCATCCCAGTCAGAATCTGGGACCCAGATTCCGTCATCCAGTTTTTTCCAACCAGCATGCTTTACAGCAATGTCAGGCGACCGTATAGTATCTGGGTATGTTCTCCCTCTTATTCCAAAGGCAGCTGCTACTCTTGCTCCAGTGGAGGGCGGCTTCCTTTGCTCCTCCGTTTGCAGCTGTATGTCAGTTTCAGACCAGCTTGTCAAGACAATGTCTCAGTTACAGTCTTAGTCAGTTTGCAGCAAATCTCAGTGACATTTCTGTCAAGTTCTTAGTCTGTATCCATAGTGGAGACAGTCACAAGTTTTTTCCAAGCAGTGCCTCTTTCTTTTTAACAAAGGTTTTGTGCTAAAAGTGCTTCCAGCATTTGTTGCCGAGCCCGCAACTCGCATTCGAGCTGTGCCTCTGCTATTATTATATCCACTGCATTCAAAACAGCTGCAGAAGCCATAGAAAGCAAAGTTCCATTGTCCGAAATGCTAACATTGCGATTGTCCGTAATTTTTCCTCCAACAAGCTCCACAGTCCAAGTCGTTGAGTCTTCATTCTCTTGATCAACACCGACTGGTAGGGAGGACGGCTCTGCGACCTGCTGCAGTGCCTCAGCCACTGCAGCCTCCGTCCTTTATCCTGTTAGTGAGCCTACAGTTCCCCCTTCCAAGAGCTGGGGACTTTCCTTGGTGTCCTGGACAGATTTCCCCCATTCACTAAAAATACCACCAACAGCATGACCTGATTTGTGTTAGTTTGCATTTCCCCACCCGTCCAGGGGCGAGGCTGAAAACAGGTAGAATTGCCTAGCACTCCTTTCCCGGTCAAAATAAATATATATTGCATGTAATGTACCAGACTGGTGTAAAACTATGAAGCAACTTCACTTTTCAGTTTTAATTTAGACTGTTTGACTTAATAAGAAACCTGTTAAGCAATTGAACACATGAAAAAGTAATTATCATTAAATAAATATTTGTTAAATCTGACACAAAACAGTGGATACTGAAATAGAAACATAGACTTTGACGGCATATAAGGACCGCTTGGCCCATCTAGTCTACCCATTTCCCTACCTATTGGATAAGCTGCAGATCCTAGCTAACCAACAGCCTACTTCTTCCTACCCACCCACCAGAATTGCCTTATGTCTGACCCATGCATTCTTGAATTCCCCAACTGTTTTTGACCCCACAACCTCCTCAGGAAGGCCGTTCCTTGCATCTACCACCCTCTCTGTGAAAAAATACTTCCTCACATTGTCCCAGCTCCGTCCCCCCTCTATCTTCAAACTGTGTCCCCTTGTTCTTGCACAGCTCATTTTCTGAAAGACACTACCCTCTTGGACTTTGATTCCCTTGAGGTACTTGAAAGTTTCTGTCATGTCCCTCTCCCTCCTTTCCTCAAGGGGGTATACATTTTAAACTCCTTTAGTCTCTCTTTGTGTGGCTTCTGTTGCAGATTCTGCGCCATTTTAGTTGCCCTCCTCTGGACTGCCTCCATCCTGTCTATGTCCTTGCGGAGATGGGGTCTCCAGAACTGCACGCAGTACTCCAGATGGTGTCTCACCAAGTGTCTGTACAGAGGGATAACAACTTCCTGTTTTCTACTGGTGATGCCTCTCCCTATACATCTCAGTATCCCCCCAGCCATCCTTACTGCCTTCTCACATTGCTTGCTGATATGACTACCCCCAGGTCCTTTTCCATTTTTGTTGTTGTTAATACCTCCCTCCCTGGCTGGCCCGGTGGCGCTGAGGGTTGAGGCGCTGGACGCCACACCTCATGCCACGCTGACGACCCGAGTTCGGAAGTGAGTTCGGGAGTCGGGGGTCAACAGGGGAGGGAGAGGGATCGAGCGCCCACTGGGCTGCTCTCCTCTCCAGGTGGGAGGGCATGGGTTGTCCGGTGCTCTGGCAGCCCCTGGTGGAGACCAGGGGGCACCTGCAGGGATGCCGGGCTGCATAAGGAGCATGGCTGGCCTTGAGCAGGGTTGCCGTCGCCCTTCACGTCAGGCGTGCTACCACGCATGGGGGCTCAGGCTTACACACAAGAAATACCTCTCAGCCCAGATAGGACAGTAGCCCTGCCAATGCCACTGCCACACCCAACGCTAGTTCCCCGCCACTGCCCCTTCGGTCTCTCCGGGTTGTAGTCCCCCGACCCGGGGAACCATAACAAACTTGAAGATGGCAGGGGAACACAGCGGGCGGTAGAGCATGTCGATGAGTGCAGTGGCCTGAGAGAGTTCCAGGCTGGAGGGCTAGAAACAGAATCGCAAAAAAAAAAAAAAAACTCCCTCCCCATTGTGTAACTCTTTCCCTGGGTTTTTGTTTCCCAGGTGCATTACTTTGCACTTCTTTGCATTGAATCTGAGCTGCCACATATTTGACCATTCCTCCAACCTTGCCAAGTCCCTTCTCATCCTTTTCACACGCACCCCTTGTGTATCAACCCTGTCACGGATCTTTGTGTTGTCTGCAAAGAGGCATACTTTTCCCTCTGCAGTGTCACTTATAAACACAATAAAAAGGACTGGACCCAGTACTGAACCCTGCTGTACCCTGCTAGTAACTCCCCTTTCTTCGGCGTGGATTCCGTTTACTATTACCCTCTGTGTCCTGTTGTCCAGGCAGTTTTTTAACCAGGCTACCACCCTGGGACCCACTCCCAGGCTGGCTGATTTATTAATCTTTTATGCAAAAGCAGTGTTTTAGTGAATCAGTGTTACTTCATTGTTGAATAATATTAATTTCCTGAATATCAACAAAATTTAAGATGTTGAGGTCTAATGTACAATTACTTACGCTTTTTTTTTTGCATTTTGTGAACAGCACAACAAGAGTGCCACTTACTCTGGAGCAATGCAGAAGACCTACTCCATGATCTGTTTGGACATGGATTATAACGATCACGAAAAAGCCAAGACAGTCTCCAAGAAATTGTCATTTCTCAGTTGGGGAGCCAAGAAAAGACAGAAAACTGCAAGCGCAATCAGTATTCCTTCTGCAGTAGCATCAAGTTCTCAGACAGAGACAAGACTTTCAGCTGCCTTCAACAATGATAGTCATTTGTACTGAAGGACAGAGCCAACTAAGAGAACTCATTTCTAAAGATGGAAAAAAAAACACTCTTTAAACTTGGGACTGAGCAATAACTGAACATTTAATATGTATTTTGTGAGATGGTTTAATATCTCTTCTGAGATACTGACTTATAGATTAATAAGGGGCCATAACTGTAAATACAGCATACCAAGATTTATACAAGTGCTTGTGTTAGTCCACAGTCTTGATGCTGTTTAGTTGATACTTCGGTTACCGAAGGATTTGCAGTTTGAAAAAGCAAGTGGCCACAGAAGTCCAGGCCAACCATATGGCCTAGTAATTCAACTGGAAGAGCACCTGTATATAGTCAGGCTGTCTGGATTAAATTCATAGTTCTGTCACATTTCTTCTTTCTCGGTAGAATATTTGTTCTAAATGTAAGTGAGTACATTTCCAGTGAACTCAGATACGGACTAATGAAATTTAACTGGTGATGCTTGCATTTAAACTGCAAAAATGGTGCAGTGTTTTAGGCAAATAATGTTTTAAATATCTCATGCTGCTGAACATTTGTGTGAACCACTTACCAGGAACTATCAAACTGTAACCAGCAGTATTTTAAACAGGAAAACCAGATAACGTTTGAAAGTATAGGTTAAACTGTTTAGAAACCTGGTGAGGGATATGGTATCTTGTTTTTGGGTGAAATATGAAGAACATATTTAAAGTGAACCTTTCCTGCATTTTATTTTTGCCAAAAAGCAGAAACATGGAGCTCCGTTACCTCAATGGGAGCTACACCACGATGCTTCAAAATTGTCTTTTTTAGTCCCCAAAGAAAGGGAAAGGATTGTAATTTGTCCCCTAGGGGCTGGCAGTATGATCCCTTTCCACTTCCTGACTCAGTGATCCACCCCCATGCTCCAACATTTTGTGATGTCTCTGTAGGGAGAGTACGAAGGTGCGCTCCATTCACTTGAATGGAGCATCTTTTGCAAAGCTGTTTTCCCCATTTCAGATTGGCGCTTGGTGTGTGATGCTAGGGTTCAACTAACAAGAACCTTGTTTATGGAACCCTGGCATCAGTCAGTATCAAAACCCGATCTGAATTTGGGAAATCAGCTTTGAGAAAGACGCTCCATTTAAGTAAATGGAAGTCACTCCCACATCCTCCCTACAGAGGCATCATAAACAGTCAGAGCATGCCCTGGACCAAGTCAGGAAGTGGAATGGGATCATGCTACTCCAGCCTTGGCAAGCAATTACAACCTCAACACAGGGACTAATGAACATGTTTCAAATATCATGGTGAGCCCCATTGAGGTAAGGGAGCTTCAATGCTTGCTTTTTAGCACCAAGAAAGGTGCTCTTTAACACAGTTTAAAGATAATGTAATTGAGTAATATGTTAATAGGATGGTACAATCTTAGGTGGCAGTGCAAGCCAAAGAATGCAGAAGGTTAGCTCCATATTCCATGCAAGATACTGCAGAAAGGTTGTTTTTCCCTTTGCCTTGTGAAAATGTTAAATAATGAAACCTGCTGGTGTTCCATTTTCTCATAATCTGGAGTCTGTGATTTGCTAACACTTAACTACTGTGTTAGATTATGACATATATCTACAGGGTAGATTATATATATATATATTATTTGATACTCAAACATTTTACACTGGTGTTAAGAATAATGAACTAGGAAATCAACAGATCCAGAAAAAAATTGTAAATATAGATTTAAGAAAAAATTGTATACGTTGTAATGTTAAATTGCTTGGGTTTGGTTTAAGGTACTGTTTATGATACAGTAGATATGTATTTGTTTAATATATGTTAAGTATTTAACAAGGAAGTTCAAACTGAATCATAAGGCGTTTTGTGGCTTAGCTATTATTCTTGTTCCACAAAAAAGGAAAATTGTGTTATCAGTTACATTTGTGATGTGTCTGTACACATCTTAAAGCAAACTGTGAATTATGACTCTTCTGCGACCCATTTTACATAAGTAGTGTTCAGTGTCAGGGTACCTGTACAGTATACAACAAAAGGCAGAGTTTAAAAAATATATTTTTTTTACTCCTATTTTCCCCTTTATGGCTCCCAAAATTTGTGTTTAACTCAGCTGCACCTTCATAGCCAGTTTAGGCACCAGATAACCTTATGGTGTTGGGGGAGGGACACAGCCAGAGTAAGTTTTCCTCATTTATTTTTTAATTTTTTTAAATTGTTGTATTGGCATCATAATGCCATGTGATTTCTAGACAAGGCTCAATTCGGCTAATCATACTAAATGGACAGCAAAGGATGGGGTAGGTAGAGCATTCCCAAGAACTAACATTTCGGCCTCCCCGTAAAAATCATAAACGTGTAACTGGTTGTACTGAAAATAAAATGGTGTGCATACTGGCTACAATAGCATATGTGGCTGAGGTGGGTCAGATAGAGGGACTCCATGACTAGACTAATCCTTCTGGGCCTCCAAAACCCTTGCACCCTTACTATGGCCGGGAGAGTGACTATCTTTATTAAAGCAAACTGTGAATTATGACTCTTCTGAGACCCATTTTACATAAGTAGTGTTCAGTGTCAGGGTACCTGTACAGTATACAACAAAAGGCAGAGTTTAAAAAATATATTTTTTTTACTCCTATTTTCCCCTTTATGGCTCCCAAAATTTGTGTTTAACTCAGCTGCACCTTCATAGCCAGTTTAGGCACCAGATAACCTTATGGTGTTGGGGGAAGGACACAGCCAGAGTAAGTTTTCCTCATTTATTTTTTAATTTTTTTAAATTGTTGTATTGGCATCATAATGCCATGTGATTTCTAGACAAGGCTCAATTCGACTAAACATACTAAATGGACAGCAAAGGATGGGGTAGGTAGAGCATTCCCAAGAACTAACATTTCGGCCTCCCCGTAAAAATCATAAACGTGTAACTGGTTGTACTGAAAATAAAATGGTGTGCATACTGGCTACAATAGCATATGTGGCTGAGGTGGGTCAGATAGAGGGACTCCATGACTAGACTAATCCTTCTGGGCCTCCAAAACCCTTGCACCCTTACTATGGCCGGGAGAGTGACTATCTTTAATGCCAGTGCTGCTCTGTGATCAGCCAGCAGGGTGTGCGCAAATGTGGAACAGCCCCTTTCTCTTCTCCCACTATACCATTAATCACCTAAAATTGCTGACATTCTACAACTCAGCTGGCACCAGAGTGGGTAGGATTCGGGAGATCACACTTCTGCCAGTCTGCCAATTACAGTGCGGCATTCTGTTGCCATGTCGCTAGATTAGCTCAAACTGAGGTTCTTAAACAAGAACAACATTATCTTTTAAACAATATAGAACTCAATAAAGATGATAGATTGAAAAAAAAAGTATTTTTTTAAATGGTCTTTTCTTATTGTATTTTATGTAGTTGTTTGCCTCAAATTGTTGTCAAAGTTGAATTACTGATGATAAGGTACTTAAAAGGGTTGAAATAAATTTCACATGAATGCTGAAATTGTGTCCTAATGCTATGTTTCCGACTCAGAAATTGTAAATAGATTTAATGCCCTATTATATTTCCAAGCAAAAACGCAAAGGTTTCCTCCTTGTCCTCTGAAACTGTTACTAGAAATGTTGCTATAATATCACTTGATAAACTAAATAATAGTCCAATTCAGTTCCCTAAGGGAAAAACTATTTTCATCTCTGTGGGCTGCTGAATTCCATGAGTCCGTAAGGTGTAACCCATTTGATTAGACCGGGGTTTCAGCTAGAAAACTAGGGCCAGATTTTCAAGCCCTTAGAATGGTGCAAGGTGTTTGTGTCCAACATATTGGACACAACAAGCACCTTGTGCCAAGGATAGCACTCCGAGCTATTTTAGAAATTAGCCTATGTCAGTCAGGCTGCTCGTAGCAAAGTGTGCCAGCGCCAGGCTTGCACCACAATAGTGGCTGCGGCATGGCGCTAAGGGGCTTGTGGCAGATTCTGGCTGCCACAACCCCGACATCCGAATTTTCAAAATCCTCCCCAGGGACAAAGAGCTCAGTACCGTTAGTACTTAAACAGCCCCTGGGAGGGTGTCAACCATGCCATGCCACCATGTGCCCCTTCCCGCAGCCACAATACCCCAGTACTGTCCAATCCCCCAGCCCCAATGTGCCCCTATGTGAGTACACCCTTCTGATCCAGTACCCCCCCACCAAGCCCCGATCTGCCCGTACCAGGTAACCCACAATTACCCCAGTGCCCTCCCTGCTCTGATCCCAGTAAATGGTATTATTCACACAAATCCTTGGTGATCTAGTGGCCCCCACCCCCCCTTGGCAGGTATTGGTAACTACCCTGTGTGACTGGCACAGCGCTCCGCGCACCACCACGGGCGGCCACCGAATGAACTGTCAGAGCGTGTTAAAGCACGTACAGTACACGTTCTAACAGTTCATTCGGTGGCCGGCTATCGTGGAATGCGTAGGGTTGTGCCAGTCGCCAAATTGGGGGTCCAGATTGGGGGGAGCAGGGTGGCTGGCAATACCTGCAGAGGGGGGCACTAGGTCACCAGGGATTTGTGTGAATAATAGCATTTACCGAGATCAGAGTGGAGAGAGCACTGGGGTAATTGTGGGTTACCTGGTATGGGCAGATCGGGGCTTTATGGTGGTGGGGGGGCATGAGCCACTCAAATGCCCCCATCCAAGGGTGCAGCTCGCACCACATCTGCCATGCGGCTGCTGCGGCATTCCTAGTGGGTGCGCCATCTGTTTGGCACACTGCCACTGCCACTGCTGCTGCGGAACTTGGGCGCTGGGACCCTGGCTAGTGGAAAATCAGGTGTAGGGTCCCGGACACACTGGCACTTGACGCAAGCTGCCATTGTCGCAGCTTGCATCCAAGGTTTGAAAATCTGGCCCCTAGTGCCTACCACACTTTGTGGTGTTCTGCATAGTGTATGGGTACAGTCAGGGATGGTGCATGTCACCAGAGCACAAGGGGAGGTAGAGTGACATAACTGTCCAGAGCTCTGCAGGTCAGTAGTGTGCAATTCATGTGCGTGACAAACACATTTAAGAATAGGGCCTTAAGACAGGGGTTCTCAAGCTCCAGATCCTGGTGGCCTCAATGGCCTAAAATTGCAGTCTCCAGAACTAACTGGTGGCCTCACTGCTTATTGTTTTCACCCTAAACCTTCTGATATACCTCAAACCACTTGATGTAAAAAATGTATTTTCATACAGTATAAAACATATCAAGTTCCTGTTGGATTTTCACTTGAAATGTATCTCCCCATGTTTTTCTAAAAGTTAGAAATTGTCCATTCCTTTATCTTTAAGTGGTGCTGTAAAGAGCTTCCTGGCTACAGAGAATTGTGCTGATGGCCGTGTGCGGCAACGGTAGCCTCATTTGAGAAACATTGCCTAGGAGTACAAATTTCAGCTTACCAAGACATACTGTACTGTAGGTAGAGTTAAGAATCACATTGACTTTATCTAGATATAACCATCATGTAAAGAATTAACCTGTTATAACCTAAAGAACTTTAAAGTGCAATCATATTTTATTTTAAAAAGACATTGAAAAAAAACCAAATGTGCAACAAAGCTGTTTTCTAACATATACATTACCAATAATACCTCACACTGCCAGACTCCTTGTGCTGGGGTGATTTTAAGTGCTTGAGTCATTGATGAAGTCTCACCCCTTCATCAGCAGTTCCACCAGTTGATGTCATCACCGAGTCTTGCATAGGCAGTTGCCTCTGGTACCCATCTGCATGGCAATGCTTTGGACTTGGTCTTTTCATTGGGTCTTGACATTAATGAGGTCAAGGTTGATCTAGTAATTTGGTTTGTGGAGCCACTTGTATTAATACCCTCCCTGTGGGGATGGTCCAGTACCACTGTAAACATATTTTGGAGCTTAGCAAACTCCAGGCTGTACTGGCCATCTCGGGCATGATGACATCTTGTGCTCAAGGAGCCGAGAAGGCCACGGAGTGTTACAACATGGCTCTCATGGTTGCCTTGGACACCCTGGTACCCTACCGCATCTGCGCATTGGGGATGGAAGTTGGAATGTTCTTGGCAGAGGTCTCAATCAGAAAAGGACAGGTTGGTGCTGGGGGTTCATTATGGTATCAGTGGGTAATCAGAGTTCCTGTCAAGAATGACAGCCACATGAAAGAACTGTCCAACTCGACTCTTTCGCACTGTAGACAGGTTGATTAATCCCATCTGCTATCCAGTCAAGCCTTTTCTGCAGGAAAATGCAAAGAGCTTAACCAGTTCTTTTATGAAAAGATGTTCTATTCAGACTGGGATTTCCTCAAAGGGCCTGTTCTAGCCACATGGATACATTTCACTATCCACACTCTGGCGGTCTTGCTGGAGATAGGCGAGTTGTCACAAGTCTTCAAGCTAAGCACCTCCCACTACCCAGGTGGTATATCATCTGTCTCCGCCCCATGAAGTCAGATCTTTCTTTCCACCTGAAGGGGCAGGTCTCCACCTTTGCAGCTCTGCAGCATTGAAGGAATCACGCACTTTCTTGGTGAATCTTTGACTTTACAAGTCTGTTTTGAACTATAGAGTTACTTCAAAGTCTTCCTGATCTGCTTCAGAATTGCGTTTGAGGATGGAGAGTAAGAAACCAGGATTTAAGTTCAGCATTTAGTGCAGGTAGCAAATGTCAGCCACGGACCCGCATGACACATGTTTTTACTGCCTGGACGATCAACACAACATTGAGGGATGCACTCTGTGCCAGGCCATGCAGCTCTCCTCTTAGCAAACATCAGAAGGCTTGTTTGCTCCTCAGATGACTGAAAGACCACAAAAAGGCCTTGGTGGCTGCCAGGTTGACTGCACCGCTAGCGGTCATGGAAGAAGAGGCAGTGATGACTGCAATGAGTTAATCGGTCTTGATGCTATTCCTGGTTGGGGTGTCGGGGTCATTCTCTGATGACTTCAGAGAAGTATGTCTGGCCCTCCAGACCTATGGGGAGAGCCCTTCTCACCACAGCAAGAAACACAAAAAGTAACATCACCGCAGGTCATTGGATTAGAAAAGATCATGCTTTCCCTGCTCCTTCAACTCCCCTGACCGTTTGGCCTTGGTCAAGCTCCCTTCAGTTGAGGGGAATGATGAAGATTCCACTGCGATCCCGTCTAGCCTGCCAACCTCAACTCCAGTTGTGCAGGTGGTCCACAGCTTTGTCAGCTGGCTGTTGGAAGAGACTGACAAGGAGTCGATCTGCCAGATCACAGTTTTCCCAGTTCTCACTCAGGATGGCATGGCCTAGTTAGTGACCCCCATCTGGGTCCTTGGGAGCCACCTCCACCACGGGTCAGACATCCAAAGTCTCTACTGCTTCACCTGCCAAGGCAGGTGGTTTACACCAACCCACTGAAAGATACCAGTCGAAAAGTAGACTTTCACACCCTCAATAATGCTTGGTAGGGTGGCACCACCATAGACATTCCTCAGTGTCCTCGGGCAAGGATAGGTATTGAAGATAAATGGGTTTATGCTATGAGGAGCTCTTCTGGCAACAGTGGACCATTACAGGGGACAGATAGGGCTCTGCCCTCTGGCCCATCAGTCAATTAGCTTGCACTGGTCAGTCCCACGCTGGTCCATGTTTCACAGCAGTGCACTCTGTCTACTTTTCCATCCCTTCAGACGGAGCAACCTTTACCGCAGCCTCTGTTTGGGGCTTTGACCAAGGAATCTCGAGCTGCATCTGGCTTGCCAGGCCGGCTCTCAGTGGAGATACACCAATCCAAGAATACTAAGGTGGTCCATGGTGGAAAATGGTCACGGGCCATATTTGAGGAATCCAACAACTCCAGAGGTGAGTTGTCCTTGGCCTCGATCAGAACTCATACATTCAACTGAGAATCGGCTGAGGAATTCACTAGTGATCATGGACCAGTGTCTTTTGGGGCTTTGATCCAACTTATGTCGGAGTCCATGAATGTGCCATTGGAACCAATCCAGAAGCAGGCTAAATACCCTTTACTGACATACTAGACAAGGACAAGTCCTCAGTGGTAGCCTTTCCCATAGCCAAAGCGATTTTTGGACTGGCCCTGGAGAATTGGCAGCATGCTTCCTGGCAACCTCCACATATATAGTTTGCAAGAATACTATCCTTACAAGCACCCTTTCCAGATTCTATGATGACCCCTCTGCTAATAGCTTGGTTTAAGACTCAGCCTTCTGTAAATCGGTGGCCAAGGGGATGTGGACATGCCTCCAAACAAGGAATCAAAGAGGATTGACCATGTAGTTAGAAAGGTATACACTGCTGTGTCACTGGGTCTTCATCAGGCCAGCTATGCAGTCGTGATGACGTTGGCTATTCCCTTCTGAGAGTGTTGGGAGACCTTCTTCCCCATCTTTTTGCTGACAGACAGTAGCTGATGAAGTTGGTCAGAGACCAGGGTCTCCCCCTCTAACTACATTTAACAAAGCATCCTCCTTCTTCTCTCTCCTAAGCCTGGCTAGACCTGGGCAAGCCACCCTCGGAGCTGCTCCACCGCCCGCTTGCCATCCAGCGCAGCCTGGCTAGACCTGGGCAATCCACCCTCAGAGCTGCTTCCCCACCCACTTGCCATCCAACGCAGCCTGGCTAGACCTGGGCAACCTGCCCTCAGAGCTGCTCCCCCGCCTGCTCGCCAGCCAATGCAACCTGGCTAGACCTGGGCAACCCGCCCTCGGAGCTGCTCCCCATCCAACGCAAGTACGGACCAGGACACCGTTAATTGCGCAACAGCATTGCATTTTGAACTTGGTGCCTTTTCTGAACCCTTTTATTTCCAGCTGCTAACAGTCCTAATGCTCCAAGCTTGGATCCGCTCCGGTTCTGATTATTTTACAAATTAGATTGTTGTGGACTGGCTCATTTTATATCTTATTCCTATCCTGCAATTTTAATTAATTTTGGTGCTGCAAACTGTTCACAGCTCACTAACCTGGGGCAGCCTACATTTGATTTAATAGCTCCTGCTGCTATTTAATCTGCACTGTGTGCTTAATCTAATGTGCAAGCAGCGGGTTGCTCGTTCTGCCCTCGGGGCGGCTACTGACTGCCACGAGCCTTAAGCTTTCTGAATTTTAGTTTTAAAACTGTGCTGGGCCTTTCTTTTACCTGAAAATCCTGGAGGGCTGCTCATCCTATAACTGCTGCATTCAGAGGTTTTTCGACCCGCCCACCCTCCCTCCCTCTTCCACCTTGAATAAATGCTCGGTTGCTCCACCTCCTGCTCTCTGGTTGGTCCCTTCCCACTGTGGAGGTGTGTCTTCAGGCTATAGCATCCTCCCTTTCAGATACCTCTGATCACCACTGCAATCCTACCTTCATCTTGACGATGCTTACTCGCTCTCGGAGACTTGGCATCTCTCTTCTCTGGGCCACAGTCAGTCTGACATCGTTGCCCCTCCAGCTACCTTATCCTGCTCTCCTCATATAGTGAGTTTTGCCTGTGTTTTTTTCTCCCATTCTACTGTATCCCCCCTGCTCTCCTTTCTTGTTCCACCTTTTATTCCCATCCCTCCCCTCTGCCCGACTGGCTGCCATGTCTCTACCTATCCTGTTCCTCACCATCCTGTTTTCCCATGGCTGTATCATTGCCTTTGATATCCTTGTACCCCCTTCCCTCTATTCTTCACACCCTCTGTTGGTGGATCAGGATGATTTCACCTTCTCTAACCTTCTCCTGTGTGCTTCCCCATGGCATCCCAAACAGGAATACCGTAGTCCCAAACCTTTCGTCCTTCTTGTACATTATCTTTGTGGACCCAAACGGCCCTCTGCTAGCCAAGTGTCCATGTCTCTTGCCCTAGCAATGACCTGGATTGTGACCATTGCTCTGTCCCTCTCTGGTGATATTGAGACCAACCCAGGACCTACTACTACCTCTGTACCCCCTACAAGTCCCCCTCAATTCCCGGCTGCCGCCCAGGGGAGGGGCTCGAATATTGCCCACATTAACATTAGAAGCTTGGTAGCCAGCCACCCTGAGGTTGAGGTTTGGGCTGATAACTATGCACCTGACCTGCTTGGCATATTGGAAACCTAGCTCAAACCCTCCCTTCCTGACTCTCTGTGTGCCATCCCTGGCTACAACATGGTCCGTGCCGATCGGCCATCCTCTAAAAGGGCAATGGCTTGGCCATCTACTCCAAGACTCATCTTAACTTAACCCTGCTGCCGTGTCCCCAGTTTATGTACTGTGAGGTGCTTCATGCCCTCATCATGCTTGGTGGGGCTAAAAAGTTGCACGTTATCTGTGTCTACATTCCCCCAAGGTCAGCAAACAAGGCCTAGATGAATTCCTGAATTTTCTACCTCTAGCTACCAAAAATAATGAGGTTATCTGTCTTGGGGACTTCAACCAGGACTGGCTTGGCCCAAACTCCCCCTTCCTTGCCATCCAGATTTGTAAGGCCAACCTCACTCAACTAATCTCCGAACCCACTAGGCTTCAGCTCTGGATCCAGCCACTCACTCCTCGACTGGGTCCTCTCTAACAGACCTGACAGAGTATCCAATGTCCTTGTCGTGGCAGACTCCATCAGTGACCACTTCCCTGTCCTCTGCACCTGGGATGCATGCCCCCCTCCTACCTCCACAGGGTCATCATGATGTCAGACTACTCTGCCCTCATCCCACCTGCTTTCCTAAATGACCTTCGGCAGATTGACTGGTCACCTCTGTTTAATATGTGCAACCTCGACCTAGTCACTAACTACTTTACAGAGACCTTAATTGCTCTTCAGGCAAAACACATCCCCACCACTAGGGGGCGGGTCCGGGGCTCGCACACTAGGTGGTTACACTGCCCTCTTCTCCAGCTGATTAAACCTCGTGACAAGCTCTGGGCTGCCTGGAAAGCCTCCTCTCTTCGTGCTGACTTTGAGGCCTACCGTGTAAAAAAAGAGATCCGCTTTGCCAAGAGTAGCTACTTCAGAGGCCTTCTGCAGGCCAATGCCCAGAACCCCACGACCTACTTGTCCAACTTAACCAAGTTATGGGTAACTCCCATACCCAAGCCCCCCATGACATGTTAATTGACAACGCCTCCTGCGACAATCCCACTACCACTGCTAACCACCTTAACTCCCTCTTCACTTCCCCCCAAGCACTGTGGCCCTACCTACCCAGAGGTCGACCCCGGTACTTGTGATCATACTTTCTCTCTACCCCCTCTTGATCTTGCCCCCATCTCTAGGGAGGATATTCTCCAGCTCTTCAGACAGATACTTCCTTGTGCCTGTGCGTGTCCTGATGGGTTGGAACCTAGGATCCTCAAGCTTGGTGCTTCCCTCCTGGCCACGCCCCTCACTTGCTTATTTAACCTCTCCATTAGCTCGTTCACTGTCTCCTGCTTCTGGAAGTCAGCTAGAGTCATTCCCATCTTTAAAAAATGTGACCCGAGAAACCCTGTGAACTACCGTCCCATAGCTCTTCTACCCATTCTCAGCAAGTTCCTGGAGAAACTCGTCCACTGCCAGTTGTCTGCCTTCCTGCTCAAACACAACCTCCTCTCACTTGCTCATCATGGCTTTCGTGCTAGCCATAGCACTACCACTGCCCTAGCCCTCTTTACTAATGACATCAGAACCAGCATGGACCGTGGTCAACTTACTTGGGCGGTCTTCATTGATTTGTCCAAGGCCTTTGACTCGGTTGACCACTCCCTGCTCCTGCTACAACTCCGCTCCCTCAGGGCCTCCAAGTCCACTCTTGCCTGGTTTTCTAGCCACCTGCATGACCACACCCAAGCTGTCTCATTTCACAAGGTCCTTTCCTTCCCTGCTCCCATCGCTGTGGGTGTCCCCCAGGGTTCCATACTTGAGCCGCTGCTCTTCTCTATTTTCATTAATAATCTGTCTGTCATCTCCTCTCACTGTTGTACCCTGGTATATGCCAATGATCTGGTCCTCTATGTCCCTTCCAGCTCAGTACCTGAGATCAACTTGCTCCTCTCCTCAGACCTTCACCTCACCCAAAAATGGCTCTCTTCTAGTCATCTGGTCCTTAATGTGGCCAAGATGCAGGCCATGCTTTCTGGCTCTCATAGGAAATATTTCCCTTCCACTGCCTCACTACATGTTACCTGTCTCGATGGGTTCCCCGTCTACTTAACTCAATCTTTCAAATACCTTGAGGTTACACTTGACCCAGCCCTTGACATCCATCTACATGTTAATGCCATTTGTAAATCTGTAAATGCTAAATTGGGCATCGCCTACCATGTTCGGCACACCCTCACCTCCACAGCTAGGGTCTCAGTAGCCCAAGGTCTCCTGCTACCCAGGCTCTGCTATGCTCTGCCCATCCTTGGACAGTCAAGCGGGCATCCTTCAAAAATGGGATGTCGCATAGAAGAAAAATTACTCACCTTAGTAATGTTGTTTGTTCTAATGGAGTCTTGCTGTATTCTGACTATTGCAGTTAGGTCCTGCCTTTCAACTTCCCCGGAGAACAAAGAGTTAACTTTCCATGGCCAGCATAGAACGTTCAGCGTGAGCTCGGTTGAAGCCCCTGTCTACTGTTGTTTAAACTCCAACAGTCAGATTTTTACAAGCAATACTCACTAGAAGTTGTGTGTGGAAACTGTAAAACTCACACTAGCTAACTAGCAACTAAATTTATTAAAAAAGGGTTTTTTGGTTTCAAAGCAAAGACTCAAGTCAGGAAAGCCAAAAACAAAACACAACACACACCCAAAATAAAGGAGGGTGAAAAAGGGACACCTCTAGGGCGACAACACTGCTCCTACCCACCCATATCCCAAAAACCATGTTCTGAGAGGGGAGGTGGGGGGGAGGAAGTCAGAATACAGCAAGACTCCATTAGAAGAAACAACATTACTAAGGTTAGTAATTTTTTCTTCAAACAACATGAAATCTTGCTGTATTCTGACTTTAATACCAGACTTCAAGCAGTACCTCCATGGAGGAGGACAGAACCTACTTTGGGAATAGGCTCTGAAGTACTGCTGTGCCAAACCGAGCATCACTCCTAGCCTGGATATCCAGAGAGTAATGCTTGGTGAATGTATGGACTGTTTTCCAGGTGGCTGCTTGACAAATTTCTAAGATAGGAATATCCCTGGCAGCAGTCAGGGAAGCAGCTGTACCTCTAGTAGACTGAGCCCTCAGGCCTGAGGGTGGGGTTCTACCCAGCTTTTCATAGCAGAATTGTATACAAGAGACAATCCACCTGGCAATAGATCTCTTAGTAGCAGGTTTGCCCTTACCAACCTCTCCATACGTGAGGAACAACTGGAGGGACTCAAACCTGTGACCCTTGGTGCGCTCTTTGTAGTAGCTGAGGGCCCTCTTAACATCCAAGCTGTGCAACCTCCTGTCTCCAGAGAAGAAATGGTCAGTGAAGAAAACAGGGAGAGACATAGACTGATTGAGGTGGAAATCTGAAACCACCTTAGGCAAAAACTTCCTGTTAGTTCTTAGGACCACTTTATCTCTATGGAAAGAGATGAAATCAGGCTCCACTGACAGGGCTTGCAATTCACTGATATGCCTGGCCGAGGTAATGGCTACCAAAAACACAGTTTTCCAAGTCAACTACTTAAGCTCTGCAGAGGACAAAGGCTCAAAGGGTGATTGCATAAGCTGAGCAATGCAAACATTAAGGTCCCAAGCAGGAGCAGGGTCCCTAAAGGGGGGATTGGTGTGCAGCAACCCCTTGAAGAACTTACAAAACACAGGATGGGCTGACAGAGGAGAGGGCTTGCCTACTGACAATACGGCAGAAACAGCTGCCAGATGCACTTTAAGTGTAGCCGGCCTAAGTCCTAAGCCATTAAGATGAACCATATAGTCCAGGACTGTAGGCAACCCAGCAGATTCTGGAGAAATATGCCTATTAGAGCTCCAAATAGTGAACCTTTTCCATTTGGAGTTGTAAGTCTTTCTGGTGGAAGGCTTTCGAGAAGCCTTAAGGATATCCAGAACTCCTTGAGAGAGGTGCAGATCAGCAAACTCTTAACTCTTCTAGAGCCAGGCCTTGAGATTGAGAGATTTGAGGTTCGGATACCAAATCCTTCCCTGTGAGGATGTCAACAGGTTGTAATTCCTGGGAAGAGACAGGGGAAGGTGGACTGCTAAGGACAGCAACAGTGGGTACTAGGGCTGTCTGGCCCAGTCTGGAGCAATCAGAATCACTTTGCATGGTTGAGACCTGATCTTGACTAACACTCTGAACAGGAGAGGGAAGGGGGGAAAGCATACAGAAATCTCCCTTCCTAATTCAGAATCAGAGCATCCAGGGGGACTGAGCCCAAGACTGGGGGGTCTGCAACAAAAGAGAGGAAGTTGGTGATTGTCTGGGGCTGCAAAAAGATCTATCTGTGGAGTGCCCCATCTCAAGAAAATCACTTTCAAAACTAGGGGATTTAGGGTCCATTCGTGATGGCCCTGGGATATCCTGCTCAGAGCATCTGCTAGGACATTGCCCTTCCCTGGCAGGTGAACTGCTATCAGAGAGGTTTGCAGGGAATAGGCCAGGGACTACAACTTCATTGCTTCTGTGCACAAGGCTGTAGACCGAGTGCCTCCTTGCTTGTTGATGTACCACATTGTGGTGGTATTGTCTGTTCTGATCTGGACCACCTTGTTCTGTACAGATTTGGAAAAGGCTTGTAGTGCCAGAAACAGTGCTCTGAGTTCCAAGAGATTGATGTGAAGCAGAGATTCTTGAGGTGACCACAGCCCTTGGGTGGTAAGATCCCCCAGGTGGGCTCCCCAGCCCAGCAGGGAGGCATCTGTGGTGAGTATCACTGAATGAGACTGAGTGACAAAAGGAACTCCTTGTCTCAAATTGTCCTGATCCTGCCACCACTGCAAAGTCTGGATCAGGGTTCAAGTCACTGGGACTAGTTTGGTAAGGGAATCCTTTCTTTGGGACCAGAAGGCTCTTAAGTGGAAATGAATGTCCCTCATCTGGAATCTTGCTCCCTGGACCACTGCTGTAGAGGCTGCCATGTGGTCCAGGAGCTGCAGGAAGTGCCTTGCTGGTTGAGACACCTGAAGGGTGAATGAAGAGGCCAGTTCCATAAGGGTCCTTGCCTTGCCTTGTCCAGGGAAGGAAGGCTCTTGCCCTTATTGTATCCAGCTCCGCCCCATGAAGGTGAGGAGCTGTACTGCTCAAGAACTGACTTTGGAAGGTTAAGGAGAATCCTAAGGAAGTGAGCACTTGCTGAGTTATTTGCAGATGTGACTTGACTTGGTCTGGAGACTGACCCACTATGAGCCAGTCGTCCAAGTATGGAAAGATGGAGATCTTTTTCTCCTTAGGAAGCAACCATTACTGCCAGGCACTTTGTGAACCCCTTGGGGCTGATGTTAGGCCAAAGGGCATTGCTCTGAATTGATAGTGGCCTGAGGGCAACTCGAACCTGAGGTACTTTCTGTGGGACCACCTGATGGGAATGTGAAAATAGGCATCTTTGAGATCCAGGGAGGCTAGCCAGTCCCCTGGCCTTAGAGAGGGCAGAATTATTCCCAGAGTCACCATTTTGAACTTTGGTTTTAAAAGGTGCTTGTTCAGATATCTTAGATCCAGGATGGTCCGCCATTCTCCTGTTTTTTGGGGGGTTAGGAAGTACCTGGAGTACAATCCTTTGCCCTTGTGTAGGGTTGGAACCCTTTCTATGGCTCTGAGAGCCAGGAGGGAAGAAACCTCTGCCTCCAGGGCAAGGGTCTCTGATGGATTTGCAGGTGGAAAGGATCTGGTTCTCATCTTGGGAAATTTTTTGAAGCTGAGAACCAGTCCCTGGCTTACTACTTCCAGGACCCACTTGTCTGATGTCAGAGCCTTCCAGTCCTGGACAAAGTAAGCCAGCCTGCCCCCTACAGGTAGTGGAAAATCGACCCGGGCAGACCCATCAGGGTGTCTGCTTGTCAAGGGCTTTAGGCTGAGGGGTGGAAGCAGGCCTGCTCATTTCCCATCTGCCTCTCCCTCTGAAGAACCCCCTCTGAGCATAAGCAGAAGAAGAGGCCTGGGCTTGGTAAAAAGACCTTTGAAAGGGCCTGCCCCTGCCCCTGGAGTGCTGTCTCTGAGGAGTGGCTTGCCTTTCTTTGGCCTGAGCACTCCTGTAGGTGGTCCTGTACTCGTCCATTTTTTTCATGTAATTCTCTGTCTGCTCCCCAAACAGAGAATTACCAATAACAGGGAAATCCATGGCCTTAGCCTGGGTATCCTGTGATAGGCCAGTACATCTGAGCCAAGCCATCCTCCGAAGGGCCATAGATGTAACCATGACTCTAGATGAAACATCATTGGAGTCCACAGCAGCATGAAATTGCACCTTGGATGCCTCAATTCCATCCGCAGCCACCTGCTCCAGCTCCTTGGCAAGCTGGTCAGGGGCCTGTTTAGCCAGAGCCAGCACAGTGTCCCACCTGGACTTCTGGTATCTAGCTGTGTAGGCCATATAGTTAGCTTGCCTGAGTCCCAAAGATGCTGCCATGTACTGTTTCTTTGCCATGGCATCAATCCTCCTGGAGTCCTTACCTGGGGGATGTGATGCCAAGGGAATATTTGCCTTATCACAGGCAGCAGCGTGCACTACCCCATGGCTGCATTGCTGAGAAAGGAACTCCGTGTCTGAGTCTGAAAGGGTATACCTCTTGTCCATTTGTCTGTCCACACGTGGTATGGAGTTAGGAGTCTTTAGAATTTTAAATGTCTGTTTCCCAAAAGATTTATGGAGGGGAATAGACAGTCTCCTGGACTCTGGGATGTCCATCATTTTGACAAAAATCAGGCTCCTCCTGATCCTCCACTGCTTCTTCCACTGGAAGCTGGAGGTTTCAGCCACTTTCTTGTAAAACATAAAGTGGGAAGGGGACTCAGAAAGCCTAGGAGGAGAAACACCTGAAGGCCTCTCTGGGGAGATGTCCGGGTCAATAGGCACATCCAGACTTTCATAATCACCATCATTATCATTATCCTCATACTCTCCCTCCTCCTCCTCCTCCGGTTCATAAAATTCTTCTAAAGTATAATCTGGAACCAGGGGAACCGACCGAACCGAGCCCCTGCCAGATGGTGCCGGTTCGGCCGGAACCGAAGTTAGCGATTGAACTATCCTTATCGCTTTGGCTATTTCATCAGCAGTCAGAGAAAGAATTTGTGGATCCGAACCGGATGATTTTTCTCTTCTCTTTTAACCGGAACCGACTCCTCAGAATCAGCTCTCCTTTTGCCCGAAGAAGTTTCGCCCTGGTCAGAGGGCACTCCTTCTGGTTCAGTTGGAACCGAAACGGGCTGGCCATCCGGCTCAGCGGACTTCTCAGCCTCCCTTTCCCTCAGTCTACCTATTCTCTTATCCAGGGTAGCTTTGGGAAAACTTTTACAAATTTGGCAGTCTGAATCGAGGTGGTCAAACCCCAGACAATAAACACAGGTGATGTGGGGATCAGCCTTAGCAAAGGCTTCCCCACACACACTGCAGTGTTGAAACCCAGTGGGCCCAGTTTTTTCTTGGGTTTCTCAGACATGGCCAATCCTATCCAAAACATACCCTTTTTTCGGCAATCCGCCAGGCAAGACACCCCTATCGGTTCCTGACCGTGTTACAGGTCTTGGAAAAAAACGTAATTAAATTTGTTTTTTTTAGAACCGATATGGACCGGTTACCACACTCTAATAAATTCAAAACTTTTTTAAGACCAATCTGATCGGTTCAAACTGAACCGATCCCAAATTTACAAGTTCCACACAGAAACTAAATGTAAAACCTATCTAGTACTCATGGTACCACAGACAGAGACTTAAACCGACAGATTTGGTTGCAGAAATTCAGTAGAAACCGAGCGTAAAAACGACACTTTAACCAACTTTTTCGAACTGAGCAAAGGAGAACTCTCCGGAGCGACTGTTCAGTGAGGCAGAGTAAAGAATCTGACGGAGTTTAAACAGCAGCAGACAGGGACTTCAACCGAGCTCGTGCTGAACGTTCCATGCTGGCCGTAGAAAGTTAACTCTTTGTTCTCCAGGGCAGTTGAAAGGCAGGACCTAACTGCAATAGTCAGAATACAGCAAGACTTCATGTTGTTTGAATAATAGCATCTGGAGCTCGGGTGGCAGAGGCTAAGGGGCTCATCATTCAGTCGGTTGGGGGCATTTTCTGGTTTTCTGTGCTCCGTCCACTACAGTTCTTGGCCTTGCGTGAGCACGGGGGTGTCCTGGGGTGGGGACATACGCGGGGGCATCTTGATGCAGCACGTCCCCCCAAGCACACCGCCAATCCACCTGCAGGTCCCCAGGCAGAACCAGCCCCCCCCCAGGAGGGAAGCATCCAATGAATGCTTATGAAACCCCTCTCTGCCGGTCTCTGCTCCTGGCACCCTGGCGCAAATCTAGGTCACCAGCGTGCCGAGCAAACCCCTTCACTCAGCACTACGGAGCCGGCAGGGTGGGTTCTAGTTATTTTCCATTCCCAGGCTTTGTGTTGTGTTCTAGGAGGGTTTGGGGTTTATTTTTGGTTTTCAGCTTGTTGTGTATTGTCCTAACATCTCTTTTCCTTTTTGTGTTTATTGCAATTGTTCTTGTTCCTTGTTTACTGTACTTTTTTGATTGTATTACTGTTTAAAATTCAATAAAGTATATTATACAAAAAAAGAAATGGTCATTGTGATTAATGTTGATCTCAATATCATCAAGACTTTCATGACTACTCATGGTCAAGATTACTGTAATAAAGTTTAGGGAAAAAAATGTATCTTTTTCTTTAGACACTGTACGAGCAACATTAATTAATCAATGGTCATGTGACATCTGTCTGCCAATCGGATTAGTAAAATATATGTGCCTATGTTATAATTGGATATATCAATTACAGCTGCTGTGTAAACATACTGCTTTCAGTTACACTTCTGTGATGCCTCACTTTCTGGTGTTCCAAAGGCTCAAATTGGTTTATAGAGTTCCATTCAGTGATTCCTTTTATGGATGTGGTGAGTTCCTACAGACACCTAGTTTGTGCTCAGAACCCTTCATAACAGTCTGTAAACTAACATTGTTAAAGCAAAATTATATTAAAACTAGAAACTGCCATTCTTCTGGGCCATAAACTATCCCTTTGAAATAGGCAAATTAATTATGAAAATGTATATACTATACCCAGCATTACATGTACTCTTCCCTACGTGGATTAAAGCTTGACTTTACATGGTTTACATTATAATTTCTAGGGACGTGGACATGTTATTCAATCCACACTGTCTGGCAGGTTCCTTGCCACTTTAAATCTTGCCGGAAGGTCTTCAAGCTGGCTCCTCCCACCCACCCGGGTGGTAAAACCCTCGGCTCCGCCCCATGACACCAGATCTTCCTGACCGCTTGGAAGCTCAGGTTCCCTCCTTAGCGCTGTGTGTTTTAGGCCTGGATCCAATCTCTTTGGGTTTTTCAAAACTAATTTTAAAATTTACAACACTGAGGTCTTCATCTTCCCTCGTGGCTGCGAAGGACAAATCGACTTCCGGATTCCATCGGTGCCCTTGTGGACAGAAGATGTCCCGGACCGATCAACACTCCATGTGCGTTCACTGCCTGCGGCTTGGCCATGATTCGCAGGCCTGCGACTTGTGCAAGTCCTTTTTAGCTTTGGTCTCAGAGGACTGTGCTGCCAGATTACAACTCGGGCACCCCGAAAAACAGTACCCGCTGGTGAAGTCTAAGAAGGCCCGTTGGGCGGTGTCCGTGGCGGCGGGCTCCACGGAGCAGCTGAATCAGTTGATCACCCTCAAGGAGGAGGCGGCCCAGGCCGCATCTTCTTCCTCCTCGGCCGTGGCATTTATCCTGCTCTCCTTGGGCTCCACCTACACTGCTTCTTTTAAGGAGCTTTGTCAGTCTCTCTACACTAAGGGAGAAGGGCCATCGGGACATACCTTTTGGATCTTTCTTCTTGAACTGACTGGTATGTCCCACCATCGACGTTCGTGGGAGCAGGAGAGATCCCCTTGACTGGACCGTCGACTTCAGTCGAGGTTGCGGCTGCGGCCGCTGGCTTCAAGGTGTCCCCGTCAGGTCAGCCGGCTGAGACACCCGTCAACACAATCGAGATTTTCTCGACCCGGATGGTCTGTCGACTGGAGAAGCTGACAACCCTTCTTCACTGGTTCCCCCGGTGGTTACCGAGGACTTGCTTATGCCCAAGTCCCCGGTTAAGGTCTCTGAACCGAGGGAGGGAAGGGTTTCCCCCCGGCCCCTCTCTCACCCACCCTCGGCAACCCCGAAGGTCTTGGTCCTCTTCCAGGTTCAGCTGATCCCGCCGACGTTGGCGGTCTCGGCACCATGGAAAGTGTCATCGCTGCTCGTCCTCTTCGTAGGATAGGCTCTGGCATAAGTTACGTCGGCGCTACAAGGGACTTGATGTGGCAGCAACTTTTGTTAACCGGTAACAAGCAGACTCCGTCACTTTCTCCAGCCATTATGTGGCTGTCACCGGAGTGGCCAAAACAACTGCTCATTGTAGTTGAGGAGCCGACCCCGGCGCCGGTTGTTCGGCCGAAACCAGCTGCTCCACCCATTGTGGTGGAACCTCCGCCTCCACAACCGAAGACTGGGGCCCCAACCAAAGATTCTCAGTTCGGTCAGGGCTAGCCCCAGCTTGTCGGTCACCCTCACTCCCAATCGACCTTGGCAGGTGGCGGGTGGCTCAGGCGCTCTGCAGCTGTTCGCAGACTCCTCGGAGTCTGATGACGACTCCTCCCTGCTCTCCAGGCCGCTTGACCTGGAACCTGCAGGGGGCTAGCCGGTGGACGAGAGCCCATCATCGTTTTTGGATATGCTTTGACTCGTCTCAGAATCTACTGGGATGCAGCTCGAACCCGTTCAAAAATGGGCCAAGTATCCTCTTACAAAGATACTGGACCGAGGGGATTCCCCTACGGAGGCCTTTCCGGTGGCTGAAGCCATTGTGGACCCGGCCCTGGAGTTATGGCAGCAACCAGCATCTTGTCCCGTGCCTTCGGCCAGGATGGCTTGCAAGTACGCGGTCCCCACCGGTTCACGCTCTGGTTTCTCGGAGCACCCTTCTGCGGAGGGATTAGTGACTGATAGTGTTTTCCGGCATTCCAGGAATGCTAGGGACGTGGACAAACCGCCCAACAAGGAATCCAAAAAGCTGGACTACTCGGGGTGGAAGGTTTATGCTGCTTCCTCCCTAGGCCTTCAACAGGCTAGCTCGGCCTTACTGATGGCACATACCTCACATGCCCTTATGGGTTCCCTGGATGAGGTGATTCCTCATCTCCTGGCTGACCTTCAGGCGACGGTCAAGCAGGTGCGGGATCAGGGAAGGGTGGTGGCTAAACAACAGCTCCAAACGTCACTGGACATTGGTGACTCTTGTGCCCGGTCAGTAGCGGCTGAAGTGGCCATGTGCCGCAGAGCTTGGCTGAGGATCTCCACCTTCACGGCAGACACCCAGCACAAGCTGGCAGATGTTCCCTTCCTGGGCACAGACTTGTTCGGGCCCAGAGTGGAAGGCCATCTCCAGAGGATCGAGAAGTCCAATGCCACCTTGGACTCGGTCACGTCTGCCCAGAAGGACAAAGGCTGCCAGCAGCAGCATAAGCCCTTTCGCCCTTCCACTCCTGTGGCACGTCCAGCCCAGCAACACCAGCAACAGGGCCAGAAGACTCACACTTGATGCCCTAAGGCCAAGTCTGCCACTTCCTCCAGTAGGAAACCTGGAGGTAAGGGTCCAGGAGGTCCCTCAGCGGGCCCTTTCTCCAAGCCTGCTCAGTGACGGGTTGAGGGGTGTTGCCTCCAGCCCCATTACTTTTCCCTGGGTCCCCCCCATGGGGGGACTGCACCGCCACTTCTTTTCCCCCTGGTCCGCTATCACCATTGGGTGCTAGAAGTGGTCAGCAGGGGTCTGCCTCTGGAATTCGAGCAGTTCCCTCCCTATTGAGCCGTCGCCCCACGGGAGGCAACGGGTTCCGCAGCCTCTCTGTTGGCTCATCAAGCTGACATTGCCTTGCTCCTCCAGAAGGAGGTGATCAGCGAGGTGGCGGACCCTCCTTCAGGCCCAGGGTTTGTGTCCAGGTACTTCCTGGTCTCAAATCGGATGGGGGACTGGTGCCCCATCCTCGACCTGCATGATCTGAACAAGTTCCTAAGGTCGCGCACCTTCAGGATGGTCACTCTGGCTCAGATCATTCCATCCTTGGAACTAGGCATGTAGTTCTGTTCTCTGGACATTCAGGACGCGTTCTTTCATGTCCCAATCCGTCTGTCTCATCAGCGATTCCACCGCTTCAGAGCAGAGGGATCTCTTTACCAGTTCCAGGCCATGCCCTTCGGCCTCTCTCCAGCTCCCAGGGTCTTCACCAAATGCATATCAGTGGTGGCAGCATTCCTGCGGTGCTGAAGGGTCCGGGTGTACCCTTACCTGGATGACTGGCTGGTTGCAGCCCCCTCCAGGTTGGAGGTGGAGCAGTCCAGGGATCTGGCCCTCCAGGTCTGCTCTCAGATTGGCCTCCTCAACAATGAGGCCAAATCGGAACTCGTGCCATCGCAGGTGATTCAGTTCATCGGGGCAGAGCTTGACTCTCTTCGAGCCAGAGCCCGGCTCCTGGCGGACAGGGCTGAGGTCCTTGGTCTTTACCTTCTTTGCCCAATCATTTCTGGTTGGGCAATTGCACCCTGCCCAGGACTTCCTGTACCTTCTGGGCCTCATGGTGGCGTGCATCAGCGTGGTCCATTGGGCCCACTGGCATATGTGTCCCCTGCAATGTTTGCTGGCCAGCCAGTGGTCACAGCGCTCTGGTCCTCTGGACCAGCCAGTGACGGTGACCCAGGAGATGTGGGACGGCCTGCAGTGGTGGCATGTCCCAGCATATCTGCAGGAGGGTATCCCGTTTGTCCGCCCCAAGCCGACAGTCACTTTAATGACCGATACCTCTCTGATGGGTTGGGGTGCCCATCTGGGGGAGCTCAGGGCCCATGGCCTCTGGTCCCCTCAGGTGTCTCGATGCCACAGCAACCTACTGGAGCTTCGAGTGGTGCGACTAGCCCTCACCGCCTTCTCTCCATTTGTACGGGGTCAGGTGGTTCAGGTCCAGACGGACAACACCACGACCATGTACTACCTCAATCGTCAGGGCCAGACGCACTCCTTGCCTCTGTGCAAGCAGGCTCTCCGCATTTGGTCTCTCATGATCAGCCTGGAGGCGGATCTCCTAGCCATCCATGTGTCAGGAGCCTCCAACCGTCTGGCCGATGCCCTCAGCCGGATAGGCGCTGCATCTCGCGAGTGGTGTCTCCTGCCGGAGGTAGTACAAGATCTGTTCTCCCATCGGGGCACCCCTCAGGTGGACCTGTTCACCTCTAGGGAGAATGCGAAGCTGAAGCTGTTTCATGCCCGCCCCCCTCAGCAGGGCTCGCTGCAGTGGGATGCCTTCTCAAGGCCGTGGACCCCGGGCCTCTTCTACACCTTCCCTCCATTTCCCTTGATCCACAAGGTGCTTCTCAAGGTGAAGAGAGACAAGGTGCAGGTGATTCTGATAGCCCCAGACTGGCCCCGCCAGTTCTGGTACCCAGATCTCCTCAGCCTCAGCTCTAGGCTCCCAAAGCGGCTTCCAGCCCACCCGGACCTGATCTCAGTCGATAAGGGGAAGGCTCTCCATCCGAAACTTCAATTCCTGTACCTGATAGCCTGGTTCCTGAGTGGCTAGAGTTCCAGGCCTTGGGTCTTTCCAACGAGGTCCTCAATGTTGTTGAGGCAGCCCATAAGGAGTCGAACAGAAAATGCTATGCCTTCAAATGGAAGAGATTCTCCATTTGGTGTCAAGACAAGGGGTTGGACCCTTCTTCCTGTTCCTTGGCTAGTTTTCTGGACTACCTGTGGTCCCTTTCTCAGCTAGGGCTTCAGTCGACAACCCTTAAGGTGCACCTGGCAGCCATCTCTGCTTATCGGGCGCGGGCCAGCAAGCAGTCGGTGGTGCAGGAGAAGGTGGTCGGGCACTTTTTCAAAGGCCTTGATCACATATCCCCTCCGGTGCGAGAACCTCCACCTCTATGGGATCTACTGCTGGTATTGGCTAAGCTCATGGGCAAGCCATTCGAACTGATGCACAGGTGTGATATCACCCACCTGTCGTGGAATACCGCCTTCTTGGTGGCTATCACGTCAGCCAGAAGGATGGGTGAGCTCCAGGTGCTTTCCATCAAGTCTCCTTATCTGGTCTTCCACAGGGACAAGGTTGTCCTTCGCCCCACCCAAAATTCCTTCCGAAGGTGATGTCGGAGTTTCACCTGAATCAGGTGTTGACTCTGCTGGTGTTCTACCCCAATCACACCTCGGAGGGCGAATATAGGCTCCATACTTTGGACCCTAGAAGAGCGCTCTCTTATTATAAGGAGCGAATGGCTGAGGTTCGGGGAGAGGTTCGCCAGCTGTTTGTCACCTACGCTGAAGCCGCACCTGGCAGACCTGCAGCCAAGCAGACGATAAGCAGGTGGGTCACCTCCTGCATAGATCTCTGCTATAGGTTGGTGGGCATGGAGCCTCCCAAAGGGATAACAGCTCATTCTACCCGCCATACCGCTGCTTCCGTGGCTGCTTCTAGGGACGTCCCTATCCAGGAAATCTGCAGGGCTGCTACCTGGAAATTAGCACACACCTTCATTTCCCATTACCACATTGACCTTGAGTCACGCCGGGATGCTGGTTTTGGGACCTCGGTTCTCCAGTCCTTATTCCCTAAGTAGGGGGTGTACGCCTTGCTTCCCTCCTCCCGGAGAACTGCTAGGAGTCTGCCAGACAGTGTGGATTGAACAACATATCCACGTCCCTAGAAATACAGGTTACTCACCTGTTACAGGAGTTCTAGGAGTGGTATATGTTGTTCATCCACATGACCCATCCAACCTCCCCAGCTTCGATGCGCATCCTGGCTTCCAGCTGGCTAGATCTGGTGTCATGGGGCGGAGCCGAGGGTTTTATCACCCGCTTGGGTGGGAGGAGCCAGCCTGTAGACCTTCTGGCAAGATTTAAAGCGGCAAGGAACCTGCCAGACAGTGTGGATGAACAACATATACCACTCCTAGAACTCCTGTTACAGGTGAGTAACCTGTATTTATTTGCTTTGGCTGATATGTGACATTCATATTTACGTAATAGTAACACATATATTATTCATGTGACTTACAGTCATACTACAGGATTAATATAATAATAAACGATCATCAGTGAGCATCCCTTATTCATCCACAGGTCATCAAAAAACATCACGCTGATTTAAGCTTAGAAAAATAATCAATAGTTATCACTTGGTGATTTGAAAGTTCATGTTTGATGATTAAATCATGATATAGATGATTATCTTAGATCACAATCTCCCCTGATGATCATACAACATTTAATGATTAACAAAGATGAGACATGACTGACTTTCCAAAAACATGACATTCGCCTGGGTAGCAGTGCCTACTGTCAGCAGAGCTGTGGTAGAAACGGTGGCCCCCTTCCAGGTCCACTACCCCCAGTGACCACACGAGGAATCGGTTCCAGTGGCCCTGATGCCTCTGGTTTTATCTTATTCTCTGCCATCACTCCCTCAGCTGTTACCTCCAGGATAGAGGCTGGGGGCAGGATCTCCCTGCATCTCAAACAATGGTGGGAGATCACTACGGATGAGTAGGTTCTCAAGATAATTGCAAGAGAGCATGATCTAGAGCTGCTAAAAATTCCTCCAGATCATCCTCTGCCTCATTCCTTTTATCCTCCAACCCATTTGTCCATTCTGAAGGAAGAAGTTCACTCGCTATTCCAAAACGGTGCCACAGAACCGGTTCTTCCTCAAGAAAGAAAAAGAGGATTCTGTTCCAGATACCGCCTAGTACCAAAATGGACATGGAATCTGCATCCTGTGTTGGCGCTCAGGGATCTCAACCTGTACATCGGATACAAAAATGTTCACATGGCATCCCTGCAAGTTCTAATTCCCCTTCTACAAATGGGGGACTGGCTCTATTCTCTGAATGTGATGGATGCATACCTTCATGTAAAGATTAGGAGATACCACAAGCAATACCTCTGCTTTATGTTAGAGGGAGAACACTATCAGTTCAGAGTATTGCCCTTTGGCTTGTCTTCTATGCCATGGGTCTTCATCAAATGTTTGGCAGTAGTTGCAGCAGCCCTTCACAGGGAAGGCCTGTATGTGTTCCCCTATGTAAACGACTGGCTCCTAAAGGCCAGCTCCAGGAAAGGGCTGTGCTACATACCCTGTCTCGGACATGTCAGTTGTTCAATGACTTCGGAGTCATAGTGAAAATGTGAAAGTCCATGCTGACTCCTTGCCAAAGACTGCAATACATAAGACAGGTTTTGGACACAGAGAAGGGATATGCTGTCCTGCCACAGGACAGGACAGACAATCTGATTTCCCAGGCACACTTGGTATACAGGCACATCTGTGTCTCTGTGAGAACAATGTTATGTCTCCTGGGTCTAATGCCTGCAGCCATAGTGACTGTGCCACTGGCATGGCTTCAACTAAGGATTCTTCAGTGGACAATCAGGGTCCAGTGGGGTCAGGTCACAGACAAGCAGAAACAAATGATTCTCATCACGTCTCCTCTTCGCAAGGTGTTGCTATGGTGAATGGATCATGAAAATCCATTGAAGGGCATTCTATTCCTTGTACAAGTTCTTGTACAGATCCTCACCGTGGATGCCTCGGGCTACAGCTGTGGTGCTCATCTCAGCCCTTACCAGACATGGGGATCATAGACCAAGGTGGAGGCCAAGCTGTATATAAATGTCCTGGAAATGAGGGCTGTTGTGTACAGCCTCCAGGCTTTGCAGAATCATCTCTGCCTCAGTCTTCTGCTAAACCAAATGGACGTCAGTGTGACAGATTACATCAGCAAACAAGGGGGCACTCACTCCTATCCCTTATGCAAGGAAGCAAGGCGTATGGTACTGGGCTCTGTTTTATGGCCTTCAGTTATCGTCCGTGTATCTCCCAGGTCTCCAAAATGTTTTAGCAGACAGGCTAAGCAGGTACCAGTCGATGGTTTATGAATAGGAACTGCTGATTTCCATGGTAAACAACCTTTCTGCAAGATGGGGTTGTCCAGAGTGGGACCTTTTTGCATCCCACACAACGCAAAACTGCCAGTTTCTGCTCACTCCCTCACTCCAGGGCCTAGAGTTTATGGCAAGATGGATTGTACCTCTTTTAGAAGGGAAAATTCCTATATGCATCCTCCCAATACACAAGGTTCACTCAAGTTGTGGGTGGTGAGTGCCACTCTCATCCTCATTGATCCATTATGGCCTCACCAGATACGGTTTCCACTCCTTCAGCATCTGGCAGTGGAGCCTCCTGTTCCTCTACCTCTGTATTAGTGTCTGTTGTCACAGGACAAAGGGTTCCTGGTCCATCCAGACCTGAAGTTCTTCCATATCCCTGCATGGCACCTCCTTTGCATATTTTGGGGTATCTCCCAAGGTTGCTAATGTCCTGATTGTGGCTAGGAAGCCTTCTACCAGACAACTTTGTGGGTTGCTTCCTGGAAAGTGGAGCCTTTTACATGTCCTGTGAATACTGTGTTGAAATATTTGCTTTCCTTATCTGACTCTGGCCTGCAGTATTCCTCACTTAAGGTGCATTTGGCCACTATATCATCTTTCCATACCATATTGATCGTCATACAATTGCTCAATTAGTGGTGTCCCATACTTTCTGATAGGTATTCGTCATATGAAATCCCCTATCTGCAATCCAGTCCCACCTTGGGACTTGAATTTTCTGATTGAAAAATTGACATTGGTTCCTTGTGATCCTGCTGCAAGTTATGACTTACATTTTCTGTCATGGAAAACATTGTTTTTAGTTGCAATGACTTCTGCCCGAAGGATTTCCAAACTTCACGCTCTAATGTGTGATCCTCCTTATATGATTTTTCACAAAGACAGACTCTCTTTGTGTATGAAATGGACTCTGTACTCACTAAAGGGGACAGTGTTGCAGATGTCACAGTGGATAGCTATCTGGGGACCAGTGATCACCGTACAGTGTGTTTCAATGTAAGTACTGCGGCAGGATCGAACCACGCAAAGGCAAGGACCCTGGACTTCAGGAGAGCTGATTTTAAAAAGATGGGGGAATGCCTCAAGAATGCCCTGGCAGGGGTTGGAAGGACACAGGGGAAGGGAGGAACTGTTGGCAAATATAAAAGGAGGGATAGAGAAGGCAACAAACCTCTGTTTCAGACAAGTAAGCAAGAGCAGGAGGAAAAAGAGACTGGTATGGTTCTCAAAAGAGGTGGCCAGGAAGGTAAGGGCAAAAAAGTTAACATTCAGGAGGTATAAGAAGACACACAGAGAGGAAGATAGAGAGGCGTATCAGGAGAAACAGAGGGACACAGGGAAAGCAATTTGGAGCGTAAAGGCACAGATGGAGGAGAAAACAGCACAGGCAGTGCAGAAGGAAGAAAAGATATTTTTCAGGTACGTAAGTGAAAAGAGAAAGACGGGGGGGAGGGGAGTAAGGCTTAGGAAGGAGGACAGTGTGTGGAAGGGGACCAGGAAAAAGCATACATCTTGAACAAGTACTTTTGCTCAGTGTTCACAGAGGAAAGGGAAGGTGAGAGATCACAGATAAGGACCAGGAGCTTCGAAAGAAGGGAGGTAAACACTAATCTATTTACAGAGGAGAGGGTTCTGAAGAAACTCACAAATTTGAAAGTGGACAAGGCAATGGGGCCAGAAGGGGTGCATCCCAGGATATTGAGGGAGCTCAGGAAGGTGCTGGCTGTACCTCTGACAGTCCTGTTCAACCACTCACTGGAGGAGGACAGATGTAGTCCCACTTTACAAAAGTGGGAGCAAAGAGGAGGCTGGCAACTACAAGCCAGTCAGCCTGACTTCAGTGATGGAGAAAGTAATGGAATCACTACTGAAGGAGAGGAATGTGAAATATCTGGAATCCAGTGGCCTTCAGGATCTGAGGCAGCATGGATTCACTGGGGTGGGGGGGAGATCATGTCCAACAAATCTGATAGATTTCTTTGAATGGGTGACCAGGGAATTAGATTAGGATGGAGTGGTGAATGTGACCTACCTAGATTTCAGTAAGGCATTCAACACCATTCCATACAGGAGACTCGTAAACAAGCTGGGAAACCTAAGAGTGGGTCCTAAGGTGGTAAACTGGGTGAGAAACTGGTTGTTGGACAGGAAGAAAAAATTACTCACCTTAGTAATGTTGTTTCTTCTAATGGAGTCTTGCTATATTATGACATATGCAGTGAGTCCCAACCTTCGAACTGCTCCGGAGGTGAAAGAGTTAACTTTCCATGCCAGGCATGGAACTTTGAGGACGAGCTTGGTTGAAAACTCTGTCTGTTGTTCTTCAAACTCAAACTGTCAGATCTTTACGAGCAAAACTCACTAAGGTTCTGTGTGGAAGCTGTAAACCTACACTAGCCAACTGGCTACTAAATATAAGAACACATTTTTTGGTCCCAAAACAAAGACTCAAGTCAGGGAATCCAAAAAATGAAAAACAAACACCCAATCACCCCAAAAAAGAGGAGTGAAAAAACAAGGTAGGCATCTACTAAGTGCCAACACTGCACTGCCCACCCACATCCCAAAAGCAGAGGTTCTGAGAGGGGCAGGCAGGGGGGAGGTCATAATATAGCAAGACTCCATTAGAAGAAACAACATTACTAAGGTAATTTTTTCTTCAAACAACATGAAGTCTTGCTATATTATAACATATGCAGATTACACAGCAGTACCTCCATGGAGGAGGGACAGAACCTACTTAGGAAATAGGCTCTGAAGCACAGCTGTGCCAAACCGAGCATCACTCCTAGCCTGGATGTCCAGGGAGTAATGCTTGGTAAAAGTATGAACTGTTTTCCAGGTAGCTGCTTGACATATCTCTAGGATAGGGATGTCTCTGGCAGCAGCCAGAGACGCAGCTGTACCTCTGGTAGAGTGAGCCCTCAGGCCTGAGGGAGGAACCTTACCCAGTTTTTCATAGCAAAATTGGATACAAGAGACAATCCACCTGGCAATGGATCTTTAGGTGGCAGGTTTCCCTTTACCAACCTCACCATAAGTGAGGAACAGCTGGAGGGAGTCAAACCTGTGACCCTTGGTACATTCTATGTAGTAACTAAGGGCTCTTTTGACATCTAAACTGTGCAGTCTCCTCTCTCCAGAGGAGGAATGGTCAGTGAAGTACACAAGGAGAGACATAGATTGATTAAGGTGGAAGTCTGAAACCACCTTAGGCAAGAACTTTCTGTTAGTCCTGAGGACCACCTTATCTCTATGAAAGGAGATAAAATCAGCCTCCACTGACAATGCTTGTAATTCACTTATGTGCCTGGCAGAAGTGATGGCTACCAAAAACACAGTTTTCCAAGTCAAGTGCTTAAGCTCTGCTGAAGACAAGGGCTCAAAAGGTTGCATAAGCTGGGCAATGCAAATATTAAGATCCCAGGCAGGGGCAGGGTCCCTGAATGGGGGGTTGGTGTGAAGCAACCCCTTGAAAAACTTGGAGAATACAGGATGAGCTGAAAGAGAAGAGGGTTTACCTGCTGATAAGAATACAGACACGGCTGCCAGGTGCACTTTTAGGGTAGCTGGTCTCAGCCCCAAAGTATTCAAATGCACCATATAATCCAGGACTGTGGGTAAGTCAGCAGATTCTGGGGAGATATGCTTGTCAGAGCACCATATGGAAAATCTCTTCCATTTGGAATTATAAGTAGCCCTGGTTGAAGGCTTTCTAGAAGCCTTCAAGATATCCAATACACCTTGGGAGAGGTGTAGGTCAGCAAACTCTAACTCTTCAAGAGCCAGGCCTTGAGATTGAGAGATTTGAGGTTCGGGTACCAAACTCTCCCCTGAGCACAGGTTAACAGGTTGTGATTCCTGGGAAGACACAGGGGAAGGTGGACTGCTAAGGACATAAGGAGTGGGTACCAGGGCTGTCTGGCCCAATCTGGAGCAATCAGGATCATCTTGCAGGGTTGAGATCTGATTTTGACTAGCACCTTGAACAGAAGAGGGAAGGGGGGAAAAGCATAGAGAAACTTCCCTTCCCAACTGAGAAGGAAGGCATCCAGAGGGACTGAGCCCAACACTGGGGGCCTGCAGCAAAAAAGGGGAAGTTGGTGATTGTCTGGGGTGCAAAAAGATCTATCTGTGGGGTGCCCCATCTGGCAAATACTACTTCCAGTACTAGGGGATCCAGTGACCATTTGTGATGGCCCTGGGAAATCCTGCTGAGAGCATCTGCCAGGACATTGTCCTTACCTGGGAGGTGAACTGCAATAAGGAAGGTGTTTAGAGAGTAGCCAGAGACCACAACTTCATTGCTTCGCACAAGGCCAGACTGAGTGCCCCTTGTTTGTTGATGTACCACATTGTGGTGGTATTGTCTGTTCTGACCTGAATAACTTTGTTCTGAACAGATTTGGAAAAACCTGAAGTGCTAGAAAACTGCTCTGAGTTCCAACAGATTGATGTGGAGCAGAGATTCCTGAGGGGACCACAATCCCTGGGTAGTGAGGTCGCCCATGTGAGCTCCCCACCCCAAGAGGGATGCATCTGTAGTAAGGTTAAGGAGTGAGACTGAGGGGTGAAGGGACCCCTGTCTCAGATTGCTCTGGTCCTGCCACCACTGAAGGGCTTGGATCAGGGTTCGAGTCACTGGGATCAATTTGGATAGAGGGTCTCTCCTTTGAGACCAAAAGGCTCTCAAATGGAACTGGATGTCCCTCATCTGAAATCTTGCTCCCTGCACTACTGCTGTAGAAGCAGCCATGTGCCCCAGGAGCTGCAGAAAATGCCTTGCTGGTCGAGAGACCTGCAGGGTGAAAGAGGAGGCCAGAGAGACCAGGGTCCTTGCTCTTTCCAGAGGAAGGAAGGAAGGCTTTGGCCTCTTTTGTGTTCAGTTCTGCACCTATGAAGGTGAGAAGCTGGACAGGCTCCAGAACTGACTTTGGAAGATTGAGAAGGAAACCTAGAGATGTGAGCAGTTGCTGAGTTACCTGAAGATGTAATTTGACTTGGTCTGGAGACTGGCCTACTATGAGCCAGTCATCCAGGTAAGGAAATATGGCAATCTTTTGCCTTCTTAAGTGGGCAACTGCTACTGCCAGGCATTTTGTGAATACCCTCGGGGCAGAGGTGAGGCCGAAGGGCATTGCTCTGAACTGGTAATGGCCTGAGGGCAGTTCGAATCTGAGGTACTTTCGATGGGAGCTTCTGATAAGAACGTGGAAGTAGGCATCCTTGAGGTCCAGGGACGCTAGCCAGTCCCCTGGCCTTAGAGAGGGTAAAATAATTCCCAGAGTCGCCATTTTGAATTTTGGTTTTAAAAGGTGCTTGTTTAGGTATCTGAGATCCAGGAAGGGCCACCATTCTCCTGTCTTTTTTGGGGTAAGGAAGTACCTGTATTACAACCCTTTGCCCTGGTGTACGGGTGGAACCCTTTCTACAGCTCTGAGAGCCAGGATGGTAGAAACTTCTGTCTCTAGGGTAAGTGCCTCTGATGGATTTGCAGGTGGAAAGGACCTGGTTCTCATCTTTGGAAATTTTTTGAAGCTGAGAACCAGTCCCTGGCTTACTACTTCCAGGACCCACTTGTCTGATGTTAAAGACATCCAGTCCTGGACAAAGTAAGCCAGCCTGCCCTCTACAAGTAGTGGAGAATCGGCCCTGGCCACCCCATCAGGGTGCCTGCTTGGCAGGGGCTTTAGGCTGAGGGGTGGAAGCAGGTCTGCTTGTACCCTGTCTGCCTCTCCCTCTAAAGAACTCCTCTGGGTGTAAGCTGAAGAGGAGGCCTGGGCTTGGTAAAAAGGCTTATGAAAAGGCCTGCCCCTGCCCCTGGAAGGCTGCCTTTGAGGAGTGGCCTGCCTTTCCTTGGCCTGTGCACTTCTATAGGTGGTCCTATACTCATCCATTTTCTTCATGTAATTCTCTGTCTGCTCCCCAAAAAGAGAATTACCCACAACAGGAAAATCCATGGCCTTAGTCTGGGTATCCTGTGACAGGCTAGTACATCTGAGCCAAGCCATTCTGTGAAGTGCCACAGATGTAGCCATGACTCTTGATGACACATCATTAGAGTCCACTGCAGCATGGAATTACACCTTAGATGCCTCAATACCATCAGCAGCCACCTGCTTCAGCTCCTTGGCAAGCTGGCCAGGGACCTGTTTTGCTAGAGCCATAACAGTATCCCATCTGAATTTCTGGTATCTAACAACATAAGCCATATAATTTGCCAGTCTGAGTCCCAAGGATGATGCCATGTACTGTTTCTTTGCCATGGTATCAATTCTCCTGGAGTCCTTGTCAGGGGGGGTGTGAAGCCAAGGGAATATTTGCCTTGTCACAGGCTGCAGCCTGCACTACCCCAACATGGCTGCATTGTTGTGTAAGGAACTCCGTATTAGAACCTGACAATGTGTACCTCTTGTCCATTCTTTTATCCACAGGCGGTATAGTGTGAGGAGTTTTTAGAATTTTTACTGTCTGTTTCCCAAAAGATTTATGCAAAGGAATAGACAGTCTCCTAGACTCTGGGATATCCATCATTTCTACATAGTCAGGCTCCTCTTGATTATCCACAGCTTCCTCCATAGGGAGCTGGAGGGTTTCAGCCACTTTTTTATAAAACATAAAATGAGAGGGGGACTCAGAAAGCCTAAGGGAGACACTCCTGAAGGTCTGTCTGGGGAGATGTCCGGTTCAATGGGCACATCCAGACTTTCAAATCCACATTCACTCTCCTCATACTCCTCTTCCCCCTCCTCCGGTTCATAAAATTCCTCTAAATCATATTCTTGAACCGGTGGAACCAACCGAACACATGCGCTTACCTGATGGTGCTGGTTCGGTCGGAACCGGGGAAAGCGACTGGACAATTTTAATCGCTTTGGCTATTTCTTCAGCGGTTGGAGAGGGAAATTTTGGCTCCACACCTGCTGATTTTCTAGTCCTTTTTGCTGGAACCAACTCCTCCGAGTCGGCTCTCCTTTTGCCCGAGGAAGTCTCGCCCTGGTCAGAGGGCACTCCCTCTGGTTCGGTTACAACCGAACTGGGTGGCATTCTGGGTCAGCGGACTTCTTGGCCTCCCTTTCCCTGAGCCTACCAACTCTCTTATCCAGGGTAGCTGCAGGAAAATTTTTGCAAATCTGGCAGTCTGCATTGAGGTGGTCAAACCCCATATAATAAACACAGGTGGTGTGGGGGTTAGCCTTGGCAAAGGCTTCCCCATAAACACTGCAGTGTTGAAACCCAGTGGGCCCAGTTTTTCTTTTGGGTTTCTCAGACATAGTGCCAGCCTAACCAAAACTTGCCCGTTTATGGCAATCCGCCAAGCAAGACTCTCTTATCGGTTCCCAACCGTGTCGCGGGTCATGGAAAAAACCGTAATGAAATCCGTTTTTTTTAGAACTGATAAGAACCGGGAACCACACTCTAAAAGACAGATTAATGTATTTACAACAACCTGATCGGTTCAAATCGAACCGATAATACCGTTTACAAGTTCCACACAGAAAGTAAATGTAAAACCTATCTAGTACTTACAATACCACAGACAGAGCTTGAACCGACCGGTTGCGGTTTAAATTCGGTTAAAAAAACGAAAAATGAATACTTTAACTGACAAAGTGAACCGAGCAGAAGGAGAAATTTCCGGAGCGACTGTTCAGTTAGGCGGAGTAAAGAATCTGACAGTTTAAGTTTGAAGAACAACAGACAGAGTTTTCAACCGAGCTCGTGCTCAAAGTTCCATGCCTGGCATGGAAAGTTAACTCTTTCACCTCCGGAGCAGTTCGAAGGTTGGGACTCACTGCATATGTCATAATATAGCAAGACTTCATGTTGTTTGAAACAGAGGATGGTGGTAAACGGAATTCACTCCAAGGAAGGGAAGGTGACAAGCGGGGTGTCACAGGAATCAGTACTGGGACTGATCCTTTTTAATGTCTTTATTAGTAACATTGCAGAGGGGCTAGAAGGGAAGGCATGCCTGTTTGCAGATGACACTCAAATCTGTAATAGGGTAGACACTCCTGGGGTGGTGGCAAAAAAAGAACAGTGATGCAGGAAAGTTGGAGGCGTGAGCAAGGGTGTGGCAGCTTGGTTTCAGTGCTAAGAAGTGCAAAATCATGCACTTGGGGCAGTGAAACTCAGGGGCGGAGTACAAAATGGGAAGGGGTTAGTATTAACCACCACCAAACAGGAAAGGGATCTGGGCGTAATTATATCTGATGACCTAAAGGTGGCCAGACAGTGTGACAAGGCAGTGGGAAGACTTACTGGGATGCTAGGGTGCATAGTCAGTGTCAGTGGCTCAGTAGGTAGCACACTCGCCTCTGAGGCCGGGAGATCAGAGGGCTGTGGGTTCAGTTCCCACATCTGGCACTTGGGTTAATATCTCAGTACTGACACTGTAGTGCAGCATGAGAGGGGTGCTGCACTTCTGAGGTGCCGTCTTTCGGATGAGACATTAAACCGAGGTCTCATCTGCCTGGATTGGTGGTAGTTCAGGTGGATGTTAAAGATCCCATGGCACTTATCGAAAAGAGTAGGGGAAGTTTATTAAACAAAACACAACATCACCAGATTACATAAATACACAAGATTGTACAAAAATCAAGCACATGAAAACAACAGATTTAAACAAAAAAATTTTCCATAGAGACAAAAACTTAGTGGCAGAACTTTTCTGCCTGTCCTTAGTTTTAACAGACAATACACCAGCCTCTACTTGAGATATTATCGTGCAAACAGGAACCAATTGTTGTTGAAAAATGAATTGACATCTAGCTTGCCATAAATAAAACTGAATAAAGGAAAAAAAGATATTCAAAGTACTGGGATGAAAGGACTGCCAAATTCCTGTGTAATCCCCTAAAATTAAAACTTTATATGTTACCTGAGTCAAGATAGGAGCCCCCCAATGACCAGATGCGGCAGACCAAAAACTGTTAGCAAAGGGGCAATCAAGAAAAAAATGTGTAAGACTTTCTTCAACAGAAATACAAGAAGGTCTCAGACAATATCTATCTGTTAAAGGCTTATATTTAAGATTACCACGAACCCCCAATTTCCCATGGGTGGATATCCAGACAATGTCCCATATATAGGCCGGAAGTCTATAATCAGTTAATTTATTTAAGGCAAAAGACGTCTTGGTTGGAACACATTCTGGAAAAAGCAAAAGAGAACCCTGAACTGTAAAGACAATATAATTATAGAAAGATTTCCTAGAGTGAGAAATGAGATTGGAAAATAATAAATTCCACTGCCTACATTTCTTTAAGGTAGATAACCCATAAACAGGAAGATGATTCTGTTTTAGGATTTTTGGTGGATACGTAGTCCATTTCTGAAAAAAGGATTCCAAATGAAATGAGACCAGGTTTGCCAAAGCATGTAAGTTTGACTCCAAAGAAAACCAAAGGAGTTAAATAAAAAAATGGAGTGAAAAAATACAATTGGGTTTATCATGGCCAGTCCCCCTTTTTTAACAGGGAGATAAAGAAAATCTCTGCGTACTGGGTTCAGTCGATTCCCCCAGATCATTTGAAAGAACACACTATAAATTCGTGTTTCCAATGAAACTGGTGGTGGGTATAAATAACTGAGGTACAAAAATACAGGAATCAAAAATTTCTTAACAATAGAAACCCTTTTCTTCTTCCCGAATTTCCAATGTTTCCATACATTGACTTTAGTTTCACAAACTTTTAATTGCTGCTCCCAGTTGAAGGTGGCCACGTCACCAAAACCAAACCAAATACCTAAAATTTTACTTGGTTGTGATAAAAAAGGAATACCCCCAGTATCAAAAAGGCAATCTTGTTCTGGATGTAAAGAAAATATAAAACTCTTAGAAACATTAAGCTCTGATCCAAATTTGTCCCCAACTCTGAAAACAGCGTAAGGCCGTCTGAAGGAGGTCTTATCCTGCACATACAGATGTTACATCATCTGCATAAGCTGTAATTTTAACTTAGGTAAGGAAATATCAGGGCAAGACCTATAATACCGCTATGATACTGAATATATCGGATAATGGGGTCTAAAACAAAAGTATACAAAAGAGGGCTCAGAGGGCATCCTTGTCGAACCCCTCTAACAACTGGGATAGCAGGCCCCATTAGGCCATTCACTAAAGGATGTATTACTGCATCTGAATATAGAATAGAAAGCCAATGTACAAAGGCCCTCGGAATCTTATAAGCTAATAATAAATTAAACAAGTAAGAGTGGCATACTTTATCAAATGCCTTAACCTGGTCCAAAGCTACAATAAAGCCTGACCCTTTGCCTTGCTGCTATTGTCAAATAAATCCTTATTAAATACAAACTGTGCTGAATCTTCCTATGTGGAACTGCACAGGATTAGTGAGGATGAATAAGAGAATCAGATACTAGGGACAATCTATTTGTGAGGATTTTAGCAAAAATTTTATAATCACTATTAAGAATACTTATAGGCCTCCAATTCGTAAGTAGAGAGGAGTCTCCTTTTTTAAATATAAATTTCAATAAAGAAATATTAAAAGTAGGAAAACTTAAACCCGAGGTCAGTATGAAATTAAATACCATAGGGAGAAAAAGGCACATGAACGGCAGGAACTTCTTATAAAATTCATTGGGAATACCATCCAATCCAGGGGAAGTTTTAAGTTTAAGTGACCTTATAACATTCTCGACTTCAAAGGAAGAAATGGGCTGTAATAAATGGGTTTGATGGGTAACTTCTATAGCTGGAAGATAGGCTAAAAATTCCTCTGGTAGATTTTCACTGGGACGCAGATTGCCAGGGTCTCCCCAAAGAGTCGAAACAAAGGTGTGTACAACAGACATCATATCCATTTCAAAGTGACTATCGTATCCATTAGAGGATAATAGTTTTGACATCAAAGTCCTATCAAGGCGCTCTTTACAGGCACAATAAGGGTCGAAGCAGGCTGTCTGAACTCCAAATCTAAACTCCATATCAAGGGTTTAGCCCTATCATATTGGAATCTAGACATCTGTTTCTTGAGTTCTGAAATCTGGGATAAAAAGAAGTCTATCACCAGAAGGCAACGACATCAGTTTATAAAATTGATCACGATATTGTAGGTAAGTAAGATACCTAGAGTTGGCCTTAAATTTCCTTTAGAAACTAGAAGGGATTTAATCTCAGATTTAGTATCAGACCACCATAAAATAGATTGTCATATAAACAGAGGGTAGAGTAACGTTCAGCAAATAAATCCTGTAAATCAGAAATAAAATCTCCTTCTTCAGGACAGACACATTTAAACGCCATCTAGGGCCTGCAGATGGTATTTTAGGTGGAATACCGCTAAACTTAAAACCCTATCAAAAGGTGATGGTCAGAAAACTCCGTTGGTTTTATGTGGGCAAGATGAGGTTCCAAGAATTTGGATACAAAAAATAATCAATACGGAAGAGAATACATTTCTATAGTACGATGAACCCCTGTAGCATGTAATATCCTGTAAACATCCGACAAACCAGCAGTTTTAATAATTTGTCGTAAAGCCAGGAATCGCATAATACATTTTCTGCTTAGAATCTCCTTTAAATTTAGCATCAATGTCGTTAAAGTCACCCCCAAATGACATGTCTTTTAGTATAAAGAAAAGGTTTGACATCCTCAAATAATTTAATCCGGGCAGATTTTGTTTGAGGGGCATAAATATTTATAATTCGAAAATCAAAATCACGCCAAGAGCAGTCTAAAAGCAAAGCACGTCCAGGACAGAGGTCAACCAATTTAGAGACCCTGAAAAAAGTGGAGGTAAAAAGAATGCCATCCATCTGCTGTGTCAGGGCCGAAAGTCCAAAAGGAAGGTCCCCATACCCACCTTTCTGTGCTTGCTTAATTTCAGCAAGAGAGGATAGTCTAGTCTCCTGCAAGAGAATAATATCCACCTGTAAAGTATTAAAAACGAAAAGACTGCAAGTCTTTTCTTGAAATTTTTAATACTACACACATTATAGGAGGCTATTCTAGTGTTGCCATGAGGAGAGAGCTTTAAGATTAAGACCCAAACTTCTGAGATGGCTTGCTTTCCTTTTTCCCTTTTTCCCTTTTCTCTTTAGCCAGTTCAGTTGGTTTACTGTCATCCTCTTCTGAAATTAAATCGAAATGTGAAGAGGTATCCGATTCTAAATCAGAATCCGCCCATCCCTTGTAGGGAGAAAAAAATTATCCACTGGAATGGAGTTAGTAGATGAAGACTTACTGGAGGCTCTAGTAAACCTTGAGGCTTCACTGTCTCAAAGGGTGGGGGCATGGAGGAAGATGCTAATTGGGGAATCTGAGATATCAAGAGGAACAGGTGGAACTAATGGAATAGGGGTCTCTGTATTCGAGGAGCCACCTTAGTATCAGTCAAAGGAAGCTTATCCACAGATTTAGGTAGAGAAATCACCCTGTCTTTCAGGCGATGCAAAGGTCTAGTGCTATCAACTTTTTCACCTGAGCCTTGTGGACCAAGGTGTCAGAGTCCCAACCTCCTGATTTATTTTGGGAGGTCCATGGGCATTGGTGAAAGGCATGGCCTTTCTCTCCACAAAGATTGCATTGAAAGATGTTCTGGCATCTCTCAGCCACATGCCCAAACCCTCCACATAAAGGGCATTTCAAAGGTCACAGGAGCTACTCAGGTGTGTCTGACACCACATTTATAACAGGCTCGAGGTTGACCGCTATAAAAGCAGACTCCTCTGTCCTTACCTAAAAAAAGCTATTAGGCAAATGAACAATTTCACCATCCGTTTGAGTTAACTTCACCTTGAACTTCAACTCCCTGTCCAAATACCTTCTAAGTCCAGGATAGCCTCAGGGGACCCAGGACCTCACACCTGTTCTTTAACCATAAATAAATGTTACTGACGTTTACCCCTTCATTTCGAAACATAACTGTGACATATCTAATCACAGGCTTTGTAAGGGAGAGCATAAAAGGAACCCACAGAGGGAACTTTTCAAGGAGGAATATTTATCCCAGAATTTTCTAAACCTTTAAATGTTTTAAAGCTTACATCATAAGAGTCTTCACCGAGATATGAATTAGAGCAAAAATATCTGCAGGAAGAAAATTCATTGAGCCCTTCAACAAAGTATTGGCAACATAATATCTATCAGGGTGAGTTTGTAAACCACCCTATAGCATAAGCGTACAGCATTTCTCCTGGGTGCTTGTTCTAGCTTGTTCTTAAACAAATCTGACATTGTAGCCTTAGGCTGCTGTGGACTAGACTGTACCTTTACAGAATTTGGGAAAAATTATCATGTGCAGCAGGTATAACAGTATCAGAACCCCCAAAGAACTTGGCCTAGAAAAGGCCAAGAGCATTACATTAGAACTCTAGATTCAACTTAAAATCCCCCTTCTCCTGCAAGTCCATACCTGAGCTCAGGATTGTAGAATCGTTGGCATGCATAGAGGCGCTGTAAGCTGTCTTTCCATGCAGGGTCTGGTATCCAGGTGCCAGACAACGACTTAGTCCAGCCAGCCCTGCAAAACATCCTCTGATGACCAGTCCATGGTGGGGTAGGAGAGTTTACGTGGAGGCAACCCAAATTGCCGCTTGATAGTTTGAGAAACGGAAAGTTCAACAGGGGAATCGTCACACTTGCTTCCTGATCTGCACAAACCAGTCAGTGGTTGCACCGAATATCGCCCCTCCGTATGTCCTGTGGTGCACTCGTAGGAAAAGTCCCACCCGGATCCTCGACTGTAAGAAGTACCTTCTGGGACTGTAGAAGACAGTTTAGAGAACGAAACAACATCCATGCACTTTTCCAGGTCAGTGTCTCCCAATTCAGACGCTGACTCAGTCTGAGGCTGCTCCGGTGAACAGTGTACACACTCTGGTACTCGAGGTTTCAGCATCGGGCTCCAACGAGCCTGAGAACGCGACCTCCTTCTCCATCTGTAGTGAGAGAGCACTGAGCAACCTCTCCAGGTTACCCAGCAGCACTCTCTCGTCAGCAAGCGCTAACAGAGTAGGGAATTTCCCCGGTGTCCTGGCTAAATTTCCCTCATTCAGTAAAAATACCACCAACAGCTTAATCCGGTTCAAGGTCAGTTGGCATTCATCTGTATTCCCCCTCCCCCGGGTCGTGCCTGAAAATAGGCAGGATTTGTCTAGTGCACTTACCCGGTCAACAAAAGCTAAATAAATAAATAAAAATAAATAGGGAGGGGTAGCACCAGTAGAGAGAGGTGGTGTTTCTGCTGTACAGATCACTGGTGAGACCTCACTTAGAGTACTGTGTCCAGTTCTGGGGACCACATCTCTGGAAGAACAGAAACAGGGTAGAGGCAGTCCAGAGGAGGGCAACCAAAATGGTGAAGGGTCTGCAGCACAAGCTTTATGAGACTGAAGGACCTCAATTTGTACACCCTAGAGGAAAGGAGGGAGGGGGATATGATAGAAACATTCAAATATCTCACTGGTATAAATAAAGTTCAAGAGGAAAGCATTTTTCAGAAAAAAAGATGCTCAAGAACAAGGGGACATGCTATGAAGCTGGAGGGGTGGAGACTCAGGGGAGATGTGAGGAAGTACTTCTTAACAGAAAGAGTGGTGGATGCCTGAAACAGCTTCACATCGGTGGGGGTTGGTGCAAAAATAGTAATGGGCTTCAAGAATGCATAGGATAGGCATAAGGGAACCTTAGAGGTAGGGAAAGGTAAAGCCAGAGATCAAGTAGGGTCTCCAGTGTTATAGTAGGTAGGGAAAAATGGGCAGACTAGGTGAGCCAAGTGGTCCTTATCTGTATAAATATCTATATTTCTATGTTCTTCTGGCTGGCACAGTGGACTGTACGGTCTCCAATGTCTGTTCTTCCTTCTGCATCTGTCTGTACCGGTTCATTTACAGTTTTACTTTTTTGTTATGGATAGTACACTTCTCCTTATCCATATTATCCCTGTACATCTGTGAATGGGCCTTCAGTTTCACTCCATGATCTTTTAACGTTCGGGATCTGTCTTCAACTTTTCTCTGCAATGGTGAGATCATTATTTTGACAACAGTGGGCAGAAAATCACTGCACCTTTCAACAGTGTGGTTGCAGACACACATGGTCTTCTCCTTTGGTTGTTCATTTCTTAAAAAGAAAGTTGAAGACAAGAGTAAATCTGCATAGCACCAAGGAGACAGATTATGACAAGGAGGGGGAATCAGAGCAACTATCCCACTCCAGATTCGAAACTCTGCTAGCCGAGATACGAAATTCTAGAGCAGAAAATAAGGAGTTCCGTAACCTATCGCTGCAGATCTCCAAAGCTAAGCAATTTCTGGACCAGGCCGAGCAACAGCTCTCGGCCACAGAAGATAAAAATATTCAAATAGGCTGGGCGATAGAGGTGTTATACCAACAAACTATAATGCTTCAAGCCAAGTTCCTGGACCTGGAGGGGTGCTCCAGGTGGGAGAATTTGAGAATGTACGGACTGGCAGAAGGAGCAGAAACAGCCCCCATGTCTGCATTTCTTGAGAATCTTCTGAAGGATGTACTGAATTTTCCCAAGACCTATAATTTAGTAATTGAAAGAGCACATCGCTCCTTGGTGCAGAATCCCACTGACTGGCTGCCTACAATGCTCTATTATTATGAAGTTTAGCAGCTATAAAACAAAAGAAGACATACTATGGAGGGCTTGGGCACAAATGGACATTAAATACCTGGGATCCAGGCTGTCTTTTGATCAAGATTATGCCCCTGGAGTGCAGGAAACAAGGCAGCAATATCTCCCAATACTGAGAGTCAAGAAGGAGAAGGGGTTAAGATTCCAGACGTCTTACCCCGCGAAGCTGAGGATTTTCTGGAGAGAGGGACCTCAGGTGTACAACTCGGCAGCACAAGCACTAGCAGCTCTAAAATCAAAAGGCTTGCCACTGCCTGCCCAGGACGTGGAATGGAACATTAAGAAGTCTGCTGCTGCTCAGGAATGGATCACAGTTGCACAGAAAGTGAAGGGCACTTCCACTATCCAATCAGCCAGGGATATGCTGCAACAGTTGGGCCTGCTTACTCAAGACAAAGGAGACACCACAGCTGAGACAAATAGTTCAGTGGGCTGAACATCACCACAGGTACCTGTCTAGAGACTTTGAAAAGGAACTCTTTCCTTCTTTGCAGTTGGAGGTGAAGCAAGCAACGCCTTATTTATGCCACTTGAGAGGATATACTGTGACTGGTGCTGTTAAAAGCTGGTTGACTGGTGACAATTGAGTTTGACTTTAATTTACTGAGTTATTACCCTGACGAACTGGTTAACCAGAAATAAACTGAACCATAAAGGGATGAGACGTTTTATGTTATTGAGAATCGTTGCTGAAAGGATTGAATGGGTTTATAAATAGAGGGAACAGACATTAAGAAGCTTATAAATGAGAGGGTAACATAACCAGGGTATTTGATCCACAGGAGAAAAATGGTCGGTGATTAGTTAACCTGACTCCTCTCTAGAAAACCTAAAAGTAAAAATGATCCTGAGAAGATTTAGTGTAAATCATTTGGTAAACATTACAGCTGATGGCGTGGGGGGGGGTCACTTGATGATAACCACGACTGGGAGATGGCCATACCTGGCTACAACATATTCAGAAGAGACAGAGCAGGCAGGAAGGGAGGAGGAGTGGCACTTTATGTGAAAAATGACATAAGGGCCACAGAGATCCAGGAGGAACAAAATGGGGGAGAGATACTGTGGGTTAAGCTGGAAAGGAAAATGGGGACAGCCATCCGCACAGGTGTGGTCTATAGACCACCAGCCCAGGAGGAAGAAACAGATAGGGAGCTGATGCTAGCCATCCAAGGATGGCAGACAAAGAGTGAGTAGTACTGGTTGGAGACTTCAATATTCCAGACGTGGACTGGAGCATCCCAGCAGCAGCATCAACTAAGAGCAGATTTATCCTGGACTCCCTTCAGGGTGCCTTCCTCAAGCAACTGGTCATGGAACCAACTTGGCAGAAGGCAATACTGGACCTTGTGCTCACAAACAGGGACAGTGTGATGGGGGTAACAGTGGGGGAGCACCTGGGGAACAGTGACCACCAGTCATTGTGGTTTGAAATCACAGAAAGAGCAGAACCAAACCACACAAAAACACGTATCCTGGATTTTAGGGGGGTAGACTTTGGGAAAATGGGGAGATACTTGAAAGAGGCATTAAGGGGAATGGGACAGGAATCAGGGGTTGAGGAACAGTGGGCAGTATTTAAAATGGGGATTACAAGAACAACAGAATTATGCATTAAACAGGTTAGCAAGGAAGAGGAGACCATTATGGTTTTCCAAACAGGTAGCAAAGAAAGTGAAAGCCAAAAAGATTGCATTCAGGCAATACAAAAAGACACAGGCAGAAGGGGATAGGGAGAAGTACCAGGAGAAGCAAAGGGAGGCAGGGAGGTTAGTAAGGGAAGCCAAAGCTCAGGCAGAAGAACACATTGCAAAATCAGTGGATAGAGGGGACAAAACCTTTTACAGGTACATAAGTGAAAAAGAAAGACAAAGGGAGGGATAGTGAGACTGAAGGGAAGGATGGGAGCCGCTGGAGGATAACAACAGTAAAGCTGACATATTGAACAGGTATTTCTGCTCAGTCTTTACTGAGAAAGAGGAGGGTAATGGGTCTGAAGGGAGTACAAGGGGTGGAAATGGTGCAGAAACGGACACAAGTCCCTTTACACAAGAAAGGGTCCTGAAGGAACTGGAAGTAATAAGAGTTGATAAAGCAATGGGGCCAGATGGGGTGCACCCCAGGGTCCTTAAAGAACTAAGAGAGGTGGTGGCTGAACCTCTGGCTATCCTGTTTAGCCGATCACTGGAAACAGGGGAGGTACCCAAAGACTGGAGGACAGCAGATGCTCCTCACCAGCCTAATTGTTCTCTCTCTTATCCCCCTGTCTTATCAACACTAGGCCCATCCATCCCCTTATTCTTCCTTTCCCAACCTCAGATAGGAGCTCACTACCCTGGGTTGTGACATCCTACCATGCCCCGTAGTTTATAGTATTCAATCCCGGGGCTCACACATACTCCTTTTCTCCATCCACCTTCTCTACATCCAGCTTTACCAACTCCTTTCTGCACCGTGCCCTCCTAGCCTTTCTCCCCTACTTCCTCCCTCTCTTCCCCCTACCTTCATCTCTACCTGGTGTATATTTTTTTTTTTATTCCATTACTTCCTCCTGCAACCTTAGATAACCTGCTTTATCTTCCTATAGACACTTCTATGTATGTAAATACCGTGTAATCTGTACAATATCTGTATAATTCTATGTACATATGAACTTCTTTTTCTTCCTCTCTGTAAAGAGTATTATCTGTATTGCCTTGTAAATACCTGTGTTGACCTGTATATACAATTGTTCATGCTCCACCCAGGTCCATCTTGCAAATGCGCTTCTGCTCAACGATGAACGCCTGGTTAAATAAAGACTTGATTGATTGAGCAGATGTAGTCCCCTTATACAAAAGTAGGAACAAAGAGGAAGCAGGGAACTACAGACCAGTCAGCCTCACCTCGGTAGTGGGGAAGATCATGGAAGCACTCCTGAAGGAGAGATTGGTGGAACATCTGGTTGTCAATGGACTACAGGACCCAAGGCAGCATGGTTTCACCAGGGGAGGTCATGTCAGACCAACCTCGTTGAGTACTTTGACTGGGTGACTGGGGAGGTGGATCAGGGAGGGCAGTGGACATGGCCTATCTGGACTCAGCAAGGCCTTTGACACTGTGCCACATAGAAGACTATTACACAAACTGGGGAATATGGGTGTGGGCAGGACAGTAGTGTGGTGGGTAGGTAACTGGCTGGGTGGCAGGACACAGAGGGTGGTGGTAAAATGTCTGTGCTTCACAGAGGGAAGAGTGACGGTGGGGTACCACAGGGATCAGTGCTGGGACGGTCCTATTCAACATCTTCATCAGTGACATTGCGCAGGACCTATAAGGCAGAATTTCACTGTTCGCTGATGACACAAAGCTCTGTAACAGAGTAGACACACCAGAGGGTGTAGACAGAATGAGAAGGGACCTGCAGAAACCTGAAGAATGGTCAGGGATTTGGCAGTTGAAATTCAATGCAAGGAAGTGCAAGATAATGAATATGGGGCACAAAAACCCTGGCACAATATATCACTTGGGGGGTGAGGATATAGCATGCACCAAGCAGGAAAGGGATCTTGGGGTTATCATCTCTGATGACCTCAAGGTAGGGAAACAGTGTGACAAGGCAGCAGGTAAAACAAGTAGGATACTGGGATGTATGGGCAGGGGCATCACCAGCAGGAAAAGGGAGGTCATAATTCCGCTATACAAGAGACTAGTGAGGCCCCACCTGGAGTACAGTGTACAGTTCTGGAGACCATACCTACGTAAGGACATAGACAGGGTAGAGAAGGTTCAGAGGAGGGCAACAAAGATGGTGCATGGATTGCATCATAAGTTCTACAAAGACAGGTTGAAGGAACTGAACATGTACTCCCTGGAGGAGAGGAGGGAGAGAGGGGATATGATAGAGACATACAAGTATCTTACAGGGAGAAACAGGGTGCAGGAATACACTATTTTTAAGCAAAAAAGATGTTCCAGGACTAGAGGGCATGGGATGAAGTTGGAAGGAGGATGATTCAGAGGAAACACGAGGAAGAATTTCTTCACAGAACGGGTGGTGAACAAGTGGAACAGCCTGTCAGAGGAAGTGGTGGGGGCTGAAACAATCACGGGATTTAAGAATGCATGGGATAGACATAAAGGAATTCTGGAGGTCAGGGGTAAGGGGCAACAGACTTCTAGGAAAACATAAATGGAACTTACAAGCTCAAATGGGCAGACTGGGTGGGCCATAGGCCCTTATCTGCCGACACTGTCTATGTATCTATGTCCCCCTTCCCCCTCCATAAACACACCAGACAGAACAGTCTTAAGGCCTGTTTACTAAACAGAAGTAGGGGAGACTTTTATGTATGCCCTATAAACCCTACTCGATGTGGGTGTCTTCTCTGTTTTTTTTATCCTTCTGGGGGGGGGTCGGGTTGAAGGTGAGACTCAGCTCCACAGTTTCATGCTGCAGCTCAACAGGACTCGCTCCTGTATAACTCAAGAGTAGCTGACTAAAAAGGGCTACTCGGGGGCACCTCCTAAAAAAGGAGGTAGGAAAACCCTCCCCTTCCCTTATCCTTGTGCATTTGTCATCAGTTGCTTCTACTGGGGGCAGGGAACAGAAGTCCCTAAGTCTTACCTTGGAAGCATAGTTAATCATCATGTTCTTTGACTTGCACAATTTAGTGCATCATTCAGTGTTAAGTTGACAGAAACCAGTTTGCCAAGTTTTTTTTCATGTTATAAGAGTCTGACATTTTCTTTCTCAACTTGGCCTCTTCGGTATAGGATGAATACATGGAGTAATGGGTTTGGTGAGTGGAGAAGAGGTGAGGTACAGTATATTGCAAGATACACGAGTCATAATGATGGGTAAACACAAAACAGTAGTATGCTCTTACAACGTCCATGTGTTAACAAATCCTGTGAAGAGAAGTAAGGTCCTGGCTTATCTGGGACGTAGTGCTGTGGACTTCATCTTTTTACAGGAAACCCACCTGTCAGCTGGGGAGCATGATAATTTGCAAAAATTTGGATCTGGGTCTACAATTACAGCCTCCTATAAAAAAGGGAGGAGAAGGGGAGTTGCAATCCTGCTCCCCACATGGGTGCAATTCCAAATGACAGACATGTGGAAGGATAAGAAGGGCAGGTATGCTCTAATGAAGGGCTACTATATGGGAATTAAGGTCACCCTAGCTAATGTATACTTCCCCCCAGGGTCATCCTTTCAGGACTACCGAGCATTTTTCACTACTTTACAGGATTGGGCAGAGGGCTCCATAATTTGTGGGGAGGACCTCAACCTGGTTTTCAACCCGCAACTGGACATCTCCTCGAGTATCCCCAGAAAGGACCATAAAGTGGCAAGAGATGTATGTAAGTTGCTGAGTGAGATGCGATTAGTTGATGTGTGAAGGCAGATCTATGGACACCGCAGAGATTACACTTTTTATTCTGCAGCACATCAAATCTGTCCGAGGATAGATCACTTCGTACTCCCAAAGGAGCAGATGAGCACAGTTAAAGATATGTGAGTTGGAGATGTTCTCCGCTCAGACTATGCTCCCATTTTTCTTAATTTAGAACTAGTGGATGCCCCCAGAAGCTCCTTTTGGCACTTGAACATTTCATTACTGCAGGACCCTAAGGTGAAAGAGGAAATTCAGGAAACATATAAACAGTATTTGTAGGAAAATACCTCACAGGAGGTGTCGACTGCGGTGTTGTGGGATGCTGCCAAAGTAGTTTTAAGAGGGAAATTTATTGCACTTGCTAGTAAGAAAAAAAAATAAAAAAAAGGCTGAAAGATTGTGTTTAGTGGAACAGATTAATTCCTTAGAAGTCCTGCAAACAAATAAGGTAGATAGAGAGCTAAAGAACTTACAAAACTTAAAAAGGGACTTAAAGGAGCTTTTAGATTATGATGTGGAGCAGAAGCTGTTATTTCTGTGCCAGAGATATTATTAGGGAGGCTCTCGATCACTCAGACTCCTTGTTAGTTGACTGCAAATACAGCGAGCTAGAGCAATTATACCTGGAATCCGACACCCTAGCACAAGGCAGATAGTGAAGTCAGTACCTGGAATAGCGGAGGCATTTAAGGATTACCACCAGGAACTTTATACAGCAGATCCAGAGCCCAATCATGAGAAGGTTACTGAGTTTCTTACCCACGTAGCCCTTCCAGAGCTAAGGGAGCACCAGAAGGAGGCTCTTTTGACGAGGATTACTTCAGGGGAATTGGCAGCAGAGGTGGTTAGACTTAATACGGCTAAATGTCCTGGTAGTGATGGACTACCGGCCAAAATTTTATAAAACTTTTAAAGAGGAGGTGTCCCCACTGTTACTTTCTACATTTAACGTCTTTACAGAAGGCGGTGGAGTCCCTATCTCTTGAACTCAGGCTGTGGTATTGGTGACACCCAAGCCCAGAAAGGACCCCATGCTTTGCCCCTCCTATAGACCCATATCTCTGCTAAATAATGACTATACAATTTTGACCTCCATAATGGCCCGATGCATTCAACTAATCCTCCCCGAATTAATACACTGTGATCAGAAGGGATTTGTCCCAGGGAGACGGGCCCAGGATAACCTGAGGAGAGCAGTCCATATTACTGATCATATTAATGACATTAACCCTCACTACTGCCAAGTTTAGATGCTGAAAAAACATTTCATAAAGTCTCCTGGTACTTTTTGAAATGGGTCCTTTCTGGGTTTGGGTTCCCAGATCCCTTCCTGACAGGAATATTCAGGTTCTACCACCAGCCAAGAGGCTATGTATGAGCCAATGGCTTTGTATCATCAGGATTTAAGTTGGGCAGGTGCACTAGGCAGGGCTACCCATTGTCGCTGCTGCTTTTTACCCTATCTATAGAGCCCTTGGTGCAATCAATACAGCAAAATAATTTAATTAAAGGGGTTCAGTTGGGGAGCATAACACATAAACTAGCCCTCTATGCAGATGACATTCTTGTATATCTCACAGAACCAGAATGGTCCTTGCCAGCGATATTTCAGCAGCTCCAGGAATTTTCCACATTAGCAGGGTACACATTAAACAGGTCAAATACAGAGGTATTAAGTCTACACTACTAAGTACCTCAGAACATGAAACAACAGCTCTCCATGAACTGGGACCTTCCATGCATAAAATATATGGGAATAATACTTGGAAACACAACTACTCAGCTTTACAAATTAAACTATAATTCTCCCTGGAAACAGTTGAAAAAAGATTTTAGAAGGTGGTCATTGCTTCCGCTCTCTATATTTGCACATGTCCAGTCCCTCAGAATGAATGCATTACCCCGTTTGCTCTATCTTTTTCAATGTGTGCCATGTGTGGTACCTCAGGGGGAACTGGAGAGGGGGACAGGTTTTCTCTGGGGGGAAAAAAGACCTAGGGTTCGAAGGCAGACTCTTTCTCTATAAATCTCAAGGGGGATTGGCAATTCCTAACTTGCAGAGATACTAGGTAGCGGCGCAGATTAAGGTAGCTCTGCTCTGCGGGAATTCACAATACAACTTGGGGTGGAAGCAGATAGACCTGGAAGAACATGGGGCACTAACACTTAGGGCAACACTCTTCCAAACTACACAACTGAAGCTCTTCCAGACTAGGTTTTCAGGCACCAGAGCAGTATTGGAGGGTTGGCGAAGGGGAATCACAAAAGGACAAACAAAGGCTCTCCTCTGGCAATATAGGTGCTGGATACATGACTCAGAATTTCCCCCTGCAAGGCAGGATAGCTAGTTCAAACAACAAGCGAAAGAAAAAATTACTCACCTTAGTAATGTTGTTTCTTCTAATGGAGTCTTACTGTATTCTGACATATGCAGTTAGGTCCCGCCTTTCAACTGCCCCAGAGAACAAAGAGTTAAACTTTCCATGGCCAGCATGGAATGTTCACCACTAGCTCGGTTGAAGTCCCTGTCTGCTGCTGTTTAAACTGCAACCATCAGATCTTTACGAGCAAAGACTCACTAGATGTTCTGTGTGGAAACTGTAAAATTTTTACTAGCCAACTGGCAAATATATATATACATATAAAAGTTTTTTGGGTTTCAAAGGAAGACTCAAGTCAGGAAACCCAAAAACAAAACACATCAAAAACACAACCTCTCACCCAAACAAAAAAGAGGGTGAAAAAGGACACCCCTAGGGTGCCAACACTGCTCTTGCCCACCCACATCCCAAAAACTAGGTTCTGAGAAGGGAGGCGGGGGAGGTCAGAATACAGCAAGACTCCATTAGAAGAAACACCATTACTAAGGTGAGTACTTTTTCTTCAAACAACATGAAGTCTTGCTGTATTCTGACTATACGAACTACCAAACAGTACCTCCATGGAGGAGGACAGAACCTACTTTGAAACAGGCTCTGAGTGCTGCTGTGCAAGAGCGAGCATCACTCCTAGCCTGGATATCCAGAAGTAATGCTTGGTGAAAGTATGGACTGTTTTCCAGGTGGCTGCTTGACAAATTTCTAAGAGAGAGAATATCCAGCAGCCAGGGAAGCAGCTGTACCTCTAGTGGAATGAGCCCTCAGGCCTGAGGGTGGAGTTCTACCCAGTTTTCCATAGCAGAACTGTATACAAGAAACAATCCACCTGGCAATAGATCTCTTAGTGGCAGGTTTGCCCTTATCAGCTTCTCCATATGTAAAGAACAACTGGAGGGATTCAAACCTGTGACCCTTGGTACGCTCTATGTAGTAGCTAAGGGCTCTTTTAACGTCCAAGCTGTGTAGCCTTCTCTCTCCCGAGGAGGAATGGTCAGTGAAGAACACAGGGAGAGATATAGACTGGTTGAGGTGAAAATATGAAACTACTTTAGGTAAGAATGTTCTGTTAGTTCTAAGGACCACTTTATCTCTGTGAAAAGAGATGAAATCAGATTCCACTGACAGGGCTTGCAATTCACTGATACGTCTGGCAGAAGTAATGGCTACCAAAAACACAGTTTTCCAAGTCAAGTACTTAAGCTCTGCTGAGGACAAAGGCTCAAAGGAGGTTGCATAAGCTGAGCAATGCAAACATTAAGGTCCCAAGCAGGAGCAGGATCCCTAAAGGGGGGATTGGTGTGAAGCAATCCCTTGAAAAACTTACAAAATACAGGATGGGATTATAGAGAGGAAGGCTTGCCTACTGACAAGAAAGCAGAAACAGCTGCCAAGTTTACTTTAAGGGTAGCTGGTCTGAGGCCTAGCCATTAAGATGGACCATATAATCCAGAACCGTAGGCAATTCTGCAGAGTCTGAAGAAATATTCTTCTTAGAACACCAAATGCTGAATCTTTTCCACTTGGAGTTGTAAGTCTTCCTGGTGGAAGGCTTTCGAGAAGCCTTAAGGATATCCAGAGCCCCTTGGGAAAGCTGCAGATCTGCAAACTCTTAACTCTTCAAGAGCCAAGCCTTGAGATTGAGAGACTGAAGATTTGGGTACCAAATCCTCCCCTATGAGGATGTCAACAGGTTGTAATTCCTGGGAAGAGACAGGGGAAGGTGGACTGCTAGGGACAGCAACAAGGGATACCATGGCTGCCTGGCCCAGTCTGGAGCAATCAGAATCACTTTGCATGGTTGTCACCTTATCTTGACTAACACTTTGAACAGGAGAGGGAAGGGGGGAAAAGCATACCGAAATTTCCCTTCCCAATTCAGAATCAGAGCATCCAGGGGGATTGAGCCCAAGACTTGGGGTCTGCAAAAAAAGAGAGGAAGTTGGTGATTGGGGCTGCAAAAAGATCTATCTCTGGTGTGCCCCATCTCGAGAAAATCACTTTCAAAACTAGAGGATCTAGGGCCCATTCGTGATGGCCCTGGGATATTCTTCTCAGTGCATCTGCTAGGACATTGTCCTTCCCTGGGAGGTGAACTGCTATCAGAGAGGTTTGCAGGGAATAGGTCAGGAACTACAACTTCATTGCTTCTGTGCACAAGGCCATAGACAGAGTGCCTCCTTGTTTGTTGATGTACCACATGGTGGTGGTGTTGTCTGTTCTGACCTGAACCACCTTGTTCTGTACAGATTTGGAAAAAGCTTGCAGTGCCAGAAACACTGCTCTGAGTTCCAAGAGATTGATGTGAAGCAGAGATTCCTGAGGTGACCACAGTCCTTGGGTGGTAAGATCCCCCAAATGGGCTCCCCAGCCCCGCAGGGAAGCATCTGTGGTGAGTATCACTGAATGAGACTGAGTGACAAATGGAACCCCTTGTCTCAAATTGTCCTGATCCTGCCACCATTGCAAGGCTTGGATCAGGGTTCGAGTCACTGGGATTAATTTGGTAAGGGAATCCTTTCTTTGGGACCAGAAGTCTCTTAAGTGGAACTGAATGTCCCTCATCTGGAATCTTGCCCCTTGGACCACTGCTGTGGAAGCTGCCATATGGCCCAGAAGCTGAAGGAAATGCCTTGCTGGTTGAGACACCTGAAGGGTGAATGAAGAGGCCAGTTCCATAAGGTTCCTTGCCCTTTCCAGGGGAAGGAAGGCTGTTGCCTTTACTGTGTCCAGTTCTGCACCTATGAAGGTGAGGAGCTGTACTGGTTCGAGAACTGACTTTGGAAGGTTGAGAAGGAATCCTAAGGAAGTGAGCACTTGCTGGGTCACTTGCAGATGTGACTTGACTTGCTCTGGAGACTGATCTGCTATGAGCCAGTCGTCCAAGTATGGGAAGATGGAGATCTTTTTTCTTCTTAGGAAAGCAACTACTACTGCCAGGCACTTTGTGAAAACCCTTGCGGCTGATGTTAGGCCAAAGGGCATTGCTCTGAATCGATAGTGGCCTGAGGGCAACTCGAACCTGAGGTACTTTCTGTGGGAGCACCTGATGGGAATGTGAAAGTAGGCATCTTTGAGGTCCAGGGAGGCCAGCCAGTCCCCTGGCCTTAGAGAGGGAAGGATAATTCCCAGAGTTACCATTTTGAACTTTGGCTTCAAAAGATTTTTGTTCAGATATCTTAGGTCCAGGATGGGCCACCATTCTCCTGTCTTTTTGGGGGTTAGGAAGTACCTGGAGTACAATCCTTTGCCCTTGTGTAGGGTGGGAACCCTCTCTATAGCTCTGAGAGCTAGGAGAGAAGAAACCTCTGCCTCTAGGGCAAGAGTCTCTGAGAGATTTGCAGGTGGAAAGGATCTGGTTCTCATCTTGGGAAATTTTTTGAAGCTGAGAACCAGTCCCTGGCTTACTATTTCCAGGACCCACTTGTCTGATGTAAGAGACTTCCAGTCCTGGACAAAGTAAGCCAGCCTGCCCCCTACTGGTATGGGAGAATCGGCCGAGCAGACCCATAAGGGTGTCTGCTTGGCAGGGGCTTTAGGCTGAGGGGTGGATGCAGGCCTGCTCATCCCCCTTCTGCCTCTCCCTCTAAAGAACCTCCTCTGTGAAAAGGAAGAAGAGGAGGCCTGAGCTTGGTAAAAAGGCCTTTGGAAAGGCCTGCCCCTGCCCCTGGACTGCTGCCTTTGAGGATTTGCTTGCCTTTCTTTGGCCTGAGCACTTCTGTAAGTGGTCCTGTACTCATCCATTTTTTTCATGTAATTCTCTGTCTGCTCCCCAAACAGAGAATTACCAATTACAGGAAAATCCATGGCCTTAGCCTGGGTATCCTGTGAGAGGCTAGTACATCTGAGCCAAGCCATCCTCCGAAGAGCCACAGATGTAGCCATGACTCTTGATGAAACATCACTGGAGTCCACAGCAGCATGAAACTGTAGTTTTGATGCTTCAGTCCCATCTGCAGCCACCTGCTCCAGCTCCTTGGCAAGCTGGTCAGGGGACTGTTTAGCCAGAGCCAGCACAGTGTCCCACCTGAACTTCTGGTACCTGGCTGTATAGGCCATATAGTTAGCCTGTCTGAGTCCCAAAGATGCTGCCATGTATTGCTTCTTTGCCATGGCATCAATCTTCCTGGAGTCCTTGTCTGGGAGGTGTGACGCCAAGGGAATATTTGCCTTATCACAGGCAGCAGCCTGCACAACCCCAACATGGCTGCATTGCTGAAAAAGGAACTCCGTGTCTGAGCCTAAGAGAGTGTATCTCTTGTCCATTCATCTGTCCACAGGAGGTATAGAATTAGGAGACTTAAGAATTTTATGTGTCTGTTTCCCAAAGGATTTGTGGAGGGGAATAGACAGTCTCCTGGACGTCCATCATCTCAACAGAATCAGGCTCTTCCTGATCCTCTACTGCTTCCTCCATAGGAAGCTGGAGGGTCTCAGCCACTTTTTTGTAAAACATATAGTGTGAAGGGGACTCAGAAAGCCTAGGAGGAGAAACACCTGAAGGTCTATCTGGGGAGATGTCTGGGTCAATAGGCACATCCAGACTTTCATTATCACCACAATCATCCTCATACTCTCCCTCCTCCTCCTCCGGTTCATAAAATTCTTCCAAAGTATAAACCAGAACCGGGGGAACCGGCTGAACCGAGCCCCTGCCAGATGGTGCCGGTTTGGTCGGAACTGAACTAAGCGATTGCACAGTCCTTATCGTCTTGGCTATCTCATCGGCGGTCGGAATATGAAACTCTGGGTCCGAACCAGATGATTTATCTTTTCTCTTTCTTTTTAACGGAATCAACTCCTCGTAATCGGCTCTTCTTTTGCCCGAAGTATCGCCCTGGTCAGAGGGCACTCCTTCTGGTTCGGTCGGAACCAAACTGGGCTGGCCATCCAGGTCAGTGGACTTCTCGGCCTCCCTTTCCCCTCAGTCTACCTAATCTCTTTTCCAGGATAGATTTTGGAAAATTCTTGCAAATTTGGCAGTCTGAATCGAGCTGGTCAAACCCCAGACAATAAACACAGGTGATGTGGGGATCAGCCTTGGCAAAGACTTCCCCACACACACTGCAGTGTTGAAACCCAGTGGGCCCATTTTTTTTCTTGGGTTTCTCAGACATGGCCAATCCTAACCAAACTCTTACCCTTTTTTTGGCAATCCGCCAGGCAAGACTCCCCTATCAGATCCTGACCGTGTCACTGGTCTTGGAAAAAAGCGTAATTAAATCAGTTTTTTTTAGAACCGATATGGGCTGGTAACCACACTCTAAAATAAGCACAAGCTTTTTTACCTCAAACTGATCGGTTCAGCGGAACCAATCCACAATTTACAAGTTCCACACAGAAACAGAACAAAAAAACCTATCTAGTACTCACGGTACCACAGACAGAGACTTGAACCGACTAAGCAGTAACAGCAATTCAGTAGAAACCAACCGAAAACCGACACTTCAACCGACTTTTTGAAGCGAGCAGCAGGAGAAATCTCCGGAGCGACTGTTCAGTGAGGCGGAGTAAAGAATCTGATGGCTGCAGTTTAAACAGCAGCAGACAGGGGCTTCAACTGAGCTCATGGTGAACATTCCATGCTGGCCATGGAAAGTTTAACTCTTTGTTTTCCGGGGCAGTTGAAAGGCAGGACCTAACTGCATATGTCAGAACACAGCAAGACTTCATGTTGCTTGAAAGAGGAGTTACATCCCCAATCCACCTGCTGCAGGCTGGCTCGGTGATTTTCTTTGAGTTGGCACAGCAGAGGTTTGGTTGGGGGGAGGTAGGGAGATAGACTCCGTTTCTATCAGATGAGGGACCACATCAATAGATCCATCAGGACACAACAGGAGAAGATGCTCGAGGTCCTGAGACAATCAATATTCCAGAGCATATGGAGCTCCCCCATGGGAGAAAAGGCCATCACATTACTATACAGTAACCATATAACAGATCAAGGGTATTCATCGGAATATGTGAAAAGTAGATGGGAGGAAGATCTTGGTACCCCTCTAAATGCACAGCAATGGATCAAAGTATGGAGAAATACATGGAAGACATCTTCCTCACCCATTTGGAAGGAGTTTGGTTGGAGGTTCCAAATGAGATTTTTCCTGGTCCTTGTTCAAGTCTCGAAGTGGGATACCAATATTCTCCCCTCATGCTGGAGAAATTGCAATGAGGTCAAGGCCTTACAGGCCCACATTTACTGGTCCTGCCCAGCAGTCCTCCCATTCTGGACAAAGGTACAACAGCATTTAAGGGATATAGTTGGAATCCAGACACAGGTAAGGCCAGACAGTGTGATCCTGGGGCTAAACCCAGGATAGGTGAAGGGTCAGGAGGGTAGGTACCTGTGGGCTAATTTGACAATTGCTCCATAAAAACAATAACCAAAAAATGGTTGCAGCAGGTTCCTCCCACTGAGGCAGAGTGGACACAGATGGCCACTCATATACAACGGTTATAAAAACTCACCTTTGGCCTCTCACAACAGATAAATATCAGAATCGATAGAATAGATGGGATCTGTATGAGAATCTTCCCCAGCATATATAAATATAAGGACAGGGGTGACAGAATACATCTCACCCCACAGGAAATAAGGTGGTAGACCTAACTTTGAAAATAACCGCATTTTACTGCTCACAAATTAATTGTATAATATCTATTAACTGATAGAAATGTGTACCATAAAACAGAGGTTAATGAAATGAGACAATTCAATAGACCCGAAGTTGAATATTGACTTATCTTTTAAATGTTAATCATTACGCCCGGCCCCCGTGGCGCTGAGGGTTGAGGCGCTGGACACCACACCTCACGCCACGCCGGCAACCCGGGTTCAGGAATGAGCCCGGGCCATCGGGGGTCAGCAGGGGAGGATTGGGATTGAGCATCCGCAGACTGCTCTCCTAGTCATGGGTTAGGCTGGGGGATCTTCACCACGCTGTAGTGGCTCCTGGGGATGCCTAGGGGCACTGCAGTCATTGGAGACAGTAGAGAGGGAGCGCGGCGGACGTCAGCACATTGTGCCTGGACGTCACTGCAAGTCCACGCTCCAAGGGGCCAAGTAAAGAGGAAAATGGCTGGGTGCGACCATGCAGCTTGATGGCCACGCTCCAAGCCACCCAGAGGACTTTGGCAGAGTCCTGTCAGGGAGGGTCCGGGGCTGTCCTTGCTGGCAGAGGCAGAGGGGAGAACCCTCCAGCAGGATGGCAAGACAGCCGTCCCGGATCCTCCTGGGTGTAGTTCAAGCTACCCAGCTCTCCGGGCGGGCAGAGCCGGCGGCTGGATGCCCCAAGCCAGAGAGTGCCACAGCAAGGTGAATACATAATAAAAAAAAATGTTAATCATTACACTTTTATTTTTGATTTTAGATCTTTTAAGTGCTTTTGGGAACTTAGATTGAGTTGGATAAGATCAGTGTTTTTTTCAACCTGAGTACTCTGCATAAGTGTATCTAGATAAAAATGTATGATGTAAAACCATCAATAAAGAAAATATAAAACAAAAAAAGAGTAAATTTGCAAATACAAGGAAACAGCTGAACAAAATGCATTCCACCTCCATTGTCTAAGGAAAAGTACTCTGGAGAACAAGACCGGTATCAACATCAGACAGATGGACTGAAGTAGAGATGCTGCACATGGTACACAATACAACAAAGTGAAGGAGAGAGGCCGCACAGAGTACAATATGGTATACTGAAGAAGTTGTCCATTTCACTGGATACTGTGTACCTGGGAGGCTGCACATCATGCATAGTACAAAGGATGTCATCGAGACATAGGTCAGGAAGCATAGGAAAACCATTAATAGTAAAATTCGTAAGTAACGTTGTATTATTATTAACAGTAAAATAAAAAATTAAAATTGTTCAGCAGATTTACAAACAGAGAAAACAAAGTCCTTCGTCTGAGGGTATCTCTAATTCCAAGTTTCAGTCTCTCTCCAGCAAAGATTGTTGCTCTTTTCATAACAAGTCTTTGCCTGACAATTAACTTCTTCATCCTGAGCTCATTAAGGAGACATGCTGTTTTTCACAAAATGTATCAGAGTTTTTTTCAGTTTTTTTGCAGAGCAGGCCTCCAAATAGAATAGTGTCCCAAGCTGGCCTCCTGCTGACAGCTCTGCAAAAAGTTTGCAAACAAGCCTGAGAGGAGCTCAAACTGCATCTCAGGTTAACCCCCTAAATTCCAAATAGTTTTTTGCAATCATCTGCAATCATTTCAACAGTATACGTATATAAAGTTTCAAACAAAAGAACCTCAGTATCACTTAGTTTCACACAAAGATTCACATATATTTTTATAACTGCAGATATGCAATACACAAGGGAAAAAGACAGAAACAGCAAGTGAAGGTAGAGAGATAGGAAGAGGAGGAGAATCGCGAGACTGTCAGAGTGATCAGTTCCTAGGTCTTATGGGAACATTTGGTTGCACAACCAGACAGACAAGAGAAAAGGAGAGGATACAACAGATCCTTGTGTTTAACTCTTTCTGCATAACAAATGGGGCACAGCCTTATTCAATCTTGTTACAAAGGACTGCAGTTGAGAGGCTACACATGGCACACAATATGATGAAGTGAAGGAAAGAGGCCACACAGCATGCAATGCAGCATACTGAAGGAGCTGCGCATTGCACTACATACTGTGTACCTGGGAGGGTGCACATCCTGCATAATACGACACACTGCAGTAGAGAGGAAGCACATGGCACATAATACGATGAAGTGAAGGAGATAGGCTGCATGTGATACAGAAAATGACAGACTGAAGGTGAAGAGAGGATGCACCTCCAAATAGCATTTCAAAAACCCACAGGACCACTGTAAATCCTACCACCACAAACAAAGACCACATGGTGCACAAAATGGGTAAACATCTGTGGCCAAACACACCTGGACAAAGACTGGCAGGGACAGAATCTCACATTGCACATTGTGCTTTTAAATGAATTTGTCCAGGTGTGCTTGGCCAGCTACAGTCAGATATAATGTTGCCAGGTAACATTGTAAAAAGGACTGTTACATAAGAACTTACCATTGCAGTAGATCTTTGAGAGAATCTCTTGCAGCAGGTCACACCTTAGGAACCTTAGCTACCAGGCACCAGGACCACACAGAAACTTTTTTGCAAGTAGTCTAACTGGGGCCGCCCATGGCAATGTCAATACATTGACGTCCCCCTATATAACTGTGGACTGCCCCAGGCCCTCCTCATTTCCCTGCTGGAGACCATTCCATGAGGACATGCCACCGAGGGAAGGCCCTACCAGAAGGAGCATGAGGAGCCGAAAGTCACTATTCTAGAGAGGAGAAATGGAAAAGGATAAGGAGGAAGGAGGGAGGGATGGCATGACCTACTGCAAGAGATTCTCTCGAAGATCTGTTACAGTAAGTTCTTACATTAACTGTTCTATCTTCTTCGAGGATATCTCTTGCAGCAGGTAACACCTTAGGAATGAGTTCCAAGCATTATTGCAAAGCAAACTAATGCAGGAGGATGGAAGACAGGTGTCTAGGAGTGGAGGCCCTGTAGCACAGTCAGGCTAAAATTAGTCCGCCTTCTGGAGGTGATGTCCAGATCATAGTGTTTTGTGACGGTGTGAACAGTACTCTAAGTAGCTGTGCTGCAGCACAAATATCTGCTGCAGAGATGCCCCATACACAGGCAACTAAAGCAGCCATGCCCCTGGTAGAGTGGCCTTTAACAACTCCAGGAACTTCCTTACCGTACTTCCGGTAACAAAAAAGTATGCAGTTGGTCAACCATCTGGACAGGCACTGCTTTGAAACTAGTGTGCCCTCTTTCCCAGGGGCAAAAGAAACAAAGAGCTGCAAGGACTGGTTAACATAGTAATGCAGAATTCTATATACATCCAAGGTATGGAGCAAGGCTTTCCCTGGACTGGTATGCTCCAGGAAAAAAACGGGCAGGTGGATGGATTGATTTAGGGTAAAATCAGACACCACCTTTGGCAAGAACTTAGGGTTAGTACACAAAGACACCCCGTCTTTGTGGAAAATCAAATAAGGCTACTCGCACATGAGCATCTGTAGCTCTGAAATTCTTCAAGCATAAGTGATAGCAATTAAAAAATAACACTTTCCACAACAGAAAGTGTTGCTTGCACGTTGTGGCAGGCTCAAAAGGAGCCAACATAAGTTTCTCTAAAATAAAATTCAGGTCCCAGGCCAGAACAGGGTTGCAGACCGGGGGCTTTAAGTGTAGATGTCTCTCAGGAAAGTATGGGCCACATCCAGCTGGGCTACGTACAGCCCTCAATGGGCTCATGGAAGGCTAATATGGCTGACAGGTGCACCTTAAAGGAAGAATATTTCAGGCCAGCATCTGGCAGGGACAGCAGATACTCCAAAATCTGGTTTGTTGTACAGTGGCGTGAAAAAGTATTTGCCCCCTTCCTGATTTTCTCTGTTATTGCATATTTGGCACACTGGATGTTTTCAGGTCTTTAGACAAAATGTTATATTAGATAAAGGGAACCTGAGTGAACAAATAACACTTGTTTTTTTTTTTACTTATTTCATTTATTTAATGAAAAAAGTTAACCAACACCAACTGGCACTGTGTGAAAAAGTAATTGCCCCTACACTTGATAACTGGTTACGTCACCTTTAGCTGCAATGACTGCAACCAAACGCTTCCTATAATTCAATATCAGTCTTTCACATTGCTGTGGAGGAATTGTAGCCCACTCTTCCTCATGAGAACTGCTTTAATTCAGTAACATTGGTAGGTTTCTGAGCATGAACTGCTTGTTTCAGGTCCTGCCACAGCATCTCTATTGGGTTTAGGTCTGGACTTTGACTAGGCCCTCCAAAACTTTAATTTTACTTCTTTTCAGCCATTCTGATGTGGACTTGCTTTTGTGTTTTGGATCATTGTCTTGCTGCATGACCCAACTACGCTTCAGCTTCAGCTGACGGACGGATGACGGACATTCTCCTTAAGAATTTTCTGGTACAGAGCAGAATTCATAGTTCCTACAATTATGGCAAGTCGTCCAAGTCCTGAGACAGCAAAGCAGCCCCACACTATCACACTACCACCACCATGTTTGACTGTTGGTATGATGTTCTTACTGTGGAATGCTGTGTATGCTTTACGCCAGACATTATGGGATCCATGTCGTCCAAACAGTTCCACTTTGGACTCATCTGTCCATAGAACATTTTCCCAAAAGGCTTGTGGATCATCCAGGTGCTTCTTGGCAAATGAGAGATGAGCATTTATGTTCTTCTTAGTTGTGATGGTTTCCACCTTGCTACTTTCCCATGAAGCCCATTTTGCCAAGTCTCTTTCTGATTGTGGAGTCATGAACACTGACCTTAGCTGAGGCAAGAGAAGCCTGCAGTTCTTTGGATGTTGTTTGGATCCTTTGAGACTTCCTGGATGATTTCGCTGCGCCCTTGGAGTAATTTTGGCAGGCCGCCCACTACTGGGAAGATTCACTACTGTTCCAAATGTTCTCCATTTGAGATTATATCTCTCACTGTGGTTCGATGGAGTCCCAGAGCCTTAGAAATAGCTTTGTAACCCTTTCCAGACTGATAGATAGCAACAACTTTTTCTGATCTTTTCAGGAACTTCCTTTGATCGTGGCATAATGTGCTTGTTGAATCTTTGTGCTGGCAACGTGACTCTGATGGTAAGGGTCAAAATAAGTGAGGTTTATATTGAGCAGGGCTGGCTGTAATCAAGCCTGGCTGTGTTCAATCAGCTGACTCTAATTATCCCTTTAATTGGGTTGATTTAATTAGGGGGGCAATTACTTTTTCACACAGTGCCAGTTGGTGTTGGTTAACTTTTTTCATTAAATAAATGAAATAAGTAAAAAAAAAACAAGTGTTATTTGTTCACTCAGGTTCCCTTTATCTAATATTACATTTTGTCTAAAGACCTGAAAACATCCAGGGTGACAAATATGCAATAATAGGGAAAATCAGGAAGGGGGCAAATACTTTTTCGCGCCACTGTACATGTGAATGATGGAAAGCTGCCCACAAAACAAAACGCTTCCACTTCATGGAGTAAGTCACTCTGGTGAGGGCTTCCTGGTGGCCACCAGGACATCAGCCACTTTCGGGGATACTCCAAATGTAGCTATGGCTATGTCTTCAGGAGCCATGCATACAGATGGAGGGACCGTAGGTTTGGATGGAGAAGGGCTCCCTGCTCCTGTGACAACAGGCCTGACCACAGAGGAAGCGGTATCTGACAGCTGCTGTAATAGTGAAAACCATATCTGATGAGGCTGAAAGGCAGCCACCAGGATCACTGTGGTGCCCTCCACCTGGAGCTTGATTAGTACTCTCTTGATTAGACGAAAGGGAGGGAAAGCATAAAGAAACCTCCCTTTTCAAGAAAGGAAAATGCGTCTCACCAGAAAACTCCAGACCCTGGATTGAGAAAGCAAAAAAGTGCCAATTTAGTGTTGTGTGGGGATGCAAAAAGGTCCAACTCTGGGCACCTCTTCGGCGTCTGAGGTCAGCAGTTCCCACTCATGCATTTTGGACTGTGATTGGCTCAGTTCATCCGCCAGGACGTTTTGTACACCTGGGATTTGGACAGCTGACAGCTCGAGACCATGGTCTAGGGTCTGATACCAAGGTACCAAACCCTCATTGCCTCCCTGCACAGTGGGTAAGAGTGGGTGTCCCCTGCTTGTTGATGTAGTGCACTACACTGACATTGTCCATGTGCATTAGCAGGAGGCCCGAAGATGGGACTGGAAGGCTTGCAGCCTATACAGGACTGCTCGCATTTTGAGGACACTGATGTGTAACAAGGCCTCAAGAGACGATCATGTCCCTTGGGTCTGGAACAGATGGGCACTCCAGCCCATCCCCTAAGCAGCCAAGGTGAGGATCTGACATGGAGAGGGGATGAGAAAAGGAACTCCCGCTAGCAAGTTGTGGGGATCCATCCACCAGAGAAGGACTTTCTTGACGGGAGAGGAGACCAGAACCATCTGCTCCAGGTTGTCAGTTCACTGGTCCCACTGCAGTCTCAAGATCCATTAGGGAATGCACATGTGGAGCCGTGTGAGGGGTACAGTTGCAATAGCTTGTGGCCATCAGCCCCAGCAGTTTGAGGTATGTCCGAGCCATGATGCATCAGCTGCAAGAGAGTTCCCTGGCCTGCATGATGAGGTGCTCCGCCCGATCCAGATGTAGGAAGGCCGAGCCCTGAGCTGTATCCAGAATGGCTCCAATATATTGAAGATGCTGGCCAGGGTCAGGATCAACTTGGCCAGGTTGACTGTGACTCCGGCTGGTGAAAGAGCTGCAGGGTACACTCCAGGGTGACAAGTAACTTCTCCCGAGATGGGGCCTTGAGCAGCCAGTCATCCAGGTAAGGGAAGACATAGAAGCCTTCCCTCCTGAGGGCCACTGCTACTGCCATGAGGCACTTGGTAAAGACTCAAGTGGCTGAGGATAAGCCAGTGGGGAGAACCCTGAACTGGAAGTGCTTTTCTAGGAACAGGAATCTGAGGTATTTCCTTTGGGCAGAACAAACTCTGACATGCAGATAGGCATCCTGCTTGTCCAGGGAGCAGATCCAGTTGCCCTCCTGGAGCAAGGGCAACAGACCAGGGGGAGTAATCAACCTGAACTTTTTGTACTGAATGAAGTAATTTAAGTTGCGTAAGTCCAGGATAGGCCTCAGGTCCCCAGTGGACTTGGGGATGAGGAAGAAACGGGAGTAGAACCCCTTGTTTCACTCGGCCTTGGGAATGGGTTCTATGGCCTTCTTGGCTAGCAGAACCTGAATCTCCACTTGCAGCACTGGCACAGGAGCGGGGGGGCGCGGAGGTAAGTGGAAGGTCTGGAAGCCCTTCAGTGAATTCTAGGACATGGTCCTGACAAATAAGCTGAAGTACTCATGTGTCGGAAGTAATCCCTTGCCATCCCTAGAGATGGAAAGAGAAACAACCCCCTATGACTGCATCCTGAAGGGGGTGTCAGGAAAGGAGTCAGGCCGAGGCAGGGCCTGTGACTGGGCCTGCTCCTCCTCCCCTTGCAGACTTGTTAGGGTTGGCGGGGGTGTGCAGGGCAGCAGCCGCTTTTCATTTGGTGGACTGCTTGGAAGTGGCCTTGGGGCCATGTGTGACATGCCAAAATGGCATCCTCTGACTGCTCTTCTGGTGGGTGTGGCAGAGGGAATGTACCAAACATAGAGTTCTACCCAAAGCCTGCAGGTCGTCAAGGATGTCCTGCACATCACCACCGAAATGAAGCATTCAGAATTGATTGCTGGAAATCGGTCACAAACCCTGACACCATGAGCCAGGAGTAGCACTGGAGGAAAATGCCTACCACTGAAGCTCTAGTTGAGGTGTTCATGGCATCGTACACAGCCCACAGCAAGTGTCTCTCCACATCAGTGCTGGACAGGAGGGCCTTAAGAATTATCTTGCTTTTGCGGACCCTCTGGAAGGGACAGAGCAGCCAATTTAGCGGCATCCCAGAGATTGGCCTGGTACTTTAACATATGCTTGACATAATTAAGGACCCTGCTGGCTAGGGTGGAGGAAGCAAAGACCCTTTTCTCCATCAGGTCCAGTTTTCTAGATTCCTTATTGGGAGGAAGTGAACTCAGATGCTGGGATCGTTTAGAGCAGCCATGGGCAACACTGACAACCACTGAGTCCACCTGTGGGGCCCGGAGAAAAAGGACCTTTCCAATGGGGCCTGATATAGCTTGTCTGCCTTCCTGGGCATAGGGAGAACCAGGTGTGGTCTATACCATGGGGCTAGGATAGCATCTTCATAGGCATCGATGATGGCGGGTATGTCCGGGGTGGAGACTGGCAGACGCAAGTAGTGTGCCAGGTTTCTCTGAGAAGTTCTGCAGAGTCAAAGTCCATGGCTGCTCACAGCAAAAGAGGGGTCATCAGGAGGGGAGCGAGGCACATAGCTGGAGGAGTTGTCACCTGCTGATGAAACTGTGGAGGTGCTGGAAGAGGTCCTGGCCCCAGCACACCCCTCATCATCCTTGTCCGATTGGAGAAAATCCAGACAATAATCATCACCATTATTGTCCCCGAGTTCAGAGATGGGACTAAGGACATCAATGACCTTGAAGGAGCAGTCCTCATTGATGGGTGGTGCGAGGGTGCCTCAGGCATCCAAATGAGCCCTCCCAATGATGGAGTGGGAGCCAAAAAGACTCACTAAATGAGGTCCAGGACCGAAGAGAACAGGGCCTGGACATCAATGATGACAATCGTTGATGGGTTGCTTAGAGGTGGTGCCAGAGAAAAAAGATGCCCCTACAATGAGAGCGTAAAAGGAAGGTAAGAAGGGATGGGGGTATTCTGGAGAATGAGCTGAGGAGCCTGCATCTCCAAAGTGGTAGGTAAGGGCGTCGACGGGCTAGGATGACCGCCAAACCAGAAGTACCCAGTACCAGCCAAAAGTAGACCAGCGACATGCCCTGACTGAGCCCCTTGAGGAGGGGAGGCATTCAGCAGGGGTGGGCAAGTAGGCGGGGGCAAGAGGGGGAAGCCCCAGCAAGGCAGACCCCTCATTGACAGAGCTGATGGGTTGCACTGCCAGCAACCCCCTTGCAGAAGATAGGGTGAGGAAGGCAGTGGGGAGCATCAGTGGAAGCTTGGAGGAGCCTGCCCATGATGGGGCACTACTGGACTAAGCTGCACCAGCAGCAAGAGCTACCAGAACCTGTCCCATAGCTAGGAGGGCAGGGAGGCAGCAGGGAGCATTGTCGACAAGGATGACGACCCTGAAGTGGTCAGCACAGGATACAATGACCAGGATCGCTCATGGGAGGAATGGCCCTTCTCCCCATGGTTGTGCTTCCCTAACATGGATCTCTCCCATAGTTTACCTTACGACGGGGCTGGGGAAGTGGAGGAGCTTCTGGCCTGGAGCTCTTTCTCTAAGATGGCCACCTTCTGCTCCAAGAGGTATGCCTTAAGCAGCTTCAGGCAGCATTGGCGGGTAGCCTGGTTGAAGCCGCTGCAGATTCTTCAGGCGTGGATGTCATGGACGGCACAGAGACAATGGACACAGGAGTTGTGGAGATCTTTATTAAAGATTTTTCTGTCCACAGCTGCAGTGACAGAAAAGCGAGTCCGAACAGGACATAAATGAGGAAAGGGATCACTTTAGATAAAACTAAAGTGAAGAAGCACTAGGGAGAGAAAACAACAAACCAGAGAAAAAATACAAAGGTTTAGAAACTGTGGTTAACTGAAGCAACAGTGCTCCATGGAGTCTAATACAATGGCTGATGGGAAAAGAATGGAGGAGGGCCTGGTGCCGCCCACGGCTATATAGGGGAACAGCGATGCAGTGAAGTTGCCATGGGCAACCCCAGTTAGACTGCTTGCAAAAAGCTTCTGTGTGGTCCTGGCAGCAAAGGTTCCTAGGGTGTGTGACCTGCTGCAAGAGATATCCTCGAAGACCTAAATTTTAGCATACAAAAAGACAGAGGACCACTGCAGCCCCCATCACAAAGATCACATGGTACACCAAATGGCCCAACGTCGATGACCAAACACACCTGAATGAAATGTGTTTTGTCTAGGTGTGCTTGCCCAGCTATGGTCGGACATAATGTTGCCAGGTTACATTGTAAAACAACATTTTAGCATACAAAAACACAGAGGACCACTGCAAACCCTCCCACCACAAAGACCACATGGTGCACAAAATGGCTGAACGTTAGTGACCAAACACACCTGGACCAGCTGTTCAGCCTACAACCCACTACCCAAAAATAATCAAGCATTTAAACATGTGATTTCTACACTAAAGGCACAGCTAAAAAAATTACCTAAAAAAGTATGTTTGCTGCAATCTGACCAAAAACAGTGCCTTTAATACAGAAATGTGACATACTAACACAGACGCCACGTACAGCATGATAGATGCAGTCCAGACAATATGCAGACCTTGTGGTGCATGCACACAGACATTACAGTGCTTGGTGTCTGAAAAGAAAAATTACTTACCGCAGTAATCTTGCTTCTTCCAGGGGATCACTCAGTATGCTTAACTAATGCAGTCAGTCTTCTGTGTTGAACTGCCTCAGAGGAGAATGGAATGAAGGTAAATGATGGAACTCTCATTGGCTTGTGCCAATTTCAAACTGCTGTGTTCTGAAATGCTTAGATTCATTACAAAGCCTAACAGGGTGAGGACACCCTAACTAGCTAACGTTACTTTAAACACCATTCCCATCCCATTGAACCCCCAAAAGAATGGTCCCTGTAAGAAGGGACAACAGTTAAACAAACTGGTTTAAAAAATTCTTAACTATTAACCAGAACAAATATTAGGAAAAATAGTGAGTGACCAGAAGGGATGCAGAATAAAAAATTCCTTTTTCCTGGTTCTGGAAGGGGAGGTAGAGTGGGAGCTTAAGCATACTGAGTGATCCCCTGGAAGAAGCAAGATTACTATGGTATTTTTTTTCTTCAAACCCCAGGAATCACTCAGTATGCTTAATTAATGCAGACTACCAAGCAGTACCTTTGGAGGCAGGGTACAGAACCTATTTGGGGATAAGGTTCTGCAGAACTGCTGTGCCAAACCTGGCATCACTTCTGGACTGTATGTCCAAGCAGTAGTGCTTGGTTATTGTGTGAACAGTTTTCCATGTAGCTGCCTTGCACATTTTCAGAAGGGGTATGTCCCTTGCTGCAACTACTGAAGCAGCTGTACCCATAGGTGGAAGAGCAGTTCAAAAACTGGGAGGTGAGGTGGGTCAGAATGAGTGATATAATGATATGACAGTTTCATGGTCTCGGAAGTCATGTTATCAGTACTGTGAGAAGGTGAAACTACCATCAGTGGTTCATTGTATACCACTTTTTTTCTGGTCTTTTAACCAGTTTAGAGGGGTGTTTTCTTCATCTGTGCCATCTCTCCCTAAATATCTCTTCCTAAATATAGTAATAAGAAATATGTACCTTAATTTGCCAGGCTCGTAACTTCCGTGTATAAGCTGAGTGGCAGTACAGTGCTGCAGCTGCAGCCCCACCCCTAAAATAGGTTTAATGATGACACAAACCAGGGAAGGGGTTTTCAGGTGCTCTATGTAGAAATAGTGTTAACAGGATTATTGTGGGTGGGGGGTTCTCTAATAGGGTTGCCACCTTTGGATGGTGCAATAACCGGATCCTAAGCTCCGCCCCAGCCCCACCCTTTTTTATGATTCATAGTGCATTGTTCCTCCTAGAAGGCCATTTGTTGTATCAATAAAAGACAACACTTAAAGCAGCAGTTCAACAAAAACCTTAAGATACTGTACTGTACTTGCTAAAATTACTTTCCTAGGTTCTTTCTACTTATTTATTTATTGACATTGGTTTACCAAATAAACATACAGAGATAAAAGAAATCTCATTTAAAGATATTTGTTTGATTCACTGTGTGGCAGGCTCCATTTGTAGAGACCTATTTATTCTGTTTTAAAACATAATTGGTGTGATTTAACTGGGTCTGTTTCTTTGAATTGGAGACATATATCTTCTAATTCCAAGCCTATTTTGATGTGTTGTTGGTGAAGCTGTTTGAATTGGAGTCCTGTTTCTTTGGGTAGCAAACTTATTTTGGGGGCTTTGAGTAGAATTGTGATTCACTGTTACTGGCTTCACTAGCTGCAAAGTTTGAGTGCAGAGTGGGGAAAGGGTGCTAATGGTCTGACCAGAGGCCTCAGCTACCTGATTGTTTCTGGAAGACTTGGGCTGGTCCCACCCTTGGTCCATTATTTCCTTTATACCAGGGGTTGTGACATCACTTCCTCAAACAGGCAAAGGATATGCACCTGTCATAGCAAAAGCAGACATCCAGGAAAGGAACAGCAGCAAGTGAAGAGGTGACTGCTCTCTCAGTGGAAGGGAAGTAAATGCAAATCTAGGAGCTTTCATTATTACTTCTTCGCATTGATATTGCATTGGGGAAAGGAGGAGTAGGAGTTTGAAGAAGGTTGTGCAATGGCTACTTAAAGTCTGTTTTTGAGTGTGGATAGGAAGGATAGGAATATAAAAAAGCAGTTGCTCAATATATCTAAACGTGTGCAACAAAGGAGGTAAGGGAAATAAAGAAAATGGTTTGCACTGATAGAGGAGGGAGAGGGGAGACTTGGGGGAGTGTTTGGTATCCTGCATCTGGAAGGGTGGGGGGTCGCTGGTGGGCAACGACAGCAATGGGTAGGGTGGTAGGCTGCAACAACTGCGGTGCACCAATCTTTCTAAAAAATTGCCTGGAGTGTGGGAGGATGTTTAGTGTGCAACCACATAGAAAAACTTAGAAAGGAGATTGAGGGTCTGCAGGAGGAACTAAGACAGGCAAGGCAGATTGGGGGTGGGTTTAGCCCAATACTGGAGGGAGGAAGAAGGGGAGATGAGGGAGGGCGATTTAAGCCAACAGTGGTGAGGAGAGGGTCAGAAGAAGGGAAGCAGAGACAAAGGGGCCCAGGCCAGGAAGAACAATTGCCGGGGAAACCAGGTCAGGAGACAAAAGACAAATGGAAGGAGGAGATAGGGACTTGTGAGGGAGGCGAAGTGGCAAAGTCATGGAGTGGAAAGGAGAGAACAGGTTACTATGAAGAGAGAGGCGGGCATTTGTGAAGGCCTTCAGAAAATAGTTGTGCACTGCTAGAGAGGAAGAAGGTGGAGAGGGAAATGATGAAATTAGAGGAGTAATTGATAAATGCCTGGACCAAACTGGAGCAGGGGAAGTTCTGCTGGGAGAATTGCAACAGGGGTAAAGGGAAATAATGTGCAGGAGGAAGAAGAGGAGCTGGAAATGAGAGAGGGAGATGAATGGAAGCAAGCAGGGAGAAGAGGGGTGGGATCTTAGTGCTGGGGGACTCAATACTAAGAGGAGTTAGGTGGGGTAGCAAGGGGGAGAGGCATAGTCGCATTTGGGTGGAGGCCATGCCAGGAATGACAGCAGAATGGGTGGGACAGTCTGTTCTGAAATATGCTAGAAGGGATAGGGACAAGCCTCATTTAATTATACATCTTGGGACAAACGACCTGGCTGACAAGACAGTAGATACAGTCCAGAGGAGGTTTGAGGAACTAGCACAATTATATGAGGGGCAGGAAGATTGAAAAGTTCTGAAGTCTGCCTCCTCACATAATTATGCTGATAACCCTAGAGATGCTTCATAGTGCAAGCACAAGCACAACAAAAGCTGAGAATAGAGGAATTTAATGGATGGCTAAGAACCTGGTGTTGTGCTAAAGGGTATATGGCTGTTGGGGGGAGGGACCTGGGAGGACAGTAGTCTCTATGCCAGGACAGACTACACTTGAGTGAGGAGGAAGAAAGTGTTGAAACAGAGGATGGAGGAGTACATAGAGGAAGTTGGGAATTTAAACTAGGAGTGGGGGGTGGCAGTTGGGGAAGAGATATGCAAAGACCACAGGTTGGGAAACCATATGAGCTTACCCCCATAACAGTGACAAAGGACAAATGGCAAGTACTGTTGGTGATGCTAGGAAAGGAGGGCAGGATGGGAGGGGAAAGGGTGGAAGGTGGTTACCCTTATGCTAGGAGCCTTGGGAGGAAAACTGCAGAGTTACAGGTTCTCATGGCAGAGGGAGAGGTGGACATTGCAGTCTTCACGGAAACATGGGCCACCCAATACAATGACTGGGACCTGTCTGAACCAGGGTACAGATTATTTCGTAGGGACAGAGTGATTGGGAAAGGAGGGGGGTGGCACTATATGTGAAGGAAGGACTTAAGTGTGTAAGGGAGGAAGGGGAAGAGGGTAGTACAGAGTCACTTCGGATGCAAATCCAGGATTCCAAGAATAGGATTCTTAGAATGGGAGTGGTGTACAGGCCACCATCTCAGACGGAGGAGTTAGACAGGGAACTAGCGGGACAGATCAGAAGGACCTGCGAGAAGGGTAGTGTGGTGATTGTGGGGGACTTCAACATGCCAGGAGTGGACTGGAGCACCCAACAACCAGCAACAGAAGGGTGCAGGTACTGCTGGATGCCTTCCAGGACAGCTTCCTGCTGCAAATGGTCAGTGAACCAACCAGGATAGGAAATACCCTTGACCTTGTGCTGGCAAATGGGGACTTTGTGAGAGAACTTACAGTGGAGGAACCGCTGTCAGAGGTGACCACCGCTCAGTATGGCTCACATTGGATATGGGCAAGGAAGAGTGGAATCTGGCACAATAGTGCTGGACTTCAGGAGGGCCGACTTTGGGAGGATGGGGAAGTGGTAAAGGGTACCTGGCCAGAATTCAATCTAGTATGGACACTAACCAGAGGTGGGAGCTCATAAAGCTGGGGATAGTGGAGGCAACCAAAACCTGCTGCAAAGCCCAGAGCAAGAAGGCTAGGGCTAAGAAACTGATCTGGTTGAGCAAGGAGGTCAAGGAAAAGGTAAGGAGGAAAAGAGCTGCCTTTAGGAAGTACAAGAAAACATAGAGCGGGGAGGAAAGGGAGGAGTACTTGACAGAATCAAAGGAGGTGACAAGGGCAGTAAGGGGAGCCAAAGCATCTACGGAACTCAGGCTGGCACAAGGCATTAAGAAGGGGGAGAAGGACTTCTTTAAGTACATCAGGGAGAAAAGGAGCTGTAAGGACCACATAGTAAGGATTAGGAAGGAAGGGGGTTGGGTGGAAGCAGGGTGCGATGAGGCGGAAGCACTAAATGAGTACTTCTGCTCAGTATTTACTATTGTCCCAATCCCCCACTCTGAAATGAACACTGCAGGCTTTCTTCATTTTGAGACTGCTTTAGCATTTCTGCTGCTGTAGGCCACAGTTCCAGCACTAAGCTGGCAGTATAGCCTAGAGGTTAGAGTAAGGAGCTGTGAACAAGTTTGGTATATCCAGCAGACCTAGGTTTGATTTCCATAGCCTCCACATGCACATTGTGTGACCCTGAGCAATTGTTCCCAGGCAGCACCTGAAAACAGGTCTTGGGCCTAGTGGGCCTTACCCAGTTACTAAATAATAAAAATAAATAATGAAATAAAAGGAGCATCCCATAGGCTTCATCAGTATTGTCAATATGTTGTTTTTGAACACTCATTAACATAATGTCTGGTGACTAAAATGAACTAGCAGGCAGTGCTCCATGACTTTTTAGGACAATGGCTGTAGTAAAACCAGGAGCACCTTGTAAATAAGCAACACTCAATGGAACCGTTTCCAGGTAAAACACACACCCTGCTGGTTTCTTACTTTCTGAACACACACACTTTGGTGTCTATTTTTAGGGAGGCAATTAAGCACTTAACTTTTAGCCCTTGTCACATTCCATTCCTAGGGAAAGGCTGATTTACACACAACTAGGATTTCAGACTTTTTTTTTCATTTCTGAATAATACCAATTCTACCCTATATATTTAAAGTGAGTTCTTTGCAAAGTTTGTCACTCTCTGATGAAGAACGCTTAAATTCTTTAAATCTCTTAAATTAGTTGTTTTGTGCCAGTGGGGGAAGAGAAGGGTACGTAGCAATTAGTTAGTACAATTCAGTGAGCTCATCTGATCTTGCTCTTGTGGACTTCCAGTGAATGTGTTCGAGACTTAAGACAACACGCAGACTTAAGATAACAGGCTAATAAAAATCCTGTATCAGAAGTGTGTGTGTGGGGCAAAATATACATTCCTACCCTTACTTTTGAAAGTGAGGGTTCAACTTCGGCATCTGGTGGTGGCAAAACTGGGCACCCTTCCCCTTAACCGGGGACTTTTTGAATTTTGTGGTACGCTGGAACCACTGGTGAGAAAAGCCCATGCAGTATCTGCCATATATAGTACATTGATTAACTGGATACATCCCTCAATTCTTGCTCCAAAACAGTATTGGTCTCAGCTTATACCAGAGTATAACTTTGATTGGGCAGGTATCTGGAGGTCATGTCACAAATTTCTTTTACAAGACAGACTCAGAATAATGCAATTCAAACTGTTACATAATATTTATTACTCTCCTTTAAAGCTAGTTAAGCTGGGTTTGGTCTCTTCCTCTTCCTGTTTCAGATGTCAACGAGGGGTTGGGGATTTACTTCATATTTTTTGGTATTGCCCAAAAATAGCTGTATTATGGGACAGTATTAGGAGGAAGCTAGACCCTCTTTTGGGACTGGAAAATCTATTTACTCCCGAGATATGTATTTTAGGGGACATGGCCTCGATTGATGTCCGAAGAAGGAAATACCATATGGGTCTGATTTCAGCCTCAGTTAAAAAAGTGGTCTTGAAACATTGGAAAGATACTGTAGAGATTTCTTATGGCGAATGGTTGCAAGAACTCCTGGCTAACCTTAGAACAGAAAGAACCATTGCAAGTCTGCAGAATAATTTGCTTAAGTTCAACCAAATTTGGGGTTCATTATATTCATTATATACTGTACCAGAGTAATATGGTCTACAATGTTAGTATGTTTAAGTATATGTTGTTTATGTGCTGTGCATAGGGTGGGTGGGTGGGGGGTGAGGTGGGTTGGGGAGGGTGGGAAAGGGACTGCATCCGGATGGTTCTGTTTGTTAAGCCTGGTATTTTCATTGTTACTTATGTTCCTACTGGATGTACTCCTGTATTGAAATATTTTCAATAAAAGTTGAATTGTAAAAAAAAAAAAAAAAGAAAGTGAGGGTCGTCTGACCCCTCAGCTCTGCCGCCTATGACTGTACTCCTGGTAAAATGTGCCCTGAGGCCTGGGGAAGGGCTGTTTACCAACTTTGCTATAACAAAACTGAATGCAGGCCACTATCCAGTGTGCAATGGTTCTCCTAGGGGCTGGTTTACCTTTACTCACGTCCCCATAGGTGAGAAACAACTGGGTAACCTCTGGCCTGTAGGACTTGATCCTGTCTAAGTAGTGGCTGAGTGCCCTCTTGACTTCCAAGCAATGCAATTTCTGCTCATCTGAGCTGGAGTTGGTAGTGAAAAAGACTGGCAATGTGATGGACTGATTTAGATGAAAATCCGAGACCACTTTTGGCAGGAATTTTCTGATTGTCCTGAGCACCACCTTATCCCTGCAAAAAGAAATATAGTTCAGGTCTATGTACAGGGCCTGAAGCTCACTTACTCACCTAGCCAAAGTAATGGCTATTAGGAAGACAGCTTTCCAAGTGAAGTACAGTTACGTTAAGAACTTACCGTAACATTAGATCTTCGAGACAGGCTCTTGCAGTAGGTAATCACCTTGAGGACTAAGCCGACAGGCGCTAGGACCACACGGAAAACTTAAGCTAGCAATGTCTGGTGGGGACCACCACCCCCGACATCATGTGATTGGTGTCAGAGTGACGCTATACAAGGGGGTGGTCCCCATGCCTGCCTTCCAGTTCTGCAACTGGAGATCGAAAATGGTGTGACAGGAGAAAAGGGGTGGGCTCCTGGAACTAAAAACAGGTGAGAAAGCAGCAGAAGCAGGAGGAAGGAGATAGGGAAATAGGTTACCTACTGCAAGAGCCTCTCTCGAAGATCTATTGCTATGGCATAGGCGGATTTAGAGGGGGGGCTAAGGGTGCTATAGCTCCCCCATCATGGAGCTCCTCTATTAGTAACACACTGCTGCATTCTTAATTATGAAAGCTGCCTGAGCCACACAGGTCTCATCTGTCCTCCAGCAGAGCTGACTGTAGCTACGTGCAAACTGTGCCCCTGCACCTTGGGGGCCCATGCTTTTTTCCTGAGGAAAAAAAAAAATAATTTAAAACACTTAAAAATGCCTAAATGTTGTTAGAGATGAAAATGTTTACCAGCAAATGAATGTGGAATACAACTGGCTCTCTAACTGTTACAAAAGGTGGGGATGGCTTTGCTGCAGTGGAAAAGATTAGGTTAAGTAAGTGCTAATGGTGTTAATGGCCATACTTTACACCTCCCAGGTTGACTACTTTCACAAACAAAGGGCTATATTGACAAGGGAACTTGTTTGTAACCTGGACATGTAGGTGAAACAATGAATGTTATGACAAAATATGTTTCAAAAGTATGTTAGCACTCAAAATGGCTCAAAAAGCTGACCAGCACAGAGCCAGACCAGATTTCCTGATAGGGACCCTGAAAACCTGATCACCAGGTAAAAAAATTGGCAGGTGGAAATCTTACTGGTATCCCATGATAATCCTCTCTATTCTCTCTCACTCACACCTCCAGAAAAGTTAAGTTGTTTAACTTGTTTGCAAATCAGAGTATCTGAGGTGTGAGTGCCCAGCGATGATGTCCCTGTCCTTACAGAAATGAATACGGTAGTAGTACCGTACTCACTTAAGTTCTTGCGCCTGGCTCAGTCAGATTCATTTCCAATGGTGAAGTCAAATAATTCAATGCAGTCAATGGCACTAATTAAAATATGCTGGTTAAACTAGTAGACCTGGTACTGCTTTAGTAATTCAGGACAGGAGGGTTAGTGAGGTGTAAATGTTGGGTGTGGGGGCCCACAGGGAATTGAGTGGTGAGGCCCGGCAGGGGGCTGCACAGGGGCCCAGAATGGTTAAGGCCGGCCCTGTCCTCCAGTGTCCTGGTAGTGCAGTAAACAACCACCCCCACCCACATTACATAGTTGACCCCCCCAAAAAAAATCCAGTCTCCAGCATGAATTTCTTACTAACGTTCATCCTGCACCATGTGGTCTGGTCCCAGCACTGTGGCAGCAGTTGGTCTTGCCTTGGTGAACCTGAACATTCATTCTCTACTTTTGCAGGCTTGGTGCAGCTCCTTTGTTCATGAGCAGTGGGGGTTGTGCTTGGGCGGGGGTACAGCTGTAGCAAAGTGGAGTGGACCTTAACAATACAGATCTCAACCAGGTCGCCTGGTGCTCACTGCTCCTGATTTGCTGCTGCGTCCAGTAGTGGATGTGGCTAGCAAGGGGTGCCTTCTTTAAATGTCTGGGCTGCTGAAACAAGAGTGAGCTGTAATTCATTAACTCAGAAGATTAATGTTGGAGCAAGACAGGAGCGAGTGTACTACTGAGGAGGAGACAGAGAGAGAGAGAGTGGAGCCCACAAGTGAAGAGCAAAGCCTGAGGTTTCAGGCAGCAACAGTCCAGTAACGCGGGGTTGGTGTGGCCTTGGTAAATCAGCACAAGGAGTTAGAGTGAGGTTCAGGTCATCTTCTGGTAGCTGAAGCAATCTGTAGCTGAGAGCTCTGCTCATTAGAAGCCATGGGGTCAGTGTGCGCTGTCTAGAGAGAGAGTTTGGTGGCCAGGTGACCAGAGACAGTACTCAACTAGGGGCACATAGACTTCAGCCTGCTGAAAATTGATCAAGTCTTCATTTAATCAGGTATGGTTAAGAATATTAAAAGGGGGAAGGGGCGCTGTGGAGCTTCCAACATGGTGGACGTTCTCTGTTTAACAGCAGATAAGGCACAATTATAAAGTTAAAAATCTTTACCTGTTGCAATCAGAGGCTAGAACTAAATGTCCTTGCTGGTGTCTGAATAGCTGAGAAACACAATATAGGCCCCAAAAAAGACCAAAAATGGATAGCACAGAACCTAGAAGGCTACCTTACCCCCACACCTGGCGGAAAAGGAGAAGGGTCAGGGCCGCTTTCTTCAGCAGGCACAAGATCCCCTAACATGCCGAATCCCCAAATCATGGCGATGTTGCAAAAAATCCAAGCAACGGGAGAGGAAACAAATTGTAGGCTGGCTGCAGTGGATGCAGGTTTCACGGAGCTCAATTTCAAGGTCCAAATTAATGAGACTCACATTACAGACCCTAAAGCTGAAAGAGATCAGGAGAGGGAGAGAAATGCCAGCTTTGTGCTGGACTTTAATTTTCTAAAAGCCAAAGTGGAAGCACTGGAGAACTCACAAAAACAGGTGCATGTCCGTATTGTGGGTTTCCCACCAAGATCTGCCAGGGTTACCGAAATTCAAGCTGCAGTGACTCATTTAATATTTATGTACCTGAAACTGCTGTTGGAGGATTCTGGGATAACGGTCACTAAAGTTTTTGCTATCCCGATGCAAGCTAGGCCACGCAGCGTGGTCGGCTCATGCCCACTAACGGCTATTGCAACCATTTCTAACCCAGAAGCCCACATTCCCTTGCTACAAGCCAGCCAGAAAACAAAGATCTGCTGTGGGAAGGCAGTAAAATTGCCCTTCTTCCGGACATCTCATCACAGACACAGACCCGGAAAAAGGCACTACAAGTTACAAAAAAAAATCCTTATTGGAGAATGGGATTACCGCTCAGCTCCTGTTCCCTGCAACAACTGTAGATTAGCCATGCTAATAAAACCCACATCTTGTCCAATCCAGATGCAGCAGCAACATTCACCACAAAGCTTCTATCTACTCGGCCTACTACAGGGGGACCTGAAGAAGGAGAAGATCAGGACTTGGATCCTAGTGACTGACACTATTCTGTGACTGTGTTGAATTATTCATTTAACCTATAAGACGGGCTCAATGCTCTTTGAAGAGGAAGGGCTGATCAGTCTGTTTTTCGTATTTCATTATACTGAGGTCCCGCTGTAAATCGGATCTCCAATTGGGAGAGGGCCTATTAGAGATCCTTATTTGATTGTTGGAACTTTATTTTCCTGGTTAATTATGTGTGCCTTTTGCCATGTTGATAATTGTTGCTCATTTTTAAGGTCTCGCATTCTTCATGCCAATAATTTCCTGCTTATATAGAGCCTTATTTCATAAGGGGATAAAATTGTACCCCACTCAGTCTGTGAACATTAGCAGACAAATACTGTTCAATAGCCTGTCTCCCTATCAGTCATGTGGTTTGACTTTAGAGGTAGGGGCGTCACCTTTCTGGTGGGGTTACTGGAGAAAAAATTCTGCTTGTTAGCCTGGGAAGTGTTTTGAAACTTAGGGACAGGCCTTGGCTCACTACTTCCAAAACCCACTTGTCTGTGGTGATGTTTTGCCAAGCTTGGAGGAAGTGAGCCAGCCTGCCACCTACTGGTAGGGGGGAGGCGACCTGTATAAACCCACAAGGGTTTCTGTTTCGTTTGGGCCTTAGCCTGGGGAGCTGGCTTGGACCACCTCATAGCCCTTCTGCCCCTACCTCTAAAGTATCCTCTGGTCTGTTGGTAGTCAGGCAGTGCCTGGGTCTGGAAGAAAGGCCTGGAGTAGGATCCCCTGCGCCTGCCTCCCCTAATGTGGGACCTATAGGAGGTATAAGGTCTGTTCCTATCAGCATAACTTCTATAGGTGGACTTGTACTTTTCCACTTTTTTTATACAGGCCTCTGTTTTGTCTCCAAAAAGAGTTATTCTCACTGGGGAAATCCATGGCCTTGGTTTGAGTATCCTGAGAAAGGCGTGTGGCCCTAAGCCAGGCAAACCTTCTCATACAAACTGTGAGGGCCATTAGCCTGGCAGCAGTGTCACTGGCACCCACTGCCATATGGAACTGATATTTTGTGGCATCCAATGCTGTTCTGGCAGTCTCAGCCAAATCCACTGCCACCTCCTCATGAATCTTACCTGCCATGGCTAGCACCGTAACCAAAGGGCTTTTTGATACTGAGCTGCATAGGCTATATAATTGGCCTGCCTGCCAAGAAGGGAAGCTGCTGAGTATCCTTTCTTGCCCATGGCATTAATCTTCCTGAAGTCCTTGTCTGGGGGACAGGAGGCCAAAGGTACCTTAGCTTTATCACATGCAGCAGCCTGTAGCACCACCCTCATGGTCAGGATGTGTAATAAGAAGTCAGCATTAGATCTGTCCAGCAGATACTTCTTATCCACCTTTCTGTCCACCCCCTGCAACTGAAGTAGGGGTTTACCGAATTTTTAGCACAGCCTTCCTAAGGGATTTATGGATAGGCAGTAAGAGCCTTTTGGTAGGGGTTGGCCCCATTCTTGTCTAGGAATTCAGCTTCCTCTTCATCCTCAATCGACTCTTCAGTAGAGAGGTTGAGGGTATCAACCATTTGTCTCACAAAAGAATTGTGAGATGAATAATCCTCTGGGCCCCGGGGAGGGGAACCAAAGTCCTGCTCAGGAGAGACTTCAGACTCAACGGGTTCCCCTAACTCTTCCTCCTCAGGCTCTTCATATAAGAATTCTGGTTTCTGTGTGCGTGTGTTTGGGGGGGGGGGAGAACCGGAGGAACACAGGAAACTGGTGGTGGACCCAGGAGACCGACAACCTGGAGGGCCTGTAATATCTGTAGCGCCCTGGCAATGTTCTCAGCTGAAGGCATTGTCGGTCTGTCCGCCAAGAGCTCCTTTGCTTTTTTCAGCAGGAGATGCAGCAACATGTTTTTCCTAGCCAGCCAGGTGGCACTGAGGGTTGAGGCACTGGACGGCACACCTCGCGCCACGCTGGCAACCCGTGTTCAGTGACGGACTCGGGGGGCCGGTGGTCGGCAGAGGAGGGAGAGGTTGGAGCATCCGGAGGACAGTTCTCCTCTCCCTGGGGAGGGATCCGGGGTTGTTTGGTGTCCTAGTGGCCCCCGATGGAGATCGGCGGCAATGCAGGCACACCAGCTGACGCAAGGGGAGGAGTGCGGCAGATGCCAGCATCATTGCACGCCGCACTCCTGGGGGAAAAAGTGGAAAACCTCTTGCCAGCCGGGTGAGGCGATGGCAGTCCTCCAGGGGCTGAAGCTCCACACGCCCATCAACGGCCACGACTCTGACGCTACTCTCTGGGGATCCTCGGCCTTCTCCTACGAGGCCAGGGAGAGGCGGGGATCCTGACACCAATGTATCCGTCGGAAGGAGTGGTTCAGGTGGGTGGATAGGGTCAGAAGTCAAGCAAGTTCAGCCTGAGAGATGCCCTGGACTAACAGGTGAGAAAAATAGTCTGCAAAAAAACCAAAACATGCTTTTTCTTATGCTTTCTTTTAGCAGGAACCGGTTCTGTAACCGGTTCCATTGGTCTCTTAGACTTGCTTCTCAGTGGTTTTTGGATCCACTGGTTCTTTATTCTTATCTTTTTTAGAGGAGGAGACCTCTTCTGTGGGCTTTGAAGGGGAGGAAGGAGTAGCCATTTCTTTAAGTTTTTTGGCCTTTTTTTTGTTAATCAATTTTGTTTGTTAATAATCAAAGTTTATTGAGTTTTTACAACATAAAAAAACATCAACATTACATAACCATAACATATTTACATGGACAAATATTAGGTGGTACATTAATAACCATGACAATGTCACTTTGATGTGGATGTATATCTCATTTCTCCTTCATCATTGTTTACCTGAGATAAGGGGTGTCTATCCATTGTTTAAAAGTTAACTAAGTCGGGCTTACCTTGCCCGGGATGGACAGTTGTCATGGCATACAGGAGCCAGTGGATCCATCTGTTTCTGACCCTCTCTGTCTGGTCTCTCTCTCTTTTTTTTTTTTAAACTTATATTTATTGATTTTACAATGAAACAGATACAAATATAGCCCGAAGGACAGTGCATCATCATAATAAGAAAAAAGATTACATCATTAGTTAATAAACAGTATCATTAACACTCCTAATTTGGTACATCATATGGGGGTTCTCAATCACTGATATATTAGTATATTTCTAAAATAGGTAATTACATATGCTGTTACAGCCGTGAGTGGGGAAATTCTACAAATATACTACCCTATGATGCTAAAATTTCCACCTCTTTTGTTAGGTGTTACTTCCCCAACATCCTCCATCGGGGAAAAAACAAACAGAAAACAAGCTCCCGCTGCACCAATCCGCACAATTAACAACAAAACAACATAGTTCTCTTTACATGGCAACTTATATGCCCCATTTACTACAACTCCATTGGTTACTCTTGAGGTCCAGGAACATTAGACTTTTAACTTATGTAGAAATAAAAAGCAAAACTGGTCAGACCAGACATACCTTTACGATGTTACTAAGCTGCATCACTAGAGATGCAGATACTAAGCTTCTCCTTATTTAGTGCACTATAACTGCTGATTTTAGGATAAAACATAGAAAAAACATTATAAATAATTATCCATCACATCGCCAGCATACTAACAAATGCACAATTCTATAGAGTCAATATTAGGTAGTTAACTGTCCATGACCACGTTAGTCTCTCTTATCAGCCTTTACTTACTGAACTCTATTCCTCCAAGGTTCAGGTGTTTTCCTCCTCCTCTGAATCAGAGTCCAAGTCCCGAACTGAGTAATCCCTCTCAATCTTAGCGATTAGTTTGCTGGCCTCCCTCGGATCCAAAAAATGGTAAGTCTTTGCCCCACAGGCAATCTTGAGACTCGCCAGCATCAGAAGGACGTGATGGATCCCCAGCTGGTGCAATTTTAACCAGATGCCATCAAAGGCATTGCGGCGCTGCCTCGTGGCATAACTCAAGTCAGGGAAGACATGAATGGGAACCTCCTGCCCTTTAGAGGGTCCGTGCTTGTGCGCCATATGCAGCACATAATCCCTCTCCTTCACAGAACTTAAAATGGCCAGGACTGCTCGTGATGATGGGTGAGCAGAGTCCACATGTAATCGGGCCCCTCTGGCGTTCACTCTATAGGCCCGCAACATGGAAATTGGGGAGTCGAAGTGTAGGAAATCGGATAGCCACTGCTCAATGAAGCTATCTAATGTGTCTCCCTCCGATTCATCTGGTAGACCTAAGATTCTAATATGGGATGCCTGCACCCCATTTTTGAGAGTTTCCAAACGTCTATGGAGCAAAGTATTCTCTTTTACCATTCCGGTTGTTGCTGCGAGCGCCTTTTCTGCCATTTTATTAGCCCCTTGAGCTGAATCATCCACCAACTGGAGTTTTGTTTCTACAATCTGGAGGTAAAGTCATCAATTTTTTTATCGATTGCTTTGAGTAATGCAGCGTTAGAGGGCTGATTAGAAGTACTGTTCAGAGGGTCCTTATCTTTATCTGGGCCTGCTTGGCAGTCCTTCTGCTTGGCTCTGTCTCCTCCCATCGTTGTTTTTGTGCGACCCATTGCTTGATACCTGCCAAATTATATATTTTTGTGATCCTCAGGATTTCAGCAATCCAAGTATGGCTGTTGGAGTAGTAAAAATTCACTTCTAGCGATGTATTTTGCTAATCAAAAGCAAATCAGTACAGCGCTATAGGGGAGTGCTGTTTTCCAGCTTGGCTGCTAGCCACACCCCCTCTGTCTAGCCTCTTAACCTACAGATCATATTTTCACACTTATAAATTGTGTTTACTGCTGACATCCAGTCTCCCAAGCCTGGGATTTCATTTGTAAGCCACTTCTGTGTGATACTTTTTTTAACTGCTGCTATGCAGATTCTCAATAAATATTTGGTTGAGGGGTCTCCGATTCCTGATGGGTAGACATAAAACAGCACCAGTTCTTTTGTTAGGCAGAGTTGGGAGGAAAATACCTCCTGGATTGCTTCCTCTATGTCCCTCAAAAAAGGGGCTAGTTTAGGGCAATTCCACATTACGTGGAGGTTGATCGGCCTGGGGTCTCCACACAGTCTTCAGCAATGGGTGAAGTTCTTCTGTGGTGCTGTTGGACTGTTGTAATGAAAAATCTAGTAATACATTTCCAGTTAAATTCCCTCCACAACATTGAGGAGGAAATTGTATGTACATTCTGACATCCATTTTCCCACAGTCCTTGTTCTAACAGGTAGCCCAATTCTTGTTCCTATTTCCTAAAAGCACCCAGCAGAGAGGGTTTGCTTAGCTCTTGTAGAATCTTACACAGACTAGAAACCAGATGTGGTAAATCTTGTCCCTGCATTGCAGTCTTCACTAGGTCCAGGATTGGATGTGTTGTGTTAAGGTTAATATTGCCGTCTAAGATTTAAGTATGCTCTCGCTTGGAAGTAGTGGAACTCGCTTTCTATTGGATAATCCAAATTCCTGTACCAGCATTTGAAAGGATTCGATCTCCTTACCTCCTATCAACAGCAGCGGGGACCCGATTCCCTTGCGGTACCAAATTCTATATCCTGTGGCTGGTGATGAAATTTGGATGCAGATGCAGGGGGAGCAGCCACAGCAGCTCCCTTTCTATTTTGCCTTTCTGTACCCATTTTTTCCAGATTTGCAAGGGAATATATGTAAACGTGGATGTACATTTTTGTATTACCTGTAAGCCCCCAATATCCAAAAGGCCCAGCTCCAGTGTGAGTCTGTGGAGAAACTCTCTCACCATCTGTGCCCACTGCTGTTCTGAGGCTTCCCTTAGCCAACATATAATACATTGTAATTGGGCCACTTTGTAGTAAAGTTTTAAATCTGGTAGTGCTAGGTACCCTTGTCTCTCAATCCTAGTTAGCATTGAAAGAGCTATTCTTGGTCTATGGCCCTGCCAAAGAAAACTCAAAATCTATCTGTTCCACCTATTCCATGCTCCCGAGGGCATGGGGATAGCTAGGTTTTGAAATAAATATAAGAATTTTGGGGAGGACCACCATTTTAAGCACTGCTACTCGTCTTTCCAAGGATAGCAGCAATATTTTCAAGCCCACCAGAACTTTTTACAATTGTTTCTGAAGGGGTCCAAAATTTACTTCATATAGTTGTGAAACTGATGGAGTGAGTTTAATACCAAAAAATGTCATCTCTGTAAGATCCCATTTAAATGGGAACTGGACTCTCAATGCGTCATCTGGGGCGTACTGAATAGCTCGAATCTCAGTCTTGTTTTCATTCAGTTTATAACCTGACAACTCTCTGTACTGGCTTAAAATTGACCACACTATATGGCGATCCAAAATTGGATTTGTGAAATATAACATCATCTGCATAAAGGGTGATTCGGTGTCTCCCCTCCCCCCATCCTCTATATCCATTCAGGTGGGGATGTGCATGGATAGCTTGGGCCAAGGGTTCTATATATACAGCAGATAGTAATGGTAAAAGGAGGCAACCCTGTCTAGTCCCTCTCTGCAGCAGGAAAGATGAGGAGAGATGAACATTAGCTCTGACCTGTGCCTCTGTGGCCTGGTACTGACGGGCCAACAGGTCTATGAATTTTTTTGGAAAGGCAAAATGCAACAGGGTAGCCTGTAGAAAAGACCAGGACACCCTACCAAACACTTTCTCAGCATCTAAGCTGAGAGCGAGCAGTGGGGTGTTTGTCCTAGTTGCTTGTTGTATAATGTCTAGAGAGTGTTTAATACCGTGAATTGTTTGCCTGGCTCTTATGAAACTGGTTTGGTCTGGATGAAGTATTTGATGGAATATGTTACCCAATCTTTTGGCTAAAATTGAGGTAAGTATTTTATAATCAGCATTCAGAACAGAGATGGGTCTGTATGACTCACATCTGTCGGATTTCCCAGCTTTGGTATTACCGCTATTGTTGCAAAATTCCAGGAGGGTGGTGGGCTATCCCATTACCCTCCATTATCCAGCTGGATGCTTTGAGAAATAAAGGTTGTAATTCTGGTGAGAATTTTTTTTATAAAATTCTGCAGAGTATCCATCTGGGCCTGGGCACTTGTCTGTTTTTAGGCACCCTATTGCAGCTTTTACCTATGCAGCAGCAATTTGATTTTGTATTAGGTCTTGTGCATGGGCATCTATTTTGTGTAGCTTTAATGTTGTAAAAAACTTAGCTAGGGCTTCAGGCTGTGGGTTTGGGTCTGCTTGGTATAGTTTCTTATAGTATGCTGCAAAAGCTTATGCTATAGTGTAAGTTTTATTCTGTGTTTGTCGGGATATAGGGTGTTGTATTTTAGTTATTGCTGCTCTCTTCCTGTACCCCCTAACTCTAGGTGCCAAGAGGCGTATTGCCCTTGGGCCTCCGTCACAGTACTTTTGCCTTAGGTACCTGGGGGCCCCTTCTGTTTGTTCCAAGGCCAGGTCATCAAGTTTTTTTTTTGTTAATCTGTGTGGGGTATGCCAGTGTACCCTGCTGGTGCTGTTGTTGAAAGAATAGTAGGGTGGCATTTAAATCATCCCTATGTGCCTTTCTCTCTTTATTTTTATGGGCTGCGTAACTGATCAAGCGTCCTCTCAGAACTGCCTTAATCGTATCCTACAATATGGTTGGTTGGATATCGGGGGTATCATTTAACTTCATGGTGTCTTTAACATGTTTGTGGACCATCTCTACGAACTCTTAATTTTGTAGATAAAAGGAGTCCAGTCTCCACAGCGTCTTTTTACGTTTCACACCCAGGTCCTTCACAACCTTCACAGGCGCGTGATCAGAGTATGAAATTGGACCCAACCCACAGGTGGTCACTCAGGAGAGATCCTCCTGTTTTACAAATACATAATCTATTGTGCTGTATGTGAGGTGTGGAGCTGAACAGTGTGCAAATTCTGACTGGTTGGGGTATAGTTCCCTCCAGACATCCTGCCACCCAATGGAGGCTATGTATCTATGAAAGAAGATGTGGGATGTGGGGGACCGGGACAGTCCCCCACTGTAGCATCTCTAGTCAGGTCCATTAATAAACTGCAGTCTTCTGCCAGGATTAGTGTTCCGATGGTACTGCCTGTAACCAAATCAAGCACCTATTTAATAAAATGGGTATCTGATCCTGGGGATAGGTAGACACTAGCAAATGTGACCGTGGCCCCATCTATCTCTGCTTGTACTAAGACACCACAGCCCTCTTTTATGACTTTCACCTCTTGAATAGGGAGGTGTCTGGCAATTAGAATTATGACCCCGCTTCTTTTGCCATGTTTATATGAGGAGAATAATCTGTCATATCTATATTTTGCTAACTTGGCAGATTCAGACTGTGCTAAGTGCTATTCTTGTGACAGGACCACCGCAGGTTTTTTTCTGCGGATTATTGAAAAAACCTTAGTTCTTTTAACTGGGTTGTTGAAACTGTTCACATTTACTGAATAGATTGTTACTTTAGACCCCATCATGATTGTTCTTAAAATGACCGCTAAGCCTGACTAGTACCATCATATTTAACTGTGGTTCTTCTACTTTCCTAGTCACTCCAGCTATCTGTTTGTCACATATCTTGAGTTTCTAAAGTGTTAATCCCCAGTAGCCATCTCCTCCAATATCTCAATAATACCACATTGTCTCTTACAGCCATTTGTCATAGGATACCACCTACAATACATAACACATTTAACATAAACATTCTAATAACTATATACACAGAAACACAAACTAACATTTGGTCTTCCTAGGCAGAGGCCTGCTCTATCGAGGGCCCTTTGACTCAGATAGGTCTCCTACCGAGTCCAGAGGTGTGCGTGGCAACAATGTCACAGCCTCTAGTGGTACCACTAGGGTGCCAGGGAAGGAGGAAAGAGGGAGGAACTTTAAACTCTGGTGGAAAGAGTCTTGTATGGCCGTCTTCTGATACAGAGCTCCACTGTGTATTTTTTGGGGGGGAGACAGAATCTGAAGACTCTCTACAATGATAATGACTGTCCCAGCAACTATCCCGTAAGTACTTCTATAGTCGATATCGGGGTTTACAATATTCTGTATTAAGAGAGTTGTCGCTTCAGAATTTACCCCAGGTACCATCCGGTGCTGTTACTGGGGCCCCATTTCCCCACGTAGGTGTGCTAGCCTCATAGAACTTCTTCAAGGGGGAATTATCTAGAAATATAATATACATTTGTCCTGATGTTAGGGGATAAAAGTTATATAGTTACAAGCATATGGGGAGGGGTGTATCCACATCCCCCGTATGTTGCTTCTAGCGTTTCAGCAGATCATTTACAGCCACAGCTTGGTGGGAAGTTACTGTGCCCTGTGGGTTCAGCATAGGAGCAGTGGTTCCCTGGGCCGTTACCTAGTGACAGCTGGGACCCTCATAACCCATATTCAGCTTGTACCGGTTACATTTTAGGTTTCAGTATAGAATCTGACATGGTGGAAATAGTCTTTATCTCTCTTGCTATCCCCAGCAAAAAGTCCTTATTCCAGCTAGATATAGGTGCTTATTCTTCTCGATTATATGGTTGAGGGGAGCTCAGAGGCAGGCTGTAGTGCAGTCCCCTCTGATGAAACATGTTAACATCATATCTACATTTTTAGCCTAGAATCTGCAACAGACTTATCTGGGTGGGTTTTTGTACACATCACCCCATTGCTGAATGCACCACCTTCTCCCCCTCGACCTTGGTTGCAATCCAGGAACTTTTGATGGTGCGCCCCACTACCCCATGGGCAATGTGGAAGTCTTACAAACTCTAGCCCCCACATGTTAACTGAGGCCCCTCGCTCATCTGCCCCCCATCTCCATGACATGTTGACAGCTTCTTCGGGTTGCTTCTCTGCCTCTCCTTGGCTTCTCTTTGATCCATTTCAACAGGTGGCCCAAGAGTGTGCATCCCAAGGAGTGTGCAGCAGGAGAAAAAGTCCAACTAGTAGAAAAGTAAAAAAAAAGTGGTTGGGTGATTCCTATATAAAGTTTTAGTTCAGTCCAGTTTGGGCTGTCTGTTTAAAGGGGCCAAAAATCCATGAGCGCATACTCTGTTAGTCTTCCCTCCTAGCATACTTGACAGCAGCTTGTCTCTTCCCTCCTAGCGTAGTTCACAGCAGCTTGTCTTTCTGCTTTTCAAGCGTCCTGCATTACTGCGTCCTCCAGGCTTTGTGCGATCTGTCGATCTTGCAAACGGGCAATTATGTCCCTTTTTGTTACCTCCGCATGCTGCATTTCATTCTTGTGTACTTCAGGCCAGTGTCTGTCCATCTCTTGAGCGCCAGCCTGATCTTTTTTTTGGTGTGCTATGCAGTATTCCTCATGTTCGCAGATCCTTCTCCACTTCTTCTGCCAAGTCATACGAGGTTCTTCCATCTGGGAAAAACACTAGTTGGACCGGGTAGGGGTCTGGAACCAGAGCTGCTGTCTTCTTAGTGCTTGAAGAAGGGGTATGTAAGCTCTCAGTTTCCTCATTGTCTGTGGCGGGTAGTCATTATAATAAAAAAAAAAAACATCTTTACCAAAGTGCACCTTCTTTATTTTCCATGCCCTGGCAAGGATATCCTGCTTCACTTTATAGTTTAAAAAGCACACTGTTATTGACCTTGGCCTAGCCTTTGGTGTCACAGGCCCAAGGCCTGATGTGCTTGTTCTACGTCCATCACCTTGTTTGGATCGAACTGGAGGGCCTGGTGTAAAAAGCCTAACAGAAAACTTCCATATCTTGCCCCTCAGCCCCCTCTGGAATGCTGTAGATTCTCAAATTATTCCATTGGGCTCTACTTTCAGCATTCTTGTCTTTCCTGTAGTTTCCCAATTTCCATCTGGAGTTGCCATATGGTATTTTTCCACCTGATCCACCTAACCATCTGTGAGTGTCAACTGCTCATCTGCTTTGACTCTCTTAATTAACGATGCAAGGTCAGTACTGAGGCTTCTAAATTTTTTGTCCACGTCTGCCCGGAAGGCTCGCAGCTCTCTTAATATGGTATCTAGTTTTTCGCCTTTGTGGTGCTGTGCTTCAGTTGGGGATCATTGGTTGCAGTCCATAGAGGCCACAGAACTAAAAGCACATCAGGCCTCAGAGTCATTGGGATCTGCCTGATATCTTTTGACATCCGACTTGCCTTTTTTTTTTTTAAACTACCAATTTTCCCCGTCTGGACTGTTGAATGTTCCCTGTCGATCCGAGTTAACATTTCTGATGATTAAAGCCTTTTGCACGGAATTTGTCTGAGACTCCTCTGTGGAGCAGATAAGCTAGGCAGCCATTTGCAGAGAGATGTTACCAGAACTTGGCCCATTTTTTTCAATGTTTTAGAACAAAACGTTTTACAAATGTCACAGTTTACAAAGATGTGACTAGGTCCCAGACAAGTATTGCACAAATTGTGCCTCTCAGCTTTGGCCACTATTTGCCCACAACCAGTACAATTTTTAAAACCAGTTGATCCTGTCTTTCTTTTTATGAGGTGTCTCTAACGTTAGTGTCAGGCACAGCAAACTATAAAAGAAGGAATTGGTAGGGTCCCACACCGCAATCCAATAAATTTAAACTGCAACAAAAAAACAGTTGGTTTCACACAGAATTTAAACCATGGAACCGATGGAAACGCTAAGTTACTGACAGGAAAGCAACCGAGCGAAAACTTTAAAGTTAAATAAAATAGCGCTACAGGTTCAAGGAAGGAACCCGGGTGCTAATAACTAAAAATAAATAAAGAAGTGGCAAAAATCACCACAGAAACTGCGGTTCCCCACAGTTCCTCGGAACCGTGATGTACCGCTAAAAAATTATAAAAACCCACCAAAACTCACTAACTATACCTGAATAGGGGCAGCGATAGTAACTAAATAAATTAACGAACTAATCACAATAAAATAGTTGATGAGAGCACTCCGAAGCATCCGAACTGACAGGCGGAGAAATTAATCTGAGCATTTCAGAACTCAGCAGTTACTAGGGGCAGCAGTTTGAAATTGGCACAAGCCAATGTGAGCTCAATCATTTACATACATTCCATTCTCCTCTGAGGCAGTTCAACACAGGAGCCTGACTGCATTAGTTAAGCATACTGAGTGACTCCTGGGATTTGAATAACTGCCTGATTAAAGAAAATAAAATCTGGCCCACAGGAAACCTACTTACCTACTGCTTCAAGAAAGGTGGCTTATAGGAAATCAGTGGTCAAATTGGGACAGTATTTTCCCCAGGCAGCTAGAATAAAGCCGAAAATCAATAGCTGTGGATGGCGTTCGTAATATGGCTGGTCCCTGTGGCATTTGCATTTAGGGTACAAAGCCAAAGACGTGCACATTTCAACAAAGAGCTCTGCTGTTGTAAAAGGAGCTCCAGATACAAACGGCAGTTTTTAAGCCATAAAGCGTAGCCACCCACATTCACTATACTATGGGAATCCCGTAGTACATCAAAGACCCACACCAGATCCCAGTCGTGACGTCTGTACATCCGTGAGATGCGGACAAGTCCTGGAGAGGGGAGTAAAGGTCAATCACGCTCACTCAGGGGAGCAGCATGAATTCAGGAAAAAGCACCTGTATGATCAAGTGGGATAGGAGGAGGAAAGGGGACAAAAGAAAAACTGGCTGCAAACACATTATAAGCTGCACAGTGATGTTTTGGGCAGACTGTACTTAACAAACACCAAAGGTTACAAACATCACAGGGATTAATACGTTTCATCATTTGCACTGGGTAATAAATAAAGCAATAAAAGTACTATGAAACATACAACACAGGATGGTATTATTGTCTTTATTGAAAGGACACAAAAACATAAAACACAGTTATAAACTGCGTTTTTATGTCACATTTCAGCTGTGCAAAACTGGAGAAAAAGGAGGTAGAAGTCAAATAAAAAAAAAAAGTGTGCCGCTACTGTAAATACATTTTTTTATCCTACATGTGATGAGCTTTGAAACAGTGTAAAAATAATTGGGCAGCAGCTTTTATTTAACTGTTACATGCTGCAGAATATTGTCACTGCATTGGTACCTCCTTTTCGTGAGTGTACCCAAATCACTTCCATAAAATCATCTGGCTTTCTGTTAGTAATTTCCAGGAGACTGTAAGATGAGCTAACATTATTTTGGTCCTATACACAGTCATAATATAGTGGTAGTAGGAACCATCGCATTGCTATGAGAAAAAGGTGAGCAGCAGGGAGCGGTCTCACAAGTTAGTAAGGCAATAAGTATAACAAAAAAGGCTTTTAAAATGTGAATTTATAAATAGCTTTATTGTTGTACATAGCTTCAAGCATCCAGTGTCTAAAAAGCCTTATGCTCCAAAAATGTGCACAGTGATAAAAATATCAAACAGACCTACACCAGTCCTCGAGCCAGCCATGAAAACACCAGCACTTCCCCAAAAGGCTTCGTCAGGAGGACGTGGTTTCAATGAACATGCTGGCTTTTAAATACCCTAAAGTGCTCATCTGTCATCAATTATTGAATTTAAAAAACTGCAAATAGTGTATTCAGAAGCACATATTTATAAGCAGGCTAATTAAATATAAAACAGTGCTGCAATGGTACAGAGACATGTTAGCACTGGCATGCATAAAACCATTTAAGTATATACTCACTAACACATATATACAGTGTATCATTATCTGGAAAAATAGCCACTTGCATACACTATAGAAAAATGATCAGTTTTCACTATTTCAAAGTCATGCACCTGGGGCGCAGAAATCCTGGAGAAAGCTACAGGATTTGGGGGGGGGGGGTGGTTACTAACAGTCACCAAGTAAGAAAAGAATTTCGGAATAATCATCTCAGATGACCTAAAGGTGGCCAAACAATGTACCAAGGCTGTGGGGATGGCCAGTGGGATGCAGGAGTGTATAGGGAGGGGTATCACTAGCAGAAGAAGTGAGGTGGTAATGCCACTGTACAGAACACTGGTAGGGCCTCATCTGGAGTACTGTGTACAGTTCTGGAGGCCACGTCTTCGCAAGGACATAGACAGGATGGAGGCGGTTTACAGAAGGGCAACTAAAATGGTGCAGGGCTTGCACCAGAAGACATATGAGGAGATATTAAAGGACCTAAATATGTATGAACTGGAAGAGAGGAGAGAGCGGGGAGATATGACAGAAACCTACAAGTATCTTAAGGGCATTAACAAGGTGCAAGTGGGAGACACCTTTCAGTATACAAGATGTACAAAAACGAGAGGGAATGGTATGAGGTTGGAGGGGGGCAGGATACAGGGGAATGTAAGAAAGTTTTTCTTCACAGAAAGGGTGGTAGATGCATGGAATAGCCTACCACAAGAGGTAGTAGGAGCAAACAAAGTGGGGATTCAAGGATACATGGGATAGATACAAGGGAACCATAGTAATGGGTAAGAGAGGCTAAAGCCATGGATCAATTAGGGTCAGAGGCCGCTCATACAAGTAGGGAAAATGGGCAGACTGGATGGGCCTAGCTGTCCTTATCTGCCGGCAAATTCTGTTTCTATGCATTTAAAAAAAATCAAAATTGTTTTAAGAATGCCAGTTTACACATATATCTCATTTTGGAAAATTAGAGCAATCAAGACAATATGTTGCCTTGCATACTGTAATACAAAATCACACATGCCCCCACAATGCAAAGCATCATGGGCTGCATATGCAGATCACCACAGAATATTATGCTGGTTCAACTTTAAGCAGAAATGCATGGTGCTGAAAGGCCTCTCACACAGTTTGCAAAAGGTGCCAACAGAAGACATAGACATGCGTTTCATCCTACCAGGACTCATCAGTATGCCTTGTCTGACACCCCAGTGGAATGAACCAGCTACCCTAAGATGGTCTATCTGGGTTATGTTGTGGTGAACCCAATTAAAACAAAAAACTATTTAAAAGACAAAGAACCTCTGTGCACAGGCACTGAGGCAATGTTTACCCACAAGGGGCATTTGGCCGGGAAGCCAAGTTTCAAAGAAATACAAAATCACACATGCTCCCACAATGCAAAGCATTATGGGCTACATATACAAATCACCACAGAATATTATGCTGGTTCAACTTTAAGCAGAAATGCATGGTGCCGAAAGGCCTCTTGCATACTGTGCTGCCTTTGTCGGTAAGTACCGATTCTCAGGCCTCCCCCAATACCTCTCCTTCCTCCTTTTCCCCTCATGTACTGTACATCAGGCTATTCCCTTAGAACCCATGATGCCCGCACCTTCAATCTACCATACCCTCCCTCACAACCTGGCAAGGCCGCTTTCTCCCTCAGACTCTGACCCCTGGAATCATCTCCACCACTCTATCCACCTACACCCACACTTACCATGCTAAAACAACAGCTAAAGTTCCTCCCCATCCCCCTGCAACTGCTCCCATCCCGATCTCCTTTGATTTTCCACTTACTCGACTCCTATCATTTTCATCCTTCCTGGCAATTTGGCCCCTCTGCCTTTCTCTCCCCTGCATCTTCCCTGAAGGCCCCTCTATGCCAATTTATTTTCTAATTCCCTACTTATGTATATATCACAACTTTCCTTCTCTTAAACTAGCCTAACTCCATGCAGATCTATACTTGTGATGTTTTACAAGTTATATCACCAATGTATATTTATTCAGTTTCGTAATATGTACTACTCACAATGGTAACACTGTTTACATTTACCCTCTGCTGTAATACTGTACCATGTACTATGCACTTTGCAATAACTGCTAAATTTTGCACTCTGTAAAAGCTAACTCTGTAACTTAACTGTATTTGTGCCTATACTATATATTTTCTACTGTTTATTAGTGCCTAAATTGCTGTACTACTTTCGTTCATTGTAAATCCCTCTACCTGGGTCGCACCTGGAAATGAGTCTAGGCTCGGTGAGCCTTTCCCGGTTATCACATTTTAAATAAATAAATATAGCTACAGCTGGAAACAATCAGCAACAGGGGACCAGACAGAAGGTTTGTTTAAAAAAAAAAAAAGAAAACAAAAAGGGGAAAACAGTATTACAAATGCAAAGAAAACGGGGGACAATTAGAGGAAAAAGAAAGCAAAATACATCCAAGACGCTCAGAAACACAAAGCAAGATCGAAAAACTACAAATAATTAACCTCTCCAATAGAATGTTAATGTTCCTCAGACACAAGTTTTGGAAAGAGTTAACTTTTGTACCCACCCCTGTTGTAAATGCCTTTGAAATTAATCTTGATCCGCTTAAGTTTTTCAGAAAGATCACACTAAAGAACTGTTATGCAAATGAAGACAGAATTGTGGAACCAGACTTTCAAACCTTACACTTTGTGATGGAATACTTCAAGAAAGGGACGACATATCGACTTTTCAAGAGGGGGAGTCTCAGGAAAGTATAACATTTGATATCTTAAATGATTTGTTCACTGAAATACATGGTGATAATGCTAATGGACCCCCTTCTGCAGTGTTAAATTCTTTTCTTTTTTTTGCACCTACTTATTTTTCCCTCCCCTGGAGTCCTCTGCCAGCATCTGATGTCCCCCCCAATGTAGTCTCCGGGTATAAGACCCCCTCCCCATAACCCCACGACTTACCCTTCTTGGCAGGGGGTGAGGAATGACTCAACCCACCTGACCGGATGAGCGTTTGAGGAGGTGCCTTCCCGGGCCAACACAGAAGGGGACCATTGTCATTCACAGAGGACTCAGTGTTTTTCTTGTGTTTACTCTGTTCCCCTCGAGGTGTGGCATGCAATGGCACCAGCGGTGGCAGCGTGCATGCTCCCGTGCGCGTCCCCGCCAAGTGCCTGCCGCACTCTCGCCTTTCTTCTGCAGCACTGACTTGCCACCTCCCAGCCTCCGCTAGGTGGCAGGCAATCGCCGAGCCTTGCAATCCCCCCTCCCCGGAGAAGGAGAGCAGTCCTAGGGACACTCGATCCTTCTCTTTCCTGCCAACCCCCGGTGCCCCATGTCCATTCCAGAACACGGGTCGCCGGCGTGGCGCGAGGTGAGATGTCCAGCACCTCAGCCCTCAGCGCCACCGGGCCCTGCAGTGTTAAATTCTAAATGTGATGATACACATTTTTCTCTCAGTACAGAAAACAAACCAAATAAAAGGACAGGGTGGACAAGTATCACAGTGATGCATTGTGAGAAATGTAAAGCCAGGATTTAAAAAAAAAGCCTCTTGCAAATGGTTGCCCCCACACCCAAAAAAGAGGTACAATAAATATAAAATTGATTTAAATCATTTACACAACCGCAGACACATTAATACTATTTAGAAGCTCATGACATTTAACATACAGTATGTATTTATTCAGTTTTTGCTCATAGTTTTACTTTAAATGGATCTTTAAACACACACCCCCTTGGTCAGCCACCATAACTGTCCTACTGAAGCCAGGGAAGGACCTTAAGGTAGGTGCCTTTTTAAGGCCTATTTAACAGTTTATAGCAGATAATATCTTGGCTAAAATTATTGCAAATATGTTGGAAGGGGTCCTGTTAGCACTCTTTCAGGATGCTCAGTCTAGTTTTGTAAGGGGCAAACATGATAAAAACAAGATTAGTTGCACTTTGTGGCCTGGAATTGGACTAAAAAGAAATGGAGTCAATGTGGGCCTTTTAGCCTTAGACATGGAAAAATCTTTTGACCTCCTGGAGTGTGGTTTTCTGTTCCTTACTTTGCAGTGGTTTAGCTTTGGCCCACAGCTCTGTTGTTGAATCAGAACTCTTTACTCAATCCTGCAGACTCAGATTTTGACCAACTATGTCCTCTCCACTCCCTTCACTTTAGCCCGGGAATGACTCTGGCATTTCTTCTGTGTGTTCTTTACAGTCATTGGCTGTTGCTGTCCAGAATAATTTGTGACTAGAGGGCTTGCCGGGGAAGGGCAGCATGTTATGTGCTGTAGTTATTTACAGATGACTTATTGCTTTATATCAAAGATCCAGCCACTTCCATGGCAGAAATACTTTCCATATTTGTAACTACGGATTGCTAGATGGTAATAAAATTAACTGATACAAATGTAAGTATATGCCTCTGAGTGCCCAATCACTGCCAATCATTATTCCCCCTGAGATCTCTCTGAAACAGATTGCTGCCATCAAGTATTTAGGCATCATGATTCCTAAAACTTCACCATCCTTGGTGAGAGAGATTATGGTCCAACTGGCATTTTTGCACTGTGATAGGGATAATCAATCTATACCAGCCTGGAGGAAGATAGAGGAGTGCACTTTACAGAGTCCCTTTTTGTCAGATCTTTAGTCCAGCTTTACAAAACGGTGATTTAGAAAAAGACTCTCAAGGGCCATACTCCAGGTTTGGGCAAAAGTTCACTTACTAGTCACTCATGGGGTATATCCCCAGCTTCATCCATGCATAGTGTCATGTCTTCACACCGAGCATTTTCTCTTACCTTGTACCATACACTGGAGCACTTGAAGGAGAGGGGCTTGTATCAAGTAGGGGACTTCCATTCAGGGGCTCTTTAGCTCCTTTTTGGAGTTAAAGAAAAGACTCATGCTTCCTGTTCAAGCTTTTTTTGCATATTTGCTTGTCAGACATCATCTGTGCCATTCTCTGCCCCAATCAAACCTCTCAACTATCCTGGATTACAAGGGACGTCCTTCATTTTACCCCTCAAAATTGTTGTGGTTGTGTCCCTCATGAAAAAGGTGCTGCCAACACATAAAATGTGCTCTAAATTCAGACTTTAAAGGAGAAATTCATAACATTCTGAGACGCCAAATCAAAAATAAACTTTGTACAAGTAAACACTATGGGTTCCACAGTGTTCTGAGCTTATATCGCCATGTTTGAGGATATGTCCTTCATTATGAGGGACACTGTGCCTCACTGTCCTGCATTTTTGAGTGTCCATGTCTCTCAAGTCAGTGACAAAAGGTTGAGAGATATGCCCCATTCACCACGTGCTCCTGTGCTTTCTTCAACTGAGGAGTTGCTTGTTAATTCTCTACTATGGTTAAGCCACTTTTGGCTTTTAATAAACTCCTCAAATCATCCCCAGATGCAGCCCACTTTAACCCATGGGGGACTGTGGAGGATAATCTCTGAGGCACTCCACATTCATGACATCATGGGTTATGTACACCTGATAGGTTGCTTGATGCACATGTGACTTGAAGAAAGTCCATCTCCCACCTGAGAGGGGGGTCTGCTCTCCTAAGGTCAGTTCTTATGTGCATCAAAACAGGTTGCAAGCACACCCTAGAGCTCCAGCGTTTCTCTTGTAAAGAACAAATGTTTATTATGAAGAACAACTTCATTACTAAGGTAAGAAGCCACCTGGCTAAGTCATTTATTAATATCCTACAACAAAGATCAAACAAGACTACAACAGTATGTTTCTGCAGATATGCAACTGTTTAAAATTGCAAAACTGGCAGTCTTACAAATGTTAGCACTGTGGCTTCTACTAGCGTCAGTTGTCTAGGAAAATGTTAGCTGAGAAATTGCCAGCACAGTATTCAAATTATGAACATTATCGCATTGTGCAACTATAGAGATTATTAGCTACCTGAACACCCCTGCTAGCGGTGCCAGGAACTAAAATAATGTCTGACCCACATAACTGAACACAGGATCTATGCAGTGATTTACATGAGGTAATATAATAAATAATCAGCCTGGTTCCTGAGTTGTATTAATCACCAACAAGAATCTGGTGACCCTGCTAGCCTCACTAACTTGTAAAAAGGTACTCTCAAACTCACCCAGAAAAGCTTCCTTGCACTGGAAAGTGCTTAAAATGCCTGAGCTGGATTCAGACATTACTGGAGTTCAGTGGCACTAAACCAAAGCACCTGCAACCACCTTGTGCTATTTTCTACACAAAAACAGTCCCATAAAGAAAAGGAAGTTCTATGGACCAAAAGTGAGCCATCCAAATGTTTCTTTATGGCTCCAGTTTCTCAAACAACTGCTAGCAGCATGACCACCACCCCCCAACTTCTTTCTAGTTTACAAAATGTCCTGCTGCATGAGAGCTGACTGGCTCTCAGTTCTCACAAGATTTCGGCCACCATCTTAGATGAGGATAAACAAACAAAGTTTGACTAAATCCAACATATCTTGCAGTGAAGAATGGAGCTAGCAATTGCTACAGCTTCTCAAGGCAAAGTCCCCTAACTTACTGACCATGAGAGTGAACTGAAGAAACAAGTTTCACAGAACAACAAATGCTTCTTCTCCGAACTGTATCCTATTACAATAGCAGCCTGTCTGAAACACAGCTTTCCGCAACCTCAACGCTACTGGTGTACCCCATACAGGGTATTTAAGGCTGTGGACCAACATGGAGCTGACCAAAATGTTTTTTTATGGCCCCCAGGTCCGTAGAAATGTCCAAATGACTCGCTCCTCTTCCCCTTGTCTCTTCTGGTCCGAGATCTCGCTTAACGTGGAAGCAGCCCTTTAATTGACTCCCAATGCTCGTGAGACCTCAGCTGCTATCTTTCTGAGGGGCAAAACAGTGGGATATCGCCATCGTGGAGATCCTGCGATAACTACCGCCTATGCCCCCAGCACACTGAAATACAGCAACATTTCAACTCCACTAAGCTCAAACAGGAGACAAACAGACTGTTCAGTTAAGGTCTAGAAAGATACCTCAAGGGAAAAGAGGATTGATTCCAAATACCAGTCAAATAGATCCACTTATCTGCCAGCTAGACAAACATACCGTTCTCATTCCTTTCGAGACAAGACAGGGGCAATTATAACTACAGGCTACACTACTACAGGCAGCCATACCCACAAAAAAGATTGCATCAGATATCAAGCTAGAAGGGTTCCCAAGCAAGGTAGAGGAAACTACTCCCCCCGCAGAACCCAGCTGAAACAACTACTATTGCTACAAGCAATACCAAAACATTCCAGTCGGTGACCAACTACTACTCTTCATGCAAGCATGGGAGCAAACCACACAAGACAGGTGGGTCCTACAAGTATTAAGACTAAGATATGTGATACAACTTTCTCGCATACCAACAAAGAACCTTCTAGTCCTATTCCCTGTGCCGAAAAACATGTTTCCCCGACACTAGTCCAAACAGTACTGGCAAACTTACTGCACAACAAGACGATAGACGGTAACACATTACAAAACAGGGAAAAGGAGGATACTCCATATTTGACAAGGTACCCAAAAAGGGACCAGAGGGCTATGCCCAGGTCTGGACCTTAACAATTCTGTATAATTCAAACCCTAGAAATGGAAACAATCAGGTCCACCCTCACGGTTATAAGCTCAGGAGATTACCTAACTTCACTACATTTGTAGGACACATACATCACACTACGAATTCCATCGATTTCACATATTAGGAAAACGATACCAATACAAGTGTTACCATTCAACCTACCATCAACCCCAAGCGTGTTCACGATAATAAAAGAGTTGAGGGCATACAAGTAATACCCTATTGAACGACCGGCTGATCAAGACCAGAACAGTATAACAGTATAACAGTCCATTCGATAACAAATGCAGTAGTACACTGCCTACAAAATCACAGCCATGTAATAACCTATCAGAAAGCTACCCATCATCCCCAGCCAGTCTATAGATAGTCTAGGCTCACTGATCGACACAAATCCAGGTCTCGGCAACCCAGTAAATGCCCAAGTCCACTCAATTATTGCACAGACTACACAATTACAGAAACACAGAAATCCAGAACTTCAAGCAGTTTCACAAATACTAGGAGTAATGTCATCATTGATAGACATAGTGCCATGGGCCAAGTGCAACATGAGACCTCTCATACCATTCTTGAGCAAACAGGGCCCAGCGCATGACATAGGCTTAGCACAGACATTAACACTTTCACCCTCCCTGAAGGCACTAGCATCTGCCAGACGTGGAGGAGAACTACAGGCAGACACGTGCAGACTGTGTAGCCTAGTGGTTAAAGCACTAAGCTGTAAACTCAAATTTCCTTTACCTTTCCTAACATTCTACACTGACAGAATATCCCTTAGACCTATAATGTCATTCTGACCAATGGTATCATTGACAATCCACATCAACCAAACTATTGAAATATCTGCAGAATCCCCTCAGGGGGAAATACAAAAACCCTCAGCTTAAAATGCTGGGTATGAAAAGGATACTTAGCACATTCCTATCAAGTACAGAGGAAATATACAAAACAGACTGTTTGTAATGCTGCATGGAAAAGGAAAACCAGCTTCAAAATCACTGATTGCCATGTACCTTAAAACAGCAATCACGGAACCATACAGAGTGAATAACTCGACTGCACCAAGAGATCTGAAGGCTCACTCTACCAGAGCAATCACAACTTCCTGGGCAGAGAAAAATGGCAATACTGCAGAGGAAATCTTTGGCAGCATGTAAGGACTAGGTACAAGACAACATGTCTGACCCACCCTAGTAGAGGATTATTGCTTTTTAATGACCCATGATGTCATGAATGTGGAGTGCCTCAGAGATTATCCCCCACAATGGTAGTTTACTCACCTGGTAAAGGTGATTGTGGGGGAATACATCTCTGAGGCACTCCACATCTCGACCAACAGACGTGTGAAAGACTCAACAAGTTTTCATATATTGTATGAATGTATGATACTCGTTATTAAAAATTAGCAGGTTTGGACATCACTGACGTCTATATGTATAGTATAATAACAAAATAAAGTTACACAACAATTTTCTACTGCTAAGTGGTCACTACGTAGCTACACTCATTAACAGCAAAAGGTATTAACAAATTATTGTTACAGATAAAACTTTGGAATACATCGAACTGACCTTAGGAGAGCAGACCCCCCCTCTCAGGTGGGGGATGGACTTTCTTCAAGTCACATGTGCATCAAGCAACCTATCAGGTGTACACAACCCATGATGTCATGAATGTGGAGTGCCTCAGAGATGTATTCCCCCACAATCACCTTTACCAGGTGAGTAAACTACCATTATCTTGGGTTTCCAACATTACATGAAATCTGAAATAGGATGGCAGAGTTTGCCAATTCTTGCTTGAAAAGCAAAAGACTTTGACAGTTTCAATACAAATTTTCACATAGAATTTACTATACCTCAGTTAGGCTGCATAGCATGAAACCAGAATATGAACTAATTTGTCCCAAATGTGGGAGAGAGAATAGCACACTTTCGCATGTTTTTTGACTTGTATTATGCCCCCTTTTAGAGCATTGTACATATAGTAGCATTATGCAGCAGGACACAGGCTTCAATATTCGTGACACACCCTTGAAATTACTTTTGGGAGCCGTCACCTATGGGAAGACATGACTAGAAAGGATAAACTGTTATGGTATTTGGTATTGCAGATCACATTCCTCTGCAGCACTCTTATATTTCTTATAGACTGGGTTATGCTCACCTGATAGGATGATTATACACATGTGATGTCTGAAATCAGAAATCCAACCCCCAAATGCTCCTTGCAGTCCCAGAGAAAACCAGTTCTTACATGTGCAGCACAAGGCTAAAGCACTATCTTCTAGCTCCTGCTATTCAATTTTCTACAAGGTTAAGGGCAGTCCCCAAACCTCAGATTTACTGGTTATTCTGTAACTAAAGATTTTACTAGATAGCTAGCAATGATATAGAGAATAAAGTATGGGTTGGTGTGTGTAACATGAAGTTTACACACACCCGAGGGTTTAGATGCTTTATAAACCCCGAGAGCGAAGCTCGAGGGGTTTATTAAAAGGATCTAACCCCAAGGGTGTGTGTAAACTTCGTGTTTACACACACCAACACCATACTTTATTTTCTATAATTAGTGGGTAGCGTTTTTTTCTCCGGAGCAATTGTGATAAATGCTGCAGATTGTATCGAGATGAGAATGATCGTCGTGAGGCTTACCTTGTTTAGTTGAATTTTTATTGTAGAGAAACAGAGGCAGATTGTTACAGAACCGAACAGAATACTGTTTAATAAACTAATAAACAAGATTATAATAACATTCATTAACAAATGTTGTATTTAATCGGTCCGTTTTCCAGGAAGTATGGTGTGGTTGCCAGGTTGTTCCGATTGGTCAGGAAGTGGTATGACGTCTTCTGCAGATGGAGGGGGGAAAGAGCAAAAGAAAAAGAGAAGTTGGGGATCGTGGTGTGCAAGCTGTGGCATGCTTTATCTACAGAAAGGAAATCTGAACTGTGTTAAGCTGTTAACATTTTGTAAAATTAATGGTTACCTCAATCAGAGTTATCCGAGTCGTAGAGGACGTGGATTCTTCTTTTTTTCTGTTGCGGTGGTGCACAATTGTAGATGTTAACTTTCACTGCTTGCTGAAAAATGCAGCCGGTCCCAAATTTTGTAGGCAACATGGTCATGCAGGTTGCTTCTGGGAGAGGATTTAGATTTGCCATACTGTGCTGTGCTTGTTGTGGGAACTGCGCAGAGGTGGATGGCTGCTGGGTCGTCGAGTAGGTGAGCAGTTGACTGATCTGTTGCTGCTTTTTCTCGGATAACACCGAGTAGTTATTTATAGAATGAAAATCTTGTGCCCTGATATTTGTTGGACTTCGGTGGGCGGAATATTGTGGTCTATTAGTCGTTGTATGCTCGTTTTTCGAGTACTGTGGTTAGTGATGCGTTTACATTCCGAAAGGCCAGATTTTGTTTTCATCAAAGCCATCATTTTCCTCATTTTGTTTATTCCGATATTCATATTTCGGAACCGTAGTGAGGTTTCTTTTTTATTTGTATTGGGAGCTATGTAAAAGGGTGAGTCTGTTGTGACCATTTCGGGGGGTCTTTGAGATTTGTAGATGTCATATGCTCATAGTGTGTCTCATTCTGGATTTTGGGGTGTTACTGTAAATACGAGGGTTGACAGGTCGTACATCTCGGGGATTTTCACCAGTTCTTGTTTTTGTTTGTCTTTCTGAGTATTCGAGATACTGATTGCCGTTGCTGTCTATGCCTTTCTTTATGTCTCCCCACTGCAGATCATACTGCTCTTTGGTACGGACAGCAAATTGGACTCCAAAGTTAAAGAAAAAAAAATTACTCACCTTAGTAATGTTGTTTCTTCTAATGGAGTCTTGCTATATTATGACAGATGCAGTTTGTCCCACCATTAGAACTGCTCCGGAGGTGAAAGAGTTAACTTCCATGCAGTGCATGGAGCTTAGAGTGCGAGCTAGGTTAGAGAACATCTGTTAGGGTGGTTTCAAACTGAAACCGTCAGATCTTTACAAGCAAAACTCACTAAGGCTCGGTGTGGAAGCTGTAACCTACACTAGCCAACTGGCTACTAAAATATTCACACATTTTCCTGGTCCCAACACCAAGACTCAAGTCAGGGGACCAGAAACAATAAGATAAAATAAATAAATAAAACACAACACCCAAACATAAAGGGGCATCAATAAGTGCCAACAGTGGACTGCCCACCCCATACCAGTAGAAGTTCTGAGAGGGGCAGGCTGGGGAGGTCATAATATAGCAAGACTCCATTAGAAGAAACAACATTACTAAGGTGAGTAATTTTTCTTCAAACAACATGAAGTCTTGCTATATTATGACAGATGCAGACTACACAGCAGTACATCAAGGAGGAGGACAGAACCTACTTAGGAATAGGCTCTGAAGCACTGTTGCTGCAAACCGAACATCCCTCCTGGCCTGGATATCCAGGGAGTAATGCTTGGTGAAAGTGTGTACTGTTTCCAAGTAGCTGCTTGACATATCTCCAAGATAGGGATGTCTCTAGCAGCAGCTAGAGATGCAGCTGTACCTCTGGTAGAGTGAGCCCTCAGGCCTGAGGGGAACCATACCCAGTTTTTGATAGAAAATTGGATACAAGAGACAATCCACCTGGCAATGGATCTCTTAGTGGCAGGTCTCCTTTCCCAACCTCACCATAAGTGAGAAATAGTTGGAGGAGTCAAACCTGTGACCCTTAGTACGCTCTATCTTAGTAACTTAGGCCCTCTTAACATCTAAGTTGTGCAGCCTCCTCTCACCAGAGGAGGAATGGTCAGTGAAGAACACTGGAAGTGAAATAGATTGGTTAAGGTGAAACCGAAACCACCTTAGGCAAAAACTTCCTGTTAGTCCTGAGGACTACCTTATCCCTGTGAAAGGAAATAAAGTCAGTCTCCACTGATAAAGCCTGTAACTCACTTATACGCCTGGCAGAAGTGATGGCTACTAGAAACACGGGTTTTCCAAGTCAATACTTAAGCTCTGCTGAAGACAGAGGCTCAAAGGGGGTTGCATCAGCTGAGCAATGCAAACATTAAGATCTCAAGCAGGGCAGGGTCCCTGAATGGAGGATTGGTATGAAGCAATCCTTAAAAACTTGGAAAATACAGGGTGAGCAGAAAGAGAAGAGGGCTTCCCTGCTGAAATGAAAGCAGAGACAGCTGCCAAATGCACTTTCAGGGTAGCTGGTCTCAGTCCCAAAGAATTAAGATGGACCATATAATCCAATACAGTGGGTAAATCAGCAGATTCCGAGGAAATATGCTTCCCAGAACACCATATGGAAAACCTTTTCCACTTGGAGTTATAGGTAGCCCTGGTGGAAGGCTTCCTAGAAGCTTTCAAGATTTCGAGAACACTTTGAGAAAGTTGTAGATCAGCAAACTCTAACTCCTCAAGAGCCAGGCCTTGAGGTTGAGGGATTTGAGATTCGGATACCAAACCCTTCCCTGAGCACAGGTTAACAGATTGTGGTTCCTGGGGAGACACAGGGGGAGGTGGACTGCTAAGGACAGAAGGAGTGGGTACCAGGGCTGCCTGGCCCAGTCTGGAGCAATCAGGATCATCTTGCAGGGCTGAGACCTGATTTTGACTAGCACCTTGAACAGGAGAGGGAAGGGGGGGGGCATAGAGAAACTTCCCTTCCCAATCGAGGAGAAAGGCATCCAGGGGGACTGAGCCCAACACTGGGGGCCTGCAACAAAAAAGTGGAAGTTGATGATTGTCTGGGGCTGCAAAAAGATCTATCTGAGGGGTGCCCCATCTGGCAAAAACTATCCCCAGTACTAGGGATCCAGTGACCATTCGTGATGGCCCTGGGAAATCCTGCTGAGAGCATCTGCCAGGACATTGTCCTTGCCTGGGAGGTGAACTGCTATGAGGGAAGTGTTCAGGGAATAAGCCAGAGACCACAACTTCATTGCCTCAGTGCACAAGGCCGAAGACCGAGTGCCCCCTTGTTTGTTGATGTACCACATTGTAGTGGTGTTGTCTGTTCTGACCTGTACCACCTTGCTCTGAACAGATGCAGAAAAAACCTGAAGTGCTAGAAAAACAGCTCTGAGTTCCAACAGACTGATGTGGAGCAGAGATTCCTGAGGGGACCATAACCCCTGGGTGGAGCGGTCGCCCATGTGAGCTCCCCATCCCAAGAGGACGCATCTGTAGTAAGGGTCAAGGAGTGGGACAGAGGGATGAAAGGAACCCTTGTCTCAGATTGCTCTGATCCTGCCACCACTGAAGGGCCTGGATCAGGGTTCGATCACTGGGATTAACTTGGATAGGGGATCTCTTCTTTGAGACCAGAAGGCTCTCAAATGGAACTGAATGTCCCTCATCTGAAATCTTGCTCCTTGCACTACAGCTGTGGAAGCAGCCATGTGTCCTAGGAGCTGCAGGAAATGCCTTGCTGGCCGAGAGACCTGCAGAGTGAAGGACGAGGCCAGGGCCACCAAGGTCCTTACCCTTTCTAGGGGGAAGGAAGGCTCTGGCCTGCTTTGTGGCCAGTTCTGCGCCTATAAAGATAAGTACCTGGGCAGGTTCCAGAACTGACTTTGGAAGATTGAGAAGAAACCCCGGAGAGGTAAGCAGCTGCTGGGTAACTAGCAGGTGTGATTTGACCTGGTCTGGAGACTGACCCACAATGAGCCAGTCGTCCAGGTAGGGAAAGATGGCAATCTTTTGCCTTCTTAGATGAGCAACTGCTACTGCCAGGCATTTTGTGAACACCCTTGGGGCAGAGGTAAGGCCGAAGGGCATGCTCTGAACTGATAATGGCCTGAGGGCAGTTCGAATCTGAGTACTTTCGATGGGAGCTTCTGATAAGAACATGGAAGTAGGCATCCTTGAGGTCCAGGGAAGCTAGCCAGTCCCTGGCCTTAGGGAAGGTAAAATCATTCCCAGAGTCACCATTTTGAATTTTGGTTTTAAAAGGTGCTTGTTCAGATATCTTAGGTCCAGTATAGGCCGCCACTCTCCTGTCTTTTTTGGGGTAAGGAAGTACCTGGAGTACAGACCCTTGCCCTGGTGTAGGGGAGAAACCCTTTCTACAGCTCTGAGAGCCAGAAGGGTTGAGACTTCTGTTTCCAAAGCAAGAGTCTCTAAAGGGTTTGCAGGTGGAAAAGATCTGGCTCTCATCTTTGGAAATTTTTTGAAGCTGAGAACCAGACCCTGGCTCACTACTTCCAGGACCCACCTGTCTGATGTTAAAGACTCCCAGTCCTGGACGAAGTAAGCCAGCCTGCCCCTACAGGTAATGGAGGCCGACCCTGGGCATCCCATCAGGGTGCCTGTTTGGCAGGGGCTTTAGGCTGAGGGTGGGAGCAGGCCTGCTCGTCCCGCCTGCCTCTCCCTCTGAAGAACCCCCTCTGAACATAGGCTGAAGAGGAGGCCTGGGTCTGGTAAAAGGCCTGTGAAAAGGCCTGCCCCTACCCTGGGTGCTGCCTCTGAGGGTGGCTTGCTGTTCCTTGGCTGCACTCCTATAAGTGGTTTATATTCATCCATTTGCTTCCATATAATTCTCTGTCTGCTCCCCAAACAGAGAATTTCCCACCACAGGAAAATCCATAGCCTTAGACTGGGTATCCTGTGACAAAGTAGTACACCCTGAGCCAGGCCAATCTACGAAAAGCCACAGATGTAGCCATGACTCTAGAGGATACATCATTAGAATCCACTGCAGCATGGAATTGCACCTTAGATGCCTCAATACCATCAACAGCCACCTGCTCCAGCTCCTTTGCAAGCTGGCCAGGAGCCTGTTTGGCTAAGGCCATGACAGTATCCCATCTAGATTTTTGGTATCTCGCAACATAAGCCATATAGTTTGCTTGTCTGAGTCCCAAAGACGCTGCCATGTATTGTTTTTTGGCCATGGCATCAATCTTCCTGGAGTCCTTGTCAGGAGGATGTGAAGCCAGGGGAATATTAGCTTTATCACAGGCTGCAGCCTGAACTACCCCAACATGACTGCATTGCTGCGAAAGAAATTCTGTATCAGGACCTGACAAGTGTACCTCCTGTCCATCTTTTTATCTACAGGAGCACAGAATTAGAGCTTTAAAATTTTTATTGTTTGTTTCCTAAAAGATTTATGTAAAGGGATGGACAATCTCCTGGACTCTGGGATATCCATCATCTCTACAAAGTCAGGCTCCTCCTGCTCATCCAAAGCCTCCTCTAAAGGAAGCTGGAGGGTCTCAGCAACTTTTTTATAAAACAAAAAATGAGAAGGGGACTCAGTAAGCCTAGGGGGAGATTCACCTAAAGGTCTGTCTGGGGAGATGTCCGGTTCAATGGGCACATCCAGACTTTCAAAGTCACATTCACACTGATCATAATCATCCTCCCCCTCCTCTGGTTCATAAAGCTCTTCTATATCATATTCTTGAACTGGTGGAACCGACCTTTTGCCAGATAGTGGCGGTTCGGAGGGAACCGGGGACAGTGACTGGACAATCTGTATTGCCCTGGCTATCTCTGCAGCAGTTGGAGAAGGGATTTTGGACTCCACACCTGCTGACTTTCTAGTTCTCTTTGCTGGAACTGGCTCCTCAGAGTCAGCTTTACGTTTGCCCGAGGAAGTCTGGCCCTGGTCAGAGGGCACTCCCTCCGGTTCGGTTGGCACCCGAACCGGGCTGGTCATCGGTCAGTGGACTTTTGGCCTCTCGTTCCTGAGCCTACCAACTCTCTTATCTAGGGTAGCTGCAGGGAAATTCTTGCAAATCTGGCAGTCTGCATTGAAGTGGTCAAACCCCAGACAATAAACACATGTGGTGTGTGGGTCAGCCTTGGCAAAGGCTTCCCCACAGACACTACAGTGTTGAAACCCAGTGGGCCCGGTTTTTCTTTTGGGTTTCTCAGACATAATGCCAGCCTAACCAAAAACTTGCCCTTTTGATGGCAGTGCCAGGCAAGACACCCTTATCGGTTCCCAACCGTGTCACGGGTCGTGGAAAAAACCGTAATGAAATCCGTTTTTTTTAGAACCGATAAGAACCGGGAACCGCACTCTAACAAGCCTTAAAAGGCTTCAGAATAAAGTTTAAATACAATTTGATTGGTTCAAACCGAACCGATAAACATTTACAAGTTCCACACAGAAAACCTATCTATTACTTACAATACCATAGACAGAGCTTGAACCGATCGGTTTGCGGTTAAAATAAATAATATCGCGGTTGAATTTAACCGAGAAATGACACTTTAAACCGAGAAAATGAACCGAGCAGCAGGAGGAATCTCCGGAGCGACTGTTCAGTGAGGCGGAGTAAAGAATCTGACGGTTTCAGTTTGAAACCACCCTAACAGAGCTTCTCTAACCGAGCTCGCGCTCTAAGTTCCATGCACTGCATGGAAGTTAACTCTTTCACCTCCGGAGCAGTTCTAATGGTGGGACAAACTGCACCTGTCATAATATAGCAAGACTTCATGTTGTTTGAATAGAAAGTTCAGTAAACTGGTGGGGTTAGTTAGGGACAGAGTGCCAGATTGGTACAGAAGCTTGATGCCGTTGTCTGATAAAGGCTCCGCTTTGTTAGGTCTGTTTCCCTTGCCTTGCTTTTTTGACTGCTTTTGCTTAGCTGCCAGGGTACGTTTAGTTTCAATGAAGACTGTGTCGGGACCTTTAAATATTGAGCGTGGGTATTTTTTCCCTGCTAAATAACGGTCTATGCTTGCTACTATTCCCCTTACTGTCCCTGGTTCGTATTCTGTGCCGTCTTGTCTACGGAGCACATAGATAAAGTTGACAGCTTAGTGTCTAGCTTGTTTACATCTAAGTTTTCGAAGTCGCTTACTAGGCCTACCTCTGACAGGAATGTTTTGGAAAGCCTGAGGTCGCCATCAGTTTTTCATGCTGTGCCTTTGTTTTGCTGCTCGTTTATGAAGTCTTGTCTGCTACAGCTGCTTTCTATGGTGAATCTATGTAACATTTTTTTTTTTTTTTTTACTGATTACAATTATTTGCGATTCAGTGATGGCTATGACAACTGCGAAGCTGCGGTTACGCTTGCTGAGGTGAGTCCGTGAGATGGATTGTTTACATAACTGGCGCACTGTGCGAGTGTCCGCGAGGAAGATGGGCTCGTGGAATTCTCATGGGGAAAAGGCGCGTGTTTGCCATTGTAAACACTCCTTTATAACAGCAAATTAAAAACGCCTTTCCCTACGAGAAAAAATGCTACCCAGTTATTATTTAGTAATTATTTGCATTTTTATCACTTTTGGCTCTCTTCAATGCTGTCCCTAAGCGCTATCAAACAGTGTTGCGATTTCAGTGCATCTCCCATGGGTAGTAATATGTTTCTGCTAGTTAGCAAGAATGATGTCTAGTATTTTGGGTAGTTCTTACCATTAGAACATGCCCTGTGCCTATTCAAGCTGCACCTTTCAGTCACCAGGCTCTTTTATAGTTAACCCCTGCTATCCCTGTATTCATATGAACAATGCACTATTGCAAAAGTAATGTTCAGGGTGCTATCTACTCCCCTTACAAGCAGGGTAACACAGCACCACTAAGCAGATAGCTGCACTCCACTCTGGGAGACGTTCTGTGGCTATTCCCTTCATGAGTGGTTCAGTTCCCTTTTCATCATCCTTGCACTCAGGGTTGCCCCTTCCAAGCAGTCACCCTGCTAGCATACTTCTGAACACTACACCTCATCTCCAGACTGCTGTCCCACTACAGAATCTCCCTTACAGAGCATACATTTATTAATTTATTCCAATTGTCCCAATGCATTTATTACAGATGACTTGGAGTTGGCATTTAGAACTACATGGCAAATGCCATCTTGCAGGGCATGAGCACACTCTGCCTTGTGAGAACGATCTTGAAGGCACCTTTCTCCTTCACCCCACACCATCCCTATATCGCCATCCTCAGCAGCAACAGCTCACAGTTCATGGTGACACCAACTTGAGACTGTCAATTTACGCACGCATGCCATCATCTTGCACTCAGCAGTGCTTAGGGTGCATGCTCGATGTGATGACATTTCGTGCAAAGGACCCAATGGGTCCCGAAAATGTGTGGCCCATCTTGGTCATGATGGCTAGCATCACTTCTTCTATGGGTCTCCTATCAGGCCTTCTAGTTTGGGGGCACTTACCACATCACTGGGCCTGAGCACTACAGAGTGTGAAGGAGGTGCTCCCACTTTAAGTGCCTTCACACATGATAAGGGAAGAAAGGATACTGTGTGGAAGCAGTCTGACCACTGCTAAAACATGATTAAGCCCTAGGAGACAAACAGCTTCAGGACAAATGTGACCAGCAAAGGGACTAACAGGCACATAACGCCTCCACCTAACCCCACCCATCATTCCCCTCCAACTACCAAAAAGCAGGTTACACCAGAAGACAATCAATACACATGTGGCCCTGACTCAGCACTTAAACCATCTACTAAGGACTACTGCTCGCTTCATGGACAGATGCAGGCCGTCCCACAAGCTCTGGTCCCTCCAGGTGGAGGCTCAGTCCCCAGTGTAGCCAAACCCCTCCTCTCTGCACCATTCCTTCAACCATGAGTTGAAGGCCTTAGTGTTGAGCTCCATCTCTTTTCCCCTGTTGTAGACAGGCAGCACTTCTGTAAAGGCTACAGTGCGTGCTACCTGCTTAAAACCCTTCCCCACTCCATAAACTGCTCCTGCACTGCCCCTGTCCCTTCCAGAAGGTCATTCGTGCCAAGGTGGATAATGACTTCCATCTCCCCCTTCCTTCCTATAGCAGTCCTCGCGAGCCGCTGTATACCCTATCCATCCCTCCCTCTGAGCCGATGCAACAGGTGGGCACTTAATTTTCCTCTCTACCCTCTTTCCTTCTCCCAACTCTATCCCCCTGACTACAGAGTCCCTGACTAGAAGTTGCTTCCTTCTCCTCTGGTGTTCTCCCCCCACCCTCCTGGGGACTCCATTAGGGCATTCCCCCACATCCTCTCTGTTCACCACCTCAGGTGCCCCTTTATGGCAGCCCTGCTCCGCCAGAATGACGTAGGCATTTCTTAGTGGGACTGGATGAGGAGTGTGCTTGCTGTCCACTCCCCCCCCCCGTCTTCCCCATCCTACCACCCCTGCCCTCCCTGAGCCCACCATAACCCAACCGCTCCTTCTTTCTGGCAACCTTTGAGGTAGCAGTGTCTGGCTAGGTGGTCCCTGGGTGGGAGAGATGGTCCCCCGACTCCTTGCCAACACAACTTTGAGTCTCGTGACATTCTCCCGACTTTCTGCCAGTGCTGCTTGGAGCCTTGAGACCTGTTCCCTCCACCCAGAGAGGTGCACACAGATGAGACAGCACCATAACCTCCAGAAGGTCTCCCTGTAGACTGCTGCCCCAAAACCACTGCATTGCACCACTCTCCACATTTTCATTTCCTTGTTCTTTTAGTCCTTATGCCCTCAAACCCTGAAGCTCATTAATATTTAGCAGGCTTTTAACAGCAAATCCCTACACCCTACTACATCTAGCAACTATTTAACAGTAGGCCTCTGATCCCTGAATCACTCTAACACCTAGCAACAGTTTACCTACTGCCCAGAAACACACTAAAACCTTGTATCAGTTGAGAACATGACACAATATTAAAGTAAAGGACAAATAACAGCAAGCCCCTAAGCCCACTGACATGCTTAGCTGGCCTCCCAAGTACAGCCACTCTATAATGCAGCCCCAACAGGCTTACCTGGGTAGGGGTCCCCTTGGGTTGGCAGGGGAGCAGAGTGGCTGGCTGCCTTGTTGGGATGACTCTGATGTCCTCTGCACACTGGTCCTTTGGGGGGGGGGTAGGGGCACTTGATAGCCTAGTCGTTAAGAATGCCCCTGTCCACTTCCTGGTTCCCAGTCAGCACTTGGGACTGGCTGCCAAACAGGGAAGGAGGTGCAGCTGGAATCTGATTGGCTCCTTTCAGGAGCCTCACGGAGTTTCCGAGCTCCTCTCTTTCCAATTTACCTTGTAGACTCTACACTTCTAATAAAGTATTTGTCCATTTACCCCCTAGTCAAAAATGTTCTAGCAGAAAAGTTCTAGCTGCCTTAATCGGCTGTTTCCTTGCTCTGATATCATGATTGCTCTCTGACCAATAGCTAAATACAGGAAAGCTTAAATGCAGACACCTACTTCACTTCTGCATAAGCCACACTCCCCTATTTATGGATTTCCTCCTGATCAAGCTAACTGCAAAGCTGATCATCAGTTCCCTTCCTTCAACTCAGAATAGCACACTTACTCTTGTGTTTTTGTTCTTACCCTAAATGAAGGTCCCAATTTACCTTGCAGATCCTACACTTATAATGAAGTATCTAGCTACTTACCCCCTAGTCAGAAATGTTCTTGCTGCCTTAGTCAGCTGCCTCCTTGCTCTGATAGCACAACTGCTCCCTGATCTAGAACGGACTGTGCCTCTTTTCTGGGCAAGACAGCTTAATTGAGAAAAGTACAGTTACGTAACAACTTACTGTAACAGTAGATCTTCGAGAGAATCTTTCATCAGACCACACCTATGGTACTACAGCTGCCAGGCACTAGGACCACATGGAAACATTTTTGCTAGCAGTCTTCTAGGGGCCGCCCAAATTGACGTCATACATCATCGTCCTTACTATATAAACGTGGGCGGCCCTTCGCCCTCCTCAGTTCCCCCACCGGAGACCATATACAGAGGACCTCCTCTCGGGGAGCCCAAGGAGAGCTAGATTTTCCCACCATTAGGCAAGGTTAAACAGAAGGTAGGCTGTTCTGGGGAGAGGAGAGAGACAAGGACTGAGAAGCAAGGCCAAGGGGGGACAGAGGGTGGGACGGCATGGCCTAATGAAAAAGATTCCCTCAAAGATCTACTGTTACAGTAAGTTCTTACGTAACTGTACTATCTTTTGCGAGGTATCTCTTTCATCAGGCCACTCCTATTGAAGAAGTCCCAAGCAGTACCGACAGAGAGACAGTCTGGGTGGCTGGAAACTACAGGCCTGAGAAAGAAGGCCTTGAAGCACAGCCAGGCACTATTCATACTGTAGTGTTTGGTGAAAGTGTGGACAGTACTCCAAGTTGCAGCAGCACAGATGTCTGCAGTTGACACATTCCTGAAACAGACAACAGAAGTGGCCATGTCTCTGGCTGAATGGCCATGAACAACCCCAGGAAGTTCCTTACTGTACTTCTTATAACAAAAAGTAACACAGTTGGCCAATCATTTGGACAGGCACTGTTTAGAAACTGGTACACCCTCTTTCCCAAGGGTGACAAACAAAAAGCTGCGAGGACTTCCTGCAGTCCCTTGCACAATGAACATAAAATCTGAGTATTCTATGTACATCTAAGGTATGGAGCAATGCTTCCTCTGGATTGGCATACTCCAGAAAATAAATAGGCAAGTGGATGGTTTGATTCAGGGTAAACTCAGTCACCACCTTCAGTAAGAACTTACAGTTGGTACGCAAAGACTTTGTGGAAAACAAAATAAGGGGGCTCACACATCAGAGCCTGAAACTCATAAATCCAAGCAATTAAAAATAATGCTTTCCACGACAGAAAGTGTAGCATGCAACTTGTGGCCGGATCAAAAAGAGCCAAAGTGAGTTTCTCTAACATAAAATTTAAGTCCCAAGGCGGGACTGGATTGCAGATGGGAGGCGTCAAATGAAGAATGCCTCTCAACATACGGGACACCTCCAATTGTGTCACCATACAGCCATCAATGGGTACATGGAATGTTGAAATGGCAGCCAGGTGCACTTTAATGGAAGAGTATTGCAGTCCAGTGTCTGACAGGGACAGCAAATACTCCAGAATCCAATTCACTGGACAAGTGATGGGAAGCACTTCCATGTCATCGAATAAGTGGCCCTGGTGGAGGGCTTCCTAGCAGCCATCAGGACAACAGCCACCTTTTGGGATACCCCATATCTAGCTATGGCCAGGTCTTCAGGAGCCAGGCACAAAAATGGAGGGACTTGAGGTCCGGATGGACCAGGGTGCCATGCTCCTGTGATTGCAAGCCTTTGCAAAGGGGCAGGGGTACTGGAGGTTCCACTGCCAACTGCTGCAGTAAAAGGAACCAGATCTGACGAGGCCAGAAGGGAACGAGTATCAGAGTCGTTCCTTCCACCTGAAGCTTGATCATCACCCTCTGAATTAGAGGGAAGGTAGGAAAGGCTTAGAGGTACCTCCCTTTCCAAGAGAGAGACAACACATCTTGCCAGAAAACTCCAGGCCCTGGAGCAAGTGAGCAGATAAGTGGCTTGAGTGGGTAAGCAAAAAGGTCCAACTCTGGATGACTCCACCTGTTGAACAGGTCTTCCACTGCTGAGGTCAGCAGTTCCCACTTGGGCATTCTGAACTGCAACCTGCTTAGTCTGTCTGCTAAGATGTTTTGGGTGCCTGGAACATAGACTGCCGAGAGTTCTAGGCCGTGGTCTAGAGCCCAGTACCAAACTGTCATCATTTCCCTGCGTAGGGGGTAAGAATGACATTCCCTTTGCTTGTTTATGTAGTGCACTACACTGATATTGTCTGTCTGCACCAGCAGAAGCCCCAGGGACAGGTAATTCTGGAAGGCATGCAGGCCATACAGAACAGCCCTCATCTCTAGGACATTTATGAGGAGGGAACCCTCCACTTCAGTTCATGTACCTTGGGTCTGGTGAGGCCCCAGATGCGCCCCCCAGCCCATCCCCAAAGCGTCCATGGTGTATATCTGATGAGAGGAAGGGACCAGGAATGGAAACCCTCTGAGCAAATTGCTGGGTTCCATCCACCACTGAAGCACCTTCTTTACCGGTGAAGGGACTAGAACCCTTTTTTCCAGATCATCGGTGCACTGGTCCCACTGGACTCAATGTCCACTGGGGGATCCGCATGTGCAGCTTGGCCAGGGGGACTGTGACAATGGCTGCCGCCATCAGGCCCAGTAGCTGCAGGAATGCCCCGACTATGACATACCTGTTGCTGTAAAATGGCTGGGCCTGCGCAATTAGGTGTTCTGCTCTGTCCTGGGGCAGAAAGGCCGCTCCCTGGGCAGTGTCCAGTATAGCTCCGAAGTACTGGAGATGCTGGCTAGGAGTTAAGACCGACTTGGACAGACTGACTGTGATCCTTTTCGTGGTAAACAGTTGTCTGGTACGTGCTAGGGTGTCAGCCAGTTGCTCCTTGAACTGAGCTTTGTGCAACCAGTCATCCAGACAGGGGAAGACGCAAGGTCCCTCTCTCCTGAGGGCTGCTGCCACCACAGCTAAGTAGATGGTAAAGACCCGTGGCACACATGACAAGCCAAAGGGCAATACCCTGAACTAGTAGTGCTCCCCCTGAAACAGGAACCTGAGGTACTTCTTATGGGGAGTGCAAACCTTTACATGCAGGTATGCATCCTGCATGTCTTAGGGAACATATCCAGTCTTCCTGTTGTAGTAGGGGCAGCAGGCGTTACAGGGTTACCATCCTGAACTTCTTGTGCTGGATACAGAAGTTCAGATTTTTCAGGTCCAGGATGGGCTTCAAATCCCCTGTGGACAAGAAAGAAATGGGAATAGAACCCTCTGTTCCTCTGATCCCTGGGAACAGGGCTCTATAGCCCTCTTCAGCAGCAGTGTGCAAACTTCCTCCAGTAACACTGGTATGTGGTCTAGAAGGTAGCTTGAATGAACTGGAGGCCACTCCAGAAGTTCTAGAGTATCACCCTGCTCTATGAGCTGCAGGACTAAAGCAGCTGTTGTGATCTTATTCCACCTGTCCAGGTGGAGGGAGACGCGACCCCTACTACCCCCTCCTGGAGTACTGGAGGGTGAGGTCTAGTAAGGAGTCACGTGGAAGCAGGTCTGGTGGCTAGAGACACACCTCCACCTCTAGGGGCTTTCCCTGTGGTGGAGGTATGGGCAGGTAAGGCTGCACCTGCTGTGCACTTGCCCTGCTGATGGGTTCCTATCTTGGGTCTATGGGTGGCACGACAAAAGAGCACCCTCTTCCCACTTTTTGGTTGGGTGTGGTAAAGGGAGTGGACAGACTACAGAGTTCTTCCCAAGGCCTGCAGGTCAGATAAAATGGTCTGCACATCTGCCCTGAAGAGTTTGTAACTTCTGAAGGGGGCATTCAAAATGGATTGCTGGACATCACTAGCGAATCCAGACACCCGAAGCCAGAATGCCTTCTTAGGCAGATGCCAGCTGTGACTCCTCTGGCTGAGGCATCCAAAATATCACAGGTCAACCTCAAGAGGTGCTTATCTACATCAGCCCCAGTCTGGAGGGCTTTAAGCATCTCCTGCTTCTGGGGACCCTCCGGAAGTGCCTGGACTGCTGCTTTGGCCATTTTCCAGAGGGTGTTCAGGAATTTTACCATATGAGCCTGGTAATTGGCTATTCTGAGGCCCAGTGTGGTAGAGGCGAAGGTCCTTTTGCCCATGAGATCCAATTTTCTCGACTCCTTGTCAGGAGGAAGAGAACTGAGGTGGTGAGGTCTCTTAGACCTATCATGGGGCTGCATCACCACTGAATCCGCTTGTGGTTGCCCTGCAAATAAAAACTTCGGGGCCTGGTACAGTCTGTCTGCCTTTCTAGGCATGGCAGGGATCATACCTGGCCTATACTATGCAGCCATGGTGGCATCCTCTAACGTGGCCAGCAGAGGAGGAGGAATAATCAAGGGGTGAGAATCTATTGGTTCCAGAAATTTGACCAGGTTCCTCCTGGTGATGTGTTGCACCTCAGCATCAAACCCCATAGCAGTTTGGAGCTGCTTCATCATTGACATAAAGGAGGAGTCATTAGGAGGGGACCTCGGGGTATATCTGGTGGAGTACTCACCTCCTGAGGAAACGGTGGAGGTAGACCTAGTGGGATTCTATCCCCATCTTCCTCCTCCTCCTCTTGTAGGATGGGGTCAGGATTGTACTCCTGATCCTTGTCGACAGGATCAGAGTAGTGCACAGAAGGCAACAAAGACGTCAACGCACTGGAGAGAGCAGGGTGCATTGACGTGCAAGGTGTCGACACGGGGGCTGGTCTGGTAGGCCCTGATGTTGTCTGGCCTGGAGGCAGTGCACAGCGCTGAATGATCTCCATAAACAAGGAGATCATGGTCAGGATGTCAACGGTGGTTGGTGTCCCCGTGGCGCTCTGCAGTGTCGATGGGGGAGGCAGGGTTCTCTGTGTCGATGGAACAGCCAAGGGTGCCAAAAGGGGAGGCTGGAACCCTGTCACCAGCCAAAAGTAGGTCCGGTGAAGCCCGCTGCCCCTGAGAAAGCAGGGGTCTAAGTGGCAGGGGTTGCAGCGTTGGCGGGGGTGTCACTCCTCTCCCGGTGCTTATATTTCCCAGAAGACTCGTCTCAGGCCTTGAAAAAAATGGGAGCCCATGGATGGTGCCAGCAAAGCTTCTCACCTGGAGCTCCCTCTCCATTCTGGCTACCTTCTGTGCAAGGAGGAAGGACTGCAGGGCTTTCTGATGGCGCCGCTGGGTAGCCTGGTTGAAGCCGCAGCAGATCTTGCAGGCCTTAACATTACGCAAGTGTCGTGTTAGCCGTGGTTGTAGATCTTCCCACCACACTCGCAATATCTGAAGAATTTCGTGGAGTCGGACAGCATACACGACAAGGATCACTTTAAAAAATAAAGTGATAAACTAGGGTGAGAAAAAAATACTAAAGTTAAAAAATCGAAGATTTGGCAGTTGACTGAAGCAGCAGTGTCTCCAGGGAGTCTGACGTGCAATAGTCGATGGCGAGAAAAGAATTGTGGAGGGCATGGGGCCACCTACATTTTTATGGTAAGGGCATCGATGTATGACGTTGTCAGGGGTGGCCCCTAGAAGACTGCTAGCAAAAAAATTTCCACATGGTCCTAGAGCCTGGCAGTTATAGTCTCAGAGGTGTGGCCTGATGAAAGAGAGCTCCTCTAAGATCTATTCATTCTAAGGGACACAAGACAGGAATTGCAGCATCCGAGTTTCCCGTAGCAGAACAGCTCAAACGGTCTGTACAAGAGGTAGTATAAACTCAAGATGCCGTCTAACTGAATTAAGATGCACTCCACTACAGCAGTCGCAACCTCTTGGGCAGAGCACAACACTGCATCAATGCAAGAAATTTGAGAAACAGCCATCTGGTCCCAGTCCACACCTTTGCAAAACATTACAGACCGGCTATTTTGAAGTCAAATAAAGCCAGTTTTGGCAGAAAGATCCTGGCTTCCATCATCACTGTTTCATGCTCCATTCTCCCCACAATTTTTTTTTTTTTTTTTACTGGGTTATACCAAAGCAGTCAGCAAAGAATATGGGAGTGCCATAGAGGAATATGATCTCAAATGTAAATTTACTCACCTGGTAGAGGTGATTGTCGGAACATTCTCTACAGCACTCCCAGACTCGGAAACAGAAGCATCCACACAGCATCTAATTAGACTATTCCAGTGTACTGTAAGTTTGGATTTTATCATGTGTACATAAGTCTGAATAAAACTTGGTTAAACCTTGCATATGGTTCCAGTGTGCAAGACTTTTTAATAACTCTTACTGCCATAATAGCTGACAACCTTTATACCTTTATTCACTGTTCCAAACGCAATAGTATTTTCATAGTGCTATACACACCTCTGGAAGAATTGAACTGATTTCATTTGGGACTGCAAGAAGCATTAGGGGATTGGATTTCTAACCTCAGAAGTCGCATGTGTATAATTAGCCTATCAGGTGAGCATAACCCAGTCCGTAAGGAATATAGGAGTGTCAGAGAAATGTTCCTACAATCACATTTACCAGATCAGTAAACTATACATTAGCTGATGCTAACACAGAAAGGGGGAAAAAAATACAGTGTAGCTCTGTCTCAACCAACAGTCCTACTGCTGCTTAACACAGAGAATATTGGATGGGCAACTATGCAGAACCAGTGTGTTCTGCCACAGAGGGGTTCCGATTCCCTCTGACCTTGAGAGCGAAGCTCGAGAGGTCCATGGGAATCATAACTCCGAGGTGGCAAAACACACTGGTTGTGCGTAGAGTTGCTCATCCTGTATTTTTTATAGTGTATAGTACTGTGTGAAATATGCATTTGTGAATTCTTTTGCTTTCAAAATGAAACAGACTCCTGCAGTCTCTAGAGGTTCTAGAATGCTGTTCTACCACAGTAGGGTAGAATCACATTCCACGACCTCTGAGCTGTGGTAGAACAGCATTTTAACAAGGGATTGGATTCTATACAGAACTACACTCCACTATACACTACAGTTGAGTAATGTAAGGCAATATTTATAACTTGAGAAGGTAGGTGCAATATGGAGCACTGGCACAAGGAGACAAATTGAAAAACTGTAGACCCCTTTACGAAGGCTATGGAGAGTAACATGTTCGCTGTATCGTGATAACGCTTTGTTTTTTCTAGGGACACCAAGGAGGATTGTACTTCCCTCCAACCTGGATTCCCTCTGTGAACCATAAATAAAATGGTAGAATTTCATCTGTGCTTCTGGTGTGTCATTTTTTTTTTTACAGTGCATTATGTGACTATCTGCTATAATGTTCACTGCTTATATATTTTATATTGTTTTGGAAAACAAATCAATACACTTTACACAAAAAAAAAAAAATTGGAAAAAGGGAGTCACTGGACCACACTGTGGCCTGCATAACCATGATCTAAGCAATACTCCTAATTCCCTCTCTGGAAAGGGGCAAGGCTTCTACTCCATGGACTTTGTAGTCCCAAAGAGGTCATGGGGTTTCTGTCCAATCTTGGACCTTCAAAGTTTAAAGAATTTTGTGAGTCAAAGTACAAGATGGAGTCCCAACATTTATCATCAGAGCTGTTTGCCCAGGGGATTACCAGGCCTCCACTGAGCTGTTGGAAGCATTTCTCCACATTCAGATTCATCGCTGATATCAACAATTCCTGCTGTGTTTGCCAGTACCAGGCCCTTCCCCTTGGTCTGGTCTCAACTCTGAGGGTCTTTACAAAGAGGTTTTGATAGTAATTGGGGCCATCCTGAGGTTGCAGGGTCACCATTTCTACCTGTATTTGGATGATCTCTTGATTAGGGCATTGCCTGAACAGGTGTCCAGTATCTGTTTTCTGGAGACCTCATGTCCTGGAGCAACATAACAAGACAGTAAACAAGAAGAAGAGTTCTCTACACTCATCACAGAGTCTGGGACACTTTAGGCATTTTTGGACACACAAGGGAAGAGTCCTCCTCTCCCCTACCAGAGTACAGAATCTCCAGTAGGATATCCAATACCCAAGGCCCTGTACACACTAGGGAACAGTGTTTAAAACTCTTTTTTTGGTGCCGGAACCCCCTTCCCCCACCTAGGAGTTCAGCCCCCGCACCACCCGTCCCACAAATTGGCCTCCTGGGACTTACCTTAGGTGGTGAAGCATTCCCAGGCTTGCCCCCCAGGGTGGGGCTGCCAAGCAGGAACTCCCCCTCCCCACGGAAGACAAACAGGGTAAACCCTGGCTTACCCCCCAGGGAAGGGCCACAGGAGTAGGACCCCCCATTCGACAGAATTCACAAGGCTCAGTCACCAGCCTAAAACCATGGGAGAGCGGAGTGGGACCGACAGTGGTGCAGGGAGTCATATGTTGGGGCCGGCACTTTTGCCATGCTAAACTCACTTATGGGAGGTGTGGCATGCAATGACAGATCGGCAACGAAATGCCTATGTCCAGCATGCCTCCCCACTATCTTGGCACCAGTGATGTCTTCTCCCCAGCTTCCGCCAGAGGTCAGGCGTGCACTGGATGCTCACCCTCCCTTCTCCATGGAGGACAGCAGTCCTTCAGAAGTTCAATCCCCAATCTGGCCGGCCTTCTGACCACCCCCGGGTCCATTTCCAAACCTGAGGAGTCGGTGTTGCAAGCAGAAATCCAACTGCTGCGCCAGCAGGCCAGCTCAAAACCGTCTTTTAAAACAGTTTAATGCTAACCATGTTACTATGACCACATCGATTTTATTCAAACTTTTAACAGTTTCTAAACCATTTTTCAACATGCTTTGTGTACACACTTATTAACGTCTGTCTTGCCTTCCACCACGATATGCACTAGAGGTCTATGTATCCCATCAGCCCCACACATATGCCAGGATGCATTGCGCTGTTGCTAGACACACACCACAGTAGTGTACAAATGGTGTCCCACTGTGTGAGAGAGTAGGTGTCATTGTGGCAGCATTATGTTTTATGGCTAGAAAGCAGTTCTTTCAGCAGTAGCTTAAAAAGCTGAGGAAAGACAGGAAACGGAGACAGACGACAGCAGCTGAGCTCCGTTTCATCCTTTCTGAAATGCTGTGTAGCATGCAGAATCTAACAGAATGCTGCTATCTCGGAACCAGTTCTATTGTCGCCATCATGAGGCCCAGAAACCACAGTATGCTGTGAGCTGAAGTCGCCGATTGGCTCCTCAGCCACTGAACCTCTCTCAGCAAGGTCTCCTTCCTGGCAGGTGAGAGGAAGACCTTCCCTATGTCAGACCTGAACACCGCTCCAGGGTCTGCAATGGCTCGAGAGAGCTTTACTCCCAATTTACTACCCAACAATGAGACTCAAAACCTCCAGAGTCCTGGCCACCGATTTCCTTGCTAGCAGAGTAGTCGGCGCTCGAATGAGCAAGTCATCCAGGTAAGGAAAGACATGATTGTCCCTCCTGTCAGAGCTCAGCCACCAGGAATATGAACACCTTCGAGAACACTATGGGAGCTGTTGCTAGCTGAAATGGGAGCACCCAGTATTAGTGGTGTTGCCCAAGGACCATGAACCTGAGGAACCTCTGATGAGACTGCCAGATCAGAATGTGGAGATGCACATCCCTCAGATCTATGGATGCTAGATAAGAAAAAATTACTCACCTTGGTAATGTTGTTTCTTCTCATGGAGTCTTGCTGTATTCTGACTATTGCAGTTAGGTCCTGCCTTTCAACTGCCCCGGAGAACAAAGAGTTAACTTTCCATGGCCAGCATGGAACGTTCAGCACAAGCTCGGTTGAAGCCCCTGTCTGCTGTTGTTTAAACTCCAACCGTCAGATCTTTACGAGCAATACTCACTAGAAGTTCTGTGTGGAAACTGTAAAACTCACACTAGCCAACTGGCAACTGAATTTATTAAAAAGGGTTTTTTGGTTTCAAAGCAAACACTCAAGTCAGGAAACCCAAAACACAACACACACCCAAAGTAAAGGGAGGGGTGAAAAAGGGGGCACCTCTAGGGTGCCAACACTGCTCCTGCCCACCCACATCCCAAAAACCAGGTTCTGAGAGGGGAGGCAGGGGGGAGGTCAGAATACAGCAAGACTCCATTAGAAGAAACAACATTACTAAGGTAATTTTTTCTTCAAACATGAAGTCTTGCTGTATTCTGACTACTGCAGACTACCAAGCAGTACCTCCATGGAGGAGGGACAGAACCTACTTTGGGAATAGGCTCTGAAGTAGTGCTGTACCAAACCGAGCATCACTCCTAGCCTGGATATCCAGAGAGTAATGTTTGGTAAATGTATAGACTGTTTTCCAGGTGGCTGCTTGACAAATTTCTAAGATAGGAATATCCCTGGCAGCAGCCAGGAAAGCAGCTGTACCTCTAGTAGAATGAGCCCTCAGGCCTGAGGGTGGGGTTCTACCCAGTTTTTCATAGCAGAATTGTATACAAGAGACAATCCACCTGGCAATAGATCTCTTAGTGGCAGGTTTGGCCTTACTGACCTCTCCATATGTGAGGAACAACTGGAGGGACTCAAACCTGTGACCCTTGGTGCGCTCTATGTAGTAGCTGAGGGCCCTTTTAACATCCAAGCTGTGCAGCCTCCTCTCTCCAGAGGAGGAATGGTCAGTGAAGAAAACAGGGAGAGACATAGACTGATTAAGGTGGAAATCTGAAACCACCTTAGGCAAAAACTTCCTGTTAGTTCTTAGGACCACTTTATCTCTATGGAAAGAGATGAAACCAGGCTCCACTGACAGGGCTTGCAATTCACTGATACACCTGGCAGAGGTAATGGCTACCAAAAATACAGTTTTCCAAGTCAAGTACTTAAGCTCTGCAGAGGACAAAGGCTCAAAGGGTGGTTGCATAAGCTGAGCAATGCAAGCATTAAGGTCCCAAGCAGGAGCAGGGTCCCTAAAGTGGGGATTAGTGTGCAGCAATCCCTTGAAGAACTTACAAAATACAGGATGGGCTGACAGAGGAGAGGGCTTGCCTACTGACAAGAAGGCAGAAACAGCTGCCAAATGCACTTTAAGTGTAGCTGGCCTAAGTCCTAAGCCATTAAGATGGACCATATAGTCCAGAACTGTAGGCAACCCAGCAGATTCTGGAGAAATATGCTTATTAGAGCACCAAATAGTGAACCTTTTCCATTTAGCGTTGTAAGTCTTTCTGGTGGAAGGCTTTCGAGAAGCCTAAAGGATATCCAGAACCCCTTGAGAAAGGTGCAGATCAGCAAATCTAACTCTTCAACAGCCATGCCTTGAGATTCAGAGACTTGAGGTTCGGATACCAAATCCTCCCCTGAGAGGATGTCAACAGGTTGTAATTCCTGGGAATAGACAGGGGAAGGTGGACTGCTAAGGACAGCAACAGGGGGTACCAGGGCTGTCTGACCCAGTCTGGAGAAATCAGAATCACTTTGCATGGTTGTGACCTGATCTTGACTAACACTTTGAACAGGAGAGGGAAGGGGGGAAAAGCATACAGAAATTTCCTTTCCCAGTTCAGAATCAGAGCATCCAGAGGGACTGAGCCCAAGACTGGGGGTCTGCAACAAAAGAGAGGAAGCTGGTGATTGTCTGGGGCTGCAAAAAGATCTATCTGTGGAGTGCCCCATCTCAAGAAAATCACTTTCAAAACTAGGTGATCTAGGGTCCATTCGTGATGGCCCTGGGTTATCCTGCTGAGAGCACCTGCTAGGACATTGTCCTTCCCTGAGAGGTGAACTGCTATCAGAGAGGTTTGCAGGGAATAGGCCAGGGACCACAACTTCATTGCTTCTGTGCACAAGGCCGTAGACAGAGTGTCTCCTTGCTTGTTGATGTACCACATTGTGGTGGTATTGTCTGTTCTGATCTGGACCACCTTGTTCTGTACAGATTTGGAAAAGGCTTGCAGTGCTAGAAACACTGCTCTGAGTTCCAAGAGATTGATGTGAAGCAGAGATTCTTGAGGTGACCACAGCCCTTGGGTGGTAAGATCCCCCAAGTGGGCTCCCCAGCCCCGCAGGGAGGCATCTGTGGTGAGTATCACTGAATGAGACTGAGTGACAAAAGGAACTCCTTGTCTCAAATTGTCCTGATCCTGCCACCATTGCAAAGCCTGGATCAGGGTTCGAGTTACTGGGACTAGTTTGGTAAGGGAATCCTTTCTTTGGGACCAGAAGGCTCTTAAGTGGAACTGAATGTCCCTCATCTGAAATCTTGCTCCCTGGACCACTGCTGTAGAGGCTGCCATGTGGCCCAGAAGCTGCAGGAAATGCCTTGCTGGTCGAGACACCTGAAGGGTGAATGGAGAGACCAGTTCCATAAGGGTCCTTACCCTGTCTAGGGGAAGAAAGGCTCTTGCCCTTATTGTATCCAGCTCCGCCCCTATGAAGGTGAATAGCTGTACTGGCTTGAGAACTGACTTTGGAAGGTTGAGGAGGAATCCTAAGGAAGTGAGCACTTGCTGAGTTATTTGCAGATGTGACTTGACTTGGTCTGGAGACTGACCCACTATGAGCCAGTTGTCCAAGTATGGAAAGATGGAGATCTTTCTTCTCCTTAGGAAAGCAACCGGTACTGCCAGGCACTTTGTAAACACCCTTGAGGCTGATGTTAGGCCAAAGGGCATTGCTCTGAACTGATAGTGGCCTGAGGGCAACTCGAACCTGAGGTACTTTCTGTGGGAGCACCTGATGGGAATGTGAAAATAGGCATCTTTGAGGTCCAGGGAGGCTAGCCAGTCCCCTGGCCTTAGAGAGGGCAGAATTACTTCTAGAGTCACCATTTTGAACTTTGGTTTTAAAAGGTGCTTGTTCAGATATCTTAGATCCAGGATGGGCCGCCATTCTCCTGTTTTTTGGGGGGTTAGGCAGTACCTGGAGTACAATCCTTTGTGCTTGTGTAGGGTAGGAACCCTCTCTATGGCTCTGAGAGCCAGGAGGGAAGAAACCTCTGCCTCTAGGGCAAGGGTCTCTGATGGATTTGCAGGTGGAAAGGATCTGGTTCTCATCTTGGGAAATTTTTGAAGCTGAGAACCAGTCCCTGGCTTACTACTTCCAGGACCCACTTGTCTGATGTCAGAGACTTCCAGTCCTGGACAAAGTAAGCCAGCCTGCCCCCTACAGGTACTGGAGAATCGGCCCGGCAGACCCATCAGGGTGTCTGCCTGGCAGGGGCTTTAGGCTGAGGGGTGGAAGCAGGCCTGCTCATTCCCGTCTGCCTCTCCCTCTGAAGAACCCCCTCTGAGCATAGGAAGAAGAGGAGGCCTGGGCTTGGTAAAAAGACCTTTGAAAAGGCCTGCCCCTGCCCCTGGACTGCTGCCTTTGAGGAGTGGCTTGCCTTTCTTTGGCCTGAGCACTCCTGTAGGTGGTCCTGTACTCGTCCATCTTTTTCATGTAGTTCTCCGTCTGCTCCCCAAACAGAATTACCAATGACAGGGAAATTCATGGCCTTAGCCTGGGTAATCCTGTGATAGGCTAGTACATCTGAGCCAAGCCATCCTCCGAAGGGCCACAGATGTAGCCATGACTCTAGATGAAACATCACTGGAGTCCACAGCAGTGTGAAATTGCACCTTGGATGCCTCAATCCCATCTGCAGCCACCTGCTCCAGCTCCTTGGCAAGCTGGTCAGGGGCCTGTTTAGCCAGAGCCAGCACAGTGTCCCATCTGGGCTTCTGGTATCTAGCTGTGTAGGCCATACAGTTAGCCTGCCTGAGTCCCAAAGATGCTGCCATGTACTGCTTCTTTGCCATGGCATCAATCCTCCTGGAGTCCTTATCTGGTGGGGGGGGTGGGGTGATGCCAAGGGACTATTTGCCTTATCACAGGCAGCAGCCTGCACTACCCCAACATGGCTGCATTGCTGAGAAAGGAACTCCGTGTCTGAACCTGAAAGGGTGTACCTCTTGTCCATTCGTCTGTCCACAGGAGGTATGGAGTTAGGAGTCTTTAGAATTTTAATTGTCTGTTTCCCAAAAGATTTATGGAGGGGAATAGACAGTCTCCTGGACTCTGGGATGTCCATCATTTCAACAAAATCAGGCTCCTCCTGATCCTCTACTGCTTCTTCCATTGGAAGCTGGAGGGTTTCAGCCACTTGTTTGTAAAACATAAAGTGGAAAAAGGAGACTCAGAAAGCCTAGGAGGAGAAACACCTGAAGGTCTGTCTGGGGAGATGTCCGGGTCAATAGGCACATCCAGACTTTTATAATCACCCTCATCATCCTCATACTCTTCCCTCCTCCTCCTCCAGTTCATAAAATTCCTCTGAAGTGTAATCCGGAACTGGGGGAACCGACCGAACCGAGCCCCTGCCAGATGGTGCCGGTTCGGCCGGAATGGAAGTTAGCGATTGCACTATCCTTATCGCTGGCCATCTCATCAGCAGTCGGAGTATGAATTTCTGGATCCGAACCGATGATTTATCTCTTCTCTTCCTTTTAACTGGAACAGACTCCTCAGAATCAGCTCTCCTTTTGCCCGAAGAAGTTTCGCCCTGGTCAGAGGGCACTCCTTCTGGTTCGGTCGGAACCGAACCGGGCTGGCCATCCGGGTCAGCACACTTCTCAGCCTCCCTTTCCCTCAGTCTACCTATTCTCTTATCCAGGGTAGCTTTGGGAAAATTCTTACAAATTTGGCAGTCTGAATCGAGGTGGTCAAACCCCAGACAATAAACACAGGTGGTGTGGTGATCAGCCTTAGCAAAGGGTTCCCCACACACACTGCAGTGTTGAAACCCAGTGGGCCCAGTTTTTTTTTTTTCTTGGGTTTCTCAGACATGGCCAGTCCTATCCAAAACTTATTCTTTTTTCGGCAATCCGGCAGGCAAGACTCCCCTATCAGTTCCTGACCGTGTTACAGGTCTTGGAAAAAAACGTAATAAAATCCATTTTTTTTAGAACCGATGCGGACCGGTTATTATACTCTAAGTAAATTCACAAACTTTTTTAAACTAAACTGATCGGTTCAGCCGAACCGATCCGAAATTTACTAGTTCCACACAGAAACTAAATGTAAAACCTATCTAGTACTCACGGTACCACAGACAGAGACTTAAATCGACAGATTCGGTAGCAGAAATTCGGTAGAAACCGAGCAAAAAACGACACTTTGACTTTTTTTGAAGCGAGCAAAGGAGAACTCTCTGGAGCGACTGTTCAGTGAGGCGGAGTAAAGAATCTGACGGTTGGAGTTTAAACAAGAGCAGACAGGGGCTTCAACCGAGCTTGCGCCGAACGTTCCATGCTGGCCATGGAAAGTTAACTCTTTGTTCTCCGGGGCAGTTGAAAGGCAGGATCTAACTGCAATAGTCAGAATACAGCAAGACTTCATGTTGTTTGAATCCCCCAACTGTACAGCCCAGATGATCGATTGTAAGGACTCCATCTTGAAGGCTGTGTGGCAAACAAACTTGTTTAGGTGCTTCAGATCCAGAATCTGTCTGAAACCCCTCAACTTCTTAGGAACCACAAAATAAATCGAGTAGAATCCCCTGGCCTTGTTCACCAGGAGCCACCAGAACAATCGCCTTGAACTGTGAGAGGTCATCCAACACTGCTCATCTCTTCACAGGGTGCTATGGTACAGGGGATGGCAGAATACTTCCCTTGAGGGAATGGCCAAAAACTCTATTGCATAACCTAGGGTCAAAATCTCCAGAACCCAAGCATCTGATATTATCTGGGCCCATCTTGTGTAAAAATTGTGCAGTCTTACATCAAGGGAAGGGAGGCAGAGATGGGCCCACATACCCTCAATGTAAGGTGCCACCTCTGCACTCTGGACCACCACTGCATCGTCGAGCAAGGGCTCCTCTGCCATTATTGCTCTTGAATCCAGAATAGGATCCTTTACTCCTCTGGTTCCCAAAATTTCGAAAGGCACAAAACCCCCTCAATACTGCCCCTGTCAGCCACATCCTTGACTCTTCAAGGCTGAACTGACCTTTTGCTGTTTTGACACAGGAGGGTGGCCCTTTTTATCCTGGATATTCTTCAAAATGTCATCCAGGCCTGAACCAAACAATAAGCCCCACTCATAGGCTAAGTTAAACAACTTGGTCTTCGACGCCTGGTCAGCGACCCAATGCCAGCGTCACAGCCCTTGCATGGCAAACACAGTATGATAAGCGGATCAAGCTGACATGCTAAGTTCTCCACTGTGGCACCCCCTAGAAAGGTGGAGGCCATGGTTACCAACTGAAAACTGCTCACCCCCTCAGAATCTGGGGAAAGTACAGTTACGCAAGAACTTACCGTAACAGTAGATCTTTGAGAGAAGCTCTTGCAGCAGGTTCAAACAATGAGGACTGGCGCCACCAGGCAGTGGTTCCGGCAACTTTTTCTCTAGCAGTACTGATGTGGGGAACGCCCCCCATCGACGTCGGTTCCACCCTGACGATGCCCTATATAAGGGAGGAGTTCCCCACGTGCTCCAGTTCTTGGACGCCCCCCCATCAGGCAAGGTAACCGGTAGGTTAGTAACAATAACTGATTGTCAACTGACAACCTTTCAAGAGACGATGCCAACCTGGAAATGACCTGATCCCTGGGGGAAGGAGGGCGGGAAATATATCTGCTGCAAGAGCCTCTCTCGAAGATCTACTGTTACGGTAAGTTCTTACGTAACTGTACTATCTTACTTCGAGGAGAAGCTCTTGCAGCAGGTTCAAACAATAAGGACTGAGTCCCAAGCAGTATAAACTTATGACAACCCCTTGGGAGGGGGAGAACAGAAAACAGGGAAGACAGAAGGGAGAACCCTCAGGAAACCAGGCCCTGCAGAACCGCAAGGCCAAACCCTGCTCTGCGTCTGGAAATAATGTCCAGGCTGTAGTGCCTGACAAAGGTGTGTATGGTGCTCCAGGTAGCGGTGGCGCAAATATCTGCCATCGGAACTCTCTTTAGTGCAGTGAACGAAGTAGCAATAGCCCTCGTAGAGTGAGCTTTAATCAGCCCTGAAGTCGACTTATTGTGTGTCTTGTAACAACAGGAGATGCAATGGACCAACCATAGCGAAAGCATCTGTTTGGTGACCGGGCGACCTGCAGACTGAGAGGCAAAGGATACAAATAACTGATCAGACTGCCTGATCTCCTTGGTTCTAGCCAAGCAGCACCTGAGAGCCCTGTGGACGTCCAGGGAATGGAGAAGGGCCTCTCCCCTATTGCAGTGCTCCAGGTAACAAACCGGAAGCTGGACCAATTGGTTTAAAGTGAGCTCTGACACCACTTTCAGCAGAAAACTTCGGATTTGTGTGCAAATCAACCCTGTCCTTGTGAAAAACCAGATAGGGTTCCCTACACATGAGGGCTTGCAGCTCCGAAATGCGCCTGGCCTAAGTAACAGCAACCAAAATCAGCGATTTCCAGGAAAGAAAATGAAGCTCAGCGCTCATAGCCGGTTCGAAGGGGGGGGGAGAGCTTCTCCAGGATGAACAGGAAATCCCAAGGAGGAACAGGGTCCCGGATGGGAGGTCTCATATGCAGAATGCCGTGTAAAAAAGCTTTGGAGACCTTCATCTGAGCTACCGTCTTACCAGACACAAAAGAATGGTAAGCGGAGATGGCAGCCAGGTGTACCTTGATGGGGGAGTAACTAAGGCCTTTCTCGAAAAGAAAGAGCAAATATTCCAGGACGGTGTTAACCGGTCAGACCAATGCGTCCACCTGCTTCACTGTGGCCCAAATGCAAAACTGTTTCCATTTCATAGCGTAAGTGGCCCTGGTGGCAGGTTTTCTAGCCTCACCCAACACCTGGGCAACCTGATCGGATACCCCAAAACGGACCTTGGCTAAGTCCTGAGCAGCCAGGTATGCAGGTGAAGAGAATGCAGGTTCGAGTGTAACAGGGACTCGTTGTCCTGCGACAAAAGATGCGAGGATAGAGGAATCGGAGGTTCCGCCGCTAGACACTGTAGTAATGGAAACCAAATCTGGCGAGGCCAATTCGGAGCGATCAGAATAATGGCGGAAGACTCCGACTGGGCCTTTGAGGAGGACCTTCTGAAGAAGAGGGAAGGGAGGGAAGGTATAAAGGAACCTCCCGCTCCAGGAGAGGGATAATACGTCTTGCCAGAAAGCACCAGGCTCTGGACCTAGCGAGCAAAAACTGAGCAGTTTTGCGTTGTATTGAGACACGAAAAGATCCACCTCTGGTGTCCCCCACAGGTGGAAGATGCAATCTGCCACATCTTGATGCAATTTCCACTTGTGAGCTTGCGACCTTGTCCTGCTGAGCATGTCTGCTAGCACGTTTTGAAGCCTGGGAACGTAAACTGCTGTCAGGAACAGGTGGTGTTCCAGGGCCCAATCCCATACCCTCATTGCTTCTCTGCAAAGGGGGTAGGAATGAGTGCCGCCTTGTTTGTTGATGTAAAACATCACCGAGGTGTTGTCTGTCTACACCAACAGATGGCCCAGTGATGGGACCGATACCAAGACTTGAAGGGCATAGAGCACTGCGATCATTTCCAGGACACTGATGTGCAGATTCGCTTCTAGGGGAGACCAGGTACCCTGTGTACGATGGTCCCCAAATGTGCCCCCCATCCCAGGGACGATGCACCTGTTTTTAGGGACTGGGCAGGCACCCCCGATCGAAACAGAATGCCCTTTAGGAGATTTACGGACGACATCCACCAGTGAAGCTCTCGGCAGATTGGTTCTGATATTCTGATCAAGGCATCCAGATCGTCTGACGTCTGGTCCCACTGAACCCTCAGGGACCACTGAATGGTCAGCATGCAGAGGTGGTACAGAGGGACTGACACTATGGCAGCCACCATGTGTCCCAGCAATCTGAAGAGCAGGCGAGCCGGCACCTCTGAGGCTGAAGAGACTTGGGACGCGATGGTACGAATGTGAACCGCTCTGTTGCAGGGAAGAAAAACCTTCCCGGGGTTGGTATCCAGAGACGCCCCTATAAACTGGAGTATCTGGGATGGAGACAGATGGGACTTGCCCCTGTTGATGGTGATTCAGAGACTCTGAAACAGAGAAATGGAATCCTTGAGAGTCCATGACAGGCGGGGTCTGGAATGGGCCAGGAAGAGCCAGTCGTCCAGGTACGTAAACACTAAGTGGCCCCATCTTCGAAGCGCTGTGGCTATGACCGCCAAGCACTTCGTGAAGACCCTTGTGGCTGAGGAAAGACTGAAAGGGAGGATTCGTAATTGATAGTCCTCGTTCTCAAATCTGAACCGGACGAATCTCCGATATCTTCTGATAATTTGAGTGTGCAAATAGGTGTCCTGCATATCCAGGGACGCTAGCCAGACTCCTGCCGAAATGAGAGGGAGGGGAGTGGGTAGAGAAACCATCCTGAATCTCTTGTATGAGACACACTGATTGAGATTGCTGAGGTCCAGAATGGGTCTGAGATCTCCAGACTTCTTCAGCACTAGGAAGGTGGGAGAAAAACTCCTTTCCTGATTCGGCTGGTGGAATCAACTTGATGGCCCTTTTTTCTAGAAGGGAGGATATCTCCCGTCTGATCAGGGCCCTGTGTTTCTTGGGGTACCGGGATTGGGGGGGGGGTCTGTCTGAGGGAACGGATGTGAACTCTATGGAGTGCCCAAGCTCCATGAGTTCTATAACCCAGTGGTTGGAGGTCACCTGAGCCCACACATTCACGTAGAGCGAAAAGCGACCTCCTACTAGCTCCCCTGGTGGAGTTACCAGAGGAGGAGGGTCACCCGAGTAGTCAGGCATTGGGTGGGGGAGGGAGGGCAGCAGCGGCTGCTCTGGGAGGCCTAGAGGCGGATGCCGAAGCGCCTCTGGCTCCGCCTCTACGACCAAAGCCACCTCGCTGAGCATGCTGCTGAAAACGAGGTTGCTGCAATTGTTGTCCCCACGGCCATGAAAACAAGGCTTTCTGGCTCACCCCGGCCTCGGGCGGTACATGGACTGCACGGAACGGACAGCATTTCCGGAATACTGCAGCCTGGTGATAATCCGCTCCGTGTCCTCGCCGAAGAGCACAGAGCCTTTAAAGGGAGCATCCAGAAGGTTGACTTGAACATCGGGATCGAACCCAGATACCCAAAGCCAAGCATGGCGTCGGAGGCAGATGCCAGTGGCGGTCGTCCTGGAGGAGGTGTCCACAGAGTCATAGGCCGAACGCAGAATGTGGGTACCCACGTCTGAGCCAGTCTGCAGTAGTTTGGCAAGCTCAGTCTGCTGAAGACAATCTGGCAGGCTCTGCACCATGTCCAAACCTTGTTCCCAAATGGCGTTCTGGAATTGGACCATGTGGGTTAAGAAGTTGAGACTCCTTATGCTACAGGTGGCAGCAGAGTACACCTTACAGCCCATGGAATCCAGCTGCTTCGATTCTCTATAAGGCGGCTGGGTGCTCAGGTGTTTGGACCTCTGCGAACGATCATGAGCTCCCGAAATCACCACCGAGTCCGCAGTGGGTGGTTCGGCCAAAAAGGGGTGGTCGGCAGGTGCCCGGTAGAGCCAGTGAGCCTTCTTTGGTACAGCAGGGGAGGAAGAAAAAGTTACTCACCTTAGTAATTGTATTTCTTCTAATGGAGTCTTACTGTATTCTGACGATTTACAGTTAGCTCCAGCTCTTGAACTGCCCCAGAGAGTGAATGAAGGGTTAAATTCTATGATGGGCATAGAACGTTGTGCTCGAGCTCAGTTGAAAACTCTGTCTGTATCCTTTCAAATCCAAACCGTCGGATTCTTACGAGCTAAAACTCACTGACTAAATGTGGAAATTGTAAAAACTCCTAGTAGCCAACTGGCAACAAAGACTTTGGATTCCCCAAAAGACTCAAGCCAGGAAACCCAAAGAACCAAAACCAGGTAATAAGAACTAAATAACTCTTAATTAAACAAATACAGAGCACCCAACACAACAGGAGTGGGGTAAAGACATCACTGGGGTGCAACGCTGCACCTGCCCACCCACTTCCCAAAAACAGGTTCTGAGCGGGGAGGCAGGGAGGGAGGTCAGAATACAGCAAGACTCCATTAGAAGAAATATAATTACTAAATGTGGTAGAGTGGAACCTCCCTCCTCCCCGGACAAACCTCTGCTGTTCTCTATTCTGTTATTTTTCTTTTAAATCTACTGCAGTAGTACTAGTTTATTTCTATATTTATTTTTTTCTTACTCTATCCTTTATTTTCTACTGTAATAGGGTTGTCCTCCTATTATAGTACATTCCTGCCTGTTTCCTCTTTAGGATGTGTTCAGGAGGTGGAAAGTTCCCACATATCACCAAATGAATGTCAGACTGTAAAAGGTAGACACTCGATTTATATACCCCGCCCCCCCATTGAACTCAGTATGTAGAGGTTAAAAGCTGGTCATTAGCTGTTTGGACCAGGATTAAAGCCAGTAAGGCTAAAAATATTAAATAAATGTAGCTGTGTTGGAATTATTGCTCATTAGAGCAAGAAGACTGTTGCCTGACTCGCCCTGTTTCCCTGCTGCCTCACTGTCATTGGGCTGTGAGTGTCTTACAGAGACAACTAGGCAGGTACAAGCAGGAAGTGAATAAAAACAAAACAAGAAATGACTCATAGCAAGCTCTTTCTACAGTTATCGTTTTTCCCCTTTTCTTGTTCCAACCTGCACTCAAGGACTGTGCCTGCCTGGTCTTTCAATGACCCAGTCCAGATAAAATAGAGCACGTTAGAAAGGGAACAAGAAAATAATTAAGTTTATAAGTTACCTGACAGAGGTGCTTAGGAAGGAACCCCTTCAGCTAGACTTCAGAGCAGCCTAAACAAAGCTAATATTTAAAGTGACAGTAGCAATTTAGGTCTAGTATTCATAATCACTGTTAGTGAAGGAGTTTTATTTTATAATGGAGACATTTCATTTTCTTTTTGGGTTAAAGGCTAAACCTTATCTGCCTAACACTCCACACATAGTTCCTACCTGTAGGAAGGCACTCATAGGACTGAATGCTCCTCTCTGTCCTGCTTTTATAGCAACATTAAGAAGGAGGTACTACATCAGAGGGAGGAGTCAGGGTGTTAAGGTGTCCCATTAGTATGCAGTTAAAATTATTATGACTTATACAAAATTTATAAAACTTTATTTGATTCAGCCAATCTAATGGACTTATAAATATGATACAATGCAACTAATGACCTCAGTTACCGCCCAAATGCATGTATTAGTGTAGATTAATTCCTTGTATTAGTATTAGGGGCGGAGTTAGTGTAACATGACGTCATCAAGTAAATACTATATAAAGACTTCAATTGAAGCCTGATTCAGATGGATGTTGGACACAGAGGATGGTGGTCCTGTTAGTCTGATGGGATCACCCTGTATGAATTTTGTTTGATTTAAACTATGAAAGTTATTTTCCTTTCGTTGCTTCAGTGGATGAGTTTGATTTGATTTGTAACAGAAATAAATCCTTTTAACACACCAAGCCAGTGTGTTTTCTACAACTCAGAACTGTCTTGTGTTGTCACTTAACCCACACTTCCACAGTTGGTGTCAGCAGTGGGATACCTGGCTGTCCATAAGCTCACTTGGGGGAGGCCAGGATAATACCAGTCTTGGTATTGGTGACAAATAAAAGATGGCTATCGGAATTTATCACAAGGTGGGAGCCGTCACCCTGTCCCAGGCAGAGTAGAGGAAGGAACCATTGTATACTGGGCTACCGGATGTTCGACGGAAAACCACCAAAGAGGCTCCAGTGGAAAAAGAGGAAGAGGAACACCGACCGGATATTTCTGCAGATACTGGGGACATTCCACCAAGAGATATAAATGATCTTCTGCATTGGCTGGCTGTTCGTCAAATGGAAATCGAACAGCAGAGGGATGCAGATGCCCAAGAAAGAGATTGAGATAGGAGAAGACAAGATGCCTGGTGGGTTGAGACTTTACAATTATTACAACAGCTGGGTGTGGGACAGGATGCTGTAGGTGGAACTACAACTAATAATCCCAAAGACATCAAATTATCACGCATGTTACTAACAGATGATATAGAGGCCTATCTTACCACGTCTGAACGAGTGGCTAAGGCATGTGACTGGCCAACCTAACAATGGGTTGTGAGACTTGCTCCCTACTTGACCGGAAAAGCTCAGCTGGCCTATAGCAATATGGACTCAAGATTGGCAGACGACTATGACCTGGTAAAACAGGAAATCCTAAAAAGGTACGACATTAATGCTGAAACTTATCGACAGAGGTTTCGATCTCTGAAACACCAGCTTCATAACCCTCCCAGAGAGACTTATGTGAGATTACGGGAATTATGCCTAAAATGGATTGTGCCGGAAGGAAAATCAAGAACAGACATTATAGAAATGTTCGTCATGGAACAATTTCTACAGGTGTTACCCACTGATGCACAGATAGGGATTAAGGAGCATAATCCAGAGTCAGCAGAAATGGCGGTTACCCTGGCTAAAGATTTTTTAGCCACCCATCAGCCTTATAAAAGAGAAGGCACCCGAGTAAATGAACCTGGGATAAGACCTATAGGGGTAAGACATCCTCATACTGTACCACCAAAAAGCTATGAACTTCAGAAGGGAAAAAGAACTGTGCCTATGAATATAATATGTCATAATTGCCAGGGTAAGGGGCATATTGCCAGATTATGTCCCTCTAGAAAGCCAGAGAAAGCTCACCTAGCTCTATTAAAGTCAACATATTTAACTACTAGTGTGCAGATAGAAGGTCAGACGGTATTGGGTCTAACAGATTCAGGTAGTAAAAATACATTGGTAAGAAAAGATTTAGTATTGAACGGGACTAGGGGGCCTACAATGAAAGTGGTATGTGTACATGGGGATAGCCATCAATACCCCACTTCCACACTAAGGTGAGTCATTTTTTCTTCAAACAACATGAAGTCTTGCTGTATTCTGACAATTTGCAGACTACCAAGAAGTACCTCCAAGGAGGAGGGACAGAATCTACTTTGGAAATGGGCTCTGAAGTACTGCTGTGCCAAACCTATCATCACTCCTAGCCTGGATATCCAGAGAGTAATGCTTGGTGGAGGTATGAACTGTTTTCCAGGTGGCTGCTTGACAGATTTCTAACAAGGGGATATCCCTAGCTGCAGCCAGAGATGCAGCTGTACCTCTAGTGGAATGAGCCCTCAGGCCTGAAGGTGCAGTTTTCCCAGTTTTTCATAGCAGAATTGAATGCAGGACACAATCCACCTGGCAATGGTTCTCTTGGTGGCAGGTTTTCCCTTACCTACTTCCCCATAAAGTGAGGAATAACTCGAGGGAGTCAAACCTGTGACCCTTTGTACATTCTATGTAGTAACTAAGGGCCCTTTTAACATCTAAACTGTGTAGCCTCCATTCCCCTGAGGAGGTGTGATCAGTGAAGAACACAGGAAGAGACATAGATTGGTTTAAGTGGAAATCAGAAACGACTTTAGGTAGGAACCTCCTATTGGTTCTAAGGACCACCTTATCTCTATGGAAAGAGAAAGTCAGGCTCTACTGACAGGGCTTGCAATTCACTGATACGTCTGGCAGAGGTAACAGCAACCAAAACACAGTTTTTCTAAGTCAAGTACTTGAGCTCTGCTGAGGACATGGGCTCAAAGGGGTGTTGCATAAGCTGAGCAATGCAAATATTCAAATCCCAGGCAGGAGCAAGATCCCTAAAAGGGGGATTGGTATGAAGCAATCCTTTGAAAAATGTACAGAATACAGGGTGAGATGACAGAGAGGAAGACTTCCCCACTGACAGGAAAACAGAAACAGCTGACAAATGAACTTTGAGAGTAGCTGGTTTGCGGCCTAGGCCATTAAAGTGAACCATATAATCCAGGACTGTAGACAACTCAGCAGTGTCTGGGGATATATGCTTTTTGGAACACCAAATGCTGAACCTTTTCCATTTGGAGTTGTAAGTTTTTCTGGTGGAAGGCTTTCGAGAAACTTTAAGAATATCCAGAAACCCTTGGGACAGATGCAAGTCAGCATACTCTAACTCTTCAAGAGCTATGCCTTGAGATTGAGTGACCGAAGATTGGGATACCAAATCCTCCCGAGAGGAGGTTAACAGGTTGTAATTCCTGGGAAGACACAGGGGAAGATGGATTGCTAGGGACAGCAACAGGGGGTACCAAGGCTGCCTGGCCCAGTCTGGAGCAATCAGAATCACTTTGCAAGGTTGTGACCTTACCTTGATTAGTACCTTGAACAGTAGAGGGAAGGGAGGGAAGACATAAAGGAATTTCCCTTCCCAGTTCAAAATCAGAGCATCCAGAGGGACTGAGCCCAAGACTGGGGGTCTGCAACAAAACAGAGGAAGTTGGTGATTGTCTGGGGCTGCAAAGAGATCTATCTCTGGAGTGCCCCACCTTGAGAAAATCACCTTCAATACCAAAGGATCCAGAGACTATTCGTGATGGCCCTGGGAAATCCTGCTCAATGCATCTGCTAGCACATTGTCCTTTCCTGGGAGGTGGACTGCTACCAGAGAGGTCTGTAGGGAATAAGCCAGGGACCACATTTTCATGGCCTCCGTGCACAAGGCCGTGGACCGAGTGCCTCCCTGCTTGCTGATGTACCACATGGTGGTAGTGACGTCCGTCCTGACCTGAACCACCTTGTTCTGTACTGACTGAGAGAAAGCTTGTAGGGCAAGAAGTACTGCTCTGAGCTCCAAAAGGTTGATGTGAAGAAGGGATTCCTGAGGGGACCACAGTCCCTGGGCAGTGAGAGCCCCCAGATGGGTTCCCACCCCAAAAGGGAAGCATCTGTGGTAAGAACCACAGAGCGAGTCTGAGAGACAAATGGAACACCCTGCCTCAGACTGTCCAGGTCCTGCCACCGCTGAAGGGCCTGTATTAAGGTCTGAGTAACAGGAACTAGCTTGGTAAGAGGATCTTTCCTTTGGGACCAAAAGGTTCTCAGATGGAACTGAATGTCCCTCATCTGAAACCTGGCCCCTTGGACCACTGCTCTGGAAGCTGAAATGTGGCCCAGAAGCTGCAGAAAATACCTTGCTGGTTGAGAAACCAGAGGGAGAAAGGAAGAGGCCAGCTGAGAGATGGCTTTTGCCCTTTCCAAAGGAAGGAAGGCTCTTGCCTTGAGGGTGTCCAGCTCTGCTCCTATAAAAATGAGGAGCTGTACTGGTTCAAGAACTGACTTGGGAAGATTGAGAAGGAACCCCAGGGAAGTGAAAACTTTCTGGGTAACCTGCAGATCTGACTTGACTTGGTCTGAAGACTGGCCCACCAGACGCCAATCGTCCAGATATGGAAAAATAGAGATTATTTTCCTTCTTAAAAAGGCCACCACTACTGCTAGGTACTTTGTAAACACCCTTGGAGCTGAGGTTAGACCAAAGGGCATTGCTCTGAACTGATAATGGCCTGAGGGCAATTCGAACCTGAGGTATTTTGTGTGGGAGCACCTGATGGGAATGTGAAAATAGGTATCCTTGAGGTCCAGGGAGGCTAGCCAGTCTCCTGGCTTCAGGGAGGGAAGAATTGTTCCCAGAGTCACCATCTTGAATTTTGGCTTTACTAGATGCTTGTTAAGGTATCTTAGATCTAGGATGGGTCGCCACTCCCCTGTCTTTTTCGGGGTAAGGAAGTACCTGGAGTGCAGACCTTTGCCCCTGTATGGAGTAGGAACTCTCTCTATGGTCTTTAAAGCCAGTAGAGACAAAACCTCTGCCTCTAGAGCAAAGGTTTCTGAAGTATTTGCAGGTGGAAAGGATCTGGGTTTCAGTTTTGGAAACCTTTTGAAACCGAGAACCAGCCCCTGGCTTACAACCTCCAGGACCCACTTGTCTGAGGTAACAGACATTCAGTCCTGGACAAAGTAAGCCAGCCTGCCTCCTACTGGAATGGGGGAGTCGACCCGGGCTGACACATCAGGGTGTCTGCTTGGCAGGAGCCTTAGGCTGAGGGGTGGATGCAACCCTGCTCATCCCCCTTCTGCCTCTACCTCTGAAGAACCCCCTCTGAGAAAAGAAGGGAGGCCTGTGCCTGGTAGAAAGGCCTGTGAAAAGGCCTGCCCTACCCCTAGCTTGCTGCCTCTGAGGAGCTGCCTGCCTCTCCTTGGCCTGGGCACCCTATAAGTGGTCCTGTACTCATCCATTTTCTTCATGTAATTCTCTGTCTGCTCCCCAAACAGAGAATTACCCACTACAGGGAAATCCATGGCCTTATCCTGGGTGTCCTGCGAAAGGCTAGTACATCTGAGCCAGGCCATTCTCCGAAGAGCCACAGATGTAGCCATGACTCTTGATGACACATCACTGGAGTCCACAGCAGCATGAAATTGCACCTTTGATGCCTCAATCCCATCAGCAGTCCCTCCCTGCAGCTCCTTGGCTAGCTGGGGGGAAGCCTGTTTAGCCAGTGCCAGTACAGTGTCCCACCTGGACTTCTGGTAGCTGGCTATATAGGCCATATAATTAGCCTGCCTGAGTCCCAAAGATGATGCCAAGTACTGTTTCTTTGCCATGGCATCTATCTTTCTGGAATCTTTGTCGGGGGGGGGGGTGTGAAGCCAAGGAGATGTTTGCCTTGTCACAGGCAGCAGCCTGCACTACCCCAACATGGCTGTATTGTTGGTAAAGAAATTCCGTATCCGAGCCTGACAAGGTGTACCTCTTGTCCATTCTCTTGTCAACAGGAGGTACAGAGTTGGGAGACCTAAGAATTTTTTGTGTCCGTTTCCCAAATGACCTATGAAGGGGAACAGACAGTCTCTTAGACTCTGGGATGTCCATCATCTTTACGAAGTCAGGCTCCTCTTGATCCTCAATAGGAAGCTGGAGGGTCTGAGCCACTTTTCTGTAGAACAGAAAGCGGGGAAGGGACTCAGAAAACCTAGGAGGGGAAACACCAGAAGGTCTGTTTGGGGAGATGTCTGGTTCCACAGGCACATCCAGACTTTCACTGTCGAAATCATCCTCTTCAAAATACCCCTCCTCATCAAACTCTGGTTCGTAAAAATCTTCAGGGGAATAATCCTGAACCGGGGGAACCGACCGAACCAAACCTCTGCCAGAAGGCGTTGGATCGGTCGGAACCAGACGAAGTGATTCCACAATCCGAATCGCTTTGGCTATTTCTTCAGCGGTCGGAACATGCAGCTCTGGATCCGAACCGGATGATTTATCCTTTTGTTTTCTTTTTGTAGGAACTGATCCCTCAGGATTGGCTCTCCTCTTGCCCAAAGAAGTATCACCCAGGTCAGAAGGCACTCCTTCTGGTTCGGTAGGAACCGAACCGGGCTGGCCTTCTGGGTCAGCGGATTTCTCAGCCTCCTTATCCCTAAGTCTACCTAACCTTTTCTCCAGGGTAGATTTAGGGAAATTCTTACAAATTTGGCAGTCTGAATCGAGGTGGTCAAACCCCAGACAGTAAACACAGGTGGTGTGGGGATCGGCCTTAGCAAAGACCTCCCCACACACACTGCAGTGTTGAAACCCAGTGGGCCCGTTTTTTCTTGGGTTTCTCAGACATGGCCAACCTAATAACTTATCTTTATATGGCAACCGCAAGGCAAGACTCTCCTATCGGTTTCACACCGTGTCACGGGTGATGGAAAAAAACACTAAAATTACGTTTTTTTTTTAAAACCGATACAGACCGGTAACCACATACTTTTTCCTTTTCAAGATCTTACTACAAGATCGGTTCAGCCGAACCGATCAGAAAAATTTTCACAATTTCCACACAACAGCTTACTAATCTAAGTACTTACTGTACTACAGACAGAGTCTCGAACCGAAAAACGGAACGAAAATCGGACTAAAACTGAAACTTTAACCGCGAAGAACCGAGCAGAAGGAGAAATCTCCAGAGTGACTGTTCAGTGAGGCAGAGTAAAGAATCTGACAGTTTGGGTTTGAAAGGACACAGACAGAGTTTTCAACTGAGATCGAGCCCAACGTACTATGCCTCGCATTGAATTTAACCCTTTACTCTCCGGGACAGTTCAAGAGCTGGAGCTAACTGCAAATTGTCAGAATACAGCAAGACTTCATGTTGTTTGAATGAGGGCACTTCCAGGTCGCTTGGGTGACATCAGCAAAGGTGTCGACCATGGGAAGGATGACCGCTGGCTTTGGGTCCTTTTGGCGGAGGTACTTAGCCAGCCGCAATTGCTCGGGGTCCAGGGCCTCAGTGTCCATGCCCATGTTGACCTAGATGTGCCTCATAACATCCATAAAACTACGGTCATTGGGAGGGGATTTGGGCAAGCCCTCAGTGTCCCCAGTGTCGGGCTCTGAGTAAACTGAGGAGGTATCAGAGTCTACGTAGGAGGTGGTAGGGGAAGAGGGAGAAGGGCTATGCCTCTTCTCTTTCGGCCTCTTGTCCAGAGAAGGAGATGGGGAAGGGGAATGGGAGGAACTGTAAGAGCGGTCCCGCTTGGATTTTTTATTGTGCTTTTTCGGCGGAGGCACATCATCCCTTCCCCCATCTGGTTCAACTCAGTCATAAACTGGCTCCGGAGTGGGTGGAGGCACCCCAGCTGACAGGTCCTTTTTAATTGTGTCCCACCAGTGGGGGAAAAAGCTCCTTAACCTGGGAGAGATGCAGCTCAGGGGAGTCAGGCTGAGGAGTGCCCGGCCCGTACCAGAGCCGGCCCCGTTGTCCGGGGGGGCTGGCATCGGGTCCGAACCCGTGTCGACCGGCGTTGGCCTGGGGACGCGAGGCCAGCAATTATTAGTCACTGGGGTCCGGCATCAGGCGGACCGGCGACCGTGGAGAAGGGGTTTCCGAACTGACATCGGGGACAGGACTGGCGTCGGTTTTACAATGACTGGTGGTGGAATAACCTTCGCCGGGTCCGAGTGGGCTGCAGGCGGACGAGGGTCTGGCGTCCACTTCTCCCTGTGACCCGACGGACATCGTTCCTTTTCTCGGGACGGACGATGGTCGGACTTCTGGCTCGAGGTTTTCTCGGCCGAGCGCCGGTCAACAGCTGGAGGCTGGCGTTGGTCCGAGGCCTTGTGTTTTGGCGGCAGGGAGGAGGCCCTGCCTGCCAAAGGCCCTGAGGCCTTGCTCGACTCCCGGGAGTCGGCTTTTGAGGAGGAAGCCATGCGCGGGGAGCCCTTACCTGAACCCTTGTGCTTGTCGGAAGGCTGAGAGACCTTCAAGGGCTGGAGAGAAGTGAGAGTAGAACCCACCGATGAAGGCTTGACCGTCGTGAGGCGGGCGCCATGGCCCGACAATCCGGACTTCGATCCTGAGAACAGATGCTTCGAGTGGGACCCCCCTCTGTCCTGCTCCTGATGTTTTTTTGTGGTGCTTGTGGGCAGGCTGAGAATCGGATTCCCCCAATGAAGAGGCTCGTTCCATGGTGGCAAGTTTTGTCTCTGCGAGAAAGGCCGCGAGTGCCTTCTGGCGCCGGATTCGCGTCCGCGAATTGAAGGCCTGGCAATGAGGGCAGGCGTCGGTGCGATGGTCGAGCCCAAGGCAGTAGAGACACGCAGAATGTCCGTCCTTCGCGGGAATCTGTCACCCACAAGCGCACTTGTTTAAGTGAGATGACATTGATGTCGAAATCCAAAGTTTGAGAGAAATCTAAACGGTGGAGAAGAGCAATCGGTACTAGTCGAAATGCTGAACTAACCCTGACCGTGCGACGGGAAAGAACTGGAGCATGTGGGGAACTCCTCCCTTATAGGGGGGGTCATTGGGGGTGGAGCCAACGTCAGCAGAAGGCGTTCCCCATGTCAGTACTGCTAGAGAAAAAGTTGCCGGAACCGCCACCAGGTGGCGCCAGTCCTCATTGTTTGAACCTGCTACAAGAGCTTCTCCTCGAAGTAAGATATGAAGCTACCCAGTGTTGTAACCTACAAGTTTAAAGCTCTGACAACAATAAAGGAGGCACAGAAAGTGCAGAGGTTTGTGCCGCTGGAGGCAAAGGCTCTTCTGCACGAAGCATTCACTCGCTAGTCGTGTGTCTCATAGAATTATGTATAGCTTTATCAGCCAGGGGAAGGGTTTCCCAATTGCAGATATTTTCCTCCATAAAGGGGAAACTCCGTACCTTGGGTTTTGGCAGATGTTTTCATTGGTCCGTACCTGCCTATTCCTGTTCAATAATCTGGTCACAGTGAATAAAGTCTGGAAAACACTTTGGGGTGGAAGAGGACACAGTCAGGATAGGATTTACATCTAAGACCTCCATGGATTGCACCTGTTTCAGCTGTAATGTCCTACAAGCCTTAGTTATTAAATAGGACAAAGAGTCAGTATCAAACAGGAGGGATAGGAATCCTAATCTTCAGCTCCATCTACTCCCCTTTCTCCTCCTCCTCAGAGGATTCGTCCTCAACATCGTTAAGTAACTACTTTAGGTCAGGATTTTCCTCCAAGATCCCAGACATACTCATCCTGACCCTCCATATGGTCAAGGTCGGGGTCTGACTGCAGATCCATATTAACAGACTTGTCCTGCTCTGGCGCACCTGGATGTGCCTGTGTGGGCCCCCCTTCACTTGAGGGGCCTGACTTGGGGTCGGGTGTGTCTAAAGGGATGTCCTGTGGAACAAGGGGGTTCAAAAACTCTCCTAACAGCAAGCACAATGATTTATGCAATTCTGCTTGCCACTGCCAGCCGGTACACCAGGTGCACCTCCTCCCCCAGTTTGGAGTTACAACTAGGTGGCCATATTAGCTTGAGAAACACAATGGGGGGCAATAGGAACCCAGCAAACAGGGTTGCATTACCCTTTTGCAGGTCTTACATTGTTTGAACACTAGAGGTCTCTGATAAGCCATGGTGCCAAAACACTAGAGCAACAGAAGCTCAACACAAACAAGAAAAAATGAAGACACTGTTGCCTGTATTACATGAGGAAAAGAAAGACTGCTGCCACGGACACCACCTCCCTCTGTGGCCAAAAGCTCCAGCAGAAAACACTCCTACCAACTCAAAGGCTGTAACAGGAAAGACTGAGCAGTCAGAAAAATACATTTGCCACATCTAGCACTTGTAAAAGTGCTCATGCGAGTGACGTCACAATGCTGCATGTGATGTCAGCACATTGGACCACACGTCCAAGCACAGACACGCGAAAATGACATGTTGAGGCTCTGAGAAGCCTCTAGCTAAATACACAGCATAAGCCCAACAGCCAGGGCTCAGAAAAACTGGCAGGAAGCCGCATGGCTCAGAAGAGTCATTAAGAACCCCCCCAAAAAAGACTCTGGTTATCTCTTTCTTTACCTCTGTTTTCTTTTTAAACAGTAAAGTTTACCAGGAGTAAGAAAAAACTGTGGGCACTCAAAAGAAAGTACAGTTACGTAAGAACTTACCGTAACAGTAGATCTTCAAGAGGAGCTCTTGCAGCAGGTATTACCATTAGAACTTATGCTGCCAGGCGTTAGGACCTCACAGAAAAAGCTTGTAGCTAGCAGTCTGAGGTGGGGGACCACCCTCGATGTCCGCTCTGCCCGTCCCGACGTCAGATGTGGTATGAAGGGGGCAGTCCCCCGGCGCCATCTCAGTTCTCCCGCTGGAGATCCGGCTGCAGTAAACTGAGAACCGAGCAGGATCTCCCCTACCCTAAAGAAGGGTAACAACAGTAGTATCTGGGGGATGGTGGGTGGGAAAGCCACCTGCTGCAAGATCTCCTCTTGAAGTTCTACTGTTACAATAAGTTCTTACGTAACTATACTGTCTGACTTCGAGGTGGAGCTCTTGCAGCAGCTTTTACCATTAGGACGGAGTCCCAAGCTTTACCCAATAATAGGCCCAGGTCTGATGGGAGGGGGAGAAGAACAAACAGCTGACAAACCTCAAGAGAGTAGGCCCTAAAGGACGGCTAGTCCGAATCCTGCTCTCCTCCTAGAGGCAGTGTCCAGGCTATAATGCCTAATGAAGGTGTGGACTGTGCTCCAAGTTGCGGCAGCGCAGAGATCGCCGAGGAACCATTCCTCAAAGAGGCAAAAGAGGTAGCCACAGCCCTGGTGGAGTGACCCTTGACCAATCCCGGCAAGGGCTTACCATGATGCTGGTAACAAAGAAATGCAGTGTACTAACCAACGGGTTAGTGTGCTTGGTGACAGGAGCCCTGTCTTTCTGTGAGCAAAGGAGACAAACAACTGGTCCTTCTTCCTTAAGGAACTGGTTCTATGAAGATAATGCAAAACTCTATGAACATTCACAGTATGCAACAAAGCTTCTCCTTTATTGAAGAACTCTGGAAAATAAACCAGAAGTTCTATGACCTGGTTCAGCATCAATTTGGACACCACTTTCGGCAAAAATGTGGGATTTGTATGCAAGGACACCCTGTCCCTATGAAACACAAGATAAGGCTCCTTGCACATAAGGGCCTGAAGCTCAGAAACCCTTTGAGCAGAAGTAACAGCAACTAAAAATACCGCTTTCCATGAAACAAAGCACAGCTCGCAAGTCGTGGCTGGTTCGAAGAGAGGCAGGGTGAGCTTCTCGAGAACAAAAAGTAGATCCCAGGGAAGGACAGAGTCCCTCCTGGGGGGTCTGATGTGCAGGACACCTCGCAGAAAGGTTTTGCACACATTAAGCTGTGCCAGAGTCTTCTCTCCATATGGTGCATGATATGTTGATAAAGCACACAGGTGCACCTTGATGGACAAATAGCTTAAGCCCAGGTCCAAGAGGCGGAGAAGGTAGTCTAGCACATGCTTGACCGGACAATCCAGGGGATCTAGGGCACATGCTGTTGCCCAAAGGCAGAAACGCTTCCATTTCATGGCATAAGTTGCCCTAGTGGAGGGTTTCCTCACTGCCACCAAAACCTCTGCCACCCTGCTTGACACTCCTAATCTCTCCTCTGCTAAGACTGCAGGAGCCAGGCATGCAAATGAAGAGACTGCAGAGCAGGATGGACTAGTGTCCCCTGCTCTTGAGAGAGCAAGTGAGTGGAGAGGGGCAACTGCACGGCAGGTTCTGTGGCCAGTTGCTGCAGCAGCAGATACCAAATTTGTCAAGGCCAAAGAGGAGCCACCAGAATCATTCTCGCCTCCTCTGTCTGCAATTTGAGCAGAACTCTCTGAATGAGACGGAAGGGATACAGAAACCTCCATGTCCAGGAGAGGGACAATGCGTCTCGCCAGAAAACACCAGGACCTGGATCTAACGAGCAAAAATTTGGCAGTTTGGCATTGCATGGGGATGCAAATAGGTCCAACTCTGGTCGGCCCCAATGACCGAAGAGGTCTACGACTTCTTGGAGCAACTCCCACTCATGACTCAGAGAACGAGAGTTACTTAGACTGTCGGTGAAAATGTTCCGGCTTCCGGGCACATGCACAGCCGTAAGATCCAGAAGGTGTTCCACTGCCTAGTCCCAAACTCTCATGGCCTCCCTGCAAAGCGGATATGACTGAATGCCTCCTTGCTTGTTGATGTAGAAGACAACCGAAATGTTATCTGACTGCACCAAGAGAGGACCCTGGGAAACCTGGTCTTGAATCGTACAGAATGGCCCTCATTTCGAGAATGCTGATATGAAGAGACTGCTCTGTGGGGAACCAACCCAACGATCCTGTGGCCCCCGAAGATGGGCCCCCCAACCTAACTTTGAGGCGTCCGTCATCAAGGTTTGCGACGGGCACAGTCTCTGGAGAGAGACTTCTCTCGAGATGTGGAGGGCAAAGCCACCACTGGAGAGAATGATGGATCGCCACTGAGACTCGAATCGGGTGATCCAAGTCATCCACCGCCTGGTCCCACTGGACCTTGAGGTGCCACTACAGAACACTCATGTTTAGCTTGGTGAGAGGGACCATAGTTATGGTCGCAGCCACGTGGCCTAGAAGCTGAAGAATCACTCTCAGTGGGAGAGAGAGAGATTGCTGCCTGAACCCTGAGTGCCAGGTCCATCAGATGGCCTGCTCTATCTGATGGCAAGAAGGCTTTGCCCTGGGTAGTGTCCAGAATGGCCTCAATGTACTGCAGCCACTGGGAGGGCCAGGGCTGCGACTTCAGCCAATTTACAGTAATGCCCACGGAGCGAAAAAGATCCTTCGTTTCCTCCAGGACCACGTTCAAATGACTTGCCGACTGAGCGAAAATAAGCCAGCTGTCCAGGTAAGGGTAAACAAAGTGACCTTTCCTCCCCAAGACCACTGCCACCACTGCCAGGCACTTGGTGAAAACCCTGGGTGCCAACGAAAGTCCGAAGGGCAAAACCCTGAACTGGTAGTGCTGGTCCTGAAATCGGAAGCATAGAAACCTCCTGTGGGAACGCAGGACTTTGATATGCATGTAGTTGTCCTGTATATTGAGGGAGCATAACCAGTCTCCCTGATGGAGGAGGGGGTAACAAGCTTGCCAATGTCACCATCCGGAATCTCTAGTACTTGATAGACAGATTGAGTTGGCTGAGATCCAGAATGGGATGAAGATCCCCAGTTTTCTTTGGAACCAAGAAGAAACGAGAGTAGAAGCTTGGGCCCTACTGGGCCAGGGGAACGGCTGAATGGCCTTTTTCAGGAGGAGGAACTGATTTTCATCCGCCAGAATCCAGGCATGGGCGAGTGGACAATGAAAAAGGGGGGACGGACTGTCTGGGGGTATGCTAAGAAACTCGAGAGCGTAACCTCTCTGAATGGTTTCCAGCACCCACTGGTCCGAGGTGATACTAGACCATTCTGTGAGGTAAAGGGAAAATCTCCCTCCAACTTTCTCATTCTGCATGACCCGAGAATGAGAAGGGGTTTGCAGTGAGTCAGGCTGTAGAGGAGGGGTTTGGGCCTAGCAGCTTTGGGCTGCTTGGGGCCTTGAGGGACAGGGTATCTTGAAGGCCAGGGCAAAAACCAGACACCCTGAGCTAGGAGTGCCTCCTCAGACAAATTCCCATTGCAGCCACACGGGAAGCCATGTCCACAGGGTCATACAGCCAACGGAAGACGTGCTTGTCCATGTCCATTCCGGACTGGACATAAGCTAGAATTTTGTTTTTATTGTCCGAGACTGGCAGGGTCTTAACCAACTCCATAGTTTTCTCCCCCAGGGTTTCTTGGTAGGTAACCATTTGGGCAAGAAAATTCAGTGAACGGATGGAACCGGTAGCTGAAGAAAAAAAACATTTCTGCCCCAGTGATCCAATTTCTTGGACTCCGGATCAGGGGGTTGGGCGATCAGGTGCTTGGGCTGACTGACACGACCATGAGCAGCTGTAAGCACTAGACAATCTGCCTTGGGATGTTCCCCCAAGAAAGGTTCCATCTTGGGTGGTTTATAGAGCTTGTTTGCTTTCCTGGTAACGGCTGAGGTGGACTACGGCTTCTGCCATGTAAGTGTGGTGACGTCTTGGAAAGGCTCCACCAATGGCGAGATAACCAGAAGCTTGGCTCTTTGGATCCCAGAAACTTGGCTAGCTGCTTTCGCGCTGGGGCCAGCTCCTCAGTGTCCCACCCATAAATGGACTGTATGTGGCGCATGATGTCCAGGAACGAAGGGTCATCAGGGGAAGACCTGGGCAAGTTCCTGGGACCAAGAGAAGGAGCAAACCCTTCCTCATCTGAGGAAGAGGGGCTCACAGCACCGTTGTCTGAAGAGGTCGGGTGTCCACTGGAGGAGGGGAACGGGGATGAGTACCTTCTCCTACATTTGCCCTTTGGACCTGGATGGGGTTGGTCACCTCCATCCGGTTTATCAGAAGTTGGAGGGGGCCCCATAGGAGGCGGGTCAGAGGGTCTATATAGCAGGTCCCCTTTGACTGTATTCCACCAGGTGGAAAAAAGCGAGCAGATGTCCACCAGAGGAACTACAGGTGGGGCGGGCGTCGGGTTCGCAGGACTGGGTGTCTGCAGATCTTCAGGATCTGTTGTCCGGTCAGGGGATCCCTCTTTGCCCTTGTCAGGCTGCTGCTCAACGTCCATGTCTTTGGGGGACTCAGCGTCTGGAGTAGGAGGGGGGGCCCATCGGGCGACTGACCTTCAGAAGGTGGGGCGGGCGTCCGAACTTCATCTGGCGACGGCCTCCAATCAGTCGTCGGAACATGAGTCGCCAGAGGGCAACCGGCTCAAGGGGGCCGTTGTCAGCTGGGGGCGGGCGCACCTTGGCCGGAGGAGGAGGAGGAGGGGGCATCCCATGGCAGACGGTCTCCTGTCGCCTGTCAGAGTCGTCTGGTCACTTGCGCTTTTCGAACGACCTGCTGGGCTTATGGATGGAGTCCTTAGGCCTGCCGGCAGGCAAATGGCCTTCCTGGGTCGACCCAGTGGAAGATTTTGGGGTCGGAGGACCAGAGAAGGTCGTGCAGGCGAACGCCGGGAAGAAGATGGCTCCCTGTGCTTACCTTGGGAGGAGGAGGAGGGAGCCGACTTTGAAGATGTCCCTTCTGCCATCGGAGGGACAGAACCCAACCTCCCACCAGAGGCCAAAAACGAAGGCGTTCTGGAAGGTGACTTTTGGTGGGACTCAGACCTGGCTCTATCTTTCCCTCTATGGCATTTCTCTCCCAATGCCTTCTCTCTGGGTGGGGAGTCTGGTGCCGGTGGGAGAAGAAGAGCTGTGCTCTGAGGTCCTCTGCACAGCTGCCACCTTCTGCTCGAGAAGACAGGCCTTAAGGGCATTGGCTCTCCGAGTTCTGGTCTTCTGATTCAATTTCTTGCAGTGCAGGCAGTTGGCGGGCCGATGGTCAGGACCTAGGCAGATGAGGCAGGCTGCTTGGCCGTCCTTAGCCAGTATCTGCTTCCCACATGCACACTTTGACTTGCGCCGTGGTGGAGAGGGCGAAGACATACAAGAATACTTAACACTAATACTAGAAAAACCGGAAAAATGGCAAAAAGCAAGGTCAGCTGCGATGAAAGGAGTCCGTGGAGCCAAACTAAATGGGTCGACGGTGGGAAAAGAACTGGAGATGGCGCTGGGACCGCCTCCCCTTATACCACTTCCGACGTCGGGTGCGGTCCCCCGCCTCAGACTGCTAGCTACAAGATTTTTTTGTGGGGTCCTAATGGTAATACCTGCTTGCTGCAAGAGCTCCACCTTGAAGTCAGATCCAGTGGTTCCCTCTCTTCTCAAATAACACACATAAGCGCACACAATAGTCACCCTATGGTCCTGAGAGGTGGGGAACTGATGCCAAACTAGATGGTAGGGAGGCAGGGAACGTCCTAAATCTAGACTTTAAAAATAAGACCAAAAACCAGGTACTTACTTGAGGCAACATGAGATGAAGAAAACGGAGACCTGCTAAAAATAAGCACCCTTAGATTAGTGGCAGATGTGGCTCCCAATCCAAGCAGAAACAGGGAGTAGAAATGGGGACAAAAAGGCAGGTTAGCCAATTTGAAAGCTGCAGCTTAACAGGTACAATTTTAAATTTATGGGTGCTCCCTGTCACCAGGTAGCCCCAACCTGCTATGCAGAATTGCAGCCCCAAAGAGTGAACACCGAAAGAACAAGTTTCTTCTTCAGAGAAATTTCTGTGCTGTTTCCCCTTCAATGGCACAGCAAAGACTGGAGAGCCCTTGCTGTCCGGAATGTTCATGTGCCCAAGATTCCATGCCAATTACAGCCTTGGGCTGTGCCATATTTTCCCCAGTAAGGGGGGTGCACTTCACCCATTTGTTCTGAATACCCATTAATGTGGAGTGCTACAGAAAGCTCCTTGCTGCTGGCATCACGCTGCTTCACTGCCACAGTGCATGTCGCAACATGGAGAAAAGCAGCATGGTGACTTCTGCATGCAAACGGAGGGGGAAAACAAGCTTTTGCTATATATAAACAACACATACATAGGTAAATTCGAGTTATTTTATTAGTATTAACACAAACAGTGCACAACTGTGATAGATGGATCATTACAGCTGCCCTCTAAAGTTCAATAAATTACTTAATGTCATCGTGAAAAACTGTTCAGGGAGACTTTTTATTTTTTTAATTTCACTGCACCACGTGGACTTCAGGTACAACGTTCCAACAGGAAATTCTCAATGGTATAACTGAGTACAAATGTATAATACTAGGTATATTTCTGCATGATCTTCATGTTCCTAGAGCACATATATAGGAATATAGGAAAAGCTTTTCTCAGTGTAGCATCTCTATATTCACGCTTCACTCATCACACTGCCTGGGCATAGGCAACCCTTGCGGATACCTTTGTAAGAGTTTGTTTCAATAACTATTAAATATTTAAAAAACACTGAGCAATGGAAAATTACTTATTTCTTACAAAAAAAATGAAGAGTGATCTTTTTTTGTGGTTAAAGGCACAAATCTTTCTGACTCATGGTTATGAGCCATTTGAACTCGGATACTCCTTAATTTCTATTTATTATATAAATATTTAAGAAAAAATATTGTAAAGAAGTCCCACCAGATAAAGACATGCAATAAACTTCTGTCTTTGTTAAGAGAAGAAAGCTTTAATCTGCTGTGCTATTGTATGTCCCACAGCTGCCTCCAGTTCTTCAGCGGTGGCATTGCAAAGCTGGTGGATGCTCGGAAACTGCTGCAGAAGTGTTAAGGCTTTAACTTTCCCAACTCCTGGAATCTGCTGAACTGTATTTAAAACAGAAGGTTCTGCCAACTGAGAGCGACTTCTACGAAGAAATGGGTTGCACTCCTGCTCCTTACTTTCCTCCTGCACCTGCAATGAAAGAGAAAATAAGTGTGCACTGTGCTCCCTCTAGTGGCAGAATGCGTTAGCATGCAGTAAAAGTAAAAACTGTAATGAGTGGGAAATAATGTGACCCAGCTGGGGACTGAACACAAGTGCGGGGGGCCTGGAATCTCACCCCAGTGTTGTACCCACTGAGCTATTAAGGCCCCCCTGCTAGTCTGAGCTTCCCCCACTTATTTGCCTTCCCAGACTGTAAAACCTAAAGCTAGGAACTACTGATACACTAAATGCAGCTGATGGTGCAGTATTAGCCACTGCTAAGCATTTAAAGAGCAGCTGATGCCTTCAGAAGAGCTTTGCAAAAGGAGTTCATCTGTTCCTGTTGCTTATTGCCCATCTGCAGTCAAAATACGCTGTATGTGACTTCACAGTCATTCCCGTGGCACCAGATTGTGACATCACAGTGAAGCATTATGCTTTCAAGTGGGGAAATAACCTGCAGGGGTAGATGAACTATAGGAAATTACGGATCCTGTTTTTCTGAAGATTTCATTTGTAATAAATAACAGGGAGGAGAGATCTTCAGAAGATGTGAAATACAAGCTGAAATGTGTCTAGATATGATCTTTTTCTAAGTTTTCTCAGTGGTGCTAGCATCCTTTTAAAACATCCCGTCACGTGGAAGCACAATATGGCGTGAGGTTTGTATTTCAGGGTCTGAAAATGCCCCGAGACCGTTATATAGGTGGCTGACTTTTTTCCTTTTACTTTGTCCCTCCCACCTCTTCTGCTGTCAGCTATGCACAGTGCAGCAGCTCTCAGTATGCCCACCTCCCCTCCCCCATGAAGGAGCAGGTTCCCTGGCCCAGAGTTAAAGGGAAACATCCCGTCGGGCCCCACCTCCATGCGACATGGGGCCCGATTAGCAGTTGCACAAGTAGTAATAAATTTTTAACTTACTGTTTTATATTTTATTTGAAATAGTATCTGGTTGATCCTGCCCCCTTCCTGGTGGCATTTTAGATGCAAGAACCCTCCCCAGCGCGCCCACAAGCACCCACGGCTGTGCCCATGATGATGTGTCAGGCAGGGAGCAGCCGGGGCGCCTCCACAGGCTTACTACAGTGCCGTACTTTCAAACAGCTCTGGTTTCGAGCCTACGTTCCCCGTGAAATACTGATACCAGGTACAGACTGCCAGGGTGCCTGTCAGTCTGTATCTGGTCTCGGTATAGCACGGACACACAGACTCCACACCGGAGCCATCTGAAGCTACCGCAATACAGTATTTATGCACTGCGGTAGCTTCAAATAGTGCAAAAGAGCTCTGGTTTGAAGTCTAGGTGTGTCCGTGATATACCGAGACCAGCTGCAGACTGATAGGCACCCTGGTAGTCTGTACCTGGTATCAGTGTTTCATGGGGGAACGTAGGCTCCAAACAGGAGCTGTTTGAAAGTATGGCACTGTAGTAAGCCTGTGGAGGCACCCTGGCTGCTCCCCGCCCAACACATCATCATGGGGACAGCTGCGGGTGCTTATGGGTGCACCAGGGAGGGCTCTTGCATCTAAAATGCCGGCAGGGAGAGCGCAGGATCAACCAGATACTATTTCAAATAAAATATAAAACAGTAGGTTAAAAATGTATTACTATTTATGCAACTGCTAATCCAGCCCCGCTTCACATGGCAGTGGGGCCCGACGGGATGTGGACGTTTCCCTTTAAGTTGTGGGTGCACCGGCAGAACTGAATATCACTTCTACATGGGCTGGGTTGTGTCTAAGTCGGCAGCACTTCCCCTGCTCTAAGCTGCCAGACTACAGCTCCCAAACCCAGGTCGCTGCCGCTGACACGGAAGCACCGGGTCTTTGGGTGGCCTCCAGCAAGTGCTATCTGTAGCACCTGAGTGTTTTTCTCTCCAGGAGGGTGGAGTGGAAGCAGGTCAAGCATCCAGACACCCACGTACAGCGCTCATACATCTATGCACAGGTACGTACAAAGGTACACTCACACCTCACACAATCAGAACAGCTAACACATACACAAATGAATTCACACAAATACACAGAAAAGTGTCATACTGTTTTACACACACACACACACACCATTTTTTTTCCTTTTAATTGGACTTGATGGGAGAACCTGCGGCATGTGAAGACCTTTTATTCAACAGAGTGCTTCATGTGCTCCAAACTTTAGCTGAACAACAGTTCTGAATTCTTTGTTTTTCTAAGGACTGTTACCCAACAGTCCATCTCCGTTGCTGTGTCAGCAGACAAATGTAATGTTTTCCTTCCCATTTTAAAATGACTTTAATGCCATCTTAATGTGAAATCACCACAAAACAACATTCCCAATCGCCCACCAGACAGTTCCTAAAAGGAAGCCTGAATATTTTACTTTTTCTCTGTGATGGCAATTATGATACTGATAGATTTTCAATTTGAAAAGCCCCGAAAATCACTAGCCCTTCCTTGATTCAGTGAATAGGGTGTCGTTTCACTACAATCACAGCACTGTTTGCACGGTGATGTGGAGTATGCCGTACACTAACTTTTACTTGTGGAAAAAGGAGCAGATTTGAATATGAATTCTTTACAATGGACACAACTTTCTAACTGGCAGTTGTTTATAAAGTTCTTATTTTCAGATATGTTATTTATTCCCCCAAATTATCCACATTTAATTACCTGAATAAAAAGTTATACGAAAAACTGTATTTTGCATTGATTTGCCTTTATGGGCAGCATTCTGTTACAGTTCTCTTTGTGGAACCTGTAATCTGGAGTTTTAACTATGTCACGGTTTGCACAAGAAACTGAATAAGGTTCTGACAAGTCAGCAACTCATAATTAGCATTCTGTACACAAACCATGACACAGTAAAAACTCCGAACTACCAGTTCCACAAAAAGAACAGTGCAGCATGCTGTCCATAAACAGAAAACTGAAAACACAGTTTTTCACATCAATGTTTATCTAGGTACACTTAAATATGAATCACTGGGAAGCATGAATTTTCATTGTTGTAAACAGCAAGGTACAGTTGCGCAAGAACTTACTGTAACAGTAGATCTTCAAGAGTGTCTCTTGCAGCAAACCATAACACATGGGATATCAGCTGCTGGTGTCACATCCTCTGGATGACTTCTCCGCAGTCGACCCAGGGACCTCCCCTTTCTGTCATCACATGGTGTGCTTTAGCACATATAATAAAGGGGAGGTCCCCAATGCTCCTCAGTTCTTTTCCATCTTAGCGACAGATATAAGAAGTGACTCGCAGGTCTCTGACGGGAACCAAGGAGAGTAACAAAAAGGCAGCAGCTCGAGGCTTCCGCAAGAGGCTGGAACAAGGTACCCTTCTGCAACAGGAGCAAGGGGAAGGCGGGCGGGGCAACATGGCCTGCTGCAAGACATACTCTTGAAGATCTACTGTTATGGTAAGTTATTATGCAACTGTACTATCTTCTTCGAGCCAATCTCTTGCAAAAAAACATAACACATGGGAAGAATCCCAAGCAGTTATAATGTCCAAGGAAGGAGGAAGCGAACCATATCAGGTTAGGACAAGAAGCTGTTGAGGACAGCCCGTCCAAACTTGGCATGCTTCTTGGAAGCAATGTCTAGACTGTAATGTTTCGTCGCCTGGTACAGCAGACCAGGTGGTGGCCTCGCAAATTTCCAAGGCCGAGATGCCTCGAAAACACTAGCTTTGTGGGGTTTCACAGACCCTGTGAGTGGTTTATCATAGATGAACGTAATGCAATTGGCCAACCATGTGGACAAGCACTGCTCTGAAACCTGAATGCCCTGTTGTCCAGGGGAGAAAGAAACAAAATGTTGCTCAGTTTTTCGCAACTGTTCAGTGCGGAGAAGATAAAGTCTCAATGTTCTATGCACATCGAGAATATGAAGCAGGACTTCCCCTGGATTCTCATGCTCTGCAAAATATACTGGCAATTGAAACTGACTGATTCAGAGTAAATTCAGAAACTCCTTTCGGGAGAAAGGAGGGGTTAGTACACAAGGACACCCGATCCATATGAAACTAAGTAAGGTGGCTTGCACTGAAGTGCCTGTAACTCCGAGATAAGTCTACCTGACATAACTGCCACCCAAAAAATTTTTCCAAGACAAAAATCGGAGCTCGCATGCATCTGCGGGCTCAAAAGAACTTTCAGTCAGTTTTTCCAAGCACAAAATACAAATCCCGCACCAGGACCGTGCTCCATATAGGGGGGATGTAAATGTAGGATACCTTTCAAGAACGTACTTATCAGAGTTAACTGGGACAAAGGTTTGTTGTCCACAGGTAAATGAAATGCAGAAATAGCTGCAAGGTGTACTTTAATCATTGGCTATTTCAGGCCACTCTCGGACAGTGAGAGCAAGTAGTCAAAGATGCTCTGTGGGGAATACCCATATGTGTCCAAATCCCAGGAAGAGGCCCAAATGGAGGAGCGTTTCCACTTCATAGCGTAGGAGGACCTCATAGAGGGCTTCTGAGCCACCCTTAGGATCTCTGCTACCCTTGGGGACACCTGATAATGAGGGAGGACTACATCCTCAGGAGCCAAGCATGTAGGTGCGGGGAGTGAAGGTCCAGGAGCAGCAGGGAGCTGTTCTCCTGCGATAGGAGGACTGGAAAAAGTGGCAGAGGAAGTGGATTCTGGTCTGAGAGTTGCAGAAGCCAGGGGAACCAGATCTGCTTCGGCCAGTAGGGGGCTATAAGAATCACAGATGCCCTGTCCTTGACCAGTTTTAGAAGGATTCTATGCAGGAGATGAAAAAGCGGGAAAGCGTAAAGAAATGTTCCTGTCCAGGAACGAGATAAGGCATCCTTCCATAAAGTTCCAGGACCTAGCTCTAAAGAGCAATAGAGAGGCAGTTTTGCATTTTGCCGAGAGGCAAACAAGTCCAACTCCAGGCGACCCCACTGGAGGAAGATGTCTTCTAAGACGTCGGAATGGATTTCACATTCATGAGCCTGAGCAGTGGATCTGCTCAGGGCGTTCGCTAGGGTATTCGATACCCCAGGAATGTAGACCACCAGAAGGTAAATGCCCTTCTGCATCGTCCAACACCACACCCTCATGGATTCTCAACAGAGAGGGTATGAATGGGTATCTCCTTATTTGTTCAGGTAGTGAACTACTGCTGAACTGTCTGATTGCACTTGAAGGCAACCCTAAGTCATTAAGGTCTCAAAGGCCTGTAAGGTATACAAGACAGCCCTCTTATTTCCAGGATGTTGATGTGAAAACGAGCTTCCACCTTTGTTCAAGAGCCCTGGGACTGAACCTCCTGAAGATGGGGACCCCAGCCCAACAGGGACGCGTCTGTCGTTAGAATGAGATCCGGGACCGGGGATGGAATGACACACCCCTCAGCAGATTGTTCATGGACTTCCACCATTGCAAGGTGCGAAGCGCCGGGGAAGATAACAGGACCAAGGCATTGAAGTCCTCCATCTTCTGATCCCATTGATCTCTGAGGTTCCACTGAAGAACCCTCATGTTGAGTCTGGCACAGGGACCGGCCCGGTGGCGCTGAGGGTTGAGGTGCTGGTGCCGCACCTCGCGTCACGCCGGCGACCCGGGTTCAGGAGCGAGCCTAGGTCAGCGGGGGGAGGAAGGATTGAGCGTCCGGAGGACAGCTCTCCTTCCTCGGGGGCCAGAGATTCTCTGTCCAGCACCACGGTGACCTCTGGTGGACACTGGAGGTACCGCAATGCTCAGGGCCAGAAATAGAGGGTTGAGGAGTTACGGCACGACGTCCGCGGGCCACTGTGTCAGACTCTGGCCAGGGAGAGGGAGGTAGCAACGAGGGAGGGGTGGAGACAAAGCAAACATACCCAGCCAAGTGGATAGGCGACGACACCTGTATCCACCAGGACCACACTCCACCACCGGGGGCACTCCTTACCTGGGCCGAGCCCAGCCTGGCCCGAATCTGCAGATGGAGCGCCCTGGGTGGATAAGGCAGCCCTACCTCGGGAGGCTCAGAGCTGAGGGGATAGCCGGACTGCTGCCAGGTTTCAGGAGGCCTCTCAGGCACGGAGGTAGAGTCGGGGGGTACTACAGGATGCCTGAGAGAGTTCCACTGGCTGCAGGAAAAAACAGAATTCGGAAAAAAAAAAAAAAGTCTGGCACAGGGAACAGCTGGAATGGCAGCCGCCAAATGTCCCAGAAGTCAAAGGCAGTCCCTTGTGGAGACATACCGACAAATCTCCAGTCTCAACATTAGAGCCAGAATGGCATCTGTCCAAACCCTGGGAAGAAAAGCCATGCCCAGAGAGATGTTCAGCCCTGCTTTTATATATATTGGAGAGTTTGTCATGGGTCCACCATAGACTTTGGATAGCTGACCATAATGCCCACCATGGAGAACATCCGTAGGATGTAGGTCAGGGTGTATTCTAACATGGGGTGTGTTGAAGCCTTGAGGAGCCAGTCGTCCAGGTCAGGTATGGAAAGACGTAAAGGCCTTCCTGGTGGAGGGCCGCTGCCACTGCTGCTAGGCATGTTGTAAACAGTCCTGGGGTCGAGGAAAGGCTGAAGGGATGGGACCGAAACCGGAAATGACGGCCCTGAAACTGGAAGCGTTAAGAACCGCCAGTGAGCCGGGTGCATCAGGATATGAAGTTACGTGTCCTTCATGTCCAGGGAACACAGCCAGTCCCCCATATTCAGCAGGGGGAGCAAGGTGGGGGAGAATCAACATTCTGAATTTTTGGTACCGTATGAAGAGGTTGAGACCCCCCTCGAGATCCAGAATGGGCGTAAATCCCCTGTCCATTTTGGAACCAGAAAAAAAAAAAAAAAATAGGAGTAAAATCCTGAGCCCTTCTGATGGGTGTGAACAGGTTCTATGGAATGTTTCTGTAACAGAGCATCTATTTCTGCCCTCACCACCAAAGTGTGGTCTGGAGGATAAGGAGAGACCAGAGGAGAAGGACTGATCAAGTCCAATATTTTCAATTTCAATTTCAACTTTATTTTTAAAAGGCGCTTTTCTTAAATCAAAGCGCCTGTACAAATAAATATGACAATAAATATAGTAAATCAAATCAACAGAAATCCTTAAAAGCTATATTAAAAAGGTGGGTCTTCAACTCCTTTTAAAACTAAGAACCCGGTCGGGGCAATCTACGCACCTGACAGGTAGAGTTCACAGAGGTAGGTGCCATAAAACTAAGCGATCTAGCACCAGATGTTTTCAGAGCGTACCCTGGGAATCTCTAGCAATCCTCATCAGTGGATCGGAAGGCGAGAGGGACTATAGGAGCACAGGAGCTCTTTCAGGTAGGCAGGTCCCAGATCATGTAGGGCTTTATAGGTCAGCAAACCGACCTTGAAGGTAATTCGCCAAAACACTGGCAGCCAGTGCAGTCCGTGGAGCACAGGCGTTATGTGACTGGATCTAGAGACTCAGTCAACAGCCTGAGCTGCCGTATTCTGCACCAGCTGCAGACGGTGAGTTCAACCCCGATAGCCCTAGGTATAGGGAGTTACAGTAGTCAAGCCCGGAGGTAACAAAGCGTGGATTAATGTTGGAAGGTCCTCTGGAGGAACCAAGTGCTTCACCTGGCAATATTCCTCAGATGAAAAAGAGTCTTTATAACCGCTGACACCTGGGATTTGAGTGTCAAACGGTCATCAAGTACTATGCCAAGATTTCGCACCTGGTCTGAGGTCGTCAGCTGGACACCTCCAAGCCATAGGCCTGAGGGTGATCCCTCTGGCAGACCCGCCTCACAGTGACCTAAATCCACAACCAACACCTCAGTTTTCTGACCGTACTGGATCAATTGAAGGATCCAGAGGTCTGATGTGCTCCCTTGCCAGCTTCCGAGGTGCAGGGAAAACCTATCCCCTACAGCCGTGGAGGGGGTCTCTGTGACCACGGCCGGAGACCGGCCTTCAGAACGAAGGCTGGCCCTGCTGAGGTGCAGCAGGTACAACCTGGACATTTTGGGGGCATTTTGTGGGCCAGGCAGAGTTAACTGAGCCTTCTGTTTGTTAGCAGGTGGTCTCTGAGCATTATGACTACCTCGATTGGAGCGGCCATGAAAGGATCCCCTGTATGCATGTTTCGCTTGAGGGCCATATAGGGTCCAAACAGACTGAAGAGTATGACCAGAGTCCTGTGAGTCTTTCAAAATGTCCTAGGCCTGTGCCCAAAAAGTTTGTCCCCTTTAAAGGGAGCATTGAGGATGGATTGTTGCACATCCTGTGAGGGCAAATCTAAGAAGGGGAGGAGTGGAAGGGGCAGCTGCGAGATGAGGGCTAGCTGCTCAACTGAGCAGACTCGACAGACCGTGAGGCCTATTTCTGCTGGAATTTTCATATGTTCATAATCCTGAAACTCTCAGCCATGCATGGCATCTGAGGCAAACACTTGCAGAGGAGGCCCATGTCGAAGAATCAACGGCATCATAGGTAGCCCTGAGCAGGTGATGGCAAATGGTCACAGCAGTAGAAAGCATCACATTAAGGTCCTCTTGAGGCTGGCCAGCCGGAAGGGACTGGACTGATTCCCGAGAGGCTTTTAGGATCGTCTTCTGATATCTGAGGAGGTGATCCATAAAATTGAGGATACGAAGGGACATTGTAGCCTAAGCATAGACTCTTTTCCCGGGATATTCAGTTTCTTGGGACTTCTGTCAGGGGGTTAAGCACTCATATGCTGTGGTCTAGCGGATCTATCGTGAGCTGCATTACGAACCATGGAATCTGCCTATGGTGGGGTAGTAAGATAAGGGTGATCCACAGGGGCCCTATAAAGTCTCTCTGCCTTGCGAGGATTGGAGGGTATCTTGAAAGGCTGTTGCCAGATGGCTTCTTCAAAAGCATCCACAAGGAGAGGGACGATCAAGGTTGGGCTTTTCCGAATACCAAGGTACTGGGCCAACTTTTTTTCTGGAGGAATCCTGTTACGTAGTATGGAATCCAAAAGTTTTCTGGAGATGGACCATAATATCAGAGAAGGAAGGGTCATATGGAAGAGAACAGGGCAGTGCTGCAGTAGGTGCCCCCTGAAGGGAAGACGCCTCGTCGGACACCTGGGATTCATGATCCTGGTCATCTCCTCCCTCTCTTCTTCTAAATCCGCCATGTCCCATTTCTGTAAGAATGGGTCAGCCATATCGTCCTCCCTGGGATGAAACCTCTGAGAGGCTGGAGAGGAGCTTTCTAACCTGGAGGCTGAACAAGGCCTGGAGGGGATGGAGGCAGGGACCACTGCCACCCTAGAAGTGCAAGGGGAGGCCCTAGTAAGGCCCATAATGGACAGGACAAGAGCCTGAATGTCCACCATGGCCAGGTGACCCCTGAAGAAGCAGGGGCCATGGACTGGATGGGCACCATGGAAGGAATGGCAGAAGGCAAGGGGCCCAGCCGTTCCATCGACGTGGAGGGGTGCACATAAGATCCCAACAGCGCTGATAATGGAGGAGCCATTATAGGGCTTCCAAAAGGGTGTCCAGCCGGGGACAAGGCAATCGTCATATGTGAAGCAGTGCTCATTGACGGGAACGCCATCGATGAGAGAACAGTGGCATTTTGATAAGGAGCCTCCATCGATGGGAACACCGTGGAACGGCTTGCAGCTTGCCCTGTCGACGGGAGAACCGTTGGAGGAGCCTCAGCCAACGTCAATGGACCATGGCCAGAAAGACATGTGGGAGGAGGCAGCGGTGGTAACTGCAAGGTAACTCCAACAGTGGTTGTTGAAGGAGGGGCCGTCGACAAAGGAAGAGAGGGACCCACAATTGTCAATGGAGGAGAAGATGGTAGAGCAGTGGGTTCCCTCCTAATACTCACCTTCTTAGTGGAACTCGAGAACTTCGATGACAAAGATGGCGGCGCGGGAGAAACATGCTTGGATTTGGATGTGTGTTTCTTCCTGGCCCCATGAGTCGCTGACGAGGAGGGGTCTCGCAAGGGAGACCCCGAGGAGGAGGTCAAAGACTCCCCTGTAGTGGAGCATTGCTGTTGCTCCAGAAGGGCTACCTTTTGCTCCATCAGGTATTCCCCGAATTGCTGGAGCCTTCGACGCTTTGTAGCCTTGTTGAATCGCTGGCAGAGGACACACACCCTGGTGTTGTGTTCAGGACCTAAGCACAGAACACATCCTTTGTGGAGGTCCTCAGTCATGATTCTATGGCCACAGGAACACTGTCGGAATAAGGATTCCAAAGACTTCAGTAGATGAACCTGCAGAAATGAAGTTTTGGTTGGCAGAACTCTTCACTGACGAACTGAAGAAAGTTGGACTCCGGAGGAGAACGTGATGCTTACTCGGTCGCGGTTGAAAAGAACTGAGGAGTATCAGGGACCTCCCCTTTTTATATGTGCTAAAGCACACAACGTGATGACAGGAAGGGGAGGTCCCTGGTTCGACTGCTGAGAAGTCATCCTGAGGTTGTGACATCTGCGGCTGATATCCCATGTGTTATGGTCTGTTGCAAGAGATTAGCTCTAAGAAGATCACTACTAACTGCTACCCATTTGCACAAATTTCCTGTCCCCTTTAATACTGATATAGTTTTTAAAACTGCCATCTAAAACGTAAATTTTACTTTTATTTATACCTAATTTACACTGAATCTTATTTTAAAAGTGTCCTGCTTACGAAATTACTGTTACAAAGATCATACACTGTGCCGTCTGTGCTTTGTGAGAATAGTTTGGCAAAAGAACAGCACTTATGTAATCTGCAAAACAGTACTTCTACGAGACAGACGTGACTGTATGTTTACCTAGGTGTGTTTTAGGTAAATTGGGTGCAGCACTTGCAGTTCAAGTTGTACGAGTTTGCATGTAAAGGACGTTCTGTGGTAATTCAGAATCACAGTTGCCCGAAACTTTTTCCTGGTACAAGTGAAGTGCACTGTTAGATGTTGGAAAGCATCATTAGCATAAAGGGGACAGGAAATGTGCTAATTGACAGCTGTGTATAAAGTTCTTATTTTCAGAAATGATATACATTCCCCTAAATTATCCATATTTAACTGTACCTGAATAAAAAGTGACACAAAAACTGCATTTTGTATTGTTTTGTTTTTATGGGCAGCATTCTGTTACAGTTCTCTACGTGGAACCAGAAAGTTGGAGTTGTTAGTATGTCACGGTTTGTGCACAGAATGCTGACTATGAGCTGCTGACCTATTAGGACTATGCTTAGAGTTCTCTGCAGAAAACGTGACGTAGCTAAAACTCCAAATTACTGGTTCCATGAAGAGAACCGTAACAGACTACTGCCCATAAAAATAAAACAATGAAAACACAATTTTTCATAACACTTTTTATGCAGGTACAGTTAAATATTGGTACTTTAGGGGAATGCATATAATTTCAGAATAAGAACTTCATAAACAGTTGCCAATTAGAAATGATTTCCTGTACTCTTTAAACAGCAACTCTGAACTTCAGCATGTATCTTCATAAACGTTTCAGTTATTACAATTTACTGTAGAACACAATTTTGTTCGTGTTCAATGTTCCTTTCCAAGGTTTACAGAACATTTTGCTAGTCTATCTAAAAAAAGTCTGACATCCTAGTGTTCACCATGACAACAGACTGATGTCACAAACAGTAATTATGCGGTTAGCAGGGAAGAGTCAGATGCATTTTGAAAGACTCTGAAAGAAGTACTGCATTATCTACAATATTTAGCAGACCAACAACAAAGTTAAACAAATAACTAGAAAACAATAAATAACTGGTGTACATCCAGTTTTTTTAAGCTTTTTTATTAGAAAATACTGTTAACTGAACATTCCATAATTGAGTAAATCATTAAAGGATCTAAATAGGATGGCAGTAGCCATTTAAATCTTTCAAGATCTTTTTATGTTCACATCTTTATGTCTTGTGCAGCTTTATTTCTCTGAACCCTTTATTTTTTTTAATTGTTCGATTGGCCTTCTGGCATGTTTTATTTATTTACTGCTTGTTGTTTTAGTTACTTTTGTCCTGCGCCAACCAGCTCTGAACCTGCCACTGTGAAATCAGATCTATCGCAAAATAGCATGGTGACCTCTGTATTTTTTCTTCTGCTGTATACTACCATATTCTGCAGCCAACATATGTTTTATGTAGATGACATGGGCCTGGATATTCAGAGCAGTTGTGCCGGCGCAGGTGCGGTATTGCACCAAGGAGCCATATTCAGCGGGAGCCAGTGCGCAGCGCAAAATCCACTGCACCAATGCGCAACTATAATGAATGCATGCACAAAAGTAAGAGGCGTGCCCATGAATATCCAGCGCAGTGGCATATTCAACCGTGAATCCATGGCGCAAGTGTGGAGCAAATCGAAGTTGCTCTGAGCAGACGTGCTCCTATAAATACAGGGCGCAAACACACATACAGCACTGGAGCCAGGGGCAAAAGTAAGAGGGAGTGGGAGAGAGAGAGAGACAGACAGACAGACACAGAGGTGGCATTGGACAGGGAGGTAGAGAGAGTGAGAGAGAGAGAGAGAGAGACACACACACACACACACACACCGACAGGCAGTGCACCGGGGTGGCACACAGCCAGCAGCAGCCAACCGCCCAGGGGGACACTGGATAGCAAGGGCCATGGATAGTGCGCTCTTCATGATGGAGGCCATAATGAGGGGTGTGAGGAGGCAGGAGGAACAGTGACATGGCCGAGGAAGGGCCCGTCGGCGGTATGCCCGACACAGGTGGTACCAGGCCCACATCACCTTTGAGAAGTACAGCGACACGGAGATTGTGGGCTGGTACCACCTGAATAGGGCCATTCTGAGGCAGCTCTGCGAGCTGTGCAGTGAGGAGATGCAGGCACCCACCAGACGGAGCCATGCCATGTGCCTGTTCGCCACTGGCACCTTCCAGAGACTAACAAGGGACACCACAGGCATAACCCAGTCGGCCACGTCCCACCTCCTCACACAGTTCCTCAACGCTTTGCCGCCACGCGCTTCGGAATACATCCGTTTCCCCAGCACACAGACGGAGCATACAGCAACCATGCAGGACTTCCACAGGGTTGCATGTATGCCTGGCGTGACTGGGGCCATTGACTGCACCCATGTGGCCATCTGCATGCCACTTGGCCCCCCAGGGTGTTGCATACATTAACCGGAAGGGGATCCCCAGCATAAACTGCCAGGTAGTGTGCGATGCCACGGGGCGCATCACCAATGTCTGCGCCACACACCCTGGGAGTGCACATGATGCGTTCATCTGGCACAGCTCTGCGCTGTGCCAAAGGTTTGAACATGGGGACATCCCCACGGGCCACCTAGTGGGCGAGTATGGCACGGGCAAGGGGTGATGGGCACAGCAGACCCTGGGATGGGGAAGGGCAGGGTGTGCATGTTGGCGTGGGTGCCAGGGATAGGCAAGGGGCACAGCAGAGAATAGCAGAGGGCTAACCATGTCATTATCCACACAGGGGACAGCGTGTATCCACTGAGGCCCTGGCTGCTCACCCCCTACCAGCGCCCATCATCCCCACTACAGCGAGGCACATGCCAGCACGCACATCATCGAGCGTGCTTTGGCATGCTGAAAGCATGTTTCCGTTGCCTAGACAGGTCAGGCAGTGCCCTACAGTACAGCCCCTCGAAAGTCTGTGGCCTATTCCTGGCCTGCTGCATACTGCACAACATGGCCATTGACCATGGGATAGCTGTCGAGGCTGATGAGGGCGACAGTAGTGGAGATGACTGAGGCAATGGGTTGGAGGGCGGTGAACAGCCACCCCCTGGGCGGAGAGATCCCCGGCTGCTACAGCAGGCGCGATGCCACCAGGACACCATTGCACAGGAGCACTATGGTGCACACAGGTAGGTGGTGCGACACACATGCATGGGCCACACAAACAGGTACAGCACACATGCAGGGGCATGCATGGCACCAGGCATGCACACACAGAGGTGTGAAGCAGGGGTGGGGGTCAGTGGCACACAACCACACACAGCAACAAACTCACTCACACACCCAGGCGTTGGTATGTGGCGTGTATCAGATGCATTGCACCGGTGCACAGGTGCTACCGGTGTTAGCCTGCCCTCATCATGCCCACGCCACACGGTCCAGCGGCCGGGCAAGCACACATACAGGCAGCGTGACACCAGTGGAAGGCGCAGACACACACACCACCCATGTGCGCACAGGGCAGCAGCGGCAGACAGTGGTCATGGTGGCCCGCACATCAGGACTACTGCACAGAACCATGGCCACGGGGGCAGCCACGCTGGGGCCAATCGGCAGCCACAGTCTGCGCATCAGCCATGGGGGGGTTGCAACAGCCCCCCAAGGGTGCAACTGTGGGACCACGACTGTGTGGGGGTGTGCAGGTGCCCAAACAGGCCAGCCCCAGGCATGCCTGGGATGCCTACATCAGAGCCCGGCGTCGACTGTGATGGGATCACCCGTTGCCGGGATCATGAGGTGGACAGCGCACTGCGGGGGGCCACCTGTGCACAGCCATGCCCTGTGGCAGCCAGCAGTGCAAAGCCATCCATAATTGCAGTGGCAGTGCGATCCAAGGATGCAGTCGTGGCCTCCTGCATGCGCTGCATCCCCACCATGATCTGCGCAGTGCCCCTCTCCTGCTGCTCAGCTAACTGGCACACCTCCGCATACAGTGCACGCACCCCAGTGGCAAGCAGCACTTGTTGCTGTACGGATGCCTGCAGCAGACGGGTGTGCTTAGCCAGCCGGTCAGCGTCCTGGGGCTCCCGTGCGGGACGCCAATCCTCATGTAGTGACTGGCCATGCTGCACAGCCCCCCCTCTCTGGTGGACGCTGCACATTGGGGTCTGCAGGGGGAAGGGACACAGCAGGCGCACCGGCGGCAGACCCTGTGTCCCACTGCCCGCTGCATTGGCCGTTGTACACCACCCAGAGCCTGAACGGCTGCACCACCACCACCACCGCAGGGCACAGCTGGGACAGTGCACACCACTGTACCCACAGATGTGGCAGGCAGCTGTTTTGCCGGTAGCAGAGCGCTGGGCATACTGCCTATGTCAGAGACCAGCAGGGACCTCTTGCCCACAATGTTGCCCATGCTGTCCAGGATAATTGTGATGTTGTCATCGGAGTCGGACCCCACCTCGATCTGTGTCTCTGCGCAGAGGACACCAAGGCTGGCATCCTGCAGGAACACATCCAGGGCCTCGTCTGAGCCCAGGACATCCGCCTTCACTGTGGTGGTAAGCTGCAGCCTGTCGGGCCCCCGGATGCCAGTGGAGGTGGACGGCTGGTTCTCCGGGGCTGTACCAGCGTCCACGGCAGCTGCCGCCGTTCCATCATCTGCATGGAGGTGCGCTGGTGCTGCAAGAGAAAGAAAAGCATGTCAGTGGTGCAATGCCCACATGTGCCCCCCCAACACTGCCGATGCACGTGTCCTGCGGCATGGCATGCGCGTGGGTGTGCACACATGCACGTGTATGCCGGCTGCGTGCATGCCAGCATACCCGTATACATACCCACTGTGCCACCAGCTGTGTGTGGCTGACATACTTACCATGCAGTGATGGGCTGCCACCCGTCTGGAATTCACCTCCAGGCACACCCTCCACCGTGGTGCAGCATATGGTGGCTGTCACCAACTTCTCCTGCAGCGTTAGCGTATCCACTGCCCCCCCTCCCTGGTGTCAGTCCAGGCCACATGGATGGCTGCCACTTTCTCTTTAATGTACCTCTTGCCCGTCCCCACCTTCTTCCTACACTCCTGCACTGACTGCTGGTGGCTGCCGTGCTGGTTGACGTATGCTGCCACCTCCTGCCATGCACCAGCCCTGGCCTGTGGTGTGCCCGTGGCACCACTCAACAGGGGCTCCCTGTCCAGGTAGACCTTGAACAGGGCATCTGTCTCGGCCTTAGTGAAACTGGGCCTGCGCTTCCGTGCAGGCCCACGCTCCTCACCCTCCTCATGATCCGACATGTCGCTGCCTGTGGACATGGACAGCACAGTGCGTCAGTGGCAGCATCTCCCTGGTCCGTCCCACCCTGCAGTGCTGTCCGCTCCCAGTGAGCTGCAGCAGCATGCACAACTCACCTCGAAAGGATGCAATACCAGTCCATGGCCTGTGCTGTACCGTGGCACTTATAAGGTGCAACGCATGCAAATGAGGTTTGGCACAACAGTAATGACATTCTAATGCACCCAGTGCACCACGCATTGGCTGATTAACTCATCTGCATGTGGTGTCTGAATATCACGATACTGCACCATGCACAATGGGATCACGCCGGAGCAAGTTGTGATGGCGCAATGTGCATGCATGCGCAGTGCGCAGGACCACAGTGCACATGCACATCATATCATCTTGGCAGCAATCGTGCATGGGCAGCACGATGCAGTGGCATTGCGCATGTTATGCATGGGCCAGCTACACGCATAGGGTGCTGTGCCCTATCGCGCATATGCGCAATGCCGGTCAACCCCTGGGTCAGACCTCTGACCCCACATAGCCACACCCATTCTGCGCTATGTGCGTGCACTGTGCATGCTCCTGCGCAACAGGCGCATAGTGTGGACACACACACCTCCGGCCACCATTTTTGCCACCGAACGCAGTTAGCAGAACATGGCGCAGGTACGGCGAAGGAGGGGCCCAGAACTGGTCTATTGAGGTGGCCAACCTAGTGGCATGTGTGGAGCCCCACGCCGCCCAGCTCTTTGGGCAGGTGCCCTTGCAGCAGCCCAGCGGCACCATGTGGCAGGACGTTGCCAGAAATCTGGAGCACAGGACAGGGGTGCCCAGGACTGGGCAGCAGTGTCGCCACCATATGGGGACCTCGTGGCGGAACCCAGAGCACCTCAGGAGGCTATGGGCACGTGCCAGGTGAGGGGCCATGCCACAGCCAGGTAAGTCATCCCATGTTGCATGTCTGCCCTGGTGCTGTACTGTGGCGTTGGCTTGGCTGCCTGCCATGCCCTGCAGAGGGGTACACCATCATCGTGCGCATCGCGGGGTGGCACTGCCAGCTTCCGCTTGCGTCGTGATGCAGCTGTGCGGGACGTGTCGGGCAGGGGCACACCCTGTGCACAGGGGTGGGGGGCAGCTACTGTGGTCGGTTCCTGATGTGCACCTGTCTTCTTTCCATTCCCAGGACCTGAGGACCGTCAGAGGGCCCAGGCTGCTGCAGCAGGACAAGCTGGAGCAGGACCAGCAGCAGCAGGGCCGCAGTGGGCAGGTAGGCACCCGTCATGGTCCTTCGCACTGTGCATGGGGGGGGCGCACGGGGAGCGGGTGCGGGCATGGCCACCTGTGCCATGTGCCGTGGCAGTTGTGTGTGTGTTACACTGTGCGTGGTGCATGCCACTGTGGTGCGTCCATTGGACACATGTGCCGGCTGTTGATGAGGTAGGCGTGCACCCGACTGCCACTGTTGTTGTGGTGGTGCTGCCGGTGCACTGTACCATGTGACTGTCACTGCACAGTCGTGTGACCATTGTGCAGCAGGGCCCACCTCCGTGCAATGTCATGGTACGCAGAGTTGCTGGCTAGCGTTGGCCCACCCCCTATGGGCGGCCGTTACGGGGCCTCCAGGGGTGTGTGTTCCCGCTGCCCATTGCGCACAGTGGGTGGGCATGGTTCCTTGGGACATTGCACTGATCACCTGTCCTTTCCCTTGTTACAGGTGTCCAGCGGCAAAGACCACCTCGCTCGATGCTTTCGAGGTTGCTGCGCCAAACCCTACTGGTGGCTTCCATGACACTGGAGGCGGTTGTCCAGGTCCGGCAGATGCTGTTGGCGGAGCGGAGGCAGCGGCAGCGCACCAGGGCGGGCAGACACGGCAGCCGTTAATTCAGCCTGTTTACCCATTTCCCCTGCTGTGCCTCCCCCTTCAGCCCCCCCCCCACTGTATAGTCCCTGTTCCCTGTCCCCATCCCTCACCTTACCTACCCTTTCCCAGACCCTGGTTTTCGTAAATAGTTCCTTTAAATATATATTTTCTGACTTACCTGCCTGTGTCTGTATCTGCTTTGCAGGTGGTGTGAGGAGCCATGCTGCAGTGGCCCAGTGTCTGTCTGTGTGGTGTGCATGTGCCAGGAGCGTGCTGTGCTTCTGTTGTTCACTGTTGTGTCCCACTGTGGTGGTGTCCATCCCCTGGGTCAGAGGCTGCGCCTTGGGGGGTGCCCTTGGGCCGGCTGCTGGGGTGTGTGGCGGTTGCATGTGTAGTGGTGACACACAACCATGGTCCTTGGTCAGGTGCCATCCGCACACTGTGTTGGGACAAGCCGCACAACGCCAAGCAGGGGCCCCATGTGGTCTGCCATGCTCCCTGCCACCCGACGCGGTCCATGCCTACTGTGTGGGCTTCCTGTGTAGCGTGTGTGTGCTTGGCTGCATGGTCCTGTATGTGGCCTGCTATGGTCTGGGTGGGAGGGGAGGGCACGCCAGCGGCCTTCGGGGAACTCCCTTGGTGGCCCTCCACTGGCACCTCCTGTTGCCTGCTTTCTCTGCCACTGTTGTGTTCTGGGGTCGGGTGTCTGGGTGCCTGTGGGTGTCCTCTTGTGGCCTGTCACTCTGCTTCCCTGGCTCTGTCCCTGGGGCTGTCCTCTGTGCCGTGCCCCCCTCTGTTGCTCTGCTCCCACAGCTGTGCTGGAGCATCTCTTTTTGCGCCATGGTGCAACTCTGCCATATTTAGCAGGGTTGAGCTGGCGCAGTTCGGCCTGCGCAGCCTCTGAATATTGTTCCTGTTGCGCCATGGCACATCAGATTTGTGCTGCTCCAGACTTGCGCCGGGCTTTGGTGCATTTCTGAATATTTGAGTCATAGTATTTATACAGTATGATTTTCTGCATAAAAACATACATATGTCCTACATTTTTCTAAATTTTAGCATATGTAGGAAGTAAGAGAATTGGTAATCGGCACTGTATTGCTGGTGGATCAAACATCATAACAGATGACATCATTATTTTATTTTTTCTTTAAAGAGCAACTTTTTCAGTACCTTCCCCCAGAAGCATAAAAAACCCTTACCGGGCTCACAGTCCACTGGTACTGAATCCACTGGTGCTAACATTTCAGTTTTTCTATGTCCCCATTTAGGAAGGGAAGGGATTGTAATTTGGCTCCGTGGACCCAAGCCGCGCTGATCCCTTCGACTTCCTAATGCTACTGTAGTCTGTGGTCTGCCCCCGAGGTACGTCGTTTTTAGATATCACTATTTGTAAAGCACGGGGGGCATGCTCCATATACTTTAATTAGGCCTTTTTTTTTGGAGTTTAATATTTGGTACTTTAGATTGCCAGTAGGAACTAATCATGACCACTGCTTAACTAACAAGTCTTTTTTAGTTGAGCAGTGGCATGATTAGTTCCTACTGTAAAATACTAATACTTTAAAAGGCCCCATTAAAACATGAAGTCGCCCGTGCTCTACAAATAGTGACGTCAGAAAATGACATAGTGCAGAGGCGGACCGCAGACTACAATGGTACTAGCAAATGGAAGGGATCAGCACGGCTCGGCTCCATGAAGGCAAATTACGATCCCTTCCCTTTCTAAATGGGGACACAGAAAAATCGAAATTTTAGCATCAATGGACTCAGAGCCCGGTAAGGGTTTTCTATGCTTCTTGGGGGAGGTACAGGAAAAGAGCAAGATAGTTGCTCTTTAACACTGATGATGGCACTGTAAATAATGGAGGTTACTGATAAAAAGGATCCGACACTTTACTGAAATTTTCCAACATGGGGCATTATGTTAGACCACGCAACATAAAATCAAGAATGGGAACCCATGGTTTATTCAGTGGATTTTAAATGTTAGGATGATCATCATGTACTAGGCAAAACATCAGAAGTATGACATGGTGTAGTAACACCAGGGAGCATCTTTAATTTAATAGTCAGCTCCAGTCCACTCCAAGTTTTTTTAAATGTTTTTATATTTAACTTTTATTGGGTCAGCGATAAACAGCACAGACAACATTGCAGAGCAAAACAATGTCAAGAGGGGTAGACAACTGTTCTATGGCCTGTGTTAAACAGAGTTAAGCCAAAAGGTCAGAAACCTCGACATGCAAACAATAAAGTAGTATTATCAGTTGCACAGCATCAGAATGTTTACAGTCACATAAGTATGTATTATGGAACAAATGAGTTATCTATTAACATACCATACTGAATCCATCTCTGACACTTTAAGAATTGAGATATTCTACCCAGTAAGGAAGTGGTAACGTGCTTTATCATGTATACTGTATTTCTTGGATGATCAGCTGCCAGTCTGCAATCATAGGGGACTGTGGCTGCATCCAGCACCTTGTAATGGCTTTTTTAGCAGCTAAAAGATACAGGAATATCATGGAACGGGGAGCCACCCTAACTTCCTGTGAGGGAATCGACAAAAGAACCATAGAGGAGGACACCAGCATAGGCTGTAAATATAGTTGCTGAAGCAGAATGCATAATTCATCCCAGAAAGCGGATAACACTGGGCAAGACCAAAATACATGCTTGTGGTCTGCACATTGGTGGCCATGTCCCCTCTAGCAACGGCTATACTCAGATGAAACGAATTTCATCAGTTGGGCAAGGGTACAAAAGAACAGAGTCCTGCACTTCCATATGTACTCTCTCCACCTCAGAGAGGAGGTGACATTCAGTGAGGGGAGTATATAATATGGTATGGTATTATTGTTTCAAGGTCGCGGTTCCAAGAGTCTAGAACCAAATGCGTACTATCCCCTAGCAGTTCTTGAAGAACTCCATACATATTTCCTATTAAATGTTGCCATGTTTCACCCTGTATAACTCCCATCAACAAATGGAGCCGCAATGGAGCCAGATCTGGGAGATGAGCTTTTGTGATCTCTTTATGGAGTAGATATGTTCTAATCTGCAAGTCCCTGAAATGTTCCCTGCCCATCAGTCCGTATCTGGCCTGCAGTTGTTTGAAGGGGAGTACCCCTTGGGTGTTTAAAAACTGGAAAATGAGTATAAGATGCCTCCATCGTTGAAAGCTGTGGTCGCTCTGTGCTTGGAGAAAAGTGGTCTCAGCTACTATGACTATGAAAATAAAATATATGTGCTAGGATGAGCATTAAGCAGATTTGTTTCCAGGTTCCAAGAAAAGTAGCCATTCAATGTCAAACATGTCATTAATTACACATTCTATTTGTTTCCAGGAAGGTTGGGAAGAGTGAGCTAGCCAAATGTAAATGTTTTTTTAGATAAGCTGCCCTTGCATAATTAAGTTAGGAAGATTGACACTGGAGGTTGTAGCAAAGAAAAATGAATTCTTGGGTGGTGGACTCCCCAAATAAATTTAGAAATTAATTTATTCCAAGCAGTGAAATAATGTGGACAGGTAGAACTGGCAAGATTTGTAAAAAATTGGTAAGGCATTCATATGGACCATGGCTATTCTAGAGAAAAACGAAAGGTGTTATTGATCTCACCTGGTGCAGTCTTGGATTAGCGCAATGGTAAGGGGCTCAAGCTAGGGATGTCTAAAAATTAGAGAGGTGAGCGGGCCCAGCGGTAGCGCTATCGCTTGCGATGCCAGCAACCCGGGTTCGGAAGCAAGCCAGGGTTGGAGGCACAGCTAGGGGGAGAAGGATCAAGCGCCCGATGGGCCGCTCTCCTTCTCTGGGAGGGGTGAGTAGCTCTCCTCGCTACAATACTGCTACCACCTGGGTGACCACGGTTGGTGCTGGTGCAGCTGAGGAGGTGGAATGTTAAGGAGGGGCAGACGTTGGCCGAGGACCGGAGCGGAGGTGCGTCTCTGCGCATCTCCGACTCATTGGTCCTCCCTGAGTGTTGACGCCTGCAGGGGGCGGGGACCAGAAAAAGGAAAAAGATCCCATGTCTGGGCCAGGCGATGGGCTCCAGTACTGAAAGCGACCGCAGAGGATCCGGGGTGGGGGGATCTCCAGGTGCATGCTCCCTGGACGTTCGGAGGGGGTAAGGGGAAGCCTCGTCTGCCCCACCCAGGGGAGTCATCCGGGCCTCTAGCTGTCACGGAGCGGGGCACTTAACGGAGTAATCCCCGGTCCTCTCGGCGTACGCCTGGGTGGTGCATTTGGCCCCCCAAGTGGCTGGATGTAAATGGGGCATAAAAATAAAATTGGAGAGGTGTAGAGGGATGAGCATTCCCAAGTATCTCAACCTGGTACTGTTCCATTTAAAGAGGAGATCTCTATGGAGATCCAATAAAGGCTTGTAATGTAGTAACAATGCTTCCATTTTACATAGCTTAAGCGAAAAGCCAGCTATGAGACCAAATTGGGTGAGAATCCTCCAGTCCACACCACTGCAATAGAGCGCTCAGGACTGAGAAAGCGAGCAGTATGCCATCTGCGTATTGTGATATATTCAATACTGCCTAGGGGAATCCCTTCTACCTCTGGTGCCTTTTGTATGGCTGCTACTAAAGGTTCAGTGTGTAATGCAAATAATAATAGAGACAGAAGGCAGACCTGGCAGGTACCTCTGTGGAAACTGGTCGGGGATGCAACAGTACCATTAATTCAGAAGTAGGCCCGAGTATTGTACAGGCTCCAAAGGCGTTGCAAATAATTTGTGGGGAAGCCCAGAACCAACAGGGTTTTCCATAGAAAACTCTAAGAGACTCTGTTAAACACCTTCTCAATGTCAAGGCTAATGAAGGCAGACAGGATAGTTCATTGCGTGACATGTTCCATAAGAAGGAAGGTTCTACAGATATTATCTGTTGCTTGTCGATGATGGATAAATCTGGACTGGGCAGGGTTGATAAGCAAAGGGAGGGAGAAAGAGGTCTAGCCTCCGGTCCCAAACTGACATAAACAACTTATAACTGACATTTAGAATCGATACAGGGCCGCATGAAGTAAGGCTTGTGGGGTCTTTACCTGAATTTACCATAACTGCTAGTGTGGCATGGGATCAGGACGGGGGTTGGGGAAGTCTCCTTTCTGAATCGCTAGAAACGCTGAATGTATATAAAGGGGTAATACCAACATGAAGGATTTGCACCATTCAGTTGGAAAACCATGCGGTCCAGGACACTTGAGAGTTTTTGCCTCATTTAAGACCAACTAGAGTTCAGTCGGCTTCAGTTTGTTCTATTTTGACACTGAACTTAGTAGCTGGATACACAGGGAGCAACGTGTTTATCTTTTAAAGAGGAGCTTCGTACTTGCCACCCCCCCCAAACATATACTAGGAGTCATACTAGCATACATAGGGTACAGCAGGCCCATAGACCCATGAAAGCCCCTAAATTACATATAGCTTGAGATACTTGTATTAGATAACAAGCATCTATCAAGCCTGTTCTTAAATGTATTTTTACTCGTACTAATAACTGTATATATATTTTTTTGAATATCTTCTTTATTAGGTTTTCCAACATATATACATACATGTCATCAGGATCCAAATAGCTTATTTAATTTATACAGTTCTTAAAGTCACAGCAAGAATACATAAAACTGTAGCTTTATAAAAAGAAAATGGTACAATAGGTTTCTGATTATACTTATGGGGGTTGGGTGACTAGTGACCATGTCCAACTTAGCAGTAAATGAGAGTTATTCCCCAGGTCCTAGGACCCTGTTAGACAGCATCAAAGAGAAAGGCACATGTTGTAGTTTGCATTGATTAGTAGTTCAGCGAGGATTTGCCACTATCCTGGCCCTCACGGCTTAGTTGGTTAAATGACACCAATCGGTATCTTGGTGTACTTACTTCTCAGGTTAACCTGTAAATAAGTTATAACAGTCTACATTCAGTAAATTTTCAGTCAGCAGCCCCCATTTTGGGTTACAATCTACAGGTGATGGGACTGAGTATTTTTAGGCTATCTATTTCCCAAGATCTCCCTTCAGTAACTTTTTAGACACCTCCATCACAGCTTCCAGATAGCGCTATGTTAGTTTTCCCTTGTCTACAGAGTAGGTGGGGGCCTGATGGAAAGGCCCAGAGTGAGTGTTTCAATTGTATTGTTTCGGGGGGGGGGGGGTCAACTGGTTTAAATTTTATTTCCTAGGGAGTGAAAGTGGGGTCTTTTAGCATGTAGTATATCTGCCATCTGGCCCATCTAGTGGTGAACTTCTCTTCTTGTTCATTTAAACTGTGCGTTATTTTTTCCATGGTATATATCTGTCTTGTGATATTCCACCAATATTGTATCGTAGGGATTTTAGAAGTCAGCCATAGTTTCGTGATTGCTTTCTTTGCCGCAGTGATGAGAAGAAGGAGTAAATATCTGGTGTTGGGGCCCCTTAGAGTTTTAGGGAAAACAAGGAACAGAAACATCTCTAATGTCAGATGAAGTTGTGGGTCTAGTATTCCTTGTAAATGGGTCTGGAGAAGTGAGAGGAATGGTTTAAGGGTCAGACAAATCCACATGATGTGGGTGTGGTTTGCCTTGGGTACTCCGCATAAGCGCCAGCATATTGCTGAACGGGTTGGGGAAAAGTGGCTTGTGACTGCAGGGGTTCTAAAGTACCTAATCAGGTTCTTCCAGGTGTACTCACGCCACTGGTGTGAGCAGGTCACTCGGGCGGAGTAGCCACAGGCTCGACACCAATCCTCGAACGATATTTGATAGCCCAATTCCTGGATCCATTGTATGCATATGTTCTTAGTGAGAAGATCACTCTGTGTATTTAGTGCTTGATAGTACAGCGATATCAGGTGGTCTTCTTTCAATGTTTTGTTGAGATTGATTTGGCTATGGATTAAGGGTGGGTACTGCTCAGGGTTCCAGAGTGTCTGTGGGAGACTATCAACGTAGTGCCGGAGTTGCAAATACCGATAGAAATCTCGATGCGGCAGGTTATGTTTCCTTTGTATATCTGCATATGACCACAGCATACCTTGGGTCATTATCTGTACCAGATATTTCAGGCCATATTTCTCCCATTGCTGAAAGCTGTTGTCTAGTTTGTTATGGGGAAAATCGCTAAGACTAGAAATTGGGCATATGAGTGGTAGAAAAGGTGCCAATTGTTGAGTTTTTGTGGTAGTTTGCCAGCTCCTGAAACAGTCCGCAAGCCAGGGGTTTTTGTGCAGGCGCACTCCCCTATTACCCGCCTGTTGGTACAGAACTCGGAAGTAGTCACGGTCGTTCATCAGGGTTCTTTCTATATCCAGCCAGTGAGGGTTGGAGGTTCTGGTTTGCCAGGACATTAAATGCATCAGAGCTGTCACCTGTTGGTAGAGTCGTAGATCTGGAGTGCTAGTCCTCCTTCTTGACGGGGAAGGGTGAGGATCTTTAGGCGAACTCGGGGCTTTGTTTAGCCCATATGAATTTCGCTATGAGGTGGTTTAGTTCTCGAAAAGTCTTTAGTAGGAGATATATGGGGATATTTTGAAATAAATATAAGGCTCTCGGGAGTACTATCATTCTGATGAGGTCTATTCTCCTAGTTAGGCCCAAGGGAAGTGTTGTCCATGAAATTAGGTCAGATTTCAAATGTGTAATAAAGGGAGTATAATTATATTTGTAATATGCTGTAGGCGTTTGGGGAATGTATATGCCTAAATAATTCAATTTCTGTAGATTCCATTTGCCAGGGATGTTGTCCCGTATGTTCAGTGGGGGAATAACAAAAAGTGAGTAGTTCTGTTTTGGCAAAGTTCAGCTTATACCCCGACACGGAGCCAAAAGAATCCAGGATTTGTTTTACTGTGGGAAAAGATTGATCAGGGTTTTGAAGGTACAGGAGAATGTCATCTGCGTATAGAGCAATACAATGCTCGAAGTCGCCTATCCTTATACCTTCGATTGTCCGAGCCTCCCTGATCTGCTGCGCTAACAGTTCAATAAATGCTGCGAACAACAGAGGGGATAAAGGGCACCCCTGCCTGGTCCCTCTTTGTAGTGGAAAGTAGTCTGAGTGGTGTCCATCCACTCTTACGCATGCTTGGGGAGCACAGTATATGTTCTGGAGAACCTTGATAAGTGCAGGGGGGAATCAAAACTTATGAAGCGTTGAGTATAGGAAGGGCCAGGCCACTCTGTTGAACGCTTTTTCAGCGTCCAGGCTAACTAATATGGTTGGGGTTTTGCAAGTTTGCATGTGATGAACAACATATAGGGTTCATTTAATGTTATCGGTAGTGGTATGGGATCTAACAAATCCAGTTTGGTCTTTATGTATTAGTAAGGGGAGTACCTGGTCCACACGATGTGTCAGTATACTCAAATAGTTTATAGTCCTGGTTTAATACAGAGATGGGTCTGTATGAGGCACAGAACTGTGTATTCTCATCTGGTTTGGGGATTACGGAAATAGTTGCATATGACCAGGATGGTGGGGGAGAGTTCCCCTCCAATACTGAGTTAAACATGTTTAGAAGATTAGGAGAGACCTGCGTCCTAGTGGCTTTACAGAACTCAGCTCTGTAGCCATCCCGTCCCGGTGATTAAAGAGATTTGGCACAGGCAATGGTGTTGGATACCTCCAGCTCCGTTATCGGGGTTATGTGGGATTCCTTGTGCGTCTCCGTAAGCTGTGGGAGGGCGACTGTTTGCAGATATTCCGTTATTTGTTGCAGGGATGCTGAATGTTCGGGGGTGTATAACATCTTATAGTATGAGGTAAAAGCCTCAGCAATGTCGTGTGTTTTGGTGAGAGGTTGGCCTCCTGTCGGGTGGCAGATGGATAGGTTCGTAGCTGCCTTTTTTTGGTTTCGAATTTGGTAGGCCAACAATCACATAGCTCTTGGGCCCACTTCATAGAACCTCTGTCGTAGGAAGGTCAAGGCTATCTTGGTTTGTTGCTGGATTGAACGATCCAATTCGAACCTAGTCTGTTGTAACTGGGGAAGTATTGACACGTCCCCCTGTTTGTGGGCCATCTGTAGGAAATGGAGGGTATCCTCCAGCTTAATTCTTTGCTCTTTGCGCTGCCTTTCTAGTTCTGTGGTGTGTTTTATTATGTGTCCTCGGAGCACCGTCTTAAGCATGTCCCAATAAATTGCTGGGGTGACATCTGCTACCGGATTGTCTGCTTTAATTTCTGAGATCTTTTCTGTGAGAAATTCACAAAATTGTTTAGAACGCAAATAGTATGGGTTTAGTCTCCACTGTGTTCTCTTGGGCTGGAGTCCAAAATCCCATGTAGAAATCAGGGGAGCATGATCTGATCTGAGATAGAAATATCTCCCAACTGGATATCTTGTAGGTATCCCAGATTTTCCATCTGGGTATATACATGGTCTATGCGTGAGTAAGTGTGGTGAACTGGGGAGTAATAGGTATAGTTCCTCGATTGAGGGCGCAGCTTTCGCCAAATGTCACACCATCCTACCTCTGCCACAAATTTTTTTAAAAACTTCTGGGTAGTTGTTTGTTTAGGGGGTCTCATGTTGGAGGTGTCAATCGAGGGATCTACAGTTAGATTTAAGTCACCTGCCATCATGAGAACTCCCCTAGTCTTTTGTATAATCTTGTCTAACAAGGGCTTCGTATGGGAGACCGAAATGCCTGGAGGAAAATAGATGTTTGCTAGGGTGACTTGTTTGTCGTCAAGCTTCCCCTGTACAATAACCAGTCTACCCTCCGGGTCTGCCCAAGTGGATTCCGTTTTAAATGGGGTATGCGGGGATATTATTATGGCCACATCTCTTTGCCTACCTTGTTTGGCGGAGGAATAATATACCTGCCCCTTGCTTAGTTTGGCGAGCTCTGCGTGCTCAGTAGCATTCATGTGCGTTTCTTGAAGGTATACTAGGTCTGATAACGTAGGCTAGGGTCTTTGATCTTTTAATAGGTGAGGCTAGGCCGTTGACATTGAGGGACAGTAGTTTCACTTTAGGGGTGTGCATTTTTAGGGTTCGAGAGTCCTACTTTATCTAGCCCTTCCCCACATATTTGAAATCTCACATTTATCCATTTTAGGGTAAGCATATGCTGACCTTTTTGCATGGACCTGATGACATTTATATAACAGTAACAACAACATAACAATGGACTTTGACATTTAAAATCACCAACAAACAAACAAATACAAATCAGCAAGAAGACCAACATGGTCTCTCTAATGAGAATTAACAAACTAGTACATCCACCAATCAGGAAAAGTCCTGATCCAACAGTAAGGTAGAACCCTTACCTACGAAGCCCTAGAAAATCCTGGGCTTTTGGCAATTTTAGTGCCTAGTAGGGAAAAGGAGTAAGGGGTAGGTGGCGCATGCTGCTGCCCTGTGCAGACCCCTGGGATCCAAGGTATTCTTAAGGAGGAGCTAGTGATCTGAGGAGCAGACTGCCCTCTTCCTGATTAGGGGAGGCAACAATTCGGGGGTCGGCGCCACGCTCCCCACCACCTGTCCCAACCAAGCACGAGGGAGGGGGGTGGGCACATGGCCCCCTGTCCCAGGAGTCAGACGAGGCCCCAAAACATTTGCCATTCGATCTGGTAAGTTTGGGCTGGGCAGGCTACTCTATGGATGTATGAGAGACCCGGGCACAGGAGGCATCCTGCCTGCCCCATGTCTGACAGGGCAATGTCTTCCCGTCCTCCTCCTGTAGAACTTTTACTTATTTCTACATGTTATTAATTGTGAGCTCACTGTTAAGCACCGGGAGGTGAAGGCAACCGAGCTGAATCTTAAGCCCTCTAATGTGTAGGGTAAGAAATCAGTGCCCAGCTCAGCTGCTGTTCTTCTAGGCCCCCACATATCCCAACCCCAGCCTGCCTGATTCTTCGGTGTGTCCTAGGAGCGTTCCCCTCCCACGTCACACCTGTCAGCCACTAATGGGGTGTCGGACTAGATAGCCAGTAGCTCTGTAGCTTACTTTAATGTGGTTAACCCTTCCCCTGCCCCCCCCCTCTTTTACTCTTCCCCTTCTCATTTCACCCTGGGGCCGGGGAACCGGCTCGCGAGTTCGTGGTGCCAGGCCTTGGTCTTCCATGTCTGCTATTCAGGAAGTTCAAGGGTAGCAGATATGAACTGACCCGGGGACCGTATTTAGCGGGCCCTCTACCTGACCGAGTGGTAAACCATTATCTGGAGACAGCAGTTGTTAGGGGACCAGCCGAGCATGTAATTAATCGGGAAGGGGGTATGAGCACCCCACTTCCCAAAACGCTCAGGAATTGGAGTCAGAACGTAATCGCATAGAATTAGTCTGCATTTGGGATAGTCCAGTTGCAAGGGGCTGTCTGTTGGATGTTCAACGGCCTGGAGCTTCCCCCAACCTCCCCCGGCTCCTTCCTCTACCATTCCCTACTATCCCTCTCCTCATTTCTCCATCCTCCCAGTCTCATAATTAGGCTAAGTTCCAATTCGAGATGAGGCCAAGTCAGAGCGGGTCCAGAGAGGGCCTCTAGCGCAGTTTACATACCGTCGCAAATGCCCTATTCCTCCCCTCATGCCTGAGGCCCAATGACCTAGACCAACCCGACAAAAGCAGTAGGGGATTACTGCAAATGAGGCTTCCTAAATTATCCTATCTTTTCTTTAATCCTGCGTTGACTCCCCTCTCTTCCAGAGTCTTGTGGCCCAAGTAGCAGCGGTTTAGCCACCTGTTTGCAGCAATGACTGGTGAGCAAGGATCTCCCCCCCCCCACTTAGACCGCGAAGCAAATCCAATGTCTTTCAGGTCCAGGATTCACAAGGGTGTCCCTGCCTCAGCGAGCAACCCCTGGAACCGGATCTGGTGGACCGGAATGCATCTCTGGTATCGCTAAGCTCTAAGTCCCCTCCTCCCCTCCTCTCTTCCTTTTCCACAGTAGGGTAAACACTACTGAGGGGCCCATCTATAAGTACTAATAAATCGAAAACTGGAATAAATTTACTCCTTCTTTAAGACCTTAGGGACCTGGCCTTGGTTTCAATAAGGATGAGTCCTGCTCTCAGTTATTGTACAGCTTCATCAACCACAAGGGAGACAGGAGTCAACCGAGGTCTCATCCAGTCTGCCCCGAACATACCCACTACTGTTTTCCCCATATTAACTTAGCTATTGTGCTACTAGACTAACAGGCACAACATTCTGGCTTATGTCCATAGGGTATACTTGCAGCCCTTCAGGTTTCAGACGCAGGAACTTCATTCTCTGTTCCCCTAGAGACAGGCTGATTCGCCTTCAATGCTCCGACGATCTTCTGGATTGCTTCCATGCCTTGCCTGCACCTGGTATTCCTCTGGCTACTATTCCAGACCCTCTGGGCGAGTTTTGAGGCAATCAAGGGTTCCGAATTGGCGCGCTGCTGATTTACTTCGATCTTTCTCTTTTGCAATTCAGTGATCGCAGCTGCTGCAGTGTCAAACGTGAGTAGGCCTTCCGGAAAGAACACAGTCATCTTGGAGGGATAGGGGGTCCGAAATATTATGCCTGCCGCTTTAAGGGCCCTCATTACTGGAATATATGCTCTTCTTCGAGCCATAACTTCGGGGGCATAGTAGTTTTCGAAAAACAGCCTCTGAGATTTAAAAAGGACCTTACCACATTTCCAGGCTGTGTGGAGCACTGTTTCTTTATCCTGGTGTCGCTGGAATTTTATTAAAATCGTATGAGGATGTGCTTCTGGAGCTGGCTTGGGGCCTAGGGTGCGGTGCGTTCGTTCGATCTCCAGGGATAAGGATGTTGGTAAGTTAAGCAGCTCTCTAAGGGTCTTCTGCACAAAGGAGATCATCTCCATGCCCTCAGCACCTTCGGGGACGCCAGACAGCCTGATGTTATTCCAGCGATTTCTTCTTTCGGCGTCCTCGGCCCAGTCTTGCAAACTTTTATGTCACCGTGTAGTTGAACAATGGCGCGCTCCGCTTCCTCGAGCCGTCCTTCCGTCTCTGTAGCCCGAGCCTGCGCGGTATCCTGGCGCCTCAGGTTTGCAGATGTCTGTTCGGTGTGCAGTCGCAGTGGATTTCATTTCTCTCCGAAAATCCCGAATCACTGCAAGCATCTGGGTCATTTGTTTCTGCAGGATTGTGTAAGGTACTTGGTCGGCTGTCGCATTACTGTGCCGCGAGGCCCGGGAATCCCCACTCTCCGATTCCTCGTCCTGCGATCTTTCTCCATCCAGGTGCTCCAGGGGTCTGTATTTTAAATCTCCTCGTTTCTTTGGCATATTGCTTCCTCCTATGTCTATTTGGATAAATATTTGTAGGCTAAGAGCTTTACTTAGGAGGCGATTTAGGGGATCGCAGGGGGAGCCTCTTGTTTTAGGCTGCAGCCCTGTCCATGACGTCACCGGAAGTCCACTAATAACTATATTTAAAGGTAATTTATTCCAGGGTTTCACCACCCTTTGTGAAAAATTAAAAGCTATTTTCTTTGTTTTACATATTTTTTTTTTTAAATTGAAGAGGATGACCTCTAGTACTAACTCGTAACTGTTTATATTCCAAACCACAGTCAATTAATACATTATCATCATTAACTCAGCTCAAGAATGGAATCTCGAGTAAGTGATGTATTCCTGGTAAAAAATGACTGTTTTCCTGAGCAGTTAGAATGTTCAGAACTAAAATGGTAACACTCTGACTTGGAGTATAAATAACTAAAAAAGTATAACTCCTATCACAAAACTATTACAGCACGAAGTTTGCTCACAATAAAAAAAACTTTAAAATGAGGGGTCACACATGTTAGTAGCATTAACGCTTTTTTTTTTCTTTTTACAGACCATGTAACGATAAAAACTAACATTTTTCTTTCTTTTTTTTTTAAATCAAAAAAACACCTTAGAAGTGGCAAATGTCTGTTGTATGATGGTTTTCCATCACACCAACATCTGTGCATTACACTGCCACAGTTTAGAGTATTTCTGAGCTGTTTTACATAATAAAACAGACCATAAACTAAGGCATGTGCCAACACAATGCCAGTAAACCAACTGAATTTGGAAAAATGCTCTGCACAGCTGCCCACATGATGCACAAACCACGATAACTGAAAAAATATGCTTCCTAGCCCCTATACACCTGCATGGAAAATGTTCACAATAACAAGAGCTTTAAAATGATGGGTCACTCATGTTAGTGGCATTTGCAGATATTTTTTTTTTTTTTTTTTTTTTTTACAGTTCCTGAAATGATAAAGAGTATATATTTTTTTTCTTTTACATTCTGTTCCCAAATAAAAGCCTATATCATAGAAAGTAAACCTCCTAGACCTCCGGACACCAGCACAATAATTGTCCACATTAAAGAGACCTTTCAAATGATGGGTCACACGTTTCAAGCATTTACATTTTTTTTTACAGTACCTGAAATGGAGGAAAATCACATTTTTACACTTTTTTTTATCCCAAAAAAAGTACACCTCCTAGCTCCCAGACACCAGCATACTAATTTTTCACAATGAAAAGAGCTTTCACATCAGGGATCACACGCTTCTAGCATTTACACATTTTTTTTTAATGTTACCTGCAATGGAGAAAAACAGCATTTTCTTCACTTTTAACCCACATTAAAACCTAAAAAAAAAAACTAAAAGGTAGCAAATGTGTCCAATATAAAGTCAGTATTCTGGTAGGTAGGAATGTTTCCTACCGACCTGCACTTTCCAATAAACTTATCTCCGACTGGTTGATCCAGAAAGTGCATAAGAAGTGCAGGACACACATATGCGCTCTGGGGATGAGAAGAAGTGAATACCCGACGCACATATGCGCTATGGGGACTAGAGGAATTATCCCGATGACGCACATATGCGTTATGGGGCTGAGTGAGTTAACAATGTCCCAAACAAATAACAGATCACCCCTCAGGCGCCTTTGTTCTAAAGATATTGGATTTAATTTATGTAATCTATCATCATAGGTGAGATGTTTATTTGAAAAGAAGGATTTTGTGATTCTCCTTTGTACTCTTTTAATTCTATTAAATGTCTTTACATAAATAGGGGGACCAAAGTTGGGATGCATAACCAAGATGTGGATGTACATATGTACGGTAAAGTGGAAAAAGGACTTCAGGATTTCTGGAAACAATATTTCTTTTAATTGACTACCAAATTCTGTTTTATTTATACTATTTCAAATTTGAGTGTCAAAATGTAAATTTAAGTCTATCATAACACCTAGATCTTTTTCATATTTTTTTATTCAGGATTAGCTCATTATACAAATAATACTGATACTTGGAATTCTTTTTTCCAAAGTGTAAAACTGTACACTTTGAAATATTAAATCTCAAATTCCAATGTAATGACCATTTTCCTAATACGTCCAGATCTTTTTGAATAACAGCACAGTCATTTGGGTGTCTTGCAATGTTTACAATTTTACAATCATCAGCATACTTTATAATGTTACTTTCAATGCAACATGATAGATCTGAAACGAAACATTGAAATATTAATGGCGCAAGTACTGATCCCTGGGGAACACCACTCAAGACAGGAATCCAGGAGGATCTATACCCATCAATAGACACACATTGTCTATTTTTAAGCCAGTCTTTAATCCAATTAATAAATACCAGACTGATTTTTAACGCTTGTAATTTCTGAATAAGAGCCTAGTGTGGAACTGAATCAAATGCCTTCTTAAAGTCTAACAAAATCACATCACATGGTATATGTTTATCAAGTTTGTCACTTACATAGTCATAAAAACTGACTAGATTAGTGACAACTGATCTTCCTTTTTTAAAACCATGCTGAGTGGTATCCAAAACTGAGAAACTTGAAGACAATTCGTCCTTAATAATTCGTTCTAGTATCTTACATGTTACTGAAGTAAGACTGATAGGACAGTAATTATCCAACCAACTCCTATTGCCCTTTTTAAATAGGGGAGTAATATATGCTTCTTTCCAATCAGTCGGTACTAAACCAGTTTTTAAACTGTTATCATATATTAATTTTAATGGTAGACTCAAATAGTCCTTCATTAATAACAACATATCTCCAGATATGCCATCAGGACCTGGCGGTGAGCCTTTTTTTTTTTTTTTTTAATAATAGACTCTAGTTTCTTTTTAATACTTTCCAGTGTTATTTCCACAGATTCTTCTGTAACATCAATCTTAATTTCATTATCTTCTGTTATATTATTAAATGATTCACAAAAATAGGAATTAAGATTATCAGCCATTTTTGTTTCATCATTAATGTCTATTCCAGTTATTTTCAGAGGGCCCACTTTACAATGTTGTTTTTTTAATGAATTTATATAGCTATACAGTATTTTGTTGTTTCCTTTTTGTGCCTGGTTGGCTATTTTCTTTTCAAAATTCGATTTTGATCATTTTATTTCTCTTTTACAATTTTTCTTTAACCGCTTAAGGGAGGTTAATAGTTTAATACATTTACTATCTTTGTATTTTTTTAAATAATTTCTTTTTCTTTTTAATCACCCTAATTATTTTATTAGATAACCACTTAGGATGATTTTTTTATTTTCTCTTCCTAATTCTAGGAATGAACTTTTTAACAGTTCCTAATATTATTTCCTTAAAGAATGACCATGACACATTAATATCATCCGATGACAATTCACTCCATTTGATGTTAGACAAATGTACTACTAAAGCTTCTTTATCTACTTTATTATATAAACAGACTTCAGTAATACTATCTGGATATGAATAGGGAAATTGCAGATTAAACGTAACTGCATTATGGTCACTATGTAAGCATTAAGCCACGACGAAGGTGGCATCTAATGGTGGATTAATGCATGGTTGGGAGGGCATACAACGGCCCAACCATGCATTAATACCATTAGATGCCACCTTCGAAGTGGCTTAATATGCTTGTAACATGGTATGCATGATTTGAGGGTTACTATGATTGTGTGTGCAATCTTGTGAAGAAGATAAGATACCCAGACTTTCTGCTTCTTTCAGATTTGTGCTGCACTGTTTAACACTGTCAGACACATCAATTTAGATTGTGATGCGGTGAAAATGGCTCTATTCCTACATATGCACAATCATGCCTTCAACATCTTTACATGGTTTATTTGCACATCTATGCTGCTATTATTATGTTTCCTTCACCTCGAGATTTGCATGCTACGTCCCTGCCCTCTGTGTTACTCTCACATACCTCCGATGTGGTGTGCTCCCGGTTCTGGTGCTTTTCTCAATGCTTCTTGTGCTCGGTTTGTGGGGGCCTGGCCGTATTTTCACAGATCTCTGCTGTCACTCTGCCACTGCTGTCCTTCTAGGTCAGTCTCCCGTGAACTTTTGAATGGCGCACACATATCTCAGTCCCGCGGCACCACCCGTTTGTATCCCGGCGGTCCCATCTCGCCATCCTCTCCTACGTCATTCTGTGCGTGATGACTGCGGCGCCTTTGCAATTGGTGTGTCTCTGCGTTTGCTCCAGGATACCCTGGTAGCGTTGCCTCTTTGCTTCTCTCTCCCTTCCATGTCTCTACTGTGCCTGACAGTCACAAGCTTGCGCCTCACTAGGTAGCTAAGACAGGACGCGTCCCCCTCTCATACCTGCGGCCCTTTTGCTGGTGCTGCTTTTCTTTTGTGGGGATAGTGCTCGTATTTCAGTTTAGAGACGGCATTACTGCTGGATTAATCCCCGCTCCAAACTATACCAGCTGATCTATTTTATCCGATCCAGTGTGCTCTTTTCAGGTTCTTAACTTTGCCATGTTACAATGGCTAATGGTGCAGATACAAAATGCTCAGATTTTTAAAGGTTCACTACTTAATACCATGTCAAGTAGGTTTAACCCTCTGGTGGGGAAAACAACAGATTGGAATAAGTCTAATTCACTACAAATTTTCAAAAAATCTTTTGATGTAGTATGAATTACTTTTTTAGTTACCCAGTCAACATCCCCCAAGTTCAGATCACCCATTAATATAATGTCCCCCAGGTCTGCTGCTGTTACCTTTTCAGACTGGATTTCATTTAAAACCTGCTTATCCGAGTTTGGTGCTCTATAACACAGCCCTAAAATAAAGTGTGTATGACCTAAACCTATCCTTACCCATAATGATTCCACTATACTATTGTTAATTTTACTAGATATTTCAATTGCATTTAAACCTGAATTTACAAATAAAGTGACACCTCCCCCTCTACGATACTCCCTATCCAAGTGAAATAATGAATAACCTGGAATGGTGGTAACCCATTCAGGATTATTTGGCCACCATGTTTCAGTAATACCAATAATATCAGGACTGTCAGCTACTACCCTAGCGATTAATTCGTCGAACTTGGAAATTAAGCTTTGTGCATTAAACAATTGAAAGTTCAATTTAACTATACTCTTATTTCTATTACTTTGTTGTTTATCTTTCAAATTATAACCCCCCTCTTTAATAGTTTGAATGTAGTGATTTCACTGAACGTTCAAATTAGCTACATAATTCACTTCAACCATTTCTATTCAGATGTAACCCATCTTTTGTAAACAAATCTTTATTATTAACAAAGACTTCCCAACAATCATAAATTGAAAGTTTTCCTTTTTATACCATTTATACAATCTAGCATTAATATGTTCTATGGTGTGATTTTTTCCAATTTTGCACGTGGAATAGGAAGAACATTTGAAATAAAGATTTAACAATTCTTAAATGCAGCAAGCTTTCCAAGTTCAATAATATCAAAGCAGATGTCTTTTTCATGATCATATCCTACATTGTTAGTCCCTACATGAAAAGTAACATTTGAAGGTTGTGTAATCAATTCTTCAATGTTTCCAGTTATACATTTTATTTTTGTTCCTGGAAAACAATATTCTTTCAGGTTGCTATTATGAAACATGGTGCTAGCATGCTTTACAATAGAATCCCCAATAATCAAAGTAGGTAGAGTTGGGTCAAAAACCTCATCAGAAACACTAACATTACTACTAACAACAGTTGGGGAAGGTAGCAAGGCACTAAATCTATTTCTAATTTCTATTCCAGATAGCTGTTCTACTTCATTGTTTGGGATACCAACTGCTTTTCATCCTTTTTACATTTTTTTTATTTTGTGGTATTTCCACCCAGTAAGTTCCATGTTGCCATCTCTAGAACGTTTATTGGAGGAAGTAGATGAATAAACATCTTGCTGAATTTAATCATATAGTGATGGACATTGATTCTTTTCTAATTCGTTTGGGGGGGTTAGTAATAGATGTGTTTAATGAGAATTGTACATTGTCTACTCCATTTTGTTCTATTTGAGGAAAAACTCTCACTGGATTCAGGTGATTGGAGTGCACATACCATATTATATACAAAACATTCAAGAGCTCTCAACTCTTTAATTGCATTCAATTCTGATGATAGCCTTGTGATTTCATTTTTCAATGAGTTCAGATCAAGACAATTAGGACAATCTAGTGCCTGTGAACATCCATTATTGTTTGGTATAATGCTAAGTACATGTTTGCAATGCGCACAGATACTTAGCATATGACCTGTATGTAACATGTATGAAAGAATATTCTCCATGGTAATATCTAATGTCTATTATTTTATATATCACTGATTATCACACTAAAGCCTACAGTGAACCTACCGGTTAATAAGTGATCTTTATAGCCAGGCCCTGGTTCTGCTGTTCTGCTGGACAGCGAATGGCCTTCCGGCTCAGCCTACGTAGTGCGGCGTCTTAAATAGGTAATGGGCACGGAAGTCACCGCACATGACCAATGTCAGGCATCCCGTACCTAGCAACAAAGCATTAACTACAGCTGATGTTAGTATAGCCCCCTTGCACTCTCCTGAACATTTTTCCCTGTCCACAGCCCTGATAAGGGCTGCTAATGAGCAGTTCTTAAGGTTTGAAATAAAACAAAACTCCCCTTCTGAAACCACATGGCTTGTGTGGAACCGGAGCCTGTCTCCCAGCTTTCAACCTGCACATAGGTCAGTTCCCACTCACGGGTAGCACACAGAGTAGTTGGTAATTAAAATTAGTGCAGGATATAGTCAGGATTTTAGGCAACCAGATGTGCAGCAAGCAGAACTGTGCTCACCAGCAGTGTGAGCATCTTAAATAGGTATTGGGACCCAGAAGTCACAGCAAGTTACCAATGTATGGCGTCCCGTACCTAGCAACCAAGCGTTAACTACAGCTGATGTTAGTATAGCCCCCTTGTACTCTCCTGCACGTTTTCCCCTGTCCACAGCCCTGATAAGGACTGCTAATGAGCAGTTCTTAAGGTCTGAAATAAAACAAAACTCCCCTTCTGAAACCACACGGCTTGTGTGGAACCAGAGCCCGTCTTCCAGCTTTTGGCCGGCGCACAGGTCAGTTCCCACTCACGGGTAGCGCAGAGTGTAGTTGTGCAGGATACAGTCAGGATTTTAGGCTTGCAGACGTGATGCAAGCAGAACTGTCATATATCATAGCTCAACTGGCCCAGAGTTGTTTGCTAGTAAAAAAAATTCATTTATTTCTGCTGTTTTAAAAAATTACAACACTCATAACTTGCTCCACGGAGAAAACAGGCAAAACAGAACTACTTACTGAAAGTGCCAACAGCCCCCCCAAACACTGGCATGTTTTGTGAGGTCAGAAAACTAAGACTGCATGTGCGCACTCCATTGAGTTCAATGAGGATGATTTTTACCTACATTTTATTACCATTTAGAGTTGCGATTATAACAAATCAAAGCAATCGCTTGACTAACAGGGTCCCAGGTACACTGTAAGAGGCAGGTGGTTGCCCAGGGTGCAGGAGTCTGAACCACCTGTTGGTGAAGCTGAGGCAGCTTAGATGGGAATTGGGTAATCTAGTGAGGAGCGGAGGCTGTAACAGGTAGGAGGGAGGATCGGGGCGACTGTTCAAATGAGCGAAGCAGGCAGGTAAGAGTGGGTTGAGGAGGGGCGGACCCATATGTTTTGGAATCCTTTACCTGTGAGGGTGAGAAAACCAAGGGAAGAGGTGGAGAGTGGTGGGAGGAGTCAGGAGGGAGGGCCAAAGTCGGAGCACCTACTGTAGTGCCAGTGTAGAACAGATTACTCCCACTGTCTTGCACAGAAACAGAATTTGTCAGCAGACAAGGACCGCTTGGCCCACCTAGTCTGCCCATTTTTCCCTACCTACAATATCACCTTAGACCCTACCTGATCTTTTCTCCCTCACCCCATTCCTTTCCACCAAGATTCCCTTATGCCTATCCCATGCATGTTTGACCACCCCCATTGTTTTTCCCCCACTACTTCAGTTGCTAGGCTGTTCTAGGAATCTACCACTCTTTTCCTCATGTCTCCTCACATGTACTTCCTCAAATTTCTCCTGAATCTACCCCTTTCCAACTTTACAACATGACTCCTTGTTCTTGTGCACCGTTTTACTTTGTTTATTTGAAAAATGCTTTCCTCATATACTTTATTTACCACCTTGAAGTATTAAAAGGTCTCCATCTTATCCCTCCTCTCCCAAGGTGTACATACTGAGGTCCTTTAGTCTCCCCTCATAGGACTTTTACTGCAGACCCCACATCATTTTTTTGTTTCTATTTTTTCCCTCCTTGGCCACCTGACCTGCTCCCCTACCTTGTCCTCGCATCCTGCTCCAGGGACATCCAGCCGCCGACTGCCTCTACTACGGGCACCCCCGACTCCTGCGGCTCCCCCCCCCGAAGTGGGTCCGCAGGGAGCCCCCAACTCCCCACGGAACATGAATCTAGGCGGGTGCCGCGGCAAAACAGTGGAAGGCCATCAAGCTGCTCATATCAGGCATAATTTTGTCCTGTTTTTCGGTGTCTCCTTTCCAGTGCATGCTCAGATAGTGTCTCCAGTCTCCACTGGGGGCTGCTGCCGAGCGATGCGTCCCCCTATCCCACCCCCGGAGAGGAGAGCAGTCCTCCGTACGCTCAATCCTCTCGTCTCCCCCACCCCCGCTCCCCGAGTCAGTTCTCAAACCCAGGTCACTGGCGTGAGTGAGGTAAGGCACCAGTTCCTCAACCCTCTGTGCCACCAGCCCGGATTTTTTTTTTCACATTACTCTTTATACTCCCCAGCGCACAGTCTCCCACTCCTTGGGAGCACACGAGTCGTATCCCTTACCACACAGCCTACCTGGATCGTCGTTCGGTCCCACGGAGCCTTGGCTGTATCCCCCAGGCGGGTACGGGGTAGGGCAGGACACCCCGATGCAGATTTCGTAGGACCTGTTCGGGGCAATCAGGCAGGCACGTGGGCCATCAGGCTCTCCGCCATGGTGCTCCATCATCTAGGAGACCGTGCGCTATTTTCCCTTGTTCAGGGAGCGGCTCGTACCCAATGTCATCACCTCACCGCTGACGTAGCCACTCCCAGTCCCCCTATGTCTCACCCCCGGAGCCGACTGGTCCACAGACCTCCACCTGTGGCCAATCTGGCCCCTGAGGCACCAATGTGCCGACATGCCCCCAGCCTCCGCCGGAGTGTCGTACGCCAGAGATGGATCAACACCCCGGAGGGCGGGCTGTCGTCGACGCCAAGCCAGTCTCCCCGGCCGAACTCCAGTCCGCTACCAAACCCGGGTTGCCGACGTGGTGTGAGGTATGACACGCAGCGCCTCAACGCCACCGGGCTGGCCACCACCCCACATCATTTTAGTTGCCCTCATCTGGACTGCCTCCACTCTATGTCCTTCTGGAGATGTGGCCTCCAGAATTAACAGTACTGCAGGTGAAGTCTTGCCAGCATTCTATACAGAGGCATCACCACCCTCGCTTTTTTTTTTTTATAAACTCAGCTTTATTATTGGACCAGGATAAATAATACCTTTCACAGAATCACAGTGAAATACCACACATATGGACTAAGAAAGCAGATATTTTATAACCTGCTAGGCAGAAACAATAAAGCTGCAAGCCTGCACCTAACCCACATTGACTGTTTCAGTAGCTTTTTTGTGACTGCCCCTCTAATTTTGCATCCTGGTCTCCATGGAAGCTTAGTTAAGACATCTTGCTTTAAAAATTGTGGTTTTTGGTATTAAATAGCAATAAGGACTTCTCAGACATTTCAGTTTCCTGTAAAAGATGGATGGCTAGGAACTTCCTAGGCGCCAATGGGCACCTATGTAATGCTGTGGGTGACTAAACAGGAGTCAACTTTTCAGAGTAAACGAGACCACATTATCGTATTGTGTAATACCCTTTATGTTCTGTTGTGGGAGATAGTTAGTGAGAGGGGGAAATTGGGGATCCCGGCCTTACCCCTCCCGGGTCGTCATTCTAGCCTAGTCTGCCCTGCTAAGCAATGCCCTCCAGGGCATCCCAGCTCCTCCACTTGTCAATGTGCTTATCCAGAGCTCAGCCTAAGTTTAGCAGTTAACTCCTCCATTCCCCTAATTTTGTCTACCCTGAGCTTCCAAGGATGGAGGGCAGGCCATCAACCAGTTTGCCATGATCTCTTTATGACTGGCCAGACACAGGATGCGGAAAAGACTATTGTTGTTTGGGGCTGCCTAATGTGGGGACCTTAAAGCCTACTATCACTGTGTGGAAAGTCAAGGGGGCTTGCGGGTAAGGCACATCCAATGAACTCCCTCCACCCCAGGGAAGCCGTAGTTTTCCATCCCTGCTCCCAAGCAGAGGTCCATTTATCTCCTGGGATTGGGAGGCCGCTTTCCTCTTCCCATTTTTGTCTGAGGGCTTCAAATAGCAGGCACGCTTCACCCTGGAGTGCTCGATAGGCTCCAGAAACAAGTTTACCCTTACCCGTGAGTCGGGCCGACCAGTATAAAAAAGTCTCCAACCCTGTAAAGTCTCTTTTAATCTGAGGGTTGCGGGCTGTCAGGTAGTGCCTGACTTGCAGGTATCTGTGGAAGTCTGCCCTGTTTAGGCCATATCTGTCTTGGAGCATAGCAAAGGAGGCAATGGTATCTCCTTGTATCAGGTTGTGGAATCTTACCAGAGAGTATGTGTTCCATCCCCAGTGCCTGGCATCTGAATGGGTGTGTGTGAAATGGGGGTTGCCAATTATGGTTGCCAAGGGCCTAGTCCCTCTGAGGTGTGTGACAACCTCCTTGCCTTTACTAGCACCCTGAGCGTGTGCTTGGTCCAGGGGTTTCTAATTCTCTTCTATACCAGTGATGTAAGAAGAGCATGTGGTAGAGAGGCCAGGGATATTAGCTTCATTTGTTGTGCCTCAATCTCTCGCCAACCTGTGTCTCGTTTTTGTTTCACCCAGGCCACCACCGGCACCAGCTGGGCTGCAATGTAATACAGCTTAAGGCCTGGGAGGGCAAGGCCACCCCGTCCCTTGGGCTGTGTAAGCAATTTATGACCAATTCTTCTCCTACCTTTCTGACAGATAAACTCTAAAGAGGGTCGAGTTAACAAGTTTAAAAAAAAGTCTGGGATATTTATCGGAAGGGCCCGAAACAGGAAAAGGAACCTGGGAAGGATGTTCATCTTGATGGATTCAACCCTCCCCCCAAAAGACAGTGGCAACAGATCCCATCTGGCCAAATCTGCTCAGATCTCCCCCCATAGCTTTCCATAATTAAGCTTAAAAAGTAAGGGGAACTGTGGTGAGATCTTTACCCCCAGGTAGTGCACCGTAGTGGCTGCCGCCCACTTAAAGGGAAGTTCTGTACCACCTCCCTGGTGAGCGTGCTCCCATATTTGATCGCCTCTGACTTGTCCATATTAATTTTATAACCGCACACTTGTCCATATTTCAGCAGCTTCTTGGCAAGCGCCAGGAGTGAGGTCTTGGGGCAAGTCAAAAAAAAAAAAAAAGAGGGAGTTGTCTGCATAAAGCGATATTTTATGGTTCCTGTTCCCAGCCTGAACTGCCTCTGCCAGGGGTTCTATGCACAAAGCAAACAACAGCGGAGAGAGTGGACAACCCTGTCTAGTCCCTCTAGTTAAATAAAATCTCTCTGGTATAACCATTGACTCTCACTGCAGCCTGGGGTGCAGCATATAAGGCCTTTATCCCTGCCCTAAACTTGGGGCCCAGACCCATCTCCTCTAAGGTCCTGTCCAGGAACCTCCAGTTCACCTGGTCAAAAGCCTTTTCTGCGTCCATAGATACTGCAAGCATTGGCTCTCCCGAGGCCTGCTGGCAGGCCACAAGGTTGAGCAGCCACCTGACATTGTCATGGATAAGCCTTTCATTAATGAAGACAGTCTGATCTGGGTGAATTACGTCCCCCACACATACCTGCAGATGACGAGCAAGGGTCATGATATATATTTTTTGGTCAACATTTAACAGTGAGATGGGCCTGTATGAACTGCAGGACTCTGGATTTTGTTTCCTTCTTTGGGAATTACCAATAGCTGGGCGAACTGCCAACTCAGGGGAGCTCCCTTACCTTCCGGAACCTCCCGGCATACACTCTCAGAAAAGGGGCGAGCTCTGTCCACAGTGCCTTGTAAAGTTTTGCCACTACCCAGTCAGGGCCTGGGGCTTTCCTGGTTTTAAATCTCTGATGCTCGCCTGGACATCTTCCTCCGTGATGGGAGCATCCAGCTTGTCCACATCCTCCTGTGGAAGTTTATGGAGTCTGACCCTCTGAAAAAAAGCATCAAGTTTCTCCTGGTGGACCCCGATCTGTTCTTGGCTATATAGTTGCTTATAAAACCTCTGGAATTGCTCTGCAATATCCTCTGGGTTTATTGAGCGGTCGAGGGAGGCAGAGGACCCAAGTCACAGCACTGTTCTAGATGCTTCTTTCCTGAGTTGCCAGGCAAGAAGTCTGCCTGCCCTATTGCCCGCTTCATAGAACCTCTGACGTGAGTACCTTAATTGTCCCTCAATTTTCTCATCTAGGAGTTTATTTAACTTTTTCCTAGTTTCCTCTAGCTTCTCCTTGACCCTTTCATTCAAGACAATTTTATGCTCAGCTTCCAGGTCAAAGAGGCTATTTTCAAGCTCCAGTATTTCTTTGTTTAGCCCTTTTGAGTCTGGAGGCAAAACTAATGGTGTTGCCCGTAATTCACTGTCTTCAGACCACCCCACCAGACTGCTGCTGTGGAGTCTTGGATGGGGCTGTCAGCCCCATATTGCCGCAAGGTGTCCTTCAGCATATCTTTGTACTCCTCACTGTTAAGAAAGGAGACATTCAATCATTGGGAAGAATTTTTAAACTTAAGACTAGGCCACAGTGACAAAGACACCATCCCATGATCCGATGTGGTCCTGGGATGTATTTTGGACTCCTCCACTTTGTGCAGCCAATCAACCGACAGCCAAAGCATGTCTAGTCTCGAGTAGGCTTGATGTGACACAGACCAACAGATGTAGTCATGCACTTTTGGGTGCAAGTGCCGCCAGACTTCTACCAGCCCCAGATGCCTTCCCAGTCGGCCCAGCATTGTGGCGGCCCACAAGGAGGGGCCTCAGGAAGACCCCGACCTGTCCAGTGAGGGATTCAAAGCAGTGTTAAAATCGCCTCCTACTATGAAGAGCTTCCCTGGTGGGGGAGCTGCCCTGAAGAGCACCTCCCTGAGGAACTCACTGTTGCCTGAATCCTGGTTGGGTGCGTAAATACTGAGTATCGTGCAGGGTGATTCCCTATAAACACCCCTGAGTTATCAGGAATCTCCCTTCTGGGTCTTCCTGGGTGTCAATGTGCTGAAAGGGGCAATTTTTGTGGATTAAGGTTGCCACCCCGTCTATGTGGACGGGCCCTATAAGAGACGTAAAATTCTTGGCCCACCCAAGACCATTTGAGCTTTGTGCTCTCTTTGGGGTCCAAGTGTATCTCCTGTAGTAGTGCAATCTCTACTTTAGCTTTATGCAACTCGTTTAAGATTCTTTTCCTCTTAATAGGGCTTCCCAAACCCCTGACGTTGTACGTCGCTATAGTTCCCTCAGCCATGAAGCGTTGACCCTTCTCCCTCCCTCTGAAATGTCACATAACGTGGTCTCCTACTACCCATCAAAAAACACGAAGCTGGTAACAACTGAAACTGTATAACATTGTGAAACATGAAAATTTTCCTTTCAAGGTAAACAAGAACATCCCACCGGCCTTATGGATGTTTCAAGGTCAATTGGATGGGGTGCCCTAGTTGGGGACCCCTGCGCTAAACCTGAGCTTCTGGGTGACGGGATGTGTCCACCCATGAATGTCTAACCTTCTAAGTACTTTGCCTTCTGACCACCTGTAGCCTGTCTAAAGGCGCACGGTGCTGGTGCTGACAACCTCGAGCACCCCCGGACCACTCTGGTCCCCCCCCCCCGCACAGCTCGAGTTACCTCCCCACTGCCCCCTCGCCCCAGACTTAAAACCCGGGATAGCCCCCCTCCCGGTGTAAACCTCACAAGGAAGCCCGTCTGGGCCTTACTGTACAGACTAGCAAATTAGGCCTTTGGACGGCCCTAAACCTAGGTGGTGTGTACTCTTATCCGACTCTGCTAGTTACACCAAATTCTAGCTAATCCTTGGGTACCCAGCCCACTCGGGCGAAAGGAGAGGGCCCCCCCAGACAAAATTCCATGGGAAGTGATCTATGTTCTCTGGATCCCTCTGGCCCTGGGGAAGCCGAGCCCCCATGTGCCGGGTTCTGGTAGGTTGGGCGGGGAACAGGGAACATAGAAAAACACACCTTATCGAGCTGGGAGAGAAAACAGTTAGTACAATGGCTCGCCCATAGCCCCATAGGCTGCCCCCCATCCCATCAAATTAGAAACCTCTGTCCCTCCCCCGAGGTAAACTGTACTGCCATATGCCGTTCCTTGAAAGTGGACGAGCAAAGAGACGCCTCCATGGGGTCTCGCCTGGGTCTCTGCTAATTCAGTCAAAGTCTCCAGTCTCAGGTGAGCAGAAAATCCAGAAACAAAATCCAAACCATTCCGCATCCCTATTGGGATTGGTGGAGTGTTCAACTGTTGGAATCTTCGGTCAGCCCCTTTGGATCAGCCACCTCTGGACCCATGAGCGCCCACCTCTCCAAACGTCCAAGGGGACCTGTGGAGGATGAGTGTTCCCATTTTCTTGAGCCTGGAGCCTTGGACCATGTATCCTCCTGCCCCACGTATTCCTGTTCTAGTGAGGTGGGTCTGCAAGGCAGATCCTGATGGACTCCCAGTCTTAATAGTGTGGGTTTAGCTTCCTCCAAGGAGCAGAAAAAGTGTGGGCCCTCTTGAAGAAAAATGTTTAACTGGACTGGTGCAATTAGGTGCATTCTTAGGTCTTAGTTGCCAGGTACTTCTCAATTTCCAGGAGCATCTGCCTTTTCTGCTGAGTGATGGGGGTACAATCGTGGTCAAAGTATAAGCGCTTATCCCTGAATATAATCTTTTTTTTGGCACAGGCAGCTTGCATGACTGTTTTTGATTCTATAGTCCAGGAATTTTAGCACAATGGACCTAGGAGTAGCGTTAGGTCCCGTGTTTTTTTTGGCCACAGTCCTATGGGCGCGAACAATGTTTAAGGGTAAGTCTACTGGCAGGTCTAGTAGCTCTTTAAGAAAGGCATTTAAGAACTCTTCCATCCTACCCTGCTCTGTGTCCTCTGGCACTCCATAGATTCTTAAGCTGTCTCTTCTAGAATGGAGCTCCAGGTCGTTCAGCTTCTCGGTCACTTCTTTCTCCCTTTGTAAAAAATGCCGCAGCAGGTCCTCGTGGCAGTCCACTACGCTATCAGTGTCGGTAAGGCCCGCCTCAAGGTAGGCTGTGCGCTTTGCAACCTCAGTGATTTTCTTAGAATTGGCAGCTGCCAATTGCTATTTTTTAAGGGTGTCATTAAGTTTCCCGAGCTTGAGGAACAGTCTCCTAGAGGTAATGGTAAATTCTTCTTTCTGGTGATTCCTCAGCAATTTTGGGTGTCTGCGATGGAGCAGAAGCGGCCTTGCTTTTATTCTGAGCCTTAGGGTCACGCTGGTCTGACAATGCAGTTGGTCTTATAATGTCCATTATTGTGTCTTTCGCCTTTGATTTTGGAGGCATTGCTAAGCAGATTTTGTCTCTCTGCCCTTCCGACGGCTATCGGAGGATCGAAGGTCGGGCAAGGTAAATCAGTGGTTTTCTCATTCCCCGGGAGTGGTGCTCAGGCGTCTAGTGGCTTCTCAGCATGAAGGCAGAACCAGAAGTCCCCACCCTCACTTCGTCTGCTGGTGATACCTCTCCCTATGCACACCAGCATCCCACTAGCCCACCCAACTCCCTTGTTGCAATGCCTACCCACTTTTAGATCAGAGATTATTACCCCCTTCTGCAGGTTTTCGCATTGAAACCCATCTGTCATATCCTTGACCACTCCTCAAGTTCTCTCAGGTCTCTGTTCATTCCCCCACCCCACCCCGAGTGTCCACCCTACTGAAGATTTTGGTGTCATCCACAGAGGAAGATCTTCCCCTTTAGTTTATGTGCAGTGTCACCTATACATTAAAGATGACCGGTCCCATCACTAATTTCTGAGGTACCCCACTGGTCACCCTCCCCTGCTCAGACAGAACTCCATTTACCACCACCCTCTGTCACCTTATCTCTTTACCAGTTTCTTACCCAGTCCTTTAGTGTGCTTGTTTAACAGTCTCCTATGTGGAATGATGTTAATTGCCTTACTAAAAATCTAGGTAGGCTACATCCACTGCTCCACCCTCATCTAATTCCTTGGTCACCCAATCAAGGAAATCCATCAGATTCTTTATACATAATCCCCCTCCGTGAATCCATGCTGTCTAGGGTCTTGTAACACATTATTCAATACATTCCACTATCCTCTTCTTCAGCAGTGATTCCATTATTTTTCACACCACCGATGTCGAGCTTAATGGTCTGTAAGTGCCAGCCTCCTGCGTGCTACCACTTTAGTGAAGTGGGACTACCTCTGCCCTCTCATAGTCCTCTGGAACCACTTCTTTTTCCAGTGAGCTGTTAAATAGGACTGTCTAAGGAGCAACCAGTACTTCCCAGAGCTCCCTCTGTACCCTGTACTATACCCTGTCTGATCCCACTGCTTTGTCCACTTTCAGATTAGCGAGTCCCTTTAGGACTCTCTCCTCTGCAAAAGGACTAGTGTTCACCTCCCTCCTTTCAGGACTCCTGTTACTTATTTTATGGCCCCTTCCCTTCTGCTTCCAACGTGAACACTGAACAAAAATATTTGTTCAGGATGTCTGCCTTTTCCTGGTCCACATCTGTACTGTTCCCCCAATCCCTTTTTAACCTTATAACCCCCCCCCAACCCCGTCTTCCTCTTTTCACTTGCATACCTAAAAATGTCTTGTCCCCCTTCGTTACTGCTTGGGCTATTCTGTCTTCAGTTTGTGCCCCATCACACTCCTTACTGCTTTCTCTACTTGACTGTTTTTCCTGATACACCCCCCTATCCTCCTCCCTCTGCATCTCCTTATATCTTCTGAATGCTACCCTTTTAACCTTTACCTTTTCAGTCACCTCTTTCGAGAACCATTGCGGTCTTTTTCGTCCTTTTACTCATTTGTCTGAAGTAGAGGTTTCTTGCCTTCACTATACCCTCTTTTAGCTTTGTCCACCGTTCTTCCACCCATCTAGGTCATCCCACAGGCATTTACCCATCTTTATGAAATCTGCCCTCGTGATGTCCATGACCCTCACCCTTGTGTGGTTCAACTTCGGAGTTGTTCTTATGTTGAACCACACTGTATGGTGATCATTGATCCCAGGGTGGCCTCCCGCCTAGACGTCAGCAACACTGCCTCTGCTAGTGACTACCAGCTCCAGTATTGCCCCATCACAAGGGGGTTGCTGACTAGTTGCCTGAGGAATGCCCCCTGTGAAGTCCAAGATGTCCCTCCTTCTAGCTGAAGCTGCAGCTGGGAGGCTCCACTCTACATCTGGCAGATTATACCCCACTAGTAGCACCCCCCCCTTTTCTTCCAGCTTGCCAGTGGCTTCTGCCAGTACTTTTTCTAGCTCCTCCCCCTGTGCTGGTGGTCTGTAGATCACACTAGTGCAACAGTGGTTCCATTTCCCTTCTCCAGGGTGACCCCACAGTACCTCTGCCTCTCCCACCCCCCCAATATCTCTGGCACTTTTATGCTTTTCTTCACATAACACACCACACACCCTCCTTTTCTTCCCGCCCTGTCCTTCCTGAACAGAGTGTAGCCTGGTATCGCTATGTCCTAGTCACGGTTTTCAGTGCACCAGGACTTGTTAATAGCCACAATATTCAGGTTGGCCTCTGATTTGATGGCCTCTAGGTCTAGAATCTTATTTCCTAAACTGCTAGCATTTGCACACACTGCCTTCGAGACTCTGTTACCATTCTGTTTGCTACCCCCATTTTTCCTTTCTGCTGTCCCTCCTTCCCTTCTCTTTTTAATGCTCCCATTCCCCTTCATTTCCGCCACCTTGCTTCATTTATTAATTTGCACCCTGATGTACTTCTGCTCCCCAGGCTCTCCTTACTTCAGTCTGTTTGGGGGGGCAGTTACTGCCTCCCTAATTACTTCCACCACCCCCATCAGCTGGTTTAAATGTTCATCAAAATAACATTTAAACCATCCACTGAGGACTGTGGTTCCCCTCTCAGATGGATGAAAGCCATCGCCTCTATAAAGGCCCTTCTCCCTCTAGGTTACTCCCAGTGCCTAATGTAGCTGAACCCCTCCTCTCTGCACCATTCTTTCAAACATTAGTTGAAGCTCCTGGCGTGGAGATCCCTTCTCCTCCCTCCCTCCCTGTCATAGACAGGCAGCACCTCTGCGAGAGTCACTAAACGTGCTACTTGCCTAGGATCACTCCCCAGCTCCAAGAATTCTCACTGCAGTTTTCCAGCCCAGTTTCTAGCCAGGTCATTTGTCCCCAGGTGGACAGTGACATCCAGCTCTGCCTCCCTTCCAGCTGCCCTAGCGATACTAAGGATCCACTTCCCATCCACTGGGCCGTGGAGTCGCGTAGGCACTTAACCTCCCTCACCCTGCATTTCCTGTTCCCAGATATATCTGCCTACAATCGAGTCCCCCACTTGAAGTTGCATCCTCCTTCTCTGGGGTCCTCAACCACAGTTCTTGGGGTCTCCGCTACGGAGTAACGCCCCCATCCCTGGTCCTTACCACAGATGCCTCCTCCCAGCAGCCCTACCCTGCCAGAGCAGCATAAGAATTACTTAGTGGTACCGGCTGAGGAATGTGCCTCTGACTCTCCACCCCCACCCTTCCAGAGCCCACCATAGTCTAGCCGCCCCCATCCCCTTGGTGGCCCACAGGTTGCAGAAGATGTTGCCCGCATCCTAGCCAACTCGGCCTGAGGTCTAGCAACCTATTCCCTCAATCCAGTCTTGGAATGGTGAGGGGGAGAAGAGAGGTAGGGGAAGGGACTCAGTTCAGGGTGAGGGACCAGGGAGGTCAGACGGGTGAAGGGGAGAATGGCAGCAGTGGCAGGATTGTGTGGGTGAGTAGAGAAGGAAGGAATGGTGTGGGGAGAGCAGGGGGTACATGTGGACAGGGCTGTCTTGGGGAAGGAAGAAATGGTGGCTGTGGAGGGCAGGAGGGAAGGTCGCAAGGCTGGGTGGAGCAGTCAGATGGGGGAAGTTCGGGTGGGGTAGAGTGGAAGGCAGATAGAGGAGAAAGCATTGTAATCCTGGGTGACAGCTGTGAAGGGGGTATGCTCGGAGGGGAAGAAGGAAGGGTGTGTGTGTGCGCGCGCTAGGGAGGACAGCAGAGAGTGTGTGTGCGTCTCCACTGACAGGCCAGCTTGTGCAGGTTCATGTTGGAATGAATGGCCTAGCTGGAAAGGAGGTGAAGGTAGTGCAGGAGAGGTTTAGGGCAATGAGAGGATATGTAGGGGGTTGTTAGATCAGTAGCCTTCTCTGAAGTGCTACCGGTACCTAGAGCCAGCACAAGAAGGAAGAGGAGGATTGAGGATTTTAACTGCTAGCTGCCAGAATGGTGCCGGGGTGAAGGTTTTGGTTGCATATGAAGCTGGGAGGGGACCTGGAATGACAAAACATTATATACACTGGAAAAGCTGCATCTTAACAGATGGGGTTCCATGGGGAACATCGCAGCCCCACAGCACACCACTGTACTCCTGTCCTTCTCTGCTGTCTTTACACATTCCCTCCCCACAAGACGTTACTTAAGTCAGGCCTTGTTGTGCCGATACAGTATATGGCAATGACTCCTTTTCCTTACCTATCAGTCACCCCCTACCATACACTTTGTGGGCCCACCCAAGATAGGGTGTAGCTGCAACCCCTCAGTTTCCTTACTCCATGGGCCTACCCAAGATAGGGAGCACTACAGACTCCGCTATCTCCTCCGCAGCCCCTCTCTGGATAGGTGTAGCTGCAACCATCCTTGTCTCATTCCCCTGTAGTCCTACCCTAGAGAGGGAGTACCACATACCCCATTATCCTCAGCCTTCCCTAGTTAGGTACTAGGTATCCTCCCCACCTGTCTTCCCTACTTACCTGCCCTCCACTGAACAAAGTGGCCTACGGTCCTCCCAGCCTATGCTCCCGGATGCCACTTAGTTGGAAACCAAACACCTGCTTCGTGGTACTAACGATTCGGGGTCACTTGGACCTCTGGGTAGTTCCGGCTGCAGTCACAAGAATGTGGCCACTGCTAATGGCTGCCGGGTCCATCCTTCTGCCCTCCCTCACCTGAGCCTGCCCTCAATTCACTTTCCCTTGTTCCCACTCCCTGTATCACCAAAGTAATGGGGCCTGATGGGATTCATCCCAGAATTCTAAAAGAACTAAGGGTAGAACTAGTGGCACCACTGACTACCCTCTTTAACAAATCATGGGAGGATGGGGTGGTACCCGAGGACTGGAGGAGGGCAGATGTGGTTCCCCTTCACAAAAGTGGGAGCAAGGCAGAAGCAGGAAACTACAGACCTGTTAGTTTAACCTCAGTGATAGGGAAAATGATGGAATCACTTCTGAAGGAAAGAACTGTCGAGTATCTAGAGGCCAGAAGGGCACAGGACCCAAGACAGCATGGATTCACAGCGGGAAGGTCATGCCAGACGAATCTGATAGATTTCTTTGACTGGGTGACCAAAGTAGTAGATCAGGGAGGGCTGTGACATGGCCTACCTAGACTTTAGCAAGGCATTTGACACAGTCCCATACAAAAGATTAATATACAAGTTAGCCAGCCTGGGAGTGGGTCCCAAGATGACAGCCTGGGTAAAGAATTGGCTGGAGAATAGGACACAGAGAGTAATAGTAAATGGAGTCCACTCTGAAGAAAGGGGGTTACTAGTAGGGTACCGCAGGGTTCAGTATTAGGACCGGTCCTCTTCAATGTCTTTATAAGTGACACTGCAGAGCGACTGGAAGGAAAAGTATGTCTCTTTGCAGATGACACAAAGATCTGCAACAGAGTTGATGCACAAGGTGGGGTGGAAAGGATGAGAAGGGACTTGGCAAGGTTAGAGGAATGGTCAAATATATGGCAGCTTAGATTCAATGCTAAGACATGCAAGGTAATGCACCTGGGAAACAAATGGGGGGTGAGATACTAACAACAACAAAAATGGAAAGGGACCTGGGAGTAGTCATATCAGATGACCTAAAGGTGGGCAAGCAATGTGAGAGGACAGCAAGGAGGACTTGGGGGATACTGGGATGCATAGGGAGAGGCATCACCAGTAGAAAACAGGAAGTTATTATCCCTCTGTACAGACAGCTGGTGAGACCCCATCTGGAGTACTGCGTGTAGTTCTGTAGACCCAATCTCCGCAAAGACATAGACAGGATGGAAGCTGTCCAGAGGAGTGCAACTAAAATGGTGCAGGGTCTGCACTGGAAGACATATGAAGAGAGACTAAAAAGAGCTTAATATGTATAGCCACAAGGAAGGGGACATGACAGAAACTTTCAAGTACCTCAAGGATCAACAAAGTCCAAGAGGGTAGCATCTTTCAAAAAAAAGGTGTGCAAGAACAAGGGCACAATTTGAAGATGGGGGCAGCTCAGAGGTAATTTAGGAAGTATTTTTTCACAGAGAGGGTTGTGGATGCATGGAACGGCCTTCTGGAGGAGGTTGTGGAGTCAAAAACAGTGGTGGAATTCAAGCATGCAGGGGACAGTCATAAGGCCATTCTAGGGGGTGGGGGTAGGAAGAAGTAGGCTGCTGGTTAACTAGGATCTGCAGCTTATCCAGTAGGTAGGAAAATGGGCAGACTGGGTGGGCCAAGCGGTTCTTATCTGCCGTCAAATTCTATGTTTCTATGTATAAGCCTTTTAAAAAAGCACCATAAATGATAAAAGATGACAGTTTCCAATTTATGTGGTTTCAGTACTCATACAGTGTAAAGCCTCATACCCAGCACTAAGCATTATGGGTATATGCAAATCCATGTGGGGGGGGAGCCAAAAATAAACCGTCTCAGCTGGTAACTATATTCTGCTGTCCATGTCACTATAGAACCTGCACCATAGGCAGGCCACGCAAATGCACAATCTTTTCTCCAAATAAAATATAATAGTATAAGATGCAAAGTGCTAAAGTGACAAGACAAACTGCAGCATTCTGCACCAGCTGCTGCAACACAAGAGTGCACCACTGCTTCCACATCTTCAGCTTCAAGAAAGGGATAAAATCTGTTATCAGCAAAAGCACCCCCTAATTACAGCCAACACCTGGGATTCCAGGGCCAGACTTACATGAAGAACTGCTTCCACATTCTTGGCAACTCCTTTTTACCCCAAGCTACAGCCCATACAGGATTGATACCTATACTGCAACTCACTGGGAGCAATACAAGCAAATACATTTGAACTCTTTTTATGTTGTAGCAGGTGGAAAGAGGTGAAGTAATTTAAATGCTGTTATGAAAATGGAACAATATGTAGGATGCATAAATGAAAACACATGTACAAACAAAAGCCAAAAAAACAAAGTACAAATCATCACAGGTATGTAAATCAGTGTGTGGGTGCGCTCCAAGGAAGCGGACTATGAAATGTTTCACCTGTTACTGCATTCTGCTTGTCATGTCACTACTCAGACCTTACCACAGTGTGTACACACACACACACACACACACCAACAATAATCTTTAAAATATACACAAAAGAGTATGCATGACTACAAAAGGCACTGCAAGCTATTGCTTGCCATCAAAAAAATTTAATTTCAGGACATTATCTTCTCTTTGTCATCTGTTCAGGCTTTGAAATCATAATCCTATGCTTGCAAAATCAGAATACTTTCCATGGCAACAGGCTGTGACCTAATGAGCAGATGATTATGAATTTTAAGCAACCAGAACAGCTAAAGTATAAGAAAATATCCCGTTCTAATGTAAATGGCTTCAGCAATAACAAAAAAAGTTCCTGAAATGTACATTTCGAGGGAATTTTCTGTAGCAGAGTTCTGCTAAATTGTTGCTTGAAACCAAAAAATCTCTTTAAAGGGACACATTCATGCTCTGGGGACATTATGGTTTGAAAGACCGTGAAAAGCTATTTCGACCAAGTATTGTGTTAATCTGTAGCTGGAAGCACTCCAGAGATGTAGAGTGAGTCTAGTTACGTTACAGCCATTTTTAGAACATCGTGATGTCATCGAAGAACAAGCTGTGCCTCAAGTCAAGTGTAACCACCCAGTCGCCTGGGGTTGCTAGAATTTCATTAGTACTAGTCTTAGGTAGGTAGAAAAGGCAGCTGGTAAGGAGCTAATTTAGGGGCTTTTTACATAATTACATCATTGTTTACTCAGCTAGCTTGAGTGGGGATGATTATGTCATTTAGAACTCTCATAGCAGCATAACCATTTTTGAGTCAGCTGCTCAGGGGAAGTTTAGAATGTTCAGTAGAGTCTGAGTTTGGAAGTCAGAGTGGCAGGCTGTCTGTCAGTTTGGGCTCTGTCCCAGAGAGCCCTGTGTTTCTCACCCAAGTTTGGATTAAATCTCCAGTTGCCAGTGAAGTGGTAGAGACCTTTTTCAGCAGGATTCATTGATTTTTCACTCCGGGTAAGTAAAAGGAACTGCCAGTTCAGTGACTTCAAGGGGCAATCCCCTGAAGGTCATAGTGCGTACAGCTGCCATGGAGAAGGACATTTGTGTGAGAATTTCTGACACCACCATGGAAAAGGGTGTGTTTTTTTTTGGGTTGTTTCCATGCCTAAAGGAAGGAGCCACTAATCTGAGTACAGAATGGGAGGCAAGTTCTCAATTTAGGAGATTGTCTGGTGTGTGTGCGTCCAAAATAAGCCTGGATCACACTAGCCAGGACCTCTGTTCACCTAAGTGTGTTAATTTGAAGTAAAGTTTGGCGTCTTTAGCAATTCAGTGGGGATTGAAGGCCTCTTTTGGTGTAATCCTGAAGGAATGGCAGAGACTGTCAGGTGGGACAAAGTATGGGAGGAACGCCATCTGGAGTCTACAAGGCATGGCTAACTGGTTCGCTGATGGCTGCCAGGTTTCTCTGGGCAAAGGCCACTGCCGCAGGAGGATTTTCTTAGCGTGTGGTTCAATCCACAAGCATATACATTAGGAAAAAAGAGGATGTTCTGAGTGTGTCGTTCAATCCACAAGCATACACTAATTGGGGAAAAGAAAATGTTCTGAGTGTGTGGCAATAGTCCACGAGCATACACTCTTGAGAAATGGAAACGTTAGAGTGTGTGGTTCAATCCACGTGCATACATCATGGGAAAGAGAAATTAAATATTTTTGTAGAGCACTGTACTGCCCAGCAAAGAGTGGCTGGAAAAGGAATGTACTTGTTTGACATGACCGACTATTGGGGGTCCACTTGTGCTTTAGAAACATCTGTGAATAAAGCGATACTGCACAATTCCAGCTGCTGCATTGGACATTCTGATCACTGCTTCTGTGTGGTTTTAATGGGGCCCCCTTAGCCGTTAGGTCTAACATACGCCTAACACCCTCTCCACTGGAACTGGCTGTGTTTACAAAGGCTCATTTTGGTAATTGTACTCCATCCCTTTTCCTTTAGATAATGAGCCTGGTATACACTCTGCAAATAGGGGTGGTACCAATCTGAATATTTCTGCCAAAAGTAAATGGTATGCCATATGTGGGTACTAGTTCTTTTAATGGGGGTGCCATCATGCCAAAAGTGGCATGGGGCTCGTTTTTGGGATATGTTTTTGGGTGATAGAAAAAATGCTGATAGTATGTCTACGATCTTCCTGTCTGGTGGAGGTGTACCCAAAACAGAAGATCGTTGCAAGAAAAGCAAAGTCTGTGCCAAGGAAGATGGCATCCGAGAACATTTTGCTGCCTGTGGTTCTGTGAAAGAAAGTAAAAAAATGTGCTGCTTGTGTGTTTAAACTGGAAAATTGAACTGTTGAGCTGAACAATGATCGCCCTTGCCATTTTAAGGGCTTGAAAAACTGTTAAAAGTTGCAAATTTCCAAGAAAAAGTATTTGTGGACTTCAATAGTCATCTCTAGGTGCCCAGAGAGTTTCAAGTGTATACTGTGAAAATTGGGGGAGTTGCTAAGGAAAATGCACAAAGAACTGTGTCAAAATGCCTTAAAAGTGCTTTGCCCCACTGAAATTGCCGGCCTAGAAAAAAGTGACAGTTTGCTTTTTAAATTTACCTTCTCAACGATCGCTGTGTAGGAGTGCGGCTGAGAGAGAGAGCTCATTTGCATGGTGTCGTGTGATTGGTCCAGCAAACCTAAGCCCCTCCCTTTGCCTGAGTCTCAGTGTTGTGGAGCATTCGAGGAGCAGCAACAAGCAGTGTGCGAGCAGCGTGCTAGTTCGAGCAGCAGCAGCAGGAGGAATTGTTGAGAGAGAGAGAGAAGCATTCCTAAAATGAAATTTTTTTGAACTTTCACAATAAAACCAGGCTCAACCCGTTTTCTACCGCGAGTAGCAGCGATCGCAGTGTGTTCTGCGACCGATCCACGGGTCTACCAGCCTGATCATGGGAAAGGCCTACAAAACCGGCAGCAGGCCAATTACCATAAGCGGAGGGAATCAGTTACCGCCTGAGTAAGTACTAAGTGCAAAGTAAAGCGAACAGTGGTGCAGAAAAGTCTGAGAACTGTAAAGCAATGCAGCAAAGTAACAGAAAAAGAGTTTGTGAACTTTTAAAATTGGACTGTGTGTGTAGTGACTGTTTCAAGAGAGAGCTCCAGGGCAGTAACGATTCAACAGGTTCAAAAAAATGCAGAGACCGTATGAATGTGCTGAAAGTAAAACTGAAGTTGTGCCTTATGTAAAACAGTTAAATGCAAGATCGTACAAGCGTTCTAGCAATTTTAAACTGTGTGTGTGATGGAGAAAAGTTACAGCCGCCATTTTGGGGTATGGTCAACAAATGTAAACAAAGCAGAGTAATCTTGGACTAGTGTCTCAAATGCATAAAATGTTTCAAGTGGTTGTGCTAAAGTTGTGGAACAAAATACAAAAGTCAGGCAGCCTGTTAAAGAACTATTGCATTGTGTGTTTAAAGCCAAATCTTAGTTTGACTGCAAAGTAGTAACTTGGGACTTGTGCGTTTATTTACAGAAAATGGCCTGAAAGTTCCCCCACAACCGACTCCATGCCAGGGCGTGGGTTGCACAACAAGAAAAAGAGTTAGCCCACTTTGAAAACTGTACAATTGTGAATCAGCACCATCTAATGAGGCTTTACCGAACTTTCCGGTCAATGTGCATTGTTTGTTTGAATCCAGGGAGGGATGTTCTGCTAACCCCCACTGCACAGACTGTCGCAAGCAATTGGGGATGTATGAAGCCGGTGGCATAGCAGTAGCAAAAGTAAAATATCCACTTTGCCTCAACATGGACACTGGCAGGGGACCCTGCCAGATCAGAGCAGCAGCAGGCTGGTTGCAGTTAGAGGGACCCCAGTGAGTCTGTCAGTGAATTCTTGGAGAATGTTTGTGAGAATACTTTGAAAGACCAGGAAGAAATGCAGTTTTCCACACCACAGAGGGTGGATCTGGACACTGTGGATGCAGGTTCTGTGGATCCATGGGTCGAAGGCCCAAGCCCATGTCTAGTGGGCAAAGATGAGCTGAATTAAGCTTTGTGTTGAGAGGCCAATACCTCCATGTGCAGTTAGGAATGGACAATTTCAGGAACTGGTGCAACTGTCAGCTCCTGGGCAGCGCTTATAGAACAGGAAGAAGCTGCAGTAGCTATGGTGGGGCCCTGTGAGTTGCCACTAGCATTGGCTTCAGTGGAGCCTCCTGAGACAGAAATGGAGGAGGGCTCTAGAAACGCGCCATCAAGTGCAGAGGTGGATTGGTTTTACTCTGCATTGTGTGTCTGAAGCTGGCTCGATCAGGAATGGCCACCCCTAAGCTGTGCCCCTGGGTTGGACCTAGTCAAAATCAGCAAGGAAGAACGAATAATTCGAAGACGGGCTACGGACGAATATGGACAGACATACCCTTTCTTTCCTCGATAAATCTGGGAGGAAATAGAGGACAACAGGCATGCCTGGTTGTGGGAGGAAGCCAGTGCCAACCTGCACCAAAATGTGAATAAATCTGTGAGAATAAAAAGTATGCAATAAAAGACTTCAGTTTTGGAAGCATGGCAGAACTTTGCTAACTGATTCAGTGCAAATTGTGGACAAGGCTGGCCAAGAGACATTTTACAATGTTCCTGTGGTTCGTCCTGATAGAGAGACAGTCTTTGCCCCACACCCCAAGTGGTACTACCCATGAATGATGACACTCATCAGTAACTATGCCCAAATGCCAAGGTGAACGCAGCAAGGCTAGAGCAGCAATCTGCCACCGAAGCGTTAGCAACTGAGGGAGGAGGTGCCTTTCTTCTGGTGTTCCAGGTTCGTCTGCAAGAGCATCCAGGCTCGTCAGCCCAGGAGGAGGAGGAGGAGAAGATTTCCCATCCAGGTCCAGTAGGAGGTCGTGGAAGAATCTGATCCGAAAGATTTCATCTGTCCCGCAACAGAAGATCATCAGGCCACAGGTACACAAAGGTGATGTAGACATCCATCCTTCACCTAGAATGTGGTAAGATGCATTTTAATGTAACTGTTTTGCCTACAATTGAGGACGTCCCAGGAACTTTGGTTCACCAACAGACACTCCTGAACTGGACTGCAGTGCTAACAGGCCTCATGCCTGTCCAAGGACTGTGTTTCAGCAGGCTTCGGCATAGGAGAGAGTCGATGTATAGTGCCCTGGCACTCTGGACTTTCTCCCTAGAGCATCGGACAATGCAGGGCTTCCCTTCCCCAAAATGTTTTTGTAAATGCTTTTATGTTTTCTATTTTTGTACTTTTATAGAAAATCTCTTTTTAAAAAATGACTTTTTGGGATTGTGTAGTATCTGCAGTGGCAGGTTTTGGTCACTGTGTGGTTTACAGGTTGTGTTTGTTTGCAGAATGTATTTTACAATGTTTTCTTTTGCAGGTGTTCCTGAAAGAAGACAAGAAGATGATTTTTGAGACTCATCGGAGTCCTCTTGTTTAAAGTTGCTAGGCTTTGTGTAATTGTGTAGTACAATGCTAAGAAAAAATTACTCACCTTAGTAATGTTGTTTCTTCTAATGGATGCTTGCTATATTATGACATATGCAGTGAGTCCCAACCTTCGAACTGCTCCGGAGGTGAAAGAGTTAACTTTCCATGCCAGGCATGGAACTTTGAGCGCGAGCTCGGTTGAAAACTCTGTCTGTTGTTAATCAAACTCAAACTGTCAGACCTTTACGAGCAAAACTCACTAAGGTTCTGTGTGGAAGCTGTAAACCTACACTAGCCAACTGGCTACTAAATATAAGAACACATTTTTCTTGGTCCCAAAACAAAGACTCAAGTCAGGGGATCCAAAAAATTTAAAACGTAACACCCAAACACCCCAAAAAGGAGGGGTGAAAAAATAAGGTGGGCATCTACTAAGTGCCAACACTGCACTGCCCACCCACATCCCAAAAGTATAGGTTCTGAGAGGGGCAGGCAGGGGGGGAGGTCATAATATAGCAAGACTCCATTAGAAGAAACAACATTACTAAGGTGAGTAATTTTTTCTTCAAACAACATGAAGTCTTGCTATATTATGACATATGCAGACTACACAGCAGTACCTCCATGGAGGAGGGACAGAACCTACTCGAAATAGGCTTCCAGCACTAGCTGTAAATAAACCGAGCATCACTCCTAGCCTGGATGTCCAGGAGTAATGCTTGGTAAAAGTGTGAACTGTTTTCCAGGTAGCTGCTTGACATATCTCTAGGATAGGGATGTCCCTGGCCGCAGCCAGAGACGCAGCTGTACCTCTGGTACAGTGAGCTCTCAGGCCTGAGGGAGGAACCTTACCCAGTTTTTCATAGCAAAACTGGATACAAGAGACAATCCACCTGGCAATGGATCTTTTAGTGGCAGGTTTTCCTTTACCAACCTCACCATAAGTGAGGAACAGTTGGAGGGAGTCAAACCTGTGACCCTTGGTACGTTCTATGTAGTAACTAAGGGCTCTTTGACATCTAAACTGTGCAGTCTCCTCTCCAGAGGAGGAATGGTCAGTGAAGCACAGGAGAGACAAGATTGATTAAGGTGGAAGTCTGAAACCACCTTAGGCAAGAACTTTCTGTTAGTCCTGAGGACCACCTTATCTCTATGAAAGGAGATAAAATCAGGTTCCACTGACAATGCTTGTAATTCACTTATACGCCTGGCAGAAGTGATGGCTACCAAAAACACAGTTTTCCAAGTCAAGTACTTAAGCTCTGCTGAAGACAAGGGCTCAAAAGGGGGTTGCATAAGCTGAGCAATGCAAATATTAAGATCCCAGGCAGGGGCAGGGTCCCTGAATGGAGGGTTGGTGTGAAGCAACCCCTTGAAAAACTTGGAGAATACAGGATGAGCCGAAAGAGAAGAGGGTTTACCTGCTGATAAGAAAGCAGACACGGCTGCCATGTGCACTTTTAGGGTAGCTAGCCTCAGCCCCAAAGTATTTAAATGCACCATATAATCCAGGACTGTGGGTAAGTCAGCAGATTCTGGGGGAAATATGCTTGCCAGAGCACCAAATGGAAAATCTCTTCCATTTGGAATTATAAGTAGCCCTCGTGGATGGCTTCCTAGAAGCCTTCAATATATCCAATACACCTTGGGAGAGGTGTAGGTCAGCAAACTCTAACTCTTCAAGAGCCAAGCCTTGAGATTGAGAGATTTGAGATTCGGGTACCAAACCCTCCCCTGAGCACAGGTCAACAGGTTGTGATTCCTGGGAAGACACAGGGGAAGGTGGACTGCTAAGGACATAAGGAGTGGGTACCAGGGCTGTCTGACCCAATCTGGAGCAATCAGGATCATCTTGCAGGGTTGAGATCTGATTTTGACTAGCACCTTGAACAGAAGAGGGAAGGGGAGGAAAACATAGAGAAACTTCCCTTCCCAACTGAGAAGGAAGGCATCCAGAGGGACTGAGCCCAACACTGGGGGCCTGCAGCAAAAAAGGGGAAGTTGGTGATTGTCTGGGGCTGCAAAAAGATCTATCTGCGGGGTGCCCCATCTGGCAAATACTACCTCCAATACTAGGGGATCCAGTGACCATTCGTGATGGCCCTGGGAAATCCTGCTGAGAGCATCTGCCAGGACACTGTCCTTGCCTGGGAGGTGAACTGCCATAAGGGAGGTGTTCAGGGAATACGCCAGAGACCACAACCTCATTGCTTCGGTGCACAAGGCCGTAGACAGAGTGCCTCCTTGCTTGTTGATGTACCACATTGTAGTGGTGTTGTCTGTTCTGATCTGTACAACTTTGTTCTGAACAGAGGTGGAAAAAACTTGAAGTGCTAGAAAAACTGCTCTGAGTTACAACAAATTGATGTGGAGCAGAGATTCCTGAGGGGACCACAATCCCTGGGTAGTGAGATCGCCCATCTGAGCTCCCCACCCCAAGAGGGATGCATCTGTAGTAAGGATTAAGGAGTGAGACTGAGGGATGAAGGGGAACCCCTGTCTCAAGATTGCTCTGGTCCTGCCACCACTGAAGGGCTTGGATCAGGGTTCGAGTCACTGGGATCAATTTGGTCAGAGGGTCTCTCCTTTGAGACCAAAAGGCTCTCAAATGGAACTGGATGTCCCTCATCTGAAATCTTGCTCCCTGCACAACTGCTGTAGAAGCAGCCATGTGCCCAGGAGCTGCAGAAAATGCCTTGCTGGTCGAGAGACCTGCAGGGTGAAAGAGGAGGCCAGAGAGACAAGGTCCTTGCTCTTTCCAGAGGAAGGAAGGCTCTGGCCTCTTTGTGTTCAGTTCTGCACCTATGAAGGTGAGAAGCTGGACAGGCTCTAGAACTGACTTTGGAAGATTGAGAAGGAAACCTAGAGATGTGAGCAGTTGCTGAGTTACCTGAAGGTGTAGTTTGACTTGTTCTGGAGACTGGGCTACTATGAGCCAGTCGTCCAGGTAAGGAAAAATGGCAATCTTTTGCCTTCGTAAGTGGGCAACTGCTACTGCCAGGCATTTTGTGAATGCCTCGGGGCAGAGGTGAGGCCGAAGGGCATTGCTCTGAACTGGTAATGGCCTGAGGGCAGTTCGAATCTGAGGTACTTTCGATGGGAGCTTCTGATAAGAACATGGAAGTAGGCATCCTTGAGGTCCAGGGACGCTAGCCAGTCCCCTGGCCTTAGAGAGGGTAAAATAGTTCCTAGAGTCACCATTTTTAATTTTGGTTTTAAAAGGTGCTCGTTTAGGTATCTGAGATCCAGGATGGGCCGCCATTCTCCTGTCTTTTTGGGGTAAGGAAGTACCTGGAGTACAACCCTTTGCCCTGGTGTAGGGGTGGAACCCTTTCCACAGCTCTGAGAGCCAGGAGGGTAGAAACTTCTGTTTCTAGGGCAAGTGCCTCTGATGGATTTGCAGGTGGAAAGGACCTGGCTCTCATCTTTGGAAATTTTTTGAAGCTGAGAACCAGTCCCTGGCTTACTACTTCCAGGACCCACTTGTCTGATGTTAGAGACTTTCAGTCCTGGACAAAGTAAGCCAGCCTGCCCCCTACAGGTAGAGGAGAATCGGCCCTGGCTACACCATCAGGGTGCCTGCTTGGCAGGGGCTTTGGGCTGAGGGGTGGAAGCAGGCTTGCTTGCACCCCGTCTGCCACTCCCTCTAAAGAACCCCCTCTGGGCATAAGCAGAAGAGGAGGCCTGGGCTTAGTAAAAAGGCCTATGAAAAGGCCTGCCCCTGCCCCTGGGATGCTGCCTTTGAGGAGTGGCCTGCCTTTCCTTGGCCTGTGCACTCCTATAGGTGGTCCTATATTCATCCATTTTCTTCATGTAATTCTCTGTCTGCTCCCAAACAGAGAATTGCCCACAACAGGAAAATCCATGGCCTTAGACTGGGTATCCTGTGACAGGGTAGTACATCTGAGCCAAGCCATTCTGCGAAGTGCCACAGATGTAGCCATGACCCTTGATGACACATCATTAGAGTCTACTGCAGCATGAAATTGCACCTTGGATGCCTCAATACCATCCGCAGCCACCTGTTCCAGCTCCCTGGCAAGCTGGTCAGGGACCTGTTTTGCTAGAGCCAGCACAGTATCCCATCTGGATTTCTGGTACCTAGCAGCATAAGCCATATAATTTGCCTGTCTGAGTCTCAAAGATGCTGCCATGTATTGTTTCTTTGCCATGGCATCAACCCTCCTGGAGTCCTTTTCTAGGGGATAATGAGCTAGAGGAATATTTGCCTTGTCACAGGCTGCAGCCTGCACTACCCCACATGGCTGCATTGCTGTGTGAGGAACTCTGTATCAGAGCCTGATAATGTATACCTCTTGTCCATCCTTTTATCAACAGGGGTATAGTGTGAGGAGTTTTTAGAATTTTTACTGTCTGTTTCCGGAAAGATTTATGCAAAGGAATAGACAGTCTCCTAGACTCTGGAATATCCATAATTTCTACATAATCAGGCTCCTCTTGGTCATCAACAGCTTCCTCAACAGGAAGCTGAAGAGTTTCAGCAACTTTTTTATAGAACATAAAATGAATAGGGGAAATCAGAGAGCCTGGGAGGAGAAACCCCTGACGGTCTGTCTGGAGAGATGTCCGGTTCAATGGGCACATCCAGACTTTCAAAACCACATTCACTCTCCTCATACTCCTCTTCCCCTTCCTCCGGTTCATAAAAATCCTCAAAATCATAATCTTGAACCGGTGGAACCGGCCGAACCGAGCGCTTCCCTGATGGTGTTGGTTCGGTCGGAACCGGGAAAGTGACTGGACAATTTGAATTGCTTTAGCTATCTCCTCAGCGGTTGGAGAAAGAACTTTGGCTCCACACCAGCTGACTTTCTAGTCCTTTAGTTGGAACCGCCCTCAGAGCTGGCTCTTCGCTTGCCCGAGGAAGTATCGCCTGATCAGAGGGTATCTCCTCCGGCTCCGGTTGGAACCCAACCAGGCTGGCCATCTGGGTCAGTGGACTTTTGCCCTCCTGAGCCTACCAACTCTCTTTCTATGGTGGCAGCAGGGAAATTCTTACAAATCTGGCAGTCTGCATTGAGGTGGTCAAACCCCAGACAATACACACAGGTGGTGTGTGGGTCAGCCTTAGCAAAGGCTTCCCCACAAACACTACAGTGCTGAAACCCAGTGGCCCTGGTTTTTCTTTTGGGTTTCTCAGACATAGTCCCAGCCTAACCAAACTTGCCCGTTTATGGCAATCCGCCAAGCAAGACTCTGTTATCGGTTCCCAACCGTGTCACGGGTCGTGGAAAAAAACGTAATGAAATCCGTTTTTTTTTTAGAACCAATAAGAACCGGGAACCGCACTCTAAATAAAGACTAGTAATTTTTGAAAATAACCTGATCGGTTCAAACTGAACCGAAAAGCGTTACAAGTTCCACACAGAATAATTATAAATGTAAGCTTATCTATTACTTACAATACCACAGACAGAGCGTGACCCGACCGGTTGCGGTTTAATTTCGGTCAAAAAAACGATAAAATAATACTTTAACCGACAAAACGAACCGAGCAGAAAGAGAAATCTCTGGAGCGACTGTTCAGTGAGGCGGAGTAAAGAATCTGACAGTTTGAGTTTGATTAACAACAGACAGAGTTTTCAACCGAGCTCGCGCTCAAAGTTCCATGCCTGGCATGGAAAGTTAACTCTTTCACCTCCGGAGCAGTTCGAAGGTTGGGACTCACTGCATATGTCATAATATAGCAAGACTTCATGTTGTTTGAACCATTTTTTCTGCTTTGCAGGTGTAGAGTTTTTGTAGTTCTTAGATTTAGGAAATGTACTGCCAAATGCATGTTTCTAAAGTGGGCTATAGTTCTTTTGGTGTAAAATGGTTTGGATAGGGGAACCCAGTAGGTAGTATAGGTCAGATAGCTTTTCCCTAGAGGGCTAGTGGGGAAGGAGGGTTGGTAGTCCTACTAGTCCCGATTCATGATAGGGGTCATCAATTCTGTCTATTACAACATGCTTCAAGCAGTTTCTTGGAGTCACTGAGAATCCACAGATAGTACAGCAGCAGGGTAGGAGCTGAAGTTTCTCGATCCTTTAGTGTTACCTGCCTCTGCCTAGCACATGGTAGAGGATGACCTGATCAACCCTCTCAGTATGGAACACAGAGGTTGAATGGCCTGGTACTGGACCATGATCTGGCTGCGGACAGCCAGTGGTCTGGTTGCGGTGAGTGTAACCACTCTGTACACTGGAGTTACTAGAATCCCATTAGTACTAGTCTTAGGTAGGTAGAAAAGGCAGCTGGTAAGGAGCTAATTTAGGGGCTTTTTACATAATGACATCCTTGTTTACTCAGCTAGCCTGAGTGGGAATGATTATGTCATTTAGAACTCTTGCAGCAGCATAACCATTTTTGAGTCAGCTGCTCAGGGGAAGTTTAGAATGTTCAGTAGAGTCTCAGCTTGGAAGTCAGAGTGGCAGGTGGCTTGTCAGATGGGGCTCTGTCCCAGAGAGCCCTGTGTTTCTCACCCTAGTTTGGATTAAATCTCCAGTTGCCAGTGAAGTGGTAGAGACCTTTTTCAGCAGGATTCATTGATTTTCACTCTAGGGAAGTGAGAGAAACTGCCAGTTCAGTGGCTCCAAGGGGCAATCCCCTGAAGGTCCTAAAGTGTGCACAGCTGCCTTGGAGAAGGACATTTGTGTGAGAATTTCTAACAAGCTACCATGGAAAAGGTTGTTTTTTTGAGGTTGTTTCCATGCCTAAAGGAAGGAGTAACTAATCTGTGAGTACAGAATGGGAGACAAGTTCTCAATTTAGGAGGTTGTCTGGGGTGTGTGTGCAAAAGATAAGGCTAAATCACACCGGCCAGGACCTCCGTTCACCTAAGTGGTGTTAATTTGAAGTAAAGTTTGGAGTTTTTAGCAGTTCAGTGAAGAGTGAAGCCTTCTTTTGGTGTAACCCTGAAGGAATGGCAGAGATTGTTGGTTGAGGCAAAGGGTGGGAGGAGCGCCATCTGGAGTCTACACGGCAGGGCTAACTGGTTCGTTGATGGGTGCCAGGTTTCCCTGGGCAAAGGCAACTGCCACAGGAGGATGTTCCGAGTGTGTGGGTCAATCCACAAGCATATAATCATTGGGAAAAAGAGGATGTTCTGAGTGAATGGTTTAACTGGGTGGCAAACTGGTTGACGGGCAGAAAACGGAGAGTGGTGGTAAGCGGTATACAGTCAGAAGAGATGCAAGTCACATGTGGGGTACCTCAGGGATCAGTCCTGGGGCCAGTCCTCTTCAATATCTTCATCAGTGACATTGCAGATGGACTAGAGGGTAAGGTTTGTCTGTTTGCAGATGAAACCAAGATCTGCAACAGAGTAGATGATCCAGATGGTGTGGGCAGAATGAGAAGAGATCTGGATAAACTAGCAAAATGGTTGGAAGAGTGGCAACTGGGATTTAATGCAAAGAAGTGCAAGATCATGCACATAGGGAAGAGAAACCCTGAAGCCACCTATAGGCTATAGGGAGATGCTGGCAGTCACAAGGGAAGAAAGAGACTTGGGTGTCATCATCACTGATGACCTGAAATCATCCAAGCAGACCTCTGAAACAGTAGGTAAGGCTAGAGGGATGCTGGGGTGTATTAGTAGGGGTATCACAAGTTGGAAGAGGGAGGTAATAATCCCTCTTTACAAGACACAGGTTAGGCCCCATCTGGAGTACTGCGTGCAGTACTGGAGGCCACACCTTCACAAGGACATTAACCAAATTGAGGCAATCCAGAGAAAGGTAACCAAAATGGTGCAGGGACTGCATCAGAAAACTTGAGGACAGATTAACTCAACTCAATATGTATACCCTAGAGCAAAGGAGGGAGAGAGGTGATATGATTGAAACATTCAAACACCTTAAGGGCATTAACAAGGTGAAAGAGTCTAGCATGTTTCAATATAAGAAAACCAGCAGGACAAGAGGACACAGCATGAGATTAGAGGGAGGCCGATTAAGGGGTAACGTGAGGAAGTTCTTTTTCACAGAAAGGGTGGTTGGATGCATGGAACGGCCTACCTCAGGAAGTGGTGGATATGAATACAGTGCAGGGCTTCAAACAGGCATGGGATAGGCATAAGGGAGCAATACAGATGAGTATGAATAGATAGGCCATTGACAGAGCAAAGACCTATGGCATATTCATAAGGTAGAAAAATAAATAGGCAAACTGGATGGGCCTTGCGGTCCTTATCTGCCGTCAACTTCTATGTTTCAATCCACAAGCATATACTCATTGGGAAAAAGACGATGTTCTGAGTGTGTGGCAACAGTCCACGAGCATACACTTGAGAAATGGAAATGTTCAGGTGTGTGGTTCAATCCACATGCATACACCATGGGAAAGAGAAAATAAATGTTTTTGTAAAGCACTGTACTGCCTAGCAAAGAGTGTCTGGAAAAGGAATGTACTTGTTTGCCATGACCAGCCATTGGGGGTCCATTTGTGCTTTAGTAACATCTGTGAATAAAGCCGTACTGCACAATCCCAGCTGCTGCAATGGACATTCTGATCATTGCTTCTGTGTGGAATTAATAGGGCCCCCTAGCAGTTAGGTCTAACATACGCCTAGAATCCTCTTCCCTGGACCTGGTTGTGTTTACAAAGGTTCATTTTGGTAACTGTACTCCCACCCCCTTTCCTTTAGATAACGAGCCTGGTATACACTCTACAGCTAGGGCTGGTACCAATCTGAGTATTTCTGCCAAAAGTAAATGGTATGCCATATGTGGGTACTAGTTCTTTTAATTGGTGGGGGGGTGCCAACTTTCCAAAAGTGGCGTGGGGGTTACACAAGCACAACCTTTTTCCTCAGAGGTCCATCTCCAGCACGAGGATCACAGTAGATTAAAATGGCAAACCGAGAAGAGATGTGAAATTAAGCCAGAAGACTGGGTCGAAATGCTGGAAAAGGGGTGGCACCCGTCAGTACTGAGTAAGTTTAAGGTTATTCGCTTTTTGACAACACAGACAGTGTACTACATGCCAACTGAACACATACTATAATGGTAGGTGCCCAAGATGTAATCAGGAAGAGGCTAATATTGTTACATATTCTGTACAGAGGTCCAACTTACCTCATTTTGGCAGAAGACTGTTTTTTTAAGGACCTGGCTGGACACTGATGGCATGTAGGCCAGTCAGCCCCCAAGAAAAAGTTACTCACCTTAGTAAGTTTTTTCCAAAGTATTCTTCAATATGATTAACTTTAGCAGCCAGCCTCCTGTGTTGAACTGCCTCGGAGAGAAATGGAACTTATGCAAATGATGGAACATCTATTGGCTCGTGCCACCATTCCAACTGCTGCCCTTACCCACTGCTGCATTCTATAACACTCAGATTTATTGGAAACTGCTGGGTAAGATCCCTCAACTAAGCTATTCTAACAATATTAACAACTGTTAAGTAACAAACCCCTTTTAACTTGTTCCCTGGTGTCAGATAGGACTGACGAGAGAAAACAGTCGGCCACCTGTTTTTTTAAAACTTAAGATAACCAGTGTATGACCATCCTACCAATAAGAGAAACCAGCTGTGATGCAGAGGCCAACTGGTTCTGGAAGGGGAGGCAGGGTGGGAGAGCTAATCATATTGAAAAATACCTTCAAAGAAACAAGATTACTAAGGAGAGTAATTTTTTCTTCTAACCCCAGGAAATCTTCAATATGATTAAGTATAGTGGACTACGAAGCAGTACCTTTGGAGGTGGGCACAGAACCTCACTTAGGAAACAGGCTTTGCAGCACTACTGTGGCAAACCTGGCATCACTTCTGGATTGAGTGCCCAGACTGTATTGCTTTGTAAAAGTGTGTATTGTTCTGCATGTAGCTGCTTTACAGATCTCCAATAAGGGAATATCCCTGGCAGCTATTACTGTAGCAGCTGTGCCTCTTGCGGAGTGTGCCCTCAGGCCTACTGGGGGCTCCTTACCAACTTTACTGTAGCATAACTGGATACATGCCATTATCCAGCAAGAAATAGTTCTTTTAGAAGCTGGCCTTCCCTTTCCCACATCACCAAAGGTCAGAAACAGCTGCTGTCTGTCCTGTCTGTGGGCCTTGGTGTGATCAAGACGGTAGCTCAGAGCGCTCCTGACATCTAGGCTATGCAGCCTGCGCTCACCTGAACTAGCGTTTTCAGTGAAGAAGACTGGCAAGGTCATTGATTAGTTCTGAAGTACGAGACTACTTTTGGAAGGAACTTCTTGTTAGTCCAGAGTACCACTTTGTCCCAGTGGAAGGAGATGTAGTTTTGCTCTAGACACAGGGCTTGTAGCTCACTTATCCATCTGGCTGAGGTGACAGCCACTAGGAATATGGCTTTCCAAGTGACAAACTTCAGGTGTGCTGTGGCCATTGGCTCAAATGGAGGTTCCATGAGCTTGGCAATGAAGACACTGAGGTCCCAAGAGGGCACTGGTTCCCTGTGGGAAGGGTGCAAGTGGGCTAACCCTTTGATGAACTTTTTGAAAATAGGGTTAGCAGCTAGAGAAACACTGTTGCCCGTCGAGAAGTAGGCTGAAACTGATGCCAGGTAGACCTTAAGGGTAGTGGGCTGTAGGCCCAGTGAGTGCAGGTGGGTGAGACAGTCCAGTAGGACTGGCAACTCTGCCTGGGAAGGTACTATGCTGTTAGTATTTCACCAAACAGAAAACCTCTTTCACTTTGAAGCATAGGTTTTCTTGGCTGAGGACTTCCTGGAGCCCCTGTGAATCTTAAGTACACCTTCAGAGAGGCGTAGGTCAGCATTTCTAGGTCTTCAAGAGCCATGCTCCAAGTCTGAGACCTGAGATTTGGGTACAGGATCCTCCCCTGTGAGGAGATCAGGAGGTTGTGCCTCTGAGGGAGGTGTATGTGTTGGGCTACTGACGGAGAGAGGCTATCAAAATCATTGTAGCTGGCTGAGACCCAAGTTTGATCAGGGCCCTGAGCAACAAGGGGAATGGAGGGAATACATACAGGTGCCTCCCTGACAAGTCTAGCACCAGTGCATCCAGGGGTAATGCGCCCTTTGCTGGTGGCCTGCAGCAGAATTGGGGAAACTGACGGTTCTTTTCTGAGGCGAAGAGATCTATCTCTGGGGTGCCCCATCTTCGAAACACCACCTCCGGCACCTGTCTGTTAAGGGGACCACTTATGGTGGTTTTGGAGATTCTGCTGAGTGCATCCACCAGTGTACTGTCCTTCCCTGGAAGGTGGATGGCCAGCATGGACACCTGTAAAAAGTAAGCCAGACTCCATATTTTCATTGCTTCTGTACATAGCAGGTTGCCCCCCCCCCCCAACAACTATTTTTTTGGCCCTCCGGCTTGGAACTCTCTCTTGCCACTGCACTCGCTGACACGCTCTACCGCCCACTGTGTTCCCCTACATCTTCAATTTCATCACGGTCCTCCAGGTCAGAGGGATGACAACCCGGGAAACCACAGGGGAAGTGAAGGAACCAGCATTGGGCGTGTGGCGGGGCACTGGCAGGCGTCGCCTATCCAAGTCAGAGAGGTATTTCTGGATGTGTTCATGCCTTGACATTGGATGTGCAATGCCGCCCAACCTGCTGACGATGATTGCTCCCACCCGTCCGGGAGGCAACTGCCAATATCTTCCCCAAGCTCCGTGAGCCCCTGAGCATCGAAGTGCCGCTAGTTCCACTGGGAGCCGCTGCTGCCGCGCTACCCTGATCTCCCAAGAGAGAAGAGCAGTCCCACGGACACCAATCCTCTCTCTCTCCCCTGCCAACCCATGGCGGTCTGGGCTTGTTCCCGAAACCGGGTCGCCAGCACGGCGTGAGGTGTGGCGTCCAGCGCCTCAACCCTCAGCGCCACCGGGCCGGCAGCAGGTTGGAGCTTGTCCCTCCTTGCTTGTTGATGTAATACATAGTGATGGTATTGTCTGTCCTGACCTGTACCACCTTGTCCTTTACCAGAGATGCAAAAGATTGCAGTGCCAGAAGCACTGCCCCGTGTTCCAGCACATTTATGTGCAAGAGTGACTCTGCTGGGGACCACTTGGTGTGCACTGTATGTTCTTCCAGATGTGCCCCCACCCTAGGAGGGAGGCATCTGTAGTAAGTACTGGTGTGGGGGACTCCTTCTTGAATGGCCCCACCCCCCACCGAGGTTGCTTCTGTCTTGCCACCATTGCAGAGCCTGCAACAGTGTCTTTGACACTGGTACCAATTTTGCAACAGAATCTCTCCTTTGGCACCAATGTGCCCCAAGATGAAATGGAATATCTCTCATCTGGAATCTGCAACCCTGTAGTGTTCCTGTTGCTGCAACCATGTGTCCCAGCAACCTCAGTAAGTGCTTTGCTGGCTGTGGCCTACTGAGGCCGAATGAATCTGCAGGATACTGTCTACCCTGTCCTGAGGTGAGGGCCCTCCCTTGCCTGATACTCAACTCTTCCCCAATGAAATTCTGTACCTGATCAGGTTGAAGTACAGATTTTTGGACACTGATCAGGAATCCCAATGATTCTAGGGTATCCTGGATGAACCTGAGAGCATCCTTTTCCTGTTGTGGTGACTGCCCCATGACTAGCCAGTCGTCCAGGTAGGGGAACACAGTGATGCCCTGCCGTCTTAGGTATGCCACCACCAGTGCCAAGCATTTTGTGAATGCCCTGGGAGCAGACATTAGGCCGAATGGCAGGGCTACAAACTGATATGTCCTGACAGTAGTCTGAACCTTAGGTATTTTCTGTGAGATTCCCTGACGGGAATGTGAAACTAGGCATCTTACAATCTAGTGGTGCCAGCCAGTCTCCTTGCTGAAGAGTGGGAAGAATCATTGCCAAAGTTACCATTTTGAACTTTGGCTTTGCCAAGTGCTTGTTCAGAGCCCTTAGGTCTAAAATGGGTCGCCACTCCCCATTTTTCTTTTAAATTAGGAAGCATCTCAAATAGAACCCTTTTCCCTTTTTGGAGAGGGGAACTGGTTCCACTGCTTTTGCTACTAGCAGGTTGGACTCTTCTTTTTCCAGGAGTGCCCTTTCTGTGGGGGATGCTGGTCTGAAAAATTCTGACCTCAGCTTGGGGAAAAGACTTGAAGCTGAGGGCTAGGCCATGACTCACTACTTCCAGGACCCACTTGTCTGTAGTAATGGTTTTCCAAGCCTGGAAGTAGTAAGTCAGACTGCTCCCCACTGGTAATGGGGAGGCGACCCTGGCCAACAGATCAGGGCTGTGGCCTGTGGGGTCTGATCCCCATGCCTGGAGCCCCTTCTGCCCCTGAAGTATCCTCTCTACTGCTGATACACAGGGGTGGCTTGGGCCTAGAAAAAAGGTCTGCTGTAGCCTGACCTACCTCTACCTCCCCTTCCTTGTGGTCTACAGGAGGTTGAAGCCCTCTCCTTAGCCGTATTGCTCTTGTAGGTGGTTTTATATTCACCCACCTTCTTCATATATGCCTCTGCATTGTCCCTAAATGGACAATTATTTTCGCAAGGGAAGTCCATGGCCTTAGCCTGGGTATGCTGAGTGAGGTTTGTGGTTCTGAGCCAGGCAAACCTCCTCAGAGCCACAGTCAAAGCCATCCACCTAGCTGCAGTGTTACTGGCATCCAGTGCCATGTGGAACTGGTACTTTGTGGCTTCCAGGCCACATCTGGCTGTCTCCGCCAGGTCAGCAGCCAGACCAGGCAGTGCCTTATCCATCATCGCCATTATCGAATTCCAGAGAGTTTTCTGGTACTGGGCGGCGTAGGCCATATAATTAGCCTGTCTGATGGCCAGAGAGGCAGCTAAGTAGCCTTTCTTGGCCATACCGTCCATCCTCCTGGAATCTTTTTCAGGTGGGTGGGATGCCAGTGGCACTCTGGCCCTGTCACAAACTGCTGCCTGCACCACACCCTCATGATCAGGGGGAGAAAACAGGAACCCTGCCCCGATCTATCAAGCTGATTAAAAAAAAAAAAATAATCAGCCCTCTTATCAATTGGGGGCACCGAATTTGGTGTCTCCAATACCTTCATGACATGTTTCTTTAGTGACTTACTGATGGGGAGTAAAAGCCTCTTGGTAGGTGCCAGCCCCATCATGTCCAGGAACTCTGCCTCCTCCTCATCCTCTACTGACTCGTTTGTAGTAAGGTCGGGGGTTTCTACCATTTGCTTGACAAAAGTGTAATGTGAGGAATAATCCTCAGGTAATCTAGGAGGCAATTCAAATTCTTGATCTGATGAAACCTCCAGTTTAATAGGTTCATCCTCGTACTCTTCCTTATCATACTCCTCATACAAGGGCTCCAGAAGTACCAGAACTGAGCCCTGAGCTGTTGGAAGAACCGTGGTTGGAACAGTAAGAGGATCCGATGGAACTGCTAGTACTGGTTGTGGTGGAACCGGTACCAGACTTTGCAAGGCTTGGAGGACTTGTAAAGCTTGAGCCACTGCTTCAGCCAAAGACATGGCAGATCTGGCACCAGGAGCTCCTTTGGTTTTTCAGCAGGAGGTCCAGTGTGCTTTTTCTTTTTTTCCTTTTAGCCGGAACTGGGCCATCAGTCAGTTCCCCGGTTCTTTTTGGCTTTGACGGCTCACCTTTATTAGAAGCGTTCGGTTCCATATCCTTACCTTTCTTATTTGAAGACGGAGCAGGTTAACCTGTTGCCGGATCACTCGGAACCATAGTGGCAGCCATTCTCCTTTTAAATCTCCCGAGATGTTTTTCCACAGTTTTAGCGGGGAAGGTCTTACTAATTTCACAATTGGCTTTAAAATGTGAGGATCCCAAACAAAATAGGCACAAATCATGCTTATCCGCTTTCGCGAAAACTTCGCCACTCTCAATATAATTTTTAACACTGGTAAGCCCAGTTTTCTTTTTACACTTACTGAACATAATCACAAGTTCGGAACTTAACTCCGTTCCCAACTGAAGTGTTACCCAATAAAAGAAGGCAATGCGGTTTCACAGAGTGTAGCAGACGGTTCCTGAATCAGGAAGAAACCACTAATCTGGTAAAAAAATTAACCAAAACCTATCAAAACTAGGAAGGGTCCGGGTAAAGTTTTGTTACAGAAATAAAAGAAAGAAATAAAGTAGTAAGTAAGTAAAGATAGCCAGTTCCTCGACGGTTTCACGAACCGCTGAGGAACCGCTAACTGAAGTAAAAAAATCACTAAAACTAGTTAACTATAAAACAAAAGTAAAGGCAGCAGTACTATAAAGAAATAAAGACAGTATACTTATTTTCCATGAAAACAAAAGAAATCTGAGTCACGCTGAGGAGCGGCCTCTGAGGCTTCTTACTAAGAAACAAATCTGTGCGTTATAGAACGCAGCAGTTGGTAAGGGCAGCAGTTTGAATGGTGGCACAAGTATAAGTTCCATTTCTCTCTGAGGTAGTTCAACACAGGAGGCTGACTTCTGCAGTGAATCATATTGAAGAATTCCTGGGGTTAGAAGCTTGACTTTTTGGCTATATCGACAGCCAAATTGGGAATTTTAATTAACTGGAAATTTGACTTACCTCTCACCTTTGAAGCATGGCTTACAGCAATGACTTGATTCCATGGAGCGAATAATATACTGGACAAGAGAGAGGCTGAATATATATTTGATAAAATTTGAGCATCATATGAGGAAAAATTTATTTAACTTTGACAACTATCAAACTGGTGATACCAGTCGAGAGAGTGATTGAACCTGGAAACTTAAATTAGACAATGGACAAAACCTTCTTGCATCTGGATTTCTGGATGTGATGTTTTATTGTTGTATGGTTGTATTGTGCAGTATACTTAAGGAACATTGTAACATGGCTCTGGACAGAGGACGGAAATGGAGCTCACGGATTCCCAGCGGTGATTAAGACAGCAGTAGAGCCCGCTAGGTTAGTACCTGAAGTGTCCACAGGGAAATCGACCATTAATGCCCGCTTGCGTAGTACCCACAGTGTCCATCAGCGACAGAGTGCAGCACTGGGACGGCAATCAAGACTGTGCAGAGTGAAGCAAGTGCAGTACCGGGAGTGCGCTTCAAAGTGGTGCAAGAGACAGCATGCCAGGCGATGTGTTCGTACCTGTAGATGGCGCCCCTGATACAAGAGGTAGCCAGGAATTCTCAGCATGGTCTGTAGCATTGTAATACCTTGCCGTTGCTGGGACACAAGCGGGTTGAATCGCCGGACGAGTGGTAGGAGTAGCCGCCAGAGCAAGACATCGGTTGTGGCGCGGGGCGATATCACTGAGCGGAAGTAGCTAAGGTGAAGGGGGCACGCTAAAACCAGTAGAATACATAGGGGTAGATGAGCATGTGTGACTGACAGCGGCACAACTGTAAGACAGATACATTTCTCCCACAAGGCTACACGGCAATCTTTGGCGGTGGTGGAACACGGAAGTCTCAAACAGGAAAAGTGTCGCAGCAAACCCAAAAAAGGACTCACGGTGTGTTAGTGTGAGATGGGACTGGTGTCTCCTCAGTTCTTCACAACTGCTACACACTAGGCAAATGTGTGGCGCGCGGCGAATGTGCACGCGCCGTGGGATACATTTTCGGCGACTGGACACCACAGCCCCGTAGCATCACCTGTGCAGCGCGAATAATGATTGTGTCAGTGTCTCTGGTGTTCCGAGGTAGACTGCGATGTGAACGAATCGGTCCTTGCGCTTGCCATGTCACATGCGCAGTAATCACCTCCAGCATCAGGCTCTACCGGTGATTAATGCCCGCTGGGTGGTTGGAAGCCCTCGGCCTTGTGCACCAACACCCCCCCCCAGCAGGGCATTAATCCACCGGTAGAGCCCTTCTCTGTCGGTGATTAATGCTTACGTAAATGTTCATTGCTTATCACACTGTTTTACTATTCTGTATGTACCGTGTAAAACTTAATACAGTATATTTTGAAAAACAAAGCACAGCTTGTTCTTCAGTGACATCACAATATTCTAAAAATTGCTACAATGTAGTATTAATATTGAAGAGACTCAGCCATCTATATCTATGGAATGCTTCCAGCTATGGATGAGCTCAATACCTCGTTTGAAAGAGTTTCTCATGGGCTATCAAACTATGTCGGCCACTATACATGAACGTTTAGCTTTATAACATGGCAAAATAAATGCAAAACTTTCACTGGATATCATGTCACATGTGAATTGATTAATTCCTGTTACACGCATGCTGAGCGTCATCAGTCTGTCAGACATATCAGTACTCCAGCTGCAGTGTAGCGTCAGGACTTTTGTAAAGGAATGTTAAGCCGTGCCGCCATTGTGGAATTTTGTGATTTCCCAACCACCCGGGGGATATTTTCCACTCGCACAGATTCCAATTTGTAGCGCACGTAATGCAGCGAGTACAGTAAACAATTTCCTGCAATTGCAAGTGTTTGAAATAATTGCATCTTGTGACAAAGGCTCTCAAAAGTTCAAACACTGCACTGTTAATTTTTTTGTCTAAAGTTGTGTCTAGTAGTATAATGTATTACTTCTAAAGTGTTTCTTGTAACACCCTTGAGAAAAGTTGTGCTTAATGTTGGATCGTAGTTGAAATACTGCACTACTGTTAATTTTTTCTGTAAACTTCAGTGCCATGTAGTAGAATGTGTTGCTTGTAACAGCATAGAGAAACGTTCTGCTTAATGTTCATGAGTGACATTGCGCAGGACCTAGAAGGCAGAATTTCACTGTTCGCTGATGACACAAAGCTCTGTAACAGAGTAGACACACCAGAGGGTGTAGACAGAATGAGAAGCAACTTGAAGAATGGTCACAGGTTTGGCAGTTGAAATTCAATGCAAAGAAGTGCAAGATAATGCATATGGGGCACCAAAACCCTGGCACAATATATCAGTTGGGGGGTGAGGATATAGCATACACCAAGCAGGAAAGGGATCTTGGGGTTATCATCTCTGAAGACCTCAAGGTAGGGAAACAGTGTGACAAGGCAGCAGGTAAAGCAAATAGGATGCTGGGATGTATAGGCAGGGGCATCACCAGCAGGAAAAGGGAGGTCATAATTCCGCTATACAAGACACTAGTGAGGTCCCACCTGGAGTACAGTGTACAGTTCTGGAGACCATACCTACGTAAGGACATAGACAGGGTAGAGAAGGTTCAGAGGAGGGCAACAAAGATGGTGCATGGATTGCATCACAAGTCCTATGAAGACATGTTGAAGGAACTGAACATGTACTCCTGGAGGAGAGGAGGAGAGAGGGATATGATAGAGACATATAAGTATCTTACAGGGAGGAACAGGGTGCAGGAAAACACTATTTTAAGCGAAAAAGATGTTCCAGGACTAGAGGGCATGGGATGAAGTTGGAGGAGGACGATTCAGAGGAAACATGAGAAAGAATTTCTTCACAGAACGGGTGGTGGACAAGTGGAACACCCTGCCAGAGGAAGTGGTGGGGGCTGAAACAATCACTGGATTTAAGAATACATGGGATAGACATAAAGGAATTCTGGAGGTCAGGGGTAAGGGGCAACAGACTTCTAGGAAAACAAACTGAACTTACAAGCTCAAATGGGCAGACTGGGTGGGCCATAGGCCCTCATCTGCCAACACTGTCTATGTATCTATGTATGTTGGATCGTAGTATAGAATTGCTGTACTGTACTATAGTATAATGTTTTCCTTCTAAAAGCCCTACATAAAGTGAAAAAATGCTGTACTTAATGTTGCATTGTAGTACAGAATTGCCAATGTTCTTTAGTTAGCAATATATAGATAGTTTGCAATCTGCATTTACTGTGTTATACCTTACCTAGTGTGGAATGTGAGGTTGGTAGATCATGTCAAACCAACCTTGTGGAGTTCTATGAATGGGTAACATCAGAACTGGACAGGGGTAAGCCTGTGGATGTATTATTCTTGGACTTCAGCAAGGCGTTTGACTCTGTCCCCCACAATGGTCTGGTGGAGAAACTGATGGGGTTAGGAGTAGGCCCTTTGATGGTCAGATGGATTGAAAACTGGCTAGCTGGACGCACTCAGAGAGTAGTGGTCTGTGGGGAGCTCTCGAACCCTAGAGAGGTAGGTAGTGGGGTACCACAGGGCTCGGTCCTGGGTCCGATCCTGTTTAATGCATACATATCGGACATCAGGGAGGGTATAGAGTGTGAAATGAGTCTATTCACGGATGACTCCAAGATGGGAGCAGTAGTTGAGGGAGAAGAGGGGAGGTTGGCCCTGCAAGGGGACCTGGACACCCTGGAAAGCTGGGCTCACACATGGAAATTAAATTTCAATATCACCAAGTGCAAGGTGTTGCATCTTGGTCGGGGAAACCCTAAACACAGGTACACCCTGGGAGGGGAGGCGCTGGAGGCCTCAATAGGGGAAAAAGACCTAGGGGTCATGGTGGATACATGTATGAATAACTCTGAGCAGTGCAGAAGAGCAGCTAGCAAGGCAAACAGGATGTTGGGATGCATCGTAAGGGGGATCACCTCTAGGAGCAAGGAAGTGATTCTGCCGCTGTACAATGGACTGGTTAGACCACACCTGAGTACTGTGTACAGTACTGGAGACCACACTTGAAGAGGGACATACAGCTCCTGGAGAGGGTACAGAGGAGGGCAACAAAGATGATACGAGGGCTAGGGGATTTGACTTATGAGGACAGACTTGAGGAGCTCTGCCTGTTTTCATTGGAGGAGAGGAGAGACAGGGGGACATGATTGAGGTCTTCAAGTACCTCAAGGGAATAAATAGGGTAAACATGGAGGGGATCTTTAGACTAAAGCAGGGAGGTATCACCAGAGGGCGTGGTTGGAAGTTGGAAGGAGGAAGGGTGAGGGGGGAAAAGAGGAGGAGGTTTTTCATCGAGAGGGTGGTGGACCCTTGGAATGCACTGCCTGGTGAGCTGGTTCGGAGATCCACAGTGGAGGGCTTCAAGAGAGGGTGGGACAGACACAGAAAGTGGATGTATCAGATGATGGCCTGTCCCAGGGGGGTTGGGATGGATGATACGAGTTTCTGGAGCACAAGGGATGGGAGGGTCTCAGCACCCAACTAAGGATCTAGGTTCGAGCAGACTCGATAGACCGTAAGGCCTAATCTGCTGGCAAATAGTATGTTAGTATGTTAGTATGGAACTGTACTATATAGTGTATTTTCCAGAGAGCCTGTTTAAGTATGACCACTGAACAGCACCTCAAATGTTTCCGAAAACAACGCTTGGGATGGCAGTTATTGAAGCATGATCATTGATTGTTTTCTATCTAAATCTGTAAGAAATAGGGCCATAAAGTAGTTTAGAACATTGTGAGTTAGTTTACAAAGTTTATTCTGTTACTGAAACAAGAAAGCGAATTGCAACATGCCCGCATGTAAAGATGGTACAGTGCTGTAAATCTGCACGCATCACAGGTTCGTGATGCTGATTAAAGTATTGCAATTCCAACAAAAAGCATACGAGTGTTATTAAAACGCTGTATAATGTTAGAAAAAGATAATATTTTTATAGCTAACAGGAATCAGTAAATGAAAGTGAAATAAGAAGAAAATAACAGTTTAGCAAAATGCACTACTTTGTTGGGAGGAAGCACACTTGTGAAACATATTCTTAAAGATTTAACAACATTTTAGTCAACATATCCCGCTATATATTAATGCCATGCTACAAGCACAATAACCCACTCCGGGGTGTGTGGTTACTGGGGATAAATCAACACCCGGGGTGCGGTGAGGACACTCTGCTTCGCCTCGTGCCTCACAACGCACCCAGGGTGTTGATTAATCCCCAGTAAGCACACACGTTGTCTTGGGTTACTGCTTACTTATGCCTTCTGTAGACTCACTACAGCTGTATGACAACACAACAGCAGTTGTCACTACGTTTCATACTGAACGTTCTGTCACTAGTGCTTAGAACTATAAGCCCCACTGACTGCTTTCAGACTCTATGCATGTCTGGCAACTGTGTGAAGACAAATTCATTGTACACTGAACTTAAAACAAAGTGCTTACCTGCAGAGCATAACTAAAGCGACCCAAATATTTGTACATAGACATGTCAGTTGTAGTTGTCTTACAATATGTTTGTAAGGAGAAAATGTTAATCTCTCCTAAGTCAGGGGAAGCCTCCGGATACTCAAACGTAAAATGCTTATCGCAACATGTTTTATGACAAAGTGGGAGTTTCTGGACTATGAAAGTATCCTTGGAGAAGAAGCGGGAGAATTTGGATTTGGTCTTTGACTCTCAGAGAAATTCTGAGTACTCTGTATTTTTAACATGTACAGAATGAAATGTATCCGATTTGGATAACAGCTGCAAATAATAATTTCAGTCTCTTACTATATTAATGCTATGGCAGCATGATGCCCATAAAAATAATTTAAAGTAAAAGGACACAGGTCACTGGACAACCTGTAACCTTTTATTAAAAAGGGCAGTTTGAAGAGTTTACAAGTGTAACCCCCCTGCAAATGGGGGTTCCCAAAAGACTTCCAGGAGCTTGCTTGAATGCTCCAAGCCTGAATGGTGTTTGGCATTTAAGCCATTTATCAGTGAGTGTTTTTAGAACCTCTGGTACTGTCTCTTTAAGAGCTGTCTGCTTGCAGACATAATTAGTTTGTATGGGGAACTGTGTGTTTCTTTGATTGAGTACCACTCAAGCTGCTGCCAATTCACTTCATTTTTGCAGTCACTAGGAGTGCAAAGGGAACCTATCTGAAAGATGTAACTGTTTGCCAGAAATTATTTAGAGTAATAATGAAATTACAGTTTGTCTAACCTGCTTTCTTTGCAGTCAGAACTGTGTCTGCTAGTTCCCATTCTAGTTTTGAACTGCTGAACTGGACCAATCAGTGTGGGGTAAGCTAGCTCTAAAATGGTGCCTTGGACGAATCAGAACTTGGACTCATAATCTGAGCCAGCCACAAGAGGATTGTATGGGCAGTGACTCTGGGAGATGTAGTTTAGACTTCAGTGCCTTTTGGACCAACAGCAGCAGTCTATTGTGAGTGACAGCCAATCCAGTCAAGAACTGGGAGGAACTCAAAGAAGTGCCCGGTTTTGTCGGTTGGAGTTTCGGTTGAGCTTTGGCAGTGAAGAAGGAAGGAGCCCTGTGCTTTTTCAGTGTGCAGTTTTAGTCAAAAAACGTGTGTAAGGCCCAGAGTTCCGGTCTGCAGCTTGTTAGGACTGCATCTGTCCTGTGAAAAGAATCAAAGGATCTCTGAAGAGTAGAAACCAGGCTCACCCTGTAGAAGACTGGAAGAATTGCTGAAAATTGCACTCGGTCTGTCAGGAACTGAATCTGCTGTGTGTTCTCCCGGTATTGTGCAGTAATTGCGATCGGATACAGATGCAGCCTGCCTGGTATAGTGCTTTTTTATATGGATGTGTGAAGAGGTTTGTGTACCTCAAGTGAGCCCTGCTGACATTGAAGGACCCTATCTTATTTGGAGGTCGTGAGTACTAATTCAGGGTCGCCCCTGTTGAATTGCCACATTAAATCCAAATGGAATTACTGTACTGCTGACTGTTTAATTCTCCTTTTCTCTGTGTGAAAGGGCCCCTACCAGCTGCCACGGTTTGGACTAGCCACTAGGGCTTGGGTACCCAGGACAATAACTGATAGGGATAGGCCTGTGCACAGAGCCATAGGTAGATTATTAGAGTGATAAGCTAATTAACCTGATTTCCCCTGTCCTTGTTATATCCCCTAAATAAATCAGAGCTGCTTGTTTCAGCAAAGTTATACTGCCTGAGGTATTTGTCTATGTTAAAGTACTGTACTGTGATTGTTGCACTGTATCTCATTTCACAGGAGGTCCCAGTGCCGAACCAGTCCTGGGGGTAAGTGTATACTGTGAAGGTAATTCTGATATATTGTGTGGGCCACTAGTGGGAAGAAAGGGGGTTGCAGTGTCCCAGAGGGCTGTGACCAAGTTAGTTTAACTATTGCAAACCCTGACCTCTGGGTGGAGGCACCCGCCATTGGATCCAGGCCCCTCAACCTGTTAGTGGCAAATCAGGCAGGGGTAGTAGCCCCTGGGATAGCGCCATCTAGGGGTTACACAAGAATAAGGTGGGAAAAGTCTAAAGTATCAGTATGGTACTGACATGCTCTGATCTCCGATGCTTATAATAAGCACATAGTGCAGATTCTGTATTCGAATACTTACATTTGACACTCCTCAGCAGACGTGTACCAGAAGCCAACTGTTAAGACGCAGATGGTCTAACAAATCCAGTTGGACTGAGGTTCAGGATTGGACAGAAATCCACAGACTTCTTAGGAACCACAAAATAAATCAATTAGCAGCAGCCTATCTTTTGTTCCTGTAATGGAACTGGAATGAATGCCTGTTTGTTGAGGAGATGTTATTAAGTCAAATGTGTGGCATTCTTGATCCTGAGATCTTTGGAAAAAAGGAAAACTCTCCTGTTGAGGGCAGTGTAGAGAACACCATCACATAACTTTGAGAAATGATCTCCAAGACCCAAGACATTGGTCACTGTCTATGCCCACATGTCCTCTGTAGACGACCCTAACCAGAGGTCTATGGTGTGGATGGACCAACGGCCATTCATGCAGAGTGACAGCTTTTACCATTGGCACCTCAAAGAAAGAGCTCCAGGAGTAGTTACCTCTATCCAACTGAAACTAGAAGTTGGAGAAGGCGTCCTTATGTGCTGCCCTCTGCATAAAATATAACACATTCCCTCAAAATGAACAGTTTAGTTTGAAACTCTTTGAATCAGGATTTTGATTTGAAGGTTGCTGTCTATTAAATATTGGCAGTGTAGTAGAGGAGTGAGTCAGAAAGTACAGACAGACCACAGAAAAATGTAAAGAGGCGGAAGTAGCTCCCCCCAAAAACACAAGTACGTATCTTGTGACAGACGGCTTCAGAATGGTAAAGAGATTTGAAAAACTGATTTAGCAACCACTATACATCAGTTATCAACAGAAAGTTTGGCAAAGTGTTTTTGCACTCCATATTTGTTCTAAATGTTCTTGCTTTTATCAATACTTGTAGACCCCCTTTCTAAGCAGATAAGAAGGGCTATACAACTTAGCAAAAGGAAATACAGCGCGGTAAAAACAGCATGGTGAAAACTGTGAAAGTCAAAACCACGCATGGAGAACACCGACGAAATTTTCTGTTTAAGTGTAATTTACTATTACAACACCATGCTGCCATGGACCACCACTCCAGTGAAATGTTGCAACTTACATATTCTTTCTTTTCGCGGCTGTGTGCGACATTGGCGGTTCTGACAGCACTAGCGGTTTTACCGGGCTGTTTCCGACCGGGCTGTATTTGGTTTCGCTGAGTTGTCATAATACAGTTAAGAAGTAACAGTTTTAGGTTAACCTGTTTGACTAGTTTAGGTCTTGTACTCAGCTTCTCGGGCAGTCTTTGCCTTCTTCTTAGAGAGAGTTCAGAGCACGTGTAATGAGCCCACACCTGCAGCCTTCTATGGCTTTTATTAGTTTTCTGATTGGACCTCCCTCACCTTTTGTTCTCAGACCGACACACTCCACTAGCTGTCCTTAGTGTCCAGAGATAAACGAGTCAGAAGAAAAAATTACTCACCTTAGTAATGTTGTTTCTTCTAATGGAGTCTTGCTATATTATGACATATGCAGTTTGTCCCAGCCTTAGAACTGCTCCGGAGGTGAAAGAGTTAACTTTCCATGCCAGGCATGGAATCTTGAGCGCAAGCTCGGTTGAAAACTCTGTCTGTTGTTCTTCAAACTCAAACTGTCAGACCTTTACGAGCAAAACTCACTAAGATTCTGTGTGGAAGCTGTAAACCTACACTAGCCAACTGGCTACTAAAATATTACCATATTTTTTGGTCCCAAAACAAAGACTCAAGTCAGGGGATCCAAAAAATAAAATACAACACCCAAACACCCCCCCAAAAAGGGGTGAAAAACACAAGGTGGGCATCTATTAAGTGCCAACACTGCACTGCCCACCCACATCCCAAGAGCAGAGGTTCTGAGAAGGGCAGGCGGGGGGGGAGGTCATAATATAGCAAGACTCCATTAGAAGAAACAACATTACTAAGGTGAGTAATTTTTTCTTCAAACAACATGAAGTCTTGCTATATTATGGCATATGCAGACTACACAGCAGTACCTCCATGGAGGAGGGACAGAACCTACTTAGGAAACAGGCTCTGAAGCACAGCTGTGCCAAACCAAGCATCACTCCTAGCCTGGATGTCCAGGAGTAATGCTTGGTGAAAGTGTGAACTGTTTTCCAGGTAGCTGCTTGACATATCTCTAAGATAGGGATGTCCCTGGCCGCAGCTAGGGACGCAGCTGTACCTCTGGTAGAGTGAGCCCTCAGGCCTGAAGGGGGAACCTTACCCAGTTTTTGATAACAGAATTGGATACAAGAGACAATCCACCTGGCAATGGATCTTTTAGTGGCAGGTTTCCCTTTACCAACCTCACCATAAGTGAGGAACAGTTGGAGGAGTCAAACCTGTGACCAATTACAGCTCTATGTAGTAACTAAGGGCTCTCTTTACATCTAAACTGTGCAGCCTCCTCTGCCAGAGGAGGAATAGTCAGTGAAGTACACTGGAAGAGATATAGATTGATTAAGGTGGAAATCTGAAACCACCTTAGGCAAGAACTTCCTGTTAGTCCTGAGGACCACCTTATCTCTGTGAAAGGAGATAAAATCAGGCTCCACTGACAAAGCCTGTAATTCACTTATGCGTCTGGCAGAAGTGATGGCTACTAGAAACACAGTTTTCCAAGTCAAGTACTTAAGCTCTGCTGAAGACAAAGGCTCAAAGGGGGGTTGCATAAGCTGAGCAATTCAAACATTAAGATCCCAGGCAGGAGCAGGGTCCCTGAATGGAGGGTTGGTGTGAAGCAATCCCTTGAAAACTTGGAGAAAACAGGGTGAGCAGAAGAGAAGAGGGCTTTCCTGCTGAAATAAAAGCAGAGACAGCTGCCAAATGCACTTTCAGGGTAGCTGGCCTCAGCCCCAAAGTATTTAGATGGACCATATAATCCAGGACTGTGGGCAAATCAGCAGATTCTGGGGAAATATGCTTTCCAGAGCACCATATGGAAAACCTTTTCCATTTGGAATTATAAGTAGCCCTGGTGGAAGGCTTCCTAGAAGCCTTCAAAATATCGAGTACACCTTGAGAAAGGTGTAGGTCAGCAAACTCTAACTCTTCAAGAGCCAGGCCTTGAGGTTGAGGGATTTGAGATTCAGATACCAAACTCTCCCCTGGCACAGGTTAACAGATTGTGATTCCTGGGAAGACACAGGGGAAGGTGGACTGATAAGGACAGAAGGAGTGGATACCAGGGCTGTCTGGCCCAATCTGGAGCAATCAGAATCATCTTGCAAGGTTGAGATCTGATTTTGACTAGCACCTTGAACAAGAGAGGGAAGGGGAAAGGCATAGAGGAACTTTCCTTCCCAGTCGAGAAGGAAGGCATCCAGAGGGACTGAGCCCAACATTGGGGCCTGCAGCAAAAAGCGAAGTTGGTGATTGTCTGGGGCTGCAAAAGATCTATCTGAGGGTGCCCCACCCAAATACTACCTCCAGTACTAGGGGATCCAGTGACCATTGTGATGGCCTGGGAAATCCTGCTGAGAGCATCTGCCAGGACGTTGTCCTTGCCTGGGAGGTGAACTGCCACAAGGGAGGTGTTCAGGGAATAAGCCAGAGACCACAACTTCATTGCCTCGGTGCACAAGGCCGAAGACCGAGTGCCCCCTTGCTTGTTGATGTACCACATTGTAGTGGTGTTGTCTGTTCTGACCTGTACCACTTTGTTCTGAACAGATACAGAAAAAACCTGAAGTGCTAGAAAAACAGCTCTGAGTTCCAACAGATTGATGTGGAGCAGAGATGCCTGAGGGGACCACAATCCCTGGGTGGTGAGGTTGCCCATGTGAGCTCCCCATCCCAAGAGGGACGCATCTGTAGTAAGGGTCAAGGAGTGAGATTGAGGGATGAAAGGAACACCCTGTCTCAGATTGTTCTGATCCTGCCACCACTGCAGGGCCTGGATCAGGGTTCGAGTTACTGGGATCAATTTGGTTAGAGGATCTCTCCTTTGAGACCAGAAGGCTCTCAAATGGAACTGGATGTCCCTCATCTGAAATCTTGCTCCTTGCACTACAGCTGTGGAGGCAGCCATGTGCCCTAGGAGCTGTAGAAAGTGCCTTGCTGGTCGAGAGACCTGCAGAGTGAAGGAGGAGGCCCGAGCCACCAGGGTCTTTGCTCTTTCTAGAGGAAGGAAAGCTCTGGCCTGCTTTGTGTCCAGTTCTGCACCTATGAAGGTGAGTAGCTGAACAGGCTCTAGAACTGACTATGGAAGATTGAGAAGAAAACCTAGAGATGTAAGCAGCTGCTGGGTAACCTGAAGGTGTAATTTGACTTGGTCTGGAGACTGACCCACTATGAGCCAGTCGTCCAGGTAAGGAAAGATGGCAATCTTTTGCCCTAAGTGAGCAACTGCTACTGCCAGGCATTTTGTGAATACCCTTGGGGCAGAGGTGAGGCCGAAGGGCATTGCTCTGAACTGGTAATGGCCTGAGGGCAGTTCGAATCTGAGGTACTTTCGGTGGGAGCTTCTGATGAGAACATGGAAGTAGGCATCCTTGAGGTCCAGGGAAGCTAACCAGTCCCCTGGCCTTAGGGAGGGTAAAATAATTCCCAGAGTCACCATTTTGAATTTTGGTTTTAAAAGGTGCTTGTTTAGGTATCTGAGATCCAGGATGGGCCGCCATTCTCCTGTCTTTTTTGGGGTAAGGAAGTACCTGGAGTAGGGGAGAAACCCTTTCTACAGCTCTGAGAGCCAGGAGGGTTGAGACTTCTGTTTCCAAAGCGAGAGCCTCTGATGGATTTGCAGGTGGAAAGGATCTGGCTCCCATCTTTGGAAATTTTTTGAAGCTGAGAACCAGTCCCTGGCTTACTACTTCCAGGACCCACTTGTCTGATGTTAAAGACTCCCAGTCCTGGACGAAGTAAGCCAGCCTGCCCCCTACAAGTAATGGAGAATCGGCCCTGGCCATCCCATCAGGGTGCCTGTTTGGCAGGGGCTTTAGGCTGAGGGGTGGGAGCAGGCCTGCCTGTACCCCGTCTGCCTCTCCCTCTGAAGAACCCCCTCTGGGCATAGGCTGAAGAGGAGGCCTGGGCTTGGTAAAAAGGCCTGTGAAAAGGCCTGCCCCTGCCCCTGAGGAGTGGCTTGCCTTTCCTTGGCCTGTGCACTCCTATAAGTGGTCCTATACTCATCCATTTTCTTCATGTAATTCTCTGTCTGCTCCCCAAACAGAGAGTTACCCACAACAGGAAAATCCATGGCCTTAGCCTGGGTATCCTGTGACAGGCTAGTACACCTGAGCCAAGCCATTCTGCGAAAAGCCACAGATGTAGCCAAGACTCTTGAAGATACATCATGAGAGTCTACTGCAACATGGAATTGCACCTTGGATGCCTCAATACCATCAGCAGCCACCTGCTCCAGCTCCTTGGCAAGCTGGTCAGGGACCTGTGTCGCTAGAGCCATAACAGTATCCCATCTGGATTTCTGGTATCTTGCAACATAGGCCATATAATTTGCCTGTCTGAGTCCCAAGGATGTTGCCATGTACTGTTTCTTAGCCATGGCATCTATCCTCCTGGAGTCCTTGTCAGGGGGGTGTGAAGCCAAGGGAATATTTGCCTTATCATAGGCTGCAGTCTGCACTACCCCAACATGGCTGCATTGCTGTGAAAGGAACTCCGTATCAGAGCCTGACAATGTGTACCTCTTATCCATTTTTTTATCCACAGGAGGTATAGTGTGAGAGCTTTAAAATTTTTATTGTCTGTTTCTAAAAAGATTTATGTAAAGGAATAGACAGTCTCCTAGACTCTGGGATATCCATCATTTCTACATAGTCAGGCTCCTCCTGTTCATCCACAGCTTCTTCCAAAGAGAGCTGGAGGGTTTCAGCCACTTTTTTATAAAACATAAAATGAGAAGGGGACTCAGAAAGCCTAGGGGGAGACACTCCTGAAGGTCTGTCTGGGGAGATGTCCGGTTCAATGGGCACATCCAGACTTTCAAAATCACATTCACTCTCTTCATAATCTTCCTCCCCCTCCTCCGGTTCATAAAAATCCTCTATATCATATTCCTGAACTGGCGGAACCGACCGCTTACCTGATGGTGCCAGTTCGGTCGGAACCGGGGAAAGCGAATGGACAATTTTGATCGCTTTGGCTATCTCTGCAGCGGTTGGAGAAGGAAATTTTGGCTCCACACCTGCTGATTTTCTAGTCCTTTTTGCAGGGACTGACTCCTCCAAGTCAGCTCTCCGTTTGCCCGAGGAAGTCTCGCCCTGGTCAGAGGGCACTCCCTCTGGTTCGGTTGGCACCGAACCGGGCTGGCCATCCGGGTCAGCGGACTTCTTGGCCTCTCGTTCCCTGAGCCTACCAACTCTCTTATCCAGGGTAGCTGCAGGGAAATTCTTGCAAATCTGGCAGTCTGCATTGAGGTGGTCAAACCCCAGACAAACACATGTGGTGTGTGGGTCAGCCTTGGCAAAGGCTTCCCCACAGACACTACAGTGCTGAAACCAGTGGGCGGTTTTTCTTTTGGGTTTCTCAGACATAGTGCCAGCCTAACCAAAAACTTGCCCATTCACGACGAATTAAGCCAAAACCAGACACCCTTATGTCGGTTCCCAACCGTGTCACAGGTCGTGGAAAACCGTAATGAAATCCTTTTTTTAGAACCGATAAGAACCGGGAACCGCACTCTAAATGCAATTTAACAAAGTTTAAACACAACCTGATCGGTTCAAACCGAACCGATAATATCGTTTAGCAAGTTCCACACAGAAATAATGTAAAACCTATCTATTACTTACGATACCACAGACAGAGCTTGAACCGACTGGTTAGGTTAAAATAAAACAAAATGCGGTTTAAAACCGAGAATTACACTTTTTAACCGACAAAAAGAACCGAGCAGTAGGAGAATTCTCCGGAGCGACTGTTCAGTGAGGCGGAGTAAAGAATCTGACAGTTTGAGTTTGAAGAACAACAGACAGTGTTTTCAACCGAGCTCGCGCTCAAGATTCCATGCCTGGCATGGAAAGTTAACTCTTTCACCTCCGTAGCAGTTCTAAGGCTGGGACAAACTGCATATGTCATAATATAGCAAGACTTCATGTTGTTTGAAAAATAACTCTAGCTAAGGCTAGAAAACATTAACCACTTTCTGCATTCACAACTGTTTATTCTTTTAACAAACTCCTTGTTTGTAGAAATCTTATTTTTCCCTATAAATAAGGAACACGGTTCTGACCTGGTAAAATGCAGCAAAACCCTTTTAGCCTTCATTGCTTTTAAAATGATATCTAACAGAAGTGCAAATTATAGTTCCCCTTTAAACAACATATTCTATTGGAATTCACTTCCTTATTTGTGTGCTGCTACTTTACCTTTGTGCTTCCCCTAGCCGTCACTGCAGCAATCACCTTTTATTGAAGATGTGTGACAAAATACTTTGAATTTGAAGTCTGTTCTCCCATGAAGTTTTGCCCACAGTATTCCATAAAACATCAGAATATGAAACATAGAAGCTGACGGCAGATAAGGACCGCAAGGCTCATCCAGTCTGCCCATTTCTTTTTCTACCTTATAAATGTGCCATCACCCTTTGCTCTGTCAAAGGCCTATCTTATTCATACTCATCTGTATTGTTCCCTTATGTCTATCCCATGCCTGTTTGAAGCCCTGTACTGTATTCATAGCCACCACTTCCTGAGGCAGCCGTTCCATGCATCCACCACCCTTTCTGTGAAAAAGAATTTCCTCACATTACCCCTAATCAGCCTCCCTCTAATCTATGCTGTGTCCTCTTGTCCTGCTATTTTTCCTATATTTAAACATGTTAGACTCTTTCACCTTATTAATGCCCTTAAGGAGTTTGAATGTTTCGATCATATCACCTCTCTCCCTCCTTTGCTCTAGGGTATACATATTGAGCTCCGTTAATCTGTCCTCATTCGTTTTCTGATGCAGTCCCTGCACCATTTTGGTTACCCTTCTCTGGACTGCCTCAATTTGGTTAATGTCCTTGTGAAGGTGTGGCCTCCAGTACTGCACACAGTACTTCAGATGGGGCCTAACCAGTGTCTTGTAAATGTGTTATATGGCCATAACACAGCTCATCATGCTGCTGATCTGGAGTTGCATCCCTTACCGGGATCACTGAAACATTCTGGCAGGAGAACCGAGTATGTCACCAGATGCTCTGTCCTTCATGGGGGAGGGTGGAGACCTTCAGTGCAGCATTTCCCTGGTACCCGCAGTGCTCTCTTCTCTTAGCACCAGTTAGAATCTGTCCTAGATTGATTGTGGCAAGATTCCAGAATTCACCATTATCATCATCTGACGGCTATTTGGCTGGACAGATGTGAAACAAGATAGGACGGTCCCAATCTTCTTTCTAGTGGAAGGATGTCTACATCACAACTGGCATTAATTGGCACGCTTAGTAGCTCACATTAGAGGCCAATGAATGAATGGGCATGGAGTTTTACCCTCCCACTCACTCGAGGTGGTCCATCTATGGCAGGATTGAGGCACACCGACGGAGCACTGTGAGGAAGTGTACACTGTGGTTGCCCATGCTGTACCAGTCATGTGGACAAGTCACAGAGTACAGTCTCCAGTGCCTTCAATCTGACACTTTTCATAAATGCTACAAATTCACTATAAAAAGATGAAAAATTCAGTATAAAAATGAATGTTACAAGAACTGTCAGTTAGAATTCTATGAATCTTAATAACATATTCAAGCCAAAAGGAATATACTTACAAGCTGAATAATAAGTTGTGATGCTTCGCACTGGCCAGCTACAGGAAGTAATGTCATGCCTAGCTCCAATAAGGCAAATTTTTGTACAGCTGGAAAATACTGCTCACTCATCTTTGTTTTTTCTACTAGTACAATTCCACGAAGATTGCTAGCCTTCATCCAAACAGAGAAAATGATTGCCATTAGACAGTAATATGTTATTTTAAAACACCACTCCAGGGCTCAAACTGCTGTACAGTAAAATAAGTACAGAACAAAATTAGGCAACGGAACAAGAAATTGCAAAAAACATCAATATAAAATATAACTGGTTCTGGCATGTTACTCTTAAACAAATAGTGCAGATGCAGGCTGAGGCTGAACTGACCAACAGAGTACATCTTTTTTTATTAATCATCATTATATATGTATGAATACAATATCCAAATCTTTCTGGATAAACTACATTAATGAAGCCCTTAGTACTACATGGGGCTTTGTTCAGTAAACCTCACATTTGGTGATTACAAAATGGAAAATGGCTTTAAAAGAAGTCAAAAAGAAACTTAGTAGTCTTTAAAAGAATATAACGGATTATTTAATAAAAGTGTAAGGGATTTTATGAAGTCATAAACATTCTAAGTACTGTCTGCAAGCCACTGTAAATAAGAAAGCTGCAGCCATAACCAAATCCAAAGCAATCAAAGTTAGTACTGTAAAGTGGGATATTCAGAAGGGTTGCGCCATGCGTAACCCACTGATGCGCCCCAGCGCGATATTCAAAAGGTGAACAAAAGGTGAAAGTGCGTGGCGGAATCCCGGCGCGCCGGGGCGATTGGGGTAATGTGGCGCGTAAGTATCGGGGGCGTGCCCATGCATACTCCGGTGACATCCAGATATTCGAAGCCCGGATGTGCTGAGCAGATACAGGCGTAACCCCAACCTGCGCCGCACACAGTTGAGCTGAAAAGAAAAAAAAAAAAAAAAAAACACAGGAGCAACGGCTGGCCACCCACAGGTGAGCTGCTGTATTGCAGGGTGCAACACGGCAGCTGCCAGCTGTGGGTGGCCACCCGAGCTCCGGCGGCACCGTCCGTCGTGGTAGCGCCCCCCATGCCCTATCGCAGGCATAAGTATAATAATTAAACGTCCTATATCCCTGGTAGTCCAGTGGACCGCTTCCAGCCTGATCGCGGGCATAAGTATAAAATGTAAATGTCCAAACCATCCCTGGTGGTCCAGCGGTACCCCCCCTTCCCACTGAGCCCCACCACCCCACTCCCCTCCTCGGTCAGCGGCGGGTGGCAGCTCCCCACCCGCAAGCTGCCCTGCCTGACTGCATACAGTATGCCATGTCGCCCATTGGTCCCTGGCGTGGAGCCAATGGGCGATAGCAGTACCGATACTACAGTCCGGATATGTGAATGAATCCATTCACATATCTGGACTATATAATACCGTATATCTCTGCCGCCCATAGCCGTACTGTACGCAGTCAGTCGGGTGGGCGGCTTGCCGGTGGGGAGCTGCTGCCCGCCACTGACCGGGAGGGGAGCGGTGGTGAGCTCAGTGGGCGGGTGGGTACCGCTGACCACCCGGATATAGGACGCTTAAATTTTATACTTATGCCCGCCGATCGGGCGGGAAGCGTCCACTGACCACCAGGGATATAGGACGTTTAATTGTATACCTGCTTGCCAATCGCCGCCTGAGTGCTGGTTGTGGGGGCAGGGGGTATCGGTCCCCGACGGCTGCTGCCTGGCAGGGCGCCAGGCACAAATTGCCGGGGATCGGCTCACCTGCATGCAAATGAGGCCACAAGGACATGCTAATGGCCCCATTTGTGCCTTGCATGCATTATGGCCTCATTTGCATATCCACCGCTGAATATCGCAGTTGATGCGCCTAGCGCAACGGCACTTGCACTAGCGCATCTCCCTGCTCCTCTCTGGCCACTTGCACTGGCGCAGTCCCACTGCACCATTACGGCAATGTGGTACAGTTATATTCAATGGTGCTGAGCCATGGTGCAGCACCGTTGAATATTGCCCAGTCCACGCCCTGGTGTATCCCAGTTGCCTTGCACAGTTCTGAATATCCCACCCCAGATGTACATTTTTAAGCTAAGATGCCAACAGTTGTATTTGCTGCTCTTTGCTTTGTACAGAATCACTTATAGTATGGCTTTGTGAGCATTAAAAAGGAAATGTTAAACAAGTATTAATATAGTCCTACATATTACCTGATTTCCAAACATTTCAATGTCATAATAGTTTGCAAATTCTGGAGTACCTGAAATTGAGGAAGTATCCTCTAGAGGGAACAGAGGGAGTTCTACAAAACAGTGTTGTCAATGCAAGGGGAAAAGTGAAGATGGGGTCAATGCCTACAGGCAGGTCCAGATCTTCTCCACCACTCTAATAATCCTCCTCATTATGACCGAAGTCTGCATTATACTCCTCATCACTTTTAGGTGGAAGAAGAAGCTGGACCGGTCCCACTGACTGCTTAGGACGCAGAGATGGAGAATTCACAGGATTAACAATATGTTTAGTTCCAGAGGAACTCTACCACCATCGACAGAGGGTGAAGAAGTAATGACAAAATGCATACCGTTGACTGTAGAGAGATCATACACTGTGAGAATGCTGCAAAGACACTAGCCATGAGGGCCGACTGTTGACACCACTAGATGGCGGAGCTGACATAGATGACAATGGGACAGTTATGGTTGTCAATGGCTGCACATTGCTCTCAGCTGGAAAGTCAGAACCAGACCTTTATGTCATAATGACAGTCAGTGGTGTGTGTGTCAGTGGAGACCCCTGAAGTGGTTGAGGACTTACTCCCAGCTCCGGAGAGATGGGAAGACTGGGAATGAGAGGGGGATGAAGTTTCTTTCACCTTCGATTGCTTACTGTGATGGCAGTCAGACAATGTTTTGATGCTTGTCCTTTGAGTTAGATGAAGAAGACCACGGGCAACAGTGTAACTGTCCAGCAAGGAGAATGGCCGAATGTCGCCAAAGTCAAGTATGTGGCATAGGAGCGTCAAACTGGGCCAGAAGCTGGGGGCACACATTAGTTCTCCATTTTCTGCTGGAAGGCCTCCAAATCATTATGATGGTGTTTCTGTGTGGTTTGGTTCAAGTCCCAGTAAATGGTGCACTTCATGTCATACAAACGGCTTAGACAGCAGACCCACACAGAGTGAGAGTCATCCTTGAATATCTTCTTACCCCACCGACATGCAAAAAAATTGGTTCTGGCTTCTTTGTAAAACCACATGACAGCATGACACAATGAAAATAAAGGAAAACAAATCAAGCAAAACAAAGATGGTATTGTTCCTCATGGATCCAACAAGCTGTCACTGGGGAGATAAAGGACTGGAGAAGGGGCTGCCCACATTATATAGACAACGCCAATGTAGGTCAATGTGGATGGCCCCAGCTGGAAAAGTTTCTGAGTGGTCCAGACATGGCTTATGGATGGCTTATGGTTCCAGAGGTGTGACTCTATGGAGGAAATATATGCAAAGAAGATCTACAGTACTGTATATGTCACAGTCTTTGCTGACCAGGACGGGAGGGAGGGCTAGGAAATTATTTCAAATTTTCAGACTCATCTTGGGGGATACAGATGCAAACTGACTGATACTGAACCAGGTTAAGCTGGTGGTGTATCAATGAATGGGTGAACTGGGACATGATACCAGGAAAATTACTTTACTCTTTTTGAGAAGTGCCATGGGATCTGTTACAAATTATTTGAATTTATAGAATAGATATAGCCTGTGAGGAATGAACTTTGACAGGTTGAGGGAGTAAAAGGCAAGCAGGGTCTCCCAAGTAGTGACAGGGGAAAAGGAAACTAGGGGTGGAATGGAGAGGGACAGCACAAGTGGTGAAGAACTCACTGAAGTGGGCAGTAACAGAGGAAGGGTAAGACACAGGTGAATCATTTACCATGAGGACAGAGGAAGCAGACTGGGCAGGGGAGATCGAAAAGTGAGTTGATTACCTTCCAGAATTTAGCTGGGGAGTGAGTTAAGCTTGTTTTGGAGGTTCGTTCTGAAATAATGCGATTTCACAGCTTGGACAGCCTTAGTGCAACGGTTTCTTAGGGTCCTATAGTTGAGGAGGTCAGGTAGGGAGTGGGATAATTTATACAGTTGACTCCACTTATACCGCCCACGGCTAATACGGGCAGTCGCATACATCGGGCAAAACTTACTTTCCATTTGCCATCTACACTGACTGCAATGCAAAGTGCAGCCGCATTTACCGATCATTGCCCGTCGTGTATTGTGGGCAATTTCACAGGCTGTTAGGGCCATCAAGTGTTAAAGCTCAGCTGCACAGTACAATTATTGCCTAATTATCGGCGATTAACTACGATTAGTATATCTGCAACTGTTAGCATCAGAGGAATCCTGTCACGATGAGGAAATCCCAGTGGAAAGCCAGGATACTCCGGAGCAAGAAGCCGGTAGTGCAAAATAAAATCAGAGGTTACCTGCCCAACAAGTAAAGTAGTGTCCTGTACACTGTGGAGTTTATTTGATATGCGCCAATATGCGGTGATGTACTGTACTGGCAGCAGAGGATGGGAGCGGGGAGTCAACTGTCCTGAAGCCCATAGCGATGGCGGCTTTCATCTGCCTTTTGTTTTAAGTTAAACTTTCAAGTTAATATTGTATTTCATTAACATTATGAAAAGAAATACAGAATGTGACAGTGGAAGGAAGTACAGTCCACTTACTGCATTTTGTGGAGTTACAGGGAATTACTGCAAACTGAAAATGAAAGCTGAGCAATCCCCCCCCCCCCAACCTTATGCTGGCCAGTGCCTATAATGGGCAGGTTACGACTGCATAAACATGCCCGTTATAAGCGGTGGGGACTGTAGTGGCCCAGACGAGAACATGGGACTTTGGTAATTTTGATACTTTGGTGTTTAAGGAGCAGAGGTGCACAGAGGTGCTTCTAGCCTACTCCCCCACTATACAGTGATAGTCCATATATGTTCCCAGTTGTCCATAAAAAGATTCCTTTTAAAGCAGTCAATGCTAGTGGACCCCATAATATGTTTTGGCAATTTGTTCCAAAATGTAATCACTCTCTGTGAAAAGAAGGAACCTCTTTTATCAGTTTTATAGGATTTCCCCAATAACAGCTTATTATGGGAGCGGGAACTAAATAGTTATTCCTTGAAAGAAAGCCCCATGGCAGACATTAATTCACTGTTCATTATAGCATTGTGTACTAGTATAAGGTCTCCCCCCAAGACGTCTCTTCTCTAGGCTAAAAAGACCCAGCGACTGCAGCTTATCTTGATTAAGTAAGATCTTTTAGACCTTGGACTGATTTGGTGAACCAACATTGTATCTTCTCAAGTTTAATTTTGTCTTTTTAAGATGGGGTAACCAAAACTGGGAACAATAATCGGAGGTGGGGGTGCACCAAACTTCTGTACAAGGGCAATAACACACGTCTGTGTCTACTTAAAAAGTGTCTTTTTATACAGCGCATGATTTTAAATGCCTTAGAAGATGCTGCTGAACTGTTAGAACTAAAGAAGTTCTGTTGTATTACAATTCTTAAATCCCTTAGCTCCCTAACAGCATTTAACCTAGATGTTCCCAAGTAGTACACATTACAGGAGTTATTCTTGCCCAGGTGTAGTACTACACATGTCTCAGGATGGAGTTGCATATTCTACTTGTTACACCATTCATAAACCATGTTAAGGTTATTCTGGGTATGTGCAACCTCAACATTACTAGAGGCAGTAGCTCAGATTTTGATATCATCAGCAAATTTGTTAACATACCCCCTTAAACCATGATGCAAATCGTTAATGTATATATTGAAGAGTAGTGGGCCCAACACAGAGCCTTGGGGCACCCCACTAGTGATGCTGATATTCCCAGAATTGTTACCACATATTCCAACCATTTGTTTCCTATCTGTTAACCAGTCTTTGATCCAATCTACGATTCTCCCATCCAAGTGTAGGCTTTGGAGTTTTGTTATTAGTTTTCCATGGTGTACTCGGTCAAAAGCTTTGCTTAAGTCTAAATATATAATGTCACATGGAATATTTCTATTCAGGCATTCGCTGATGGGTTCACAGAATGAGATCATATTAGTGAAGCACAAGCATCCTCTAGTAAAGCTGTCTTGAGTTACAGCAGTGTTTCCAGCACTGCTTATAAACTCCAAAACTGCACCTTTAAGTATTCCCTCCACTGTTTTACACAGGACTGAAGTGAGGCTAAATGTTCGATAATTATTTACCAATTGTCTGCTACCCTTTCTGTGGACAGGCACGACTGTTGCCGTGCACCAGTCTTGTGGTACCAGACCGGTGTTAAGGGCCAAGAAAAAAATTAAGGATTTTGCTAACAAATATGCCAATTTGCTTAGTGTCTGTGGGTGCAGCTCATCAGGTCCTGCTGCTTTTCCTGGTTTAATTTTAAGCAGTATCGACTGAATTTTTGCTGACCTCCAATAGTTTGCTGCCCAGATCATCTGTATGATTACTGCTGATGTTGTCCTCTATGGAATGCTCAGGTTTATTAAAATTGGAACCAAAATAATTAAGCATTCGGCCATATGTGATGGATGATCAACCACAGCTCCCTCTATTTCTGACTCCCTCTACTGCACTGATCGATGATTTGGGGGGAAATACGGGGGAGGAGGGAAAGATTTGACTCTGCATTTTCTGAAGGGGTGTGCAAGTCCCCGACTGAGGAGAATTTGAAGTGAAAAAGATGAGGATCACATCAATGACAGGGGCCGGAAGGATAGTTGATCAATCTGTTGCAGCAAGGTCGCTCAGCAGGGCATTGAGATTCAGTGACCGGAGGCTCCTAGACCAGATGTATTTTAGTAATGAGGGGGGACACCGGATATTCTTGATGCAGAATGTTATATAGTGGTTCCTGAAAGAATCCGGTAGTACACCTGTTGCAACAATGCTGTGGGGGTGGGAGGAGAGAACTCAGTCCAACAGGGTGTGGTTAGAGGAATAGGGATTTAGCCGTGCAGGCTCACAGATAATCTGTGAGAGACTTAGGGACTTGGTCCTCTAGGTGGTTGATCTGGATGAAAAGGAAGAGCCAATTTAAGCTGAAGTACCCAAGGAAAATGAGCTCGCTGGTGCAGGAATGGACGTGATGTTGGAGAAAGAGAGTCAATCAGAGGGCAGGTGAGATCTTGGGTGAGGCACAGAAGAAAAAATTACTCACCTTAGTAATGTTGTTTCTTCTAATGGAGTCTTGCTATATTATGACAACTGCAGTTTGTCCCACCATTAGAACTGCTCCGGAGGTGAAAGAGTTAACTCCATTCCATGAATGGAACTTAGAGCACGAGCTCTAAAGAGAAGCTCTGTCTGGGTAGTTTCAAACCTAAACTGTCAGATCTTTTGAGCAAAAACTCACTAAGGTCTTGTGGAAGCTGTAACCTACACTAGCCAACTGGCTACCTAAATATTGACACCATTGCTGGTCCCAACACCAAAGACTCAAGTCAGGGACCAGAACTAATAGTATAATTTAACAATATGAGAAGTAATATAAGGAAAATGAAAAAATGAAAAACACCACCCCAAACCCCAAGAAGGGGTGAAAACACATATAATGGGCATAAACTAGTGCCCACACTAGGCTGCCCACCCCATACCCAAGTAGAAGTTCTGAGAGGGGCAGGCTGGGGGGGAGGTCATAATATAGCAAGACTCCATTAGAAGAAACAACATTACTAAGGTGAGTAATTTTTTCTTCAAACAACATGAAGTCTTGCTATATTATGACAATTGCAGACTACACAGCAGTACCTCCATGGAGGAGGGACAGAACCTACTTAGGGAATAGGCTCTGAAGCACAGCTGTGCCAAACCGAGCATCTCTCCTAGCCTGGACATCCAGGGGTAATGCTTGGTGAAAGTGTGTCACCGTTTTCCAGGTAGCAGCTTGACATATCTCTAAGATAGGGATGTCTCTGGCAGCAGCTAGAGAAGCGGCCGTACCTCTGGTAGAATGAGCCCTCAGGCCAGAGGGGGGATCTCTCCCCAGTTTCTGATAACAAAATTGGATACAAGAGACAAGCCACCTGGCAATTGATCTCTTAGTGGCAGGTTTCCCTTTTCTGACCTCACTATAAGTGAGAAAAAGTTGAAGGGATTCGAACCTGTGACCCTTGGTACGTTCTATATAGTAACTTAGGGCCCTTAACGTCCAAACTGTGCAATCTCCTCTCACCAGAAGAGGAATGTTCAGTGAAAAACACTGGAAGGGAGATAGATTGGTTAAGATGGAAATCTGAAACCACCTTAGGCAAAACTTCCTGTTAGTCCTGAGGACTACCTTATCCCTGTGGAAAGAAATAAAGTCAGTTTCTACTGACAAGGCTTGCAACTCACTTATCGTCTAGCAGAAGTGATAGCCACTAGGAAACAGTTTTCCAAGTTAGACACTTAAGCTCTGCAGGAGACAGAGGTTCAAAAGGGGGTTGCATTAACTGGGCAATGCAAACATTAAGGTCCCAGGCAGGGGCCGGATCCCGAAAAGGTGGATTAGCATGAAGTAATCCCTTAAAAAACTTGGAAAATACAGGGTGAGCGGAAAGAGAGGATGGCTTTCCTGCTGAAACAAAAGCAGAGACAGCTGCCAAATGAACTTTAAGGGTAGCTGGTCTCAGACCCAAAGAATTAAGATGGACCATGTAGTCCAACACAATGGGCAAATCAGCAGATTCTGGGGAAATATGTTTCCCAGAACACCAAATGGAGAACCTTTTCCACTTAGAATTATAAGTAGTCCTAGTGGAAGGCTTCCTAGAAGCCTTTAGGATTTCAAGAACACCCTGAGAAAGGTGTAGGTCAGCAAATTCTAACTCCTCAAGAGCCAGGCCTTGAGGTTGAGGGATTTGAGGTTCGGATACCAAACTCTCCCCCTGGGCACAGGTTAACAGGTTGTGATTCCTGGGGAGACACAGGGGAGATGGACTGTAAGGGACAGAAGGAGTGGGTACCAGGGCTGCCTGGCCCAATCTGGGGCAATCAGAATCACCCTGCAAGGCTGGGATCTGATTTTTACTAACACCTTGAATAAGAGAGAGGGAAGGGGGAAAAGCATAAAGAAACTTCCCTTCCCAATCCAGGAGAAGGGCGTCCAGGGGGACTGAGCCCAACACTGGGGGCCTGCAACAGAACAGTGGAAGTTGGTGATTGTCCGGGCTGCAAAAAGATCTATCTGAGGGGTGCCCCATCTGGCAAAGACTATCCCCAGTACTTGAGGATCCAGAGACCATTCGTGATGGCCCTGAGAAATCCTGCTGAGAGCATCTGCTAGGACATTGTCCTTTCCTGGAAGGTGAACTGCTATGAGTGAAGTGTTCAGGGAACAGGCCAGAGACCACAACTTCATTGCCTCGGTGCACAAGGCCGAAGACCGAGTGCCCCCCTGCTTGTTGATATACCACATTGTTGTGGTGTTGTTGTCTGTTCTGACTTGTACCACTTTGTTCGGAACAGAAGCAGAGAACGCTTGAAGTGCTAAAAAGACAGCTCTGAGTTCCAGCAAATTGATGTGGAGCAGAGATTCCTGGGGGGACCACACTCCCTGAGTGGAGAGGTCCATGTGGGCTCCCACCCCAGGAGGGAAGCATCCATAGTGAGGGTCAAAGAGTGAGAAAGAGGAATGAAGGGACCCCCAGTCTTAAATTGCTCTGATCCTGCCACCACTGGAGGGCCTGGATCAAGGTTGGTCACTGGGACCAACTTGGAAGGGGTCTCTTCTCTGAGACCAATAGGTTCTCAGTGAAACTGAATGTCCCTCATCTGAAATCTTGCTCCCTGCACTACAGCTGTGGACGCAGCCATGTGCCCCAGGAGCTGCAAAAAGTGTCTTGCTGGTCGAGAGACCTGCAGAGTGAAGGAGGAGGCCAGAGCCACCAAGTTCCTTACCCTCTCTAAGGGAAGAAAGGCTCTGGCCAGATTTGTGTCCAACTCTGCACCTATGAAGGTGAGCACCTGAACTGGTTCCAGAACCGACTTTGGTAGATTTAGCAAGAAGCCCAGGGAGGTGAGAAGCTGCTGGGTGACTTGCAGGTGAGATTTTACCTGTTCTGGGGACTGGCCTACAATGAGCCAGTCGTCCAGATAGGGAAAACAGCAATCCTTTGCCTCCTTAAATGAGCAACTGCTACTGCCAGACATTTTGTGAATACCCTTGGGGCAGAGGTAAGGCCGAAGGGCATTGCTCTGAACTGGTAGTGACCTGAGGGCAGTTCGAATCTGAGGTACTTTCGGTGGGAACTTCTGATTAGGACGTGAAAATAGGCATCCTTGAGGTCCAGGGAAGCTAGCCAGTCCCCTGGCCTTAGAGAGGGTAAAATCATTGCCAGAGTTACCATTCTGAACTTTGGTTTCAAAAGGTGTTTGTTCAGATATCTGAGGTCTAAAATGGGCCGCCATTCTCCTGTCTTTTTTGGGGTAAGGAAGTATCTGGAGTACAGACCCTTGCCCTGGTGTAGGGGAGAAACCCTTTCTACCGCTCTGAGAGCTAACAGGGTTGAGACCTCTGTTTCTAGAGTAAAGGTCTCTAAAGAGCTTGCAGGTGGAAAAGACCTGATTCTCATCTTTGGGAACTTTTTGAAGCTGAGAACCAGACCCTGGCTTACTACTTCCAGAACCCACTTGTCTGAAGTTAGAGACACCCAGTTCTGACTGAAGTAAGCCAACCTGCCCCCTACTGGTAAAGGAGAATCGGCCCTGGGCACCCCATCAGGATGCCTGTTTGGCAGGTGCTTTAGGCTGAGGGGTGGGGGCAGGCCTGCCCACACCCCGTCTGCCTCTGCCTCTGAAGAACCCCCTCTGAGCATAAGCAGAGGAGGCCTGGGTTTGGTAAAAAGGCCTGTGAAAAGGCCTACCCCTACCCCTGGGGGTGTGCTTCTGAGGAGTGGCTTGCCGCTCCTTGGCCTGCCATGTACTGTTTTTTTGCCACAGCATCAATCTTCCTGGAACTTGTCAGGAGGATGTGAAGCCAGGGAATGTTAGCTTTATCACAGGCTGCAGCCTGAACTACCCTAACATGACTGCATTGCTGAGAAAGGAATTCTGTATCAGGACCTGACAGTGTGTACCTCCTGTCCATCTTTTTATCCACAGGAGGCACAGAATTAGGAGTTTTTACAATTTTATTGTTTGCTTCCTAAATGACTTATGCAAAGGAATAGACAATCTCCTAGACTCTGGTATATCCATCATTTCTACAAAATCAGGCTCCTCTTGCTCATCCACAGCTTCCTCCAAAGGGAGCTGGAGGGTTCAACAACTTTTTTGTAAAACATAAAATGAGAGGGGGACTCAGAAAGCATAGGGAGAGGTTCTAAAGGTCTGTCTGGGGAGATGTCCGGTTCAATGGGCACACCCAGACCCTCCAAGTCACATTCATACTGTTCATAATCATCCTCCCCCTCCTCTGGTTCATAAAACTCCTCAACATCATATTCCTGAACCGATGGAACCGACCGAACCGACCTTTTACCAGATAGTGGCGGTTCGGACGGAACCGGAGAAAGTGACTGGACAATCTGAATAGCTCTTGCTATCTCTGCAGCAGTTGGAGAAAGGATTTTGGGCTCCAAACCTGCTGACTTTCTTGTTTTCTTTACTGGAACTGGCTCATCTGAGCCAGCTTTTCATTGCCCGAGGAAGTCTCGCCCTGGTCAGAGGGCACTCCCTCTGGTTCGGTTGGCACCGAATCAGGCTGGCCATCCGGGTCAGCGGACTTTTTGGCCTCTCGCTCCCTGAGCGTGCCCAATCTCTTTTCCAGGGTGGCTGCAGGGAAATTTTTACAAATCTGGCAGTCTGACTTGAGGTGGTCAAACCCCAGACAATAAACACATGTGGTTTGTGGGTCAGCCTTGGCAAAGACTTCCCATAGAACCACAGTGTTGAAACCCAGTGGGCCGGTTTTCTTTTGGGTTTCTCAGACATAATGCCAGCCTAACCAAAAACTTGCCCTTTTAAGCGGCAGTGCCAGGCAAGAACACCCTTATCGGTTCTAACCGTGTCACAGGTATTGGAAAAACGTAATGAAATCCGGTTTTAGAACGATAAGAACCGGGAACCGCACTCTAAAATCTCAAGTTTAAATACTTCAAGTTTTAACACAAGCTGATCGGTTCAAAACGAACGATTAACTTTACAAGTTCCACACAGAATTAAAACATGAATTACTTACGATACCACAGACAGAGCTTGAACCGATCGGTTTTGGTTAAAATAAAACTATTCTCGGTTAAATTTGAACTGAGAAAACACTGTTTAAACGAGAAATAGACGAGCAGTAGGAGGAATCTCAGGGCGACTGTTCAGTGGCGGAGTAAAGAATCTGACAGTTTAGGTTTGAAACTACCCAGACAGAGCTTCTCTTTAGAGCTCGTGCTCTAAGTTCCATTCATGGAATGGAGTTAACTCTTTCACCTCCGGAGCAGTTCTAATGGTGGGACAAACTGCAATTGTCATAATATAGCAAGACTTCATGTTGTTTGAAAACCCCAATGAAGTTGGGGACAGATGAGGAGAATGAGAGCCCGACAAGGAGAAATTCGTGTGAGATGGGTATAGTCTCCTTAATGACCAGAGTGCAGAGAAGGCTCTGGCGAACAAAGATAGCAACGCCTCCACTATGTTTCAGATTTCAGGTATTTCTAATATTTCCTGTGCTTTACCCTTATTCTTTATTACCAAGGACTGTGCTATAGAAAACTGCTTATGTCAACACTGCTCCTTGTGCTATGGAAAAGGAAACTGGTCATGTCATCTCCGTTTTTAAATCTAGAGTTAAAACAAGAACAATTATAGATCTATATCCACCCCCCTAGTCCTTGCTAAACTGCTGAAAAAGCTGGTAAACGATCAACTGTGAGCTCACCTTCAATCTGGATTCAGAGCCAAGCACAGCACCACCACGGAAATGGCAAAGGCCACAAAATGATCTGCAGAGCTGTGTTTTTAGATCTCAGTAAAGCCTTTCACACTACTGACCACAATATATCCCCATTGCAAAAAGCTCTTTAATGCAGGAGTCAGTGCCACAGCCCTTCTCTGGTTCACCAGTTATCTCACTAGACACGAGCAGCAGATAAGAAAAAAATACTCACCATAGTAATGTTGTTTCTTCTAATGGAGTCTTGCTGTATTCTGACAATATGCAGTTAGCCCCAGCACTTGATCTGCTCCAGAGAGGAAAGGGTTAACTCTATGCAGCAGCATAGAATGTTGAGCTTGAGCTCGGTTTTCAAACCTGTCTCTCTGGTACATATCAGTGTAACTGTCAGATTCTTACAAGCAAACTAACTATAGTTATGGAAACTGCTTAACTTTAAGCCAAAAGTCAACAAACTTGGGCCCAAAAGACAAGTCGAGAACCCAAGAAAAAAGGCAGTGAAAAATATATAAATACAGTATAAAGCATTAGTAATGGAAGAACTACCCCACCCCGAAGAGGCAGGGCAAAAGGTACACCCCCGAGGTGCAACACTGTACCTGCCAGCACACGTCCCGAAAACTAGATTCTGAGAGGGGAGGCAGGGAGGGAGGTCAGAATACAGCAAGGCTTCATTAGAAGAAACAACATTACCATGGTGAGTAATTTTTTTTTTTTTTTCAAACAACATGAAGTCTTGCTGTATTTTGACAATATGCAGACTAACAAGCAGTTCCCCCCAGGAGGGGGGGGGGCCACAGAACCTTACTTTGGGAACAGGCTCTGCAGTACAGCTGTACCAAAACTAGCACCACTCCTAGCCTGGACGGCCAGAGAGTAATGCTTGGTGAATGTATGGACTGTTTTCCAGGTGGCTACCTTACAGAGTTCTAACAAGGGTATATCTCTGGCAGCAGCCAGAGAAGCAGCTGTACCCCTAGTAGAGCGGGCCCTCAGGCCTGAAGGGGGTGCTTTGCCCAACTTGGCATAGCAGAACTGTATACAAGAGAAATCCACCTGGCAATGGTTCTATTAGTAGCAGGCTTGCCTTTTCCCACTCCTCCATAAGGGAGAAATAATTGAAGACGGTAATTTCTGTGTGCCTTAGTATGCTCTATGTAGTAGCTAAGTGCCCTTTTAACATCCAAACTGTGTAATCTTCTTTCTCCTGAAGAAGAATGATCAGTGAAAAACACAGGTAGAGAGACATAGATTGGTTCAGATGAAAATCTGATACCAGTTTAGGTAAGAACCTCCTATTTGTTCTAAGGACCACCTTATCTCTATGGAAGGAGATCAACTGACCAGGCTTGTAATTCACTAATCCGCCTGGCAGAAGTGATAGCTACCAGGAACACAGTTTTCCAGGTCAAGTACTTAAGCTTCGCTGAAGCCAGGGGTTCAAAGGGTGGCTGCATAAGCGGAGCAATGCAGACATTTAGATCCCAAGCCGGAGTAGGCTCTCTAAAAGGAGGGCTGATGTGAACCAGACCTTTGAAGAACTTACTGAAAACAGGATGAGATGCCAGTGAAGAGCCCTTCCCTGCTGAAAGGAAAGCAGAGACAGCTGCTAGGTGAACCTTCAGAGTTGCAGGCCTAAGGCCTAGACCATTAAGGTGAACCAGATAATCTAAGGCTGTAGCAATGTCTGCAGTAGCAGGCTAAATGTCCTTCTGAGAACACCAAATGCTGAATCTTTATTTGGAATTATAAGTTTTCCTGGTAGAAAGTTTCCTAGAGACTTTCAAAATATCCAGTACTCCCTGAGAAAGATGCAGGCCTGCATATTCTAACTCTTCAAGAGCCAGGCTTTGAGATTGAGGGACTGGAGATTGGGGTACCAAATTCTCCCCTGAGAGAAGGTTAGGACATTGCGTCTCTTGGGAAGAGACAGGGGGAGTGACACTGCCAGGGACAACAGCAGAGGGTACCAAGGTTGTCTGGCCCAGTCTGGAGCCACCAGTATCACTGTACAGGGTTGTAACCCGATTTTGACTAGAACTCTGAACAACAGTGGGAAGGAGGGAAGGCATAGAGGAACCTGCCCTTCCAATCCAATATGAGAGCATCCAGAGGAACAGTCCCTAGGACTGGAGGTCTGCAGCAGAATAGGGGAAGTTGGTGATTGTCCGGGGCTGCAAAGAGATCCATCTCTGGACTGCCCTATCTGGTGAAGATTACTTTCAGGATGAGAAGGTCCAGGGATCATTCGTGATGGCCCTGGGAGATTCTGCTCAAAGCATCTGCTAGCACACTGTCCTTCCTTGAAGATGAACTGCTGTCAGGGAAGCCTGAAGGGAGTAGGCTAGAGACCACAGTTTCATGGCCTCTGTGCACAAGGCCGTGGACCGAGCACCCCCTTGCTTGTTGATGTACCACATTGTGTTGGTGTTGTCTGTCCTGACCTGTACCACTTTGTCTCTGACCGTGTCTGAGAAAGTCTGAAGGGCTAGGAATACTGCCCTGAGTTCCAGGAGATTGATGTGAAGGACAGACTCTTGTGGAAACCAAATACCCTGGGCCATGAGGGCTCCCAAATGGGCTCCCCAACCTAGGAGAGAAGCATCTGTGGTTAGGATCACTGTGGGAGCTTGACTGAGGAATGGGACACCTTGTCTGAGATTGTCCTGATCCAGCCACCACTGGAGACCTTGGATCAGGTTCTGAGTCACTGGAACCAGTTTGGTGAGAGAATCCTTTTTCTGAGACCAAAAGGACCTTAAGTGGAACTGAATGTCCCTCATCTGAAACCTTTCCCCTTGTACCACTACAGCGGAAGCTGCCATGTGGCCTAGGAGTTGAAGAAAATGTCTTGCTGGACGAGAGACTAGAGGGTGAAATGAGGAAGTGAGATCGGTAAGGGCTTTTACCCTTGCCAGTGGAAGGAAGGCCTTTGCCTGGACAGTATCTGATTCTACTCCTATAAAAGTAAGGAGTTGCACTGGTTCGGGAACTGACTTGGGAAGATTGAGGAGCAACCCCAGAGAGCTGAGCAGATTGTGAGTGATTTCCAGAGCTGACTTGACCTGGTCAGAGGACTGACCTACAATGAGCCAGTCGACCAGGTAGGAGAAGAGAGATATAGCCTGCCTTCGGAGGAAGGCAACTACTACTGCAAGGCACTTCGTAAAGACCCTTGGAGCTGATGTTAGGCCGAAGGGCATGGCCCTGAACTGATAATGGCCTGAGGGCAACTCGAACCTGAGGTACTTTCTGTGGGAGCACCTGATAGGAATGTGGAAATAGGCATCCTTGAGGTCCATGGATGCTAGTCAATCCCCTGGTCTTAGAGAGGGAAAAATTAGTCCCAGAGCCACCATTTTGAATTTTGGTTTTGTGATGTGTTTGTTCAAATACCTTAAGTCTAGGATGGGTCGCCACTCGCCTGTCTTTTTTTGGGGGGTAAGAATGTATCTGGAGTACAGACCTTTGCCCCTGTGTTGAGTAGGAACTTTCTCTACAGCTTTGAGAGTCAGTAGAGAAGAAACCGCTGCCTCTACAGCAATGGTTTCCGAGATGGCTGCAGGTGGAAAGGATCTGACCCTCATTTTTAGGAATCTTTTGAAACTGAGAGCCAGTCCCTGGCTTACTACTTCCAGGACCCACTTGTCTGAGGTAACAGCCTTCCAGACCTAGAAGTAGTAAGCCAGCCAGCCTCCTACTGGAAAAGGAGAGTCGTTCCGGGCTGACATATCAGGGTGTCTGCTTGGCAGGAGCCTTGGGTTGGGAAGAGGATGCAGCCCTGCTGATCCCATTTCTACCTCTCCCTCGAAAAGAACCCCCTCTGTGGGAAAGAAGAGGAGGCCTGGGCTTGGTAGAAAAGCCTGTGAAAAGGCCTGCCCCTAGACTGCTGCTTTTGAGGAGTGGCTTGCCTTTCTCTAGCCTGTGCACTCCTGCAGATGGTCCTATACTCGTCCATTTTCTTCATGCAAGCCTCTGTCTGCTCCCCAAACAGAGAGTTACCCACCACAGGGAAATCCATGGCCTTAGCCTGGGTACCCTGAGAGAGGCTAGTACATTTGAGCCAAGCATGTCTCCTGAGAGACACAGATGTAGCCATGACTCTTGATGCCACATCACTGGAGTCTCCAGCAGCATGGAATTGTACCTTGGATGCCTCAATTCCATCAGCAGCCACCTCCTCCAGCTCTTTGGCCAGCTGGGGGGGGGGAGCCTACTTAGCCAGTTCCGGAACCGTATCCCACCTGGACGTCTGGTACCTGGATTATTTCTTGGCCATGGCATCCACCTTCCTGGAGTCTTTATTTGGGGGTGTGTGAAGCCAAAGGAATATTAGCCCTGTCACAAGCTGCAGCCTACACTACCCCAACATGGCTACAATGACTGTACCAAAACGTCATACCTGAGCCTGATAACGTGTACCTCCCGTCCATTCTCTTATCCACAGGAGGTAAGGCGTTAGGTGTTTGCAAAATCTTTTGTGTCTGCTTCCCCAAAGATTTATGTAGAGGGATAGACAATCTCTTGGACTCTGGGATGTCCATCATTTCATCAAAATCAGGCTCTTCTTCCTCCTCAGCAGCTTCCACCATTGGGAGCTGGAGAGTTTCAGCTACATTTTGGTGGAACAAAATGTGGGAAGGGGACTCAGAAAGCCTGGGAGGAGAGACCCTGGATGGCCTGTCTGGGGAGACGTCCAGTTCAATAGGCACATCCAGGCCTCCAAAATCATTGTCTTCATCATCATCCGGATACTCTTCGTCTCCCTCCCACTCCACTTCATAATATGTGCCTGGATTGTAATCCGATGGAGTCTGATCTGACTGAACCAACCGTTTAACCAGCTGCAATGGTTCAGATGGAACTGGGCGAAGCGACTAGACAATACTGATCACTTTGGCTATCTCGTTGGCAGCTGGAGTATGCGGTACTGGATCCGAACCATCAGACTTCTTTTTTCTTTTAGCCGGACCCAACCCCTCAGAGTCGGATCTCCTTTTGCCCGAGAAGGTATCGCCCAGGTCAGTGAGCACCTCCTCAGGTTCGGCCAAAACCGACCTGGGCTGGCCATCCAGATCAGCGGACTTCTTGGCCACCTTTTCCTTCAACCTACTCAATCTTTTATCCAGAGTGGTTTAAGGAAAATTCTTACATATCTGGCAGTCTGTTTTGAGGTGGTCAAACACAGATGAAGTGGGGGTCAGCCTTGGCAAAGGCCTCCCCACACTCAGTACAGTGTTGAAACCCAGTGGGACCTTTTTTTCTTGGGTTTCTCAGACATGGCCAAACTGACAATTTACCCTTCACAGCTTTCAAGCCAAGTAAAACTCCCCTATCGATTACCAACCGTGTGTCGGGCTGTGTAAAAAAAAAAAAAAAGAAAAAGTCCAGTTTTTTTAAACAGATAGGAACCAGATACCACTACTAAATTCCCAGAACAAATCAACACAAACAAAGGTTGGTTTCCAACCGGACCGACCGATAGGAAACCGAAGAAAAAACAATTTCCACAAAAACAAATATCACTAGCTATCTACCACACTACCTGTACCGTAGACAGAGCCTTGATACCGAAAAATAATAAATCGGTTGAACAACCGAACACTTTTTTTACTTTTACCGAACGCGAAAGAGAGCTCTCCGGAGTGACTTCTCAATTAGGCGCAGTAAAGAATCTGACGGTTACACTGATATGTACCCGAGACAGAGGTCTGAAAACCGAGCTCGAGCTCAATGTTCTATGCTGCTGCATAGAGTTAACCCTTTCCTCTCTGGAGCAGTTCAAGTGCTGGGGCTAACTGCATATTGTCAGAATACAGCAAGACTTCATGTTGTTTGAAAGGGAGATGGCCTTTCTTCCTTCTCTGTCTTTACAGTCAAAGGAGTCACTCAGAGATCATTTCTAGTACCGCTGCTTTTCCTTATCTACATAAATGCAATAGGACAACCTCAAAGATGTGAACCTGCATTTTTAAGCTGTTGACACAGCTCGTTACCTTGCCAGGCCTAACACTGAATCGGCAGTGACTGCCCTACAAACTGCCTTTAAAGAGACACCGTCTACCTTTTTAGCATCATATTATTTGAAGTTAAAACCCCACTTTTTATAGAATCGTTTACTGTATCTATAATTAATTGATGTTGCTAGTTACCTACCTCCTTGCCTAGTAGAACTGAAATGCCTGCTAATGTATAGCTATACCCAACCATGTTTTGTTTCAAATCCTTGATGTACTCCTATTGCATACTTCCTGAACATTAGCAACACCCCCAAACAGAGCAGCCACTCATGATGCAACAATCTTCTGTATTTCCACTGCATATTTAGTGGCTAGTTTGTGTTGTGGGTGTTCCTACATCCAGGAAACATGCAGTGGAAGTGGATCAAGGAATGTAAATAAACATGTTTGTGTGTGGTAATACTAGTATGGCAGGCAGTCTGTTTTTCACTTTTTAAAAGGAAAAAAAAAAAAAGGATTCAGAATCAAACTACCAGCTACATCAGTGGTCTCTACAGAATATGGACACTCATAACATGTGCTTTTTAAACTAGGGACATTTTGAGGCTTAAGGCGGTTGATTGTGTTAATGAGCTACAGTTTAATATACCATTCAAAACTATTTCTTAACGCATCAAAAACAAAGAGTATCATTTTCACTCCAAATTGCAACCTAGCCACGACTGACCCCACTATTTCTTTAGCCACTCTCCTTGGTAATAAATTTGAGATGGTGGGCATCTATTAGTACCTAGGACTCCAGCTAGCTAATAGATTCTCATTCACCACACAAAGGAAACCTTTGTAAAAAAAAAAAAATCTGTTCCATATTGGAGTTCTACCTCTAGAAGAGATACGGTTTTGCAGCTGAAGCCCGAAAAAGACTTGTCCATGCCACTTTTCTACATATCCTGTCCTAACATATCGACCAACCCAACACAAATCTGGCAAAATTGGATGCGCTCTACCACATGATTCTGTGCTTCATCACTAGTTTACCACCCAGAACACACCATTGTGCCCTATATAGTGCAGTTGGGTGGCTTTCCCTTACCACAAGACTACTAAGAAACCTATATATCTGGACTTACAAGGCTCTGCAAAATGACCACCTGCTATATATATCACTGACCTATTCCATAGGGCTGAAAGTCCATACGTCCTGAGGAGAATCAAGGCGTTTCTCCTAGACATATTCAGGCATATGTCTTGCTACAGTAAAGCTGCCCTCAGCTGGCTTGTACCCTCACTATGGAAAACTCTTACATAAACTTTGCATTCGTTAGCTGCAATGCCTTCAAAAAGTACAGTTACGTAAGAACTTACCGTAACAGTAGATATTCGAGAGAGGCTCTTGCAGTAGGTAATAACCATTAGGACTGAGCCACCAGGCGCTAGGATCACACGGAACACTTTAGCTAGCAGTGTATAGCGGTGGACCACCCCCGACATCAGCCAGAAGCTATATAAGGGGCGGTCCCCACACCTGCTCTCCAGTTCTCCTTCCGGAGACCTAAAAAGGTATGACAGGAGAAAAGAGTGGGCTCCTGGAGCCAATAGAAAGACTGAAATAGAACAGCAGCAAGGGGAAGGAGGGAGGGAAAAGCTTACCTACTGCAAGAGCCTCTCTCGAAGATCTACTGTTATGGTAAGTTCTTACGTAACTGTGCTATCTTACTTAGAAAGGGCTCTTGCAGTAGGTAATAACTGTTAGGACCGAGTCCCAAGCTGTGCAATTCAGACAAAGGCTGAACATGGGAGGCAGGAATGGCGTGCAGGCAATGCAAGATTAAGACAGGAGGCCCAGAAAGACGGCTAGTCCAACCTGCTCTGCACCTAGAGGCAATGTCCAGACTGTAATGCTTAATGAAGATGTGGACAGAGCTCCAAGTGGCTACCGTACAAATGTCCGTGGCAGAAACACTTCTGAAGCAAGCAGTAGATGCAGCCATGCCTCTGCTTAAGTGCCCTTTAAAATCAATCAAACAGGGCTCCTTACAAACAAGAGCCTGAAGCTCAGAAATCCTTCAAGCAGAAGTGATGGCAACTAAAAATACAGGTTACTCACCTGTAACAGGAGTTCTAGGAATGGTATATGTTGTTCATCCACACTTATTGGCAGGTTCCTTGCCGCTTTAAATCTTGCCGGAAGGTCTTCAGCTGGCTCCTCCACCCACCGGTGGTAAAACTCGGCCCGCCCCATGACGCCAGATCTGGCCCGCTGGAAGCTCAGGTTAAAGGCCAAAGCTGGGGAGGTCGGTGGTCATGTGGATGAACAACATATACCATTCCTAGAACTCCTGTTACAGGTGAGTAGCCTGTATTTCTAGGACATGGATATGTTGTTCATCCACACTTATTGGCAGACTCCTAGCAGTTCTCCGGGAGGAAGGAGGCAAGCACACCCCTACTTAGGGAAAAGAGACTGAGAACCGAGGCCCCAAAACCAGCATCCCGGCATGACTCAAGGTCGATGTGGTAATGGGTGATGAAGGTGTGTGCCGACTTCCAGGTAGCAGCCCTGCAGATTTCCTGGATAGGGACATCCCTGGAAGCAGCCACCGATGCAGCAGTATGGCGGGTAGAATGAGCTCTTATCCCTCTGGGAGGCTCCATGCCCGCCAAACTTATAGCAGAGATCTATGCAGGAGGTGACCCACCTGCCTATCGTCCGCTTGGCTGCAGGTCTGCCAGGTGCGGCTTCAGTGTAGGTGACAGACAGTTGGCAAACCTCTCCCCGAATTTCAGCCGTGCGCTCCTTATAGTAAGCGAGCGCCCTTCTAGGGTCCAAAGTATGGAGCCTATATTCGGCCTCCGAGGTGTGATTGGGGTAGAACACCGGCAGAGTCAACACCTGGTTAAGGTGAAACTCCGACACCACCTTCGGAAGGAATTTCGGGTGGAGGCGCAGGACAACCTTGTCCCTGTGGAAGACCAAGTAAGGAGACTCTATGGAAAGCACCTGGAGCTCTCCCATCCTTCTGGCTGACGTAATAGCCACCAAGAAGGCGGTCTTCCATGACAGGCGAGAGAGATCACACCTGTGCATTGGTTCGAATGGCTTGCCCATGAGCTTTGCCAGTACCAGCAGTAGATCCCACGGAGGTGGAGGTTCTCGCACCGGAGGGGAAATGTGATCAAGGCCTTTGAAAAAGCGCCAGACCACCTTCTCCTGCGCCACTGACTGCTTCCCGGCCTGCGCCCGGTAAGCAGAGATGGCTGCCAGGTGCACCCTTAGGGTCATCGACCTAAGCTCTTTCTGAGAAAGGGACCATAAATAGTCCAAGATGCTTGCCAAGGAACAGGAGGAAGGGTCCAGGCCCTTGCCCTGACACCAAATGGAAAACCTTTTCCATTTGAAGGCATAGCATTTCCTGGTCGACTCCTTACGGGACGCCTCAACTACATTGAGGACCTCGTCGGAAAGACCCAAGGCCTGGAACTCTAGCCGCTCAGGAACCAGGCCGTCAGGTGCAGGGATTGAAGGTCCGGATGGAACACCTTCCCCTGATTGACTGAAAGCAGGTCCGGGCGAGCTGGAAGCTGCCTCGGGAGCCTGGAGCTGAGGCTGAGGAGATCTGGATACCAGCATTGGTGGGGCCAGTCTGGGGCTACCAGAATCACCTGTGCCTTGTCCCTCCTCGCCTTGAGAAGCACCTTGTGGATCAAGGGAAATGGGGGAAAGGCGTAGAAGAGGCCCGGGGTCCACGGCCTCGAGAAGGCATCCCCCTGCAGCGAGCCCTGCTGAGGGGGGCGGGCATGGAACAGCCTCAGCTTCGCATTCTCCCTGGAGGCAAACAGATCCACCTGAGGTGTGTCCCAATGGGAGAACAGATCTTGTACTACCTCCGGCAGGAAAGACCACTCGTGGGATACAGCCCCTATCCGGCTTAGGGCATCGGCCAGGGTGTTGGAGGCTCCTGCCACATGAATGGCTAGGAGATCCGCCTCCATGCTGCGCACGAGTGACCAAATGCGGAGAGCTTCCTTGCACAGAGGCATGGAGCGCGTCCCGCCCTGGCGGTTTAGGTAGTACATGGTCGTGGTATTGTCCATCTGGACCCGAACCACTTGACCCCGTAGAAACGGAGCAAAGGCGGTGAGAGCTAGGCGGACCGCTCGGAGCTCCAGCAGGTTGATATGGCATCGGGACTCCCGCGGGGACCAGAGCCCATGCGCTCTGAGCTCCCCCAGATGGGCATCCCAACCCATCAGAGAGGCGTCGGTCGACAGAGAGACCGTCGGCTCGGGGCGGACAAACGGGATGCCCTCCTGCAGATGAGCTGGAACGATCCACCACTGGAGAGCGTTCCACATCCCCTGGGTCACCATCACTAGCTAGTCCAATGGATCGCAGCGTTGAGACCACTGGCTGGCCAGTCCCCATTGAAGGGGCGCATGTTCCAGCGGGCCCAACGGACCACGCTGGTGCAGGCCGCCATGAGACCCAGGAGGCGCAGGAAGTCCCGGGCAGGGCGCAATTGCCTAACCAGAAATGATCGGGCAAAGGAGGAAAGAACCTCGGCCCTGTCCGCTGGGAGCCGTGCTCTGGCTCGAAGAGAGTCGAGCTCTGCCCCGATGAAGAGAATCACCTGCTTCGGTTTGAGTTCTGACTTGGCCTCGTTGATGAGGAGGCCGATTTGAGAGCAAACCTGGAGGGCCAGATCTCTGGACCGCTCCACCTCCTGTCTGGAGGGGGCTGCTATCAGCCAATCGTCCAGGTAAGGGTACACCCGGACCCCTTGCGCCGCAGGAATGCTGTCACCACTGCCATGCATTTGGTGAAGACCCTGGGTGCAGGAGAGACAGGTATAAGGGCATGGCTCGAACTCGAAAAGGGATCCTTCCACCAAAGCCGAAGGAATCTTTGGTGAGACGGACGGATAGGGACGTGAAAAAACGCGTTCTGCAGGTCCAGAGAGCAGAACCACACGCCGCGTTCCAAGGATGGTATTATCTGAGCCAGAGTGACCATCCTGAAGGTCTGAGACCGTAGGAACTTATTTAGGTCGTGTAGGTCAAGAATGGGGCGCCAGCCCCCTGTCCGTTTTGGGACCAGGAAGTACCTGGACACAAACCCCGGGTCTGAGGGAGGGTCCGCCACCTCTCTAATCACCTCCCTCTCGAGGAGCAGGGCGATGTTGGCTCGGCGAGCCAACAGCGAGTCTGCGGACCCCGAGGCCCCCCTGGGGGCGACGGCTCTGAAGGGCGGGGCCTGCTCGAACTCCAGAGGCAGGCCTTTTCCTACCACTTCCAACACCCACCGGTCTGTGGTAATAGCAGACCAGGTGGAAAGGAAGCATTGAGCCGTCCCCCCATGGGGGGAACCTGGGGTGAGGTGACGAGGTTGGGGGTGACACCCCTCAACCCGTCACTGTGCAGGCTTGGAGGAGGGACTGGCCGAGGGACCTCCTGGGCCTTTACCTCCCTGCTTCCTGAAGGAGGATGCCGCGGGCTTGGGTTTGGGACGCCAAGCGCGAGCCTGATGGCCCTGATGTTGCTGGGCCGGACGTGCCGAGGGCGCAGACGGACGACGGGACTGGGGCTTAGGCGGCCCGCGGCCCTTGTCCCTCTGAGCGATGAGACCGAGTCCAAAGTGGCATTGGACTTTTCGACCCCTGGAGGTGGCCTTCCACTCCAGGGCCGAAGACGCCTGTTCCCAGGAAGGAGACATCCGCCAATTTGTGCTGGGTATCCGCCAGTGAAAGTGGATATCCTCAGCCATGCCCGACGGGCGATAGCCACTGCGGCGCGACTGACCTGGCGATGAGTCTCCAATGTCCAAAGCAGTCTGAAGTTGCTGCTTTGCCACCGCCCTGCCCTGGTCCCGCACCTGCCTAACCGTAGTCTGCAGGTCAGCCGGGAGATGAGGGACTACCTCACCCAGGGAGCCCAACAGGGCATGGGAGAAATGTGCCATAAGCACGGCTGAGCTGGCCTGACGAAGGCCAAGGGAGGACGCAGCGTAGACTTTTCGCCCGGCATACTCCAATTTCTTGGATTCCTTGTCGGGAGGTTTGTCCACGTCCCTAGCATTTCCGCGCCGGAAAACGCTGTCGGTAACTAACCCCTCGGCTGAGGGATGTTCCGAGAAACCGGACAGGGAACCGGTAGGGACCGCATACTTCCTGGCCATCCTGGCCGAAGGCGCAGGGCAGGAAGCAGGACGCTGCCAGAGCTCCAAGGCCGGGCCCACAATGGCTTCGGCCACAGGAAAAGCCTCCGTAGGGGAATCCCCCCGGTCCAATATCTCCGTGAGGGGATAGTTGGCCCGCTTGGATATGGGTTCGAGCTGCATCCTGGTGGACTCCGAGATGAGCCTAAGCAAACCCAGAAAGGACGAAGGGCTATCGTCCAGCGACTGACCCCCAGAGGACTCTAAGTCCACTCGCCTGGAGAAAAGGGAGGAATCGTCGTCAGACTTGGAAGAGTCCGCAAAGAGCTGCCTCGGGCCTAAGCCACCCTCCACCTGCCGAGGGAAATCGGGAGTGAGGGTGACCGACAGCCTATGGGGTAAACCGTGAGCCGACCGAGAGTTCTTGGTCGGAGCCCCAAACAACGGCTGTGGAGGCGGAGGTTCCACCATAATCGGTAGAGCAGCTGGTTTCGGCTGAGCAACAGGCCTGGAAACAGGCACCTCGGCTAAAGCGAGGGGTTGCTTCGGCCGCTCCGGTGACAGCCACTTAATGGCCGGGGAAGGCGACGCCGCCGGGTTTATTCACGGCCAACAGAAGTCGTTGCCACACGAGGTCCTCGTGATCGTTGATGCAACTTGGCGCCGCTCCCTCGTCCGAGGAAGAGGATGAGCAGCGGCGCCGCTTGCCGCGGTACCGAGACCACCTATAGTGGCGGGATCGGCTGGACCGCGAAGAAGTCCGAGACTGAGACCGCGAACCTCGGATTTTCCAAGGAGGGTGCAGGGAAGGAGCGTGGGAAACCCGCCCTTCCCTCGGCTCGGAGGAACACCCAAGGGCTCTGGAACCGGAGGCACTGGCAAGCCCACGGGATCCTCAACCGCCACCGGGGGAACCGGGGAGAGAGGATTTTCGGTTTCTCCGGTTGATAACCCGTCCAACGGGTCGAGAAAAATCTCGACTGCGTCGACAGGAGTCTCGGTCAACTGACCTGACGGGGACAACGTGAAGCCAGTGGCCGAAGCCAAGGATCGACCAAAGTCAATGGTCGACCACTCGGGAGGGGGACCTCCCGCTCCCAAGAGCGTCGACGGACGGACTAACCCTTGTCCTTCTTCTTTTTGGACCAAGAGGAAGGTCCCGAAGGTGAAGGTCCCTCTCCCTTGGTGGAGAGAGACAGACAAAGCTCCTTAAAGGAAGCAGAATATGAGAATCCCAGGGAGAGCGGGATAAATGCCGCGGCCGAGGAAGATGCGGTCTGCGCCGCCTCCTCTTCGAGGGCAATCATCTGCTCTAGCTGATCCGCCGAGCCCGCCGCCGTGGAAACCGCCAACCGGGCCTCTTTCGACTTTACCGGAGGGTAACGCTTTTCGGGTCGCCCAAGTTGCAGACGGGCAGCACGGTCTTCCAGGACATAGGCCGAGAAAGAAGAGCACAGGTCGCAAGCCTGCGGGTCGTGCTCAAGGCCCAAGCAGTAGACGCACGTGGAGTGCGGATCCGTCCGAGACATCTTCTGCCCGCATGGGCATCTCCGGAAACCAGAGTCGATTTGTCCATCGCAGCCGCGAGGGAAAAAGTTGACCGAAGTCTAGAAAACCTAGGAGTTTAATTTCGGAAAACCGAAGAGTCAGGAACCAGTCTTGTACGCAGAGTGTTAAGGAGGGAACCTAAGCTTCCAAGCGGTAAGGAAGATCTGGCGTCATGGGGCGTAGCTGAGAGTTTTACCACCCAGGTGGGTGGGAGGAGCCAGCTTGAAGACCTTCCGGCAAGATTTAAAGCGGCAAGGAACCTGCCAATAAGTGTGGATGAACAACATATCCATGTCCCTAGAAAGAGCGTTTTCCAAGACAGATAGTGCAGGTCATAACTCGCAACTGGTTCAAAGGGAGGCAAAGTGAGTTTCTCAAGAACAAAGTTCAGATCCCATGGGGGAATGGGGTTCCGCACTGGGGGCTTCAAATGGAGAATCCCCTTCACAAAAGTTCGGGAGACCTCCAACTGAGCCAAGGTTTTGCCGTCAACTGGTGTGTGGTAGGCAGAAATGGGCCCAAGGTCTGAAAGATAAAACAGGTACTCCATGACCTGCGGGACAGGGCAGGAGAATGGGTCCCAAACCCTTAGAGGTTGCCCAAATGGAAAACTGTTTCCATTTCATAGCATAAGTGTTTTTTGTGGATGGCTTTCTGGCCTCCACAAGGACTTGAGCAACTCTGGAAGAGACTCCAAAGCAGCTATGTCAGAAGGTGCCATGCGTGAAGGTGAAGGGACTAGAGTCCTGGATGAACCAGTCTGCCTTGCTACTGGGTCAAAAGGTCCTTGCAGAGGGGTAGAGGAACCACAGACTCCACCGCTAACTGCTGGAGCAGAGGGAACCAAATTTGACGAGGCCAAAAGGGGGTAATCAGAATCATGTGAGCCCCTTCCGCCCGTACCTTCAGGAGTACCCTCTGCAGGAGTGGGAAGGGCAGGAAGGCGTACATGAACCTCCCTGTCCAGCAAAGAGACAGTGTGTCTCGCCAGAAAGCACCAGGCCTGGGAACGAGCAAGCAGAAACTGGGTAGCTTTGCGTTGTATGGGGAGGCGAACAGATCCAGATCTGGGCGACCCCAGAGGTTGAAATCTTTTTCCGCCACCAACTAACTCAGTTCCCACTCGTGGGCCCTTGCTTGGGTGCGGCTGAGATTGTCCGCTAGGACGTTTTGAACGCCCGGAATGTACATGGACGTGAGCTGGAGGCAGTGCTGGACTGCCCGGTTCCATACACATATAGCTTCCCTGCACAGGGGATACGAACGCGTGCCTCCTTGTTTGTTGAGGTACCTTACCACACACATGTTGTCCGCCTGGACAAGCAGTGTGCCCTGGAGGAGAAGGGACTGGAATGCCTGAAGGGCATACAACATCGCCCTCATCTCTAGCATGTTGATGTGCAGAGAGAGCTCCCTAAGAGACCAAGATCTCAGAGTTCTGCAGTCTCCCAGATGGGCTCCCAACCCTGATTTGAGGCATCCGTGGTCAGAGTTTGGTTCGGAGCAAGGGGCTGGAGCGGAACACCTCAGCCGAGGTTGTTCAGGTCCTGCCAGTAGAGGAGATACTGCCGCATGGGATTGGACACCAGAATCCCGCTGTCCGGGTCGTCTGATCTCTGATCCCACTGAACCCTGAGGGTCCACTGCATGGCCCGCATGTGGAGCCTGGCTAACAGAACACTGGAGATGGCTGCTGCCATAAGGCCCAGGAGACTTAAAACGGCCCTGGCCGGTACCCAGTGGCTGGAGGCCACATGCCTGGTCTGCTGCTGTAGCATTTCTGCCCTGTCCAAATGGAGGAAAGCCTGACCCTGGGTTGTATCCAGTACCGCCCCAATAAACTGGTGGTGCTGAGAAGGGATAAGGTGAGACTTGGGAGTAGTTCACCGTGGTACCCAACTGACGGAACAGGTTCAAGGTAGTAGACAAGAGAGGCTACCAAGCTGTCCCTCAACAGAGCTGACAGAAAACAGTCATCGTGGTACAGGAACACATAATGGCCCTGACAGCGCAAAGCCACTGCCACTACTGCCAGGCACTTGGTAAATGCCCTGGGTGCTCAAGGACAGACCGAAAGGGAGATCTTTGAACTGAAAATACTCCCCCTGAAAGACAAACCTGAGGAAGCGGCGGTGGGCAGGGAAGACTGGGATATGCAGGTAGACATCCTGCATGTCCAGCATGCAGAGTCAATGTCTCTGGTGGAGCAGAAACAACAGACCTGGGGGGAGTCAACATGTGAAGCCTCTTGTACTCTATGTACAGATTGAGCGTAATGAGGTCCAATATTGGCCAAAGGTCTCCCGTCTTTTTGGGGATCAGGAAGAAGTGGGAGTAATATCCCCATCTGATCTGGTCCTGAGGATCGGGCTCTGTGGCGGATTTTCTCAGCAGAGCCTCGATTTCCTTTTGGATGAGTGGAATGTGACCTTTTGGATAAAGAGAGTTACCTGGAGGGTTTTCTGGAGGTCTCTCTAGAAATTCTAGTGTGTGACCTTGAGCTATGAGTTGAAGGACCCACGAGTCTGCTGTGATCGCCTCCCACCCCGCTAGGTGGCTGGCGAACCTGCCCCCAACCGGCTTCTCCGGACCCAGTGGAGCATTGGGGGGGCCAAGCCACGAGTCATTAGGCGGTGGGAGGGTTGGAGTGCGCCACCCTGGAAGCTCTCTGAACCTTGGCTGGAATGGTGGAGGTTGAGGAAGTAGCCCAACGTTTGGTCTGACGTGTGGCAGGCTACTGCCTGTTTTGGCGCATCTGTTGGCAATGAAAAGGGTGCCTAGGCCTTGTATTAAGCCGGTACAGAGGTCGCACTGAGCGTAAAGCTTTGCCATTCTCTTGTAATTCAGTCAGAAGTTCCTTGACAGCACCCCAAAAGAGGACGGAGCCTCGAGAAAAAGGGCATCCAGGACAGAGTTCCAGACATCCTGGGTGAATCCACAGACCCGCAACCAGGAGTACTGTGTAGGGAAACAGTCACGGCAGCACTCCGAGCCGAAGCATCAACAGTATCGTAAGTGACTCGCAAGGAATGGCGGCAGGTGATCTTTGCCACTCTGACAGTCTGCTCAATCTCATTCCTTACTTCAGACGCAGGCAGGGCCTCAAACTTAGACTTGAGTTGCCGAGCATATTCTTTTGATAAAGAATCATATGGCGGACTTCCGGTGACGTCACAGATCCAGTAGCAGCTTAGAAGATGAGCTATCTCCCCGTGGGAACTTTAAAACCGCCAAAAATCATATAATATACCTGAATAAAGCTAAATATGCTGCCAGGAAGTAATAAAGCTGACAGAGGGGAAAAGTCGAGACCAAAAACAGTGAGCAAGACGTCGGATGGCACCAGATTTAAAGATAAGCAGGAGACTCGCAGTCGGAGCGCCTCCCCACACAGCCCACATGGCTCTGACTATGATACAGATGGAGAGTCAGAGATTCTCTCAAGAACCCATTTTGAGACTCTCTTAAAAGAAATCCAGGACTCCAGGCTGGAAAATAAGAGGGAATTTAAAAACTTGTCTCAGAAACTGAACAGGATGGAGCAACAAATCGAGAAGGCAGAGTAGAGAATAGCCCTTAATGAAAACACCACAGAATTACTAGGTCAGGCAGTGGGCTCTCTCTATCAGCATACCCTGTCCCTACAAGCTAAGTGTACAGACCTAGAGAGCAGATCCAGAACAGATGACCTCCACCTCAACGGACTGGCGGAGGGAGCAGAGATCCAACCAATGACCTCCTTCTTAGAAGATCTTCTGAGGTACATACTTGAACTGCCTGCGGGCTACCAGCTGCACACAGAGAGGGCCCACAGATCAGTGGTCCCTAAACTGACTGATCCTACCACTAGACCCAGGTCCATCATCATGAAATTCGCAAGCTACAGAACCAAGGAGGATGTTCTCAAGAGAGCCGGGCAGAGGAAAGATTTAACATATCTGGGGTTGCAGCTCACAATGGACCAGGATTATCCACCGGAGATACAGCAGGCCAGGCAGCGGTGGGAACCCTTCTTTAAGCCCCTCAGAGAGAAGCAGATTCGGTTCCAGATGCCTTATCCTGCAAGACTGAGGATTTTGTGGGAGGAAGGAACGAAAAACTATAACTCACCTGAAGAAGTGATTGCAGCATTTGAAAAGAAAGGTATTTCGTTCCCACAACTAGATGCGGAATGTATGAAGCGGAAGCTTGGGGCGAGCATGGACTGGCATCTGGTCTTTAACCGGAAGAAAACAAGCTCTGCACTGGCAGCAGTACGAGTGGTCCTGGATAATGTCGCTAGTCTGCAGAGGAAGAAATTACCGGGAACAGCTGAAGAGCCATCGAATGAGGACAGATGACTGTTTGACGGGAGTTAACTGTTTACCAGTCTTCTTTTTTTACCGGCCGAGTGTCTACGGTTTTTGATTTTATTCTGAAGGAGGGTTAGGCCTCCTACATTATATGACTCCCACGATGTTCATGACTGGTCCAGCAAGTTTCTGTTAAGCTCTTTTGGGGGTCTTCTCTCTCTCTTCAACCACTGTACTGTTTTGGTCAGCTTTTATAAAACTAGGGCTGATATTTAAAGTAGATAATAGTGTTGTGGGAATTGGGTGCTGGGAGTGGGTAGGTGGGTTCATTTCAATGGTACACTGGGGGTTGGTTTAAGGGAAGCTGTGTTTGTTTTGCTGTGAAGAGAAAGAAAAGGTAAAGGAGCTAGGGGCACAGGGTATGACGTGGCTCACACTGAATGTGCCGTGGCTAACGGGGGTTGTACCGACTGGTAGGCTGGAACGTCTGCCACCCTTGGCTCTATTATTAATAGACCACATACATTTGACTTAATTCTTCTGTATTATACAAATGATTTCGGTATTACGGTTTCCAAGGGAGAGACAGAGTTATTGGTTGCCACTCTGTCTCTACTGGGTATTTCCGTGACGCATACCTACGACCTACCAGGAGGTCTCGAGCACCACCGATGACCTCTGAAGAGGACCCTGTTCGCATGGGGTGCACTGATCCCTCTTCTTCTCACTCTCCTGTCTGTTTGGATAGGAAGAGGAGAACAGAAGCCTGACACATCAGGCTTCCTACCTTGGAAGATTCTGTTTTTTTTTTTTCCCCCACTATTTACAGTTCACAGTTATGGTTGTTGCCCAGCTGGCAAAAGGGTATTCTAGTTTAAAGGGTCACAACATAAAGAGCAGCTGAGGGTGAAATGGTACCACCGGAGAGGGAAAACTCATGTCACCTTTCCCTATGATTGGGGAGAAACAGAAAAGATCTTTAACATGAGACAGATGAATAGACACACAAAGTTTTGTTCCTATAATGTCCATGGGCTGACAAGCCCTGTCAAACGTAGCAAGGTGCTAAGCTTTCTTAGAAAGGCTTCAGTGGATTTTATTTTTCTTCATGAGACGCACCTTTCTCCCCAAGGACAAACTAAATTAGGCCAAATGGAATTTGGTAGTGCTGCCACGGTCTCATATAAGACCGGACGTAAGAGAGGCGTGGTGATCTTGGTGCCCAAAAATGTTCCATTTAAAAAGACCAATGCGTTGGTGGACAAAGAGGGGAGATGTGTTTTGATGAAGGGGACCCTACAGGGTAGACCATTAACCCTAGCGTTGGTCTATTCCCCCCTGGGTCCAACAGCACACTTTACCAAAAATGTTTAACCACATTGCAGGGGTGGGCACAGGGGGATCTGATCTGGGTCAGAGATCCAATTTGATACTTAACCCCACATTGAATTCAACATCTCAGACACCACAGAGAGAACACACTACAGCTAAAAGAGTTACGAGGTTGCTGGGGGAATTGGGATACATGGATATTTGGCGCCATCTACAGGGGAAGAAAAGGGATTACACCTTTTTCTCAGCCGTTCACCAGACATACACCAGGACAGACTACTTTATGGTGCCCAAGGAGTTGATAGGGCGAGTCCAGAAGGTGTGGATTGGAGATTTCATCCTCTCCGATCATGCTCCACTTTTTTTAACCCTGAAGTTGAGTGAGGTTAGAAAGTCCACGTTCTGGAGGCTGAATCTTCCCCTACTCCAGGACAGAGAGGTGGTGAACTCCATTCAGCAGGCTACTGAGCAGACCTCGAGGGACAATGATCACCCAGAGATCTCCTCGGCCATGCTTTGGGATACCTCCAAGGCGGACATTAGGAGGAAATTTATTGAATGGTCGGCAAGGGAAAAAAAAAAAGTGAGGGAAACTAAAAAGACAGAATTAATAGCTCAAATACAACAACAGGAGGCCCTGGAAAAAAATTAAAGTGGAAAAAGAGATAACAAAGATATTGAAACAGCTGAAAGCTAAACTATCTAACATGCTAGCCTTTGCAGTAGAACAGAAACTTCTGTTCTTAAAACAGAAATATAATGAAGGAGGTCCAAAGTCCCTTAGGCTTCTAGTGGGAAGACTTCATATACAAAGGGCCAGAGCAACACTCCCGGCCATAAAACACCCTACCACACACACGGTACAGAGGGGGGTGTTGGAGATTGCGGATGCCTTCACGGAATATTATAAAAACCTATATAAGAAGGGATCACAGCCCTCCAGAGACCAGATAAATAATTTCCTCCAAGATTTACATCTCCCCAAGCTGACACAAGAGCAGGCGGAAACCCTCTCCAGACCCTTTCAGGATGTGGAAATAGAGCAAACCATAAGGGGACTGAAGTTCCTTATATGTCCTGGTACAGATCGTTTATTGGGCGAATTTTATAAGAAATTTCATGCAGATCTCACTCCTATATTGGGTACAGAATTTTGAGACTTGCAGGAAGAGGAAGGTCGAGTCCCTCCCTCCTGGAGACAAGCTATCATATCTGTTATCCCCAAAGCTGAAAAGGACCCTCTCAATTATTCCTTTTATCACCCAATCTCAATATTAAATATTGACTACAAAATTCTCACCTTTATTGTAACCAAAAGACTTCAGAAATTTATACCCAGTTTGATACACTTAGATCAGACAGGATTTATCCTGGGGCGACAGGCCCAAGACAACCTAAGAAAAACTATCCACATAATTGACCACTTAAATTTTTACAAAAATACCCACCCTTCTCGTCAGCACTGACGCAGAAATACAGGTTACTCACCTGTAACAAGAGTTCTAGGAATGGTATACGTTGTTCATCCACACTTATTGGCAGGTTGCTTGCCGCTTTAAATCTTGCCGGAAGGTCTTCAAGCTGACTCCTCCCACCCACCCGGGTGGTAAAACTCTCGGCTCCGCCCCATGACGCCAGATCTAGCCCGCTGAAGCCAGGTTGTGCACCGCTTGTGAGGTGTAGGTAGTAGGATGAACAACATATACCATTCCTAGAACTCCTGTTACAGGTGAGTAACCTGTATTTCTAGGGACATGGATATGTTGTTCATCCACACTTTCTGGCAGACTCCTAGCAGTTCTCCGGGAGGAGGAAGGCAAGGCGCACCCCCCCGATACTTACTTGGGAAATAAAGACTGGAGAACCGAGGCCCCCAAACCAGCATCCCGGTATGACCCAAGGTCGATGTGGTAGTGGGTAATTAATGTATGTGCCGACTTCCAGGTAGCAGCCCTGCAGATATCCTGGATAGGGACATCCCTGGAAGCAGCCACCGATGCAGCGGTATGGCGGGTTAAATGAGCTCTTATCCCTCTGGGAGGCTCCATGCCCGCCAACCTATAGCAGAGATCTATGCAGGAGGTGACCCACCTGCTCATCGTCCGCTTGGCTGCAGGTCTGCCAGGTGCGGCTTCAGCGTAGATGACAAACAGCTGGCGAACCTCTCCCCGAACTCAGCCTCTAAGCTCCTAAGAAGGCACGGCGCGCAACTAGGAGTCCAAATGGAGCCTATATGGCCTCCGAGGTGTGATTGGGGTAGAATACCGGCAGAGTCAACACCCGGTTAAGGTGAAGCTCCGACACTACCTTCGGAAGGAACTTCGGGTGGGCACAGGACAACCTTGTCCCTGTGGAAGACCAAATAGGGAGACTCGAAGGAAGCGCCTGGAGCTTTCCCATCCTTCTGGTTGACATGGTAAACACCAAGAAGGTGTTCGTCCACAACAAGTGGGAGAATCGCACCTGTGCATTGGTTCAAATGGTTTTCCCATGAGCTTAGCCAATACCAGCAGTAGATCCCACGGAGGTGGAGAATCTCACACCGGAGGGGGGAATGTGATCAAGGCCTTGGAAAGTGCCAGACCACCTTTCCTGCGCCACCGACTGCCTTTCCGCCTGCACCCGGAGGGCGGAGATGGCTGCCAGGAGCACCTTAAGGGTCATCGACTGAAGCCCTTGCTGAAGAAAAAAGGACCACAGGTAGTCCAGAGTGCTCGACGAGGGACAGGAGATGGGACCAGGCCCTTCCCTAACACCAAATGGAGAAACTCTTCCATTTGAAGGCGTAGCATTATCCGGTCGACTCCTGACGGGACGCCTCAACGACGTTGAGGACCTCGCCTCGAAGACTCAAGGCCTGGCAACTAGTCAGCCAGGAACCAGGCCGGCCAGGTGCAGGGATTGAAGGTCCAGATGGAATACCTTCCCTGATAACAGAGATCAGGTCCGGGTGGGCTGGAAGCCGCCTCGGGAGCCTGGAGCCGAGACTGAGGAGAGCTGGGTACCAGAGCTGGCGGAGCCAGTCTGGGGCTACCAGAATCACCTGCGCCTTATCCCTCCACGCCTTGAGAAGCACCTTGCGGATCAAGGGAAATGGGGGAAAGGCGTAAAAGAGGCCTGGGGTCCACGGCCTTGAAAAGGTATCCCCCTACAGCGAGCCCTGCTGAGGGGAGCGGGTATGAAACAGTCTCGGCTTCGCATTCTCCCTGGAGGGAAAAAGGTTGGCCCGAGGGGTGACCCAGAGGGAGAAAAGATCTTGTGCTACCTCCGGCAGGAGAGAACCCCTTGTGAGACGCTGCCCCTATCCGGCTTAGGACATCGGCCAGGGTGTTGGAGGCTCCTGCCATCCAAATGGCTAGGAAACCGCCTCCAGGCTGCGCACAAGACCAATGCGGAGAGCCTCCTTACATAATGGCAAGGAGCACGTCCGGTCCTGGCAGGTTAGGTAGCATGTGGTCGTGGTATTGTCCGTCTGGACTGGAACCACTTGACCCCGTATAAACGGAGCGAAAGCGGTGTGAGCTAGGCGGACAGCATGAAGTTCCAGCAGGTAGAAAAGGCATCGGGACTCCAGAGGGGACCAGAGGCCATGCACTCTGCGCTCCCCCTGATGGGTACCCCAACCCATCAGAGATGCATCGGTCGATAGAGGACCGTCGACTCGAGGCGGACGAGCGGGATACCCTCCTGCGGATGTGCCAGAACGGTCCACTATTGGAGAGCGTTCCACATCTCCTGGGTCACTGTCACGGGCTGGTCCAAAGGATCGCAGTGTTGTGACCACTGGCTGGCCAGCCCCCCATTGAAGGGACGCATGTACCAACGGGCCCAACAGACCACGCTGGTGCAGGCCACCACGAGGCTCAGGAGGCGCAGGAAGTCCCGGGCAGGGCGCGAATTCCCAACCAGACATGGTTGGGCAAAAGAGGAAGAACTCGCCCCTCCGCCGAGCGAGCTCTGGCTCAAGAGTCGAGCTCTGCCTCGGCGAAAGAATCACCTGCTTCGGCACGAGTTCCGACTTGGCCCTGTTGAAGAGGAGGCCCATCTGAGAGCAACCTGGAGGGCCAGAACTCTGGACCGCTTCACCTCCTCTCTAGAGGGGGTTGCAATCAGCAGCCATTCGGGTAGGGGTGCACCCGGACCCATCGGCGCCGCAAGAATGCTGTCACCACTGCTATGCATTGGAGAAGACCCTGGGAGCTGGGAAGAGGCCAAAGGGCATGTACACAAACCATGGCATAGTTAAAACTCCAAATTACTGGTTCCATGAAGAGAACTGCAACAGTATGTTCTCCATAAAAACAAAACAATGTAAAATACTGCTTTTTATATCACTTTTTATTCAGGTACAGTGAAATATAGATAATTTAGAGAAATGCATATCATTTCTGAGAATAAGAACTTTATAAACACCTGCAAGTTAGAAATGATTTCCTGTCCTCTTTAAGCATGACTGGGGGCAGGAACTAAACTTGGAAATTACATAGGGACAATGGGAGAAGGAGTGTCTAGACAACGACCTCCTCGCCCATGTGGCATGAGTTCTTATGGAAGCTGAGGACCAGATACTTCCGGGTCCCCACAGTGGTTGCCAAACAGAACCGTGGTGTCACCTCGGCTTGTTGGAAGCAAAGTGGTGAAACCAGGGCTACCCACACCCACACCCACACATTTTGGTCTTGTCCACACTTGCAATAATTCTGGTTGCACATTACCAATAACCTCAAAGAAAAAATTACTCACCTTAGTAATGTTGTTTCTTCTAATGGAGTCTTGCTGTATTCTGACATATTGCAGTGATGTCCAACCTTTGAACTGCCCCGGAGATGAAAGAGTTAACTTTCCATGCTAGGCATGGAACGCTGAGCTCGAGCTCAGTTGAGACTCTGTCTGTTGCGGTTTGAACTCAAACCGTCAGATCTTTACGAGCTATACTCACTGGGTGTCCTGTGTGGAAACTGTAAACTTACACTAGCCAACTGTCTACTAAATATAATAAAAAGATTTTTTGGTCCCAAAACAAAGACTCAAGTCAGGAAACCCAAAAAATAAACAAAACACAACACCCTCACACCCAAACTAAAGGTGTGAGAAAAGAAGGGGTGGGGGCACCTCCAGAGTGCCAACACTGCTACCTCCACCCACATCCCAAAACAAGGTTCTGAGAGGGAGGCAGGGGGGTCAGAATACAGCAAGACTCCATTAGAAGAAACAACATTACTAAGGTGAGTAATTTTTTCTTCAAACAACATGAAGTCTTGCTGTATTCCGACATATTGCAGACTACCAAGCAGTACCTCCACGGAGGAGGGACAGAACCTACTTAGGAAATAGGCTCTGAAGCACTGCTGTGCCAAACCGAGCATCACTCCTAGCCTGGATATCCAGAGAGTAATGCTTGGTAAAAGTGTGTACTGTTTTCCAGGTGGCTGCTTGACAAATTTCTAAGATAGGAATATCCCTGGCAGCAGCCAGGGAAGCAGCTGTACCTCTGGTAGAGTGAGCCCTTAGGCCTGAGGGTGGGATCCTACCTAGCTTTTCATAGCAAAATTGAATGCAAGAGACAATCCACCTGGCAACAGGTCTCTTAGTGGCAGGTTTTCCCTTACCAACCTCACCATAGTTGAAGAACAGTTGGAGGGAGTCAAACCTGTGACCCTCGGTGCGCTCTATGTAGTAGCTAAGGGCCCTTTTCACATCCAAACTGTGCAGCCTCCTCTCCCCAGAAAAGGAATGGTCAGTGAAGAAAACAGGAAGAGACAGACTGGTTAAGGTGGAAATCTGAAACCACCTTAGGCAAAAACTTCCTATTAGTCCTGAGGACCACCTTATCTCTATGGAAAGAGATAAAATCAGGGCCCCACTGACAGGGCCTGTACCTCACTTATGCGTCTGGCAGAAGCGATGGCCACCAAGAAAACAGTTTTCCAAGTCAAGTACTTAAGCTCCGCTGAGGACAAAGGCTCAAAAGGGGGTTGCATAAGCTGAGCAATGCAAACATTAAGGTCCCAAGCAGGGGCAGGGGCCCTGAAGGGAAGATTGGTATGAAGCAATCCCTTGAAAAATTTAGAAAATACAGGATGAGCTGAAAGGGAAGAGTGTTTGCCAGCTGAAAGGAAGGCAGAGACAGCTGCCAGATGCACTCTCAGTGTAGCTGGTCTGAGTCCCAAGCTATTAAGATGAACCATATAGTCAAGGATTGTGGGCAGGCCAGCAGACTCTGGAGAAATATGATTCCCAGAGCATCATATAGAAAATCTTTTCCACTTGGAGTTGTAAGTGTTTCTGGTAGAAGGCTTACGAGAAGCCTTTAAGATATCCAGAACACCTTGAGAGAGGTGTAAATCAGCAAACTCTAACTCTTCAAGAGCCAGGCCTTGAGATTTGAGATTCGGATACCAAACCCTCCCCTGAGCACATGTTAACAGGTTGTAATTCCTGGGAAGAGACAGGGGAAGGTGGACTGCTAAGGACAACAAGAGAGGGTACCAGGGCTGTCTGGCCCAGTCTGGAGCAATCAGAATCACCTTGCAGGGTTGAGACCTGATTTTGACTAACACCTTGAACAGGAGAGGGAGAGGAAGGGGGGAAAAGCATACAGGAACTTCCCTTCCCAATTGAGAACTAGGGCATCCAGGGGGACTGAGCCCAACACTGGGGGCCTGCAGCAAAAGAGAGGAAGTTGGTGATTGTCTGGGGCTGCAAAAAGATCCATCTGTGGAGTGCCCCATCTGGAGAAGATCACCTTCAAAGCCAGGGGATCCAGGGCCCATTCGTGATGGTCCTGAGATATCCTGCTGCGAGCATCTGCCAGGACATTGTCCTTGCCTGGGAGGTGTACTGCTGTAAGAGAGGTGTTCAGGGAATAGGCCAGAGACCATAACTTCATTGCCTCTGTGCACAAGGCCGTAGACCGAGTGCCCCCTTGTTTGTTGATATACCACATTGTGGTGGTATTGTCTGTCCTGATCTGAACTACTTTGTTCTGAACAGACTTGGAAAAAGCTTGAAGTGCTAGAAACACTGCTCTGAGTTCTAATAGACTGATGTGAAGCAGAGATTCCTGAGGAGACCACAACCCTTGGGTGGTCAGGTTCCCCAAGTGGGCTCCCCAGCCCAAGAGGGAGGCATCTGTAGTAAGGATTAGAGAATGAGACTGAGTGACAAAAGGAACTCCCTGTCTTAGATTGTCCTGATCCTGCCACCACTGTAACGCCTGGATCAGGGTTCGAGTCACTGGAATCAGTTTGGTCAAAGGGTCCTTTTTCTGAAACCAGAAGGTTCTCAAGTGGAACTGAATGTTCCTCATCTCAAATCTTGCTCCCTGCACCACTGCTGTAGAAGCGGCCATGTGCCCCAGGAGCTGCAGAAAATGCCTTGCTGGTCGAGACACCTGGAGGGTGAATGAAGAAGCCAGTGAGATAAGGGTCCTTGCCCTGTCCAGAGAAAGGAAGGCTCTTGCCCTGACTGTATCCAGCTCTGCCTCTATGAAGGTGAGGAGCTGCACAGGCTCTAGAACTGATTCTGAAAGATTCAAAAGGAAACCTAGAGAAGTGAGCAGTTGCTGAGTTATCTGTAACTGTAACTTGACTTGATCTGGAGACTGGCCTACTATGAGCCAGTCGTCCAGGTATGAAAAGATGGAGATCCTTTTTCTTCTTAAAAAGGCAACTACTATTGCCAGGCATTTTGTGAACACCCTTGGAGCAGAAGTTAGGCCAAAGGGCATTGCTCTGAATTGGTAATGGCCTGAGGGCAGCTCGAATCTGAGGTACTTTCGGTGGAAGCCTCTAATGAGAATATGGAAATAGGCATCCTTGAGTTCCAGGGAAACTAGCCAGTCCCCTGGCCTTAGAGAGGGTAGAATTATTCCCCGAGTCACCATTTTGAACTTTGGCTTTAAAAGGTGCTTGTTTAAATATCTGAGATTCAGGATGGGCCGCCATTCTCCTGTCTTTTTGGGGGTTAGGAAGTACCTGGAGTATAATCCTTTTCCTTTGTGCAGGGGTGGAACCCTCTCTATGGCTCTCAGAGCCAAGAGGGAAGAGACCTCTGCCTCTAGGGTAGGTGCCTCTGAAGGATTTGCAGGTGGAAAGGATCTGGTTCTCATCTTTGGAAATTTTTTGCAGCTAAGAACCAGTCCCTGGCTTACTACTTCCATGACCCATTTGTCTGATGTTAAAGACATCCAGTCCTGGACAAAGTAAGCCAGCCTGCCCCCTACAGGTGGTGGAGAATCGGCCCTGGCAAACCCATCAGGGTGCCTGTTTGGCAGGGGCTTTAGGCTGAGGGGTGGAAGCAGGCCTGTTTGTACCCAGTCTGCCTCTCCCTCTGAAGAACCCCCTATGAGCATAAGCAGAAGAGGAGGCCTGGGCTTGGTAGAAAGGCCTATGAAAAGGCCTGCCCTTGCCCCTGGAATGCTGCCTCTGGGGAGTGGCTTGCCTTTCCTTGGCCTGAGCACTCCTGTAGGTGGTCCTGTATTCATCCATTTTCTTCATGTAGTTCTCTGTTTGCTCCCCAAACAGAGAATTACCCACAACAGGAAAATCCATGGCCTTAGTCTGGGTATCCTGAGACAGGCTAGTACTTCTGAGCCAAGCCATCCTAGGAAGGGCCACAGATGTAGCCATGACTCTAGATGAAACATCACTGGAGTCCACTGCAGCATGGAATTGCACCTTGGATGCCTCAATACCATCCGCAGCCACCTGCTCCAGCTCCTTGGCAAGCTGGCCAGGGACCTGTTTAGCTAAAGCCATTACAATGTCCCATCTAGATTTCTGATATCTAGCTGTATAGGCCATATAATTAGCCTGCCTGAGTCCCAAGGATGCTGCCATGTACTGTTTCTTTGCCATGGCATCAATCCTCCTGGAGTCCTTATCTGGGGGGTGTGAAGCCAAGAGTATATTTGCCTTATCACAGGCAGCAGCCTGCACTACCCCAACATGGCTGCATTGCTGGGTAAGGAACTCCGTATCTGAGCCTGAGAGAGTATACCTCTTGTCCATTCTCTTGTCCACAGGAGGTATAGAATTAGGAGTCTTTAAAATTTTTATTGTCTGTTTCCCAAAGGGCTTATGAAGGGGAATAGACAGCCTCCTAGACTCTGGGATATCCATCATTTTAACATAGTCAGGCTCCTCCTGGTCGTCCACAGCTTCTTCCATAGGAAGCTGAAGAGTTTCAGCCACTTTTTTGTAGAACATAAAATGGGAAGGGGACTCAGAAAGCCTAGGAGGAGAAACCCCTGAAGGTCTGTCTGGGGAGATGTCCGGGTCAATAGGCACATCCAGACTTTCGTAATCACCTTCACTATCCTCATACTCTCCTTCCTCTTCCTCCGGTTCTTAAAAATCTTCTAAGTTATAATCTGGAACCGGGGGAACCGACCGAACCGAGCCTCTTCCTGATGGCGCCGGTTCGGTCAGAACCGGGGTTAGCGACTGAACAATCCTTATCGCTTTGGCTATTTCATCAGCGGTCGGAGAAAGAATTTGTGGATCCGCACCGGCTGACTTATCCCTTCTTTTTCTTTTAACCGGAACCGACTCCTCAGAGTCGGTTCTCCTTTTGCCCGAAGAAGTTTCGCCCTGGTCAGAGGGCACTCCTTCTGGTTCGGTTGGAACCGAACTGGGCTGGCCATCCGGGTCAGCGGACTTCTTGGCCTCCCTTTCCCTGAGCCTACCAACTCTCTTTTCCAGGGTAGCTGCAGGAAAATTCTTGCAAATCTGGCAGTCTGAATCGAGGTGGTCAAACCCCAGACAATCAACACAGGTGGTGGGGATCGGCCTTAGCAAAGGCTTCCCCACACACACACTACAGTGCTGAAACCCAGTGGGCCCGGTTTTTCTTTTGGGTTTCTCAGACATGGCCAGTCCTAACAAAACTTACCCTTTTTTTAGGCAATCCGCCAGGCAAGACACCCTTATCGGTTCCTGACCGTGTTACGGGTCGTGGAAAAAAACCGCAATGAAATCCATTTTTTTTTTAGAACCGATAAGGACCGGTTACCACACTCTAAAAGTAGAATAAACTTTTTCTGAACAACTTGATCGGTTCAAACCGAACCGATCCCATGTTTACAAGTTCCACACAGAAAAACAAGAAAATAAACCTATCTAGTACTCACAATACCACAGACAGAGACTGAACCAACAGGTTAACGGATTAAATTCGGTTGAAACCGAGAAAAACGGCACTTTAACCGACAACTTGAACCGAGCAAAGGAGAACTCTCCGGAGCGACTGTTCAGTGAGGCGGAGTAAAGAATCTGACGGTTTGAGTTCAAACAGAAACAGACAGAGTCTCAACCGAGCTCGAGCTCAGCGTTCCATGCCTGGCATGGAAAGTTAACTCTTTCACCTCCGGGGCAGTTCAAAGGTTGGACATCACTGCAATATGTCAGAATACAGCAAGACTTCATGTTGTTTGAACAGATATTCCAGATCCCAGGCCAGTTGGGCCCTGCAGCCTTTTCACTTGGTCAGATGCCAACTGAAATAAACGGCAAAGAAGCAATTTACCTATGGCTGGTTCTGATTGTGGCAGCGCTCAAAACAATATCAAGAAAGTGGCTTCAGACGGACCCACCGAAGGCCGCAGAGTGTACATAGGTGGTTTCCCAGATATATCAGATGGATGAAATCACTTTTAGGCTCCAACAAAGACTGGCGCTTCAGAATAGGTGGACGAGGTGGGAATTGTTTAGGACCCTGCCAGTCTGTCACCTGCTTCCTGTAGTGTTACCACCCCTCTCCACAGATTTTTAGTATCCATGTAGGTTTCTGGGGCAGCAGGGGCAGCTTCTTCCTCTGTGTGAACAACCAAAGGAATAAACCTAGAGTTAAATCACCCAGCTTGCATGTTCAAGGCTCATACTTAAGACAATTGAGAAATTTTCTGCACAGCATATTGTGACCATGATTTTGTTCTTATACTGTTTTATGCTAGATTATTTTGAACATACCAGTACAAAACATTTCTGAAGTCATCATATGAGTTGTGTACCATATCTACTAAAGATAGAATAAGTAGAGGAACAGTACTGATTCTGTTCCTTCACTACAAGGATGTACATGTATTGTCTAGGTAAGATGACTGAATAAGAGCAAGACAACTGGATATGTTAACTTTCCTGCTTTTATGTTAATGAGAATGTGAAATGCCCCAGTTGTGTAACTACTTGATGCTTCATTAAAGAAGCATAAAAAAAAAAAAAAAGAATCAAATGGCTCAGATAATTCAGAGCCTGCGTAGCCAGAGTAGAGGACGTAAAGAACTTGCGTCCAAACTGCTCCAACAGCTTTGACTCCTTATGTGGAAGTGAGGTACTCATATGTTTGGGCTTAATGGTGCTGTCATGAGCCGTGTCGATGACCATTGAATCAGCCTTGGGGTGGGTACTGAGGTGGTCTTTGCCCTTTGAGGCATGGTATAGCCTGTCCGCCTTTCTGGAGATAGCGGAGACCGATGATAGCTGCTGCCAGACCATGGTAGCCAAGTCTTCATGAGGCCCAATCCAAGGGGGGATGAGAAGGGGAGACAGCTCAGGGAGGTTGAGGTGCTTAGTCAATCTCTTACGCTGAGGATCCTGATCCTCAGTCTTCCATCCATTAGCCTCCTGGATCTTCTTGAGGATTTCCATAAAGGAAGGGTCCTCAGGGTGAGACTTGGGAACCTCCTTAGGCTTGGGGCCCTCCAGAGGAGTCTCATACCCTGAGGCAGAGGAAGAGTCAGACAAAGAGCTCATGTCTGGGGATAAAGCCCTAGGAAGGGGGTATTTCCTTGTGAGGTTCAGACAACCTGCTGCCATGGCCCTCCACAAGGAAGCACCCTGCGTGCAACCCGATGTGGAAGGGCGCTTCTCCACTGGCGACAGAGACCGTGGCGTGGGGCCTGGGCAGACCGGCATGGAGGCCACCACTGGCTGACGATGGTTCAGCTCCGTTATCAGCTGAGACTTGGTTTTAGCCCACCAAGAGTTGAAAAAGGCCTCAAAATTCACCTGCAGCTATGGAGGAGGCGACTGGTACAGCGGCGTATATCCTGGCGCCGGGTAGCCTGGCATTGGATAGCCCAGCGCTAGGTACCCCGGTATCTAGTACTGCGGCATCAGATACCCCAGGGTAGGGTAATGTGGCACCAAATAACCCAGCATTGGGTAGCCTGGTGTCGACCCCGACGGCAGTGCTGAAGGACCCAACGGTGGCCCTGGAGGAAAACTGGTGGGGCCGCGGTAGGGTAAGGTCACGCTGTGGTCTTACAGGAGGGTCCCGCAGGGCTGGAGGGACCCACCGGGAGTCTGAGGAGGAGCAGAAGGCCCAAGCAGAGGGTCCACAAGTGTAGGCATCACAGTCCCTGCAGAGAGGTCTGGCGACGGCAGTCCGGCAATGGTAAGCTAGCGAGACCAATGGTCAGCCACCCCTCCTCCTCCAGCTCCGAAGGGATCGGGGAGTCTGGAGGTACCACCAGAGGTGGCGTGGGAGGGTCCCAGGAGGAGGATTCCTCCCGAGGAGGCTGCAACATAAGCAGTAGCAGGCACTGGTTTGGAAGACTGACGTCATATCTGTTATTGGGGCCTGACAGGAGTGCCGTGGCTGGGCATTTGTCAGAAGGTCCGACGCCTGACTTACCAGCCAGGGCTGTGCGGTCATCGGAAGGCCCGATGCCAGACTTACCAGCCAAACCACTTGGCTTAGACCTTGGGAGTTTTGAGGGGCCTTAGGGTGGCTGAAGCCTCTGAATCCCCGTAGCCCACATGAACCATAACCAGCTCAGGCGGGGGGGGGGGGCCTCAGACTGCTCCATAGAGATGGTAACAGACTTGGTCAGAGAGGCGCTTCCCTTGCTAGATGAAGGCCTCTTGTCGGCCGTGGTCCTTGGAAGGAGCTGCGGCCCGGAAGGAGACCTAGCCCAGTCCCGGTGTCTCTCCTTGTGCTTCTTCTTCTTTTGTTTGTGGGAGTCAGAAAAACCTCCTGGAGACATGGAAGCACTTCAAATTTGCTGCAGCTCTTTTTCTATGGAAGCAAATTTTGTTTTCAGAAGGTGGGCTTCCAGGGCCTGCTGCCTGCGTTTCCGTGTGGCCTGGTTAAGTTTTTTGCAGGCCACACAGGCCTCGGTGTTGTGGTCAGGTCCCAGGCACAGAAGGCACGAAGTGTGGGTGTCCTTCTTTGAGAGTTGCTTGCCACAGGCGCACTTGTTCTGACGAGAGTCTGAAGAAGTTGCAGAAGACATGCAATCCAGTGACGAACTTTACTATTTTTGAGAGAAAAAACAAAGAAAGAAATACTTATCGAAAATGGCAGTCGACCTGTAACAGTGTTCCGCAAGGTCCGACGTATGCAGGTCAATGGCGGGAAAGAACTGGAGGGAGGGCATGGGGACCACCCCTTATACAGCGTCTGGTTGACATCGGTCACATGATGCCATGGGCGGTCCCCCGCTATACGCTGCTAGCTAAAGTTTTCTGTGTGGTCCTAGTACCCAAGTCCTAACACTTATTACCTACTGCAAGAGCCCTCTCGAAGTAAGATATTTAGATTACCACTGCATTGATGTGTGCAACTGTAATTAGCCATAATGCTCTATATAGACATAAAACTATTGTTTGCCCCCTCATATTTGTGACAGATAGTCTTTAAGTCTCACTGGTTCTGAGACCATGTTCACTATAAGCCTGACTATATTATTGCTGTATATATCATTTTTAACTATTTTGGTCAAATGGCTCTCTGAGTATGTCCTATGTACATCTGCAGCATTACTGCCTCTTTTCACTGTATTGCTACAATCAACTCTATGTATGCTATATACAATACAGCTCTCTGTTGTGGGTTTTTTTTCTGTCCTAACCAGGACCTCCTCGGAAATGAGCATCTCATAATGGAGCCTTTTTCCTGGTAAAAACAAAAAAAAATACAAATACAAGGACATGTGCATGAAAACAGGATTCATGGTTACTTGGTCTTCATCTGCTCTGGATGCCTGTGGTTGTGAGACTTATACTGATGTTTAATACAACCAGTTACAATGTCACAGAAGAGGTTTATGATGTCACTTGTAGATAAGCATCCAGAGCAGGGGAAGACTAATGGACAAAGAATCAGTTTTCATTGACATTTTAGATGTAATAAAATAAGAGAAAAATAGGTCTGTGACATACAAGCTGCACTTTGTGAGCTTACTGTAATTTGTTTCCATACAGCTTTTTGCTCCACTGTTGCCACCTATGCCTTTTGCCAGGCGCTGACCGGCAACCTCCCAGCACCAAATGTGAATCCCCCCAAAGCCAGTAGGGATCAACATGGCACAGGGCCACAAAAGTGGCAGAAGCCATCATTCTCAGCCACAGGGAGACATGGCTTTTCTCCTTCTTCCTCCCGCGAGAAGCGTCGGCATCTCTACGTACACACCCTCGCACGTACACAGTGACACCTTGCAGGGAGACAAGCTCCCTAGGCCCACTGCAAGGGTTGCTATGGTGGCAGAACATGGAACCTTGACCAAAAATGGAGACCAAAGTTAAGTATTTGTTCTGAATATCTCAAACAGAAATCATACACCAAACATCGATCAAAGTTTCACAGTGAACTCACTACTTTATCAGGATCGTTTAGTGTATATTTGCATGTCCTAGTCCGTACTATAATGGATCTCTGTGCCTCAATCAAACATACTGGCTAATCTCCTTTCCTGTTAACTCAACGTTTCTACCTCCAATGTACTTTATCGGAAGCCACCGGCCTCTCCTTGGCCCACACTCTCTCTGCCTCTCTGGTGTCTTGTGCGGTACTGTGGGCCATTATTCTCAGTGGCAGGGAGGCATGGGTTTTCTTCTTCTCCCTCCCCTGGCGTCAGATGAAGGCTGAGAGAGAGAGAGAGAGAGAGAGAAGCTCAGTTGGCCTACCACAGGGGTCGCTATGGTGGCAGAACCTGGAACCTCCCTCCTCTGACTTGGAGCACGGTCATGTGGCAGTGCCATCCCAGCCTCCTGCCCAGACTCTCAGAGTCCACTCCAGAACCTTTTTCACTGACACGGAAGCCCATAGTGCTTTCACTGGCCATTGGGCGACCCCTTACTGTAGTTTTTAAGTTAGTTCTATGATGCCAGTGGGTCTTAAACCTCCTTGAGCATTCTCAATCTAACTTAATGTAATATATGAAATACAAATTGCAGTGCATCTGAACAATGTTTTCCAAAGTTTCCCCTAAGGTTTCTGCAGCTTTTCAAACTAAATACAGGTTCATAGCTACTCCTCAGATTCATATTAGAACTGGGTGTAGGTTTTAAAAATATTCAACATCTGTATTAGATACACATTGACCTGACCTGACAAAGTATACAATTTATTTCTGAGAGTAAGGGGTAGGAGTGGACCATAAATTAAAAACTGGCACAACCAGTAGCGAGTAATGAAAGTCCCACCCCTCATACTGAGGAACTTCTTATTTTCTGTCAGGTCTTTACATATTCAATTTAAACTGCTACTGTTTTTCTATGGAGATGAAGTTTCTGTTTGAGTTTAATACCAGGTCACTGGGGCCGGCCCACCAACCCCGCGGCAGCACTACCTCTTGTGGCATGAAAAACCCTAGTTTGGAAGCGAACTCAGGGCAGAGGGTTGACCAGGGGGAGGAAGTGTGAGCATCCATGGGATTGGTCTCCTCCTCCACGGGTGGGGCAATGCAGAACCCAGAACATGCCTGACCCCTTAGCGGAGGCTGGGGGGAAGGCAATCTGGGGCTGACAGAAGTGTACAGATGTGTGACAGCCACTAATGCATGCTGCATTGGAGCGTGTGGCGTGCAATATGATGGCACTGCATGTCCACACCTCCTGGGGGAGGACACAGAAAACTTCTGGCCAGTAGGATTACACCAGTCACCCACAGGCCTCACATCTGGCTATCCCCTGCCCAGAGAAACTGGATCCAGTTTGATGGTGGGGGTTGTGAAACCCTGCTGACCTCACCAAGGGGAAAGCCCTGGGAACAGATGCAGGCAGGTATACCTTGCAGGACACCGGGGTGTCGGGGTGGGGTGACCAGTAGAAGGGGACCAGTTAGACGGGGGGGAAAAAAGAGAGATTAACAAAAAAAAAAAGCAGCTCATGCCAGGTCATCTGAGTGAAGCACATGTACTCGATGATGTCATCAGACACGGTTCAAGTCATTTTCTAATGTGTTAAGTATTTTATTATGACAGGTCAACAGTGGCAGTATCGGGTGAATATGCATCTACAATGAAAATAGGATATTCTCACTTAAGGTGCATCTTTAGCAACAATATCACTTATGTTGGCACACATTTCAAAAGGTATACAGATACAGTATATAAGCTAAAATACTGTAATATCAGTTAGAATTATTTCAAAGTATTTTGCGAGTTTAAATATTTTAGTATTTGTGAATATCCAGGGCAACATTAGCACTGATACTGTAATTCCCATATATACTTACATTCCTAAAGCGAACAAGTTTCCTCTTGTAACTACTGCCTGCCACCAAGTCTGCTTCAGAAACATACAGCACACAAGTACGGTTTGACAGATGAAAGTCCACCAATCCTAGGCCATCCTCAAAGATAGCTCTTATTTTCCCTTAGAAAAGTGAAAAAGTAGTATTAGACAAAGCAGAATTAATTCAAAGAAACAATATTTATGAGAAACGTTTGATGCAAATTTCAAATTAGCCAAACCTAATATATGCAAGGATTAGCAACAAAAGAAAGAAATGCTTAATTGCCTTGGTAGTGCCCCACCTATCTTTAAATTGTGTCCCCTTGTTCTTGCACATCTCTTTTTCTGAAAGATGCTACCCTCTTGGACTTTGTTGATTCCACTGAGGTACTTAAAAGTTTCTATCATGTCCCCCCTCTCCCTTCTTTCCTCAAGGGTATACATATTAAGCTCCTTTAGTCTCTCTTCATACGGCTTCTCTTGCAGACCCTGCACCATTTTAGTTGCCCTCCTCTGACTGCCTCTATCCTGTCTATGTCCTTGCGGAGATGGGGTCTCCAGAACTGGACACAGTACTCCAGATGGGGTCTCACCAACTGTCTGTACAGAGGGATAACAACTTCCTGTTTTCTGCTGCTGATGCCTCTCCTATGCATCCCAGTATACCCCCAGCCCTCCTACTGTCTTCTCACTGCTTGCTAACCTTAAGGTCATCTGATATGATTACCCCAGGTCCCTTTCCTTTTTGTTGTTGTTACTACCTCCCCCCCCATTGTGTATTCTTCCCCTGGGTTCTTGTTTCCCAGGTGCATTATTTTGCACTTCTTTGCATTGAATCCTAGCTGCCATACTTCTGACCATTCCTCCAACCTTGCCAAGTCCCTTCTCATCCTTTCCATGCCTCCTTGTGTATCAACCCTGTTGCAGATCTTTGCGTCATCTGCAAAGAGGCATACTTTTCCTTCCAGTCCCTCTGCAATGTCACTTATGAAGACATTAAAAAGGACTGGACCCAATACTGAACCCTGCGGTACCACACTAGTAACCCCTCTTTCTTCAGAGTGGACTCCATTTACAATTACCTTCTGTGTCCTGTTGTCTAGCCAATGTTTTACCCAGGCTACCACCCTGGGACTCACTCCCAGGCTGGTTAATTTGACTATTAATCTTTTGTGTGGGACTGTGTCAATGCCTTGCTAAAGTCTAGGTAGGCCATGTCCACAGCCCCTCCTGGTCTACTACTTTGGTCACCCAGTCAAAGAAATCTATTAGATTTGTCTGACATGACCTTCCGCTGTGAACCCATGCTGCCTTGGGTCCTGTGCCCCACTGGCCTCTAGGTACTCAACTATTCTTTCCTTCAGAAGTGACTCCATCACTTTCCCTACCACAGAGGTCAGACTGACAGCTCTGTAGTTTCCTGCCTCTGTCTTGGTCCCACTTTTGTGAAGGGGAATCATCCAGCCTTCCTCCAGTCCTCGGGTACCACACCATCCTCCCATGATTTATTAAAAGAGTTGCCAGTGGTTTCACTAGTTCCCCTTAATTCTTTTAGAATTCTGGGTGAATTCCATCAGGCCCATTGCTTTGTCCCCTTCAGTTTTAGGAGTTCTTGCAGAACCCTTTCTTCTGTGAAAGGACTGGGATCGACCCCCTATCAAGAGTGCTTCTGTTAATTAGATTAGGCACTTCCCCTCTCTTTTGAATACTGAGCAGAAATATTCATTCAGTATCCCTGCTTTTTCACTGTCCCCCTCTGCCCACCCACCGTTCATTCTATTCAGCCTCACTATTCCTCCCTTTATTTTTCTACGCTCGCTGATGTACCTATAAAAGGTTTTATCCCCCTTCTTAACTGAGTTGGCTATCTTTTCCTCAGTTTGGGCCTTTGCTATTCTGACTTCCCTCCATGCTTCCTTCTGCCTTAACTGGTACAGCTCTCTGTCCTGCTCTTTCTGTGTTTCCTTATACTTTTGGAATGCTATCTTTTTCTTCCTGACTTTCACAGCCACTTCTTTTGAGAACCATAGTGGCTTTTTCTTTCGTTTTGATTTGTTTATTTGCTTCACACAAAGGCTTGCTACCTCTGTGATGGCAGTTTTGATGATTCCCCATTGTTGCTCCACACCTCCTTCTAGCCTGTTTGCTAGTGCTTTTCTTAGGCACTCTCCCATCTTGCCAAAGTCAGCCCTCCTGAAGTCCAGTACCCTCACTTTTGTATGGCTTGACTCTGTAGCTGAGTTTAGCATAGAACCACACTGTTTGATGGTCACTTGTTCCCAGATGGCAACCCACTTCTAGATCTGAGATCCTCTCACTGCCCCATTTGAGATCTGAGGTCTAAGATTGCTCCCTGATGAGTGAGTTCGAAACTAGCTGTCTGAGGGCTCCACCTGTAGGGCATCAGAATGGCCCTGTCTTGGATGTGGCTGCAGCAAATGTGCTCCAGTTAACATCTGGCATATTCACATCTCCCATCAACAGTATCTCCCTTTCTCTGCCATTCTAAGAATGCCTTCTATCATATTCTTGTCCATTCCCTCCCCCTGACATGGGGGTCTATAACAACCCTGTGCGGATTGTGGTGCCCTTTCCAGTCTCCAAGGTGACCTACAGTGCCTCCTCTCCTCCCTGTTTACTCTTTTGTTCAGTTGCTTTTATCCCTTCCTTTACATGAGAGCTACTCCTCCCCTCTTCTCCCCTGCCTGTCTCTCCTGTAGGTTATGTACCCTGGTATGTTAACATCCCAGTCATGGTTCTCTGTGTACCATGTTTCTGTGACTGCTACGATATCCAGGCATCCCTCTTCCATCCAGGCCACCAGCTCAGGGAGCTTGTTGCCTAGACTACGGGCACTGGTACTCATTACTCTCCATTTCCTGATGGCCTTACTCCTTTTTGCCCCATCCCTGTCCTTCTTACCTTTGTCACTTTCTCCATTTAACCCTGCCCTTCTCCCTATCGACACCTCTATACTATTTGTTTACCGCACCTACCGTGATTTTTGGGGGGCTAAGTTCCTACTCCTTACCAGTGCCTCCCCCTTGGCTAGTTTAAATGCTTGCCAATGAAGCATTTAAACCTATCACCTAGGATCCTGGTTCCCCTCCTGGACAGATGCAACCCATCATGCCAGTATAGGCTTGCATCACTCCAGGTGGACCCCCAGTCCCCAATGAAGCCAAATCCCTGAGCTCCACACCAGTTTTTCAACCACTGATTGAATCCCATGGTGCGGAACACCCTAGCCTCTCCTACACCATAGATGGGCAGCACCTCCGAGAAGGTTACTGTGCATGCTACTTGTCTAAGGCCCCTCCCCAATTCCACAAACTCTTCCTGCACTTCTCTAATCCCTTTCTTGGCCAGGTCATTTGTCCCTAGGTGGACAATGACATCCAGCTCCCTTCCCTGTGCAGCTGCTCCAGCAATCCTGAGGATTCGCTCCCTGTCCCTCCAAGCCATGGTGCCAGGCAGGTACCTCACCTCCCTCTCTCCTTCCTCCCCCAGTTCTACCTTCCTAACAATGGAGGCCCCAACCAGGAGTTGTTTCCTTCCCCTGCGGGGTCCCCTGCCACCCTCCTGTGGGTCTCCTTTGTGGAGGTTTCCAGCATCCTCCTTGGTCTCCACTGCGGGTGCCTCCATAGAGGAACCACACCTTGCCAGAATGGCATAGGAATTGTGGAGAGGTACAGCTGGAGGGATGTGCCTCTGTTCCACCACCCTCACCCTCCCTGAGCCCACTGTGGTACAACTGCTCCTCTTTCTTGGCAACCTCTGAGGCAACGGCAGTGGCACTGGTGGTCCCTGGATGGAAGAGGAGGTCCCACAAATCCTGGCCAACTCAGCCTGGAGATGAGCAACCTCCTCCCTCAGCCCAGAGAGGTGCCTGCAGATGGGACAACACCGCATCCTCCAGAACGTCTCCCGGAAGACTGCTGCTCCACAGCCACTGCACTGCACCACTCCCATCATGTCTTATTTCTGAACCCTTAACTGTCTGCAATCCTTACTCTTTCCCCGTTTTTCTCTCTCTCTCTCTCTCTCTCTCTCTCTCTCCTTACTTTCTGCCTGTGTGCCCTTTAAGCTCCTGATTGTCCTGTTCTGAGACAAGAATATCCTATATTTCTCAGTAGACCCCTTGCTTGCTCAGAGGCAGACCTCCAGCAGCTAGAGGGGTCCGGAGAGCTACTCTTGCCCTTCTAGGATGGTGGGTCTTTGGTGGCTCTGTGATCACTTACTTCCTGCTCCCAAACAGGAAGTTCCTGTTGTCAGTCAAATGCTGTGCCTATAAAAGTAGAACTAGCTTTGTGTGGGAGGGTGTAGGGGAGGGAAGGAGGGCAATATAGTCCCAGCAGAGAAGTCCAGTTACACAGCAGTCCTTTCTCCTGGTGTCTTCTGCCAAGCTACTAGTAAAATCTTTCTAAGGCAGTCTTTAAATGTAGCTTATCATTATCACATACATAACATTATCACATACATAACAGATTCTCTATACAATGGAGATGTTAAAAAGCACAGAATATATTTAAAAGTTTCACTTCATAAACTCTATCAACCTTTTTTCCTTAAATTCTAACAATATATTAATCTGGTATAGAGCCATCTCTGCAAAATTTGCCATTGCAAAAATGTGACTTGGTATATCACAGAAATGCATACATTTCATATTTTCTTCATCTGAATAATGCATATAGTCTCCCCAAATTGGCAGTAGCCATTTTTCTCTAGGTTTCACCAGTTGTGGACATTCAAATATCAGGTGATGAATCGTAATTTTAATATTTATATCACAGACACAGTGGCAGTCTGCCAGATTAAAAATACTTCGAGTATGCCCTAAAATTAATAGACCCAGTCTAAATCTGCAAAATGCACTTCTATACCTTATATTTTCACAAAAAGTTAAATACTTTTTTGGTTTTGCATTTGTTTTAATTTATGATATACATTACAGAAGTGCAGTTCCCACACTTGGCTTAATTCTGCTTGAAAAAGAGACACCCATAAATCTTTGTGTTACTGCTTTGACATACAATTCTATATTGTCTGTTGCATATCTGTCCCAAATTCCAATTAGGCCTTTTTATACAATATGTTTATTTAACTAGTGGAACCCAACCATGCTCTTTTTTCTTTCCCTTTACTTCCTATCCAGCATTTGACCAAATAATCTATCTATTGGGGCAGTCACAATTTTTTTTTCCACAATTGTAATGCCCTTATCTGAGCCATGAGTACAGTTGATTTTAAACTGCATTCACTCCTAAGTAAAACCGTTGGAGTTCTCTGATGCAAACTAGATATTTGTTTGTAAAACATATTTTGGAGCACCTCTAAGTCTTTTGCACCTCTATAAAAGGCCCATATTTCTGAACCATATAAAAGTATGCTTATTACTTTGGAGTCGAATGTTCTTTTCAGTGCTACATAGGAATTTGCAGCAAATAACAAAATCTAATAATAGCCTTGGAAGCCATTAGTCTGTTTCTTTACCTTAGTAATCAGGGAGTTCCACATAACATGTGTTTCAAAGACCACCCCAAGTAAGCATTAATCTCCAACAGAGGAGGGCTCTACTGGTGGATTAATGCCCGGTTGGGGGGGGGGGTGTTGGTCCACCCACCCACCTGGGCATTAATCCACCGGGAGAGCCCGACTATGGAAGGGATTAATGCACTTGTAACATGGCAAGTGCAAGGGAACTATTGTTAACAATAGAGTTTTAGTTACAGGTACATACAGATTCAGAGCATCACTAATTCTGCTGGACAAACCATGCTGCACCGTGCGGCTTTTGAGGCGCTGAAGAGATATTGCCGTGTGCGTATACATTCAATGCTTTATATATATTTATGTAGTATCCAGTAATTGTAAAGACATGCGGAGCTCACACTGCAGTCTGACACAGGCACAATTTTTTTTTTTTTTTTTTTAACAGATCGTAATCAACCGTTTTTATGCATTTCCCTTCGTTATTACAGCGGCGAGACAGATGACACTGCTGCATTCTGGGACATATCTATTTTTTACTGTACTCGTCATTGTCTTCTCTGAACCCGATTTGCTGCTGACCGCTTCATTTAACTAAGGCTGGTAACTCCTAGTGACTTATATGTCTGTTACCTGCGAAGCACCTCTTGCTGCTTGATGTATTTTTCTCACTGCTGTGCTCCTGCAAGTCCCCACGCTTCTCTCTCTCATATGCCCCACGCTACCAGTCCACTCCGCGGCATGCTGACAATCATTCTCTCACTGCTCCATCACCTGCGCAATCTAGAGGCACAGACAGATCCCGACACAAGCTGTGTCTCTGCCAGCGTTTGGAACCGCGTGACCGATATTGTATTTGATTTCAGTGCTGGTGATCTACAAGTGGCTTACAGAGGTACTGCAACAGCAGGCTCTACTGCTGGATTAATACCCGCAAGCTATTGGTCACCTGTTCGTTTTCCACCAATCACACAGGTCAGTTTCACAGAATTTTTTTTGCCATGTTACAAGTAGGTGTAATAATCTTTGATCTCAATTTGAATAGTTCCAACAGTCCAAGTAAGCATTAATCCCCGCTGAAGGTGGCATCTAATGGGGAGTTAATGCATGGTAGAAGACGTTGTGGACGAGGCCGAAGGCCGAGGTCGACCAACGACCTATGATAACTCCAGTGATACCACCGTCGAAATCGAGAGATAATCTTTATACACGGAGAACTTTGGTACTAGCCCAGGGGACAGAGTGTGCTAAGTGGCTGACAAGAAGACACCGGCAAGTAGACACATTTGTGTGATCATTATTCTTACTTTCAGATCCGATCACAGTGCTCTGTTACATACAGATGTGTGTCAAAACTGCTTTTGCTGTCTAGGGGACACAGTTCTTACCTTGGCATTCTGAACAGATCTCCGTGCCTCGGGAGACGTTTCCGTCACAGCCTGCCTCGGGACCGCGAAGATTCCCTGGTCGTTCTTGCGACTCGGGAGGCCCCTCATTTGCATGCGGGCGCATCGCACTCAGTGGGTGCGTTCACAGTGCCTCACCGCTTTGCCCGCACCGTTCGCTGCGGCAGGACTAAGTACCTCTGCTCCCTTACACATAAACTAAACTGCACTGCCATCTGCTTCTTCCCTACAGTGTCTACAGCTCCCTATGTCTGTCTGCCTATATGTGTCGTCTCTACCTGTCCCCGCTCCATCCCTATGCTACAGTCTGGCTCCTTGCTGCCTGTATGCCTCTTTGTGTGGCCGGCGCCGGGCGGACACAGCGCTATTTCGCATCCAGTGGCTACCATGGCTACTGCAAGAGCAACACGGCATTATCGTCTCATAATGCCGTGTTGCTCCTGCACCACGTGATGCCGTCTCGCCTATCACGTGCCACCCTGCTACAGCTGTCAATAGTGCCGTGTTACAACTTTTATTATTCTGGGGTTTCTTTTTATCAAATGTTGGCATAGCAGACTTCTGGGAATAAACTGTCAATCCCAGATGACCAAGGGTTTTTAGACAGCACTGTAATGCATTCTTCAATTATAATGGTGTTAATGAACATAACACAATATCATCAGCGTATAATAGAGTTCCAGTTCTACTGTCAGCAATGCTCGGGGGCCACACATTCAATCTTATTCAAGTCTCTAACCAACTGGTCCATATATAAATTAAACAACAGTGGTGCTAAGAGGTAGCCCTGTTTACTCCCTTTTCAATGTGTATTGCTTCAGATACCATACTATCCCCGATGGTTCTTATACGAGCATTGTTATTGTTGTGCAAACACCTTAAATAGCTAATAGATAAGTCTCTATCCCCTGGTCCTCTAGAATTTTCCATAAGATGGAGCTATTTACATTATCAAATGCAGCCTTCAAATCCAAGAAGGCCACATATACCTTTATTTATAACCCAGTATTTTTCGTCAAATAATTTAAAATGAAAATATTGTTTATTGTACCCCTGTTTTCTGATAGTAAGTTATTCACACTAACCCAGTTTTCCAGTCTTTCCAGCAATATTCTAGAAAAAAATCTTCAGAGCTATATACAAAAGGCTGATAGGCCTATAATTTCCTGGCTCAGCTATCGCTCCTTTCTTGTACAATGGTACTATTAAACTCACATTATACAATGTGGTAAATCCAATGTCCCAAATCCTGCATCCTGATTGGTCGGCTGGCACAATTACCACCATGATAAATCCTCCAGTGTACCCACTGGAAGAAGTGCCAGCCAACCTTATACCGTGCTATTCCGGTCGCTTTCACTTCAAACGAAACTGCCGCGATTTGTCCTGTCGCCGCTTCGCTAAAACACCACGGTAAATTGCGTACAAAATGACATCCTCTTTCAAAGTGTAGGGGCCTCAGTGAGTTAGAAAATAGTTAAAAAACATTAAAGAAACAACATTTGCCACTGTATAATATAAATTTATCCCTCCAGGGTGTGGGTACACTGGAGGACTTAACACGACTGGTGTGATTCGGTCACTCGGCGTAGCCTGCGTGACCGAATCCCTCGCTGCGATAATCTCATGTACCCACCCTGAGATAAATGCTTAATTCTACTCTTGAGGCAATATCAATTTATCACAGATGTAGTTATACAGGCTACATAATTTACCTGCCCACCAATCTGGCATTGTTCGGAAGATTTCAGCACTTATTCAGTCTATTCCTGCCGCTCTGCTCCTTTTCTGTGCCATGATTGCTTGTTTTACTTCATTTTCAGTTATTTTAAGATTATTGGACCATCTATCTATGTCAGTTTCCAACAATGATACATCATTCATGGTCTCATTCCTACTGTAGATCCATATTTTTGGTGAAAAAATTCCAACCACACCGGGGTGGAATAAATGAAAGCATGTTATATTCAATATTCTCACTGCCTAATGCCACTAACTCCCAGAAGGTTTTGCTGTCTTTTCTGTCAATACTTTCTTGTAGATCCTGCCACAAGGCCTGTTTGTATTTCTTTTGCATATTATGAGAGCGCTATACTCCTGCCTTAGCCATTTTGTTTTGCGTAGCATTTTGCTGTGCTATACCAGCTATTTATACACTGAAGTGCCTTAACTTGTTGCTCCAGCAGTGTTTCCCTCTCCAGGTACAACTATGATTTCCAATTCCTAACCTTCCTCCAATCAGATTTTTACTTAAATTAGAACTGCTGCAGATTATCGTGATAATCAATATATTGTGATTACACAAATAACGTGCTAATAAAAAATTTGATATTGCGACATCCCTAATGCTGAGCTGGGAAATTTCACAATGTGTACAGGTGGCTCTTAATGAACTTACAGTCTTATCACTAACTGTACATCGGCTACATAACTCTGTCAAACGATATAAAATAATGTCTAAAATACTCTGAGAGGAGGTATGTCCTGCTACAAGGCCTAGTCGATAATGAAAAGCTTACTCTAATCAAAGCCTGTGCTCTTCCACATGCCCCTAGAAATTTTCTGAGCAGATGACTGAAAAGGAGGATGGAACTATGATTTTTTTGGGGGACAGAACTGAACCTCGTTATGAGCTCAAACTTACATACAACCTTACAAAAAAGAACAAACAATTTGGAAATTCTAAGCTATTTTGGAGAAGTATCAATGTACTGAACCCGAAAAAGCAAACTAGTATACAGCTAATTGAATCTAAAGGAAAATAAATAAGAGAACTGGGAAATAGCCAATTTTCTGAATGAAGCTTTTATGACCCTAGAGAGATTTTAATTAAAATATCAGAAAGTAGTGAACTAGATACTAACCCTACACTAGATAGATCATCTTTATATTTGAAAAACAGCAAATCCCAGGAGGTATACAGGGCTCTGTTAAAACAGGACATTATGAAGGGACTTGGATTTGATGGAGTAGAAGCAAAATACCTTAAGTGGGAGGCCAACGAACACCTCCATTGACAAAAATCTTTACTTTATCCCTTAGACGCCAACAAATTCCTAACACATGGAAAACTACTTACGTAGTACCCATCCATGAAGGGAGGGCAGCCACTCTGGCAGACAATTACAGATCTATTTTGTTACGATCTAGAACTGGTAAGTTGCCAGAAAAACTCCTACATGATTAGACTGTAGACGTATCAGGTTCTTAGAACAGCAGAGCATGGCTTTGGAATGGACTGTAGCACCGTAACTGCTTTGGTTCACAAATAAACTGCACTAGAACACGGAGCAAGGTATGCTCACTGGTGCGGTGTTTGGTGTACCTCACCAAGGCATTCAATCTGGTTGATCACTCCCCCTCCTAAAGACCAGGCTCACACATCTGGATTCTGGACAGTCCACAGTAAACTGGTTCAACAATTACTTGCCAGATCAGAAACAAACAGTGATGATGAATAGGGTCAGCTCATCCGTCCGTTTGATGAAATATGGAGTACTACTAGGGTCCATCAGTGGACCTTTGCTGGTTTCTTTTTTTAACCTTTCCGCTGCCAGGGCTGTTTGCCATTTCAGTGAGGGTGTTTTTTTTTTTTTTTTTTTTTTTTTTTTTTTACACAAAAGAACTTTTTTTTCCAAATGTCTAACTATTTTCCCCGTTTATGCAACATTTCTTAATATATATAGTTAATGAGAGTACAGCCTTAGCTTTTTAGGGCATAACTACCTTGGTGGTAAATTTCATGCAATGCACAAAACCTGGGTAGAAGTTGACAAAATATCCTCGTTTTTCATATAAATATGGGATTCTGCTGTGAAAGGGTTAAAATACTATGCATACAGTGCAACAATGTTGCTTCACTCCTCCGTGATGCCCTAATGGAAATAATCCACAGATCCCAATCTTAGATTGTCAGACTTTGCAGCTCAATGCACAAACCTCCCTTGTGTCTACTGCTTTTGGATGTTCGAGTTAGACTTGGGTCGGTTGTGCCTGATCACAGGACCAAACCTGCCCCATACATATTTTTTCCAAGGTATGTAAGTGTCCTCTTGCAATCCATGAACCGAAAGTGAAACCAGATTTATTGGTTTCATGTCTGGTTCAAAAGAAAGGCGTCAACGTATGCTGTATGGCAAAGGGTCATGTGTGCAGGGGCACTGAACCGGTTAAGAACAGTTTGTCATCAACATGTAAAGAGCAAGACATGAAAGTAGTACTATACACAGGCAACGCAGTACTGTATACAGCCTTGAAGGATATGCGTGTGCTACAAAAGACCCTTGAATCTGAATTAGATGGATGGTGGACCAGTTTAGGGATAGTAAACTTATGCTGAAAAAGAGTCATCTTGTTCTGTACATCACAGAAGTACAAAACACAGAATAATAATTTTAAAATAAACAAATGGAACAGAAAGTTTGGAAGTTGTTAACTTCAAATATCTTGGAGTCTACCTCTATCTCACCCATATCACAACACAGCTGCATAAAAAAAAAACTTGGGGCACTATATGCCTTAAGAGATTATTTCTCCAACTAGACTAGTAAAGTAACTGCCCAGAGCAGTTTGCTCCCACAAACCGAGTACAAAATAATATATGGGATGGACTATCACAGAAATTAAAACAAAAAGAAAAACCCTGTACAATTTAATCTGTAGTTTTGTTTTAGGGCTAAAAACTAGAACATCACTGTGTACTGTATGAAAAACTGAAGTGGCTACCTGTAAAAGAAATCCATTATCTCAGCATAGGATTAAATGATTACACGGGGGGAGGGGGGGAACGACACCTGGCCATTATTTTTTTGGTTCTCTTTTTTATACAGTTGCACAGAAATACAAATTACAGTTGAATGTCATGAGAGGATAAGATTCATCAGTTTATGCTTTCATCATTACATGCACCGTAGCTGAGAAACATTTCACTTTTAGCTTTCTTTTTTCCTTTACACATTTTGTATTTTAAATAAGAAAATATGTACTCGAGCCGTTGTCTTGCTCTTTATCTATACATACAGTATTTTAGCCAAGTTGCTCAATATAGTTTGGTTGTTTTTAGAGTATTCCCAGGATGCGAATGGCCATGAGCACTTACCAAGGAGTTGGGCCTGTCTGTTTGTTCAAACGATGTGAAGTCTTGCTGTATTCTGACTATATGCAGTTAGCCCCAGAGAGTAAAGAGTTAACTTTATGCAGAAGCATAAAACGTTGAGCTTGAGCTCGGTTTTCAAACCTCTGTCTCTAGCACTCTGAAGTGTAACCCTCAGATTTTTCACTTCGCCTAACTGTAAAGTCACTCTGGAGATCCCTCCTGCACTTCGGTTCGGTATAGTTTAAAATTGGTCGGTTTTATCTAACCGCTTCATTTTCGGTCTCCTTACCTTTGTCTTGGTAACAGTAAGTGGTAGTAGTAGGTAGTTGTAATTCTGGTATTGCTTGTGGAAATTGTTTTTGCCTTCGGTTCTTCTCCGGTCGGTCCGGTTTAGAACCGAATCCCATTCTATTTGAGTTTTGTTCAAAAATATTGCTGTGGTTTCCGGTACTCATCGGTTCCTAAAAAAAAAAAATCTGATTTTCTGGATTTTTTTTAACCAACCCATGACACGGTTGGAACCGATCAGTTTTTAGTTGCCTGGCATAAAAGCTGGTAAGGATAACTGTTTCAGTTTTTTGGCATGTCTGACAAACCCAAAAAGAAAACCGGTCCCACTGGGTTTCAGCACTGTACCAAGTGTAAGGAGGCCTTTGCTAAGGCTGACCCTCACCTTGTCTGTGTTTACTCTCTGGGGTTTGACCACCTCAAAGAAGACTGCCAGATTTGTAAAAACTTTCCCAAAGCCACTCTGGAAAAATGTTTGAGTAGGCTGAGGGAGAGGGAGGCCTAGAAGTCCGCTGACCCAGATGGCCAGCCCAGTTCGGTTGCGACTGAACCTGAGGTGCCCACTGACCTGGGCAATACCTCTTCGGGCAAAAGAAGAACTGATTCTGCGGAATCGGTTCCTAGTAAAAGGAAATATAAATCAGCCGGTTCGGATCCGACTTTCCATGGTCCGACCGCTGAGGAGATTGCAAAAAAATTCACTACAGTACAGTCGCTTTGCCCGGTTCCGACCGAACTGGCAACGGTTCACAGAGGTTTGGTTCGGTCAGAAATAGTTGCTTCTGACACTGATCCAGAAGCTTTCTATGAGGGCTACTGGGATGTAGAAGAAGAGTATGATGAAGAGGTAGATGAAGGCCTAGATGAGCCAGAAGAGCCTGACATCTCCCCAGACAGGCCTTCCAGTGCGTCTCCTCCCAGACTTTGAGGCCCCCTTCCATTTCTTGTTTTACAAGAAAGTGGCTGATACTATTCAGCTCCCAGTTGAGGAAGCTGAACAGGATCAGGAGGAACTTGACTTCATGGAAATGATGGATGTCCCAGAGTCGAAGAGTGTGTCTATCCCTCTGCATAAATCCCTGGGGAAACAGACACAAAAAATGTTGCGGTTTCCAACTTCAATACCTCCTATGGATAAAAAGATGGACAGGAGATGTACGTTGTCAGGTCCTGGAACAATTTCTTACTACTCATTGCAGCCATGTTGGGGTAGTGCAGGCTGCAGCCTGTGACAAGGGTAATATTCCCCTGGCATCTCACCCCTCAAATAAGGATTCTAGGAAAGTGGATGCCATGGCCAAGAAGCAGTACTTGGCATCCTCTTTGGGACTCAGACAAGCTAATTATATGGCATATACAGCCAGGTACCAGAAATCAAGGTGGGATACGGTTCTGGAACTGGCTAAGAGTGCCCCTCCCCAGCTAGCTAAGGAGCTGGAGAAGGTGGCTGCAGATGGTACTGAGGCATCCAAGGTACAATTTCATGCTGCTGTTGACTAGAATGATGTACATTCCAGGGTCATGGCTACATCTGTCTCCATGAGAAGATTAGCTTGGCTCAGATGTACGAATTTGTCACAGGATACCCAGACTCAGGCTATGGATTTTCCTGTTGCTGGTATCTCTCTGTTTGGTGAGCAGACAGAGGCTTACATGAAGAAGATGGACGAGTACAGGACCACCCACAGGAGTGCTGCAGCAAAACAGAAGCAGGTCACTCCTCAAAAGCAGCAGTTTAGGGCTGGCAGGGGCAGGTCTTTTCATAGGCCTTTTTACCAAGCCCAGGCTTTCTCTTCGTTCCAGCAGAGGGGGTTCTTCAGGGGAAAAAGCAGATGAGGATGACCAGGATCCCAGCATCCACTCAGTCCAAACCCCCTGCCAAACAGACATCCTGAGGTGTCAGTCAGGGTCGCCTCCCCAATTCCTGTTGGGGCAGGCTGGCTCACTACTCCCAGACCTGGGAGTCCATTACTTCAGACAAATGGGTTCTGGAAGTAGTGAGCCAGGGACTTGTTCTCAGTTTCAAAAGGTTCCCAAAAATGAGAACAAGATCTTTCAGCCCCCTCTCCCCCTTGGAGACAAAGGCCTTAGAAGCAGAAGTCTCCTCTCTTCTGCTCATGCTAGCAGCAGAGAAAGTACCTCTTTGTCACAGGGGAATGGTGACCCATCCTAGAATTAAGGTACCTCAACAAATACTTAACAAAAATAAAGTTCAAAATGGTGACTCTGGGAGTAATTCTTCCCTCTCTGAGACCAGGAGACTGGCTAGCCTCCCTGGATCTCAAGGATGCCTATTTCCACATACCCATCAGACATTCCCACAGAACGTACCTCAGGTTTGAGTTGCCCTCAGGCCATTATCAGTTCAGAGCCATGCCCTTCGGCCTAACATCTGCTCCAAGGGTGTTCACCAAGTGCCTGGCAATAGTGGTGGCATTCCTCAGGAGACAAGGTATCCTTCTGTTCCCATATCTAGAAGACTGGCTCCTAGTAGGTCAGTCCTCAGACCAAGTCAAGTCGGCCTTAGAGGTCAACCAAAGGCTCCTGGAGTCCTTGGGTTTTATTCTAAACCTAGAAAAGTCGGTTCTGGAACCAATTCAGCTGCTCATTTTCACAGAGGTGGACACAGACACTACCCAGGCAAGAGTATTCCTTCCTCTTTCAAGAGTCCAGTCTCTAGTCACTCTGGCTTCCTCTTTTCATCCTCTAGTTTCTCATCCAGCCAGACATTTTCTAGTTACTGGGCTACATGGCAGCCTCCACAGCTGTGGTCCAGGGAGCAAGGTTTCAGATTATAGATATTCAATTTCATCTCAGATCTTACTAGTCTCAGAAAAGGGACCCCCTTTCTAAATGAGTTCCAGTGTCTCAAACTCTAGTTCAGGCACTCCAGTGGTGGCTGGAGGAGGACAACCTCCAGCAAGGTGTTCCATTCATCAGTCAGGCTCCTTCAGTGATTCTCACCACAGACGCCTCTCTCCTAGGATGGGGGGCTCACCTGGATCAGCTTACAGCTCAGGGAACCTGGTCTCACCAGGAGTCTCTCCTTCACATAAATCCTCTAGAGCTGAAAGCGTTTTTTTTTTTTTTTTTATTTAATATGCTTTATTTATTTTGTTCAACATAAAACAAAACAAAACATGGGATACAGATCCTGCAACAGACAACAAACCATAGAAGCTGAGCTTCGGAAACAACAAAGCAGTTGCAGGAGTTAAAATATTCAGTGGATATATACATAAACAATTATACATACAGACAGACTAACACCCTGCCCCCATCCCTCCCAATCCTACCAGCTCCCAATCCCAATACCCCTCCCTCAACACCCCCACCCACCCAGAGCCAAGAGTACTAAACATGGTGTATAATTCTCACCTAACTAGCAAGTGCACTCAGTCCTAATGAGGCGATGAAGAAAACAAGCATACGAGCGACTGGGGTTAAACTTAGATATACCTATAAGTCTCGTATAACACTGCGTTTGTACAGCAACCTTCTTAGTACAAGGGCCAACAATCATCAATAATACTAATGGGCAGCTCCCAGAGCGACTAGATGATATGTTGTCTCAACACTCCCTTAAGGAAGGATTAGGGACCAGAGGGTATGCAACTTCTCCCATCTGACTCGATACAGGGAGAGTTTGCCGTGGAGGCTGGCAACTGCCTTTCAATTCTGAGGTTATGGAAGAACTCGTTCACCCATTCAGAGTAAGAAAGAACAAGTTGGTCTTCCCAGTGATGGAGAACACGTTTTTTTAACTGATGGGAATATAATGGTTATGTAGAACCATCTTCCCTAACTGGGATATTACTATAATCTCCAATTATACAAATTTGAGGTGCGAATAGCTCTTGCAAATCCAGTAGGGGGTCAGCCTTTGCCTTGATAAGGCACCAGAGGGGAGCCATTTTGGGGCACTTCCAGAATATATGAAGTAATGACCCTGGTTCCTGTCCGCATCTAAAGCAGGCCTGGGTTGGGAGTCTGCCCATCAACAGGGGTATAGTAGATATCATGCAAAATGTGGAATTGTGTCAGCCTTAGGCGATCATTGGCAGTATATAAATAGAGCCCCCGACAGACCTTTTCCCAAGAGATATTATTACTGGGGAAAGTGAGAGCCCAGTATCGAGAATAACCCAAGTCTTCTGGGTTAAGTGTCCCAGATAGGGCTGAAACCAGGCGAGATGCAGTGTGAGGTTGCTTAATACATGCAAGAAGCTCCTTAAGAGGAGCTGCTTGATGTTCAGTCCAAGTAACAGTTCCATACCATTTTATCAGCATGTGTCTGATTTGGAACACGAAAAAGGAGTATGTAATTGGAAATGTGCCAGCAAGTCTGGTGTATTACCTAAACTGCCATTGACCACTAAGTCACTAACAAGGGCCTGCGAGGTTGCATACATTTTTGGAGCCTAAATCACCTGGTCTCCCAGTCTAATGTTGGGGTTACCAAACACCGGTTGTGAGAAATCCTGATGATTCTGATATCACACGGATTTGCACAGTTGCAGGTGGACCTTTACTGACGTATGAATAGCTGAGCCATGTAAGGAACGTGGCAGTCTACCTGGCGATATGAACACCAAACTGGTGCGGGTAAAGCCTGAGGTGGAGAGCATATGTTGTTCAACTAATAATCAAATGGGAGTGTATGGGAGAGATTCCATCTCTTGAGGCGTGGTAGTCCAATGCATGTATTTGGCTATATGACTGGCCAGGTAATAATGGTAGAAATTGGGAAGTTTGAGACCCCCTAAATTACGTGGGGCACTTAAACGGTTGTATGATCGCCGCAGGGGTTTACGCTGCCATAAAAATTGGGAGACTATACTATGTAACAGACGAAACCAAATCAAGGGACGGTATACGTTCAACATGTTCAGCGGACAGAACACTCTTGGTAGGACGTTCATTTTTACCATGCTAACTCTTGCTTGAAGGGACAGATACATAGGAGCCCATCTGTCTAAATCTTGCTTAATATTCAAAATGAGGTTGTCCAGGTTAAGTTTTTTCATTAGTGATACGGAGGTGGACAGTGTTATCCCTAAATATTTGAGGCGAGTATTTCAAATCATAGAAAGAGGAGCGATCTCGTCTTTGGAGGAAAGAGAGTTAAGGGGCATCACTTCTGTTTTATTAAGATTAAGTTTGTAATTAGAAACCGTACTGAACTGTTGGATAATCTGTAGGGCAGCCCGAATGGAATTATGGGGGGTCAGTGACATGAAGGAGTATATTATCTGCATAGACGGGCACTTTTAGGTGGAACGGCCCAATTACAATGCCTTGGAGAAGTGAGGAACTGTTCAATTGACAGAGCAGAGGTTCTAAGTATAAATTAAATAACAGGGGTGATAAGGGACAGCCTTGTCAGGTGCCTTATTTTAGAGGAAAAGAAGATGAAACAACTCCATTGCAGTATACTTTTGCAGAAGGGCAGAAGTATAGGGAATTAATCCAGGACATAAAGACGAGTGGGAAACCAAATTTAGACAAGGTTCTTAAAAGGAAAGGCCAGCTGACCCTGTCAAATGCTTTCTCCGCATCCAGGGAGACAAGGGCCATAGGTTGATCCGCATCCCTGGATACGGAGAAAATGTGAGCAAGCTTGTGAATGTGGTCCAATGAGGATCTACCTTGCACGGATCCAATTTGTTCAGGTCTCTGGCTTATTCCCTTCACGCTTCCCTGGTGGCTGTGCACCTCCCAGGGAAGGACAACATTTTAGCACATGCTCTCAGCAGAATTTCTCAGGGTCATCACGAATGGACTCTGAATTCCCTGATCCTTCAGGTTATCTTCAAGAGGTGGGGTACTCCAGAAAGAGATCTCTTTGCAGCCCCGGACAATCATTAACTTCCTCTCTTTTGTTGCAGGAATCCTCTCCTAGGCTGTGTACACCAGGAGGCTCTGCTATTGGATTGGACAAGCAGGTTCCTATATGCATTTCTTCCTTTCCCTTTGATATTCAGGGTCCTGACCAAAATCAGATCTCAGCCTTGCAGGGTGATTCTAGTGACGCCAGACTGGGCCAGACAGCCTTGGTACCCTATACTACTGTCACTGTCAGTGACAATGCCTCTGTGTCTTCCCAGACAGTTCAATCTTCTGACATCCTCCCGGGGAGGATCCTCTACCCCAATCTTCAGGCTCTCAGGCTCAAGGTCTGGCTCTTGAAGAGCTAGAATATGCAAATCTCAACCTTTCTCAATCAGTCTTGGATATTCTAAAGGTTAGCAGGAAACCTGCTACCAGAAAGACTTACAATTCCAAGTGGAAAAGATTTGGGTTTTGGTGTTCCCAGAAACCTGTTCAGCCAGAGCTGGCTGACATTGCTACTGTATTGGACTATCTGGTTCATCTTAATAGCTTAGGCCTCCAGCCTACTACTCTCAAGGTACATTTGGCAGCTGTGTCTGCCTTCCTTTCCGCTGGTAAGGACTCTTCCCTAGTCTCTCATCCAGTCTTCAAGAAGTTTTTCCAAGGTCTAATGCATGTTAATCTTCCCTTTCAAGACCCTACCCTTTCTTGGGATTTGAACATCTGTATAGCACAGCTGATGCAGCCTCCTTTTGAGCCTCTATCTTCAGCAGAGCTGAAATACTTGACATAGAAAACTGTATTCCTGGTAGCTATTACCTCTGCCAGGAGAATCAGTGAGTTACAGGCTTTATCAGTGGAACCTGATTTCATTTCTTTTCACAATGATAAGGTGGTCCTTTGAACTAACAGAAAGTTTCTTCCCAAAGTAGTGTCAAGACTTTCATCTGAACCAATCTTTTGTCATTGCCTGTGCTTTTCACTGACCATTCTTCCTCTGGGGAGAGAAGATTACACAGTCTTGATGTAAAGAGGGCCCTTAGTTACTATGTGGGGCATATTAAGGCCTACAGGAATGGCTGTTCTTGGTTATTTCTCACCTATGGTGAGATGGGAAAGGGTAAACCAGCCACCAAGAGAAATACTGCCAGGTGGATTGTCTCCTGTATCCAGTTCTGCTATTCAAAGCTTGGGAAGGAACCTCCCTCAGGCCTGAGGGCTCATCCTACCAGGGGTACAGCTGCTTCGCTCACAGCAGCTAGAGATATACCTTTAGTGGAAATCTGTAAAGCAGCCACCTGGAAAACTGTTCACACATTTACCAAGCATTACTCTCTGGACATTCAGTCTAAAAGTGATGCTAGGTTTGGCACAGCTGTGCTGCAGATCCTGTTCCCAAAATAGGTTCTGTGACTCCCTCCTCCTGGGGGGTACTGCTTGGTAGTCCGCATATAGTCAGAATACAGCAAGACTTCATGTTGTTTGAAGAAAAAATTACTCACCTTAGTAATGTTGTTTCTTCTAATGGAGTCTTGCTGTATTCTGACCTCCCTCCCTTCCTCTCCTCCTGGAACCTAGTAGTTTTGGGATGTGGGTGGGCAGGCACAGTGCTGCACCCCAGAGGTGTACTTGGCTTGCCCTATCTTATGGGTTTATTAATGTTTTAATTTCACTACCTACTTTGTTTTGGTCTTATATTTAGCTTTTTTTTTGGGGGTTCTCGACTGGAGTCTTTTTGACCCTAAAAACAATTTGTGGTGGCCATTTGGCTTACAAAAGTTGAAACAATTTCCACCTGTTAATTTCATTAGTTAGTGCTCGTAATAATCTGACGGTTACACTTCAGAGTACTAGAGACAAAGGTTTGAAAACCGAGCTCGAGCTCAACGTTCTGTGCTTCTGCATAGAGTTAACTCTTTACTCTCCGGGGCAGTTCAAGTGCTGGGGCTAACTACACATAGTCAGAATACAGCAAGACTCCATTAGAATAAACAACATTACTAAGGTGAGTAATTTTTTCTTCCTGTAGATTTTCTCTGTCACTTATGCTGTTGACCATATGTTATTTTCAAGGGACTATATCACTTCTATAGGCCATCAACCAAAACAGCCAGTTGTTCCACTGGTTAATAAAATTAGGTTTAATTTGGGGATTACTGCTTAATCCTGCTGTTAAACGTTCCAAGTAATAGATTGACATTACTGTATCTTCCTATTCATGTGTGCTGGGCAAATGGGTGTCAACCACATTCTGGTTATTGCTTTTTTAGCTGCTGTGAACCAAATGCACTGTTGTTTTTGGTATACTTTTTCTTTGAACTGGGATGAATAAAGCAGAAATAATGTCATTGTCATGGTCAGTTTTAGATCAGGCAATAATTTCTTCAAAGTCTTTTCTATCGCTCCCCAAAATGCCTGAATTACTGGACATTCCCAAAATATGTGTGTATGTATAGTGGAAGCTACCTCACATCCTCTCCAGCATGTTGTTTGATTTTGGTGATCATAGTTCCCTGTAATTTGAGGGGTCCTGAAGTATCGGGTAATTATTTTTCCAGTCGAATTCCTTCCACTGGAAGCTTGAAGTTACTTTATGTTGATTTCAACATGCCTTTTGCCAGTCCTGTTCCAATACTGTGGATCCTATTTTGGTTTCCCAACAAAGCCGAACTTTAGTCCCCATTACTATGCTGCAATGCTTGGTATGCTAGGCAAGTAAAATGTGATGGGGATCCAGTTTAGATTACATGCATGAAAACATTCTGTAAAGGGGGTATGGTCTCTCTGTCCCACTCAAACCCAAGTCTACTCCTCAGGTAATGCCTTATCTGAAATGGTCAGCCCCTTCCAGTTGAAATTCCTGTTGTAGCTGGACAAAGTTCTTAACATCCCCATTCTCTCCCGGCTGTAATTCTGGCCGATATTATTAAAATGCAAACTAGCATGAAAGGTCTAAGATCATCTGATGCACTTATGTTGGTAATACCCCAGTTCAGGATCACAATGGGACAAAAATCCTTGACCTTCGGTACATCTAAACCTGGAACACCATACCAATACAAATAAAACAGGCCAGAACACTGTCATAGTTCGAGGTACTTTACAGCAGTACTTGTCTAATACAATAAGCTGCTACTGCTCGCAGATTTGAATACTGCATTATTAAATGTATGATGAAGGCTTCTTAACCATTTCTCCTCTTATTTTATACTAGTTTAATCCTTCTCATGCTACCACGTTATTATTTATTAATGGCATGATAGGTACACAGATGTATTTACAGAGTCAAGTCGTTAACAAGGTTTTATGTACTTTATAAAACTATGTCTTGTCTTTATCCTTCATGTATGGGTTGTGCCTGTAAAGGATTACATAACTCAGTACACCCACCAGATTATTAAATGTTACATAAATAAATGAAATAAAAATCAGACAAGAGCCCTGTAATGGATGGATACTTCAGAGAATGGTACAAGACCTTCAAGGAGACTTTAGCCCCACCATTATTGAGGACCTTTAATGAAACTTTCACCACAGGAGTTTTGCCTCAGTCCTGGTATTAGGCAATGATTTCTGTGATACCTAAAGAAGGAAAAGACCTGAACCAAGCAGGTTTCCTAAAAGATCGCCAGACATGAGTCAAGACAAAGTACACCTTGTTCCTGATAAATCACGTCCCGAAACAGAAAACTGAGACCCTGCTAGATGTAACCAATACAGAGAAGGCTTTTAATAGGGTGGGGTGGCTCCATTTAATAAAAACACTGGATAAATCTGGCTTCCATCCTTCCTTTATTCGTCTGATCAAAGGGATCCATTAAGAACTACAACAGACAAAATTTCCCTAGAATGGGACAAGGCCACTCTTAAGTATTTGTGAGTGGGGCTGCCTAAAGACTTGCACACTTTATTTTAGTAGTCAGGGGTTTGCGATCTTACAGCAAAGTCAGATCTACAAAGGTGGATGGTGCTTCCTATTGGACTAGCCCACAGGGTAGTACGACAATGCAGAGTCTCATTATGGGCGAATCAATTAGCGCAAATGCAGAATGGGCGGCTGGTCTGTTACACTGACCAGCCAATATGAGCGAGTACGACTATTCTGCGAATCCCAGAGGCAATGAGCGCCTCGGTGTTAGAATCCTAGAGATGGGAAGGGTTCGGGGGTGCAGCACCCCGTGAGCAGTGAGGGGGGGGCATAGCCCCCCCACATGTCAATAACGGCAGCATGATCTTGTTGGGTGCCAGAAGTGCTGCAGGGAGATGCTGCTATTGGGATCTGAATGAGCACCCTAGGTTGGTGCTGTGAAGGTACTCGGTTCATGAGCAGTCCGAATATCTAAGAGGTCTGGCAGTTTTGTAGTGCGGCCATAGTTTGGGTGTCCGTCAGCATAAGAAATCACTCATTTGGGCAGTCGCCGCAATTTGTGGTCGCCGATTTTGTCCTCGCCATTCTGGATTCACCATATTGACGCTCGCCGATAAATACTCGCTGTACTGACATGGAGCCATAAACAGAATACAAACCAATCAGATGAATCTGCTTCCTCACATGTTGTATTTGTTTTATACACTGCTGATTAAGTTGACACCTTACATATTTTGAAAATGGAATTTAACAATCTCTAGATTGGGGCGGCAAACATACCAGGATTAAGATTTTGTACTTCCAACTTCACTGAAGGAGAGAGAAGGACTGCACTTCATGATCTAGAGATATTTTTCTTGGTGGCACAAATCAAGACAATTCTGGCATGGTGTAACCCTAGATACTCAGCAAGATATAGACTTGGAGATGACCATGTAAAGACCACAGCTTCTTAGAGACTCTGTATTTAACCCTACAATCCAGATGGACTTGACCCCTAAGTTTAGACTCTGGATGGAGGAAGTTTTGAACCTCTGGAGAACCTTAAAGCACCCACTGCAAGATGCAAGATCACCTCACTATACTATGGAGATTTAGCATGGACTCAGTTATACCCAGCCCAGCTAGACAATGGTTAAGAGCACTTGAATCACCTGGGCCTGTCCTTTACTATATGATGCTTACAGAATGGTATCTGTAAATTCTTTGAAGAATTACAGAGGGAGTTTGGGCTAAAAAGATTATCGTTTCTTCCAAGTGATACACCATGTACACACCTTGTCAGACCGGAAACAGGCCCATTCAGACAATCCTCTAATGCTCCTGTTGCTGGAAGCAGTGGACAGGGCCCAGGCTAAAGGGATCATTTCAGTTTATACCACTGGAACTAAACAAGGAAGATACAGACTAGAAGAGGAAGATGTGGGAGAGACTCAAACCCAGATACTGGTCAAAATGTGGAGAAGTAGATGTATAAATAAGTGTAAAATGACTAGTACCCCATCTTGGTGGGAGAACAGGTTGCAACATAAGTACAGGTTACTCACCTGTAACAGGAGTTCTAGGAATGGTATATGTTGTTCATCCACACTTTCTGGCAGGTATCCTTGCCGCTTTAAATCTTCGGAAGGTCTTCAAGCTGGCTCCTCCCACCCACCCAGGTGGTAAAACTCTCGGCTCCGCCCCATGACGCCAGATCTGGCCCGCTGGAAGCTCAGGTTGTGCGTCGAAGCCGGGGAGGTCGGGTGGGTCGTGTGGATGAACAACATATACCATTCCTAGAACTCCTGTTACAGGTGAGTAACCTGTATTTCTAGGGACATGGATATGTTGTTGATCCACACTTTCTGGCAGACTCCTAGCAGTTCTCCGGGAGGAGGGAGGCAAGGCGCACCCCTACTTAGGAAATAGAGACTGGAGAACCGAGGCTAAAACCAGCATCCAAGTGACTCAAGGTCGAGTATGGTAGTGGGTTATAAAGGTATGTCCGACTTCCAGGTAGCAGCCCTGCAGATATCCTGGACAGGGACGTCCCTGGAAGCAGTTACCGATGCAGCAGTATGACGGGTAGAATGAGCTCTTATCCCTCTGGGAGGCTCCATGCCCACCAACCTATAGCAGAGATCTATGCAGGAGGTGACCCACCTGCTTATAGTCTGCTTGGCTGCAGATCTGCCAGGTGCGGCTTCAGCGTAGGTGACAAACAGCTGGCAAACCTCTCCCCGAACTTCAGCCGTGCGCTCCTTACAGTAAGCGAGTGCCCTTCTAAGGTCCAGAGTATGGAGCCTATATTCGGCCTCCGAGGTGTGATTGGGGTAGAACACCGGCAGAGTCAACACCTGGTTAAGGTGAAACTCCGACACCACCTTCAGAAGGAAGACCAGGTAAGGAGACTCTATGGAAAGCGCCTGGAGCTCTCCCATCCTTCTGGCTGACGTGATAGCCACCAAGAAGGCGGTCTTCCACGACAGGTGAGAGATGTCACACCTGTGCATTGGTTCGAATGGCTTGCCCATGAGCTTTGCCAATACCAGCAGTAGATCCCACGGAGGTGGAGGTTCATGCACCGGAGGGGATATGTGATCCAGGCCTTTGAAAAAGCACCCGACCACTTTCTCCTGTACACCGACTGCTTCCCGGCCCGCGCCCGGTAAGCAGAGATGGCTGCCAGGTGCACCTTTAGGGTTGTCGACCTAAGCCCTTGCTGAGAAAGGGACCATAGGTAGTCCAAGATGCTTGCCAAGGAACAGGAGGAAGGGTCCAGGCCCTTGCCCTGACACCAAATGGAGAACCTCTTCCATTTGAAGGCATAGCATTTTCTGGTCGACTCCTTATGGGACGCCTCAACTACATTGAGGACCTCGTTGTCGGAAAGACCCAAGGCCTGGAACTCTAGCCACTCAGGAACCAGGCCGTCAGGTGCAGGGATTGAAGGTCCGGATGGAACACCTTCCCCTGACTGACTGATAACAGGTCCAGGCGAGCTGGAAGCTGCCTCGGGAGCCTGGAGCTGAGGCTGAGGAGATCTGGATACCAGCATTGGCGGGGCCAGTCTGGGGCTACCAGAATCACCTGCGCCTTGTCCCTCCTTGCCTTGAGAAGCACCTTGTGGATCAAGGGAAATGGGGGAAAGGCGTAGAAGAGACCCTGGGGTCCACGGCCTCGAGAAGGCATCCCGCAGCGAACCCTGCTGAGGGGGGCGGGCATGAAACAGCCTCAGCTTCGCATTCTCCCTGGAGGCAAACAGGTCCACCTGAGGTGTGCCCCAGTGGGAGAACAGATTTTGTACTACCTCCGGCAGGAGAGACCACTCGTGGGACACAGCCCCTATCCGGCTTAGGGCATCGGCCAGAGTGTTGGAGCTCCTGCCACATGGATGGCTAGGAGATCTGCCTCCAGGCTGCATGCAGTGACCAAGCAGGCTTCCTTGCACAGAGGCATGGAGTGCGTCCCGCCCTGGCGGTTTACGTAGTACATGGTCGTGGTATTGTCCATCTGGACCTGAACCACTTGACCCCGTAGAAGCGGAGCAAAGGCGGTGAGGGCTAGACGAACCGCCTGAAGCTCCAGCAGGTTGATATGGCATCGGGACTCCCGAGGGGACCAGAGGCCATGTGCCCTGTGCTCCCCCAGATGGGCACCCCAATCCATCAGAGAGGCATCGGTCGATAGAGAGACCGTCGGCTTGGGGCGGACAAACGGGATGCCCTCCTGCAAATGGGCTGGAACCGTCCACCACTGGAGAGCGTTCCACATCCCCTAGGTCACCGTCACTAGCTGGTCCAATGGATTGCAGCGCAGTGACCACTGGCTGGCCAATCCTCACTGAAGCACTGACGCATGTGCCAGCGGGCCCAATGAACCACGCTGGTGCAGGCCTCCATGAGACCCAGGAGGCGCAGGATGTCCTGGGCAGGGCGCGATTGCCCAACCAGAAATGATTGGGCAAAGGAGGAAAGAACCTCGGCCCTGTCCGTCGGGAGCCGTGCTCTGGCTCGAAGAGAGTTGAGCTCTGCCCCGATGAAATGAATCACCTGCTTCGGTCCGAGTTCCGACTTGGCCTCGTTGATGAGAAGGTCGATCTGAGAGCAAACCTGGAGGGCCAGATCTCTGGACCGCTCCACCTCCTGTCCAGAGGGGGCTGCTATCAGCCAATCGTCCAGGTAAGGGTACACCCGGACCCCTCGGTGCCGCAGGAATGCTGTCACCACTGCCATACATTTGGTGAAGACCCTGGGAGCAAGAGAAAGGCCGAAGGGCATGGCTCAGAAGTCGTAAAGGGATCCCTCCGCTCGAAAGCGAAAGAATCTCTGGTGAGACAGACGGATAGGGGATGTGAAAGAACGCGTTCTGTAGGTCCAGAGAACAGAACCACACGCCTCATTCCAGGGATGGTATTATCTGAGCCAGAGTGACCATCCTGAAGGTCCGAGACCTTAGGAACTTGTTTAGGTTGTGCAGGTCGAGAATGGGGCACCAGCCCCCCATCCGTTTTGGGACCAGGAAGTACCTGGACACAAACCCCGGGTCTGAGGGAGGGTCCGCCACCTCTCTGATCACCTCTTTCTCAAGGAGCAGAGCGATGTCGGCTCGGCGAGCCAACAGCGAGGCTGCGGACCCCGAGGCTCCCGGGGCGACGGCTCGGAAGGGCGAGCCTGCTCGAACTCCAGAGGCAGGCCCTTTCCTACCACTTCCAGCACCCACCAGTCTGTGGTGATAGCGGACCAGGCGGAAAGAGTGGCAAGCCGTCCCCCATGGAGGGACCGGGGTGGAGTGACGAGGTTGGGGGCGACACCCCTCAACCCGTCACTGGGCAGGCTTGGAGGAGGGACTAGCCAAGGGACCTCCTGGGCCTTTGCCTCCCTGCTTCCTGGAAGAGGAAGCTGCAGGCTTGGCTTTGGGATGCCAAGTGCGAGCCTGCTGGCCCTGATGCTGCTGGGCGGGACGTGCCGTGGGCGCAGACGGACGAAAGGGCTTGGGTTGCAGTCTGCCGCCCTTGTCCCTCTGGGCGGAGGAGACAGAGTCCAGAGTGGCATTGGACTTTTCGATCCTCTGGAGGTGACCCTCCACTCCAGGGCCGAAGAGGTCGGTCCCCAAGAAGGGGACATCCGCCAACTTGTGCTGGGTATCCGCTGTGAAGGTGGATATCCTCAGTCATGCCAGACAGGCGCATGGCTGATGCGGCCACGACTGACCTGGCACATGAGTCGCCGATGTCCAGAGCAGTCTGAAGTTGCTGCTTGGCCACTGCCCTGCCCTGGTCCCGCACCTGCTTGACCGTGGTCTGCAGGTCAGCGGAGATGAGGACTACCTCATCAGGGAGCCCAACAGGGCATTAGAAAGTGTGCCATCAGCATGGCGAACTGGCCTGCGAAGGCCAAGGGAGGATGCAGCGTAGACTTTAGCCTGGCGTGAGTCCAACTTCTTGGACTCCTTGTCAGGAAGGCTTGTCACGTCCCTGGCACTTCGGCGTGCGGAACATGTCGCTGTAAACCAACTCGGCTGAGGGTGTTCCAGCCGGATAGGGAACGGTAGGGACCGCGTGCTTCCTCGCCATCCTGGCCGAAGGCGCAGGGCAGGAAGCAGGGCGCTGCCAGAGCTCCAAGGCCGGGCCGACAATGGCCTCGGCCACCGGAAAGGCCTCCGTGGGAGAATCCCCTCGGTCTAATATCTCCGTTAGGGGATACTTGGCCCGCATGATGCGGGCTCAGCTGCATCCCAGTGGACTCCAGAGATGAGCTAAGCAAACCGCAGAAGGGCGATGGGCCTTCGTCCAGCGACTGACCTCCGGAGGACTCCAGGTCAACCTGCCTGGAGAACAGGGAGGAATCGTCGTCAGACTCGGACGAGTCCGCAAAGAGCTGCCTTGGGCCTGAGCCACCCTCCACCTGCCGAGGGCGGTCGGGAGTGAGGGTGACAGATACCCTATGGGGCAGGCCCTGGCCCGACCGAGAATTCTTGGTCAGGGCCCCAAATTTCGGCTGTGGAGGCGGAGGTTCCACCAGAATCGGTGGGGCAGCCAGTTTCGGTCGAGCAACAGGCCCGAGGCAGGCGCCTCGGCTAGGGGGCGGGGGTTGCTTGAGCGCTCTGGTGACAACCACTTGATGGCTAGGGAAGGCGACGACATCGGCTTGCTCCCGGACAGAAGGAGCTGTTACCACATGAGGTCCTCATAGCGCTGACGCAACTTGCATCGAAGCCTCTCCTCGTCCGAGGAGGAAGACGAGGACGAGCGGTGACGCCACTTACTACGGTGCAGAGACCGAGACCGCCTGTGTCGGCAGGATTGGCTGGATCGTGAAGATGTCCGAGACCGAGACCTTCGGCATTTCCGAGAAGGGTTCTGGGGCAGGGCGGGGGAGACCCGCTCTCCCCTCGGCTCCGCAGATTCGACCGTGGACTCCGGAACCGGAGGCACAGGCAAATCCACGGTAACCTCGATCTCTGCTGGGGGAACTGGGGAGTGAGGGTTGTCAGCTTCACGTTCGACAACCCGTCCCAGACGGGTCAGAAAAATCTCGACTGCGTCCGTGGTGTCTGGTCAACTGACCGGCGGGACGCCGTGAGGCCAGTGGCCGAAGCTGAAGTATCGACCGAAGTCAAGGGTCGACTACCCGGGGAGGGGGACCTCTCCCGCTCCCAAGAGTGTCGACGGAGGGACTTACCTTTAGAGTCTTTCTTCTTGGACCAAGAGGAAAGTCTTGATGGCCCCTCTCCCTTGGTGGAAAGGGACTGACAGAGCTCCTTAAAAGAAGCTGAATAGGAGGATCCCAAGGAGAGCGGGATAAAGGCCGCAGCCGAGGAACACAAAGATGCGGCCTGCGCCGCCTCCTCCTCGAGGGCGATCATCTGCTCGAGCTGTTCCGCCGAGCCAGCCGCCGGACACCGCCAAATGGGTCTCCTTGACTTCACGGGCGGAGTGCGTTTCCGGGCGCCCAAGTTGTAAGCAGGCGCGGTCCTCAGGGCGTAGACTGAGAAGGAAGAGCACAGGTACCATGAGCCTGCGGAGTGGAGTACTCAAGGCCTAAGCAGTGAAGGCGCACATGGGTGTGGATCCGTCCGAGACATCTTCTGCCCGCATGGGCACCTCCGAAAACCAGGAGTCGATTTGTCCATCGCAGCCGCGAGGGAAATAACTGACCGAAGTCTTGAAAACCTTAAACTTTATTTCGGGTAAACCAAAGAATTAGGAACCAGTCTTATATGCAGAGCGTTAAGGAGGGAACCTGAGCTTCCAAGCGGTAAGGAAGATCTGACGTCATGGGGCGGAGCCGAGAGTTTTACCACCCCGGTGGGTGGGAGGAGCCAGCTTGAAGACCTTCCGGAAAGATTTAAAGCAGCAAGGATACCTGCCAGAAAGTGTGGATGAACAACATATCCATGTCCCTAGAACCTATGATACTTCCAACACCCTAGTGAAGATAGCCAAGTTTAACCCATGTATCACAGGAGCCTGCTGGCAGCTTTGCAGTGCAAACAAAGCAACACATACACATATCTTATGGACCTGCATCAAGCTTTAGAACTTAAGGCCGGCCCGGTGGCACTGAAGGTTGAGGCGCTGGACGCCACACCTCGAACCACCCGGCGACCTGGGTTCGGGAACGAGCTTGAGCTGTTGGAGGATGGCAGGGAAGAAGGACCAAGCGTCCGTAGGACTGCTCTCCTCTGGGGAGGGGGATGTGTTGCCGTCGGTGTGCTGGCGGCCTCTGGCGATGGCTAGAGGCACTGCAGTGCACAGGCAGTCTCTGAAAGGGGACCTGCTGGGGCAGATGCCTGGACGTGCGTGCGGTAGCGCGCACGCTCCTGTCCCTTGGCGTCATTGTACGCCTCACACATCAAGAAATGGGACAACAGGGAAAACAGGGCACAAGTTTTGGCAGCATGATGGCCGTCTCTGAAGGTGAAGTGCTCGGTTGCGAGGGCGTGCAGCGTTACTGGATCCGATCCTGGTGGAGAGCGAGGGGGGGCTCTCCACCTCCCCGCCGTGGGGGGCAAGCCGCGGGGGTAGCTGTGGGACCCGAATGGGAGCAGAGGAGTCCTTGGGATGGCGGCCGGAGGCAGAGAGAGGATGCCTGGACAAGAGGGAAGGCAGGCTGGGTGCCAGGGAAAAAAGTAATAACTAAAAAAAAAAAAAAAACTTTTAGCCAGCTTGTCTGCATGAAACTGAACTGATTTGTCGATTTATCAATGCTCCCTTATCATCTGGACTGGGTGTGTCCACCATACGATGGAAACACAAGACTAATTTATCCCACAGGTTAGGGTAAGGGAGTCTTTATCATAGGCAAGTTTCATGGCAGTATATTTCTCCCTCCCCATTCACATAATTTATTCTTTACCACTGTTCCCACCCCCCCTTTTTTAGGTTTGTTTGCGCACCTGCACAAGAAACATTTTGTGACAGCTTAGCAGAGAATCGGGGTTTTGGAGGTGCAGCACTGTGGCAGCCAATGCCCCCACTGCCTTTTAAGGCTTGGTCCGCTTTCCCCAATGCAGTGGCACGCTGCTGCTGACACTAGTTCAGCCAGCGTACCACCAACTTGAAATGAATCCACCACTGCAATGATGGAGCGATCAGTCATTGCAGGGCGGTGCCTTGCCTGATGTAACATTTCAAGTAACATGGCGGTGGCTCTCGCCATCCGCCTCAGAGTCCTCATGTAAGTTGACTGGTGGGTTCCCATTCCCCCTGTCAGCATGCCCCCCTCCCCAGTTCATTTGCCTACCGGGTAGCCCAATCCCCATCGGGATGATGCGCCCCTTTGTTCTGTGCAGAAGGGGTGCCCAATCCCCCCCTCGGCTCATGCTCTTCCCCTCATCCAGCACACTGCATGACTGACAGGGTACCCAATACCCGTTGGCTCCAGTTCCCCCACCCCAACAAACTCCCAGGTGTACGCTGGGAGCCCACCCCAGTGTTACCAAAAATGTCCCATGTCTTTTTTTTTTTTTTTAAATCCTGTAAAAAACATTCCTAAGTCCCATTCCCCTCCCCAACCCCACATCCCATAATTACCTTCGAACCCGGCGAAAATATTTGGTGGACGGGAACACGTCTGCACTCTGTAAAGCCGACCGCGAACTGAAGAAATGCCAGTAAGCTGTATAATGGCATAAATGTTTTTTTGTTCTTTTTTCAACTTTGGTGTATATCTCAGACATTTTTGCTAATTTTGGCACCAGATTTTCAACATGGGGTTCTTGGGACCCCACCTCATGAATTCAGTCACTGTCATCTCGTTATTCAGTCCCAAAAGGTGATTTCGCAGTCACTGCGTGGAATCACCTTCGGGACGATTATGAAAATGACAGTATCACTGTTCAGAGGTGGGCTCTCAAAAGCCTATGTTGCAAATTTGGTGAAAAATTCTAAAAATGACTGGCGTTATTTAGCCATGCTATGCAGTTTCATGCATGCTCATAACTTTGCGAATTTGTAATATTTTTCATTCCAAATTTTCAACATTGGCATTTTTCCACACCTCCTTATGAACAGTGCAGCTGTCATTTTTCACATCCTGGCCGAAATGTGTTTTCACACTTCCGGCGCAGAATAGGGCGATCGCCATGGGAAATCAGTGTTTGGGACAGATTAAGAAAATTACAGTGACACTGTTCATGAGCGGAAGGCCCTAAAATGCCTATGTTGAAAATTTGGTGACAAACGTTCATAAAATGACTGTGTTACAAGTGTGCGTTGTGCAGTTTCCACACACCCTCGTAAATTTGTAATATTTTCACTCCAGATTTTCAACATTTGGCATTTTTTTCACATCTCCTTGGGAATAGTACAGCTATAATTTTTCATATCCTGCCTGAAATATGCGTTTGCACATCTGGCGCACAATGGCACGAGTCGCTGTGGGAAATCAATGTTCCGGACAGATTAAGAAAATTATAGTGACAGTGTTCATGAGCAGAGGTCACAAAATACCTATGTTGAACATTTGGTGAAATAATTCCACTAAATGACTATAGTACGAGCATGTGTTGCGCAGTTTCTACGTACGCTCAGAACTTTGAGCATTTTTTATATTTTCACTACAGATTTTCAACGTTGCCATCGCTTCACACCTCCCTATGAATGGTACAGCTGTCATTCTTCATTTCCTGCCCGATCTGTGTTTTCGCACGTCTGGCGCAGAATAGCATGGTCGCTGTGGGAACTCAAAGTTCGGGACACATTAACAAAATCATACTGCCACTGTTCATGAGAAGAGGTCCCAAATGCTTTCATGAGGTGGGGGTCACAAAAAGGCCATGTTGAAAATTTGTATGGTGCAAATATCACCAAACACCCGGTGCATAGGCTTTCTAACCACAATGTCCAACCCTGTACAGACTGACACGCATCAGGGGTGTGCCTTGGGATCGCCAACTGCAATACTAACGCCATTCTACCCCCACCCTCACCCTGAAGCCAGTGACAGGCTTTGGGGTGTGCCTTGGACTCTTCGGCCCCAGACTTCACCCCATTCTCCTATACTGCACCCAATTCAGCATATGTCCTTTTGAAATGGGGTAACTGTGAAGCCGAATACCCCAAGGCATACCTCAACACTTGCTGGTGTCTACAAGGATAGGGTGAGGTGAAATGCCCTGTGCATTATGGGCAACAACCCAGAGGCACACCCCAATGCTTGTCCATCTCTGCAAGATGGAGGTGGGGTTGGCGTGAGTTCAACACTTCACTGTCACTCCTATTCTGCATCTGTCTAACTCCTGCACGTCCAATGCTAACATCAGCAAGCAAACATCTGGCATTGACAAATGCTTGTTTTGTTAGGGACAATCACATGTAACTGGAAAGGAGCTCTGTTAATTTATATCCCCTATAGTTTACTGTTGGTTAATCTGTGGTTTTGGTTACATGTTCGATTAAATTATAAAATGATAGAACGGATGTACTATGCTGCTTAGAGAGGCAGTTATGGCTGTTTAGTAACTATAGCCAGGATACTCTCTGGTTGATGCTTAGTGAAAAGCAGCTGCATGTGTATTACAGGGATTTGTATTATGCATCTAAGCACATCAAAGTACAAGCACATAAAAAACAAGTACTGGACAATGCCAAATGCTCACTTGCTTTATTTGCTGTGCAGTTGTTGGGCATAGATAACGCAGCAATTAAAAGTAACAAATTATAAAAGTGAAATTGTCATGATGCGGGAAATTGAAGAGGTTTACACTTACTGTAACATTACGTTCGTTGACTGTGACCTGTGTAGCCTGCCCCATGGCAGGGAGGGCTGAGGCACTGGGTGTCTTATCTCCTGCCATACAGGCGACCCGGGTTCTGGAACAGATGCAGGTTGCTTGGGGGCTGGCCAGCGGTGGGTGGATTGAGCATTCCAGGGACAGCTCTTCTCCCTTAGCGAAGGGGGTAGACGCATCCCAGTAGGCAGCTGCCGCTTGCAGGATCTGTGTGGCATCACAGCGGGATGTAGGAGTCTCACCCACTTGATACTTTGGGGGTCTCCACTGAGGCCGAGCTTGCAAATGCACATTATATCATACCGTGGAGCTGGAGATGGAGGAAAACCTCCAATTAAGTGGCCAAATGAAACGGTCTCTCCCAGGCCCCACACTGGTGACTGAGCATCTCCAGGTGTTGGGGCAGAGGAGGATGGAGCCTGTAGTAAGTCCTAGTGAAGCAAGGTGATGGGGCTGGGGGGGACTTGTTCAGATAGGGGCAAGTCAGCAGATAAGGTGAAAAGTACTGATAAAAAACAATTGTGATTTGTGTGCCTTGTGATTGGGCAAGGCATTGTAACAAGGAAAGTGAAAGGGAGGAGAAAAGCCATGACTGAGCAGAATTAAGAAGGAAATTCAGTGTTCTGATGCTGCAATAGGTGAAGAAGCAAGTCCCCAAAAGCCCTCTCACAGTTCAAACTGATACCAACTAATTCACAGGCTTTACAAGCAAACATAAATCAGCTTGATTCCTGGGATATACAGTATACATAGCATAGTCTATGCAAAGAACTTCGTTAATGCATCAGTTAGGGTTCTTCTACAGTGAAAAAAGTGAGGAAATTCGATTTTAGGGTTCCCACCCCTTGCAGCCCACCCCTACCAAGAGGCATTGGGGTGTGCACTGGGGTTGTCGGCCCTAGCTCTCACCCCATTCTCTACACTGCGCCACCTCAGCTTGTTTACACATGGGATGGGGTGAGAGTTAGGGCTGACAACCCCATCGCACACCCAGATGCCTGTTGGCGGGGGCGGGCTGGGGCTGGGAACCCTAAAATCAAATTTCCTCGCTGTGTAGAAGAACCCTAACTGATGCATTAACAAAGTTTTTTGCATAGAATGTCCTTACTTTAAGTGCCAGGACACATTACACACCCAATGACTAAAAAGTACATTCACAACAGCAAGGTCAGCCACCAAACAAATGTTAATCTAGTAGAACAATAGAAAACGCTGTGCACAAAATGTAAACTGTGCCACACAACATCTCAGCAAAAAATATATTGTCTGACACGTAAACACCTCTATTAACATCTACAGGACATGCAGTCAATATCCTCAAAATTTCAAGTAAAAAGACCAAACCGTGTCCAAGATACGACATGTCAAAATCTGGAATTTTCATTCGTCAGAGTGGCACAGTTCCGCACCTGTTGACATTTAACACACACAGCGACTGAAAACTACATCCATGACACTAAGGCTAGGTATCCTATCAATTTCAAGCCACCACCACAAGCAAAACACTGTCCACAATACGTAAAGTGCATCACAGAATATCTCCACAAAACAAAATTTTCTCTAACACATAAACACCATAATTCACATCTACAGGACATGACGTAAACACCCTCCAAATTTCAAGCAAAAAGACCAAACTGTTTCCGAGATATTCAGCGTTAAAGATAGGGAACTTTTACCAATCTATTTCATTATAAAAAATCTGGCCATCTTGTCCCTATCTCGCGATCAAAGATGGTGATCAAAGAATCTTGAGATCAAAGAAGTTGCAGGCTCACGAACAATGAAAAAAAACTTTTGTAATATAAAAAATTGAAAGAATTGTGGTAAACCACCACCATGGTTCGAAAGAACGAATCCCCCTGAGCAAAACCCACCCTCATTTGACTTCCTAGGGCACCCCTGAGATGAGATTGAGAAAAACTGATTTTTTAATCCAGCCATCTCGTCCTACCCTCACGGTGCACAATCGCGATCAAAGAATCTCGCAATCAAAGAATCTGCATGGTCACGACCAAAGAATAACAACTAGTGTAATTTACAAAATTAACACAATTGTGGTAAACCACCGCCATGGTTAGTCAGAACGAAGTCCCCTGAGTAAAACCCACACTCATTTGTCTTCTTAGGACACCCAAGTTGAGAAAACTGATTTTTCATCTGCCCATCTTGTCCCTTGCTCCCGATACATGATCGCAATCAAAGAATCTGGCGGTGAAAGAATTTGCAGGCTCGCAATCAAAGAAATTCCTCGCTCTCGAACAAAGAGCGAGGGAGGAGATGGCCAGATTTCAAAAAAGGTTTTTGTAGCCCAGCGGTGCCCTATAAAGTAATATAAGGGTGGGTTTTGCGCAGGGTGCCTCGTTCTGCCCCATCTGAATAAAAAAACATTAATTTTCATTATTCCTGGTAGTCTAGCAGCCCTCTCCCCATCATAATAGTGGCCCCCCCCCCATGAGTATTTTATTAATATGTCTGTTTTTTGTCCGTGGTAGTCCAGTGGCCCCCCCCCCACACAATCTGTATTTCATTATTATTTCTATCCCTGGTAATCTAGCGGTCCCTCCACCCCATCAGCACCAAACAAAAAGTGGCATGTTCGCCCACCAAAGCTCTTTCAAACGAGCCATCTTGCAGAGCGGCACGCCACACAACGGATGTTCAGGACCACATTTAGAATCCCAAAAGGTGGATAATTTTGCATTTTTCAGCGCTTTCGTACACAAAGACCGTCATGCCGACCAAAACGCAATTTGACAAATCAAGAGATCTACCATGCCCCACCGCACGTACCAAATTTCAGGCAAATCCATTGAACGGGTCCAAAGTTATTAACACCCAAACTTTTGACTTTAGTATGTAACTGACTGTTAAACCCTAACTATAGTGGCGCGACTATAATATTATACATTATATACGTTGAGCTTTGTTTACATACATTATAATGACCAAAATGCATTGAAGGAGCACTACAAGGGGGCGCTGTGCAGCACGCCTTCTGATAAGAGGTGTTTAGTGCGAGCTCAGAACTAACCAGAGAAATAAAAGGAAAAAAATATTTTGAGTTGGCAAGTGGTAATTTCAACACCTGTACAGCATTCCTGGAGACGAGCTGAACAGTTGGATATAAAACTTTACCATGGGGGGCACAAATCTCAGATGAGCAGCCTGAAAACTCAACCCCAGGAAGCACCACCACCGACAGACGCGGCAGCAAACTCCAATGCAGAGACTGAACCACCATGGAAGGCCTTACAGCTATCCATAAAGGCCACAGAGATGAAGGTGGAATCCATTCTGTCCTGCTTTGCAGAGCAGGACGCTAAAATTGAGGTTGCTGTCAAATGGCCACGCGGCTGAAACCATCGCACTGAAAGTGCTCTCCACCACAACCAAAGTCATACAAGAAAATAGCCAAATCCGTTACTGTCTGGAGGCACTGGAGAACACGCAGGGGGCCGCGAATGTACGCATGGTGGGTTTACTGGAGTATTGTGAGGGGGAGACTCTCTTAGCTTTTTCAGAGGATGGCTACCAGAAGGGCTACATCTAGAAATACCTAACGTAGCAGATTGTTTCCTGAAAGCCTACCACATCTCGCTCCGATCTTCTGCACCTACTGCTACTTTACCCAGAACTGCTCTGCTGGTTACCACCAGCCCGGCTGTAACAGATCATATCTAGCAGGCAGCGAGGGAGGCAGATTAGTTTAACTAACAAGGCAGCATGGTGCACCCATTTCCTGACTTACCATTTGCCACGAGGTCCAGGAGAAAGAAATTAGACGGAGTACGGGCCAAGTTGAGAAGTCTGAGGGTGGCTCACTCGTTATTAATGCCCGCTCGGCTGAAGATTCAATATGGTGGCAAAAAGTTCCAATACACAGATCCTGAAGAAGCCGGGAAGAAGACAGCAGCCATCTTCAAGGAGTTTGAGTGATCGAGAGTCCAAGGGTCGTCGCAGTCAGAAGAAGATACATGAACTTTTATCTGTTCGGTTTGAACTTTTCTGTTCTTGCTTTATCACCAACTTAATCAGTGTTTCCATGCTAAATATTAGTGTTAGTAAGTAGTAAACCTCATAGTTTCAGATGGTTTCATAAATATAAGCAGCTTTATTTCTTAAAATGGTCAATTAGCAACTCCTGAATGTTTTAACTTAAACAAAAAAAAAAACCAAAGAAAGCTCAGACATGGTAAAATAAGTTATTATTGAAATAACATGGCTAGTTATGGTTAGGAAAGTGCATGGGAACTGTTGTAGTTTATATAGAGTTTAAGACTCAGTTGTTCAAATGAGAAGATATAATTATCACTGCCACAATTGTAAATGCTATTAATATCTTGACTAGAAAGTATAAGTGTTACTACTACCTATAGTATTTCTCTGGAAGGGGGAGAGTTTGTTTCTGAACATCAGCTCTATGTTGGGCTAACTTTCTGAGTTTGGGAGTCATGTCAACACTGGTTGTTTTGCAAAAGTACTGGACTTTTTCTTTTCTTTAGGGTTGGACCACCCATAGTCATGAAGGGTACAGCATTTCTCAGACATTATCTTGGAATACTCTCATATTCAAAATCCAGATTGTCTAGATTATACTGTTACACTGAATGTATTGTCGGATTGTAAACGTGAAGTCTGACATGAGTAAGTTATATGAAACTGTTTTTATTTTAAAAACAATAAAATATAATTAAAAAAAAAAAAAAGCACTACAATTCAAATTTGCAAAAAACATACATTGTGCAGGGCCTTTCGATTTGTGTGTGTAGTCCTAGAGTGTCTTTCCCTTTGTTTGCGATTAGTTTTTTTCTAAATTTGCCTACTAGTTTTATGGCACATGGGGATCTCCGTGATAGAATTTTTTATTGCTCTTCTTTTTCCTACAATGCCCCCTGTCCCATGTGACAGTAATGCATTCAGGACCACTGACTCTGCTTCAGCAGCAATATGCTGTTAGAGGGACACTGTCAAACCCCTTAGGCCTTGAATTTTCCCTAGGCCAAAAAAAAAAAAAAAAACACACACACGTTATGATTTCTTACATTCTGTAGAGATTGCTGATATAGCTGGTAGTTTGATTCGGATTCATTTTTCTTTTTAAAAAATTAAAAACAGACTGCCCACCATACTGATGCTAACACACAAAAACGTGTTTGTTTACTTTGTTTGATCAACTCCCACTGCATCTTTCCTGGACTTGGGAACACCCCCAACACAATCTAGCCACTCTCAATGCTGTGGGAGGAGAGGGGACTATGCATCATGAGTGGCTGCATTGTTAGGGGCATTCCTAATGTTCAGTATGTAATGCAGTAACAGTGGATCAAGGATTTGAAGCACAACCAGGCTGGGTGTAAAACCATATAACTGCACCATTCCCATGCAAGGAAGCAGATCAAACAACCAACAATTTCAGTGCATTTTAGAAAAGGTAAGCAGTCATAAAATGTGGGTTTTCAACTAGAAATAATATGATGCAAAAAGGGTTGACAGGGTGCCCTCAAGAGCCTGATGTTCTGGCCTCAACTAAATAACCCTCCTTCTAATTCAATCTTTATTTTCTAAGTATGTGTCTTGGTCCAGCTATCAGGAGGAAATGTTTAGTTTTTGAAGCTTTTTATTTCATCAGACAACACACAGCCACAGAAAGTACAGGCAGTGAGGACTCTAGCTGTTTCCTTACATAGCAGTCCACTCCATTTTTCCTCAGGTGTTTGCTAAACAGCAAATGTAGATTTTATGCTCTGTTTTAATTTTCGGTCACTTTGCAATGCTTGCATCAAAGTCACCATGTTTGTGAAATCCAATTACTTCGCATCCATGCTCCAGAGCAACTTAATCACCCCTGCAAGTTCTGGAAAGTTAGGCATTCCTTTTTCTCACCCCAACCCAGTCCTCCCATCTGTCCTCAAGGTTGGCAACTCCCACATCACTAACCCTGCTGCCACTATATATATATATATATGTATATATGTATATATGTATATATGTATATATGTATATATGTATATATATATATATATATATGTATATGTACTTTATGCCCCCCCAACCCCCAAGAGTCCCTGGATGCCAGCAGACACGGCAGTGCGTGCACGTGGAGGCGCACACACACTTCGGGTACTGGCTCACCCCTTCCGCCCCATCCCTGGCTATCACTGGGCCCCGGAGCCGAACCGCCATCCGCCTCCACCGGTGGCAATCAAGGGGCGGGGAAACCCCCTCATCCCTCCCTGGGAGAGGAGAGCCACCTCACGGCAGCTCAGTCCTGCTCCTTGCCCTCCCCCCCGCCAACCCCCGCCAACCCAGGCTCGTTCCCGAACCCAGGTCACCGGTGTGGCGTGAGGTGTGATGTCCAGCGCCTCAAGCCTCAGCGTCACCCGGCTGGTGTTCAGCACCACCAGACTGGTGTTGCTGTCGCCTCTCAATTCCTTCTTCACCACCTACTTCCTATCTCTGCTCCCCCTTACATTTCTTCTCTCCTACCACTCCCGCAGCCTCCCTTAAGGCCCTTCTAGCCCTTTCTCCTCACAAGGGTACAAGCCCAGATGGTCTTGACCCCCTAGCTTCTGTACCTCTCTGCACCAGCCAGAGCCTTCCCCATTTCATTCCTCCTTAACCTTTTCTCCTCCTACACCCAAGTCCCTGCTACCTGGAAATAGGCTACTGTTACACCCCGCCCAAAAAGGGGGTGATGCTTATACTGCTGGAAACTAGTGTCCCACTTCCTTCTTCTCCACACTGGCCCAGCTCCAGGAACATCTTGTCCTCTCACAACTTACCCAGTTCCTGGATTCCTCCTTTCCAGACTTGTTTCAGGAAGTCACACTATCTACCTCCCCTCTCTGGCTCACTGACTCCATCCGGTCCTGTATGGACCAGGGACAAATTACTTCCACCATCTCTGTCCACCTAGCCAAAACCTTAAACACTTCGTCACACCCCCTTCTCCTGGACAAGCTTAATGCAGTTGGTCTCTCCGTCTACTCAATCAGCTGGTTCCACTCTTACTTTGAGGGCACATCACAAGCTATCCATATTAGAGACATCCTTTCCCCTCCACTCCCTATCTGCTCAGGCATCCCCCAATGATCTGTCCAGGGCCCCATGCTCTTCTCCATATTCCTAAATGACCTCCCCTCTGCCTGTTCCTCTGTGTCCACCCACGTGTACACAGAGGACATTGTGATGTTTGCTTCTGGCTTCTCTTCTGCTGACCTTGTTGTCCACCTCCAACAGGATTTTGAAAGTGTTCAACGTTGGTTCTATTCAAACCATCTGTCCCTCAACGTCAAGAAAACTGTCTCTATGACCTTTGGCTCCCTGCAGAGACTTGCCAGACTCTCTCTCCCCTCCCCCCAGCACCCTTGAAGGTTCTGTAATTATTTTGCTGATGTTCCCTCATTTAAGTACTTTGGTGTCTGGCTGGACCCCTGCCCGTAGGGAATTAGTCCTGAAGATGACCCATCCCATCTTCGACTATGGCGACACTGTCTACAGCACCACTCTCAACTCTATCCTTGCTGGACCGAATCCCCTCATCCAGTCTTTCTGCTGTTTTGCCTCACACTACCTCCCTCGTACACACCTCTACTCACTCTCTCTACTCCTCCCTCTCCCTCCCTTCCCTCGATGCCAGATGCCTCCCTCATATACTGTGCAACCTTCACCTCCAAATTCTGGTTTGGCTCCCTTCCTCCACACCTCTCTGCCCTCCTCCCCCCCCATCCTTCCTCCTACCCCTTCGGCAACACTGCTTCCCATTCCCTCTTCATCCCCTCTTTCCAACCTCCCCGGAAAACTTCCATGGGCCAAGCTGCATTCTCATACTGTTTTCCTAAACTCTGGTCCTCCATCCCGTCTATCCACTCAGATCCATTCTTCTCTTCCCTCAAACTCTTGCCACCCCCCTCCTGCAACTGTTCCTTGTATTCCTTCCACCTTTGTTTTCAACGTTCTGCTCATCCCCCCACCCCACTAGGTGCCTTAATCAGCTAATAAATCTGGTAATGTGCTCCTGAGCCTACCTCCTGCACTGAATTTGTAAGCTCACACCTTAGCGGTTTGAGGGTGGAGCTAACCCCGCTACTATTGTGGAACTGTTCCCTGTACCATACAGCACTTGGATCTAAATTTGCGTTGTACCTCATCTTTATTTCTGTAGCCCTGAATATTCTGCTTGCAAACTGTGACGGTGCCCTGTTGTTCATTGTTACTCTATTACATTGTATGCATTTTACGTACATATTACTGATGCACTTTACATTATGTATTTTCACTTGCAAATCATGTACTGTATGCTCCTTGTCCCCAATTCCCCCAGGATGCATCTGGAAACAAGCTGTTACAAGCTCAGTCTATAGCTCTACTGCTGTAAAATGGACTATAAACCAGTACTTGCCGAATCTGTGGTCGAACAGATCATGGTCACATGGGACAGGAAGCACTGTAGGAAAAAGTGCAATATAAAAAAAATACAAAATTGGAGATCCCAAGGGGCTATAAAACTAGTAGGCTAATTTAGAAAAAAAAAAAAAAACTAATACATGCTAGGATTACAAACACAAATAACACACTCTGCATGTTTTGCAAATTTTGACTGTAGCACTCCTTTCATTTTAGTGTTCAAAACACAGGAAGCAAAGAAACACAGTTCCTTACCTATAGGGATCAATGAATGTATTAACAAGTTAGAATACCCATTTTTACTTGTTTTTTACCACAGTGTGAGAATACACGAATTGCATGAGCTGAAAGCATTAAATCATGGGTGGGCAAAGGATATGGGCTGTGCTATATCTCTGCCAATGTCTAAGAAGAAAAAGTTACTTACCATAGTAACCTTGTTTCTCCCAGGGGATACTCCAATATTCATAACTCTTCTGCAGTGTGCCTTTAAGCCAGATCCGCCTGGAGATAGAATGTTATGCAAAATAATGGAATCATTGGCATGAGCCACTTTTCAAATGTTGCCACCTATCAACTGCCTACATTCTAACCCTCCGATTTTGTGGATGCCTGGAAAGACGGGGCCCAAAAGATTTTGAAATCATTAAAATTTAGAAATAGAATTCCCACAACCAGTCTCCAACTGGAGGAAACATTTTTTTTTTTATATATTCATAAACCACACCATTCCCAATGTCAGAATCACCTGAAGAGGAGAACAGACCACTGAATTGAAGTTTCAATATAAGCCAGAACTTGGCATACATACCCTTAAGGTACAGTATGAAATGCAGAGGCCACTGGTTCTAGTAGGAGAGGCACGGTGGGAGAGTTATGAATATTGGAGTACCCCTAGGAGAAACAAGGTTACTATGGTGAGTAACTTTTTCTTCTCACCACAAGAATACTCCAATATTCCTAACTCTTTTGCAGACTAAGAAGCAGTACCTTTGGAGGCAGGAAAAGAACCTATTTTGGAAACAGGCTCTGCAAGACAGCTGTACCAAACCCGGCATCAGCTCTAGCCTGCGTATCCAGGCTATAATGTTTGATAAATGTCTGCACTGTCCGCCAGGTAGCTGCTTTACAAATATCAACCAGTGGAACATCCCTGGAAGCTGCCGATGTGGCAGCTGTGCCTCTCATGGAGTGGGCTCTGAGCCCTGCTGGGGCTTCTTTGCCCACCTTTGAATAACAAAACTGGATACACTGAACAATCCAGCAAGAAATGGACCGTTTAGATGCTGGATTTCACTTTCCCACATCCCCATAAGTGAGGAAGAGCTGTGTCTTGTCCTGCCTGTGGGGCTTAGCGGCTGTCATGTAGTAGCTCAGAGCTCTCTTGACATCCAGACTATGCAGCCTACATTCACCAGAAGAGGAATGTTCAGTGAAAAACACTGGCAGTGTGATAGTCTGGTTCAAATGAAAGTCTGAGACCACTTAGGGAAGGAATTTCCTGTTAGTCTGCAGGACAACTTTATCCCTGTGAAAAAGAGATGTAGTCCTGTTCAGTGCATAAGGTCTGAAGTTCACCAATTCATCTGGCTCAAGTGATGGCAACTAAAAACACTGTTTTCAATGTAACAAACTTCAGAGATGCTGAAAACATGGGTTCAAAAGGTGGACCCATAAGCTGAGCAATACAAATGTTAAGATCCCAGGCTGGGACCGGTTCTCTGACTGGTGGCTACATATGGGATAGACCCTTAAAGAACCTTTTAAAAATGGGGCTCGATGCCAGAGAGGTAGACTTACCTACTGAGGTACAGGCTGAGACTGAAACCAAACGGATCTTCAGTGCAGAAGGCTGCAAACCCAGAGAATGCAAGTAAACCACATTGTCCAACACAAGTGGCACTCCTGCCTGTGCTGGCACTATGCTCCTGTTGGAACACCAAATAGAAAACCTTTTCCATTTTGCAGCATAGCTTGTCTTAGTACAGGGTTTCCTATACCCCCTTAAAACATCCATGACCCCCTCAGAGAGGCGTAAGCCAGCATATTCCAAGTCCTCAAAAGCCAAGCTTTGAGTCTGAGTGACTTGAGGTTTGGGTATAGGAGCCTTCCCTGATTGGAGGTCAGCAGATTGTGCCTCCTGGGAAGGTGTATTGGTTTGTCCACTGACATGGAGAGCAACAGGGAATACCATGGCTGTCTGGCCCAGTCTGGAGCTATCAGAATCACTGTGGCTGACTGAAGCCTGAGCTTGAGCAGTACCCTGTACACCAGAGGAAATTGGGGGAGAAGGCATATAGGAACCTTCTTGACCAGTCCAGAATGACAGCATCCAGGGGGACTGAGCCCACTGCTGGAGGTCTGCAACAGTACTGTGGCAGGTGGTGACTCTGATGGAGGGCAAAGAGAGCTATCTCTGGAGTGCCCCATCTTCTGAATATGGTTTGCACCACCTGCTTGTTCAGGGACCATTCGTGATGGGCCTGGCTGATTCAACTTAGGGCATCTGCCAAAACACTGTCCTTGCCTGGCAGATGAATGGCCTGTAGAGAGGCTCCTAGGGAGTAAGCCAAGGTCCAGATTCACACTGCTTCTGTGCAAAGAAGACTTGCCCTTGTTCTCCCTTGCTTGTTTATGTAGTACATGGTGGTAGTATTGCCTGTTCTGACTTGTACCACCTTACCCTGTATCAGTGATGTAAAAACTTGCATTGCCAGAAACACCGCCCTGAGCTCCAACAGACTGATATGTAGGAGAGACTCTGCACTTGACCAAGTGCCCTGGGTAGTGTGCTCTGCCAGATGGGCCCCCCATCCTAATAGGGGTGCATCTGTTGTGAGAATTACTGAGGGAAGTTCCCTTTGTAAGGGGACCCCTTCTCTGAGGTTGGCTTCCTCTTTCCACCACTGGAGGGCCTGGATGAATGTTTTGTTACAGGGACGAATTTTGAGAAAGAATCCTTTTTCTGACACCAATGAACTCTTCAGTGAAACTGGATGTCCCGCATCTGAAACTTGGAACCCAGGACTGTGCCTGTAGCAGCTGCCATGTGTCCCAGGAGCTGAAGAAATTGCCTTGCAGGTCTTGGTACATTCAGCTTGAAAGAACCTGCTAGCTGTAAGATGCTTTTTACCCTGTCCATGGGTAAAAAAGCTCTGCCCTCCTTGGTATTTAATTCTGCTCCTATGAATTGCAGACTTTGTGAAGGAAGAATTGACTTCTCTAGGTTTAGCAGAAACCCCAGAGAGAGAAGTTGCTTGGTGAGCTGTAAGTGTTCCCTTAATTGTTGTGGAGATTTTCCCACCACTAGCTGGTCGTCTAGGTAGGGAAATACTGTGACACCTTGCCTTCACAAATGTGCTACCACTACTGCTAGACACTTGGTGAACACCCTTGGAGCTGAGGTGAGACCAAATGGTAGGGCTGAGAACTTACAGTGACCTGAAGGGAGCCTGAATCTGAGATACTTTCTGTGAGGCTTCCTTATGGGGATGTCGAAATATGCATCTTTTAGGTCCAGTGATGCCAGCCAATCCCCTTTTTGGAGTGCTGGCAAAATCAGAGACAGTGTTACCATTTTGAATTTTGGTTTTGTTAAATACTTGTTGAGGACCCTTAGGTCCAAGATAGGCCACAACTCCCCATTTTTCTTTGGTGTAAGAAAATATCTTGAATATAGCTCTTCGCCCCTGAGCTGTGGAGGCACTGGTTCCACTGCTTTTAATAGCAGCAGATACCCGACTTCTTTTTCTAACCGTTTTCTCTCCAGAAGGGAAGCTGGTTTGAAAACCCTTGTTTTTAGAGAGGGGAAGGACTTGAAGTTTAGGGACAGTCCCTGACCCACTATCTCCAGAACACACTTGTCTGTGGTGATATTTTTACTGGAAGAGGAAAGGAGAGGCAGCCTGGGAGAACAAGTCAGGGATCCTGCTTGGCCTGGGGCTGAGAGTGGAACCACGCCTGGCACCCATCTTGCCCCTACCTGTAAAATACCCTTGCTGGGGGTACAGAGGTACCTGGGGTATAAACATGGTCTGGTAAAAAAGGCCTGGTGTGGAATAGTATGCCCCTGCCTCCCCATTATATGGTCTTGTGGAGGAAGTACCCTTTTCTTTGGCAGAATTGCTCCGAAAGGTAGTTTTGTATTCATCCACCTTTTCCATATAGGCCTCTGTGTGGCTACCAAAAAGGGAATTACCCTCCAGAGGAAAATCCAGAGCCTTATTCTGGGTGTTCTGTGTGAGGTTTGTGGCCCTCGACCATGCAAACCTACTTTGAGCAATGGCATTGGCCATCCACCTGGCAGCAGTATTGTTAGCATCTGCTGCCATCTGAAACTGGTATTTGGCAGCCTCCATGCCAAACCCAGCAGTTTCAGTTAAGTCCCCAGATAGGTTAGATGGAGCTTTCTCAGCCATAGCCAAAAACAGACTGCCAGAGAGTCTTCTGGTATTGGGCCGCATAAGCCTGGAAATTAGCCTGCCTTATGGCCAGAGAGTCTGACAAATAGCCTTTCTTGGCCATACTATCAATTTTCCGTGAGTCGTTCTCTTGGGGTGAGGAGCCAGAGGGACTTTAGCCTTGTCACATGCAGCAGCTTGCACCACCCCGGTGGTCAGGGTATGAATACTAAAAATTCAGCCCCTTCCCTGCCAAGCTGGTATTTTTTATCCAACCTTTTATCCAATGGAGGGACAGACCCAGGGGAAGAATACACAATGGGGGTGAAATACTAACAACAACAAAAATCGAAAGGGACCTGGGAGAAATTATATCAGATGACCTAAAGGTGGGCAAGCAATGTGAGAAGGCAGTAAGGAGGGCTGGGGGGATACTGGGATGCATAGGGAGAGGCATCAACAGTAGAAAACAGGAAGTTATTATCCCTCTGTACAGACAGTTGGTGAGACCCCATCTGGAGTACTGCGTGCAGTTCTGGAGACCCCATCTCATCAAAGACATAGACAGAGTGGAGGCTGTTCAGAGGAGGGCAACCAAAATGGTGCAGGGTCTGCACCAGAAATCATATGAAGAGAGACTAAAGCAGCTTACTATGTATACCCTCGGAGGAAAGGAGGGAAAGGGGGGGGACACGATAGAAACTTTCAAGTACCTCAAGGGAATTAAAGTCCAAGTGGGTAGCACCTTTCAGAAAAAGAGATGTGCAAGAACAAGGGGGCATAATTTGAAGATGGGAGGGGGATGGCTCAGAGGTAATATTAGAAAGTATTTTTTCACAGAGAGGGTTGTGAATGCATGGAACAGCCTTCCTGAGGAGACTGTGGAGTCAACAGTGGGAGAATTCAAGAATGCATGGGACAGACATAAAGCAGTTCTAGTGGGGGGTAGGAGGAAGTAAGCTGTTGGTTAACTAGAATCTGCAGCTTTACCATAAGGTAGGGAAATGGGCAGACTAGGTGGGCCAAGCGGTCCTTATCTACCATCAAATTCTATGTTTCTATGACCCAGGTGTCTGGAGGAGTTCGAGAGCACCCCTTTTAAAAAACACCTTTTGGTGGGTGTTAACCCCATCATTTCAAGGTACTCAGCCTCCTTCTCCTCATCCTCTATCACTTCAGTGGTAGAGATGTCCAAAGCATCCACAATTTTCCTAACAAAGGAAAAATGTGAAGAGTAATCTTCAGAAAACCTGGGGGGAGAGCCAAATCCCTGTTCGAGGGAGACCTCAAGCTCTATAGGCTCCCCTTCCTCCTCCTCACCATAATCCTCCTGAAAGGAAGGTGGGTTGGAAGTAACAGGGGTCTGAACATCTGCAGGCAGCAGACCCTGCAAGGCATGCATAATTTTAAAAGCCTGTGCTATTTCTAAAGGAGAAGGCATAGCAGATGGCACCACATAAGTTCCCTTAGGCTGACCAGCAGGGGGGTTCAGTGTGCTTCGTCTTTTTTAACTTTTTTGCTGGAACCGGAGAGCTAGCCGGTTCAGCCATTCTCTCTGTACTAATATCAGGGGTAGAAGTAATGGGAACTGTGGTTTCACCCACAGCCCCAGAGGGTATCGGCTGGTCAGAGCCAGAGGGACCCTTAGCAGGAAGCATTTTCTTCTTTAAACATTCCAGATGTTTTTCAAGCGTCTTCTCAGGAATAGTTTTACATACCTCACAATCTGTATTAAAATGGTCAAAACCAAGGCAGAATACGCAAGAAGAAAAAATTACTCACCTTAGTAATGTTGTTTCTTCTAATGGAGTCTTGCTATATTATGACATATGCAGTATAACCCCAGGTTAGAACTGCTCCGGAGGTGAAAGAGTTAACTTTCCATGCAGGGCATGGAACCTTGAGCGCGAGCTCAGTTGAACACTCTGTCTGTTGTAGCTCAAACTTAAACTGTCAGATCTTTATGAGCAAAACTCACTAAGGTTCTGTGTGGAAGCCGTAAACCTACACTAGCCCACTGGCTACTAACTACAAAAACACATTTTTGTTCTTGATCCCAAAATAAAGACTCAAGTCAGGGGATTCAAGAAAGAAAAATAAAACATAACACCTAAGCACCCTAAGAAAGGGTGAAAATAAAGTGGGCATCTATGAAGTGCCAACATTGCACTGCCCACCCACATCCCAAAAGTAGAGGTTCTGAGAGGGGCAGGCTGGGGAGGTCATAATATAGCAAGACTCCATTAGAAGAAACAACATTACTAAGGTGAGTAATTTTTCTTCAAACAACATGAAGTTTTAGCTATTATGACATATGCAGATTACACAGCAGTACCTCCATGGAGGAGGGACAGAACCTACTTAGGAAATAGGCTCTGAAGCACAGCTGTGCCAAATCGAGCATCACTCCTAGCCTGGATATCCAGGAGTAATGCTTAGTAAAAGTGTGAACTGTTTTCCAGGTAGCTGCTTGACATACCTCTAGGATAGGGATGTCCCTGGCAGCAGCCAGGACGAGCTGTACCTCAGAGTGATCCCTCAGGCCTGAGGGAGGAATCTTACCAGTTTTCATAGCAAAATTGGATACAGGAGACAATGCACCTGGCAATGGATCTTTTAGTGGCAGGTTTGCCTTTACCAACCTCACCATAAGTGAGGAACAATTGGAGGGATTCAAACCTATGACCCTTGGTACGTTCTATATAGTAACTAAGGGCTCTTTTGACATCTAAACTGTGTAATCTCCTCTCGCCAGAGGAGGAATGGTCAGTGAAGTACACAGGAAGAGACATGGATTGATTAAGGTGGAAGTCTGAAACCACCTTAGGCAAAAACTTTCTGTTAGTCCTGAGGACCACCTTATCTCTGTGAAAGGAGATAAAATCAGGCTCCACTGACAATGCTTGTAGCTCACTTATGCGCCTGGCAGAGGTGATGGCTACTAGAAACACAGTTTTCCAAGTCAAGTACTTAAGCTCTGCTGAAGACAATGGCTCAAAAGGGGGTTGCATAAGCTGGGCAATGCAAATATTAAGATCCCAAGCAGGGGCAGGGTCCTGAATGGAGGTTGGTGTGAAGCAACCCTTTAAAAACTTGGAGAACACAGGGTGAGCTGAAAAGAAGAGGGCTTACCTGCTGATAAAAAACAGACACAGCTGCCAAGTGCACTTTTAGGTAGCTGGTCTTAGCCCAAAATTCAAATGCACTAAATAATCCAGAATCGTGGAGTACGCTCAGCCGATTCTGGGAAATATGCTTACTCAGCACACCATATGGAAAATCTTTTCCATTTTGAATTATAAGTAGCCCTGGTGGAAGGCTTCCTAGAGGCCTTCAAGATTTCCAATACGCCTTGGGAAAGGTGTAGGTCAGCAAACTCTAACTCTTCAAGAGCCATGCCTTGAGATTGAGAGATTTGAGGTTCGGATACCAAACTCTCCCCTGGGCACAGGTTAACAGGTTGTGATTCCTGGGAAGACACAGGGGAAGGTGGACTGCTAAGGACATGAGGAGTGGGTACCAGGGCTGCCTGGCCCAATCTGGAGCAATCAGGATCATCCTGCAGGGTTGAGACCTGATTTTTACTAGCACCTTGAAAAGAAGAGGAAGGGGAAAAGCATAGAGAAACTTCCTTCCCAACTGAGTAGGAAGGCATCCAGAGGGACTGGAGCCCAACACTGGGGCCTGCAGCAAAAAGGGAAGTTGGTGATTGTCTGGGGCTGCAAAGAGATCTATCTGAGGGTGCCCCATCTGGCAAATACTACCTCCAGTACTGGGGATCCAGTGCCCATTCGTGATGGCCTGGGAAATCCTGCTGAGAGCATCCGCTAGGACATTGTCCTTGCCTGGGAGGTGAACTGCCGTAAGGAAGGCGTTCAGAGAATAAGCCAGAGACCACAACTTCATTGCTTCGGTGCACAAGGCCGTAGACCGAGTGCCCCCTTGCTTGTTGATGTACCACATTGTAGTGGTATTGTCTGTTCTGACCTGAACAACCTTGTTCTGAACAGATGTGGAAAAAACCTGGAATGCTAGAAAAACTACTCTGAGTTCCAACAAATTGATGTGGAGCAGAGATTCCTGAGGGGACCACAACCCCTGGGTAGTAAGGTCGCCCATGTGAGCTCCCCACCCCAAGAGGGATGCATCTGTAGTAAGGGTCAAGGAATGAGACCGGGGAATGAAGGGAAACCCCCGTCTCAAATTGCTCTGGTCCTGCCACCACTGGAGGGCCTGGATCAGGGTTCGAGTCACTGGGATCAATTTGGTTAGAGGACCTGTCCTTTGAGACCAAAAGGCTCTCAAATGGAACTGAATGTCCCTCATCTGAAACCTTGCTCCTGCACTACTGCTGTAGAAGCAGCCATGTGCCCCAGGAGCTGTAGAAAATGCCTTGCTGGTCGAGAGACCTGCAGGGTGAAAGAAGAGGCCAGAGACCAAAGTCCTTGCTCTTTCCAGAGGGAGGAAGGCTCTGGCTTCTTTTGTGTTCAGTTCTGCGCCTATGAAGGTAAGAAGCTGGACAGGCTCCAGAACTGACTTGGAAGATTGAGAAGGAAACCTAAAGATGTAAGAAGTTGCTGAGTTACTTGTAGGTGTAATCTGACTGGTCTGGAGACTGGCCTACAATGAGCCAGTCATCCAGATAAGGAAAGATGGCAATCTTTTGCCTTCTTAAGTGGGCAACTACTACTGCCAGGCATTTTGTGAACACCTCGGGGCCGAGGTGAGGCCGAAGGGCATTGCTCTGAACTGGTAATGGCCTGAGGGCAGTTCGAATCTGAGGTACTGATGGGAGCTTCTGATGAGAACATGGAAGTAGGCATCCTTGAGGTCCAGGGAGGCTAACCAGTCCCCTGGCCTTAGAGAGGGTAAAATAATTCCCAGAGTCACCATTTTGAACTTTGGTTTTAAAAGGTGCTTGTTTAGATACCTGAGATCCAGGATGGGCCGCCATTCTCCTGTCTTTTTTGGGGTAAGGAAGTACCTGGAGTACAACCCTTTGCCCTGGTGTAGGGGTGAAACCCTTTCCACAGCTCTGAGAGCCAGGAGGGAAGAAATTTCTGTTTCTAGGGCAAGTGCCTCTGATGGATTTGCAGGTGGAAAGGACCTGGTTCTCATCTTCGGAAATTTTTTGAAGCTGAGAACCAGTCCCTGGCTTACTACTTCCAGGACCCACTTGTCTGATGTTACAGACTTCCAGTCCTGGACAAAGTAAGTCAGCCTGCCCCTTAGCGGTAGTGGAGAATTGGCCCTGGCCACCCCATCAGGGAGCCTGTTTTGCAAGGGCTTTGGGTTGAGGGGTAGAAGCAGGCTTACTAGACCCCCTTCTGCCTCTTCCTCTAAAGAACCCCCTCTGGGCATAAGCAGAAGAGGAGGCCTGGGCTTGGTAAAAAGGCCTATGAAAAGGCCTGCCCCTGCCCCTGACATGCTGCCTTTGAAGAGTGGCTTGCCTTTCTTTGGCCTGTGCACTCCTATATGTGGTCCTATACTCATCCATTTCTTCATATAATTCTCCGTCTGCTCCCCAAACAGAGAATTGCCCACAACAGGAAAATCCATAACCTTAGACTGGGTGTCCTCTGACAGAGCAGTACATCTGAGCCAGGCCATTCTGCGAAGAGACACAGATGTAGCCATGACTCTTGATGAAACATCATTAGAGTCTACTGCAGCATGAAATTGCACCTTGGATGCCTCAATACCATCAGCAGCCACCTGCTCCAGCTCCCTGGCAAGCTGGTCAGGGGCCTGTTTTGCTAGTGCCAGCACAGTATCCCATCTGGATTTCTGGTACCTAGCTGCATAAGCCATATAACTCCTGTCTGTCTGAGTCCTAAAGATGCTGCCATGTACTGTTTCTTTGCCATGGCATCCATCCTCCTGGAATCCTTTTCAGGAGGGTGAGAGGCTAGAGGAATATTAGCCTTGTCACAGGCTGCAGCCTGCACTACCCCCACATGGCTGCATTGCTGAGAGAGAACTCCAGTATCAGAGCCTGATAATGTATACCATTTGTCCATCCTTTTATCAACAGGAAGGATAGAGTGAGGAGTTTTAGAATTTTTACTGTCTGTTTCCTAAAGTTGTGCAAGGGAATAGACAGTCTCTAGACTCTGGAATATCCATCATTTCTACATAATCAGGCTCTTCTTGGTCATCAATAGCTTCCTCAACAGGGAGTTGGAGAGTTTCAGCAACTTTCTTATAGAACATAAAATGAGAAAGGGACTCAGATAGCCTTGGGGAGGAACCCCTGAAGGTCTGTCTGGAGAAATGTCCGGTTCAATGGGCACATCCAGACTTTCAAAATCACATTCACTCTCCTCATACCCCTCTTCTCTTTCCTCCGGTTCATAAAAATCCTCAAAATCATAATCTTGAACCGGTGGAACCGTCCGAACCGAGAGCTTTCCTGATGGTGTCGGTTCAGACAGAACCGGGAAAGAGACTGGACAATTTGAATAGCTTGACTATTTCCTCAGCAGTTGGGAGAAAAACTTTGGCTCCACACTAGCTGACTTTCTAGCCCTTTTAGTTGGAACCGCTCCCTCAGAGCTGGTTTTTCGCTTGCCCGAGGAAGTATCGCCTGGTCAGAGTGGCACTTCCCTCAGCTTCGGGTTGAACCGAACCGGCTGGCCATCCGGTCAGCAGACTTTTGGCCTCCCTTTCCTGAGCCTACCAACTCTCTTTTCCACGGCAGCAGGAAAATTCTTACAAATTTGGCAGTCTGCATTGAGGTGGTCAAACCCCAGACAATATACACAGGTGGTGTGTGGGTCAGCCTTAGCAAAGGCTTCCCCACAGAGGCCACAGTGCTGAAACCCAGTGGGTCCGTTTTTCTTTTGGGTTTCTCAGACATAGTGCCAGCCTAACCAAAACTTGCCCGTTAGTGGCAATCCGCAAGCAAAACTCTTCTTATCGGGTTCCCAACTGTGTCACAGGTCGTGGAAAAACCGTAATAAAATTCGTTTTTTAGACCATAAGAACCGAACCGCACTCTAAAGGGCTAGAAAGTTAATTTAAAACCCATCTGATCGGTTCAAACCGAACCGAAAAAGACATTTACAAGTTCCACACAGAAGAAAATAAAATAAGCCTATCTATTACTTACAATACCACAGACAGAGCTTGAAACGACCGATTGCTGGTTAATTTCGTAAAATAAACCGAAATTACACTTTTAACCGACAAACGAACCGAGCAGCAGGAGAAATCTCCGGAGCGACTGTTCAGTGAGGCGGAGTAAAGAATCTGACAGTTTAAGTTTGAGCTACAACATACAGAGTGTTCAACCGAGCTCGCGCTCAAGGTTCCATGCCCTGCATGGAAAGTTAACTCTTTCACCTCCGGAGCAGTTCTAACTTTGGGTTATACTGCATATGTCATAATATAGCAAGACTTCATGTTGTTTGAACTGTGCTTATCTGCCTTGGCAAAGACCTATCCACACTCAGTGCAGTTTTTCTGACATAATGAGAAAAACAGCAACCACAATAAAATAGGTAAATTAAAGAGTTTTTTTTTTTTTTTTTTTTTAAATATTTTAAACCCAAGTGTAGCGGTTGCTGTCAGTTCAGGAACTGATCAGGGAACTGAGCGGAACTGGTGAAAAAAGGAACTGGGGTTAGCAGTTCAATAACAGATAATAGCAGTTACAAAAGTCAAATAAATTTTAACTTTTTAAAGTAAAATTAACAGTAAACCAGGGGAAAACCCCCCCGCTAAGGCTAAGAAATTCCTCGATTCCTCACTGGTTATACCAAACCATGAGAAACCGAGAAAAACAATGTAATTTAACTAAAACTACCAACGCTTACAAAATAAACAAAAGATGAGGGCAGCAGTTGAAAATAAAATTATACGCAAGTGTTTTTTTTTTTTGTTTTTTTTTATTTTCTAGGCTTTTATGATGAGACGATGAGGAGAGGATCTCCAAGCGTCTAGTCTTGACAGGTGGAAAAAGAAATCTGAGGGTTAGAATGTAGGCAGTTGATAGATGGCAGCATTTGAAAAATGGCTCATGCCAATGATTCTGTCATTTGCATAATGTTCTATCTCCAGGCGGATCTGGCTTAAAAGCACACTGCAGAAGAGTTAGGAATATTGGAGTATTCCTGGGGTGAGAAGAAAAAGTTACTTACCACAGTAACCTTGTTTCTCCCAGGGGATACGCCAATATTCATAACTCGTCTGCAGTATGCCTCTAAGCCAGATCTGCCCGGAGACAGAACATTATGCTAATGATGGAATCATTGGCATGTGCCACTTTTCAAATGCTGCCACCATTCAACTGCCTACATTCTAACACTCAGATTCCGTGGATGCCTGTAAAGACAGGGCCCAAAAGATTTAAAATCATTAAAATTTTGTAATTTAGAACTCTCACAACCAGCCTCCAACTTGGAGAAAGAAAATATCAAGACATATTCAGAAACAATACATTCTCCAATGTCATCATCATCTGAAGGGAGAAAAAAACACTGAAAACTGGTTTCAATAAAAGTCAGAATGTGGCATACATACCCTTAAGGTAAAGCATGGAATGCAGATGCCACTGGTTCTGGTAGGTGAGGCAGAGTGGGAGAGTTATGAATATTGGAGTAGCCCCTGGGAGAAGCAATGTTACTATTGTAAGTAACTTTTTCTTCTCACCCCAAGAATACTTCAATATTCCTAACTCTTGTGCAGACTGAGAAGCAGTACCTTTGGAGGCAGGCACAGAACTTATTTTGGAAACAGGCTCTGCAGGACAGCTGTACCAACCGGGCATCAGCCCCAGCCTGCATATCCAGGCTGTAATGTTTGCTAAATGCGTGAACTGTCCTCAAGGTAGCTGCTTTACAGATATCTAGAAAGAGACATCCTTGACACCCGCCAGTGTGGCAGCCGCCGCCCTTGTGGAGTGAGCTCTGAGCCCTGCTTGGGCTTTTTTGCCTGCTGTGGAATAATAAAACTGAATACACTGAACAATCCAGCGAGAAATGGACCTTTTAGATGCTGGATTACCCCTTCCCACATCCCCATAAATGAGGAAAAGCTGTGTCTTGTCTTGCCTGTGGGGCTTAGAAGCGGTCATGTAGCAGCTCAAAGCTCCCTTGACATCAAGGCTATGCAATCTACGTTCACCAGAAGAATGCTCAGTAAAAACAGTAACAGAGTGATAGTTTGGTTCAGATGAAAAGTCTGAAAACACTTTGAGAAGGAATTTCCTATTAGTTTTAAGGATCACTTTATCCCTGTGAAAAAGGGATGCAGTCCTGCTCAATGCATAGGGCCTGAAGGTCACTGATTGGTCTAACTGAAGTGATGTACAGTAAAGGTAGCATTTACCATGTAACATAGTTTAGTACTGCTGAAGACATGGGTTCAAAAGGGGAACCCATTAACTTAGCAAGACAAATGTACAGGCCCCATTCTGGCACTGGTTCCTTGACCAGTATCCTTATATGTCAGGAATAGCTGTTTTTTGTCCTGCTTATGGGCTTCAGTGGCTGTCAAATAGTAGGTAGAAGTTCCTTTGACATCCAGGCTATGTAGTCTCCTTTCACCAGAACTAGAGTGTTCAGTGAAAAAGACAAATAAGGTAATGGTTTGGTTCAAATGGGATTTAGGAACCACTCTAGTAGTAAACCTCCTGTTTGTCCTCAGGACCACTTTGTCTCTTGTGGGATGAGATGTATTCCTGTTTAATGGGACAAGGAAAACTGTGCCATGTGACATATTTCAGATGAGCTGAATGCATAGGTCCAAAAAGGGGAACCCATGAGCCTAGTTATGCACACATTTAGGTCCCATGCAGGCCTGTGAGGGGGTGTAGTCAGACCTGGCCCTTAAAGAACCATTCTAAAGATAAGGTATAACACCAGAAAAATACTCTGCCCAACTGACAAGAATACAAATGCTGCAGACAGGTGGACTTTTTTTTTTTAATTAATGTACTGAACTGTAAACCCAGTGATTGCAAATAGATAAATAGTGCAGCACAGCTGGGACACCAGTCTGTGCTGGTATTCAAATAGAACATCCTTCCCATTTTGCAACATTGGTTTTCCCAACAGAAGGCTTTCTGTACCCCCTTAAAATGCCCCAGACACCTTAGAAAGATGCAAGCACGCATATTCTAGATTCTCAAAACCCTGCCTTAGGCCCAAGTGAGTTGAGGTTGGGGTAGAGAAGACTCCCTTTATTGGAGACAGTACATTGTGCCTCTTGAAGAAGATGCACTGACTTGGCCACAGACATGGAGGATAGTAGAATGTACCATGGTGTCTGGCTCAGTTTGGTGCTATGGAAACTGTTAATGTTGATTTGGACCCAAGCAATGCTCTGTACACCAAACAGGACAAAGAAGGAGGTGAAAGCATACACATGCCTCACTGACCAAAACAAAGCCAGAATATCCATGGGGACTATTCCTCCATCAGCTGTGCAATAGTACTGTGGCAAGTGGTAGTTCTAGTGGTATACGAACAAGTGTACCACTGGAGTGCCCCACCTCCTAAAGATCACTTGCACCACCTAACTGTTAAAGGCCCATTAATAATCAGCCTGGTTAATTTGAGTCAAGGTACCTGCCAATGTAGTATCCTTGCCTGGCAGATAAGAAACCTGTCAGGAACCCCCCATGGAGTATGCTATACTCCCTGTTTTCACGACTTCTGTGCAGGAAGGATTTGACTTTATCTCTCCCTGCTTATTTATGTAGTGCAGTGTGGAGGTATTGTCTGCTCTGACCTGTAGCAGTAACACTACTCTTAGCTCCAGCAGATTTATATGCAGGAGTGACTCTGCACTTGACTACATGCCTTGGATGATGTGAACCCCAAATGGGAATCCCACTCTAGTAGAGATGCATCAGTTGCTGAAAAGGGAACCCCTTCCCGAAGTTGATTTCCTCTTTCCACCCTTGGAGGGCCAGTAACAATGTTCTTGTTACTAGGATTACTTTTGAAAGGGGGGTCCTTACCCTGATCCCAGTGATCCCCGAGGTAAATTTAAATGCCTCATTTGCAACCTGGATTCTAGGACTGTCAGTGGCAGGTGCCATGTGCAGTAGGTGCAGAAACTGTGTTGGAGTATTTGGTTTATTCAGGCTGGATAAGCCTGCTATCCGTGGGATACTCCTTGCCCTGCCCAGAGGCAGGTAGGCCCTGTCTTGCAGGGTATCTAGCTCTGCTCCCATGAACCACAGTGCTTGAGCAAGCTTGGGACAGACTTTCTAGATGTATCAGGAAACCTAAGGACGCCAGGAACCCCTAGGTGAGTTGCAGATGCTTACACTTGCTGGGATGATTTTACAATCCCCAGCCTGTGATCTAGGTAAAGGAAAAACTGTCACGTGCTTTGAACTTTGGCGTTGTTAGGTGCCTAAAACAGGCCACCACTCCCCATTCTCTTTGTGGTACCCTTTGCTGTAGTAGGGCAGGGTCCACTGTCCTTGACAGTAACAGATTTGACAAACCTGCTTTTAATGGGGGGGGGGCATGTCAGTTCCTGAAGTACCACTGCTATGGGTATGTAGATGCAGAGGTGAATTCATGGCCTGGTAACCAAAAGAGCCTGCTGCAAAAAGATCTGCCTCCCATCCCACGTGTTTTAGTGTAAGGGGAAGCCCCTTCTTGTGCAGAATTGCTACTGTATTGTATTCATGCACTTTTTTTTTATGTCTTTGTCTTTTTTCCCAAGAGGGAGTTACCCTCAGCTGGGAAATCCAGAGTCTTGGTTTGGGTATCCTAAATGAGGTTTGTGACATGCAGCCAGGCAAACCTCTTCTACCCATTGTATTTACCATCCCTGGTAACAGTCTTTAGAATCAGCAGACATGTGAGACTGATACTTGGCTCCAAACCAAATTTAGCTGTTTCAGCTAGGTCATCTGACAGAGGAGTCTGGACCTTGACTGCTATAGCAGGGGCCGACTACCCTAATAACTTTTGGTATTTTCATAAGCTTGCAAGTTTGCCTGCCTGATAGCTAGGAAAGCTGATAAATGCCAGGGGTATCTTTGCCTTGTCACAGGCTGTCACTTGTGCCACCCCTCAGTGGACAGAGTGGGAGGATAAAAATTCAGCCCTCCTGATCCAGCTTATATGTCTTGTACAGCCTCTTATCAAGAGGGGAGACAGAGCTTAGAGGAGTTTGAAAAATCTTGAAAGCATCTTCCTTGAAGAATGTATCTATTCACAGGAAGGAGAAGGTTTTGGTGGGTGTCAGCCCAGTCATATCTCACAAGTGTAAAGTGTGAGGAATAATCCTCATGTTCTGTGGAGAAAATCAAACTCCTATTTAGGGAAACCTAGGTTGAATAGGTTCCCCTTTGTCCATTTCATCCTAAACACATATTCCTCTTTGTAACATTAATAGTAAAATTAAGCAGAGGAGACAGCTGCTTTCAGGGGTCTGCTGCTTAAAAGCAGATGACCTCTGTAAGATTGAATGATCTTAGCAGCCTGCAATTTCTGCAGGAGATGGCAGGCATTATAGCAGGCAGAGAAGTCCCCAAATGTTGTCCAGCAGGGGGTTCTGTGTGCTTAGTTTTCTTCTGATTTTTAGAGGGAAACCAGGGAGTTAGCCAGTTCAGCAAGCCTCTTGTATACCCGTCTCAGGGGTAGCAGTCACAGTAGTTAATATTGTGGTTTCACCCACAGTAATTTAGGGTGTCGGCTGGTCAGAGCTCGAGGGACCCTGAGATGCTGACAGTTTTCTTCTTTTAGCCTTATTCAGGCATTTTTAATAATTCTGTCAAGACATGGAAGCAGGTTTCACACTGCTGAAGTGTCCATGTCTCAAAAGAATTCACCACACTCAAAAAAACATTAAAAACTGGGATTACTAGTTTTTTCTTTTCAGTTTCTAAATGTAAAACCCATAAACTTTGCAACCGCTAAAATACTGTTTACAATAAAGTATATACAGCGATTGTGGTCAGTTCCGGAACCAATGGAGAACCGATCGGAACCGGGAACCGAAGTGAACCGAAGCTAATGGTTCAAGTACTGGGATTAGCGGTTCTAAAAACAAGTTTAAAATAATAAAATTAAATATAACTAATGGAGTTTTTAATCAGAAAACGGCGATAAACATAAAACAAACCTCAGTTTAACCCCGGTTATACCGAACCAGAAGAAACCGAGGAAACTCATAATTTAACACTAAAAACTTACGGGTTAGCTTAAAATTATACTGTAAAGAATAAAGGCAGCAAATGAAAAACAATAAATACTTATGTACATTTTATAAGTTTTCACATGACAGAACGAGATGATAGAGAGAGGCTCTCCAGGCATCTAGTCTCGACAGGCAGGGAGAGAAATCTGAGGGTCAGAGTGTAGGCAGTTGAATGGTGGCAGCATTTGAAAAGTGGCACACGCCAATGACTCCATCATTAGCATAATGTTCTGTCTCCAGGCAGATCTGGCTTAGAGGCATACTGCAAAAGAGTTAGGAATGTTGGAGTATTCCTGGGGTGAGAAATAAAGTTCTAAACAGTAGCAC